>CM070549.1:17534230-18930480 GCA_036346405.1 Phyllostachys edulis | reverse complement strand
ATTTGGACCTTGTAACATAAAAGGGATATGAAATATAGCTCCTTGCCTATAGTTTTATACATAATTTGGTTGGTCTTTCTTTCGAAGAAAGTAGAATCGTTAGATCAAATCATTCGATTTTACTTTTCCATTTTTGCTGCATATTGTTCAGCAGTCTGTAACTGAGATCAAGAAAAAAGGAGCGATTTCTCTCAGTGCCGAGCAAAAACAAGAGGTATCAAGTAACAAATAGGAAAACAGTTTTTCTCGACTAAAGAACCTATACAACTTTATGATTGCAATACAGCACTTTATGGACCTTTGGTGAAGATAGAGAATGTCTGCTAAACTTTACAGATAAGGTATAGGGTGTCTGCAAAACTTTATCGTCCATAAAGAAGATACAGAGCAGCATATCAAACATCAGTTATTTAACTATGGTTGTTTATTCTTGATCTCATTTTTAGCTAAAGTTGTTTTGTCAGCTGTATCATATACTATTAATGATCCATTGATCTAACAGGGTTAAAAAAAACTTGCTATGTAGGTGGCACAACAATCTCTGTTCTACAAATAGGATTATTCATGAGCAGTCTGAAATATGAAATAACATGTGGTGAAAGCTCAAACCAGAACAACAAAGCATGATAAGAACCATGAACCATCAATCAGCGAAGCAATCTGTTTAACCTACCAAGATTTCTCATACTAGTACCAGATCATATGATGGTCAACACTCACCAGCCACTAACAGCACTACTACTACATTCAACCTATACCAAAAGCTAGCATGAAACAGCTGTGCTGTGACCAAGGATTCAGAAACTGGAAATGGGAAAAATATCGGGCCCCCTCCGGTACCGGTTACCAGTTTTAAACTGGCCAAATTTCATCAAATAAAATTTGAATTTGGCCGGTTTTCGGTCTGTTACCGCCCGTTTGACCGGTTACGGGCCAGATATCACCCTGAATTACTGTTCATCCATTTAAGTTCAGATTTTGCCATTAGAACTTTTTCAGACAGATATTTTTTACCGGTCTGGGCCAGTACCGCCGGTTTTTTTTTCCTTGGCTGTGACTTGTGATGGCCAAAATGGAAAATATGTAAATAGACACCAGTGCACTCATCAGTCATCACAATTAATAAACCAAACACAGCATACCTGGGCACCAATAGGAACAGGCAGCAAACCATAAACAGAGTTGGATAGCGCAGCAAGTATACAGTTGTCAGTTTGAACAAGCTTTTGAACATCACGGAGGACAACTGTCTGAACCAATGCATTGGGGGCTCTAAGAGACCGTATCTGAAATAATACAAAATAGCTTAGGTGAATAGGTGGACAGATGAAACTCGCAACTTTGATTATTCTTTTTACCACCGAATATACAAGACAAAACAACTCACCTCAACATGTCGTGGCAGGCGTGCCACAGCATATGGTCTATGTATAACAACAGAGGCAGGCGTGTCTGACCAAATTATCCTGCCATCTTGAATAAGTCTCCCATTTTGATCAACGAATACTCCAATGTTATCCTAAATAAACAGAGCACATACTACAACGTGTGAGCTAAAATTAAAGATAAAAGAAATATTTCACATGTGTTTGAAACTTTGAACCTCTATGACTTCAAAGCCATACTTGCTTTGCAGAAAACATTTCATGCCACATCATTATTGTTCCGTTAGAATTTGAAAGCATGCTCAGGAATCTGGATTAAGCCTGGCCCTTCTGATAGCCAAATTACAGAGTTTGCATATATTCTAACTGGTGTGGTGGTGCCAGTATTATATCAGTGCATGTCAGCTAAAGGTTTTCTCATCAATTGTGGCAGAAACATTTCCAGTATTTCACAACATAAGACAAGATTCTCTTATCCTCAACTTAGAAAATGAGAATAAGTTCCTATTTTTAGAACAACTGTGACATTTCATCTTTGAACCAAACAATATCATGTAATAGCAAATCAACTAGAAACTAGAAACAATATCATGAAAAAGAGGTATTATACCTTTCCAAGGAGGAGCTCCCCGGTAGGGAGAGGGACAACTAAAGGAGGAGCAATCTTCCCAGAAGAAAACACTTCAGTTAATGCCCCAGTCATGCTATTTATGATCATATAGTCCCTCCTAATCCCAAAACATATGTTTTCACCACACCAGGCCATTGATTTCACTGTATCCGGAACTACAAATTCCCTCACCTCGACAAATTCTCGCCCACCTGAAAAACAGGGGGGGGAAGTTGGCACGCCTATTCAGAACAAGATCATTTAACCATTTGGCAACTTCCCAGTTTCCCATATTTTACCTTACAAGCTTACACAAATCTATCAAGAAGGTGCTATATCAGAATTAATATGTAAAGGCAGATGGCGATCTCTATTCTTACATAATGTACCAAATGCTGTTAAATACAGTTATTCTTCATTACCTTGCACTTACAACAGTATGAAGCTTAAATTTTTTTACAGAACATATTTCCTATTGCCATTTTTAACAAACAAAAGTCTACTATTTCAAAAGCTTTTCCAAATTTTAAATATGGTTACATTTGCATATTCCCTCTTGCTCTTGCCAACAAAAATCAACAACCCGGCAAAAATTATAGAAATATATTTTTTCATGAAACATATGTTTTGATGTCTCAAGATTACAAAATAAAGTTAGTAAAAGGAATACATTTTATTAAGGTGAAATAAGGAGATCCCATGGCATGGCATGGCATAGGAGATCATCTAACACCAACAGCACTACATCAAGAAAACTCGATCTTTAACGGCAATATGCCAGTGTTGTCCAAATTCAAATATTGTAATGCGCACAGCATGTTGAAACTAAAGAAAGCATAAAGATGTGTATTTACTAGCATGGAAAATTTCCAAAGAGTAAATATTAATGAATCGATCAAAAGTTCGAAAATCTTCACCAAAGGCTGCCAACTTAAACTGATTTATTTATTAAATTTCGATAGTGTTCGTAGAATTATATTGCTTTACGAAAACTGCAATTGTATTTCACAGAAAGATTCAGCATTGCGGGTGGTAGTTGCTTATCCTCCAGACTTGCAAAGCCACATGTGAATGTTCCCTTTCCAAACTATCTAACCAAGTTCGGGACCAGAGCTTGCGATGTAAATTCGAGTAACAATTTTTTAACAGTTACCACCAACTATGAACACCAATTCGCACTCCGCGGCCCCAAAAAGTACCAATTCTCCTATTCGAGCGCTACCAACAGGCGATTTCCAGCTCCACGGATATCCCAGTCAATCAAATGGTCAAACCATGGCAATAAAAAGTACTCGAATCGTATCAAAAGCAAATAACTGAATTCTCACTGTCGAGGCGGAAGACGGTTAGGCGCCTCTGGCGGCCGACGGCGAGAAGGCCCCGGCGGTCATCCCACGCGAAGATGTTGGCGCTCTTGATCTTGGACATGACGGCGACGGTCTCGAGACCGGGGAGGCGGTGGACGGCGACCAAATCGGAGAGCGAGAGCAGGAGGTCGCGGCTGGCGCTTGCCTCCATCGCGGAGGGTGCGCGGCGCCACAGCCGCTCCTGCACGCGCTCGAGCGCATAGGGACCATCCCGCCGGATCTCGCCGTCTGCGGGGGTCGGGGCGGAGTAGATGCGGAGGTTGCCGTGGGAATCCGCGACGAGGAGCTTCCCAGCGTGGGAGGCGACGGCCAAGATGCCGCCCGTCACGCCGGCCACCAGCTCGACGGCGTCGTACGCGCTGTGCACCATGGCCGCCGCGATCGGGCTGGCACTCCCCCGCGACGCGAGTTGGCCGCGGCGGTCGCCGTATGAGGGGGGGGGGGGGGGGTGGAGGGCCTCGAGGTGGGAGGTGCCGTGGGAGTCGGGAAGCCGAGATCGTACTAGACCATACTTTGTCAATATCATTCCGTCCCAGAGGTCGAACCAGTTTGATTCTTAAAATGATATATTTTTGTATGTTTAATTATATATTTGTTAAATTGCACATGTAATATTACTTGAAATATATAGAAGTGGGATTAAATATAACATATACTTTAACGAGATCAATAGACGGTGTTATCAATTCTGTTGGTATAGCTGGTATTGTCCGGTATCTAATCGGTATGGGCGGTATTGACTGGTATCGAGACCGGTACAGAACGTATGACTACTTTGTACCATTTTAGATAACGGAATGGTATATAGCGGTTATACCGTCTGTTATCGAAACAGTGTTGATAAGTTTGATTAGGACGTCGGTTAGAGGATGGGAGCAGGGGTGGAAAGAAGACTGGTTAGTAGGGCTCATCGACTTGATTCAAAATTGACTCAGTTACATTTATTAATTGGTTAAACATTGAAATAAGTTAATTTTTAATGAAATTGGATTTATCACTAGCTCGGCTTGACTCGTTAGCTCGATTCTAAAAATACTTTCAAACTATAAATAAAATAATATTAAATTAAATTATGTCAATTTCGAAAAGAAAAAAAACTCGATAAGACGAGTACTTAGCTCGATGTCCACCTCTAGACTGGAATATGCTAACTTTATACGACCGGATACGTATGGATACGAACACATACGCATGTTTATTCGAGCAGGGGCACATGAGATCCACGGACTCTAGGCGAGAATTTTGTAAAATTCGTACCGAATTTATATTGTTTTCTTCAAAATTTGTCCGGAAGTCACGTAAAATTCTTGAGCTCCAAACAAGTTGGATGTCGACTCGAAGTGACATTTGGCTTTCTATGTAAGCATTGATGATCTATATTAACCTCACTAAGAAATTGTGGTGTTCCTTGTGATTTACTGCCAAAATATTGCGCCGTGATATCAAAGTGAAAAACGTGGACATAAATCCAACAGAGGATTCGCAAATTCGATTTTGTATCGCACAGCCCCATGCTTGGATTTGAGAAAGCACCTGCTAATCAACTAGGCTTCGTTCCCTTCCGGTAAACTACATAAGGGCAAGCCATTCAAAAGTTCTCATCTATAAAAGGAGTTTGATGTCATACGACGGGTTAGATTACTGGTACCTGCCTGCCACCAAACGAATGGAAACACCTGTGGGAAACAACATGCCACGGGCTAACAACAAAGCAAGCACCAGCTCCTAAGAGTAGACTGATTTGTCACATAAACAACACTAAAATACTCTGTATAGCTGCTTCGCCACTGTGACTCGCAGACAGTAGAAGAAGATACAATCACAGAACAGGTATTTACATCCAGATATATCATCTTCTGTAACGTGTTAGGTACAAAATTTCCAGTTGGATTGCCACCGACATGGATAGGGCTTCTTCCCCTTCTACTGTCTAAATCCTCTTCCCCTCTACTACTACACATAACATCTGATGTTACTAGTTACTACATACCACATACTGCACCGACGCACTTTACACAAAGGTTGCAGTTTAAGAACTGGTCTACCTCGTCAGACTACCATCATCAAACATATGAACCAAAGAGGGAGTAAGAAAGGAGAAAAAGAATAGTCACTTGGCTTCTGGTGGCGTTAGCGTCTCATCCCAGAATCTGTCCCGTGGCCATGAGCGCACCACCGCAGAGCACGCACAGGAACAACGGCGGCACAGGCTCGCCGTCCGCAATGCCGACACAGCGCGTGTGGTGCCAGACATCGCATGCATCGCATGCCACCATGCGCTCACCATCATCATCCTGCGCGCCACACATGCACCTCACCTCCCATGTGTCAAGCCCGCCCTGGCACCGCAGATCAGTCTCCATGTCTGCCCCGTGGCCACGCGCGCCGATTGTGTCACCGGACTCTACCCCACCAAGCATCACTGGATCCCACTTCTCCCCAGCAATGCCATCCAGCGCCTCAGCCTGGAACTCCTCAAAGAAGCAGTATGTGTCCCGCAGTGCATGCTCTGCCTCGACAAGAAGCTCGCCTATGGACGTATGGAGTGGCACCACCACGATCTCCCCAGGCGGCATCGGCCGTGTAAGCTCAGCAGCCTCCCACGGTTGCGGTCGCCACTCGACGAAGAACCTTAGCTGGTCGTCAGACTCATCCCCAAGGCCCCACCACTTCACCCAGTGCTTGCAGTCCAACACAGCCTGCGCTGCCTCACTGCGTGCCTCCACCATTGCCCGGTACACGGCACGCAGATCCCGCTCCACATCCGCTGTGCTCGGCCACCGTACCACAGGAGGGGCGCACTCTACCTCAACATTCGCTGGTTCTGGCTCATCATATTCCTCAAGGCTCAAGTGAAGCACACGCGTCTCAGCGTCGGGAAGACGGCGCACAACATACTTGCCAACAATGGTGTCACCAAGGGACTTGATGACAAAATCAAGGAGACCAGTATCGCCTATGGCACCCCTGGCAGCATCTCGCACTGCCTGCCGGGTCATCTCTGCACCGTTGCCATACTCCAGCAGCTTGTCAACAACGACCTCTGCAGCACTGAGCAGCCGCTTCTTGGTCCACCGACACTGAAGCAAGTCAACCACATCCTCAAAGCGCTGGCACGGTTGCCTCAGCCTCTTCATCATACATGGCTTTGGTAGCACGAACGGCAGCCTTGGACATGGCTTTGCAGGAGGCGGTGAAAGGGGCTGCTCACGGTGTTTCCAGTCAAGGAGGCAGCGGAGGAACTCGCGGACAGTGGCCAGAGGTTTCTTAGAGAGGCGGCGATAGATGTTGACCACACGACGGACATGACGGCTGCGGAGATAGTCAACAGGCAGGGCAGCCAGGGCTTCCAAGGCAGCAGCATAGGTGGAGGTAGACACGCTGAAGCAGCCCCTGGCAAGGCAGTATCCCCAGCGAGTGAACCATGTCTCACCGTGTGCCACACCGAGCAGAAGGCGGAGGTCCAGAGAACGCTTCCGGGAGAAGTCCACCATGGACACAGCCCTGCACAGAAGGCTCTCAAAGCTCAGAAGACAGAAATAATGTGGTGATCTTCATTGCGTTTATAACCTTTGTATAGTTATCAAAGTTCAGAATCACCATGAACACGTGCAAAAGTTTCAAACTTCTACTATTTACTCCATTCCCTCTTAAATTGTACCATTCCAACTGTACATTAAGCACCTATCAGAAAGTGTATTTAAAGAACAGAAGCAAACCAGTTGTGCAGTGCTGACACTTCAGAACAAGTGCATGTAGAGAATTTCTGAACTGTAAAAAGGTGGTCAAGATTGTTACCTGACACGGAGAGCAGAGCAGAGGCGATCCCAGATGTCCATGATATCATGGCCAGAGAGGAAAGTGGAGCCGCCATCGCGACCACGGAGCAGGACAAGGTGACCAAAGCCATTGCTGTGGATCAGGCCATGGAGGAGGTGGTCGTTGCGTCCAAGGAGTGCATCTGCGCTGAGCTGTTGGTCCCAATCGGCAGCCGCTGGGATGATGAAATGGTACTTCCGCTTTGACACCCAGTGGTGGCTCCAACCTGACATTGTTAGTGCAGTGCGCATTTGTTAGTATTGATAAGCTCCATCAGTGAGAGAACTAGGAACCAACTCAATCAATGTGAAAAACTACCATTTTTCCAAGAGAAGGAATAGATTTTAAGAGCTAGAGGGCATCATTACAACCAGCATTGCTATTTTAGGAAGCGAATTCAATTTTTTTTAAACAAGCAAGATTGAGTTCATCAAATCCTGGTAATGCGTAGAAAAAAAAACTAGGGTCATATATGGAAGAACAGGAATCATATGCAACTGCTATGATCCATTTACCGATGGGATCAGAAGTAATCAACTCCTCTAATTGCTGAACTGGGGATCCAATTCTGAACTGTTTGCAACGTAAAACTAACGAATTGCAAGAAATACTGTCCGAAAATCGCCCAAAAAATCTCTACGATCACAAAACCGCGCATTTCGTCGAATAACTAAGAAAAAAATCATTTGCAACAGCAACTCTACTCATCCATTCGCCCAAATCAACTGTAACCAAGAAACTCTCGGGACTAAAACCTAATCGCCGCATCCATCAACCACCCTCGAACGAAAGGCGCAAGCGCCACGCCCAAACACGCGAGGGAAGCCACAGAGGGAGGCGAGCATACTCACCGGCGCAGCGGCAGCAGTCGCAGAGCGGCGCGGGCAACGATGCGGCGAACTCCTCGACGGCGAGGATGGGGACGACGGCGCCGGTGCGGTCGTCCGAGAGGAGCGCGCGCCACGCGGAGGGCCCGACGCCGTCCGCAGCAGGGCCCCACTGCTTCAGCAGCCACCGGACGTTGTCCCGGAACGCGCCGCCCAGAGCCGCCGCCTCCCTCCCCGGGAAGTCCCGCAGCGGGTACACGCGGCGGCCACCCGATCCGCCCAGCGCCACGGATGACGACGACGCGGCGGGCTTGGCGGGCGCCACCGAGGCCGAGGACGACGAGGACGAGTAGGCGGAGGACGAAGACAGCGGCAGCGGGCTCTCCGCCACCACCGGGGGCGGCGGGCGCGAGGGGGCGAGCCGCTCGAGCGTTCGCATGGACGGCATTGCCCTGGGCTCTCCTGCGAGGGGGTTCTGGATTTTGGGCTTTTGGCACGCGGCGGCAGGGGCTTTTCCGTAAATTTTGTTGCGCCCCGGCCGGGTGCGGCGTGTGAGGTGTCGCGAGCGGTGCGCCCTCGCCGAGTTTCCCGATATGCCGTGGCCCGCGCACAGAACTGACGGGTGGGCCCTGCATGAGTCGCTTTCCAACTGCACTCGTCTCTGACGTTTCGCACACGCTACTGCACTGCGCCCTTCGCTACCCGTGAGATTACGTAATAATGACATCTAGGGTCTACACGATTGGCAAGTGCGGGTCCCGCAGGTCAGTGGAAGTGTAAATCGGAGCCGGGAGTGTGGGGGTGCTAAAAGTTTTTGTGTGATGACAAGCGGGCGACAGGGAATAGGGATAGGAGTGGGCCGTTGCAGTGGGGGGCCGAGAAGAGGAGAGCGGAGCAGGGTCAAGTTTTGTATTGACGTGGCGTAAGGGCATTGGTGGTTCGCTCCCTGGCCCAGCGTTCAGATACGTTGAACCTGACCGGTTTGTCGGGTCCTTTGCAGTTTTAATCTCGTAAGGCCGCGTATAATGGTAGAGAAAATTGCTGTCTATAGTTTAACTTTATATCATTTATAGACAGTACTAAAAAACAGTTTCTGTAATGGATTGTCTTTTTACATATCTCTATAGACAATTTTTTCATGTACAATAGGTGTGTTTGGTTGCTTGCATGTTCCCAGCTTGGTCCATATATGTCATCCAGGCTAAATCTAATCAGATTGAATGTATGCAATGATTAGTTGTTTAGTTGTCTGTTTCTGTTAGGCCAGACTGTGCTGAGATGTTGTTTAGTTGTCTGTATTTGACGCGGGAGAAGGTGAACAGATTCACGAATTGAGTCGGTCACCAAGATACGCTTTCGGCTGAGAGGAGAAAGCTCGAATCAGCGTTTCTGGGCTGGCGAGAGGAATCTTGCATCCGCTCAGTCAGGCTCACCCACCCAACCAGGCAATCAAACACCAAAAAACTTGCATCTACTCATACGAGCCAACCCAATACAGGCAACCAAACACACCCAATGTGTCTTGTTTCTCGTGTTACAATCGACTACTGTATGGAAGATGGCTCAATTCTCTATGCTCCCTCTGTCACATCCACGTTATCTAATGTCCTACGTGGTAAGTCTTATAAACAACTAACCTCATACTATTATACATACTCTAAGACTCCCTTATGCTGATCAAAACAACGATACTACTTTCCTACTTAACAAACGAGAGTGACATGGAAAGTATGAGCAAACTACATGGATGGCATGGGACTACAGGAGAATGCAGAAGTAATTCGTGCAAACGAGCACCGGCAGATCGAGTTCTGTACGATTTAGGTAATTCACACTGTTTTCTTATAGTGTTTCTATGAGTTTTGCCCGTTTGCTACGTTTTAAGTAAGATATTTTCATATCATGTTCTTGGTCTATAATATCTAAAATTCCGCTCGAAACAGACGAGATATTCAGGTGAATTCAGTGCACGTCCGATGCTACATTTCGTCTGGTCTCGCTCACCCCAACTTTTATTTATGCTTCTATAAATACTTCAGTGGGTAATGATGGTGGTTGCTTCAGAAGTGAAGACATTTTTTGCCCTGTCCATCCGAAATTCCAGTTGTAGCCCTCTTACCCGTAATTTCCACCTCTAGCCTCATTCTCCGTAGCTCTCGCATCGGGTCATAGATTCTTGCGTCTTTGCGCTTGCCGACCATGATAACACCCGCCCCACATTTGCATGCCGCCTGCGGCGTCAGGTAGGCGCAACACCTCCCTTCTTCTTTGCAACCTCGGGCGCAATTCTTTAAGTCTTCTTGAGCCCGCACAGAAGGCTCATTCTGCCACACAGTATGAAATAGAGACACGTGTCAGCCTCTAGATCAAGTGCGCTCGAAGGGGGCTATAAATGGAATTTGGGGGATAGAGGGGGTTGCATTTGGAATTTTGGTGGACCAAGAGGCCAATAGTGCCCAAAATTCGTTGGTTCCCCGTCACCCTCTCAAAAGGATCTTCTATGGGAATAGGATCATATGTGCATAATATATATGTGTGTGGTTTGTGATATAATTGAATGGATGCGAATTTCGTATGGATTCTAGATTTAGTGATAGTTGTATGTGCATGATGAATGGGTAGGCGGATACTATGGTGGGTAATTGATAATAATTTGTGCACGATGAATTTCATTCTATTAATTTCATATGTTGATTTAGTGCGACCTACTTATAATTAAAGTGGAACTCACAGTATTACTTATAGTTTGCCGGCTCGGCTAGTACTTAAGGTCCGAACGCGATTGAAAACTTTCGTGGCAACACGCTGCACAGATCGAAGCATTGAACAGTTTAGATATCTCTTGTATCCTCTCTCCCTAAAAAAACTCTCTTGTAGCGCAGTGTAGAAAGTAACCGGTCGAAGAGGGGATGTGCATCCTCTGCCTTTATCATTCCACAAAGGTACGAAAGACACATGGACCGTCTAATCAGGAATAGACGCGCTAGAGATCAAAGTGAAAGGGAAATTGAGGGCTTGGGGATTCGCCGCGAGAAATCAAGATCATCTCGTCCTCCTCAATCCAAACCGTCCGATGCTCAACGCAACGGCTATAAAAGTGCAAGGAAGGCCAAAGGTTAGTTCTGATAAAGCTTCCAACATTCCTGAGGATCCATGGTCCAGCTGCCACTTACTCCTACGCTTGCTAGCCTCTCACTCTACACGAGAAGATGTGGGACGAACATTTCATTTAAGCTAGTATTACTCGATGAGTTAAATGACACTGTTTTACTCGATGAGTTAAATGACATTGTTTTCATGTGAAATAGCAGATCTAACTTCCTTCGGAGATCAAAGCCAAAAATAACGCCGTGGACTCATCGACAGGCGACATGTATCCTCATCTGTGCCACGAGTGCGTAGACCCCCTCGTTCCCTCTCCTGGAGAGGGGACTTCCAACACGTATCCTTGACCCCTCTCTAAGAAAAGAGACTTCCGACACGTGTTCGGATAGTAGATAAATTTCTTATTAATATCAACTAAGGCAATATCCTAACACCTCTTTAACCTAACCGTCCTGAACGGTGAGGTTGAACCAAAGAGACCAATTAATCAAATTTATCTCATAAGTTTAGCAAATTAATAATCCTAATGATTAATTTGGTTCATCAATGGTCCACACTTCTCAATAACTCTATTGATTCTAATTACGAATAGATATACTCTTAATCACAATTCATCAGGCAACTATTACAAAGCAGCAATAGATTAATCAACTACACTACCAAGAACATCAGTTAAGATTAATTATACATCACCTAGGCCTAACATGACATTATCAAAAAAAAGGTTTTGACAATTTCTTTCATAAAAGATAGGCAATAAATTTCAACGCTCAAATTACTCTAAAAGAAATGTATGGGAGCAGTTAAAGAACTCGCAAAAGAAAACTTCAATTAATCAAAGTACCAAGCGATTAAACAAGTCATGTTTCCCAACAAGAAAGACGGAACTCCCCAATAAAAGATCAACCTTATAAATCAAGCACGTTTACAAGTAACAAAACCATGTTTACTGTATCATCGGGGTTGTACTGTAGTTGCGTTTGCCATATGATCAATCCTTGTTTTGCTTTACATCGTGCAGCATGTTTAATCAAGTGTCTCGTTCCACCTAAAGACTTTGCAGACAATTCACGATAACAAATTTTAAAAACAACATATCTTACTTGAACTCTGTTTTTGTCCAGCTTGGATTTCTTATTGAAATCTGCCCAGACTCCTGGCGTACTCGACCTGGATCTCTTTGCTCCTCGTAGAGCCCAATGATGGTTTTGCTTGCTCTTTCGTTTGAGTTGGGACGCAACATTTTTGAAGGATGCAAGATCATCTGGTAAAATTCCGAAATCAGGAATAGGATAATTATCGTAATTGTCCATCACCAAAATTGCAAATCAAAAATTACACTATTATTAATTTTACCTTAGTATAACAAATAAGCAGTAAAAATCTACAAAAATCAATATTGCACCTCTTTTACTGACTGCATCTGGATTTCAAAATTTTGAATATTTGGCAAAAATATTTCAGATTTTGCAAAAATATCACAAAATGGATCTAAATTTTCACAATATAATTAATAGAAGAGAGTGAAGGTTGGATGGTAGCTGAATGAGTGTGGGGTACGTTGCCTATTTATAGAAATTTTGTTGAGATTTTTTTCGTATTTTTTAAGCTCTCCAACGGTTAAAATAGCTATTAAAAAAACCGACAGCTACTGTGCCTAACAGGCTTAACGGTGCTTAACAGGACTAATCTTGCCGTGTCGTGCTGTGCCTAACGAGCTAGCCATGTCGTGCCTAGGCTGGGCCATACCAAGCACGGTACTGTGTGTGCTAGGCCGGGGACAAGACCCAAGCACGGAACAATGCATCGGGCCGTGTTGGCCCGGTCTATTTAGCTGTCGGGCTGCACGGTACCTGAATTAAGCCAATAGTGTCGTGTTTCAGGCCAGCAATCCTGGCCTATTTGGCCAGGTCTGGATCCATCTTCGAACTGGGCCATTCAAACCTATAGATAACTCAATGAATGAATGGACACTTTGGACCCTGCTGGATGCCTTTCAGTTTAGACTTTTAGTCGATTTTTTGGCTAATCTAGCGCGTTTTCATCTCGTATTTGCAGATCTAACCACGGGCAAACCGTATTTGCAAAAATGACATCGCTGGCGCACGGCCACTGTGCGCCAACGGGGGAGGGGTTGCCACGTGGCCTTGGCGCACGCCCACCGTGCACCCATGTCGGAGCCGCCGCCGCGTGTCCCCACCGGCCCGCCCTCGCCACCACGTCACCCCGTTGGCGCATGGTGACCCTACGCCAAACCATTGGCATACGGTGACCGTGTGCCAATGTCCTCAGTCCGCCACGTGTTAGGTTAGTTAGTTAATTAGTTAGGTTAGTTAGTTAATTAGGGTTACGGTTAGTGTTAGGCTGAAATTTGGAAGAATTTTAAAATATAACAAACGAGTCAAAAAATTATGAATTTTTTGTGAAGCCTCCCGACACCGTGTACTTGCTTGTGTAAATTTTTCATAATTTTATTCGTTTCGGATTTTTATCACTATTTCGTATAAGTGTTCTGTTTGTACGAATTTGTAAATGTAGAAAATGAGCTCCAAAAATTATGAACTTTATTTTGAAGGCTCCTCACGCAGTGGACTTGATTGTGTAATGTTTCGGCAATTTTATATGTGTTCTGGTATTGTCTCAAAAGTTTAGGATTTAGGTCCAGAAAATTTTGATTTTATGTTTAGAAATTAGTTTTTCATGATTTCATGTGACTTGGAATGTATAAAAAAACTGCATTGTAACTCCATTGGAGATATCGATATACAATATGGCGCTGGAGTACATACATAACAACCAAAATATGTGTACAAATATAGCAAAACAAAATCGCATAACACGTAATACTATATGGCTCACTCGTCCGAGCCACTACTCTCTGTAGGGGTGTATACGGACAGATATCGCTCATCCCGTATCATTTTCCTTTTTTTTCTCGGATTTGGAATCGGACACGAACAGTGCTGGATACGAATACGAATGCAGATAGTCTCGGTCGCGAATACAGAGCGAACACAAGTTGAGCCGAATACGAATTATCTCGGTCACGAATACTTATTCGGATATTGCATGAAAACATAAACCATATATATCGCACAAATAAAGATCAATCAAAAATCCTACATGTCCAAAGTGCAACTAGATTAGTAGTTTAACAAACAAATTTAAATATATCATACAATAACATAGGCTATTTAATCAAGTAGTAGTAACTACTAACTACTAACTAGCAAGTAGCAAGTACACGAGAGGGGTGAAGTAAACAAGTGTAACTACTAACTAGCAAGTCACAAGTTCACAAAGAGATTATATTTAACTAAGTATTAGTGACTTGATTAAGCCCTATAAAAGCACGTTGTATTTACCTATAGCCCATATCAAAGAGATTATATTTAACTAAGTTTTAGTGACTTGATTAAGCCCTTCTTTTTTAAAAAGAAAAGATAAGATAAGATAAAGCTATATAAAAGCACATTGTATTTACCTATAGCTCATTGATTTGTAATAGAAGCACGGTCAAATCCATTTGCCTATATTGGACCGCCTTGATCTGCATTCTTCGTAGGCAACTTTCCTACGGAAACACACAGCTAATTAAGTCATGCATATGACAAAACATGCATTAATCCAGTCTTGCAAATGACACAATTTTGACTGGTTTTGACATCTGCAATTTTCCAAGGAATAAAGAAAGGTGAAAGATTTGAAAATGCTATATCTATTGAGGAAGAAATTTATAAGTTCACAAAAACGAAACATAGCCACGAGACAGTTTGCAAACTCATCCAATTTCTGTAGTGAACAACGTTAAGGCAAATGAAAAGGCCACTCATCCAAAGTAGCATCCTGTCATCATCTGAGCTTTTCAAAGAGCTTTGGTGCTACCTGCAAATGCATATTTTAGACAGATTGTTATTCTCTATCTTGGCAGTGCTTTTCTACAGTTATTTTTTCAAAATATTAATATGTAACTTAAAAGTAAGTGCTTACACATTTATCGATGCATGACCAATAGTCAAAATATTGCCCAAAGTCAAAGTGTTTGTGCCTAGTATCATCATTCTCAACCCGCTTGACACATTTACATGCATCATACACCACCACACAAAGTTGAACAAGTAATCACATAGGAGTATCATGTATGTGTGGTAAACCCATTGAAGTAACATCACTTAGGGTAAAATCAAATAGCGTGATGGCTAAAAATTCAAATTCAAGATACTGTAAGATTACTATGGCAATGAAGATCTATGTGATTCTCAACCTTACAACTTGAGTGGGACAGTTGTGGTGTTTAGAGCAACCCATAGGAATTCTAGTCAGTTACCGACAATGTTGTGTGTAGAAAATAGTATCACATAGGAATCCTTCTAGGTTCTACCAACCTACGAGCTAATTATTAAACATTCATTAAAGGAATTGAACAGCTGATGCGAAATTAATGTTCAAAGCAACCCATTGTTCGAATACCACTTGGCGGACAGTATTGGTTAATATGGTGTGGAATCTTCAAATTGGCTGGTAAACAGCCAAAACTCGTATGTTCACATGGACAACAAATAGTGTGAAATGTAGGTTGCCCATGATTCCACAAAAAAATCATGACTACATGACACACAAAAAAATTGTGATTAGGTGTAAATAATTAACCTAATCTAGTAGATTAACGAAAATGTGCCCTGCTAACTCGGTCGGTTGGTCGATTCTTGGACAAGTGCTATGCGTGTTGAAAATAACACCATGTAGGAACTATTCCATGATTCTACCAACCTACAAGAGCTATTTCTAAAACTTTCATGAAAGAAATAGCAATGTCAGAATATTGAATTCTATCACAATTCAAGAATGTGTTAACTATCAAAAGAAATTTAGTGCACACATCATACTAAATGCAAAGATTTTACACTCTCGCTTACAACGCTCCTCAAGATACTTCTTTGCATCAACAAGTTCCTCATCCGCCCTGAGATAGAACAACATTAGAAAACTAAAGAAGTTGAGAGAACAAAATGAACCATTCATAACATTTTAGGAGTAGTCCAACCAATGGGACCATTTTATGAATAGTGCAACCAATAGGTCTTTCTAGTATGATAGCTTTGATGTGGTGGGATTAAACTTAACATCACAGAAATGAGAAAGGTGGAGCTCAACTTGGTATCTTCCAACAATTGACAGTGTTAATCCAACATCAAAAATTGTTTAGTTCCCTGGAACCACCCCCCCCCCAAAAAAAAACTGAAATCACTTTACTTCAGCGCAATCAATGTCATGCTATGTAGCAATATCTAATGATATTAGGGAATGTTTGACTAATGAGCACTGTAATATATAGAATATCCACCTATTGGTTTATCTTTAAGTGTATTTTTTTCGAATACGCAGGAGAGTTGCGCATCATTGCATTAAGAAGAAGAGCAAAAAATACAAAACACACTTACACACCCCAAACACACACTCACACACCCCTTACCCTAGGACAGAAGCGTTACATTGCGCCGGATACAAAGGAAACAACCTCAATCACACCAATGAGGAATCTCAAGAGACAGCTACCTCCAAATGTGCTAAGCCCCTAGCCCCTGCCAAGCACCACAAGTTGCCCTCATCACAATCGCTCGAGGGCTCGCTTTACACTAGGGGAGGCACCATTAAACACACAATCATTACGATGTTTCCACAACATCCAGGCACCCAATATGACCAGCGAATTCAGACCTCGCTTCATACTACCTGGGACCCGACCGTTGATCTTTAACCACCAGTCACAAAACACCACATCAGCTGTCTGTGGCGAGAGCTCCGGAAAGACATATCGCCGGAAGAGGAGGAACCACACCTGCCTGGAAAAGACGCAGCTAGTCAGGACATGATGGATAGTCTCTTCCTCTTGGTCACATAAAGGGCAACGGCTCGGATGTGGCGAACCCTTCGTGCAAGCCTATCTGCTTCAAAGATCTATTATGTGTTGCCAACCATAGAAAGAACTGACATTTCTTTGGAGCCCATGATTTTCATATTAATTCCCAAGGCTCAAAAGCAACAGAACCAAAAAAGAAGGCTTTGTATGTGGATTTCGCCGTATACATGCCAGATTCAGTAAGCCTCCATCGGTGATCATCCGCTTCATCTGGCCGCAGCAGCACATCAGAGACCAATTCCCAATTTTCCAAATATTCCGAGAGCACAGTAACCGAGAGAGATCCTTGGATATCTTGAATCCACCGATTACCTATTAATGCTTCCTCCACTGTCCGCTTATTTGCTCGTCTCTTTGGCACAAGAGCAAAAAGATGAGGAGCCAAGGCAGCAATGGATGTTCCATGCAGCCAATTTTCAGTCCAAAATAGCGTGGATTTTCCATCTCCAACAATCTTGATCATTGCGGTGAGAAGAAGCTTTTCACCGTAGTATGAACTCGAATAGGAACTCACCCATGGTTTGTCAAAGTTGCGTCTTAGCCAGCCAGAGCCACCGCATCCTTAAAGCCCAACCAAGTGATTTAATATCATGAATTCCAAGCCCTCCAAGCTCCTTGGGGCGAGAGACCAAAGGCCAAGCAACCAAGCAATGACCTCCATTAGCTTCCTTCCTTCCTCTCCATAAGAATCCCCTACGAATCTTGTCAATAGCCTTTATAGCCCAGGGTGGAAGATCCATGGCAATAGCTAGAAAGATTACTGTTGAAGTCATGACATATTTCACAGCTACTAACCTGCCAGCCCGATTCAATAAATCTGATTTCCATCCTGGAAGCTAATCGGCGATGCGGTCAATGATGGGCTGCACTTGTGCTTTGGTTAGTTTTTTTTACAGAGAGTGGAAGACCAAGATACTCGCAAGGAAAATCAATGATCTCACAAGGCATATGCTGCTGAACCAGAGCAACATTATCTTCAGAGCATTGTATTGGAGTGACACTGCTCTTTTGAATGTTAGTTTTCAGCCCTGAAGCAATACCAAAAACTCTGAGAATCTCCAAAATTAAGTCCAAGTCTGAAGCAACCGGCCTAAGGAACAAGATAACATCATCCGCATAAAGAGAAACTCTGTCTCAGAGGATGGTTAGCTAGTGGCTGCAGTAGGCCCTTATTGCTTGCCTTTTGAATGATTGCATTTAGCATATCCATCACAATGATAAATAGCATAGGGGACAATGGATCTCCTTGTCGCAAGCCTCGTTGGTGCTGAATTTCCTCTCCTGGCGATCCATTGGTCAGAACTCTTGTTGAAGAGGTGTAAAGAATGCCGCATATGAGATTGCACCAACCAGGTCCAAAACCTCTGTGTCGCAGCACATCCAATAAGAATGACCAAGACACAGAATCAAACGCCTTTGCTATATCCAACTTGAGGAGGATACGGGAGCTTCTTGATGCAAGTATCTAGTGTTTTGTTGCACCAAAGATAAAATTGTCATGAATGCATCTTCCTTTGACAAATGCACTTTGATTGGTAGCCACCGGATCCTCAGAAACTCCGGCCAATCTATTGGCGAGGAGTTTTGTTACTGAGTTTAGCGGCTATGTATCAAACTAATAGGCTCAAATCTCGGCCCGAAGTGCCTCTTCTTTCTTTGGGATGAGGGTAAGGTAGGTTGAGTTGAGAAGTCCGAGATGTCGAAAATCTCCAAGTCGAGCGGCAACTAGTCTTTGCCATGATGTCATCTTTGATTATGGGCCAACATGTCTTGTAAAACCGTAGGTAAACCCGTTCGGCCCAGTGCCTTGTCGATGGCATCTCCTTGATTGTTGCCCAAACCTCTTCTTCCGAGAAGGGATTTCGAAATCCTCCAAATCATGTTGTGACAAATCCACATGCTCCAGGTTGATAGAGAAGTCACAGTTCTCAGCTGTTCCAAGTAGGTTGTTATAGAAATCAAACACAGCTTGGGCCTTATCTTCCTGCTTTGTGATAACTTGGTTATCCACCACCAATTTTGGGATAAAGTTTTTCCTCTTCCAGTGTCTAGCATGTAGATGAAAGAGGTTGGTGTTGGCATCCCCTTCCCTGATCCAATCAATACGCAACCTCAACCTTGCAACCGTACGCAGCAAAGAAGAGAGGCCCAGGCTATATTTCTTTAATAAACAGCAAAGGCCAAACTCATCACTAGATAGGGGGCGAGAGTCCTGTGCAATCTCAAACTGATGCATGATCTCTCTAGCCATCTGAAGCTGTGATCTGATGTGTCCCACCTTCTTCTGACTCCAACTTTGTAAATCTTTAAGTGTAATTTCTGAACAACATGATCACTCTTTTTGTCATAGAACGGATGACAAAGGTATAGGGAATTAGACCCAAGACAATATGCTAGAGTGCAGAAATAGTTTTGGTGCACACAAAATTAAAATTTAATAATGAACTTTCCATATCTTTTTCTTTGGTATAGAGGGAGAGTGAGAATGCAAGACAAATTATAAGATGGACCGTATTCAGTATCTAATGTTTAACCATAGTTCAAAATATGAAAAATGCAACTACATTGAATATTGGAAGCGATTATACCTAATAAAAGTGTAATATAGAAAAAACCACAAGTAAAAGGAATCATAATGATAAGCATCAACATGCAAGCGTATCAACTATTAGCTATCGAATACTTGCTCAATCTATTGACTTAAGAGGTAAAGTAGTCAACGTATAAATACTTGATAGTTGAACAAACAAGTATCCAGTAGTCAACGTATAAATACTTGATAGTTGAACAAACAAGTATCCAGTAGTCAACGTATAAATACTTGATAGTTGAACAAACAAGTATCCAGTTTGTAATTCAGAATTAAGCAATACAGTCATTAATTAACTGAGGGAAACAAACAAGTGAGCAACAAAGGCATCGCAAATTTCTGTAAATTTGAATGGGACAATCAAATTAAGTAATGCATTCTTGCCGATCATGATAAACTCCAATAAGGCCCCTTGTTTTAGGACTAGACATGAAACATGCATTTTTTTAACAAATCATAGACAAGTACAATATCAAGTAAAGAAGTAGCTTCTGATTTGCTCACTGTGATCCCGCAGGAAGTGTATGTGTGTGTGTGTGTGTGTGTGTGTGTGTGTGTGTGTGTGTGTGTGTGTGTGTGTGTGTGTGTGTGTGTGTAGAGAAGACAGGCATGAGATAGTGAGTTAGGTGTGTGATCAATTGACTTTCATGCAACAAGTGCTGACAAATGTGAGCAATCAAATAAATACATCTGACAATCAAATAAATACATTTGATTCTGGAACTGGACGGTTAAGATCATTAGATGGCTCGGACAATAATTTATAAGTAATAATATAGCATGGATAGTGCATGATAAGCTAAAAAGGAACATATCAAAGAAAAGGATACCTGTAGTGTTCTTGCTTAATAACTCTTCAACACTACTGACCTTCCTTCTAACACAAATTTTCTCAAGAGCAATCTTAAGAAAATCTTTATGTAGCATAAGTAACTGCTCAACAGACCCAAAAATTGCGATTTCCTACAAACATCATTTCAAATTGATGAAATTGACTGATATGTCAATTAGGTATTCCAATGCTAAAGCGAAGCAAAAAAGGACAATAGTAAGATGAGTACTTAATCAAACCCAAAACTCAAGTTTAACCATTCTATAGGAAGAGGATTGGGAAAAAAGTTAGAAAGTAGATGCACGAACTGTGGAACTAATTTAGTCAATTCAAATAAATGACAAACTTGACCAAAGAGAATGTCATAAGCAGTCACATAAACTAATTCCTCCTGTTTATGCAACACTGATAAAAATAGAGTACAACAAGAAGAAATTTAGTTCCATCACAACGTGAGATGCAGTTGCCTGACCTTCCATTTGCCGGTTAATACTCCACTCGGTGTTAAAACCTCCTTAATAATCGAAAGAACTAATAAAAAGAAACAAACAAACATGAGAGCCTTGCCAAGATTTATTTTACCACAATATTTGTATTGCAACATCGATAAAGCACAATTCATGGTTCCACCGGGCAAGCCAGCAGAGGGAGGGAAGGGAGGCGGCGGCGACAGAGGTGGTCATGAGGAGGTGGTCTATGGGCTTCCACCGGGCAACAAGGCGAGGAGGAAGGAGGGGGCGCGCGATCAAGAGGGAGGCGGCGGCGGTGAGGAGGGGAAGGGAGGCGGCGACGACGGCGAAGGAGGGGGAGGGAGGCGGCGGCGGCGAGGGAGGGGAAGGAAGGCGGCAGCGGTGAGGGTTAGGGTAGGGGATTTGGGAGCGCCAGAGGCGGGAGGAGAAGTCTGGCAATGAGCAAAGCAGATGAAGAAATAGAATGGCCAGGCACATGGTTGTTTCGGCGCTCGGCAACCGGATAGTCAACCGGATATATCCTAATTATTCACCGGATAGTTTCGAATTCATCGGATATGGGTTATCCGAATCCGGAAAAAAAAACCGGATATCCAGAAAAATGCTCCAAATTTTGCCCACGTTTATTCGGTCGGTCGGTCAGGAATTGTCCGCTTCGTTTGCACCCCTAACTCTCTGCTTGCTGCGGCTGCGTCCGCGTGTGCGGCCTTGTTTTGCGTCGAGCATGACTTGTGGAATATGTCCACCGGTCCGGAGAACGCGTGTCGGTTCGGAGGGGGTACGAAGACCATTGAGGCGAAGGTGGATCAGTAGGCTGACTCTAAAGCAGAATCTGGTAGGCGTACATATCATCGTGATGAACCATGCCGACCTGGAGGACACCTTCGAAGAATTCATCCATGACGGAGGCTATAAAACCACTCTGGGGGTACAATGCCTGCAACTCCAGTTGCACGGATAAGCTCTGGCCTTGGACGTACGGGGTTCTCGCGTACCCAGAGGAGCTCTGGCCTTGAACGTATGGTGGGGTAGCGAACCCAGAGGAGCTCTGGCCTTGAACTTACGGTGGGGTAGCGAACCCGGAGGAGCTCTGCCCTGCGTATGCTAGAAACCCTGGCTGCCATTGTCTGTACCCTAGCGCCGTGTACTGCTCCCTGGCAGGAGCTAAGAGGCATGTATCGTCGTCATCAATCGACGTGAACTGGCCGTCACCCCCACGACCAACTGAAGGCTGTAAGATGGAACGATGTTAGTACAAATAAACACTCTGGATGTAAACTAAGAACCTCGTACCTCCCAGATGTGCAATGCAGATGACCGAGGGAGCGCTAGTTTGTGTACCGGGTCCAGACAACAGAAGTGATTCATCCCGACGGACCTACGGCGGGAGAACGACATGATGTTAGCGGAACGTAAGGCATAACCAAAAACCTGAACGTAGATTTGTACATAGTGACTTACCTCCGCGCCGACCTGGCCCGCGGATGACCGACGGGGAACGCTACGACACCTGCCGGACTCGCTAGGCCATGGCAACCTAGTGGGTGAGCACGCCCCCCCCCCTACTTGGTGCCCAACGCGCAGGACGTCGTCCATCAAACGATCGCAGCTCAAGTTCTTTATTATCTTCTTTATCTCCGCCGAGATGTGCTTCAAAACTTTTTTATATCTCGCCGAGGTTCTATCTGGGCTGCGGAGGGCGGCCTCCAATGCGCTCTAGATGCGGTGCGCCCGCTCCAACTGTAGTGACATACGTAACAGTTTCATTAACAAAAAATACGAATGTCGTCAATGAAACGACCCGAGGTTGTAAGTGTCGTACGGTGTTGTCACACCGCGAAGTGCTGTGGCGGTCGTACGTGCGGCGGAGGCTCTCATGGTGCGTCTGCGATGTCACCCGGTCCGGGCGCTCCGGTGGAGGAATGGTGAGTCTTGCGCGCGCCCGTGGCACGTACCACTCCAAGTACGCACCGTATGTCTCAAGGTCATATGGACGCGGCTCATTTCAGACATCCATGTACGCCATGTTCGTCAATGTCGTAGTCCACTCCTGGTGGACCAGGCACCAGTCCTGAGTATGCCCACCCGCCCCCGATTGCCTGCATGTCCGGAAGGATTGATGTTATAAAAAAAGACGTAAGAACTGTAAATATTACTCGGATGAAGTTTGACTCACAGGTGCACAACTCGCCGCAGAGCTCGCCATCCGGGGCACGACACAATGCAAACCAAATCTGTCGCATTCTGTGACTGCGGCGTGTAAGGCTCCACCATATGTGCGAACACCAGGTGGCAAGTCGTCGCCCACAGTCCTCTGTCCTAGATGCATTGCACGGACAGCCCGTGCGGCGCTACCGCGCGCAGGAAATCATGATGCCATGGATACCAAATGATGTCGCTCTCATGCAACGACTCGAACTCGTTGTGGTACAACGAGTAGCACCTGGCCGGTGTCGAGAAAATTTACACAAGCAAGTACACGGTGCCGAGAGGCTCCACAAAAAAATTCAAATTTTTTTGGACTCGTTTGCTGTATTTTAAAATTCTTCCAAATTTCAGCCTAACACTAACCCTAACCCTAATTAACTAACTAACCTAACTAATTAACTAACTAACATGTGGCGGACTAAGGACGCCAACGGTTGGCGGAGGGTCACAATGCGCCAACGGCCGTGACGTGGCGGTGAGGGTGGGTCGGCAGGGACACGCGGTTGCGGCTCCGGCGTGGGCACACGGTGGCCGTGCGCCAATATCACGTGGCAGCCCCTCCCGCGTTGGCGCACGGTGGCCGTGCGCCAACGGTGTTATTTTTGTAAATACGGTTTGTCCGTGGTTAGATATGTAAATACGAGATGAAAACGTGCTAGATTAGCCAAAAAACTCCTTTTAGTCGAGCGCCATTGTGCGCCAACGGTGTTATTTTTGCAAATACAATTTATTTATAATTAAATCTGCAAATAAGAGATAAAAACACGCTAGATTAGTCAGAAACTCCGAGTAGTCGAGTGACCACTGCGTAGCTCAGACACTGTGGACCTGTGGACTGTGGTGGTCACACGCCCCAGCGAGACAACCACCTTTCGAGACGCAGTTATCGCCGTGCATACCATGATACCAAGCACAACGGTTCGTGTTTAGCCCTTTTGGACAGAAACAGGCACAAAAGTTCACAAACTATTGTGGCCGAGGGGTGTCAGGTGTGGGCCTGTAGATCCCCCCTTATTGTACCATCGAAAATTTCATGAAACAGTACCTGTTAACTGATGATTTACGCTCAAAGAACTTCAATGGGTCTAGTAACTTGGAAAGGTACTAGATGATACTCCTTATCAAGATAGAGTTTGTGACTTGTGTCCAACCTCACACACAATTCTGTACAAGAGCTGGACTGCACCATCGCCAGAACTATACAAGTCAATTCTGTACAAGAGCTGGACTGCACCATCGCCAGAACTATACAAGTCTCTGCGTTCAATCTGGTAGAGCAGCAGGGTCATGCACTCTAGTCACGATCAGAGAACTGAATGGCATTCTCACCAGACATTGAGAGGGTCACATCCTTTTACTCTCTGCCTCTTATCTTAATTATAGGCTACTAGATTTGACATTAATTTAGCGACGCATCTCTGTCCAGGCTCCTTTCGCAGGTAGGTCGCGCTAGTGCTCGTTGGGTGGCAGTCTGAAATCTAAAGCTTCCAGGCAACAACTGAAGACACGTGATTTAGGTACAACAGCACATCAGGATTAACTCACTGGATCATCGGATGCAGCTTAAGCATTGGAGATTGGAGCCGCACCTGACCCCCTTCAGGTACCAAAACCTATTAGTTTTATACTTCCAACCTGGTTTTATTAGTTTTATACTTCCAACCTGGTTACACTCACATGACAAGGTATCATCTATCTGTTCAATAATTTTGGACAGATGTCAAGGCCTACAATAATTGAGTTAGTACGTACTGCTACTGTCATGATAGTCCTAGAAAGAAAATACAGAGCGACAACGATCACAACTGAGCTGCTGCTGAAGAGAGAGAACATGGATCAACTTAATCCTGGAACAGATTAATGTTAAATACAACTCAGCAACCCTAACAATCTTCTACTTTAAGCTTAGGGAACAACAGAGTAGAACAGTTAGTTGCAAACTTCCAGGCAATTCTTGAGTCAAGATCACAGAATACAAAGGACAGCTACAAGGCAGCACAAAGCCAAATCAAGAAATGTGAAAAGCAGGGAAGGTGAAGAGACTAAAGGAATGAACAAAAGGATCACTTGAGCGCTCTGCTTTCGCGGAGCCTGCGATTTCACACACGATCCCCAACTATCTTCCATCAGCTGAGGTGAACGAATCAGCAAATCCTGGAGGCCTTGTAGGGATGCTTGTCTGAGTGTTATCCAAGCTTGCAAGGAACGAAGAGGTCGCGCCATCAAAATGGCTACTGTCCTCAAAGGCCTGCCATTTCTTCAACGCCTGAGGCAGTGTCATGTCCAGGTCAATGCCGTAGCTGTCATCTGAATCTGGATCGGACGGTTTCCACACATCCGAAAGAGTAGAGAGCACATTTACAGCATGACCCATGTCAGGCCTCTGATGTGGTTCCCTAGCACAGCAGTGGCCAGCAAGCTCTGCAACGGTGCTAACGCTGGCCAATGTCTCCTCGTCAAGGTCAATAGTCGGGTCAATTGCTTTCTGGGAAGTGTCTTTGTTGAGCTGCATTCTCCGGAACCATGTAACTAAGTGCATGCTATCCTCAGGCTGAGTCTCATCAAGCGCCTTGCGTCCAGTGATAAGTTCCATCAAGATGACACCAAAGCTGAAGACATCAGCTTTTGTGGTTACTCGTCCAGTAACTGCATATAAAATGTTCACTTTTAGTGCTATACAAATATTGCAAGTGACAGATGAACTGATGAACAAATACTTCAAAATATGCAGCTTGGCTCAGATCACCAATTAGGATAAGGCAGTAAGGATGATACAGCTTCCTACTTAGGGCATCTTCAATAATGTATTTATTGTCGTCTCTTAAATATATATCACGTCAACAAAATCCTACGTGGAGGAGAGAGGTGGAGGAGAGAGAGCACAGGTCGTCTCTTCCTGAAGAGACAGTTATGCACGCGAAACAAGACATCATACATTAATCTACTCTAGTTGACATATATGACTGTTTTAAAGGAAAATTATAAAATACAAATGTTGAAGAGTGTGCTAAAGACTATCTATTGAAAATGTTGTTTCTAAAGATGATATAGCATATGTTAGAGACAAAGTTATCTCTAACTATTGAAGATGCCCTTAGATGATCGTATTTCCTGATGGGAAGATGCTAGACAGTGCGAGCTGCCAACTAAAGGTACAATTAAAGCTCCATTAATGCTCCAGGGCTATTGAAAGTCTTTATATTAGAAGTGGGAAATCTGGTCCAGCAAGCAAAAGAAATTTTCTTGTGAATATGTTTGTTAATGTTGGTGTCCACACTCAAAAGAGGCGCACTAATAAATCGCAACGTTCTTACATTGTAACATTTGTACTTTATGTAAACGAAACAGTTAATTCAACCATAGATAAAGCCATTTGGAGTAAAAGATTAAATAAAATGTTAACTTCCAATTAAATTGACCTACTCAGTACTCAGGACACAAACCCATCAGAGTTTATCACTGAAAAGATCGTCAAAGACTTTATATATGGTTGAGTAACGCATTTCAATAGTTTTCAGATATCACATACTCGACTACATTTTGCTCCCTTTAAATCTTCAAATATGCATAGTAAGCACCTAAATACCTCTTATAGAAAGAAATAAGCCACAGGAAGGATTGCAAACTAAATGACAATTGAATGATCATTTCAGACCTAAGCTCTAACTATGAAATTAAGCAATGATACTTTGGATATGCCTTAGCTTAAACATATTGCGCTTGTTAATTGAATTGAACACAAAACATCAGAAAACTGAAGAAGATGAAATATAGGATGATCACCTGCATACTCCGGGGCAAGGTATCCAAAAGTGCCAGCAAGTCTTGTCTCTACTGAGACACACTTCCCATCAGATGGTGCAAGCCGGACCAATCCAAAATCCGCCACCTTTGCCTTCATGTCATCACCAAGAAGTATGTTCGATGGTTTCAAATCTCTGTGGATGAAGGTCTGCTGCGCAAGGCTATGCAGGTACTCAACACCCCTTGCAACATCAAGCGCGATGCTCAGTCGCTTCTTCCATTCCAATGGCCGCAAATTGTTTTCTTTCCACTCAAACAAGTGTTG
The DNA here is from genome assembly GCA_036346405.1 of Phyllostachys edulis. Taxonomy (NCBI): domain Eukaryota; kingdom Viridiplantae; phylum Streptophyta; class Magnoliopsida; order Poales; family Poaceae; genus Phyllostachys; species Phyllostachys edulis. The sequence goes on along the minus strand of CM070549.1, from coordinate 18,903,278 downwards.
GCTAAGTGTCCCCTGTGGCATGTACTCATATACAAGAATCCTCTCATTGCCATCGGGGCAATAGCCAAGTAGTGACACAAGGTTCCGGTGACGGACCTTGGTCAGCACAGCAATCTCTGATTTAAACTCATTTAGCCCCTTGTTACCCATAACACCAGCCTCCATTCGCTTCACAGCAATCTTTGTTCCGTCATGAAGTTCACCCTTGTAGACAGTGCCAAACCCACCACGACCGAGGATGTTCTCCTCACTGAAGTTGTTGGTCACATTGCGGAGCACCTGAATCGAAATGACCATGTTTCCAGTCTCAACATGGATGTCCCGGGGGCCACTGCATGCTTGGCTATATGTCTCACTCGGGGCTGCACCGCCATTGACATTCCCCCCAGCAACTGTGATTTTAACCATGTCAGGATCTGACCCTGAGTGCCGGGGATGGATGACCATAGCATGTGGACTCTGCACCCTTCCGAAAGGCTTGTGCTTTCTCTTATAGCAATAGAATCCTAATGCAGCAATAAGGCCTAATCCAGCAACAGCACCAACCACCGAGCCAGCAATGACTCCAACAGAAGAAGAGGAACCCCCACTGCTTCCACCACCATCCCCACCTTCACCAGATGCACTGTTGACGTCGCTAGCACCTGATCCAGATGTTGGCGCAGGAGCATCCTTGCCAATGTTCGGGTTACCAGCAATTTTCAGCTGCACATTCTTGGCAGCAAAGGGAGGAACTTTCCCATAAAGATTGTTATTCGACAGATCAACCTCCTTCAGTGCTGGCAATGCAGCAACCTCCTTCGGCACCGTGCCAGTAATGTTGTTATTTGAAAGAAACAGCTTCTGAAGTGAGGCAATCTTCCCAATAGCCGGTGAGATGCTCCCGCTGAGCCCCATACTGGGAAAATTGAGCATTGTAATCTTCCCATTTTCACATGTAACACCAACGTAAATGCACGGGTCATTCCCATTCCAATCGTCTGCAAGCTTCACTGGGTACATGAATCCAGCTGCCACCTCGAGCAGCAGGCTCACACGAGGATCACACAGCTTCCCAGGGTTTGGCAAGCAAAATCGCTCTGTTGTAGGCACCACATCGGCATCCACCCCATCAGCAAACAGGGGCGTCGGCCCCTGCAGCAAATTGTTCGTCAGGGTCACCTTCTTCAAAGACTTGAGCTTGACCAGACTGTCCGGCACCGGCCCGGTGAGCTGGTTGTCGCGGAGTTGCAAATCCCAAAGGTTGGTGAGCCCCGAGAAGTCCGGCAAGGGCCCGGTGAAGTAGTTGGAGTGCAGCCACAGCTGCCTGACCGAGGTCATGTTGGAGACAAAGCTAATCGAGCTGTTGAACCGGGCGTCCCCAGCCTGGTTGTTGAGCCAGAGCACCTGCAGCGGCGCGCCAGCGAGAGACGCCGGCACGGGCCCGGACAGCAGGTTGAATGCCAGCGAGAGGCGCTGGAGCGACGGCAGCGCGGTGCCGAGGAAATCCGGGAGCGCGCCGGACACGCTGGCGTTGTTGGCGGAGAAGTTGGTGAGGGACGTGCAGCCGGCGAGGTCGCCGGGGAGCGGCCACGGCGCAAGCGGGTTGTCGTCGAGCGAGACGGCGGTGAGCGTGGTGAGCCCCTTGAAGAAGTCCCCCGGGAGGGAGGTGAAGCCGTTGGAATGGAGCAGGAGGTACTGGAGCGAGGCGAGCCCGGCCAGCGAGGGCAGCGCGCCGGAGAGCGAGTTGGAGAAGAGCTCGAGGCGCGTGAGCGCGGTGAGGTTGCGGACCTCGGGCGCCAGCGTGCCCGTCAGGCTGCTTTTCCCGACCTGCACGGCGGTGACGCGGCCGGCGGGGTTGCAGGTCACCCCGGCCCATGGCTTGGGTGAGCAGGGGTCGTCTGTGTCCCACCCGAGCGCCTTGTCCGCGCCCAGAGCCCTCGCCACCGCCCGCATCGCCGTCGCGTCCGCCGCCGACGTGTCCGCCGCCGCACCCACGACCAGCATCAGGGCCAGGAGCACATGGAGACCGGCGCAGCGACCACCGCACCGCCGCCGCGCCGCGTTGGAGGCGGTGGGAGACGGCATTGCGTTGTTAAGAGACAGAGAGATGGGGGAGAGAGAGAAACAGAAGTAAGTGTTGGGGTGGCGAGGATTTAAGCGAGGAGGGAGAGAGAGAGCACCGGGCACATGGGCAGAGGGAGAGGGCCGGTGGCACATGTGTGGGGCCCACCGTAGGAGCGACGATTTAGGGTTTCCCTCCTGAGCTGCGAAATGACGGAGCTACCCCTCGCAGCCGCGACGGTTTGAACCCGGTCTCGACGGCGAGGCACGCCCGTTCAGACCCGCGCGGCCCCTGACACGCGGGGCCACGGTCGCGCCGCAATAAAAGGCGGGGGCGATGCGGCGTGTCTCGTCTGTCTCTGCGCTGGAGCGGGGCTGGACGTGGGGCCCGGAGCGCAGCGTCACAGGGTTCACGCGCGGGCGCGGCGCGGTGGGGATCCGGGTTTCTTTCGCCCCTGGGGCAGCGGGAAGAGGACAGAGAGGGCGGGGAAGGGAATCCGAGACGGCTCTCTCTCTCGCTGTGCCGTGTCGAGTCGACGCTAGGTGGGACCGTGGGAGGCAGTGGGGGTGGGCCCGCGGCGTCAGCGTCTCGGGTGATCTGTACGCTGTACGTTGGCCGCGGTGCCGCGTCTGGCATTCAATGGGGTTGGGGGATGGGATTCTCTGAGTTTTTAATCCTGTGAGCACACTGGTGCCAGGAGGGTAGGAGGTCGAGCTCGCGAATACACGCTTGCCAAAAGGCTGCAAAAGTGCTTGCGTTACAGCCTTTTTGGGGTAGTACTACTACTGTCAGAAGCGAAATGCGTGGCGCTTTTAACGGAAGAACAGTAAAAAAAAAAAAGGCATGCACACAGTAGGAATAAAAGGGGTCTTAAACGAGAGTGAAAATGATGGAGCCGGTACTACACGTTACAGTAAAATTTGGGGTCTCACGAGGTACCTGTTCAATGGGAGGCGTTGTGGTGGACGGGCCCACCTCTCAGATGGCAAGCACGGTGTCTATCGCCCGTATCGTCACACTGTTCCACTGGAAGGTGAGATGGTTCTCATTCTTTTAATTGAAGAATTTTTTTTTCAAATAATCCATTTTTATTATTAATTACAACATTATACTTGTAATAATATTTTTACGAAATATCTCGCCGCCAACCGCTCGGGCGTTGGCCGTACTAATCTTCAGCGGTTGAGCGCATTTGACACTTGTCGCCAATCCAGCACAATGCATGCCCGACTAAATAAGTGAAATTTACACTAGAACCAACCGTTGAACGACAAGTGTTCCAAATACCAACAGCGGTTGAAGCGAAAGATATTTCAGTAAAAATATTATTACAGTATAATGTTGTAATTAATAATAAAAATGGATTATTTGAAGAAAAAATTTTTAATTGAACTTGAGTTCATCAGCGGTTCCATATATTAGAATAATTTTTGTAAGTTTAGACTTCTTTATATGTATAATTTAGATCTCTTTTTAAAGGGGTCCTAATATTCTGGGTGCTTCTACGTGAAACACACTTGGAATATTAAACAAATTTAATTCGTATATAAATATAACAAATTTCCACGTTTCAAATAGGATAGCCAATAGCTGGCAGTCTATGATGTTACGGTCCGGAGGAATACTCCCTTTTCTTTTTCAGAGGAAAGGAAATCTGTCACGTTCCATTTTTGCACGTATAGTTTCTCCCGTATGCTTAGTATTAATCGTGTTGCCGTAGAGGCAATCCCAATAATTGGTTTTTACTACGCTTATCAGATCAAAAGATTTAGATACCATCTTCCGATGTATGGTATCCAGAGTAGTGCAGATCCTGCGCTTTGATATAGAGTATTACTAAGATTTCTATTTGTGATATCACAGATGAGTGATATCTAAATAAGATACCACCGCTTCTCTCTCTTCCTTAATTACAGGCCACATCGACTTTCGCTTATACGATGTAATCTTTAAAAACTCATAAGATAGAAAGTTAGGACCAGCCTTAGTTATTCTCTGCCGATATAAGAGGCGCCTCTCATCAAAACAGCTGAGACGGGCAGGAAGCAATTACGTATTGCTGGTGACAATCTGGACTTGGCTGCGACACGCCTGGCCGGGAGCACATAATTTTCCGTTCATATCGCACGCCTGGACCAAAAAAAATCAAGGCAAGGCAAGAGAGCCGCCGATAAGAAACGAATGCTTGCGGCCGGATTATCGGGGGCTTCACCAGCGCCACCCAATCACGCACGCATGATTCCTGCGTCGACCATGACACCTCGCATGCACACGTAATCCGATCAATCGATCACGAGATATCCAGGGCGAGTACACGGGGCAGTCTCGGAAGATTTCTTTAAGAAATCTAAACGAAACGAAAATGGAGTTCGGCAGCGGAGCCAAGAATTTTTTAAAGGATAGACAAATCGTAAGTTAAATATGTAATTATGGTCTATTGAGAATCGTAAGCATCGGATAATCGGATACATAATTACACATCATGTAAATCCACAATAATTTTAAATTAAAAGAACGAATACGATACATCACACATGTAAATGTTCATATATAAAAATAAGAATGAGATACGATTACAAACAACTCACTAGACACTACCAGAGTTGCGACAAGTCAACAACAAAAGTCCAAATGTCCAATCATACAACCAAAAGAGAGTAAGAGACTCTACAAGATAAAAAAAATGAATTAATAAATCATACAACTTTGACTTGAAAATATATTCACATCGGAAAGAATGAAACATACCGATAATGTTCTAATTAGGCCTATGCCTACGAGGCAAATGTCATTTCCTTTTCTTCATGGCTTGAAACCGTCGGGCAATATGTCCCACTCGGTGTAGCATATCATCAAGTCATTGAACCAATCATTGTTGATCTTGTTGCGCAATTTAGACTTGATAATCTTTATTGCCGAAAAAGTCCTTTCAACCGATGCCGTTGACACCGGCAATAACAAAGCCAACTAAATGAGTTTGTAGACCAATGAAAAAACCAAATATTTCTCGGTTTTAACCAGGTTACCAGATTTGCCAACCTAGTAGTAGTTGATTACTTTATTCCATTTAAATTTTTCAAATTAACCAATAAGCAACAAACCTACGCAGACTCGGGCCATTTCTCTCTCTTGGACGGTCTCTCCTATTTCTTGAGCACCCACCCAGAGTCCCAGACCCAGGCCATTTCTTCTTCTTCTTTCTTATTGCTTCCCCATTATGTCTCTCTCTCTCATGCCCATCATCGACTGGGCAGTCGGCCCCCACTGTCTTGGCCATTGCCTCACCTACCGACAACGCCGCACACCGGTGGCTCCCGTGCCGCCACCAGCACTGGCTCAGCCTCTCTCTCTAGCTCTAGCCCTTGCCCCGGCCGGCCGTCCGGCCTCAAGCATAAGCACCCGCCGCTTGCCTTCAACCGCCGGCACCTCTGCTCTCTCCGCCGCCGATGCTCGGCCACAGCTCTCCCGAGGCGCCCGAGCTCGAGCCAACGAAGAGCAACGCCATGGTGGGATTGGAGCAAGAAAAATCCACAATCAACAAACGGAAGAGGCGAAGAGCTCTCACCTAGCTGCCTGGGTCCCGGAGCCGAGCCGGAAGGCTAGGAATCGCCCGTCGCCAGGCCAGAGTTGCTTTGCCAAGCGTGTCGCTTCCGCCTCTGTCGCCGCCACCGCCACTTGCCGCCATGCGCCGCATCACCGCTCGGCTTGAGCCGCCGACCATCGCTCACTGCCGCCACGCGGCGTCACCGATCTCGGTGAGACTTGGATTTGGAGTGGGGATTTTGGGATGGGGATCAAAGAGCAGGCTGAGACACTGTCTCGGTGAGACTTGGAGACTGGAGTTGGAGAGGCTGTAGACCTGCTGTATTCCCGAGGAGGCCCATGTATTCCCGAGGAGGCGGCCCATGAAGCCCAGGCAACTGCCCATCCTGGAGGGCCCTTGAATCTACCCCTGAGTTTAGGTAAGGTACATTGTTTATAAAATTTATCATTATTAATTATCTGCAAAGTCTTTAGGTGGGACAAAACAAAAAACATTTGATTAGATATACTGCAAGTTGTAAAGCAAGACAAGGATTGATCATAAGGCAGACGCAACTGCAGTTCATCAATCTCTTTGTCATTTAATTGCTTCACATGATATAATTTTAAACTTTGATGAGTCTAAATCGTTAAAAAAATACATTGAGACTGTGCATAATCCTACATTTTCTACTGTTTCTAGACAGACAACAACCAGAGATCAAGTTAAATACAATAATGAATGTCGTGCTAAATTAAAAGAACTCTTTGGTACTTGTACATTTCGGGTGCCTTTGACCGCTAATATATGGAGTGGTCAGATTATGAAGGATTGTATTAGTGTAATTGCTCATTATGTTAACGACAACTGAGAAATGAAAAAAAATAAGGTTTAAACTAATTGATGTAGCACACACAGGAGAGGATATCGCGGACTGTATTATCCAAGTCGTGAAAGATTTTGGTCTTACAAATATTTTTTTACAATAACTTTAGACAATCCCACCGTAAACTCTAGGACAATGGATATTCTCACTATGTTATTTAGTACATACGTTGAATCCTTCTTGCTACATCAACGATGCGTGTGTCATATTATTAATCGTATAGCTAAATATGGTTTAAAGAGGTTGGAATCGTACATTAAAGCTTTCCGCGATGCGATATCTTTTCTAAATCATTCTAACCAACGAATAGCAGAATATAAGAACTTTTGCATTGCAATGATTTTACGTTTAAGAAAATTTGGTTTGGATATACTAGTAAGATAGAACTCTACTTACATGATACTTAAGAGACTTTTATCACATAAGAGCACACTATTGGCTGAGCATCATTGGTTTGTTGTTGAGAAGTTACTGTTGTTTTTAGAACTTGTTTATGATTCCGTTGTTACTTTATCTGCTATGTATTATCCAACATCTCCTTTAATTGTGCATGACATTCTTGAAATTGCAAGTCACTTGAAGGCTTATGAAAATGAAATAGTGTTACGACATGCTATTGTTGCTATGAAAACTAAATATTGGAAATAAATCACATTCCTATATGCATTTACATTATATTTAGATCTTAGAGTTAAAATTCTGAGTGATGCTACATGCATAGATTATTCTAACTATTTTTCAGATGTTCATAATAATTTTTCCGATGTTTATCAAAATTACGAACAAAAAATTCAAAGAGTTTGCTTGTAATGACCTCTAGTACTATCCACCACATGTAAGAATACAACTACGTGGGGCAAAATATGGGGTGCATGTTCTTCCTCCAGGTCCAGAGGTTCATGTTCTACAATGTCAAGTTGCGAAGCAAGATAGAGCGTCCGCCATAGCAGTGGGGAACTATCCATCTATCTGGAAAACGATATTGTGGATTACCAGGAAGAGCGCTTCAATTTTTTTGCAATGGTGGTATGACCATAAGGTAACATATCTAGTGGTATCCAAATTAGCACATGATGTGTTAACTGTTCATGTCTCCATGGTTTCTTTTGAGTCTGCTTTCAGTCTTTCTAGAAGAATATTAGATGAGTGAAACAGTGGAGATACTTTTTACTGTGAAAGATTAGAAATAAGTTGATGCACGAGATCAACACTCCGTAGAAAATCCAGAGTCGATGGACGTGTTCGAAAATCTTTACCTCGACAGTGACACTTAGAACATCGATGCATGCAGAGCTATACGCTGTACTCTTTTTTCTTTGCCATGATTTTGTTATGTTGAGTTTTTACTTGGCAAAGTTTTAACAAGACAGTCATCTAAACATTAATAAAGATCATTATTATATTTTCAATATATTTCTCTCGTTTTTATTTATTTGTATAGAACTCATTTTTTTCAAATTTTAATTTGTATTTTAAATTCTATACATTTTATGTTTTTTTCAATTTTTTTCAGTTTTTTTGAACTGATATGGGCTAAACGGCCAATCTGGCCCATTGAACTAATCGTGCCTGGCTGCACAACAAGATCTACGAATTTGATGTGCTATGTCTGAATCGGCGGCTAAGCCTATAAACCGACACAATATCACCTGTTTAGCTAGACGAACCAACTGAGCCACGTATAAATAGACCGTACAGTAGCGTTCTTTCGAGAGTCATCAGCACTATCCATGCATGTAAGTATGTAACTACGCGGTTCGTTTATCTGATTCTTTCTCGATAATAAACACGTGTGAGCGAGACGGTTCGAGAGCCAGCGACAAAGTGAGCAGCTCTTCTAGCGACACGTGTGCGCACGACTGTACCTGTGGCAGCCGTCGCAGTTGAGTCGACTGCATCCGTAAGGCTGCTTTGCCTCAAAAACCACTCGCAGCAGCAACAAACTGGCGCCCAAAACCACTGCCCTGCTGCAGCCTCTGATGTTCGTCAATTCTCTCCATTTCAAAAGTGGCCCGTCAGGCTTACGAAGTGTCCCGATTACACGTATGTCTGTTGGGTACGCAAGTAGATATGCTGGCCCAAAGAAATAACAGTCCTTAAATAGTTGGGAGTGACTGTTTGACACTCGACTGTTTTTTTTTCTTGTGTGTTTCAGTCGATTTTTTCTGCCATGCGATCACAGATCAGCGTCTGTTTTGCTTTTGTTGGACCGAAACAGTAGCCATATTGGGGTTGAATAGAAGTTCTACTCTTCTTTTTTTTTGACCATCAACCAATTTCAACATCTTCTTCTCCTCAATAGCAAGCTTAGAGGTTACAAGCACAACGGAAATCTTATGTTGAAACCAACCAACCCCGAGATAGCAACCAAGAACCTCACAGAGGTCGGTCCGACCAGAGCTATGGTTGGTCTGATCAAAGCTTGACCGGTCTGACCTCTTAAGGAGGGCAGTCAGACCTTAGCCCAACTGGACTAACCTCTAGTCAATCGATTTGATCTCTCATCGGGATGAACAGTAAAATCAACACGATTTTAATATCACAAATTGACTTAGCTTTTGATCCGGTGATTCAAATCTCCTGAAATTTCAACCATAGCTCATAGCTCATCAATAAGGTTAGAAACATATTTCAATCGACGACCGGGAAGATCGACGTCAAGGTTCCATGAATTTCTTAAATGGGGGCAATATAGTACACGAACTAAGGAAATTCAAGCTTTGACCCAAAAACTTGCCCGTGAGTGAATGATAACCAAGATGATCCTACATGTATTTTCACATGTCCTAGCAAGCTAGATCGCAACATGAACACTAAGAAAACCAAAGGAACAAGCAAATCCCAAAAGTCACCAAAGAAAGAGCAGAAAAACAAAAGATTTATCTTGAGGAAATTTTGATTAGATTGATTTGAGGAGATTGTTGGTTTGCATCCACTCCACCATGAAGAACAAAACCTCAACATTTGAGCACTAAATCAATCCATCTATCACAAACCCTAGCCTCAACTACTCCACTTACTACTATAGAAAAGGCCTTCACAGACGGTTCAAAAACGTCATCACGCATCGCTTTCTTGAGCCGCCCGAGTTTATGGGTCGATGATGCATGAGGTCATCACAGACGGTTATCAAACCGTATGTGATGCATCTTTCCACGAGCGGTTTGACCACAAACCGCTCTGTGATGACTATATATCACAGAGCGGTTTGACCACAAACGTGCAGGATGACTATATATCATGAGCGATTTGACCACAAACCGTGCATGATATATAGTCATCACATTTATTTGTGGTGAAATCATCTGTGATGACTCTTCTCTATAAAGCCAAGCAGCGTTGGCTTGTGCCTTTAAATATATATATATATATATATATATATATATATATATATATATATATATATATATATATATATATATATATTTCTATTGTTCCTAGTCCCTTACGCCACTTTCTTAACGCAGTCCATCGATGAAGTGGCATCATGTATTAGCAATCAAGTAATTGGATGTCCCGACGCTTGAGCCAACAAATTTAAAATTTGTTTGGGCTCAATGAGGTTGGGACATCGTTTACTTGGTTGCTAATGTCATGACGCCACTTCGGTCGAAAGTGGCCGTCAGGTCACTTTCTTAGCAGGGTACTCACGTGATATATATATATATATATATATATATATATATATATATATATATATATATATATATATATATATATATATATAATGCCGTTTTAAAGGCACAAGCACCACTGCTTGGAGACTTTATAGAGAAGAGATTAGGAATAGAATGGTAGGACGACGTACCTAGGACGCAAGATAGGAGAACTTGACCTGCATGAACACAGTTACACAAACAAATGTGAAATGAATGGCGAGAAGCAACAGATGACATCTTGACAAAATGACAAATCGAAAAATAAGTCATAACATACATATCACACATTTTATACATCTATTTTTGCAAATCATCAATCATACATATCAACAGCCCATGGTTCACCAAGCAAGTTTCCACTATCAATAGCAGACAATACTTGACACTTTTGAATAAGTCATAACTTATAACAATATAACATATCAACAACTCATACATATCAACAACCCAATAAGTCATAACATATCAAGCCCCATCCGAACCCACAACATGAACTAAGCAAGATGCATAGAATGCACATACACCAATAGCCCTCAGTTTACATCATAGTGCAAGGGGACTATTAATATGAACTAATTATCAATTCAATTTCAGCATAAGACTATTAACATCATTACATCACAGAGCAAGGGGACTATTAATATGAACTAATTATCACTTCAATTTCAGCATAAGACTATTAACATCATTACATTACAGAGCAAGGGACTATTAATATGAACTAATTATCAATTCAATTTCAAAGATAAGACTATTAACATCATTGAGCAGTTCAACAGCAAGACCAAGGGTGTCCAAACCCGGCCACCACACAAAGCATTAGCCATTTTCATCACAGAGCAAGCGGGTAGAGACAGAGAGGGAGTAAGGTAGGGTGATACCTCAGTACAGCGCAACCACGGTGGCGACCCCACCACCAGCACAACTTTCATCCATCTCCTTCACCTTGCATAAATCACACAAACATCAGGACACAACTTAAGGCTCAAGTATAAAAATCAAACTCAACACAAGACATTAAGCTAACAGATCTAGAGGAGAATAGAGGGAGGATGGGGAAATCAAAGATTGGCCAGGGCCCGAGCGCAGGAGGCCGAAAGCAGAGAACCAAGCCATGGCGGCGCAGTGACACGCGGCCAAGCCCGATGGCAGGTGGCGGCGTCACCGTAGTTGTGGCACGACCACGACCGCGAAGACACTACTATCGTCACGAGTGTTTCTGCGGTGCGAGTGGTGTCACAACCGCACGGCAACAAGAATGGGGTTAAGCGGCGACGGGTCGGCGGTGGCGTCGAGGTGGGGAGGATCGAGTAAATGCACCGGGCGGATGTGAGTTAGGGCGGCGCAAACCCTAGCGGAGCTGGGGAGTGACGAGAGTTAGGCGGCGGCGCAAACCCTAGCGGCCGGGCCGTACTAATAAAGAGACTTATCACAAACAGCAGTTCTATTATGGAACCGCTTGTGATATGGTTTTTCTCAAGTATATTTATCTTGTATATACACTTACATGACATGAAGAAATTACAAGTTTATATGTCAATTTTGTCATTTAAATATCAATGAAAATTTGCTTTAACTATACATACATACATACATACATACATACATACATATATATATATATATATATATATATATATATATATATAATTCAACATATAATTAATATAGTAACTTCACCTCCAAACTTTTTTTTTCATTTTGGAATTTTCACATATATATGGCCAAGCAGTGGCCAATAAACGCTACAAAAAGATTAAAAAGTAGAAATCTATAAATAAACAAAGTTTTTCTAGTGGCGGAGGTAGGTCGCTATCTCCGTCTTCAATACTTCATAGGCGGCGGCGTCGGCATCGGACGGTTCCTCGATCATCGTGAATGAAGCTGAAATCGTCCACTCACGACGCTCGTTCAAGTGTCTCTCGAAGACCCTCGATCGTTGAACCAAGAAGAATTGAGCCCATAGGCTCTCTTCCTTGCTTGAGGGTCTCGGCCGTCGACTCGATGCTTCTGCCGCCTCGATTCACGTAGTCCAAGTGACGGCAAGCCTCTTGGAGACGTGCAACGTTATTTTAGAGGACTACGTCGATGACGCGGTAAACTCACCGAAAGTGGGAGATCACCCGGAAGACACGGCAGAGAAGGATGTCAAGACGACGGAAGGTGGCCGTCACCTGCTCTGGCAAATTCTCCACCGACAGAGGAGTGAAGACACTGTTAATCAAACAGTGTTCTTTCGCAGCACGGTTCAACGTACACCGAGAGAGGTGCTTGTACAGTGCGGCTAGGAAGGCCATCAATGCCGGCAACAAGGAAGAGGCAACCATTTCTATTTTTTTTATAAATATGTGGGGATGATCATCTCGGATGGCGGGTGATCCTTTTTATAAAATAAGGAATAAATTAGGAGCGTGAGACGAAGAGACGCATCGGGGAGCCGAAGCGGATCGATGCGACGAAGAGACGCATCGGGGAACCGAAGCGGATGGCGACAAACAGACGCATCGGCGACGAAGAAACTCACCGTGGAGCTGCAGCGATATTATCACAGACGGTTATAACAAAAAAACCGTCTGTGATATGTGGTAATATCACAGACAGTTCTTTGTTGAAACCGTCTGTGATATGTAGTATTATCACAGACGGTTATTAACAAGAACCGCCTATGATGTTTCACGACGGTTTTAGTTATGAACCGTCGTGATATTACCTCTTCACGAGCGGTTTTAGCGTAGCGCGAATACGAGCGGTCTCTAAACCAAAACCGTCAGTGATTGCATGTAATACAAACGGTTTTGGTCAACCGTCTGTGATGAGGCATCCAGTATTAGCCTTTTTGTAGTAATGACTTTTCCGAAATCATAAATTAGGGTTTACACTTTGAAGGCATTCGAGACTCCAAATCTGGACATTGTAGGATTAAGGATAACTGACTAGAGGGGGGGTGAATAGGAGGTTTTTAAAACTTTTCAACTAATTAACAATTTTTAAACAAGATTGTCTTCAATAAAGCTTCCTAGCATAAATATCATGATAGAACTAAGACAGTTATGAGCTAATATCAATACTAGATACAATTCTAGCTAAGCAAAACTTTACAAGCAAATTGCTAAAAATATAAATGCGGAAGTAGTAAAGATAAGACTAAACCACAATGGAGACAATGAAATTTTTCCGATGGTATTGAAGACTTGTCGGTCTTCACTAGTTAACGTTGAGAAAACTTGAACGAATCAAGCCGGCTCCACGAATTAAGCCTCAACCCTCGATCACTATCGTTGTTCTTCCTCCTCTCTAGAGATAGTGAGCACGCAACCACTTCATAATCCGTTGCCGGGACCCTTCACAATCTTCTTTGAAGAGTTCACCGTGTAAACTTCCTCCAAAGTCGTCTAGGTGTCGGCGAACACCAAGAGTAATAAACCAAGTATTTGGTTGAGGAAAATCAAGTGTCAACAAGATCAACTAATGATGCAATGCACTTGAATGCTCTCCTCTACCTTAAAATGGGAATGCAAAGCAAATGAATAGTAGAGAGTGTCTAACAGCTCAAGGGTATTCAATGAGAGTGAATATGCCCAAGAAGCTATGAGCTAGAGGTAGGTAGGGTGGTATTTATAACCCCCACCAACAAAACTAGCCGTTTGAACCAATTCCCTAAAAAAATCAGCATTTGCGGTAATATTGTCGTTCAAGCCCGGTATTATCGCAGTCGAAAAACAACGGCCGACTGTTGTTCATTAAATGCGTATGTTATAGCCGTTACAAAAAAAAGTTGTGGTATTACCGCCAACTACAAACCGGTATTACCACATTGCGGTAATACCATTCGGCTATATCGGTCTTACGGATTTCCAGAGGATAAGAATCACAAGAAAAACACCCTCTCTGGAAAAATCGTTCCGCCATTTAAAACTCGGTATTACCGACTTGCGGTAATACCGCAAAAGACCCGTAGTTATACTATTTTCAGGTTTCAAGAAAACTCCTAAAAACATGCTTGCTGGAAATCCATACCGCCGATAATATATCGGTATTACCACCTTGCGGTAATACCGCTCAGTACTTGCGGCCTGTAACGACCCAACCCTAGGGCACCCGAGAGGTCCTCCAAGAACCCCTGGAAAGTCCATCAGGACCTCCCAAGAGGTCCAAAAAGGATCTCTCGGACAGTCCACCACGACCCCTCCCGGAGGTCCATCAGGACCTCCTGGATGTCCAGGAGAACAGAACCTGAGCGGGTCGTGGAGCCAAGGAGCACCCCAAAGACCTGCCACGGCCAGGCCAGGGAAAAACGTGGAGGTCTGAGGGCATCCCAAGACCACCCACGACCTACCAGAGGAGGTCATGGAGGACTGAGACCTCCCCAGAACCACACACGTCTATTCCATTGAGTGGACGTGGAGGACTGGGCTTGCTTCAAGATTCCCTGTGCATACTGAGCTAGTCCCAAGGATCATGGCTAGCTCGTCACAACAATACAAAGGTAGTGTCATCCAGAACGCATATTTATTATAACAAAATATCAACAGAGTTATTTACAAGGTGGCCTTGGGCCAAGCATAGCCAGAAGCACAAAAGTACAAAAGGTCCATTAGCACGCCACAGGCAACTGATCGGAAGGCACAACCTAATCGCTTTGGTCTTCATCACTGCCAAGGTCTTCTCCTGGCAAAAATTGTAATGAGCAAGAGTGAGCACAACAACCGTGCTCGCAAGTTACACCCGTGGATTAGCCAGATGACATGCATATATGGATAATCAATGGATGGCATAATATGGTTGGTTTGCACAAAGCCAAGTTTCTTTCAAATACACATACTAAGTTCCAAAGCAGGTATTTAATAGATAAAATTCATTTTCCAAACTTGATTTTCAGTTGGATAACATTCATCAACAAGTTGGTGAAGGATACCCTCCTGTCACATGGCTCCCTGCCCAAAACCCATGGGATAAAAATCCCAAAATCAATTTGATAAACATTTTTAGAAACCAATACCAAGTCTAACTTTGAGTGGTCTCTGCCAGCACGTCCATGACCGCGACACGGCTATTCAATAGATTTAACTCTCTGAGAGGTTGTACACTTTACCCACATGACATGATTCCTCTAGTTTGTTTGGCATCTTGAAAATGCCACCTCTCACCGCCAAGGTAAGAGGTCTAGAGTTCATGACAAGGCTTTTACAAAGCATTGTTCCACCACACTCTCCCTTGCTAAGGTTTCACTTTCCTATGGATAGAAACCCCATGAAAGCCCTCTTGCTCCAATGGGGAGCAGTGAGGTTATGAAAGACCATTGGCCATGAAAGACCTCCCACACACATCCAAAGGAACAAGCGTGGTAGAATTCTCAGAAATTACTCAACCAGTCCTCGCCCCATTCTCGAGACATGTGGTTGTACGATTTTGGTTTAGCCCATTATCGGCCTAGCAAAGGACGCCAAAGGCGGTCCTCAAATGACTAGGGCGACTACCACGTAACCACAGGCACCGCCATAGAAATGGCATGGTCCTGCATACACATGCACTATCCAAGCAACGATTAGCCCATCCCAATCCATTTTTCTTTTCTTTGCTTTCCAAAGAACATTTTCATCCCTCCATGACAACCCAATGTCATGGTGAAAACATTTAAAACAGTAATTGGTCATGATGGTAAAGATTTCCCCAAATCAATACTTTTGGTCTAAGCATGTCTAAGCGTATATTTTTCAAATGGTCTTGGCTCACACTATTGCATTAACCAAGTTTGATCTAATAGTGACAACATGTTCAGTCCAAAGTCAACAGTGGCCATACAAAGAAAGTAGGCATAGCTATGAATTTTAAAACAAGTATTGAAATAACTTGGTAGAAATAGGCATGCAGTATACATTGAAACAGAACATAAATAATTTGAGATATTGGGTGCAATATGATCAAAGGTGTAACTTGCCTTGCTCACTATCTTGAGAGTCTTCCTCTTCAGTACACTCAGACTCCTTGGAGTCTTCGCGATCTACACGGGTGAAAGAGCAAGTTCAAACCGAGCTCAAATAAAGAACCAACTGAGATCAACAAGAAAAACCAAGCAAACTCCAAAGGAAACCCAAAACTCAACCAACGGAAGAGATCTACATTTTAGAATAGGTTCTTTTGGAAAAGGTCCAAGCTTACCAGGAGGGGGTGGTTTTTAGCAAAAGACCCCAAAGGAGTGACTTAAGCAACCGAACAGGAAGGTCCTGAGGGCTGATCCTTGCATATGGCCAGAAAGGGGATGTTCCTTGCGCAAAGACCAAGGAGGAGCTCCTCAAGGGGAGGTCCTGAGAAGGGCACGACCAGCTTAATGTGGGGCAAGAATAAGAGTAGAGCAGATCACCAAGGGACTTACCAGGGACAAGAAGGAAACAATGGGGGAAGGGAGGTCGTGGGGCAACAAGGTCTTCCCTGGAAAGCCACTGAGTTAGGGCCAAGATGATGAGCGTGGAGAAAGGTAAGGCGGTAGGGTTCCCTGGACTAATTATAGCCAAAGTGGGAGAAGAAAACTATAAACATACATGTCAAGGATAAGTATAGAAATGGGTCAAAGGTAGGTGAGTGACAGGGCAGGTGTCACTACCACTTTGGTAAAAGGTAGGAGGAAAGGACGGCAGATCTTTGCTATGGAAAAGAACAAGGAAGGATGTCGAGTACGCCTAAGTGACCAAATTGAGTAAACATACGTATATGGATGCATTTAATGTGACATGACATACATTAAATGCTCAAGATACTAACTTGGCGAAGGAAATGAGAATGATCAAGTCCGCGGTGGGGCCATCAATTTAAAATGACGGGTCAAGAAGGGAGGTCTTGCCCATGAGAGGTCTTTGAGGAGGTCCGAGAGGCTTAGGAGGTCCTAAGCCCAAAGGACAAGGAGGTCTAAAGGTTGGGGAGGTCCAGACATACAAAGGAGGTCTGGACATGGGGAGGTCCTGACGGTCAGGATCAACAAAAGGAGGTCCTGACTGTTAGGATCTCCTCAAAGGAGGTCTGGCGAGAAGGTCCAGAAAACTACAAAAAGGTTCCGTGATTGGGATCAAGAGCAAGTTGAGGTCCGGGCGGTTGGATCTCCGAGAGGGAGGTCCAACAGCCAAGATCAAACGTGAAGGTGAGGTCCCCAGAGAGAAATAATGCACGGGGAGGTCTGGACCTTTAGATGCAAACTGAAGAGAGGTCTGAATTGTCAGATCCAAACAAAGGAGAGGTCCAGGCGGAGGGGTTCCAAGAAAGAGGGATTCTACGGAGGAGGTCCACAAAAGGTGGTTCCAAAAGGAGTCGCAAGGGTCAAGGTAACTCAAAGGAGATTTCCAACCGCTAAGGTGAGGTCAAAAGTCTTGGCGGTCAGGATGAACCCAAAGGAGGTCCTTCCGACCAAGAGGAAATATCATGGAGGTTCAAATGAACTCAGGAGGTTCGAAGGCACACAAGAGATCCAATGGTATATAAGAAGGTCCCGACTGAAAAGAGGTCTGGGCATAAGAGAGTGCCCAAGCAACAAGGGGTCTAGACTTAGAAGACGTCTGGCCAGGAAGGAGGTCTGAACCAAAGAGATTCAAACCAACAAAGAGATCCAAAGTGATCAAATTCAAAGGGAATGGCCTGGACATAAAGATACGTCCAAGTGAGAAAAGGTCTGAGCCCCAAGAGAGGTCTAACTTTATGAACCGCCGGGGAGGTATAGGCCACAGAGAAGGTCTAAACCTTACATAACCCAAAAGAGGTAGGCTAAAGGAGGATCTGCCGAGCATACCAGAAAGGAGGTAACAACAACTCAAACCTCTCCAACTGAACCAAACTTTGAATTTTCATCAAAAGAAAATAGTTTTAACTTGTTTTACAAATTTAAAAAGGATTTAGAAAATCAGGATGTTACACGGTCTTACCGATTATGGGATTTCAACAAAATCATCCACAACGTGCTTTCTGGAAAATACATACCGCCATGAATATTTGGTATATCAGACCACTTGATATCTTCTTTGAATATAGCGATCTTACCAATTTTCTGAACAGTTTTTCAAAAGCAAAAAACAAATGCAAAGCATGACTTCTAGTTGATCAAGATGGCACATAAAAAGATCCTCAAACTACTAGCCATAATCCCTCTTTATAGTACGACATTTAGCCTATAAATCCGATCTTTTCTCCATATACCAAGATCGGTAAAATACTATAAAAGATCCTTAGACTAAGCGATACCTTTGCCTTAAGCCATGTCAATCTCTATCACCTTTGCATTGCTATTTCCATGTCATCATTCAACCTTTGGGACTAATCATTTAAACAAACTTAGCACACCTCTACTCTATTTGACTGCTTCAAGGCTGGATATACACTTTGTTGTATGCTTATGCGCTCGATTTCAAGCTACACCTCGTGCATCTCATCGACAGGCTGTGAAAAGGATTCTCAGGTATCTCCAATCAACCTTAGAATTTGGTCTTTTCTTTTCATCTTCATCCTGTCTTACTTTGCGTGCATACTCGGATAGTGATTTTGCGGGGTGTAGGATTGATAGAAAAAGCACTTCTGGCACCTGTCACTTTTTAGGCACATCACTAGTGTCTTGGTCTTCACAAAAACAATCTTTTGTTGCTCAATCAACTGCTGAAGCTGAGTATGTTGCTGCTGCTGCTAGCTGCTCTCAAGTCCTTTGGATTTCGTCTACTCTCAAAGATTTTGGTTTAGAATTGGGCACTGTTCCTCTCTATTGTGATAACACTAGTGCTATTCACATTGCTAAAAATCCAGTGCAACATTCTAGAACCAAACACATTGATATCAGATTTCACTTTCTCAGAGATCATGTGGAAAAAGGTGATATTGTTCTCCACTTTGTTGAGACTGAGTCTCAATTGGCTGATATTTTCACTAAGCCGCTTGATACTTCTCGGTTTGTTCGTTTGCGGAGTGAATTGGGTGTTGTTCATCCTATGGGCTTATTTTGAGCGGGAGCTGTGTGAAATTTTCAGAAGCTTTTGCTTTTTATTTAAGTCAAGCCTTTGATTTTAAATGAGTGATTGAGCTATCTTTATCATATTTATTCATGTGCTATGTAGCCTTGATCTGGACTGGTCTAATAAACTTGCTACATAAATAACTAAAGTATGACATGGCTGAAATCTTTGACTAGTTTGATTATTGGAATCACTTTGTGTTGTTTATTGAAAAGGATAAGCTGATTTGTGAGTCCTATTTTAAGTCTTGGATTTGAAGCAAAAAGGTCCTTCTTTTCATCTGTGTTGCTCACTCGGTTTGGCATGTTTTAAAAGATAAAAGGGTTGAGAAAAAGAATATGAAAAGATGTGTGCTTCAAGCATGCCATGCATAGTGTGTATCAAACAAAAAAAGGGTACATAACAGTGCTCAAATGACAAGAAGTGTGCTTCAAGCATGCCATACCCAGCTATGTGTTCTTGAAATAAAAAAATGCACAAAAAGTGCCTTAATCAAAAGAAGTATGCTTCAAGCATGCCACCCTGGAAAAGAAGTATGCTTCAAGCATGCCACATGCAAATAAAAATTGAAAGTGAAGCAAAAGGATGTTATATGAGACTGTGGCTCATCCAGATTTAAAGTTTGTCTCACTGTTTGGCTTTTCACTTTTTGGTAACTTCTAATTGTGATCTTGTAATCTTTTTAGTCATTGTGTGAAATGCCTGTCATGAATCTAAATTATCTCATCACCTTGAAATACTTGTCTGGACATTGCTATATGGTATATGCATTGATATGATCTTGTTA
Source organism: Phyllostachys edulis (assembly GCA_036346405.1). Classification (NCBI taxonomy): domain Eukaryota; kingdom Viridiplantae; phylum Streptophyta; class Magnoliopsida; order Poales; family Poaceae; genus Phyllostachys; species Phyllostachys edulis. The sequence goes on along the minus strand of CM070549.1, from coordinate 18,883,398 downwards.
GCTCTACTCAACCAATTTGGTTTGGCTAATTCAGTAAATTAACTTGTAAAAGCTTGTGGACTTTTATCCTTCATGCTCCTTTCTCTTTCTGCTCTTGATGATCACATTGCCAAAAGGGGAGAAAAATGAGACAAAATTTTGATTTTCTAGTGTTAAAGGAAGTTTTCAGCTGCAGTTTCTTTGCTTGGCAGTTTTGACTCTTTGTCACTTCCTTTCACTCACTCATCTCTGTTTATTGAAAGTATTGTCAATGTAGTCATTAAGGGGGAGATTGTAAGACCAAGAGGTTTTTGGTCAAGTTATTTGATGATGAACACATTGACAATAAGTTAGACTTAGTCTCAGTACTTAATGTTGAATAATTTGTCCTTAAAACTTGCTGTGGTGACTTGGTTCAGAGTTCTGTTATGTTCTACTGAAAATCAGTTTTTGTCAGGATTATCGGTAGTACCAGCTTTGTTTGTGCGGAACTACCAGAGTGCGGTATGACCGCGGGCGTGTGCGGTAGTACCGCAAGTCTTTTTCTCTTATGCGTTTTGCTCGATCCGTTAGATCTTGATCTGACGGCTGAGATTGAAGTGAACGTTCGGACCATCCGAACTGCTCAAGGACTATGGGCCGTTAGATTGAAATCTGACGGATGAAATCAAGTGGGTCGTTCGGACTTGCTACAGTGTTTTTAAATCCAACGGCTGAGACCCATGGTCCGATCGGCCCATGGATCTGGAGCGTCCACGTGGCAAAGGACGTTGTTCTGAGGATTTTGGGAATTTTTGTGGAGCGGTAGTACCGTGGGTTGCCAGCGGTAGTACCGCGTTTGTTCTTCAAGAGTGAAAGTGTCTCTGACATGAACAGTTAAATGAAAATCGGATGATCTGGAGTTTTGGAGCGAACGGCCGTGACGGTAATTCCGCAGACTTGAACGGCGGTAGTACCGCATCAGATATGACCGCAAGGTTGCGTATGAAAATTCGAGAGCATGTTTTGGAAGTTTTGAGTTTTCCGATGAGCGATAGTTCCGTGATGGTTTGAGCGATGCGACCGCGTCTTGTGATACCGTGGAGTGTAATGGCGGTAGTTCCGTTTACACTCTGTCAGTTTTGTCGCTTTGGGGATTTGACTACAGATTTGTTGATTTCGTATGCTTTAATGTGTTGCATGATGGATGATAGTGCTTATAGGTGTGAGTGAGCTAATGGATGGTCAAGTTGGATAACTTGGGCCAAGATTTGGGTTTGTTTGATCTTTGCATGTGCAGGTTGAGGCGTGAGGACGAACTACGTTCGGTGACGGGATTGACTCGGACTAGGATGGGGAATCTGAGGTCTTGGAAGTCATGGATGTCAAGAGGTGGTTTGGATCACGCTGGAGCACGTGGAAGACAAAGGTGGATCACGTTGGAGCTACGGGAATGTTTCCTGGAGGCTTACGACGTGGAGAGTTCGGTTTTTGGGAAGACAGTTTTGGAAGGATTTCCAAATCTGGTTGTTTTGAGGTAGAATCCGTGTTGGTGTCGTGTTGTGTAACACCCCGATTTTCAGAATCGGGTTGTTAATATTTAATTTGGTGTTATATTAAATTTTTGACTATGTTTTAAAAAAAATTCAGTGTTTAATCAAAATATTGCTTTGAAAATCAAATTGAATTAATTAAAAGGTTGCATTTTATTAAGCCAAATTGTTTGAAAGACTATATTATATATATATATATATATATATATATATATATATATATATATATATATATATATATATATATATATATAGAGTTAAATTTAAAATTAATGGTATTGATCTCTTATTTTCACATGCATTTCAAAAAAAATCATACCATGATGCATGCATTAGTATCATCGTTTTATTTTCTGACTCGACCGACGGCAGGCTAAACGCCTGCGTGTTCCATCTTTTCCGGTCATCTCCCTTTTTCCTTCCCTGCTAACTCGTTTCTCTTCTTTCCTTCAAATATCATCCAAAAACTCAAAACCAAGCCATGCATGTCATACCATCGCGATCGTTATCGCACAACCAACCCAATTTCGCAATTCGATTTCGCATGCATGGCAGTTTGAGCGAATTCGTGAAAGGAGAAAAAGAAATAGCAGATAAAACACCTCTGTGTTTATTCTTTTTCCCAACTTCTCTCTTCGCGATCACCACCAAAAAATCAAGAATCCGACAATGCATGTTATACCGTTGCGATCGTCGTCTTGAGAGCTTGCCAATTTGGTGGTTAGTTCGCGCATGCAAAGTCGTTGGAGCGAGCCGGAGAAAAGAGGAAGAACTGTACTGCTATTCATCTTCCAAGCAAATAGGAACTTCAAAGATTTTTAGAGAGCATCACACTCTGGATAAATTCCTGAAAATTTTACCTAAGCACCAACATTATGTCAGGTACCTCCCCTAAAAATTTCATGATTTTTGGAATTAAACTTCTATGCCTAAATATTCTTTAACTCTCTCAGCCCATTTGTTTTATTTGCTGTCTACTATTCATCCGAAATTTTTTTATTCCCAGCCGAACCAACGTGCAAAGGCATCATTCCCCCACTACCATTCCTTCTCTCTCCAACCAAATTAGGCAACCACCCTGCCAATGAAGTGTGCCCAGCCGAATCCATCTTTTCTCAATACCATTTCCCCTCCATGTCGTTTCTACTCATTTTGAGCACTACACAACCGAACAGCCTCATCCCACTGCCTCCTCACACCAATTCTTCCCCAAAACAGCAAGCTCCCATTTTCTCTCCCTCTCAAGCATGAGCTCAACACATCTCATTTCTCTCCTCCCAAACCCCACCTAGAACCGAAAATCCCACAATGCATGTCATACCTTGGTGTTCATCTTCTCCTGAGCATTCCACTCATGCCTTTGGTTTTTGCATGCAAAGCTGTTTGAGTCAAAAGAGAGGAGGAGAGAGGGAGTGGTAGGAGCTGTCCATGGCCGGCTGGGGCTTGTTGCAACAGCAGCTAACAAGGAGTAGCAGTAGCTAACAAGGAGTAGCAGCAGCAGAGGTGGGGTGACCAGCTCGGCCAGCAGCTCGAGTAGCAGCCCAGGCAGGAGAGAGCGGAGCTTGATGCGGTAGCAGCCGACGCAGCAAGACAAAGGTGAGGCAGGAGCAGCCAGCTGCAGTCCAGTGCAGCGACGGCATCGGCGCATCGGCGGCGCAGCCCGGAGGTGGCCGTGTGGCAGCTCGGCATGGTGGAGCACGGTGGACGACGCGGCGGTGCTGCAGCGGCAGCCCGGCGCAAAGACAAGGGCAGCCGCTAGCAAGGGCGGCATGGCGCTACGCCTTGGGCGCGTCGACACTGGGGCATGATGCGGTGGCGAGACAAGGAGGCAGCGGCTTGGCGTCGAGAGGAAGCCGGCCAGTGACAAGACGGCGGTGCATACTTGCATGCGCAGCGGCACGGCGCTGTCTAGTGGTGTCGGCAGCGGCATAGGGGGCTGCAGCAGCTTGGTGGTGTGCAAGCATGTCCAGTGGTGAGTTGTGGCCAGCGAGCAAGGCAGCTCGGCCAAGGCTCGGCCCAGCGTGTTGCGCGGAAGGCCAAGAGTAGCAGCACGGCGGAGCTCGGTGTGGCGCGACGCCAAGGCGAAGGTGGCCGAGGCGAGGAGGCAAGGCTGGTGGAGCGGCGAAGATGGGGACGAGGTGGCTGCCCAGTAGCGGACAGTGGCGGCGTTGGACCGTTGGTGGCTGAGCTGAGGGAGAGCCACGATGGAGGACGGCGTGGCGATGCGCGGCGCATGCTCGCTGCACGGTTGGGCTTGCATGCATGCAGCGACGCAAAGCGGGACACGGACGTGGATGTGGATGAGAGGCTGAGCGGGATGCAGACGAGCTCGGTGACAACTACGGTGGATGCGGACGTGGACGAGCTCGGCGACGACTACGGTGGACACGGACCCGAGAAGACGCCTAGTGACGATTCGCACGCCTAGTACCGCGGTAAAAATCTTTAGTGTCAAGTCGCATTTACGATATTTACTTGTGTATGTTGCATATAAGTCATGAGCATAGCATCTATTTATGCATGTGTTATTTTAAAAATGTTTTGGTAGCTTAAGACTAGTATAACTCTTCGGTTATGTCCTAATTGTGCTTGTGTGTGATCTTGTGATGATGTGTTGAGGGATGCGATTGATTAGATCGTTGTATCGGTTTAGGCGTATTATTGGTCGGTGGATGCTAAATTAAATATTCATTGGATCAATTGCTTGGATGATATTATTTTGGAGTCGCATGCGAAATTGTGGTGATCTTGGATGATAAATTAATCAGAGGTTTTTCCCTCGCGTTGGATTAGTAATTTTTGGAGTTAGGATGCTTAAGGATTTTATGAATTCTTAATTGGTGGATAGCTCTTGTGATAATATTTATGGAGATATGGAGGTTGAATCAGGTGATTTATTTAATCATGAGTAAATTGATGGAATGTCGTAAGTGATAGCTATGCGAGTCATTTATGCTAGAATTGGATGATGGTAGAATGGATAATTTGATTGCGAATAAATATTTGGATTTGTCATGTATTTAGTAGTTAAGTCCCATGTGCCGAGTCGGTGGAATTGTATAGAATTGTATACTATCTATTGGATTAGTAGATAAATGATTTTAGTCGATCGTAGAGGCGCATATGTGATTGGATTAGTAGTGGTCGTACACGACTAGTCCGGCGAAATGGATGTAAGTTGATTTATTAGTGAGCTATTAAATTTTGGATGTGCTATTAAATTATAAAGCTCATTAGGTATCGGTAAGTCAAATAAATTTCGCTCGGTGGAAATTTTGGTGTATACGAATGTGAATTGCCGAGGAAATACTAGTAGAGCTAGATAGTTAGTATTAGCTTAAATAATATCTCGGAAGATGATTGATGGATTTATTCATGGTAATATGCTTATCACTTGGTGGATTTCATATAACTACTAGATGGATTGTGTAAATGGATGTCTATGAGTCCGGGAATTATTTGTTGGATTGACTACCTTGATTATGTCTTAGTGAAGGTTAGTATGGGATTTAGATCAAGATATGAGAATTTGATCAGCGAGTATTATGCATGTGATGGGATTCAACACCGAAGAGTTGGTTAAGTAAATGATATTGAGAATATTAGATTTGCCGGTAGACGTTTTACTTAGGAATTAAATGGAAAATGAAAGGAAATACTTAGGCCTCATTTGTAGTGACAGATGCTAGGTTAGCATGTATGCAAAAAGTATTAAATGATTTGGAAAAATCCGGAATACAATTATTTATGCACTGCATATTTATTTAATTTCAAAAATTCATAACTAGTGTAAGCCAACTCCAAATCAAGTGAAACCAAGTTTGATAATTTTATTTTTAAATGTATTTTAATTTGAAATAGCTTTGAAATATGTCTCTGCCACAGAGAATATAGTTTTTGGAAAGTTATCCAAAGTTGTTTTACTTTTGAATTAGAAAATGCTTTTAACTTTAAAAATTCATAACTAATTCATAAAAACTCCAAATGAGATGAACCAAGTTATTTTGGTCTTATATTAATATTCCCTATCCATCTATATAATCCTCATCCTCACCACTACTCTACAAATTTTGGCCAAATAATTAAATTAAGTGAACAGTAACCGAATTGAATTAAATTGGAATTTCCTGAAAACTGATTTTCAAACCTTCATAACTCTCACATACTAAGTCCAAATGGAGTAATTCTTTCACCTAAATTCATCTAAAATCATCATATAGCTACTGTAGAAAATTCATGTATTTTTGAGCACTTTGAATTTTTCAGCTTTTCTCGATGTTTATTCGATACCGTCTTTCTATAGATTCCGAGTTGCCGGAAGTAAGTGAGTATGTAACCGAGAGTGAGCAAGTGAACTCCCAGCAAGGCAAGCATCATTTGAACTTTCTTTTGCATCATATTTGATCCCAGTTTTGTTAAGTTAGTGCAATGATAATTGCTTGCATGCTATTTTGTTAATGTCGCTATTTTTGTGATGTGTAGAATAGCTATATCCCACTCTTTGAGGTTTATCTTGAATAATGAATAACTCCAGTACCACATGCCTAAGATAGGTTTGTGTGAATTATATATGTTTGGGTTTGCTTAGCCATGCAAGTCTAGAACCAGTAGTTTGATTGTCGGAATAACTTGACAATTATGGGAAACACTCAAACTCTTACATTCTTTTGATTCCAGATCTTCGTATCTGTGTTGTGAACTCAATTTTACCATTTTAAATGAGTTTTGGGGTCTGGACAAGTGTTGGTTATGGAGGGTGCCTTTGTGCATAATTTGGGTTGTGGTTTGTCTTATGCGGACCAACAAGGACCGAACTTTGGTAACATCTTTGATTCAAGTAAAACTCGTCTTTGCCACACGCGTGTATGGGCGCTGCTTAGTTAAGTAAGGGGTTGGTATTGTTGAGTTGATGACTGGTGGTGTGAGGCGATCGTGTTCCATCACATATCGTTCCATAAGGGTGCCGATTGTAATTCTTTATTGTGAGGGTGAGCCCTCTTTAAACTTTATTAATTGGGTTGGCATTTCCGGCACAACTTGCGTGCCGTTTAAATGTAGGAGGCTAGCCTACACTTAAACGGGTTACGTCGCGTTTGGGCGAGTCAACTCAATGATATCAAATTGCTGAAAAATACTAAGTCTTGGTTTACCCCGCCGGCATACCATAGGAAGTATGCTATATTCGGAGGCATCTGGAGGCTTACGGGCTAATCAAGTCGTGTGGGTAAAGTAGTACACCCCTGCAGGGTATAAATCTATTCGAATAGCCGTGTCCACGGTTATGGACAACCACTTGAGTTACATGGTTGCTATTGTTAGACTGGAAATTAAAATTGTGGTTATAACTTGATGTTCGTCATGAATGGGATATTCATGTTGGTATTATATTCAAAGTGGACAGCCACTTTGTCTTTTGTATGATTTATTTGTTATTCAATTTATTACTTATTCACATGCTTTACTTCTACTTCAAATCTGTTTACAAAATGACAATTGAAAAACTAGTATGTGTAGGTTGTTAAAATTGTTGCGTCTTTTCGCAAAACTAAGCCAATATGAGCCATCCTTTGGAACAACCTCTATGCATAACTAATTTTTATTTGTGTAAGACTTGCGAGTACCTTTGTACTCAACCCGGTTGCTGCAATTTCAGGTGAGGAAGACTTTGAGCCGTTGAGCTCGTTAGTGTCGATTTAGGCGACATTGATGAGTAGTGCTATCCTTTAACTCCCAGTCGGTTGCCGATGGGTTATAGGGCATACCATGCTGGACATTTTGGTTTATTTACTTGCTTCCGCTGTTACTTCATGATCTTATTTGAATTTGGTCGGTCGGCCACTTGTAATAGTTGTAGACTTGAACTATTATGTTGTATGTCTTTTGGACTATTATGTATGAATGTTGTATGGATATGATCAATGCTATATGTGAGTTTGGGGCATGTTGGTCGCTGATCTTGGGAGCCAACATGACCTCATACTCACTGTTTGTGGCTTCCAATTTAACTCACTAAGTGTAGTGCTTGGCTTTTTGGAGAACCGACAATCATGTAGTGCTCGCAGAGGAGCAGCACGCATGATCGTCGGGGCTCTAGTTTTCAGTTAAGCCTCTCACTTAGATGGAGTTAAGTTGGAATCCATTTACTTGAGGTCCAGAGTTATGTCCATAAGACCATGCTTAGTCTCGGTCTTACGGAGATAACTCGGGGGTCCTCACATGTTGGACATGGATAGGACTCTAGGCTATAAGAAAAGGAGTTTTGGGGTACGGATGGGAGGTCATGTGCCGAGAATAGGGTTTTTGACCGTAGCTTTCTTCTTTGTTTCTTTGCGATTTAGAGGTCTTTCGATCTGGGGCTTTGAGGGGTGCTTCTTGAGCACTTTGTAGACACAAATCAAGTTTGATATATAAAGTTCAGATTCGTTCTACTTTGTTTCTTGATTTGGTGTTCATACATGCTTTGAGGTGATCTTTGTTGTGGAGCTACACAAGAGTCATCGGAGATGCAGGTTCTTGTGCACAAGAAGAAGTGTGAATTCGGGGGTCAATTTGCTGCAATCATTCAACCCCCCCTTCTGATTGCCATTACGATCCTACACGATCTTATAAATGAATGCTGGGGGATCTCCTAGAGCGAAACCACGAAGAAAAGAATACGTGAATTTTATACAGGTCCAGACCTTCTCCTGAGAGAATAATAACCATACTCCTATGTTGCTATATTGATTGTGTTTACAGGAGAGAAGTCACTGAAGACTAAGACCAATGACTCCTGTCTGTTTTGTTGTTTAATCGCTTGATCATCTCTCTTCTCTCTATCCACTGACTTACTCCTTATATAGCGCATGAAGGGGTGCAATTGTCCACGACGAGAGACGCCTTGTCGTTTGATGCAATGCGCACGTTTAAGGGTAGTTATTGTCATAAATATATCCCTCATATCGCCTTAAGGTTATGTCAGAGACAGATATTTAATACATGCATTTATCTTGCGGTTAGTAAGACTTACGATCAATAGATGGTTGTAGAAGAACTTACGACCATATAGGGTGGTCATAGAAAAGCTTACGGCCACTAGGTGAGTATGATCTCCCTCATTGTTAATATTGAGGGGTACCTTTGGAGGTTGTATAAGAGACATTATTATCTGTAATACTACATATGGACAACTTAATTAATTGAGGATTATTAGATCCTCGTCACGTCACTTCATGATCTTCATCTTCACTTGATCTAAACTGTCTCTCCCTGTGCTGTCTTGCGCAGCGATTTTGCCAAAGATCACCAAGGAGGTATTTTGGTGAAGATACCAAAATACCCCTTCTCAATCATTCTCCAAAGACCAAGTCTAATCATCGTGAAGCAATCTCCTGCTTCACCACGTATAGGTTGATCAACGACTCTCTTCATGTCGACAAATCTCTCCCATCTGGCTCCCATCAAAATCACCATGACACTTGCACCGACCCCTGCGTCACTTGATGGAACCCGTCGTACCGGACTTTCTGTTCGGTCATCCTTGTCTATAACACGACATGCTTGAGTCCAATGACTTCACCCAACATCCTTGATCGTTTTGGACCTCAACTCTCCTAGCCTAGCCCTGATCATCCTTATCGTTGATCGTCGTTGACCTCAAGGCCATCTGCACAACGATAGGCCAACAAATTGATTACAGGCACAAGTTCTTCGCAACTTGACCCACGTTAGTCTAAACATGTATCACGCAACACATATGCACTAAAACACATGAAATTGACCTAACCCATGATCACCATTGCCTTACCGGTAAATGATCAGAGCCTAGCCAATTAGACCGCCGCCCATGGCTAGTTAGACCGCTTGGTCACGGACTTAGCCAAAATTTGGCTAAGGACTGAAAATGCACCTCTTTGCAATTTTCGGTAAAACCCTATCTAGTTTTTTTTTTCCGATGCACCATTTTCCATGAAACCTAGTGCAAACACATATTTTGACACTCCTACACAAGTATTTGATCAGAAATTGGAAAAAAAAATCCATTTTGCTCTTTTCGGCTGGTCAGACCACTCATCTAACCGGTTAGACCGCTCATCTGGCCGATCTAGTCGCTTGACTAGAGTGGTCGAACCTCTTGACCAGAGGTCGGACCTCTCCCCTTGGCCGATCTAACCGCCTCACAGCTACCCGGATTTTTTCGAAAACGAGTGTTTCGACAAACTCGTGCCAACGTTGCTAAGTATATCATCATCCTAAGATTAGGGGCATATCCGCCGACATCTACAATTTTATTCCCACTTCCTACCAAGAGCGCTTAACGGCCTAACGGGCCTGCTGGGTGTTAATGGACACAAGAAAAAAGGCTTTTATTTGTCTGGTCCGTTTAAGCTCAGCTTTGTTTCCTCTTTCTGTAGGACGTAGCCCAACTATTCATGCAGTTTTTGTTTGTCCCGTTTAGTCCTGCATCCCACCAACTAAGTCAACAAAAAATTTGGGCCTAGTGCCAAGTGTACAAAAGAATAGCCCCAAGTTGGGCCCAAAACAAATAGCAAATGCTATACAGTGAATATTCACTATATAGCTAAGCGGTGATAATTCAGACAAGAAAAAGACAGGAGAAAAAAAATCAGACAACTTCTTCTAGGCGAGATCTCCTGGGAGGGCTCACTAGAGTTAGAGTTAGGGTTCATTGAGACCTGGTGAACCATATAACACTTAAATTATAAGCATATGCCAAATACAACCTAAATTAGTGAAGCATTAACGAACCATATAAAACTTTAAATCGAAGCTAACAAAACACTCATGATTAGTGAGACATAATAATCCTTTTCTTTTAAGCTAACAAAACCATGCAAATAGACGATCCTGGCCATATACAACTCTGCCAATTTGCTGCTTTTGTAAGTGGTCTTGACAGGAATGAAGTGTGTCACTTTAGTCAAACGGTCAATCACAACCCAGATGGAATCATATCCCGATTGGGTCCTAGTCAATCCAGTGATAACATCCATACCGATTTGTTCCCACTTCCATTCGGGAATTGGTAATGGCTGCAATAAACCAACGGGTCTTTGGTGCTCTGCCTTGACTCTTTGGCACACATCACAACATGCAACGAACTCGTCAATTTCTCGCTTCATGCTGACCCACCAATATTTTTTCTTCAGATCCTGGTACATCTTGGTACTACCTGTATGAATGGAGTAGGGTAATTTATGGGCTTCCTTCAGAATTAACTATTTGGTTTCCTGATGATTAGGTACACAGATGCGATTCCCAAACCAGACGGTACCATGCTCATCCTCTGAAAATCCTAGGGCTTTGTCTCTTCTCATGTTCTTCCTTATTTTCATAATATCTTCGTCATCTTTCTGATTTTCCCTAATTTGACTCTGAATGGTTGGTTGAACTTCTAAGGTGTTGACACAACCCTGGTTGATCAATTCTAAGTTCAGATACCTCAATTCTTCATACAATTTTGGTTGACTTTTCTGAACCAACATAGTATTGCAATACCCTTTTCGACTCAGGGCATTTGCCACTGTGTTTTTATTGTCTGAATGATAATGGATTCTAAGGTCATAGTCCTTCATTAGTTCCAACCATCTCCTTTGCCTGAGATTGAGTTCTGACTGAGTGAAGATGTATTTCAAGCTTTTGTGATCTAAGAAAATCTCACAGCGATTTCCAATGAGATAATACAACCAAATTTCCAAGGCATGCACAATTGCGGCTAACTCCAAATTGTGCGTCGGGTAATTCCCTTCATGTGGCTTCAATTGGCGAGATGCATAAGCTACAACTTTACCTTCCTGCATCAGCACACATCCAAGGCCCTGGCAAGAGGTATCACAAAAAACCTCAAAGTCTTTATGGATGTCAGGTAAAATCAACACAGGTGCAAAGACTAGCCTTTTTTTCAATTCCTGGAAACTTTGCTCACAAGCATCTGTCCATTCAAACTTCTTTTCTTTCTTCAAAAGCTGAGTTATAGGTCTAGCGGTTTTAGAGAACCCTTTGATAAATTTGCGGTAATAACCAGCTAAACCAAGAAAACTCCTTACTTCGGTGACGGATTTGAGTTGCTTCCAATCCATTATGATTTCAACTTTGGCAGGATCTACAACAACTCTTCCTACTGACACGATATGTCCGAGAAAAGCTACTTGGCTTAACAAAAACTCACTTTTACTGAATTTGGCATGGAGCTACTGCTCCCTGAGTCTTTTCAAAACTGCCATGAGATGCTTCTCATGTTCTTCTGCATCCTTTGAGTAGATGAGAATGTCGTCAATGAATACGACCACAAACTTATCTAAAAATTCCATGAATACTTTATTCATCATATTCATAAAATAAGCTGGTGCATTCGTCAATCCAAATGACATTACTGTGAACTCGTACAGTTCATATCTTATGGTGAAAGCTATCTTGGGTATGTCTTCTAGTATGATCTTCAGCTGATGATAGCCGGATCTTAGATCAATCTTAGAGAAAACACTTGCTCCGTTCAACTGATCAAAGAGATCGTCGATCCTGGGCAAATGATAATTGTTCTTGATTGTGACTTCATTGAGTGATCTGTAATCCACACACATCCTCATACTGTTGTCCTTTTTCTTGACAAATAGTACCGGTGCTCCTCAAGGTGATGAATTTGGCTAAATATAACCCTTGTATTGTAATTCTTTGATTTGTTTATTCAATTCTGCTAATTCATTCGCGGGCATCCTGTAAGGTCTCTTTGAGATTGGAGTTGTCCCTAGGACTAGGTCAATTAGGAATATAATGTCTCTATCTGGTGGCATGCCAGGTAATTCTTCAGGAAATACATCTGGTATTTTTTTACCACTGGAATATCTTCTAACTTTACTTCCTTTAGACTGGTCAAGATGGAACTTTCTCTAATTGATGTCTTGGGTTTGAATTCTACTTTAATTCCTTGGTCGTTTGTGAGGGTGATAGACTTATTGGCACAGTCTGTTTGACCTTGATTCTTAGCTAGTCAATCCATTCCGAGAATCACATCCAACCTGTGAGAGTGCAAGACAATTAAGTCTGCTATGAAGGATACTCCTGATATTTCCAAGGTAAGGTTTGGGCATAGGGAACTAGTCCTGATTTTCGAGCCCGGAGAATGGATTATCATAGGGTTAACTAAGGGAAAGATAGATAACCCATATTTTTCCACAAACTTACTAGAAACAAATGAATGCGAAGCTCCTGAATCAAATAAAACTGATGCTGGTACAAAATTGACAAGGAATATACCAAAGACTACATCTGGTGCAGTCTAAACTTCTTCAGCTGTGACGTGGTTCACACGTCCCTTCATGAGCTGAGCCAGTGGTCTTGCAGCTGGAGTATGACCAGAGGCTGGAGTTCCCTGATTCGGTCCGACTGGGGCTACGGGTTGCTGCTTTTTTGGGCACTTATTGGCATCATGTCCCAACTCATTGCAATGGAAGCAAGTAATTCCTGCAGCTGAGGTAAGTGCCTTCTTCTAAAACTGGCCTCCGGAAGAAGTGTTGCGGAAACTGGGGTTGTTTGGGCGTTGATCTGACACAGGTGCTTTGGATGAAGGAGACTGAGATTTCCCGTGCTGAGGTGGAGTGGTGCGGGGCTTGGGAACCACCCCCGAGTTGAACTTCTGGAATGCCATCCTTCTCTTACGGTTCTCTATCTCTAGGTTCTTGCCCTCCTAGCGGATAGCCTTGTTCACCAACTGCTAAAAGTCAGTGTAGTCTTGAGCAATGAGGCGGACAGAGAGATCATCATTGAGTCCTTCCATGAAACGTTCCAGCTTGTCCTCATCAGTGGCCACATCTTCAGGTGCATAGCGAGGTAACTGATTGAACTTGTGTAAGTACTCATTGACTGAGCGATTGCCTTGGCGCAAGGTGCAAAACTCTTTCTTCTTCAGGGTCACCATGCCGGATGGAATGTGAGTATGGCGGAAAGCCTTCACGAACTCGTCACAAGTGATAGTCTGAGCATCAGCGTGAAACTGGATGAAATTATCCCACCACTCTGATGCTGGTCCATTCAGCTAGTGAGACGCGAACAGAACCCTCTCACGATCAGTGCATTGAGTAATGTCCAGTTTTTTGCCGATTGCCCTAAGCCAATCGTCAGCATCCATTGGCTCGGTGCTGCTAGAAAAAGTTGGGGGACACATCCTCATAAACTCGGATATGTTGGTCCTTTGCTGAGGTGGGGCGTAAGCTTGAGGTTGAGCTGCTACTGTTGCTTGTTGATTCTGATTAAGTGACTGGACAAGCAGATTAATTAGTTGAGCTTGGTTGGCCATCATTTGGTGTTAATAGGGTCCTTCAGCTGGAGGGGGTGGTGGCAACGGAATCGGGGTCTCTTCAGAATCTGTAATTTCTCATCCGATCACAGGTGCCATCCGCCATTGCCGATGAGTCGCCATCTCGCACGATCTCTAAGGACTTAGGAAAGAAGAAGAGAAACTAAGGGGAGTAAAGCGAAAGAAATAATCCAAACGAAACAACCGACTCAAAAGCTTTTTAGAGAAACTTTAATAGTTATATACAACGTTCTATTCGATCGAAACTGTTAATCTGGTGGAGCGACTCAATGCACAAAATGAGTCTTAGCAAACTTGAGCTATATGGTTTGGTGGACAACAGAATCTTCGGTTTACCGTCTTCAATGATTCTTGTATGACGACACTCTCTTGAAAGCTTCATAACTTGTGGTCTTGAATGTAATGGTTAGAATCCCATTGACTATCTACAGAAATTTACAGGGGTAAGAGGATCCATTTAACATCATAAAATGTTGAAGTAAGAACAACGTAAGAAAGAATACCATGAAAGAGGTAAGGATAGATAGATGACCAAAGATAAGAAGATAATAATTTATTTTTCTTGTTATGTAAAATTAGTTTTGAAGTTCTTCAACTAACGGTCATTCTAACTAGGTCACGACCTACAGTCGATATAGCTATGATACCACTTCTTGTCGGACCCGAGAGCGAAGGATCCCGGATCTTCTGTGTATTCCACTCTAGTCCTATGATCAGTAGCTAGAGTACACAGTTTAAACAAAAGGTGATAACATAACCATAATGTGTGATATATTCACAAAAGTTCAAGTTTATTACAAAAGGAGCATAAGTCCAAAAGTGAAATACAGCGGAAGTAAAAGTAGTAAGGTAGACCACATGATTCGCCACAGGCAATCGTCTGGGGGCGTAGCCTAGTCGTCCACGTTTTCATTCTCCACATGGTAGTCCTCTCCTGATCAACAATTTAGTAAGCAAGGTGAGTACAAATGAATGTACTCTGCAAGTTACACCCAATAACATATTATAATACATGAGGGTATAACAAAGGATGGCTTATAGGGTTAATTTTGCATAAAGCGGTGTTTTCTTTAAATACTTGTACTAAGTTCCAAGGCAGATATTCTATAACTAAAATTCATTTTCTAAATTCTCAATTTTATAGTCAAATAACATTCACACAAGAGTGGTGAAGGATACCCTCCTATCACATGGATACCCACCCGATTTCCCAATTGGATAACTCATTTGAAAAAATCTTTTGAAATCAAAACAAAATTTCTAACTTTGCATTGGCCTTGCTTCAGCATGTCCATGACCGTGGACACGACTATTCAAATAGTTTTACACTCTACAGAGGTTGTACAACTTTACCCACAAGACATGACTTCTCTTGTTTGTTTGGCATCCGTCGATACCACCACTCACTTCCTTAGGTAAGCAGTCTACAGCACGTGACAAGACCTTTACAATGCGCTATTCCACCGTAGTCTCGCCTCGCTAAGGTTTCGCTTCCTTTGGATTGAACCATCCGCCGGATTAAGCCCCCTCTTGCGCCATGTGGGAATATATAAAAGTAGGTCATAATGGCACCCACGCAACCGGATGGCACAACCACAATGAAATATTGCAAATTAGTTAGCCTAGTCCTACCCACTTCAGACTTGTGGTAGTACGATAAGGCTTGGCAAGATGCGGCTTGAAGACCGGTCCTTAATTGACTTAGGCGACTTTCCAAAAGAACCTCTGGGCCTCGGTTATGGAAATGACTCGATCCCGTGCATAAATATACACCCACCAAACATCCATTTGGCCCAGGTCTAAATCAATTTTTATTTTGTTTTCCTTTTCAAAAATCATTTGCAATAAGGTCCTATGGTAAAACAATACCATAGGCTTAATTAAATCATATTTGAACATTTGGCTAAATTCCCTCAAATTCAATATTTTTGATCTAAGCATGACTAAGCATAAAGTTTTTCAATATGTTCTAGATCATACTATTGAATCAACTAGATTTTAAGTAAGGTATCAAGGAATGACTAATTTAATAGCAAATTTTGGCTATACAAAGGAATTGGGAATAACTATAAAGGTTAAAACATGAATTTAAATTACTTGAATTTAAATAAGCATACAATAATAATTTAAAACAGAATTTAGATAATTTAAAATACTGGGATTAAATATGATCAAAGGATATAACTTGCCTTGCTCGTATGCTTGAGGATCTATCTCTTCAAAAAGATCAGTTTCCCTGGAGTCGTTGAAATCTACACGCGAAAAGGAGCCAAATTCAAATAATATTCAAATAAATTCAAATGAACTCCAAATTGAATAATTCTAGTATAGATAGGTAGATCTTGATTTTAGATGAATTTAGAAATTTTTTTTTGATGAAGTTGGAGTTTGTATGAGGGAGAACGAACGTCCAGAAGATTGCGATCACAAATGATAGAATTATAGAAAAGGGAATATTCCCTGGGATTTACTAATTCTGAAAATCTTGCAAAGCAAAAGATGTCTGAGCATGACTATAACATTTTAGTTCTAACTACCTAATGCTGATCATCTACTAATGGCCTGCTGTTATTTTACAGAACCTCCTACTTTGATAAACATTATCCAATTCTATCAATCTCCTAATCACTAAACTTATTCCTTGATTAACCTCATTTAGGCATACCATTTGCTACCAAAACATCTACTAGCCAAGTAGTCTACTAACAATTTTCTAAGCAACCAACTAATCTAGGCATTGTTATCTGCAACACTCATTGATCTGTGACTCTATAATATCGCTAGCTAGCTACTAACAGATGGCCCATAGTCCAGACTTGCCTTTGCATCATACTAACAACAAGTCTGACCAATCTCAAATAACTTCACTTATCTCTTGATCATTGATTACAAATCGGCATACCGATATGGTTCCTTCTAGCTTTTGCTCTGCTCATTTCAACGATTTTGATACCCTAATTATCTAGTTAAGAATCTGATTACTTGGTTTAGGCTCCAAACCTATCAGTGGGCTATCATCCTTAGAAACTCTAATAAACCCACTGAGTACTTTTACACTACTTACTAATCCTTCTACTAATTAACTTCTGAAGACCGCATAATGTAATGGGTTCACTGACAGTTAATTACATGTAAACACACACACAGAGACATACAGAGAGACAGAGAGAGGAGGGAGTAGAGGAGGCAAGGCATGCGGAGGTGACATGGGCGGCGTCGGCGGAGGCAACGACGATGGCGACCAAGAGTGCTAAAAACGGAACTGGGCCATTGAGGCGAGCTCATGGGCAGTGGCAGCACCACACGAGGTGACCGGTGGCACGCTCGGGGTGGCTCGAGCGGCCGGCCATGAAGGAGAAAAGGGGCACCGGTGCCGGAGGGGGAGAGGAGGAGAACTAGCGTGCGCATGGGCACAGGGAAAGCTAGGGAAAGCTACCATGGTGGTCAATGGCACCGGGGTGAAGCCAAGGTGGCCCAGCGATATGAGCCGGCGGTGACACGGCGGGTTCCCCGTAGGGACGCCTCTACGAAAAAGGGGAGGGGAAGCAGACGGTGCAAGGAGGTAAAGGGAGTCCAAAGGGTGCTTCAGGTGCGGGGAATCGAGGGTGTGCCCACTGGTGGCGATATGGCGGTGGTTTCGGCGAAGTTGGCCGGAGAGGAAGATGAAGCCGGCGCGCGACTTCCTGTGGAAGAATCACCCAATTAATTGGGGAAAAACATCAAGGCGACTCAAGGATGCGTGCTGACGTGCTCGGATGGTAGAGGGACACGCCGAGGTGATGATGGCGTGATGGCAGCTCTAGCGACTTGGCGGCGTGTCACGACCACTCCAGGAGAGTCATGACCACTCCCGGAGAGTCATGAGCACTCCAGGAGAGTCACAGCCACTCCCGTCGCGGTCGGACCCGAACTTCTGTGCAAATCGAGCTAGTCTCAGGACCAGCGGCTAGCTCACACAGTAAACAAAGGTGGTACAGCCATCAACGCAAACTTATTAGTAACAACGGAGTTGATTACAAGAATGGCTTATGGGTCGACAAAAACCAAAATACAGTGGAAGACAAAAGCGAGTAGACCACACAATTCGCCACAGGCAATTGTATGGAGGTCGTAACCTGGACATCCTGGTCTTCGGGCTCCTCGTAGACGTCATCTCCTGCTCAATGATTAGATTAAGCAGAGTGAGTACAACAACCGTGCTCGCAAGTCACACCCATCAAGTAACAGATTGAAATGCATGCAAGGATATCTCAAGGGGAGGCTTATAGAATTGATTTGCGTAAAGCTATGTTTCTTTCCAAATACTTGTACTAAGTTCCAAAGCAGTTATACAATAACTAAAATCCATTTTCTAAATTTTAGTTTTATAGTCAAGTAATATTCATCAACAAGCTGTGAAGGATACCCTCCTAACACAGGGAGATAACATTCACCAATAAGTAGTGAAGGATACCCTCCTATCACAAGGCTCCCTGCCCGAACTCCCATTTGGATAGACACCCAAAACCATTTCATAAAGTCTTTTGAAAACAAAACCAAAATCTAACTTGGAGTAGCTTTGCTAGCATGTCCATGACCGTGGACACGACTATTCAAATAGTTTTACACTCTGCAGAGGTGTACAACTTTACTCGCATGACACGACCTCTCTAGTTTGTTTGGCATCCGTCGATACCACCGCTCACTGCCCTAGGTAAGCGGTCTGGAGCACGTGACAAGTCCTTTACAATGCGCCATTCCACCGCAGTCCCCCTCGCTAAAGTTTCACCCCCTTTGGACTAACCATCTACTGGGTTCAGGCCCCATCTTGCGCCAGGTGGGACACACAACCGGATGGAACGACCACAGTGAAACGTTGCAAATTAATTAGCCAGGTTCTGCCCATTCAGAACATGTGGTAGTACGGTAAGGCCTGGCAAAATACACTCGAAGACCAGTCCTTAACTGAATTGGGCGACTTCCACAAAACCCTGGGCCTCAACCCTACCCGAGTTGAGCCCATGCATGAACATGCACCCTTCCAGACAACCAACTCGCCCAAGTCCAAACCAGTTTTTATTTGCTTTGCTTTTCAAAAACGTTTGCAAACTTCCACGATAACCCAATGTCGTGGTTAAAACATTTTGACAACATTGGTCTTTGGCAGTAAATTCCCCAAATCAATATTTTTGGGTCTAGCTTGACTAAGCATGATTTTTCTCAAAATGCTCTAGTTCATACTACCGTATCAACTAGATTTTATCTAGAGTGACAAGGGGTGGTCGAAACAATAATCAAGTTTGGATGTACAAAGGAATTAGGAATAACTATGAAGTTAAAACAGGGACTTAAATTACTTACATTTAAATAAGCATGCCATAATAATTTAAAATAGAACTTAAATAATTTGAGATACTGGGATTCAATACGATCAAGGGTGTAACTTGCCTTACTCGAAAGCTTGAGGGTCTACTTCTTTGAAGTATTCGGGCTCCCCGGAGTCGTCTAAATCTACACGTGAAACGAAACAAATTTCAAATAAAGACCAAATAAAATTCAAATGAACTCCAAAACAACCAACTAGAACCAATCAGCAAGGTACTGGGCTAGAAACAGGCTCTTAGGAGGAGGTCCTGAGGAGGAGGTCCGGAGGAGGTCTCGCAAAACATACGACTACTCAACGTGGTCATAGAAAGGGTACAAAGGATACGACTACGCAACGTGGTCGTAGGAACAAGGAACAGAACAGGGCACAAAGAAACTCACCAGGGCCGAGAGAGAGAGAGAGAGAGAGAGAGACTGAAGGAGAAGGGAGAGGACGGCAGTCGAAGATGGCGCAGGCGCTCCGGCGAACTCCTTCGACAGTGAGGTGGTTGAAGACGGCGCAGGCTCCAGCGAACAGTGGCGAAACTTCAAGCATGGAGGAACTGGGCGAGAGCAAGAGAGCTAGGTGTGGAAAAAGGTAATGAAAGAAGGCTGCTCAGGATTTTATAGCCAGGGGAGACGGGGAGAGGCACTGAAAGACTCAAAGGCCCACACGATCAAGGGTAGGTGAAGGAGGAGATGGGGGCAGGTAGGGGAGGAGACAAGAGGGGGAACGGGTACTGCAGAAGTGATAACACTTAATGCGACACAATGACATTTAATGCGCGCAGACTAATGCGTCAACAGTGGCACAGAGGGAGGAAGAAGAAGGTTAGGGAGGTCCAAGCGAGAGGGAGGTCTAGACAAAGGGGGATGTCCAAACGAGAGGGATGTCTGGACAAAGGGGATGTCCAAACGAGAGGGAGGTCTGGACAAAGGGGATGTCCAAACGAGTGGGACGTCTAGACAGAAGAAAGAGCTGGGCCGAGGGGAACACGGAGCGAATAGAGATAGGGAATTTAACACCAGAGAACTCCAACAAACTCAAAATAAACCAAACTCTTGGATTAGTTGAAATTTGATTTAGTCATTTTAAACACTTTTAATTCCGAAATCTCAAGTTGAGCTTTAGGTCTTCAACAAAACCAAATGGTTCTTTTTATTTTGAAAATTTTCAAAAAGACCTGAAAATCAGGATGTTACATGGCGGAGCAGCGGAAGTGGAGCTCTCTACACTCGGTTGAGAATGTGTGGGGGTGGAAGAAGAATGGGGAAGGAGGATGAGGCCGGCTCGGTGATGGCCTTTTGTAGGCGGGTGGTGGGGGAAGCGAGAGGAGGCGACATGGGTTCGCTGGGGCGGGCACAGAAGAGCAGCGCCGCGTGGGCGTGACGTGGCGTGCAACGACGTTTCGCTCGGAGGAGAAGGAGGGAGAGAGACACTAGCGGGGCGGGCCCGCGCGTTAGTGAGTGGAGAGGAGAAGTGGAGCGGGCTGCGCGGTTGGGCCGGAATTGGCCACGCACGCGGGAAAATGGATCGGGCTGAGTGAAATTTGGCCCAAATTCGTTTTCTGAATTTTCATTGATTTGCCAATTTTCAAAATTTCAGTTAATTCAATTTGGCTCTAGAAAATAGCAAATGAAGTTCAAAAATTATGAAAAAAATTCACAGAATTTCCTTGAGACAATTTGGATTCAAATAAAATATTTCTAACCTAACATTGGTAATAAATTTTGCAAATAAATTGTTTTGGTTTTAAAATAACTAAGGAAAAGCTTTTTAAATTCTAGAAACTTTAAGGAAAATAATTAAATTTTATTTTTAACTAAAATTGGGAATTTGGGATGTTACAGGATGGGAGCAATCAAACGGTTAGGGTCCATCCACTTGATCCAACGGAGCAAATGGATTTTGGACCTCTTGCCTCTATTGTCTTTTGAATTGCACAATTGGCCCATGTTGCTGATTTTTTTTGGATCGGTTCGGTGACCCATTGGGCCGACCTGAACCATGCCCACCCCTACATCCTTGATGAATTTATCCAGCATCTACTTGTTCTCCTCCGAGTAGCTCTATCATGCATGGACATGACACAGAAAATACAACGAACATGTCAAAAATACAACGAAAATCAACACTGGAAGAAAACACCAATTTGAAAGGGAAGCACAAGGATGCAGTGCAAGGGCTCCTTGCAGATCGGGTTAAACAACAGAGATGTGTGGAGAAAGAAGGTGATACTCCCAAATCCCAATTACTCCGGTGACACGTAAAAACTGTTGGTGAGTTCATATTAGAATCTAGTAAAAAAGTTATATTATAGTCGAATTGTATCTTCGAACTCTAAATAAAGGATGCGGGGGTCCTGTGGGACAACACAAGGTGTCGTCTTGAATACTTGGGATGAAGTCTCCAGCTGAACTTCTTTTGAGTCGGCGGGAGTTCAAGGTGCATCCCAACGTGTTTGGAAAGCTGGATCCACAGACAATGAAGTGTATATTTATAAACTATTCATCAAGTAAGAAGGGTTATAGATGTTGTAACCCAGTTAAAAGAAAATATTGTTCGTGAGTATGGATGTGACATTCTGGGAGTTAGAGTTGTACAACACGAGTGGAGGTACTCTTGGTTAGTTTTTAGAGGAGTTCTCTCCTATCGCTGAGGGTGACAGTCGAGAGAGGGAGAACAAGGAGAGTGATAGTCAATGAGAATAAGTCATTATGGGGATAATTACATGCCTAATCCTAACAAAATATGCGAGAAATGTGATAGCTCCAAAAGAGTTGAAGGTTTATCAGCAAATGCACTTTGGGAAACAAGGGGAGAAGCAGAGGGATAAGTAGTCAGCACCTGAGCCAGCGGAGCTAGTAGAGGCGCAACTAGAATAGCCACAGCTTGAATAGCCATCCTTGTGAGTTGATCTAGTCCCAAATCCCTCCTCGGACTTCTTTCCATCAAGTTCCTAGCCCCCCCCCCCGCCTAGGGCGAGTGGTAATATTCCCTCTAATCACTCCCATCTTGAGTTACCACTTGCACAATGTAGGAAAACTAAAGCTAATGCCAAAAATCCTTCAGTCCGATATGGATTTGAGCATGACATTGCAAAATTCATCTCACATTCCCATATCTCACCTGTATAAAAAAAAACATTCATTGCATCAATTCAGACAATGTTTGTTCCAAAGGATTGATGAGTTGTTAAGCAGGATCCTAAGTGTAACGATGCTACGAAGGAGGAGCTTAGTGTACTTCAGAAGAACAAGACATGGGATCTTGTTCA
The DNA here is from genome assembly GCA_036346405.1 of Phyllostachys edulis. NCBI lineage: Eukaryota > Viridiplantae > Streptophyta > Magnoliopsida > Poales > Poaceae > Phyllostachys > Phyllostachys edulis. The sequence continues at coordinate 18,860,953 of CM070549.1, read as the reverse complement.
ACTTCCAGCGGGAAAGAGGGTAGTAGGATGCAAATGTGTGTTTACGATTGAGCAAACTCCTGAAGGCAAGATCGAAAGATACAAAACACAATTGGTTGCAAAAGGTTATAGTCAAACATATGGGATAGACTGTGATAATGCCTTTGCACCAGTGGCAAAGATGAGCACGGTAAGAATGTTGATCTCCTGTTCAACTAACTTTGGATGGCCTCTACATCAGTTGAATGTGAAGAATGTTTCTCTACATGGTGATTTACAAGAGGAGGTATACATGAAGATTCCTCCAGGCTTTGAGAATAGATAGACTGATGGAAAGATGTGTAAACTGAAGAAGTCTTTATACAATCTGAAGCAGTCTCTAAGGGCGTGGTTTCATAGATTCAGACGTGCAGTCTGTAGTATGGGCTATTATCAGTGCAATGGAGATCATATATGTTTTATAGGCATAGAGGATCACATATCACCATATTAACAGTCTATAGTGATGATATCGTGACCATTGGAGATGATGCCGAGAAAATCAAGTCTTTAAAGAAAAGACTGTGAGAGGCATTTGAGGTGAAAGATCTTGGAACTCTTCGATACTTTCTTGGGATTGAGATTGTCTATTCTTCGAAGAGTATAGTTCTTTCCCAGAGGAAGTATGTCCTTGATCTGCTGGCAGAAACAAGTATGCTTGGGTGTCGCCTTATTGTTTCACCTATTGATAGAAATCACAAGCTATGTGCTGAATCAGGAGATCCAGTTGATAAGAAAGCTTACCAAAGGCTTGTTGGACATCTCATCTATTTGTGCCATATAAGACCTGATATTTCATATGCAGTAAGCGTGGTTAGTTGATATATACATGATCCCAGAATAGGACATGTGGATGTTGTCTATTGAATCCCCAACATTTAAAGAGTAGCCCTAGGAAAGGCTTTTGGTTTAGAAAAAATAAACACCTGAATGTGGAAGGGTATTGCAATGCTGATTGGGAGAGCAGTGTGGATGACAGGAGGTCTACCTTTGGATATTACATCTTTGTATGAGGTAACCTTGTGTCATGGAGGAGTAAGAAGCATGAGGTTGTGACTCGGTCTACTGCAGAGACAGAGTACAAAGCAATGACATTAAGTGTGAGTGAAATGATATGGATGAAGGGTTTATTGTCTGAGTTTCGAGTATGGAGGAATAATATCTTGGTGTTGCATTGTGACAATAAATCGGCAATCAACATTGCTAACAATCCAGTATAACATGGTCGTACCAAGCACATTGAGATTGATATGTTCTTCATCAAGGAGAAGCTCGATGGCAGGATACTGAAGTTGGAGTATGTCAAGTTTGGTGAACATTTGACTGACTGTTTCACTGAAGGGATAGACCCTAACGATAGTGCTACAATATGTAACAAGATGGACATGATTGATATCTTCGGCCCATCTTGAGTAGGAGTGTTAGTGAGTTCGTTTAGAATCTAATAAAGAACTTGTATTAGGGTCGGATTGTATCTTCGGACTATAGATAAAGGGTGTGAGGGCTCTGTGGAACAATGCACAATTATTTCCCTAATTTCTACAAAAACTTATTTAGCGGGAACTAGTAAATAGCAACGAACAAAAGAAGAACATATCTTAACTTGTATTAGCATGCAAATTCTTCAAAGCTCATGCAAAGAATTTTCTTTACTATCTAGTTCCTAAGAGTATATAGACTGCTCAAGTGATGGACCTAGGACTAAAATTTAGGAGGTGCTAATCAGATGTTGCCGTTTGTCTGCTGCTTGCCCGCCTACCCGACGTCAAGGCCGCTTATCGCCTGCCGGCTGCAGTCTTTGCACACAAAGCTTGTGTCACGCAGTGTTGCCCCCATTGTCGCCACACCTCATACCTGTGTGAACCGCCTAGCACCCCTAAGCCCATGCCCACACGCCGACTGCGGTGCTAGTCGCTAGGTTTCGCCGTGATGGGGATTGGAGAATTGGTTAGGGATTGGAGTGGGACTCGATGCCTGGTGGGAAGAGAGAACCGAGTGAGAGTGTGATAGATGAGTTTGGCGGACTTGTCCAGTTGACCCAGGACCACAATGACCAATACTTGACTTGGCGCAGCCTATACAATGGAATTCTGGTCCAAACCATTTCATTGTTCTTCTCCTACCTCTAGAGCAAGTAAGTTTAAAACCATAGCGCCCGATCGATGTAGGTGCTAGAAGGGGTACCTATCGTCGAGTATGGCCGTGTTGTGGGTCCGCCACTGATCACTGCTCCCTACAGCCATGACTTACGTCTGCACTGTACTACTAGTGTAGCAACATCGCTAGGTTTAATTACCTTGCAATTGTTCAATTCCCTCGCACTATGACTCTCCAACAAATGGGAGAAAAAAAACATGGAGCTAGGTACACCCCATCACCTTCATCCCCAAACTCGGGTGCAGTCACTACCAGAAACCTTTTAATTCCCGAGTTCCTATATATTTCCCGAGTGTTTGGATGAAAACACTCGGGGAGGTCCCGAGTGTTTCATAGGACACTTGGGACAGGAAGTCAGCCCTCGGTAAAAAGAACTTTCCCGAGTGTTTTCTATAACACTCGAGATATTAAAATATAATCCCGAGTGCCTAAAAAAGAAACACTCGGGAGAGAGACCGTGCCCTTTTTTTCCCACCGCGCCGTTTTTTTAACCACGACCGCGCCGTTTTTCCCCCTAACCCTACATCCTCGCAGCCGCCTCCCGCTTCTCCTCTACTTCCCTAATCTCCCCTTCTTCCTCTCCACTTCCCGCCTCCCCTAGCGTCTTCGCCTCCGTCCGGCCATTGCTCCTCCGACCTTCTCCTCTCTCATCGCCACCATCACCTTGCCCCCCGGCCCTCGGCCTCGGCTCCCCACGCCCTTGGTCCCCATGGCTCCTCCTCCCTGCTCCTCCCAGGCCAGTGCCGCCTCCGGCCTCAAGCGTGCCCGTCTTTGTGCCGGCTTCTGGTGCCATCGGCCTCCGGTTTGGGCCGCCCTCTGGCCTCCTCCTCGCGGCTCGGTTTGCTCCGTCCCTCCCTCCGTCCCTCCCCCCCTCTCTCTCTCTATGGCACCGCCTACCCGGCGCCTCCCCTCCGGCTACAATGTACGGCGTTGCTCGCGATCACCCATTGCTCAGGTTCGACCACGCCTACCCAAGCCCTTACTCGCCCCTCATCAAGCTTTCCCAGCAGGTTCGTGGCCTTCGGTTTTGGTCATGCCGAACCTTGGCTTGGCTTGCGCCAGCGCCATGGCCACCCACTGCTCGGCTCACTGTCACCACCCGGCCGCCGCCTCGAAATTCATCATATGCACATAGTGTAACCACATGTGACTTCTGAATTGTTAATTTTGCTTGTGTTTTCTTGCAACAGATGAAGGCTGAGCTACAGGAGTAGTTCTATGAGTTTGGAGATTAATTTTAGGAGCTTTGAAAAACAAATTTGGTTCTACCATTCTTTTAACACCTTAATCACAATGCTGTCTGATGATATGCACATGAGGATGGTGAATTTATCACTTATTGTTATTGTAAGATATCAAAGGGATATATATTCTGGAACTAGTTGTATGCATCATTTAGGAGTTGGAACATGTTATGAGGTTAGGAATTTGCAATGCAGAACTACTGATCAGAGTTGATGTCAAGATTTGTTGGCTAATCCATGTGCAAAAATATATGCTCTTTACTATCAAACTAGAGATAATGAGATATGCTCCAGATACAATGTACCCCACAGTGAGTACATTGTACCTATCATGCATGCATGCAAGAATGGGAGAAACTATATTGCTTCTAGTCAATTAAGATTATCTTCCTTGATCTTCTGTTGTTTCTCCAATTGGTACTTCATATTTACAGTACAACATTTAATCCTTTTCAATGCTTAATTTCAGCTAATTTGCACCGTGTATCTAGCTTTGAAGCTCTTCAATCAGCAACAAAGTATGTTTCTATGACATATTCTTCTATTCATTTTCCTGTATATTTATGTATGTTATTGCTCAATTAACTTGCATTTGGCTAATTTTTACTCATAGAAAATTCTAAAAGATCTTCTAAACTAGGTCCCTAATCGCACTACGTAACTAGGTGGACTCATGGTGCCATATGACAAAAATGTTTTGTTTATCATTTAAACTTTGCACGATATTGCAAAGATTTTGGTAAGGAGATAATTGCAAAGGAGCTTGAGCTTAATGAGGACCATGAAGATAAACCTTGCTATATTATTTTCACTAATAGAAGAATAATCAAAATGATATCAAATGCCAGAGTGGTGAAGGTATATTTACCATCTTCTTGGCTATTTTTGGTTCCATGGGTGCAAACCTCTCTCTCTCTAGCTTGTAGCCGATGTATTGTGTCTGCATTGATGCAATAATACGATGGTAACCCTCCATTTCTGCATCGTTAGTTTCTCACAAGGGCATTCCATGTTATATGTACATGCGCTGCTACATGGTAACGTAGCACTCATAACAATATCTAAACAAAGGGAAACCGCTTCCTGAAAGTGTAAAAGAGTGGATCAAATACTATTGGATCCTCAGATGTGCTAATTTAGCAGCGCATTCAATAGCATCGTGGTTATTAGTTCCATGACTTAGTCATCTAAGCTAATCTCCATATGCTCTTGTTATTCGTTTGACACAATTATTGTCATGTTAAAGGTCCATTAGCTATCACTTTTGTAAACACTAGTTCCTCCACCTGCTTGTGCTGCTCGTCATGATGAACTATTTACTCATTTTAACTTGATAGACATAGACTAAGGTGTTTTTGACTTTTTAGTTCTGATCATGTGAAACAAATACATCTACACTTCGGCCACTTCATATTTCTTATGCACATCATGTATATAAGCTATTAACCAAGTGGTTCTTAAAGAGTGAAGCGTCTAAAACAAGGTCCTGTACAATATATGCTGTCTTTTGTTAGAAAACCACATTTACGCGTTACTCTATTGCAATTATCTGGCAGAGGCGCCATATGCCTGCAAGGAGAAGACTAGACATCTATTGGAATTTATCTTTTCTATCGAAGGTCAAGATGAATCAAGGTTGCTTCTCTGATCCAGCCTCAAAATTGCTTCTTAGTATGTTTGGCTGCATCGATTTGTGGGTTCCTGCTGCGGAGAACACGTCTGTTAACAAGTAAGTGATTGACTGATTGAGAATGTGGTTCTATTGGAATGTTTTGTTTCCGACTCACTGTAAATTAAATTCATATATGCTTCTGACTCCTGAGTAAATTTCATATAGAATTTGTTCTCTAATTTGGAGCCAGTAATTATTCTATTTGACATTTGGGATAAAATTTGTGCAGATCAATGAGGTCTTCAAAATACACTTTTCAGCCTTAATAAGCTTTCACTTGTTATATTATTTTAGGCACTATACTTTGGCTCATGCTATGAATAATAAACTAATACAGTGTATTCTTTGTGAGATGGATTTGTCATTGTCACATTGATCCACCGATATTTAGTACATTGACTACATTCTATACATCATGAACAAACATGCAATTTGTTATAGTATTTACACACTCCAACAATGCAAAGCTGACCCCTTTTTTTCATTTTTTAGATTGCTGTGAACTTTTCTCATGCTTTTAGGAAATAGTGATCTGTATGCTATCTTGATGATGTACAAGTATTTCTTCATTCTTGTTTGGTTTCATGCACTGCTTAGGATGTTAAAAAACACACTATCGTTAGAATAAGTTACATTGTTATCACACACACACACACACACATTTGCAGAGTACCATTATATTTGGGATGTTACAGTAATGAGTGCATTGGTTCATTTCATTTTTTTATACACTGTTTGTTGGGGGAAATCCTTTGTTTGCTACTTTGAGATAATCAGACCGCTTATTCTTATAAAAGATGACTCTGTCACATACTATTAAGTATTATCACAATAAATACTACTAAAGTTTGTGTAAGAACTTAAGAGAGTGCTTTAATTGTTATCTGGCTTGTATGTGATGCATTAGGTTCTTCTTAATTGCCTCGATTTTCTTATTTGTTTGCAGAATTTGATGCTCTGACAGGAAGCAAGATAGCTTCAATTGACCTTGGAGCTCTTGTTGTTCGTATGGCATATAGCCCTACTGCTAACGATGTTGTTATTGCTATTCTTGAGGTTTGATTCAATGCTTCATTATTTGGAAGAAGTTATTTCATCCACTTAGAACTACAAAGAACTTTTTTATTTAGTTGCCAAATGTACTACTTTTCCTTCTGAGTTTGTTTAAGTACGATATAAAAGTTTCTTGTTTTGCTGGTTATGCTTTTGAGCATAGTAATTTAGTGAACCAATGGTTGACTTATATAATTCTTTTTGACTACTTATAGAGATTTCTTTATTAATTAATTATAGGTTTTGCATCCACAATCAATGCGACCAGTTAGAGAAGGTGATATACCTTTTAGGGTTAAAAATTCTTATAACTGTCGAGCCCCTGGCACCCTCATCACTAAAGCAAGAGATATGAGTAAGGTTCGCTGCTTGGCTTCCCCCCCCCCACCCCCTTCTTTGAGGGGAAGTTGCTTGACTAAACTTGTTGCTACTCACTAATTCGTACATTAGTTTTCAAACTGTTTTGACTAGCATTGTATTGAAATCAAATATTACAATGTTTGATATAGTGAGCACACGGATGCTTGGCCAATATGGTTTTCTAGCCAAGGTACAACTAGGCTTACACTTTCTTAAGTTTACTCTTGGAATTTCATTCTTTTGATTGTATCCTTTTTATCACTTTTCCAGGTCTTTTCAATATTTGAAGATTTAGGCATCTCTGTTGATTGTGTAGCCACTAGCGAATTCAGCATACCTTTGACCCTGGATCCATCAAAGCCATGGAGTCGTGAATTGATCCCGCAGGCAAATGTTTGGACCTCAATTCATTCTTTGTTAATTCTCTGCTATTTATTTGATTTTTCTTCAAGTAGTCATATACACTCATATTTCCTGAATATGATTGAACCAGATATTCGTTTTTTCTTCATTTTCTAGTATTGCTTACCAATTTTTTTAAAATCTCATTGCCATGTTGAATGATTTTCCATGATCTTAGGCTGACTGTATTATGGTCGCACCTGAGGCATTAGATTGCATTACAAAGTCACTTAAGTTCTAGGACTCAATAAAAGTGAATGTTGCATGTTGTCATTGTGCTCAATAACAAACATATGGTAGTAGTCTTACAGAAATAGAAGTCCTTTGTAACATGAGAAATCTGATGTTATCGAAGAAGAATAATAGGTTGAACCGCTGAGGCCAATCTACTAAGAGTTTGGTCCATTTTCAAATCAAAATGAATAATCAGAACAATCAAGGGTCTTGCTAGGTTCCAAATGATTATGCATCTTGAAAAACAAATCTAATATTGACTTTTCAGCTTAATATACCTGTAGTTGATCTTTTTACTGATATGTACCAGGAACTTGATCATGTCATTGAAGAGCTTGAAAAGATAGCAGTTGTTCACCTACTGCAGCATAGATCGATAATCTCATTAGTTGGAAATGTGCAGAGGTCATCTTTGATTCTTGAAAAGGTAATTGCATTTTGCCTAACCTTCATAATTGTCACCACATCCCTAATGTTGTTCTTCCTATGTTCGAGTTTAACTAATGATGCTTGGTAATGCTAGCTAGTGCACAATCGACACGTGAAAGTGAAACTAAATGTCCTGCAAAGTGAGCAAAGACATATTGAAATTCACTCATATGTGATTGATATCTATTGCTTCTTGCCGTATTCAATGTTCTACTGAAGAAATAGAGTTAATGTCCAAATGATCTCGTAAGGGCATCAAGGTTACTCCTTTTTCCTCTCATGTTTGATGGGACATTATAATTTCGAGACTCCTGACAGTAAGATGCCCATCATCCTTAAAACAGGTGAATATTTCCTTAGTGGTCCATGACAGTGAAGCAAAACAGTGTGTTCAAGCCCTCTACTCAGCGTTCTTTGAGAATGGCTTCTTGTCTGAAGTCAATGAAGTTGATAATGGTTGTGCGATGCATTTCAGCTTTCACAAAAGAATGTGTTTCAACCTGTATGTACTAATAATTCATTCGTACGTTGTAAAAATATATGTTCTTTTTAATGATAAAGCGGCGAAGTTTGCATTGCTATACTACCTGTAGATGGATTGTTCTTCACTGTTTTAGATGTAGCACATAGTAAATTCGGGATACGGATGATGTATTTTAGTGCTTTACTACTATTAATCAGTGGTAATCAGTGGGTGGCACTTTCCTGAGTGTTTCCCGAGTGTCAACACTCGGTAAAAGTATCATGTTACGATGGCTAAACCCGTTGTGGCACTTATTCTCCCGAGTGTTATATGTTTCTCAAGTGTTTAGATTTACACTCGGGAAAGTTATTTTTCCCGAGTGCTGGATGTTTCCCGAGTGTTCAGATTTACACTCGGGAACGATATTTTTTTCCGAGTGTTGAATTATTTCCCGAGTGTTCAGATTTACACTCGGGAAAGGTATTTTTCCCGAGTGTAAATCTCGAAACACTTGGGAAATCAGTTTTTTTCCGGACTAACCTCTCCCGAGTGCTCTTTCCCGATGGCCGACCTTCGGGAATGTACCTCTCGAGTGTTTTCGCAAATCTCCCGAGTGTTTTAGACACTCGGGAAAAACCAGAGTTCTGGTAGTGTCGTGCAGATCAGGTTGAACGCAGCCGGTGTATTGATAAAGACGAAGATACTCCAAGTTAGTCCGGTGACACCAAACACAACACAAATCGGAGCAACAAAACTCACCCCTGGCCCGCCCGCCCCCTTTGCCCGGTCGAATCAACCACCAAACAAAACTGCGGAATCAAATGCCTCGGAGAAGCCCCCAAGCAGGCAGAGGGGGAGCTGTGGAGGTCGTTGGAGAAAGGAGTGCTAGAGAAGGGGAGCGCTCAAGAACCGACTCTCAAAGCATATCGGAAGGCCACAAAATCAACTGAAAACACAGAAATATTTAGCCGAGTGTTTTATAGCAATTCCGTAAATGGTTTGATAGCATTCGAGCTATGATAAAAGCCATGCTGCCGTACAATCTTTAATAACAGTAGCTTTATGAACCACGGATCGGTCGGGCATGGCGCGGTCTGACATGATCATTACGACCTGCCTGTTTACTCGTGTGGCTCCAACCGCAACCTGGCCAGTTTAACAGCCAAAAAACCAACAAAAATTTCTAGACACTTTCCTTGTTTGCTCTCTCGAGATTAATTATTCAAGATTACTTGCTCCCTTGCAACGCCACCACGTACTTATACATAGGGGGAGGGAGGGAGAGAGATGCCTTGCTTAAACACCCAGCTCGTTAATATACCAAACCCAAAACCACCGCCCTAGTGTAACCTCAGATTCCCGGGACCCGTCGGGGTCGTTAAAAACCCCGCGCTTCCGTGCAGGATTAGCTACGCAATTCTTGCCAATATTTCCCAGCATCACCTCTCCTCTCCTGCGAGATCATACCCGTTCGATCGATCACCGCTTGGATTACGGTCGCGGCTCGATCGTCTTCTTGCCGCGAGCTGCTAGCTAGCTGCGGCCATGGCGATCGGAGAGACATTCGGGAGCCGCTACCACTCCGTCGTGGCGTCGCGCGTCGCTATGGTCGCGCACGTGCTCTTCCTCACCACCGCCATCCTCATGCTCGTCTGGCTGCTGCACTTCCGGGGCGGCATCAACATACAATCCGACGACCCCGAACGGGTTTTCAATGTACGTACCAAATTATCTTGCCTCTCCTTTTCTTTTTCCTCTTCCAGATTAGATGCATATATATAGAGACAGGGGATCGATCATCTGCAGTAGAGAAGGAAATGCAAGCATGTGTTCGATCTCTGAGAGTTCAATTTCGAATGAAACGCTAGCTTGTACAAGAAAATCTGAATTATATTGAACTCCTTTTGCACTTGTGATATTAATCTCTTCTTTCTGTAATAATGGATGTAGGTCCATCCCTTTGTGATGTGCTGGGGGTTCATTCTTCTTATTGGAGAAGGTACGTCCAATATACACTGCCATAGAAATATCAAATATCGTACCGACTACCAATTACCAAACACTAAGATCTTGATTAAGCTTTAGTGGATACGATCGAGCCTACTGTTCGCCGAAACGTCGCAACAGAACCATTGCCCAAAAGCCCCTTAAGATGTAGTTGTTGCTGTTGCTGTTGACATGGGCCACATATAATTCCATGGGTTTTAGTGAGGAGGCCGGTGTCACTACACTACACCACACTTTAAACGAGATTGATAGGGCTTTATAGGTGTCTGGTGGCTGCAAAAGCACCGGACGAGCATCCTCGTTAAGTGCCAATCAGTGTGTTGGGTGGGTGTCCATAGCAAGGGTCATGTCGGATTTTTCCGATGATGACCGCCATGGATCGCTACGTTTTCCTGCCAAGTCCAACCTAGAAGTGGCTAAGTATTGCTTCTCTAGTTCACAAAAACAAATCTTTTTGGACAACGACGTGGTCTTTAAAATACAACTTTAACCACTAATTACCATTGTGAAATATTTGTAAAACCCAATAAAATTTTAATATCATGATAGTATGTTTTCAGATGAATCTACACATACGATTTTCATGTATATAATCTAAATATTTAAAAATATATCAATAGCCAAAGTTTTCAAAATTTGACTACACATTTTAAAACGACATGTTTTTGTGAACCGAGAACACAAAAGTTGATTATTACCTCGGTTCCTTGGATTGCAGCCTGGTCATCGAGCCCATTTCCCAATGGCTGTTCATGAAAAGAATGATCTTATGCATAGCAACGCTTGATTTGGTTTTCCTTCTAAATTATGTTCAAAACGATGAAAATATATTTGTGTCACTAGCTAATGGATATGTTTATGTCATGGGGGGAAATTGCAGCCATACTGGCCTACTCATCGATCCACATGATGCCTCACCGGACGCAGAAGATGGCGCACATGCTGATCCACCTCGTGGCGCTCATCCTGGGCAGCTTCGGCGTGTACGCGGCGTTCAAGTACCACGACGTCGCCGTGGTCCCCGACCTCGTCAGCCTCCACTCGTGGCTCGGCATCTGCACCATCTCCCTCTTCGGCCTGCAGTGGCTGTTCGGCTTCTTCGTGTTCTGGCTGCCGGGCACGAACGAGCGGGCGCGGGAGGCCGCGGCGCCGATGCACGTCATGGCCGGCATTGCCATCTTCCTGCTGGCCGTCTGCTCGGCGCAGACGGGGCTCGTCGAGAAGAGCGCCGCCGCCGCGTCCAGTGGCGAGGCCAAGCTCATCAACGCCACCGGCATCTTCATCCTCCTCTACGGGGTCGCCGTCATCTCCAGCGTTGCGCTGCGCAAGGCGTTATTGCCGGCGGCGGAGTGGGGACTCAGGCCTCCGGGGTAATCATTCGAGACCCAGACTTAAAATGCCTGAAATTCTTTAAAAAAAAAGGAAAAATTGACTTTATTCCCAAATAGCTGGGCCAGCCCTAGCCAGCTCCCCCCTCGTTCTTGTAAAATGGGTTCTTGAGTACGGGTTCTTTTCATCGTTTACACGTTTGGTATATGTATGTATACATGCATGGTGTGCATGCTGTGTGTTTTTCACCTTCTCTGCAACATTTGTAATCGATGTCTTCACGGAGAGCTTCCAAAAACATTTGCATTTGTCATTTGTGTCCTTCGCCGCTAGTTCGAATTGCAACAGAGTCCAGCTTCCGAGTTACAAACGCAAACGAAAGCGTAAGGGATGATGGGCCGATCAAAGCGGACTCATGGCCCAGCCCAAAACATGATCTTGTCAAACCCAATGGACCGGCCCAATAGTACTCCGGTCAAAATAGTCACTAGTTCGAGTCAGTGTCCGCTCATCTCCAAATGGCGCATTTAATTCTTCATGCCGACACCTCTCTGGTCCCACCGCACGAGAGCTACAAATTCAGCCCATTATGAAATCGACAAAGTGCATAAATTCTCCGCCGTCTTGACAAAATTAATGCGACTAATGTCGTGCTTGAAAAGGCAAATAAAAAGAACTCATAAAGAAACAGAACAATGTGGCGAAAAGGAGGAAGACCCTTCTAGAACGTTGACACCTTAGGTATTTAATTCCACTAATAACCCACAAACACAAACGGACATCAGTGTGCCAAGTCGTAATAGTCAGTAGCACAGGTAAATTGTGCGATGATAAGAAAGGTACATTAAAAGAAGAGCACGCTGACTTTGCAACAAGTGAAGTTTTTTTTTCCTTCCATGCTCCAGGCACCGGCCGCCCGGCCTTACAATACTGCCAAAGAGGCATGCATATCTTGGTAAGGTTTTTTCCGACGGATCACCGACAAAAGGTGCACCTCCGGTGATGCGAGCGAAAGGGCAAATGGCGCACACTTGGCAGCAATTTCAGCAGGCCATTTCACTAGCTCTGGTGCGTACGAGTGGCTGAATATGTAATTATGGATCACCGGTTCTTGCAAAATCTTCATAAGTATTTCAATCGTACAATGTTGTTTTTCCAAATCTATTTGCGTATGCTTAGGACCTGTTTGAAATGCAGGATTTTCATAAATAAAAAATTGCAGAAATTTTAGAGAACAAGTTAATTTTGCAGGAATTGAAAAAAAAAATACCGTGTTTCAAACCGAGTCAGCTTTTGCCAGATGGTCTAGAGCGAGAACCTGGCTAAGGGCTTTACAATACATGGTAGCCTCAAGTAGTGGTCTCATCCTCCACCTAAGCACAAGTTACTGAAGACACCGCTCAATCTCCTACCCTTTCAATGCTTAGTAGCTTCAGATAGGACCTACAGAATGATAGAAAGTGCTAGAAAAAAAAATAGAATACTTGAAAAATAGATATTCCTGTTGCTATAGCACACAACCTTATCTATCACCTCACCCTTTTTCCACGGAAGCACCCGGCCCCTCCTGCGAGCTTCTCTGATGCTCTGTAAACCACTGTCCCAGCTGGCACACCTGCGCCGACGAGAGGCTTGGGGCACCTAGCCATGCTGTAGCGTTGTACGTGCTCTAGCACACCAACAAAAGTTGCCATCGGCACTTGACAGCACAATTATTGGCCGTCGGTAACTCCGCTGAGCTTTCGTCTTTCAATTTCACCCACAGAGAATCGGATCACGGAGTGTTTAATTTGTGATCTGTAGAGTAAATTAAAGATGGATTGTGATTTACATGTACTGCATCTGCGACGCATCAGCGTCGCCGGGAGAAAGGTGGCAGCTTTGGATGCGTGGTTACCGCCGGCGTGGGACCAACTGTTATATAATGCCCGTCGCCAGCAGCACGAACTCACATCACGGTTTTAAATGTGACGGTTGTGAAGATCAGTAGTAGTGCTACACTAGTTTGGCAATCTTCATGGCTGTGGAGGAGCCATATGACAAGGGAATCGCTTAATTTGACATAGAACGACAACATCATTGGATGCTAGTGCTTCGTTTTAGAATGTGGAAACTGTGTTTTTTTGTTGCCGACTTGTCGTAAAGACTCGTAGATTTTCCTCGCCTGTTCTTTTACTTTGTCGTAGGTTCGTATAGGCAAATGATAATGTGTTAACTCAGTGGTTAAAACTATTTGTTGCGATGCACATGCATAGTTATCACCATCCATAAAATAGTAGAAGGGGAGTTTTTCATCTAGTGTGGCTTGAGCTAGTCATCTGAACCATGGATCCTATTCCTAGCTCCTTTGCTGTATATATAGATCATAATTGTCTGGGGGAAATGTTGCTTGGTGGCAAGCCATCAACAGAGATGCGTGCTACTGCTATGCAGCTATGTGATCTGCTCTTAGTGCTGGCATGGGCCAATAATTGTACTACCTGCCAAGTGCCAACAACCAAACAGACTATTAGCCAGTCCACTATACTAATTCCATCTGCTTCTCTTCACATGCCCCAAAATCTTAACGTCCTTGTACTGACATGACTACCAAATCACCACCGAAATCATTTGCATAACAGTTTGTGTTTGTAAACAAAGAATGGCCTGCACCTTCATGCCATTGGATAGTTGGCTACCTTGGCGCACACAGGCCGTGTTCCTTGCATTACTCCGTTGATGGATCTGACCATTTTCTTTCTTTCTTTCTGCATATTTGACTCACTTGCCACCAATGAAACCAGAAAACTATTCGCCTCTCTGTAGGCGAGCACGAACCAATCAATTCAATCCATACCGACAAGTTGAGCAGACACACGATTACAAGCTTGAAGCCGTCCGTTCTATAAATCCAACGGCTTAGATATCATTCGTATTGTTCCAAGTGTAGATGTCGTAGGGGCATCCCACCGGTCCCACGATCCGGCGAAGCACGAAGGCCCCTCCTCCAAAAAGGGTCCTAAAGGCTCGACGAAGGGTCCTGAAGAGTCCTGAAGGAATCCCGAAGGCTCATCGAGGGGCCTCAGGGAGACCCGAAGGCTTAGCAAGAGACCCCAAAGGGGCCTCTGGGGCCACCCCCGCAGGGGTGTGAGGGCAACAGGATAGGTGGACCGAGCGCACTCTCCAGGTAGACCTGGACTAGAAGGGTCCACTGTGAGCCGAAGGCTACGTATAGGATAGGAAAAGTCCCTGCAACTCCTATGGCTATAGTACCCTTCTAGGGATACATGTGTAATTTCAGATACCTAGTCGGGAGGCTATAAATAGCTCCCTCCCCCATGTAATAAAGCGGACCTAGTTTTTCAAGGGAGCAATCAATACACATTTACTTCCTTGCAACCATAGCCCCTCTCTGTGGACCCTGCGACCCTTCGCATAGAGGCCAGTGGTCCTCCTCTTTCTATTGTTAGTCACTACGTCAGTTAGCGTCGTCCGTGGGATTTAACAGGAAAGTCACAAGAGCATGTCAAGATATCGGATGGCCCCCGAAGGGTCACACTCAAGGTCTCGACGATCAAGCAAAGCAAGGCCAGCAGCCCAAGCACCCCAAGAGCTAAGCGAAGAAGACCTTCAAGCGACAAAGAGACGCCGCTAGGGCCGTGGAGGAGGAAGCCAACAACTCCACACACGGGGACATCATAGGAAGTGACGCCCCGCCTACCGAGGCATCCCTCCCCGACAACCAACCCGTGGGTCTGCCCCAACCGGGAGCCGCAGGGGTAACCCGCGAGGCCTATGAGGCCCTCTAGCTTGAGCTAGCAGACCTCCGACGGAAGATGATTAGCCTTCGGCAACCAGCGAGGGGCACGCAAACCCAACTGATGCCTGCCACACAGGAGCAAAACGCCGGAGCAGTTCCCCCGCAACCGCAGTCGACCCACCCCGACCCCACTACTCCGAGGAGATCCCAACTCCCCGTTGAGCGCGAGGCTTGAAACAGCTCGCTGGTCACAAGGTTTCAAAATGCCGGACGTCACATCCTTCGAAGGCTACACAGACCCCTTGGAGTTCCTCCGGGTATACGAAACGACGGTAGAAGCAGCAGTAGGAGATGACACAACCAAAGCAAAGAGCATCACACTCGCCCTGAAAGGCGTCGCCCTAACATGGTTCTTCACCATACCTCCCTGGTCTATATATGCGTGGGAACAGTTGCGGGACCTTGTACGCAACAACTTCTAGGGAAACTATATTGAGCCAAAGGATGCAAGGTACCTCTTCGCAATCAAGCAAGCCCCAGGCGAGTCCCTCCACAGTTTCTTAAAAAAATTCGTGGAGGTAAAATGCCAAGTAAAAGGGGTCAATGAGACCACCATCATAAAATGTCGTAACCTGCGAACTCCAAAGGGGGCCCTTATCAGAAAGACTGGCATGTAAACCCACCCGCACGGTTGCAAAACTCTTTGATAAAATAGAAGAGTACGCCCGAGCGGAAGAGGATAGCAGCCGAAGGACGGAGGTCGTGTCCCCCACCACAACGGCACCATCATCAAGCGAGCCGCCCAACAAGGACGAACCTGCACCTACCGTAACACCAGCCACCCCCAAACCACACACTAACAACTTCCGCCAGAAGGGACGAAATATCTACCATGTAGATGGTGGTCAAAATCAATAACGGAGTCGGAGGCACCCCGCTATACTGCGACCTCCACGGCGAAGGCTCGCACATAACCACGGACTGCCGCACCATCACGGTCATGCACGACTACATGAACTGCGACCAGCAGCCGGCCGAGCGCGAAGAAAGGAGGGTCACGGGCAACCAACTGCTCGTCCCGCCACCAAACCACACATAGAGGAGGGCCATGGCGAGCATCTTCAGAGGATCATAAACATGATCACGGGGGGATCCTCGCTTGGCATAACATCCAAAAGATAGCGACGCGCATACACCCGACAAATTCACCACGTCGCAACCTGGCCTGCATCCAACCCACCTCAATACGCCGAAGTGCCTATCACCTTCAGCCCCGAGGACGCCCAAGACATTTACTTCCCTCACCAAGACCCCCTCGTTATCTCTGTCAACATTGTGGACTTTGAATTCAGACATGTCCTCGTAGACAGAGGAAGCTCCGCAGACCTCCTATTTGCGGAGCCTTCGACAAAATGATGATCCCTAGGGATCGGCTGTCACCCCCAGGCATACCCCTCGTGGGTTTTGGGGGAAGGCCCGTGACGGCCTTGGGCTAGATTAGCCTGGCCGTCACATTCAGCGACAACTTCGCATCCCGCACAGAAAACATCACCTTCAATGTGGTCCAAATGCCCTACCAGTACAACGCCATCCTCGGCTGAGCCACACTGAACACTTTCAGCACGATAGCCCACCACGACTATATGTGCATGAAGATCTCTGCGCCGGAGGGTGTCATAGCGGTGCGAGGAGACTAGGACCTGGCTCGACAAACTGCGCTAGAAGTAGGCTCGCCCACCCACCACATCCACACAGTCGAAGCCAATGCGGATGCTCGGGCGGGCGCCTCCTCTGGCAAATGGGCCCCGAAAGCCAAACCAGAGGGACAGCTACGAAGGGTCCCTCTAAGGGACGCCTCCCTAGAAAAAAAGTAGTGGCCCTAGGGGCAGAGCTCCCAGCTGAGGAAGGCGACACCATCCTCGGAGTACTCCGCAACAATACGGATGTCTTTGCCTGGAGCCCGGAGGACATCCGGGGGTGGCTCGCGAGATCATAGAACATCGCCTTGCCATCCGAAGTGATGCAGCCCCCAAGAAACAGAAGCTACGACACAAAAGCGCTTAGAAGCAGCCAAGGAGGAGATAGCCAACCTGCTAAAAGCGGGGGTCATTCGCGAAATCAAGCACTCCGAATGGCTGGCCAATCCCGTCCTGGTCCAAAAGAACACCGACAAATGGCATATGTACGTCGATTTCATGGACCTCAACAAAGCATCCCCAAAGGACGATTTCCCCCTGTCTCGCATTGACCAACTAGTTGATGCCACTTCAGGCTGCGAGTTGATGAGCTTTCTAGATGCCTACTTCGGGTAACATCAGATATTCATGGCCAAAGAGGGCGAAGCAAAAACCGCCTTCATCACCCCATCGACACTTATTGTTTTTACCGCATGCCCTTTGGCTTAGAAAATGCAGGAGCAACATTCACCAACTCATCACAAAGGTGCTAGCAGAGCAGCTCGGCCGGAACGTCGAAGCATACGTTGACGACATAGTGGTCAAGAGCAGGCTTGCAGGCTCCCACGCAGGAGACCTACAGGAAACCTTCGCTAGCCTCCGGGCAGAGGGAATCAAGCTCAACCCCAAGAAGTGCGCCTTTGGGGTCAAGGCGAGCAAACTGCTAGGATTCCTCGTATCGGAGAGGGGAATTGAGGCCAACCCCAAAAAAATTAGGGCCATACAAGAAATGGATCCACCTAGTAGTGCCTGAGAAGTGCAAAGGTTGATGGGTCGCCTCATAGCCCTCAACCGATTTTTGTCCCGCTCGGCGGAGCGGGCCTGACCCTTCTTCGAGACCCTCCAGGGCGCAAAGCCATTCCGATGGACAGAAGATTGCCAAGCGGCATTTCAAGAGCTCAAGCAATACCTCACCCAGCTTCCAAGCCTAACCAGCTCGAAGCCTAGCGCACAGCTCCTCATGTACCTCGTCGCCTCTTCATTAGCAGTGAGCGCGGTCCTCGTCCTGGAAAACAACGGGCATCGCCCCGTGTACTACGTATTGGAGGCCCTTCAAGGGGCCAAGGTCAAGTACACGAAACTGGAAAAGTTAGCATACGCCCTACTCATGGTCTCGCGCAAGCTTCGGCTCTACTTCCTGGTGTACGCCATCGCGGTCCCAACATCCTACCCGTTGGCCCTCATGCTGTGGAACAAAGACGCTTTGGAACGCATCGGCAAATGGGCAGTGGAGCTCGCGCCCTTCGACATAACCTACATGGTGCGCACCACCATCGAGTCACAATCCTTAGCCGACTTCATCGTCGAGTGGACCCCCAAGCCGAAGGGCAGCCCCTAAGCATCGTCGAGACGCCATGGACAGTCTACACCAATGGGTCCTGGTGTACCACGGGGGCCGGCGTGGCGGCCATCTTGGTCACCCAGACGGGCGAAGCATGTCGCACGCAGCACGTCTCGACTTCCCTACAACAAACAACGCCTCAAAATACGAAACCCTGCTGCTGGGCCTCCTCAAAGCTAAAGCATTAGGGGCCAAGCGCATCGTGGTCAAAAGCGATTCCCGCCTCATGGTGGGACACTTTGACAAAACATTTGTAGCAAGTAGACTGTTTCAAATGTCGGGCTTGAAAAGCCCAAATTAAAACAAGAAAGTTCGAAATTTACTACCAAAAACGTAATCATGTTTAAAATATATTATTTTAATCATTTTTCAAATAAAAACTAATATTTAATTCATTTTCAGCATTAAATAAATAGAATTCTATTTTTAATTGTTTTTACTTTGGGATTTCGGCCGAGCCGCTTCCTTCGAGCCAGATTGGTCCCAAGCCCTACCGACATGGTTAGGTTTTGCCGGCCGCCCATGCACAGGAGTAGTAGCTAGGGACCCTGAGGTGGCCAGGTACCAAACGGCGATGCGGACCGTAGCCAAACACTTCCTTGGCATCACCGTCTAAGCTATCCCAAGAGGCGCCAACGAGGCAGCAGACAAGCTCGCAAAAATAGCTAGCTCCGACGACCGTCCCCTGTCGGAGGTATTCTACGATGTACTCCGAGCCCCTTCGGCTGCACCTAGAGTACAAGGGGCTCCGCCCGGAGCACAAAGGGCTAAGCCTGAAGCAAACAGGTCGTGTTGTATAAAGGTCACAGACACCCCATAATGCTCATCAATAAGCGATCAAGCACATGATTACCAAGTACCTCACAGGTGAAGAACCTAAAGACTCGGCCGAAGCAAAATGGCTCAGGCACCGAGCCAGGAATTACCGTATCATTGGGGGCGAGTTGTACAAGGGGACGTCTGCACCCCCTTTCTACGGTGTGTATCCCAACAAGAAGGCCAAGCCCTCTTGAGGGAGATCCACGAGGGGCTTCATGAGCCCATCAGACCCCCGGCCTCGAGTAAGGGCCTTCGCTAGGGCTCAGATACAATAGCACTACGAGACGCCCACAACCTCGTGCAACATTGCGAAGGCTATCAATGGGCCAACCATAGCCCAAAGGCACCTGCAATCCTGTTACAGCCATTGCCCTCGGTTTGGCCCTTCACCAGGTGGGGGCTCAACATCATCAGCCCATTCCCATCAGCAAGGGGCAATTTGCACTTCGCATTTGTCGCCATCGAATACTTTTTTAGATGGGTAAGGCCGAGCTGGTCGCCAAAATAACGTCTGCTGCAGCTCAGCGGTTCGCATGGATGAACATTATTTGCAGATACGGAGTGCCACGCGATATCGTCACCGACAATGACACCCAGTTCGACTCGGCGGCCTTTAGGGCATTTTTCCAGGGCCTGGGAATGGCCGTATGCTTTGCATCGGTAGGGCACCCTGAGTCCAACGGGGTAGTCGAGAGGGCCAATGGCAACCTACTGGTAGGCCTTACCAAGAGTCTAGTGGGCTTGCCGAAGGGGTTGTGGCCCGAAGAACTCCAGAAGGCCCTATGGGCACTCCGGACATCATCAACCAGAGCCACAGGCTTCTCTCCGTTCAAGCTCCTCTTTGGTAACGAAGCAATGACTCCGGGCGAGCTCGCGACAAAGTCCCTTCGAGCAACTCAAGACATCAACCCCATGAGCCAAGAATCCTCCATCGACCTAATCAAAGAGCATCACATACAAGCCATATTAAGCATGGCAAAGTACGCAGAAGGAGTCGCACGACGCGTATAACAAAAAACCAGGATACACCCCTAGCACTAGGCGACATGATCCTCAAACGAGCTGCCAATTCCACAGCAATAGGCAAGCTCGAATCCAAATGGGAGGGGCCCTACATCATCACCCGAAGCACAAGAGCAGGCTCCTACTACATCGCCATTCCAGAGGGATAGCAACTCGACCACACATGGAACGCCAAGAGCCTCCGCAAATTCTACCCTGAGGGACTACATTGTAAAGCCCCGGCTGCGACGGTCGCCCTCCCCCCGGCCTATCAAGGGGGGGGCTGTACAAAAACAAATGTAAGGCTACTTTTGGGCGTTTTGTCCTAGTGTAATGAACAAAACGTAGAACATTCCCAGAAGTACAAAGTATAGAAATACACCGCGCATGGCCTTCGCCCCAGACACACCGATGAACCCATGAAGCGAGTGTATAAACAGCACTGCATGCATGGCCTTCGCCCCGGCACACCGATGCCTTCGCAGTGCGAGTGTATAAACAGACACCACGTATGGCCTTCGGCCTCGGTGCACACTGATGCCCCCCGCGGGCGCTAGTGTATAAACAGGCACCACGTAGGGCCTTCGGCCCTGGTGCACATCGAGACGCAACAAAGGCACAAGCGCATAGACGCTAAGCATGGCCTCAAACTCCTCGCAAGACAGCATATGAGCTAAGAATGCCACAGATAGCTCAGACTCCTAAGAAAGCACCTAGTCGCAAAATACCGTGGCCCACCCAAGGGGGACGGCGGCACCAGACCGGCTCCCGAGCCCTATCTAAAAATGCATGGGGATTTGTGGCAGGCTTCTCCCCATCAGTAAAAAAATAGATCGTGGCTCCCTGCAGCCCTATCTAAAAAGTATGGGAACTACGCGAGGCTTCGCCTCCCGCCGGCAAAAATCTGCATCGTGGCCCCTAACCCTATCTAAAAAACGGGACTGCCAGCGAGGCTTCGCCTCCCTCATAAAAAATAAATAGACTAGGGCTTCTCAGAGCCCTATCTAAAAAAGTATGGGGGACGGCGCGAGGCTTTTCCTCCCTCTCATAAAAAATAAATAGATCAGGGTTCCTTGGAGCCCTATCTAAAAAAAGTATGGGGACTGCGCGAGGCTTCGCCCCCCCTCACAAAAAAAATAGAACAGGACTCCCCGGAGCCCTTTCTAAAAAGTATGGGGGACGGCGTGAGGCTTCACTCCCCTCACAAGGAAATATAAATTAGAGCTCCCCGAAGTCCTATCTAAAAAAGTATGGGGACGGTGCGAGACTTCGCCTCCCCCTCGCAAAAAATAAATAGATCAGGGCTCCTCGGAGCCCTATCTAAAAAAGTATGGGGACGGCGCGAGGCTTCGCACGCCCCTCCCCCCTCGTAAAAAATTAGATCAATGCTCCCCAGAGCCCTCTCTAAAAAAGTATAGGGGACGATGTGAGGCTTCGCGGCCCCCCTCGCAAAAATAAATATGTAGATCAGGGCTCCCCGGGGCCCACTCTAAAAAAGTATAGAGGACGGTGCGAGGCTTCGCCTCCCCCTCACAAAAAATAAATAGATTAGGGCTCCCCAGAGCCCTATCTAAAAAATGTATGGGGCACGACACGAGGCTTCGCCTCTCCTCACAAAAAAATATATAGATCAGGGCTCCTTGGAGCCACATCTAAAAAGTGTATGGGGGACGACGCGATGTTTCGCCTCCCCCTCGCAAAAAAAAAACATAGATCAAGGCCTCCCGGAGCTCTATCTAAAAAAGTATGGAGGACGGCACGAGGCTTCGCCTCCCCCTCGCAAAAAAACAAACAGATTAGGGCTCCCCGAAACCCTATCTAAAAAGCTATGGGGGACGACACGAGGCTTCGCCTCCCTCTCGGAAAAAATAAATAGATCAAGGCTCCCCCGAAGCCTTATCTAAAAAACTATGGGGGACGGCGCGAGGCTTCACCTCCCCCACACAAAAAAATATACAGATTAAGGCTCCCCGAAGCCCTATCTAAAAGTGCGGGGGATGGCGCGAGGCTTCGCCCACCCCCTCGCACAAAAAGCAGGGCCAAAGGAGACGCTTCGTTTACCACGACAATCACGCTTTACTTATCGAAAGCTCAATACAATAAGGTACATACAATACAAGGGCTCGGCCCAGAAAAGTGAGAGAGAGAGAGAGAGAGAGAGAGCAACGCAATCTCAACCACGCTACGCAATCGCGCTCAAGACAACATACAAGGCACAGCGCGGTTGTGTCGCAACTACGGGACGATATCCCACACCTCTGTATGTGTCGCCCACTCCAGTAGCTCCTCATTGGATGGCCTAATAGCCATCAACTTCAAATATTCCCTCTTCGCGCTACACTTATACGAAGACTCGAAAGACTCGTCAGGAGAAGACTCCGCCGGCGGAGCCGCAGATTCGGTGGACAACGCAAGAGGGTCCTCATTCGCAAACACAGAGCCACGGCACCTCCAGAAGGCCTGTATTTCGTCACACACCCTCGCCGTCTTGCGCTCATAAAAAAGCCAGAATTCCTCCATATATCTATTTGGGTTCGCCAACTTCCAACGCTACCACTTAGCACCGTAGTACACTATGCCCCGGTAGCATAGCTGCAGAGGCCAGATGGACAGAACATTATGCTCATCCTTGGACCCACTCGGAGGGACAATCATTTTAGTCGCTCACGCCTGGAGGGGGGGCGAGGCCCTAGCCAGGCGGGGCATTGGAATAACCATCGTTCACCCTACATAGACCACGAGGCTCAAACTTTAAACAACAGCCGAGGCCAGACAACAAAGCACGAGCAGTCATGTTCGAAAATATCTTCATTCAACAGCGGAGGTCGCTACACAAAAGAGGTCTTCCTCCTCAAAAACCGCTCAAAGACAACAGGCAAAAGGGGAGCGAAAAAGAAACTATGCAAAAGGGGAGCGAAAAAGAAACTACACCCAAAATAAGAGCCCAGATGCCTAGCCATAATCTAAAAAGTTAGCCATTTCGGGCAAGCGAAGGGTCACACCTTGTCTTCATGGGTGGTCCCCCGCTTGCCGGCCCTTGAGTCTTTTGGTGAAGCCCCCATCGGTGCCTTCCCCTTCGCCTACTGGGCCTGGACCGCTCAAAAGGACTCCGTCGCGTCTTTGTGACCGCATGACCCCCAGAAGTCCTACAGCAGGACTTTGCTGACCTTACGCATGCGACGCTGCGTGGTGGCAACCTCCTCGGTAGTGGCCACTGCTACAGACCGGGCAGTAAGCACATCCATGTGAGCACAACCTGCCTTGTCGAGGGAGGCTAGGGTCGTCCTCCAGGCCACCGTCGAGCAATGATCGCCGTACGCATGGGCCGCCGGTAGGCACACCTCCCCGGCACGCCGAAGGCGCTCTAGGGTAATGTCCATCTCGCCGGCCGATGATGCCTCGGGGGAGGAACGACGTCAAGCTATGCCACGGCTCCCTCGAGAGCTTCCATGGCCTCCCAAGCAGCAAGCCCAATGGAGTTTGATAGCTCCCGCTCTATCTAGACCTCCTCCTCCTTAAGAACCACCTGCGCACCTTGTAGGGTCTGCACATCGCCCTAAAGGGCGGTGCACTCCGCTTCAAGGCCGACTACCCGAGCCTCCAAGGTCTTCACCCTCTCGGTGAGGGAATCGCACAAGACTCGTGGCTCTGGCAGGCGTGCTCAAGGTCCACCCGCTTCTGAATCTTGGCGAAGCCTCGAGCAATGTCGTCGTCAATTGCCTGCGACAGCATCACCGTCTACACAAGAGACGTCAAACAAAAAAATGATAAAAAAACAACACACAAGGGGGGTGCCTGGGCCAAACAAACCTTCATGGCATTCGCCTCAACACTTCGGAGCATGTCCTTCAGGGACGTCTTCCGGAAGAGTTCTCGAAGGAGGGGCGGAGAGACGAAGTCAGCAACCGCCCCGCAAACACCCGCAGCGCCTTCACTGACCTTGAAGTCGGCACGGCACAGGGGACCCAAGTCCACAGTGCCCACAGCAGCCGGAGCAGGCGCTGGTGAGTGCGCCGCCTCGGAACCCACCAAAGCGGAGCCACCATCACCAGCCTCGCCTTCCCCATCACTTTCTACTGCACAACGAACAAAGGTCGGTTCTACTGCTCGACAAGATAACAACGAATTAAGGTACATACCAATGGGCGACCACGGGGTAAGAGGGGCATCCACGGTGACGTCGGTGCCCCCGTCATAAACACGCGACGGGGTGTCAGCACCGGAGGACTCATCAACGATGAGGTGCGTTACACCAAACGTGCCTATCGCCACACCCACTTCCGCCGTGGTGCACTCGGCCAACTCCGCAGCGACGCCCTTCGCAGGCGAGGTGACACGCTCATCGAAGGAAGAGCTACTAGACCCAGAGCATTCCACCCGCTCCACGGTGCCCTCTGCCAGCCTCTTCACCGGCCGCTCCACATCCTCCGCAGCATAGGAGGGGACACCAGCGCCACGAGGACCCACGATGCTCAAGGGAGCCGCCACAATCGGCCCCGTCCCATCAACCTCGGGCACGCGGGTGCGCTTCTTCTTCCCCGTCGCCAGAAGACGAAAAAGCAACCGCGGACGACGTCGCACGATTCAGTTTACCCTCCCTAACAACGGTGTGCCGCCAGATGTTCTTCGCTCAGATATCGTGCTCAACAAAGAAATTTGTGTGTGGGCCACCTCGGTAATGGGCACAGCTACCAACACAACCAGATTTAGTTTTGAACAGCGCAAAAAAGGGAGAGAAATAACCATACCTTCATGCTCCCTCACGGTGAGAGTTGGGAGCCTGGACTTCAGAGCTCTGAGCTCCACACTCCACTCTTTTGCTAGAGGCGAGAGGCCAAAGGCGCAAAATTCCTCCACGAAATCCCAAGTGGAGAGTTGCTTCGTCGTGTCCAGCAGCAGGTGGAGAAGGGCCTCCTCCCTCGAGGTGACGACAATCTCGGGACTGGTAATAAGCTGTATCAGCCCGCCTTGAGACTGCAGACCATCCTTCACCAGGGAAGTCCACCTCCGCATCCAATCCGTCTCCTAGCGGTTCCGTGCTGTCGGGGCAAGCACATACATCTGACACCGCGCCTTCAGTTGAAAATTCACACTGCCGAAGTTCAGTGTGTCACCCGTGCTTTTCCTTTTCTCCGGTTGGCAGCGCTCGTCATGAAGATAGGCGAATAAGCGCCCCCTCGCTGTTGGCTCCGCCCGCCCGCAGCATCCACTCGAAAACCCCCAGCTTTATAAAAGAATTCGGCGACAATTGCGCCAACTCTACACCGTAAAGCTGGAGCACCACCAAAGCCAGCTCGACACAGGGGACCCAAAGACCAACATCAAAGAAAGCGATGAAGACCATAGCCTCGTCCGGCCGAGGAGCTGGCATCGTCTCCATCCCAGGAGCCCGGAACTTCGCGAGGCACTCCAGATTGCCCTCGTTGACAAGGGTCCGGAGAACCAATTCCGTCACAGTAGACCTCCCAAGGTCACTCGTGTACGACACTTCCCCAACACCTCCTTGCTTCGCTTTGTCATAGCCGAAGCCCCGACAGAAAACCCCCACAAGCCAAGCAAGCACCGCAACAAGCACAATGGGAATCGGGATGGCCAACCATAATAAAGAGCGTAGAAAAGGAGGGGGTGGCCACTTATTTATACCCAATAGGACCACAACCAGGGAAAGCGGGTCAGAGGTGAAGAGTCATGGCCCACTCATCGTGCGCCACATGGCACCATTGCGGCGCACAATACCCAGCTACAGGGCGTGCAACGCAAAGCGATGCCATCAACACAGATCCGCGCCATCATGGCGCATGGAACCCTATAAAGCACAGACCAACGCCATCATGGCACACGGTACCCCAAGAAACATCACCGAGCCTGCGAAGTCAGCCCGCCATTAGGAAGAGACCTTACAAACACATGCTTTGCCACGCCAAAGGGGACGGTGTGCCTGGACCCTCCGGAAGAATGGTGCGGTTTCAGTCATGGCAAAGCAGGATCTCGACCGTGAGGGGCTTGTCGTAGGGGCATCCCACCGGCCCCATGACCTAGCGAAACACAAAGGCCCCTCCTCCGAAGGGATCCTGAAGGCTCGACGAAGGGTCCCAAAGGCTCAAGGACCGGAGGGCAGCCAAGGGGCTCAGGGCTATACCCTGCAGGGCGCGAGGGCAACATGATAGGTGGATCCAAGGCATTTCTAGGTAGACCTGGACGAGGAGGGTCCACCATGAGCCGAAGGCTACGTGTAGGGTAGGAAAAGTCCCTGCAACCTCTATGGTTGTAGTACCCTTCTAGGGGTACATGTGTAATTTCAGATACCTGGCTAGGAGGCTATAAATAGTCCCCTCCCCCCTGTAATAAAGTAGACCCAGTTTTTCAGGGAAGCAATCTATACACATTTACTTCCTCGCAACCGAAGCCCCGCTCTTTGGACCCTTCGGCTCCTCGCATAGATACCAAGAGTTCCTCTCTTTCTACTGTCTAATCTTTTTTACTACGACAGTAGAAATCTTCCCAGGTGATTTTCATCCATCAATTGGCCTCTTCTGATGGCAGACAGAAGCGACGCCATATCAAACAGGGTCCCTCTTCAGCTTTCCTTGAAGAAAAAATGCAATTTGGGTGGGGGATGGGGGGAAGAAAAATCAAAGCTTGCCCAATTAGTGGTGGGTCCTGAGATCTTTTCCTCATCTTGCCAAAGAGATAAGAGACATCTCAATCTCATCATGGGATCATTGAACCATGCATAAGAATTCCTGTTTTGCCTACTTTCACCTGCTTGTGAATATGCTGTCCTCGCTTGCAGGGCTTTGATTTGCTTGCCCGCATACAAATCTTTGTAAAACTCAGAACATTAGCATTTTAATTTAATCCATTCGATTGTAACAGCGTGTGAAAATTTCCCTAAAGGCTTGTTTGGGAAGCCCAAAATCCCAAATAAGCCCTAAAGAGGCCAATCAGTAACAATATTACGTTGTCTATCGGGCATTTTCTTAAATTAAAGACCAGTTGCATGCAATTTGCAAAGATGTGTTAGGCCTGCTAGCTGACTTGCGACTTATTGGCTAGAATTTGTGTTTACTTCCATCAGCATTAGTGCTATTAAAGCGACACAGTCAATTTGATGATCAGACATTTAGTCGGACAGTACAATACTACATAAGAGTAGATGATTGGTTGCCTGCACCTAGCTCAGCTAGCCGTATCCGTGTGGAATCTCTGAAGAATGTGGGGGTCTGGTCGCCTAGATGCATTTCTAGGTCAGGCTTGAGTCGTTTTCATTTCAAGTAGCGAAACAAAAGTGATATACACAGATGTACACTGAAGATACACTTGATCCCAGTTGTGGACCCTAAAAATAAGATGACAGAGAAATGTGGATTTACTTATTTCTTGCAAGGCTCGAAACTTTTCGCTACTCAGATAATCAACGTTATTGTTCCCTTTGTAGACACACTCTGAAATCAATTTTGCACCTTTTTGCACAATGTCACTTTTCTAGTCGTATCTGGAAGCTTATGGCGGATTGGATAGGTACTGAAAGCCTACAACCCTCCACTTATCCTCTTGTACGAACATTCTAGGCTGGTGGACCAACGCGGCACAAGCGTCAGGTCTCCAAAGGAAGACCAGGACGACGATCATGATCTTAATCACTTGGGAGCTCTGGAAGGAGCGTAATGCGAGAATTTTCAACAACAGAGCAACATCATCTCTAGATCTCCTAGCTAAGATTAAGGAGAAGAGAAGAGCTTAGTACCTAACGGGGGCTAAATCTTTGGAGTGTTTTAATCCTTTGTAATTATGCCTTGTTTTCTTTAACTCTGGTTCTGTACGGATTCGTTCTATTTCTTCTCTATTAATATAACGGATAACCCTCCTACCGGTTTTCTTTCCAAAAAAAAAAGAGATTAGACGGTCACATAATCGCTGTCACAATGTGCATAGTAGCTTCGCCGCAGTAGAGGCTCCACATACCACAGCAAACTATTGGGCAAGAGAAGAATGGTAGGGGCACCAAGAAGGATATCGGTCTTTGGTGCTACTATCATAGCTTTATTTCCACGAGATTTTTTTTTTGGCTCATATGATATTATTCATCATGCTAGTAGTAATTTTGACTCTCTCCCTATGTTAAAACAAAAAATGTCATCATCCACTGTGCTCCAGAGAGGCGGACTCCCCACCATGCGCTACATGTGAAATTCAGATCCCTAAGACATAGACCAAGCCGAGTCCAGCCCAGGGGCACGGCAAGGAATGGCGAATCCGTGCCAGGGAAGCACAGTGGCTAGGAATCCATACCTCAAGTGCGGCTGAATTTGAAAAATTCGATTAAAAAATTATTTCTAACAATATTTGGCACTATTCGACGACGTGCCACCCTTCGTAGCTCTCAGTGGTTCGGTGAGTCGATGAACGGTGCATGTGATACACTATTTGACGACCCGGCGGCGGACAATAGTAGACCGTCACCGATCGCGACGACCACCGCGTCGTCAAATAGTGTATCACATGCACCGTCTATCGATTCATCGAGCCACCGAGGGTTGCGAAGGGTGGCGATGGTGATGGTTGACACCCATGTTTGAAGCTGCGTGTGTTGTGCTGCACTGTGATTTCATGTGAAAATTTTTGTGAAATTTTTTTTGGTACATGTGATAATACATTTGAAGGTGCGAGTATGAGGTAAAAAAACAAGAATAAAAAAATATTTTTTAAAGTTTCAAATAGCGTTTCAGATTATGTCAAATAGTGTTGAATAGTGTCATAAATAGTTTTTTTAATCGAATTTTTTGAATTCTACATACACCGCTGTGCCTCCCTGCCACGGATTCACCATTCCGTATCTCCAAGGCACAATAGTGCCCTTTGTCGTGCTCTTAGGGGTCAGACTCGGCCTTATACATACCTTAGAGG
The DNA here is from genome assembly GCA_036346405.1 of Phyllostachys edulis. Classification (NCBI taxonomy): domain Eukaryota; kingdom Viridiplantae; phylum Streptophyta; class Magnoliopsida; order Poales; family Poaceae; genus Phyllostachys; species Phyllostachys edulis. The sequence continues at coordinate 18,831,821 of CM070549.1, read as the reverse complement.
TCCAGATTTCACATGTGACGCACGGTTGGGAGTCTGCCCTTAGGCACAGTGGAGGATGCCATTTTTGGTATTTAATATAGGGAGATGACTAAAATTGCTATTAGTACAATAAATAGTCCCATGTGAGCAAAAAAAAACTCAATTTCCACTGGTGCAGCACCGTTAGTCCGTACGTACCGTGTGCCTAATGGCGCACATCAGAATAATCGGCGTAGTTCCCTTGTTTAACTTACGACAATGGTTTCAACTCCTAGCCAGTTAACTGTTCACAAAAACAGACTCCAAGTACTGGTCGATTTTTTAAAAAATATATATAAATAAATAGTCAAAAAAGATAATAGTAAAACTAGACCTCCGTCGCTAATAGAATTGGCGACAGGGAGTTGTCGCTAATTGAATTAGCAACATAAAATTGTCGCCATTTCAATCGACGACAGGGACCTTACCGCTCTTGGAACAGAGCTCTGTTGTCAATTCAGCTCCCTATCGGTGACGTGAGGGGTGATAAAATTTCTCGTCATGCAAATCGAATCGACGCCAGATGCCTACAGTTTTGTAAAAACAAACTGATATATATATATATATATATATATATATATATATATATATATATATATATATATATATATATAAAGCTCACTACCGGTCAACATCACAAAGTTCCGTATTTTTTTCTTTCAGAAAACTATCAGCATCACGAAGTTTAGTTGGATCGATCAAACCAAGCACTAATAAAGGCTTTTCCTGTCCTTTATAGAAAAGGAGCCGGGCTAAAAAAATAACAATTCTCATCCATATTTCGTACTGTAAAAGGGAAACAATTCACCACTGTCATGATGCTTGTACAACTCGGATAGACTTATCTGCCGACAGACATCACGAGCAAGCTTCGCGCAGTACTTATTTTCGCTCATGTTCTAAGGCACTATAATGGCACTGCGGCGAATTTATCCGGCTACTGTATGATTTGATGAATGAATGGACGGTTGGCATCGTTTTCCAAGTGGATTTCATTGCTGCATGGAGGATAGGTTTTTTTTTTTTTTTTTTAAAAAAAACCTTTTCCACAGGTGCTTCTGCAATCTTGAAAGTTTAGCCGATGAAACGGGTGTTTTTTCTTCTAAAATGTTGCGATCATCTAGCAACATTTCAACCCAAACTAAATTAGCATTAGTTCTAGAAACAAACATGTTTTTTCTTCTTCAAAACAAATTATTTTTAATTATTTTACACAAATAAACCATATATTAATATTTTTACAAAATAACCCACAATCGCTGGGCTACCACATGACTGCGCCCAATCGATGTGCGGCTCAACAATTAGCTAAAGCGGGAGGCTCAGTCGCGTGACGGAAACATGACTGAGGTCTTGGTTTGCCAGGTGTCTCAATCACTAGTTGGTGGCATGCCTGTGTCGGGCTCATTCGCTAGGCCAGAACGCGACTGAGACCGGTCGCAGATCAGGCTGGCGACTAAGTCCAATCGTGTTCTAGCCCAACGATAGTAGGCAATTTTTTAAGAAATAAATTTAGCTTTAATTTTACAGAACTAAATGGTTGGAAGAGTTGACTATGAATAATTGTTAGTGATAAAAGATGGAGTTGGCTGGCTGCAATTACTTGTAAATAAATCATGTTTTAATCGTTTTATGTGGATGTTCACCGTTTAAAGTTTTTACAAAAATAATCCAAAATTTGGCAAAATATTTTGTAAGCTTCGATGTGAGCAAGACGAGAATGGAGCAACAAAGTTGAGATTGCAAGCCCGGCATAACACTTTACCATGAAGGTCTGAATTACATGGCACGTAGGGTCTAGTTTGGTGCATATGTTTGTCTAGCTATTCCTACGTACAAATGGTTACATGCACGAACCTTCGACTGAACTATAACTACGATACAAACACGCCTTTTGAAAAGGAAAGTACTTGACATAAGGAAATCAAGTCAGGCTTGCGGACACACATCCTACATCCCCTTGCGGACGTGAGCCTTTGCGCGGGTGTAAGGTCAAAGAGGCCGACTAGAGGGGGTGTATATGTGGTTTTAAAATTCTCTTTGGACAAAACCCAGTTTATATGCAGATGCGTAAATGAAATCAGTTTTTAACAATTAAGGCTTAAATCAATTGGTCTTACTAAGTGCACCAACAACCTAATTCTACATCAAGGTTTGCAATCCTAGGATGATGACCAATCAATTTAATTCTAGGAATATAAAGTTGCAAGAATGTAAATAAGCACAAGAGAGCAAACCACAATGACATACGATCTTTTTTACTTGGTGTTCGGAGACTTACCGATCTACCCTAATCCACGTTGAGGTAAGCCCAAACGAATTGAACCGGCTCCATGAATTAAGCCAAACACATCTAATCCACTAGTGACCCTCCCCCTCCCAGGTAGGTGAGCTCCAACCTTCACAACCACACCGTGCCTGTTCACAAACTTCTTGAAGAGTTCACCGGGCATGACTCCTCGAAGCCATCTAGGTGGCGGCAACCACTAAAAGTAACAAGCCAAGACAAAACACTTGGCTCCACCAAGTGCCCAAAGCTCAATCTTGAATGCAATGCACTTGGAACTTTCCTCTGAACCTCACAAGATGAAACACATGCACTTGAATCTTGCCTTTAAACCTCACTAGGTGCAACACATGCATAAGAGTGTGGAGAGGACTTGCACTAGCCCAAGGATGTTGCAATAGAGTGCTAAGAGTATTAAAATTCTAGCCCAAGCCATCCTTACATAGCCCTAAAAGATGCTCACAAATCACTATCTTGACATGTCTACGCTCGAGCAAGTGTTATGGCTGGACATGTATACCGGACTTTCTAACGGCTAGTGCATTAAATCCGAGAATATGATCGTTAGGGGATGAATTATACTCGGTTGGACATGTCCACACTACAACACATGCTTCGACTGGACATGTCTACCGCCTCCTCGGATGGAAAACAATTCTCTAGTCACTTGCTGGACATTTGGTTTGACATGTCCAGCACCCTCTCTGTCCCAAATTATTAATTAACCAAGCACAAGGGTGGACAAGAGCTAAAGGGCATGCATGATACATCTATAAAAAAGTCAAACCACATGCGTACTATGGACATCTAGTTGGGCCTAATTAATATCAAGATCCAACCTATTTTTCTTAGACTCCAACTAACCACAAACTAAATGCACATGTCTAGAGCAATATGAATTATGCATTTGAGATTGAGCAATCGACACGATGCAAATCAAGCTGATAGCCATCAACCCCTCTTAATAGTACGACAAAACTAATCTAGAAATATGGACTGACTCCAAACATCGAGACCGGTAAAATGACTAAGAAACATATCATTAGTCTTGATTATATACATTTTCCTTGAGCTAATCCAACTCGGGGTGATGACTTGATGACGAACATCGCTTCTCCATGTTCATGTTCTTGACTTGATGATCATCAACATATGATGATATTCTTCATTCCGAAACTTGACTTGATGACTTTCAACTCATGAAGTTATCCAAAGTCTTTCATCAACATGGAACCAAACCTATTTCACCAACTTATGAAAATTGTTAGTTCCACACATCTAGTCGTCATAAATCACCAAAACTCGTACTCAATGAAAATCCTTGTCGTAGTTCCACACATCCAGTTGTCATTAATCCAAAGTCCTTCAGTGGGCCTAGTAGTAGCAGTACTCAGCCCAACGGTATTTTCGGGCCTGCTCTCGTCCAAAACAATCTTTGGTGCAACAGGGGCATCAGGTGTCACGACCCGGACCTTAGGGAGATCGCGGGCAGTCCCAGGAGCACCCCGAAGGGAGGTCCTATGACGGCCCGGACCTCAGGGAGGTCCCAAAGTCACGACTGAACCCGGGATCACCCAAAGGCAAGACCACACGGTTGGACCCGGGAGGTCCCGAACCCTCTGTGCACAACCGAGCTAGTCCCAAGGACCACATCTAGCTCACACAGTTAACAAGAGTGATAACATCCATCAGCACAACTTTATTAAAATAACAACATAGTTGATTACAAAATGGGGCATACGGCCAACAAGAAACAAGTACAACGGTAGACCAAAGTAGTAGACCACACAATTCACCACAAGCAGTCGTTTGGAGGGTGCAGCCTAGACGTCTTGGTCTTCGGGCTCCTCGTAGACCTCCTTTCCTGCTCAAACTTGTCAAGCAAGAGTGAGCACAACAACCGTGCTCGCAAGTCACACCCGTCAAGTAACAGATTGAATGCATGAATACAAGGATGTCCCAAAGGAGGTCTTATAGGGTTGTCTATGCATAAAGCCAAGTTTCTTTCCAAATACATGTACTAAGTTCCAAAGTAGTTATACAATACCTAAAATTCATTTTCTAAATCAATTTTATAGTTAGGTAACATTCATCAACAAGTGGTGAAGGATACCCTCCTATCACAAGGCTCACAGCTCAAAACCCATTTGGATAGACATCCAAAACCAGTTCAAAGAGGTCTTTTGAAAGCAAAACCAAATATCTAATTTGGAGCAGCTTTGCCAGCATGTCCATGACCGTGTACACAACTATTCGAATAGTTTTACACTCTGCAGAGGTGTGCAACTTTACCCACAAGATATGACTTCTCTAGTTTGTTTGGCATCCGTCGATACCACCACTAACTACCGAAGGTAAGCGGTTTAGAGCTCGTGACAAGACCTTTAAAATGCGCCATTCCACCGTAGTCCCCGCTTGCTAAGGTTTCGGCCCCTGCAGATAGAAACCCGCAGAGTTCGTAGCTCCCTCTCACGCCAGGTGGGAATAAATAAAAGTAGGTCGTCAAGACACTCACACAACTGGATGGAACGACCACGGTGGAACATTGCAAATTAATTGGCCAGGTCCACCCCACCCTGGATATGTGGTTGCACGGTAAGGCATAGCAAAATATACTCGAAGACTAGTCCTTAACTGACCTGGGCAACTTCCACAAAACCCTGGGCATCAACCATAGAAATGAATCGATCCCGTGCATGAACATGCATCCATCTAAACAACCAGTTCACCCAAGTCCAAACTAGTTTTCCTTTTCTTTGCTTTTCAAAAACATTTTCAAAACCTTCACGACAACCCAATGTCATGGTTAAAACATTTCGACAATATTAGTCTTTTGGCAAAAACTTCCCAAATCAAGATTTTTGGTCTAAGCATTGACTAAGCATAGAGTTTTGCAACATGCTAGTTCATACTAATGTACCAACTAGCTCTTACTATGGTGACAAGGGGTGATCGAATCAATAGTCAAGTTCGGGTGTACAAAGGGCTGCTCAGGCTTTTATAGTCGGGGAGGACGGGAAGAGCAGCTGAGAAACTCTGAAGCATACGAGATCAAGGGTAGGTGGCAACAGGACAGAGCATGGTACAGATGTGCGCATTAAGCTGCCTGGGTATAAGACGGGGCATGCTCTGCGGAGGCGGCCGCATTTAATGCGATACAACGGTATTTAATGCGCGAGAACTCCGGTGAGAGTAGCGCCGCGATGAGCGGGAGAAGAAGGTAAGCAAGGCTGACAGGTGGGGCTAGTCAAATGGGAGGTCATGACCAAGGAGGAGGTCGTGTGGTCAAAGGGGGGAGGTCGCGGTCAAAGGGATGTCATGTGATCAAGGGGAGGTCGTGACCCAAGGGATGTCATGTGACCAAGGGGAGGTCGTGGCAAAACGACAAAAGGGGAGGTTGTGACTCCAAGGGGAGGTCGCGACTAAAGGACAAAAGGGGAGGTCGTGGCAAAATGACAAAAGGGAAGGTCGCGGCCCAATGGGAGGTCGCGGCAAAACGACAAGAGGGGAGGTCGCGGCAAAATGACAAAAGGGGAGGTCGCGACTAAAGGACAACAGGGGAGGTCGCGACTAAAGGGGTGTCATGGCCCAAGGGGTGGTCTTTGCAAAAAGACCAAGAGGGTGGTTTTTGCAAGTCTCCAGGACCACTCGGAGGTCTTGGACAAAGGAAGAGGTCCAAACGAGAGGGAGGTCTGGACTGAGAGGGAGGTCCAAACACAGGGGAGGTTTGGACAGAGGGGGAGGTCCAAACACAATGGAGGTTTGGACAGGGGGAGGTCTAAACACAAGGGAGGTTTAAACCATAGGGAAGGTCTAAACCAGAAGGGAGGTCTGGACAGAGGGGGAGGTCCAAACACAAGGGAGGTCTGGACAGATGGGGGAGGCCCAAATGCAAGGGAGGTCTAAACTGAAGGGGATGTCCAAACACAAGGGAGGTCTGGACAGAGGGGGAGGTACAAACACAAGGGAGGTCTAAACCACAGGGGAGGTCTGTGCCGAGAGAGAGGTCTAAACCAAAAAAGGAGGTCTAGACCACAAGGGGGGTCTAAACCACAAGGGAGGTCTAAATCGAGAGGGAGGTCTAAACCGAGAGGGAGGTCTAAACCAAAAGGGAGGTCTAGACCCTCAGATCTAAATGAAAGGAGGTCTGGACCCTCAAATCCAAACAAAAGGAGGTCCAGACCCTTAGATCCAAACGAAAGGAGGTTTGGAGGAGAAAGAGCGGGGCCGAGGGGAGCATGGAGCGAACAGAGGAAAGGGAAACAACACCAGAGAACTCCAACAACTCAAAACAAACAAACTTTGGATTAATTGAAGTTTGATTTAGTCATTTTAAACACTTTAATTCCAAAATATCAAGTTAAGCTTTAGAACTCTCATCAAAATCAAATGGTTCTTTTTATTTTGGAAATTTTCAAAAAGACCTGAAAATCGGGATGTTACATTAGGGACCATCAGTGCCTTTCCCTTTTCTACCCTGCTCCTGGTTGAGTAAGGTTTCCAGTGGTTAAAGACCTCAGGCGCAACTGCGTAGTTCAGCATGTATTTCTACTGAAAAAATGTCTTGTTGTATTTCTTCGGGCCGTCGATCCATAGGAAAAAGTAGCAACGCTCCGATGGCTGCCATGCACGGATAAAGTTAGTGATATTTAAAATGCAACATGAAAGAACTATCAGGGTACGCCCATGCCTTCTTGGCAACCCATTTCCACTTTTAGAGCATGTTCCTGTAGTCGGACATTCCCAAACCGGGCGGAGTGAGCCCCTGTACCTCTCTTCGTCCTCCCCTCCCATTTTTTCCAAACTAGCTCGAATGGAGTCTTACCTGTAGTTTTGGGGTATGCCCCTATTTTATAGTCGGTTAGGGTGTAGCACTAAGGGAATAAATTTGGGTGGATGGAAGTCACTCGCATCCGCCAGAAGGAATATATGGGTACAAGATAGCTGTGGGAGTTGTCAATTCAAAGGAAAAAACTAGAACCAAGGTATGGTCATTTTGGTCTGAAAAGCACAAGGCAGAATGTTGTCACTTTGGTCTGAAAACGCGGGTCAGGGTGTTGTCTACTCGGTGTGAAATGGAGGCGACATGTTGTTTATCAATTCTCACTGAGTAGGAGAGGATGTCTAGTAGTAATAACAAGATTCATGTAGCAAGCCCCTTATGCCGCAGTGCTAACTAGGGGGGAGGCGCTAGAATTGAGTAGCATGGCCCTCTGTCGTGGTGCTGGCTGGAGGAGGTAGGATCGAGAATCATGTTGCATGCCCCATCGTCGCGGTGCTGACCGAGGGACCGAAGCACCACAAGAAACAATGTAACATGCAGAATTTTAAAGCATATAATAGTACAAAAGTCACATCATCTACATTGATACTAAGGTGCGAAATAAAAGTCATACCACGCCCGATACTAATGATCTACCTATCCATATCCCTCCTCTTCTCCTTGTCCATGCCCTGACCCTATCGTAGGCCCTGCTTGGGCGGACGAGCCCCTGCCAGTCGCTGTCTAGGTCCCAAAGGGCTCCACCGCTCGCACGCTCGGACAACCCTATCTCGAAGTGGCGTGAAAGGAGAAGGTGTGGCATATGGATCCATGACTTGCATGGGCTGCTGAAGAATCTAGACCAACCATTATGAATTAATGGAATATTTTGGTAATTAATGACAATCATCATGTGGACTAATATTTTCCATGAGTTGGTGAAATAGGTTAAGTCACATGATAATAAAAACTTTGGATGGCACAATGTGTTGAAAGTCATCAAGTCAAGTGAGTGGCGTCATGTGTTGATGTTCAATTCAAGAACCCAATTTTGGAGAGAAGATGTAAGTCATGATCCAAAAGCTCCAAGCGGATGCGCAAGGCAAATTTATAACTAGCATAGGCTAAGGATGCGTTTCTTAGTGATTTTACTGGTCTTGGTGGTTGGTTTCGAGACCGGATTGCTAGTATAGGTTGCCATACTATTAAGAGGTGACTTGACTAGTATCTTGAGTATGTCATGTGTTGATAGCTTGCTTTGCTTGCTCTAGCTCTCCGTGACATGTTGCCGATATTTGCAAATGTGTTTTACAAATAGTTGAGGCTCATGCATAATCCTTGTAGCATGTGATTTTAGTTTGCGAATGCATTTTGCAAACGATTTGAGTCTGTGTACCTAAGCCTTGTGGCATGATTCTAAAGTCGGTGGCCAGTCTGGCCTCCATGTGTTAGGCTGGTTCGTGTACCTAACCCTTGTGGAATTATTCTAAACTTGTTAAGAATCATTTGATTATTCCTTATTTGCATGACACGACAATTGGCGAATGTGTTTTCCAATTGTGTTAAAGTGCATGGGGTCTACCTCTGTTTTTGTCAGTGGCAAGTCTGGCCTCCATGTGTTGGGCGGTCTGAACAGCCTCCTTACAGTCTGACCTAGCTGTGTGCCAGTCTGACCATCTGGCGGTCTGATCGCCAAGGTGGAGTGGTCTGACCGGTAAGGCCTCGGTCCAACCTCCATGTGTTGGGTGGTATGACCGCCCCTTGGTCAGACCCTCTGGTCAACGTTTTTTATAGGGGTTTTCCTCTTAAGTAGGTCTTGGCTCCTTTGTGGAGCGGTTTGACCGGCCTTCAGGTGGTCTGATTGACCGATGTGTGGGCGGTTAGACCGATTGAGGCTGCAACAACTAGTTTTTATAGCCGTTGGAGTGAGGCCGGTCTGACCGATCATTTGTTGGCGGTCAGACCGGGCTTCCCTATTTTTCAGCAAACTTTCCACAAACGGCTAGTTTCTTTGTGTGGGGGTATAAACACCCCTTGTGGCTGGTTGAGGGAGAGTGCTGGTGCCATTTCATTCTCCCTTGAGCTAAGAGCAAGCTCTCTCTCCTCTTTTGTGCATGTGTTGCACTTAGTAAGCTCGGAGAGAAAAATCCTTGTGCATGTATTGCATTAGGTGTTGGATTGTGTATCCAATGAGCTTCGACACTTGATTCGTTCAAGTGAGCGTCTCCAACTTGTTACTCTTGATGTTTACCGACACTTAGATGGCTTGGAGGAGTTGCGTTGGTGATCTTCTCAAAGAAGGCTGCAAGAAGACCCGGGCGTTGTGAGTGGTTCGGTGCTCACCATCTCTGGAGTGGATGAAGGGCAACCCTAGTGGATTTGAGGTGTTGGCTTAATTCATAGAGCCGGTCTAATTTATTTGGGCTTACGTCAACGTGGATTAGGGGAGACCGGCAAGTCTCACATCACCACGGGAAAACATCATTGTGGCATCTTGTGTTTGGTTTGCTCGTTGTGCTCATTTACATTCTTGCAATTTACTTTGATAGAATTAACTGTGTTCTTGTCACCTTAGGATTGCAAACCTTGTTTTAGACTTAAGTTGTTGATGCACTTAGTTGAGACTAGTTGATTTAGGTTTTAATTGTGCAAACCCAAATTGGTTTATATTTCCGCATAAAACTCGGTTTTGAGAAAAAGATTTTTAAAACCGCCTTTTCACCCCCCCCTCTAGTCGGCCTCCTCGACCTTATAGCTGCGTCTCGGGCGATGTGCCGAACAACTGTGAACCTATAAGCACGTCGGGGTGTACGACTAGGTCGTCAAGGTAGTTCTCCATGTCACCTTGCCGCGGGGATGTGCGTATCGGGGCCGCTAACTGATGCGTACCTAGTTTGCAAAAGTAGTAAAGTGTTAAACACTCAATGCTTTTGTAAGTTTTCAATCATGGCAAAACCAAAAGCGACGGTGAAAGGTACTTGACATGGGTATCATCCTGGGAGGGACCCATGATGGGAACATCAATGTCGTGTGAGGTGCCCACTGATGCGTCGGTGGACCTGCGGTGTGAGATGCAAGTTTGGTTAGATAATACATGCAATAATACACACTATTTTTACTACATTACCTCCTATGGGGAACTGGTATGGTGAGAACGCACGCTGCCATGACGAGATGCTTGCATAGTCTGGTGGGGTAGCTGCTGGCTGTTGCGGTGGACGTGTCGTTGCTTCGGGTGTCTGCTGAGTAGGATGTAGTGAGGACAGCCCCACAACGTCTGATAGCTGTCGCCAGGATGTCAAAGCTGACGATGCGCCTAGACTGCTCGTAGATACGGCCTAGGACCGATCCGACCTCCTCCCGTGTGACATCTAGAACCTGACGGATGTGGTCCCACATGGAGTGCACATCTCTACTAATATTCACCCTGAGGTTTGTTATGTGAAATGCAACATCAAAGTTACTAACATGAAAAATGTAATTCGCATGACGAAGTACATATTAGAGCACATACCACCAAGTGAAGAGAAACGACAATATGTTTGGGGTATAAGTGGTCGTCCCGAGCCAACTCAATCTGCGGCAGATCAACAACACGGGCGAAAAGAATATGTGCGAGTGAGTTGTACCACCGCAGGTACTCTTGGTACAATGCTAGGTCGTAGGGAGTATCTTCCTCAACGCGCAATCCATGGAGCCATGTGCCCCAGTTCGTATGTCTGCCTTGTGCACCCTTCCTTGAGTGCATGTGAAGAATTCATGTTAGTTAGTAAGTCACGATAAGATCGTAGAATGCATACGAATAACACAGACAAAACACTTATGAGTGCGTCATGGCTAGGACTAATTGTCCCAATGGAACTCGGAACCACTACTGTCGTCCAAACCGCCGCAGCATGCGGTGCATGACGTAGTCCTCAATGAAGATGTTGAATGCTAGCTTCCTCCGCATAAACCAGTACGCCTGGTCCCTCATGCAAAGGTAGGAAAGCCCACCTGGTGCGCATGCATTCACCTCCTCCTTCATGTATGGCTCCCACTGCACCTGGTCCTCCGTAATCTAGTCGAAGGCCTCCATGAAGTAGTCGTAAACACTGCGCACCTGGAGACCGGCCCACTGAGGCTACAAAGGGGAAAGCATGATTTAAAAATGGCACAAAGAAGGTGGATTTATCGAAGCTTGTATTGACATTATTAACAACCACTTACCGCTCGACGACACCATAGGGATCCCATGATCGGCCGATCGACATCGTCCCAGCCATAGACCCTCCCCTCTACCCACGGTCGTCCAATCTAGAAACGCACGAACGACCACATCTGGAGAAGTAGAGGGCAACCGGCCAATAGGGACGTCGACTTGCTCCTGAGGCAAGCATCGCAGAGGGAACGATATGTACCACACAACACAGCTGAATCCCAGTTGAAATGTGGTACCGCCTCGACATCCACATAGGCAATCGCCTGGGAAAATAGGATGAATCAGGCGTCAATGTTGTTGCTGTGGGTACTTGTGAACATTACCCAACCGAACAACCACAACAGGTATGTCTCTAGGTGATGCACCACTTGGTAGTCGTTCGCGTCGGGTGTCATCCTCTTATCCAGCCGGTAAGAAGAATAACGCATTAGATTGATACAAACATGGGAAAAAACATTACAAAATCATAAATGCACTAACTTGAATTGTTGTAGCCACTTCTTCATCGGCCCATGCTTCAGGCTCTCCACGAAGACCTAGTAAGGCTCCTCCCCCTCCTACGGCGGTGGAAGAACTCCGTGGAAACCTAGAACCTTTGTAGCAAATCGGCCCACCAGTCGTCCCCAGGCTACTCTAGCACGATTGGGTGACCATCGGTCGGTAGCCCGGTGAGTATGGACACGTCATGTAGATTGGGCGCCATCTCACCGCATAGCAGGTGGAAAGTGTGCGTCTCCGGTCGCCAACGGTCCACAAGAGCGGTCAGGAGTGAGCAGTCTAAAGGGAAGCACTGGATCGCTCAACATCCGCCCCCAGGGCAGCATCCTGGTCGGCGACGTCCTCCTAAGTGTCCTACAACATCTGTGTGAGAGGAAGGAGTCTGGCGGCTCGCAACCCGCAGTGCAGCATTGAAGAGAAGGACATAAGTACGTGAACATTAGTAAACGTTGGATGGAACAATTAACAAGTGTCATACCTGGAGAACTAATGCCAGTCCAGCCTCTGAGACTTCGATGGAGTGCGAGTCGATAGCACTCCCAGCTCATTGGGAACATGTCCCCCTAGCGGAAGTGAAGTACGTAGCTGGCTACGGTGCCAACCGTCTAGCCCATGGTCCAACAGATCGTACGGCCAAGCGGCGCCACCACCCTAGCAAATAAGTAAGTAACAACTCGAGAAAGAAAGAAATATTTCAAAAATAAATAATACAATAAATTAGCATAAAGAGAACACAACAAACACATGAGTATTACTTAGCATACAAGTCGGGTTTACAACATATCGAATCAAGTAGTAACATGTATAAAGTAAAGGTAGCTCGCAACAAACGGGATACAACCCCGAAGTAGATTACACAAATTGACCACAACGATAGGAACAAATAACTCCTATAACATGGACAAATACTGTATGTAAGCACGGACTAGGCAACAACTCTAGCTTTATGATATGCAACATGTCGCCCACCATGACCTCCTCGACGGCCTCTCCCACAACCGCCACTAGCCATGCCGTCGTGACTTTCACCCGCCCCGTTGTGCTTCATGCACTTGTTCTTTGTATGCCCATAATTTCTGTAGAGGATACAAATCTTCATAGGGCCTTCGTCGGCTTTAGACTTGTCCATGTCGTTTCAAATACGACGAGTCTGCCGATGGCTTTTGTCACCCTTCAGCAAGTCCAAATTAGGGACCTATATCCTATTTTGCACATTGTCCTTTGTGAAGTTACCAACAACACAAAATCCACAAATCCCAAAAAGTCATCACCTTCCTTGTCCTCTTCCAATGCTTGATCTTCGATCCTGGCCATCCGGTCTTCCCGCTCCAAGTCATCCACTATGAATTCAATGTCCTCCCCTTCGTCCACCTGTCCACTGAGATTGACATGCCTGTCTGTCGCCACAACTGCATCTGCGCCACAATCCTCCGTCCCACCATCCTCAATTTCCATTTGCACACCCGCAGTACTCTTCCCCACTTCAGGGACACTGCCAGGTGTACTCGGGCATGCCTGCACCAATAACACTCATTCATAGCCATGACGTGCTTACAACAAGGTCCGCCATGACTTCGTTCGTTCTATGGGCCTTAACTCCTAACGGACCACTTTTGGCGAACAACTCCACAAGCATTTAATGGTGACACCATACAATGCCAGGTCCAGTGAGAAGCTGCATGTTAGCCAATGCAACACCTCCTAGATTTTAAGATTATCCGATTTTGGGTGATACAGTGCGGTCTGTGAAAACCTGTTCACATCAATCCCACATGCCCCCTCACGAACTTCTCCCTGCCCGTAAAACATCCTGAAAAAAAATATTGACATGATGTACCTATCACACGACACAAGATATTTAGAACGAATGCTAATTAAGCATGCTACATCGAGTCTAATGACAACCAAATCATATCGTGCATATAAAAATACTCACTATTTTTGTTCTTCAAAATACTCTATTTCAATTAAATTATAAAAACGCGACTACAAATGTTCAATTAAATTAAAAATATATAAATAACTTAAAACCGATATCCCTAGGTCTTGCAGATCTAAACCTAAGCAGCATAGGTCTTCCAATAATCAATCTACTAATGGAGGTAGCTAACGTTTTTATGCTATAATAAATACATAAATATCCTACACTGTAACAATATATGCGACATTAACCCTAAAATTGTTGATCTACAGCTACAAACCCTATTTATGCCACTAAGCTATGTTTATTGTTGCTAACCGTGACATTTTTATCGAAGTGACTAATATGTTACATGAACACAACGAACTCACCGCAAAAGGATGGGTACACGGAGTAGGGCTGGAAACGAGCCGAGCCGAGCCAGGCTCGCTCAAGCTTGTTTCAACAGTAGCTCAGCTCGGCTCGGCTCGTTCTGAAAACGAACCAGGGAGGCCGCTCGGCTTAGCTCGAAAGGCGGCTCGAGCCGGCTCGCGAGCCCTCGCGAGCTCGAGCACCTCCTCGCATCCACCTCCAGTAGGCCCTCCGCCACGCTTGCCTTGCTGCCGCTACCGCCGCCGCCCGTTGGCCGTTGCCGAGCTCAAGTTCGTGCGCAAGAACAAGAAAGAAGACGAATTGGAGTAGAGGCCATCCAGTATCCACAGTCCACGGAGCAGATCACCTTCCCCGCAGACCGCAGTCGCCATCGCCATCCCTCTCTCAAGAAACCCCCTAAAAACAAAAATCTCGCTCTCCCACCACCAAATCAAACTCAAGAATCAATCACGCTTCACCAGAGAGCTTGGCGGTGAGGAAGGCCTTTAGATTGGAGAGCGCGGCGATGGGTCTCGACGGCGCCGCCGTCGCCTACGTCCATGGACCGCAACTGAAGCAGGGTGGACGAGGGGAGGACCGCAACCGCAACCACGGGGCCGGGTGGAGCACGGGCTGGGCCATAGGGGGGACTAGGGGAGCACCGAGGGGAGGTAGGAGCATGGAGGGAGAAGAGAACGCGGCTAGGGGGAGGACGGGGCGGCAGATGGAGCAGGTGGCGGGTGAGGAGGAGGCGGCGGCGGATAGAGCAGGTGGCCGGTGAGGAGGACGAGGCGAGCTGGGTGGCGGACGGGAGTCACGGGACGGGAGCAGGGAGCGGGAGGGGAAGGGGAAGGGGATTGGGAACCAGGGGGACCGGGGGGAGATGTAACGCAATTAGTGGCCTCCTACTCGGCCTGGCGACTGCCGATCAAACTTGGCTCACGAGCCGGCTCAAGCTTGGCTCGATTTTTCAACGAGTTACAAAATGGGGCTCGACTCGAAAATTCACGAGCTCGAGCCGAACCGAGCCGTGACGAGCCCGAGCAGGCTCACGAGCCTCGAGCTATTTTTCTAGCCCTAACATAGAGACACGCCGAGCTGAGGGCATAGTCTTCTCCTCATCCCCTCCCCTCCCCTCTCCCTTCTTCTCCTCTCCACTCCTCCCCTCTCTTCTTCTCTAACGTCGGCGCTCTACTCCCTTCCCCTCTTTCTGTCACGCGAGCGAACCCATGAATTGCTATATTGGCCCTCAGTCGAGCCATACTATCACGACTGGTGTCGCACGACAGATTTTTCCTGCAGTCTATAAGAGTCACAATCTAGAAATTTTTTATTGTTCTGGCCCTCTAGCAAATTTTAATTTTAAAAGTAGCCTTCTTTCGCCATAATTTGCAAAAGTGGCCTGTGAATAGTGCTCCTACTACGGTACCGAGGGCGGGGACACTGCCCCGCCCGGCGAGCAGGCACTGCCCGACCGGCCGGCAGTGGGCGGCGGGACAATCGAAATTTTTGTTACTCGCCTCAGAGCAAATTTTAATTTCAAAAGTAGCACTTTGTTTAGTCATAATTTACAAAATTGGCCTGAGCGATTACGCATCTGCATGGGCTGCAGGCGGCGACGACCCCTCGCCATCGGCGCGACAGTGCCCGCCTCGGCCGGGCGTGGCAACTCGCTGCCTTGGCCTGGCGCGGCAGTCTTTGCTTCCCACGCAAATTCTAAATTTTTTTTAAAAGCGAAGTTTTGTTGAAAAATTAGAAAAATTTAAACATTAAATATTATTGAATTTTATTTGATTCATAAAAAATATCGGCACTGAGATTTGTAAAAAAAACTTTCATTAAGAAATAAGGGCACTGAGGTTTGTAAATTACGATTTCCTTTTCTCCGAAATCAGGTATTCGTCGTAGTTTCAGCGCTGTTTGTAGTAATTTCAAAATATAGCAAATGAGTTTAAATTTTTAACTTCATCCCCACGTAATGGTAGCCCGAGATGCGTTGCCACTTCTTCTAGTGAATCGACGGCCCGGAGATGTACGATAGGGTATTCATCCAGCAGATGTACATGCTGAACTACTCGGTACGGGCTGAGAACTTCGTGCGGTGGAAACCTTACGTACCAGACCCTGTTGAGGAGACACCGAAGGAGCCCAGTACTCGCCTGGACGTAATCCATATCAACGACGTGAGTTATGAAGAATTTACATCCTTATTACGTTTTTCACTGTACGGTGTACTTACATCATAGAATCGCAAGACATGGACGACTTTGACATACCAGCCCAACGTGGACAGTCCCGCGACAAGGGCAAGGGAAAGGCTCATGCGGCTGAGCCCGGGTGCCACAGCGCATCCGGTCGCCCGGGCGTAATCCATATCTACGACGTGAGTTATGAAGAATTTACATCATTCTTATGATTTTCACTATACGGTGCACTTACATCATGGAATCGCAGGACATAGACGACTTCGACATACCAGCCCGACGTGAACAGTCTCGCGACAAGGGGAAGGGGAAGACCGGCGAGGAGTTCAACGCCGAGCTAGCAAGGAAGGGAAAATGGCTCCGGTCCACGCATTAGGTCAAGTCATTACGTAGTAGTCCCCCGTCCTACCCCCCTCCCCCCATGTTTTTTACTATCTCCTAAATGCATGTATACTTATATGGTCCGGATGCTTGTGTCGCAGTGTACCGTAGTAGTAGCGAGGGTGATTAAAGCAATTAGCCGAACCATCATGCCATGTGACTACGTGTAATGTGTTTATGTCCGCGGACTCTATTATACTTCTGGTTCTGTGTCTCGGCTAAGCCATCAAAGCAAGCCTATATCGCAAGCATGCCTCTTCTAGTGGAATCCCAGAAAGAACCATTCGCTATATCCTCCATGTTTTAGGGTATCTTCGTAATCACAACAAGCGTTCTCAACCCCTTCTATCATATTCTGTATAAGCTTCATAGAGTACTTCATCGACTGCCTGCCTATATATACGTTCAATAGTGCTGGTGCTTATCAATTATCCTTTCTCTGAACAAATAAAATTATACAAAAATTACATAAGCAACAACACTATGACAAAAAGCTCCACAAAAAAGTTTGGTAATTCTCTAAATTCATTCGCTATAAGAGTCACAATCCCTGGTGGCTTCCCACAAAATGCTATTACCTTCCCCATAGCATGTGAACACTGCCAGTCTGACACGGGCAGGGGATCAAAGCCGCGGAGCACGGGCAACCTTCTACGAGATTCAATCATATACCATGGAAGAGTAGTAGTACTAGGCAGCACAATGCAAGTAGGCAGGCAGGTTTCATGTGAGGAGATAGTAAAAAGCAAGTACTCCAAATCCGGCACAGGTACAGCCGCACAGCGGACAGGACCGCATTATTTTGGCCACCTCGGCCTCATGTTACAGCCCAGAGCGCGCGGTGGGATCTCGCGATTTTGGCCAAACGCATTGGCCGTTCGTTCATGAGACGGAGGCCACTTTTGCGTACCTCCTGTGTCCTCCTACCGCTGCCACGCGCGCAACGGCCGTGCCGTGCTGCCTTTCGCGATGCATGTGTAATGGTCCGACCAACCCGGCGCCGGTCGGTCGGCATGGCCTGGATTGGCATACGGCATTTCCTGCGTGCGTACGGCTGGTCAGTCGGCCGTTGCTGATGTGTTATCGCCATGTTTTTTTTACGTTTTGTTGCTAGAGAAGAGAAGTAGTGCTACTTACTTTTCTAGTTACTGCAGGTAAATGTAAATAAAAACTATTGTTGTCGCAAAAAAAACTATTGAAAAACAACAAAAAACTGGAACAATTAACCTCTAAATTTATAAACTTATGGACTAGAGAGGGTAAAACTAGTGATTTTTTAGTCTAATGTGTAGTATAAACTACTAGATTCTTCTTAACTATACATAGAGATGTCAAAACGAAACGAGGGAGCCGTAGCTTAGGTTGGCCGATATGAATCTCCACCCCCGGATGTTATCATGCCGTATTGTCATGGAGTTGCAATCTACTGGGCTAGTGAGCTCTACCTTGACGTACAAAAGTACTATCATTTCAGATGAGTATGCTACGTTATAGTATAGATAAAGAAGGGTTTTTAATTAGTTTCCCCCCTCCCCCGCCTACCTTGCCCTGTGGCAACTTATCCGACGCGAAAGTTACTACCATCCATCCGGATGAAACGAATTCGCCGTAGACATTAGTATTACTCTGCTCTTTTTGAGACACTGGAGTAGAGTGCAGACGAAGCGTGTAAAAACAGCTGACAATGCCATAAAAACAGCTGCACTAGCCACTAGTACACGCACACAGTAACATTCTGTATACGTATACGAGGATTGACCAATGAGGTGTGGAGCATTTGAAATTGACAACGTTAATACGATGTACGGCCGGCAAGCGTAAACAATGCTGCATAGTTAGACACAGGCACTAGCTAGTTACGTCAGACCCTATGCAACTTAGCTAAGTCAATGCGCAAAAAACTAATGGGATCAGGTCTGACCAAACCGGAGGCTAGAACTAGAATAGATGTCCTTAATAAAAACGATGTAGTATTGTTTAATCGGTTACTACAGCAGCATGTGGCCTAAAACAACACGTCCTCACTAAAATAATACCGAGATGCTTTCGTGCTTTATAATATGCGATTTATATATAATAATGCACGCCTAACACGGTACTGTACGTAGTGCCTTTTTATACATAAAAATGTTCGTGTTCTCTGAATTTTGCCGTGCTTTTGGACATTCCGTACTTTCATGGCTTAGAGCCGAAACATAAATTAGTTGGAATACTACGTTGAATTGCAGGTTTTGCTCAGGGGAAAATGTTATCCGGAGATTGATATCGTTCTAGCTAGTTACTGCAGTAATTGGGTGAGGAATGCACACACAACGGTAGATTATATGCTAACATTCATTCTAAGGCGAGTTCTCATTATTATATATACCCTCTTTCTGCTGCTACGATCGTGTTCGGATAGCCTATGAGCTGTAGTGGCACGTAACCTCTTTTTGGTCTGCAGTAGAGCACGACATGTAAGAGCTTAAAAATGATTGGGCTTTCCATTCTATACATGTCGTTGACAAGATCAAATGTCATAATACGCCGGATGGAATTAATGATTTGGATTTGGTGGTGTGGGTGAGATCGTCCCAAACCGCCACAAAGATGATCACTTGCACCCTGCCGCCACTCCACACATACTGCTGCTCCATTACCTCGTAATAGCAAATCACAACTTCCTCACAACTTGGGGGTGGGTTGGAAGCTCTAACCATGCAATTATGCAACCGCATGCCGGCTCGGAAGCATTTAACTACTACACCCTTGTGATCGCGAATCCCTAATAATCAAGGAGCAAATGGGCGTTTCTGATCAAGTAAACCACAGCTCCACCTAAAAGAAGATTGGCCAGTGATCACATGATCGCAGCAAGGGTGAGAAAAAGATGTAAGCAAACCAGAAAAGATGGGTCCGAGGGCCGAGGCCGAGAGCACTGTTGACTATTGACCGGCCGCTACCTTCTCGCTTCTCCCCCCCCCCTCTCTCTCTCGCGAAACCCTTTTGGACCGCGGTGGGCCCCACGCTCCAGATTTGCTCGAGCCTGCCCCAGCTATTCCCCCAAGCAACGCAGGCAAGCGAGCGAGCAACGCACACCGCAAAACTCCCGAGACGGCGACGCGCGCACCAACTGCTCAACTACTGCCGCGACCGCGCGGCCCCACCCCCCGTAATGAAACCCAAACAAATCACCGTATCAGCGCGGTGAATCACCCAGCCCTCCCCGCTGAACCCGTTCCATTCCCGGCTCGGCGGGTTGGCTCTCGGCCGTGCCGAGTCGGCGGGTGGAACGAGAAACTGAGGCGTTTTCGGCCTCGCGGAGGGCAAAAAGTAGGTGTTTTCGGGGCTTCGGGTGGTGGTGCGTGCGGTGGTGGGGTTCGGATAAGGAGAGCAACCGGGCAACAGCAGCGATGCCAAGCGGGCCGCGAGGGTGGGCAGGGGGCAAAGCCGCAAAAGGCAGGACCGCAGGAGGGCCCCGCGGGTTATTTTAATCGCCGCGTATCTCGTAAAATCCAGGAAATTCGATTCACTGGACGCTCGCCTCGCCTCGCCTCGGCTCGGCTCCTCGCGAAAAGCAACAAAAACACATCAAAGCAGCAGCGAGGGCGAGGAGGACGGCAGGGAGGAAAAAGGCGTGGCCGCGTGGCCTCTCTCTCTCTCTCTCTCATCGAAGCAGGAGCAGGAGCAGCTGTCTCCTCGCGCTTTGGGCTGGGTGGGTTGCGGCGCATGTGAATTGGGGATGGGGGTGGGAGGAAGGGAGGCCGCGGCGGCGCCGGCGGCAGTGATGGAGGAGGAGGGGGAGACGGGGAAGGGGAAGAGCAAGGGGAAGGGGTGGCGCGCGAAGGTGAGTCTGAGCAGGGTGGCGGTGGTGCTGTGGGTGATGGCCTCGCTGGCGCTGTTGGCGGGGCTGCACTGTCGCTTCCGCCTCGCGGCGCTGCGCAAGGCGGAGGAAGGGCTCGTCTCCATGTGCGAGGAGCGCGCCCGCATGCTGCAGGACCAGTTCGCCGTCTCCGTCAACCACGTCCACGCCCTGTCCATCCTCGTCGCCACCTTCCACTACGAGAAGAACCCGCCCGCGCTCGACCAGGTCCACCTCGCTCGCTCCGCATCCGCCTCCATGTACACTAGTACTACGGCTTCAAGAGTTATTGCTTCCACAGTTCCACTGCGCTTGCGGTTTCTTGATACGCGCTCCCGATTCTCTTCTCCCCTAGCCGAGCAGGAGCAGTACTGCTGCGGATTTTACTACCGGTGCGAGTTATGACTGCTGCTCTGCGCCCGTAGTTAATCGCGTGTCTTTTGAGTCCTTCCTGCCTCTTCCATTGCGATATACCTTGACCATGTAGTACTTGCTCTGCCCCTGCCGCCGCTTCCACTTCATTTAATTCCTCTGAGTCGACCTTCCAAGCCTGCCGTGGAAGCACAGCCCACTGTGCTGCAGTGCAGCCTGGAGCCTGTAGCGCTTCTTAAATGGAGCATCTTTTTTTGGTTGCGAATTGATCGCTTGCCGTTCTGGCTTATCTTTGATGCGTTTTTTTTTCAGGACACCTTCGCCGACTACACCGCGAGGACGTTGTTCGAGCGGCCGCTGCTGAGCGGAGTGGCGTACGCGCAGCGGGTGGTGCACGCGGACAGGGAGAGCTTCGAGCGGCAGCAGGGGTGGATCATCAAGACCATGAAGCGCGAGCCGTCCCCCGTGCAGGAGGAGTACGCGCCGGTTATCTACTCCCAGGAGACCGTCTCCTACATCGTGGGGCTCGACATGATGTCCGGCGAGGTCTGCGGTGTTGTGCTTTGTTTCTTGGGTTTCAATTTTGTTCTGTGTTGTTGGTTGGTTATGAACTTTGGTGTGTGTGTGTGTGTTGCTGCAGGAGGACCGGGAGAACATATTAAGGTCGAGGGCAACGGGGAAGGCGGTCCTTACGAGCCCATTCCGGCTGATGTCGAATCACCTCGGTGTTGTATTGACGTTTCCTGTCTACCTTGTGGATCTTCCTGCGGATGCCAAGGTGGAGGATCGTGTTGCTGCTACCGCAGGGTGAGGTTTAGCAGCTTCTCTTTTTGCATGTGAAGGTTTTCAGTTCAATTGATTCCTCTTCTATGTGGTATGCAGCATTTATGTTATGCTTTAGTACTGAAAGCGCATCGTGTTTCAGAGATTGTTGAACACTCAGCACTCTCACTTGGCACTGACCGAAACAGTTAGTGCCTCTAGACATGAAAGAGAAATACTCATAAAGAATATATTTTCATACAAGTTGTGGTCAATACCACAATAGAGCTGTTACATGTGTTACTGTATCAGAAAACCAAAGGTTTAGATTATTCACAGTTGTATTTGAAGAACAGCATGGGCCAAAATGGCCTCTTTTAAATCTTTCTTCTATTCAACAGATACCTTGGAGGATCTTTTGATGTAGAGTCACTAGTGGAAAATTTGTTAAGGCAGCTAGCTGGCAATCAGGAATTGGTGGTGAATGTTTATGATGTCACAAACCATTCCAACCCTCTTGTCATGTATGGATCTGAAGTTCCTCTCGGTGCTCCCTCACCGTCACACATCTGCATGCTAGATTTTGGTGATCCATTCAGAAAGCATCACATGATTTGCAGGTACATATGTGTGCTTTGATCATTAATTTTCTCATATTATACTTTGGAATGGTCTATTTTTATATCCCACTGTCCATAAATGTGTGCAGGTACAGAAACAAGCCTCATGTTCCATGGTCTGCAATTACTACTCCATCTGGTGTCTTTGTTATATGTATGCTTGTGGGCTACATAATATATGCTGCTTGGAGTCGCTATGTTAGTGTTAAGGAAGATTGCCGGAAAATGGAAGAACTGAAAAAACGGGCAGAAGCCGCTGATGTTGCTAAATCTCAGGTCCAATTTAGTTGGAAGTTATTTGATGTCGAAATATTACAAGTTTTATGATCTAAAAGACTCTTGTTTGTCAATGGCAGTTCCTTGCAACTGTTTCTCATGAGATCAGAACACCCATGAACGGTGTGCTAGGTAATTTTTTAATCTTACTACGCATTCCAGCTTATTGTTTATGTAAATCCTTTCTTACGAGGAAAATGGGATGATTTATGCTTTTCCTGTTTTTGTAGGAATGCTTGATATGCTATTAGACACAGAACTAAAGGCAACCCAGAGGGATTATGCACAAACTGCTCAGGTCTGTGGAAAGGCATTAATATCCCTAATTAACGAAGTGCTTGACAGGGCCAAAATTGAAGCTGGCAAGTTAGAGCTGGAGTCGGTACCATTTGACCTGAGGTCCATCCTTGATGATGTCATCTCACTATTTTCTCCGAAGTCAAGAGAGAAGGGAATTGAGGTTAGTTCAACTGAGTTCAGTAATGATTGGACGCAGACCACAAGGCATGATTAAGCCTCACCATACCATCCATTATTTGCACTGACATTTCTTTCTTTATTCGCTTTCCATAAACTTATCTGCATTGCAGGTGCATCTTGCCTGGTTAACTTATTGTTTGATCTCCTAATTTTCGTTTTCATCCTCTGCAACCTGTAGCTTGCTGTATTTGTCTCTGAAAGAGTTCCTGAGATCCTGTTGGGTGATCCTGGAAGGTTTCGACAGATAATTACAAACTTAGTGGGGAACTCAATTAAGGTAAGTGTGCATGACATTTCCTTTGATCTTGGCCATTGAAGCCCATATTCTCTATAGATGGAACAGGTTGGTTTTAGCAAAAAGCATAGTAGTGTTTACTTAATACACTAAAGTTCAAAGCCAGCATAGGCTTACAATGAGTTCCTGTTTGTCCTGTGTTTACCTTATCACAGTTCACAGAACGGGGACATATTTTTGTGCAAGTTCACCTATGGGAGCACTCAAATCTTGCAACAGAAGCAAAAGTTGAACCAGTAGTGAATGGCATGAATGGACATAAAGATGAGACAAGTGCTATATCCTCAAGTGTGTCTCACAACACTTTAAGTGGTTTTGAGGCTGCTGATAGCAGAAATAACTGGGAAAATTTCATGCATTTGCTTTCTTGTGAGATGCCGTATGAAAGTGATTCTGATAAAGTGTCTCTTGTAGTGAGTGTGGAAGATACAGGGATAGGTATACCATTGCATGCCCAAGGCCGGGTCTTCACACCTTTCATGCAAGCTGACAGTTCGACTTCTAGAAACTATGGTGGGACTGGAATTGGATTGAGCATCAGCCAATGTCTTGTTGATCTAATGGGTGGTAAGATAAACTTTGTCAGCCGACCCCATGTCGGGAGCACATTCATATTCACTGCGGTTCTCCAAAGATGTGAGAGAAATGCTATTAGTGACAGTAAGCCTGCTCTGTTGCACCTTCTACCATCCGGTTTTAAGGGTTTATTTGCACTATTGGTCGATAAAAGACCGGTAAGAGCAACTGTAACTAAGTATCATTTGCAAAGGCTGGGAATTGCCTCTGAAGCTGTAGATTCCATTGAGCTAGCACTTGGTGTGTTGTCTGGGCGAAATGGGAGTTCGCTAACCAGGTACTTTTTCTCAGTTACATGCTCTCTAAAATTAGAAATTGCGAAGTGAGTAAGTTAGCATCTTTAGAAAATAGGAAAGTGAAGCACACTTTCATACTTGCAAGCATATAATTTCTTTTGCAAAGATGTTTGCTCTCCAAGAATTTGGTTGCAAAATGGTTGCATTACAACAATATTGACTGCGCACAGTATTACTGCTTGGTCCATCGCAGCCTTGATTATTTGGTAGAATGCACTGTGTTGTGTTGGATTTGCTTTCATTTTGTTTTATTGCTACTTTTGATGCAGTTCTTACATTCTTGCATATGATTTATTGAATTGAAAATTGATTTGTGGTCAATCTTTCCTTTCGGAAAAAAAGGGAAGTTTTTGCTCTTGTAAGAATCTGCAGTTCTCAAATAACTACTAACTTGATTGTTAATTATGATATTTGACATATTCTTATATCTATTTTTCTCAAATCTAACTTAATTTGTTCTGAATTTGTTGTGCAGCATGCATAGGAAGAAACCTTCGATGTTATTAATTGAGTGTGATTCATGGAGCTCAAAGATGGATGTCCCCTTACATACTAGACTCCTGGAGATGAAACAGCATGGGTGCACACTTGTATTACCAAAAGTTATCCTTCTTGTATCTGCAGAATCAGAAAAAGTGAAGGTGAAATACGCAGTTAATTCTGTGATCACAAAGCCTCTGAAAGCAAGCACACTTGCAGCTTGTCTATTCCAAGCACTTGGTATCGCAGAGTCAAACAGAGAGAAACATGATGACTCAGGTTCTCTTCATGAGTTGCTTCTTGGCAAGAATATATTGGTGGTTGATGACAACAAGGTAAACCTTAGAGTGGCTGCTGGTACATTAAAGAAATATGGGGCGAAGGTGGAGTGCGTGGAGAGTGGCAAAGATGCTCTTGCCCTTCTACAAGTCCCGCACAAGTTTGATCTTTGTCTCATGGACATTCAGATGCCAGAGATGGATGGGTAAGCTTATGTGCTATTCAAGCTTTTGCTTGTGAACTTGAGCATTTTTGGCATATAACCTCAAAACATGACACGTCATCTGCATTAGTGCCGCTGTACAGACACGATCAAACAGCAACCTGTTTTGGTCAAGTTATGCTTTCTGTTTCTTTTTAAAAGAAAATATGTTTATGTTTCTTCTTACTCGGTAGATGTAGGATATAAAAAGTATATCTTCGTGATGCCAAAGGCTGATTAGAAATAGGACCAAATTCCAAGCTTGTGTTTATGTATGGTTAAACAGAAAATTGTGTATAATTTTGAAATTTTAAGCCCCCAACATAGGCTTATGTTCTGTCTAACAGTAGTTACAATATTAACGCAAGTACTTTTAAGCCATGCACTAGCACACAGCAATGTGCAGTGGTTCTTGGTAAATGACCATTATTGTGTAGTGATGACCTCCTGGGTAACTAACTTGAGTCTGTCTCATGTGTAACTAGAACATTGAATTATTGCATGCATCTTTGTGCTCACATAGTTTGAAGCAGCAAGTGGTCAAGTGATTAAGTAATGGCATCCCGTACCACTCTCTTGTTTCTGTTTAAATCAATATACCTCTGATTGATATGCTAGGTTCGAGGCAACTGGGCAAATACGGGCCATGGAAGCGAAGGCAAATGAGCAGGCAGACGGTGCTGATAATTCAGAAGCAGACAGTACGGCAAAGAAGACCGAATGGCACCTGCCGGTCTTGGCAATGACTGCCGATGTTATCCAGGCCACCCGTGAGAAATGCAGAAAGGTTGGGATGGATGGTTACGTTTCCAAACCCTTCGAGGAGAAGCAGCTCTTCCAGGCAGTGCAGAAGTTCTTGGTCCCTAGCATGTCCAGCTGACACCAAGCGATGCATTCTGGTGTACATTGAGAGTGAACTGAGGCAGCTCTATTCTTCCGTCTTGTAATTCATTAACCGAGGATGCAATCTGATTCTGATGGCGGCCCATCAATTGCAGCTTCTCCAGGCTGCACGTCCTGTCAATTTCAGCTTCTCCTGGCTGCACGATGGCCAAGCTTGCGACGAGCTTGCAGTCGAGGCAACAGAAGACGAACACAGATGGGCGCCGGCGTTGTGTACATGTATTGTATTGAGAGACCTGTCATAGCGTAAACTAGGAGAAATATGTCAAGGGTGAGCACGACATTCACTGTTGTTAGAGCAGCATGTCTAGTGCATCTTGAGCAAAGTTTTGTTGTACAGCTTCCACGATTTTTCTGCTCCGGTCTAGTGTTGACGGAAGGCATGCTTGCTGGGTGCTAGACTGGAAAAAGATGAGAGTAGTATTTGCTATTTACATTGTATTGGAAATCTTCCAGTACGTGTGTTACGATCCTTAGACCTTTAGATCATAACAGTATAAACACCGTCAGGAGGATAGTTGGGTGGTGTCGGCGTGGTTAGGGAGAGGTGGTGTCGGTGTGGTTGGGGAGAGGGGAGACAGATTGGGATGAACTTTGTTCTCTCTTGTTTGCTTGATTAAAGAAGATACAATGTCATCCATTTTATAAGGATGACTTTATTCCTAGAAAACAATCTCTAAATTCTAGAAATAAACCAACTGAAGATAAGCTTTCAAACTAAATAAATCAATCTAATTTCTAACAAAGAAAATAATCGCAGGGGAACGGTGAATGGGTGCAACAATACCGTGCTAGGAAAGGATCTTGAGTATCCAACTAATTAATATTAAGGAGAATCTTAACTAGTCCTATCTTGCAAGCAAAGTAATCTCCAAGCATAAGATGCAGCTGTGTCTGCAGCTCCCCTGGGGCATGGCTCCCCTGGCCCACATCCCTAACATTACACCCCTCCCAGATAAGGAGCTCGTCCTCGAGGACGAGCTGCATGGTGGTAGCCACTGTTGTAGCCGTTGGTGGTCCCACGATGACAAAGTATAGCGCTTGCAGCTGAAGGGTTATGGATAGGCTACACTAGCGCGCAATTTAAAAAAAATTCTACTATGTAAACCAACAAGCCATGCAAGTAAGTGGCCGCAGATCGTTACCACTAGACGCGTAGTCTAGCGAAAAAAAAGTTGGAGCAAGCTGATCCAACGTCAAGCGCGTCGATGTAATGGTCGTAGTTGATCGTCCAACGTCCTCGACACTGATCGTCTCCTCCAGCACCCTATCACGTTCCTTGCGTAGGTCGCGAATCGTCCTTGGTCAGTGCAGCAACAATCGTAACAGCGCCTCTATGTATCCACACGTCTAGGGGTGGAACGTCG
This sequence comes from Phyllostachys edulis, assembly GCA_036346405.1. Classification (NCBI taxonomy): domain Eukaryota; kingdom Viridiplantae; phylum Streptophyta; class Magnoliopsida; order Poales; family Poaceae; genus Phyllostachys; species Phyllostachys edulis. The sequence continues at coordinate 18,804,449 of CM070549.1, read as the reverse complement.
TACGCTAGTGTGCTAGAATCAGTACGCACAATAGGGTCTCTAGGGAGGTGGTGGCTAGGGTTTCGGTGGTACAACTCTTATGTCCCAATAACCCCATACATCCCCTTATAAAGAGTCCATAACAGGTCCTATCCGAACTAGTTTATTTCAACCCGTTAAGTATGTAACCCTGTAGGTTCATGCGCAATCGGTTGTGACTCGGAAACTCCTTTCCAATCACAAGTCGGTAGCAATTCCTAGCAGGACATAACGATTCTCGAATACACATAAATATTATATCAGACGAACCTTATACAATATGATCTGCGACCAGGTCCTTATCACTTACGACTAGCTTATATCTCCATACAATCAATTCACATCTAGTCACGACCAGTCAGTGATCATGTACGACCAATCCATATTTCCATATGACCGATTCATATCTGGTCAGACTGAACGACCTGCTTGTGTATTCTCCTTTTGCCTCACAATATTTGGTTGAACTACCGGTGAGATATCTGTCATCCATAGTGTGTTCAATACTTTCTTGATCTAGTGACGAATAACTTTGTATGATCGACTCTTCGATCACTAGTGGCACGGCCATGTACTTTCTTTATCCGATCACATCGAGGGGCCCAGAGATATCTCTCCTATTATGTTAGAAGAAGCAAAACCCATATCCGACCAGTCACATTCCTCTACATATTTCATAGTATACCTGAAAGCTACCTTTATAACTACTCAGTTACGGAGTAGCGTTTAACAACCCCTAAATGTACTATTACATATGTAAGAAATCATGTTGATCTCAGGTCTAAGGATTATATATCATCATTACTTGAGACCAACTGATAACACATAAAATCATAACAATCTCAATAGTGTCTCAAGATGTGTCAATCTAACACCATGTTCTCTAACATGCACTCATATTATCGATTCGATATCCTTATATCTATGACCGGTGAAATATGGTCATCAATTAATACATATGATGGTCGATAGGCAAATAGTGTTCCGACCATTGACATTCGACCAGAGATACTTTTAGAATGACATCATGCAACTATTAAAGAGAGCTTCACCAATAAGTCACATACTTGTTAATCTTTAAAAATAATAATTCATCCAATGAACATAAATAACATTTATTTTGTGACTCATAAACATAGACGTGATACAATCATCTCCATGATCGCCTCTAGGGCATATCACCAACAGCGGCTCCCTATCATGCTAGAGTATGTCGACGCCTTGAAGATTACCGCCTCCACATGCTTACAGTGGAAGCCCGACTGCTGATGCGGCCCATCATACTGGCCTAAGTGCCAACACACCCTTTGATAGGGTTTCACCATGGGAAGCACCAACGCTGCCTTGGATGGTTCTGCAGCCATTGGAGCTCTAGGCTGCAATGCCGCCGTCGTGCCTTGGTGCTCTGCCGTCTTCGCTTGATGCGTCGCCGCCTCACCTTGGAGCTGCACCACTGCCACTGCTTGGTGGGCGGCCGTCTCCGTCTCTCGACGTACCGCCTCCGTTATGGAAGACCTTGCCTCCGTGGTTACTAGCTGCAGCGCCACTTCGTGTGGTTGCACCTCCGCCGCTAGACACTGCGCCGTCGTTGCTGCTGCTGTTGGGTGTAGCATCACCACTGGCGAGGAAAACTCTACCGCCCTTGGGGGTAGAGGTCACGCTGTCGTTGGCAGTTGCAGCTCTGTAACCGCATCCTCTAGCACCGTCGCCGTCGCGCCTTGCCGCATGCTCCATGTTCGTGGGCTTTGGGAGAACCAGTGTCGTCGTCGTATAAAAATAGCGCGTGCCACTTGAAAAGAAGACCACGTCGCCTATATTGGAAGAAGGCATGAGGCTTGCGTGGCTGTGCCTCCACCGCTGCAACCTCTAGCAACACCTTACTCCGCAGCCCGCCTTTCCTTCTTCATCTCCTTTGCCACTATCTTCTTCCTCAACATGTCTTCGATCATGTCAAAGGAGTCATTGATCTTGGTAGTGTTGGCCTCCTCCTTCCCGTCAAAGAGTAGGCAGCAAAAGCTATGGTGTTGGCTCTGATACCAAGTTATTATGACCCTTAGGTTATAACGGGGTAAACACCGCCGGAAGGATGGCTGGGTGGTGTCGGCGTGGCTAGGGAGAGGGGAATTAAAGAAGATACAATGTCATCGCTTTTATAGGGATAACTTGAATCGAACTCTAAGAAACAATCTCTAAATTATAGAAACAAACTAATTGAAGATAAGCTTCCAAACTAACCAAATCAATCTAATCCCTTACAAAGGAGGTGAACAGTACACGTGCTATAGTACCGTGCCAGGAAAGGATATTAAGGGTCCAACTAATTGATCTTAAGGTTCTTATCTTAACTAATCCTATCTTGCAAGCAAAGTAATCTCCAAGCCTATGACGCAGCTGTGGCCGCAGCCGCCTGGGGCATGGCTCCCCTGGCCCACGTCCCTAACAATGTGACTTAAGTTGATGTAAATGGCTCAGTGCATTTCCATAAGGATATGAGTTTGGTAGGAATTGATAAAAGAAACTCTCAGTGTTTATCCCCTTTAATTCTGTTGAAGTAGTAATATACAGGCAAAATCTCTCTCCAAAGCAAGTAAAGCAACCATGTGCAACTTTAAAGACTAGTCTGGACTACATATTGTGAGCAAATCATCAACACTGAATATAGTGCTCATTGTGAATCTCTGAAGTTCTTAGTTTCTTACCAAATGATAATTTCCCAGGGAAAATAAAAGCCCATGATGGACTAAGGGCAGCATGACACATGCCCAGGTTTTGGGCCCAAAGCAAGTGACAGCCCACATAAACCCCTACCGAAGTTTGAGCCTGCAGACAGCAGCATCAGCATCAACATCTCATCCTTGTTTTTGAGATATTTCTGCTTGAGGTGTTTGTATCTCAGACTACAGAGCGCTCCTAAGAGCGTTGTTATTGCCCTATGCATAAATCTTACACGCTCTAGAGCTCCATCCTGCATGTGCAGAGATAGTAGGGGTTATCGTATAGGAACAAGTCCAGTTTACTCCTTTCAACTATCAGAAAAGTCTGATTTACCCAATAAACTACAAAACCAGTTATTTAATCCCCTAAACTTGTGAAATCCGGTCAACACACCTCTTGGGGCGGTTTGAATAGGTGGTTTTGTACAGTACAGTATACAAGCCACATGCACATGTACAATACAGTATACAAGCCACATACACATGTAGTATACGCCAAGTGCTGTCGGCGGCGAGGTGTAGGGCCAAGTGTTGTCGGCGGTGAGGGCAGGGCAGAGAGGGACGCGTGTGCCACTCGACTCGAGTCGCTTCTCCATGGACGTCCAAGCAGAGGCAGAGGCAGAAGCAGCACCACCAAACGGAAATCTAGCAGCTCACAAGAAGCAGCACCAAATCCAAGTTGGAATATCGCAAATGGCTTCCGTGAAGCTCTAGCTCTAGCAATAATGGAGGCGGCGGTCCGGCGCTCCCTCCACGCCGGCAAGCCCCCGACGCTCTTTCCCGCGCTGCTCAACCTTTGTAGTCGCCTCCCTCAGAGTCAGAGAGGGGGAGCATTTCGTTTGGCCTCGCAGCTTTACGCCGCTGCTACCAAGTGGGGGCCCCTCCCCGCCGCCGCCTCCAACTCCCTCCGCTCCGCCCGCCCTGACCTCGCCCTCGCCCACCTCCGCTGCCCGGCCTCCACCCCAAGGGACCCGTCACCTACAACGCCTCTTCAACCACCTCCCACCAACAACCCTCCTCCTCCACCGCTTCCGCCTAACGTTGCCACGCTCCTCGCCCTTCTCTACGCTTCTCATGCTCTACCTCCTCGCCACAGCCTCGTCGTGCACGCCTATCTCCTCAAGGCGGCCTACATCCACACCCACAACACCGTCCCAAACTCCCTACTCGCCATGTACGCCGCCGGGGATCCTCTCGCCCAGACCAAGGTGTTCGACGAAATGCCCTTCGGGCGTTGTCTCTGGACCTCCATGATCGGGGCACGCCTAGCAATGGGCGACGCGCCTCACGCCTGCGCCTCTTGACCAGATGCTCGCCGATGCCATCTTTGGAGGTGGGCCAGGGTCGTCGTGGCCGCCAGCGCTGCTCCAAAGACCTCGGTCTGAGGGCGAGCGAGAGGAGTGGCACCAGGAGGCAGCGGCACCAGGAGGATGCGGCACCAGAGAGGGAGGGAGCGGCACCAGGAGGCGGCGGCACCAGGAGGAGGTGGCTGAACCGAATGGAGAGAAGGAGGAGAGAGAGAGAGAGAGAGAGAGAGAGAGAGAGAGAGAGTGGATTGAAGAAGAAATGGGAATGGATGAAGGCAAACGTGTATGGTATTCCTTATGTATTTGCATCATTATTTGCTCTTGTATTTAGTGTTGCACACATCTCAAAGCATGTATGGATGGCCCAGATGTTTGGAGCATATAAAACCACCTATTCAAACCGTCCCGAGGGGTGTATTGACCGGATTTCGCAAGTTTAGGGGGTTAAATAACCGGTTTTGTAGTTCAGAGGGTAAACCAGACTTTTCTGATAGTTGAAAGGAGTAAACTGGACTTATTCCTATTGTATAATAGACTTTCCAATCCCAAAATTTCCCTTTATAATCTCCTGGTTGCCACCAAATCATCACGGAGCATTCTTTCCAAGTACTGAAATTCAGTCCAAACTGTTGAAGTAAGATTATATTGTATACCTTTCTCTTAACAACATAGGTTTTGGAATGAACTGGTTAGTACATATAACTCTATTGCAGGCCACTTTGACCCTGGAGGAGCCTAGACGAGAAGGAGAATGTTAACGTACGAGTAATTGATTGATACATGCAACTCAAGACAAACCAATGAGACCCATCAGCCCTGTTCTTCGATGGATACAGGCAAGGGATCCTGGAAATGCACAGATCAGATCAGCCTAACGAGCATTACAGATGCAGATAAATCTGATAAAAATAAAATAAAAACTCAATTATTGGCGGTGGAAACACATACACGGTGCATGCATATATATCGCCCACAAAAATGGTAATGGTTCTTGCTCTTCTTTCCTGTGCGTGTCCAGATGTCTGCCTCAATGGCTCATATCTGACCAGCTAGGCCAGACCAGTTCTTGGCACCGGCGTTGCCTCTCCAACTTGCTATCAAGAATATCCAACGAGCTCACGTGCAAGTCCAGAGAACACGGAGCATAATAACAGAAAGAAAGATCTTTCAATTCGTCGGTGATCTCGTTTCTGACGCCGAAACGTAGAGGTTTGCAGAGAGCTCCGCACCCGCCAAAGGAGAGACGTGTGGCGAGGGCTGAGCTTAGCTGGGAGCCGTGTGCCGGGCTTCCACGCTCGCGCCGAAACGTAGAGGTTTGCTGAGAGCTCCGCACCCGTCAAACGAGAGACGTGGCGAGGGCTGAGCTTAGCTGAGAGCCGTGTGCCGGGCTTCCACGCTCGCATTCACCAATAATTTTTCCAAGGATTGGTTCCCGGATGGGAATAGTACGTGTATATGTATATGTAGATATGTTCAGTGATTAAAATGTGTATGTATGGGCGTGCAAGGTGTGAGTGCATATGGGTTTCTAAAAAAGAGGGGAGACGTGTGGCGATGGCGATGGCGATGGCGAGTTCAGTGAAGAAGGGTGTGAGGCTGTGGAGCTGCCAGGTCTCCAAGAAACTGTCCGTCCATGGGGATCCCTCTGGATGCTACGAGGAGGCACCATCTCTGATGATTCTCTCTCTTGGGCGCCAAAGATCTGCATGTATTGTGCGTCGAAATACCTTTGTGTAGGAATACTGTATTTTTTTTTCATGTACAGCTTAAGTTAGTATTGCCATTTTTTCCATTTGTTGAATGAATCTGCTTTAAATAGTATTTGAGAAGCATGGTAATATAATACCAGATATAGCTCCAATGGTAGGGATTTATTGAGAGCTTTGTTTAGTATTACATCTCTTTAGACGCTTTTGCCTTTTTGGTGCTGAGTGTGTCTGAAGAATGGAATTATTCGAATGGAGAGGTTGTTGTCATACAAGTAAAGCTTTTTACCGGCCTTTTGTTAAAACAAAAGGAGGCTGCACATGGAGCTTGTGCCGATTCTGAACTCTATCGAATTCAGAGTTCAGGGGTCTTGCACTCGCAAGTTATCAATTAGTCGATGCAATTAACACTGGCGTAGAAGTCTTGCATAGCATGGGCACAACGCATGGATGGCCTACCTGCCAGTAGAAACTTCCTTCCTTGCATCTTCTCAAGGCCACGGTGACAAAACCAATCTTCAACTAGTTTAATGTCGTCAACAGAACAAATTTAACAAATATGTGTTCCTTTCACTTCGACAGTTTCACTGTCTCAAAAAAAAAAATCCTTCTCATGTAGCATGGGCCATCTTGCTCGTAAATTCTAGAACATCTTTTTTTCCCCTCGAAATTTTACAAAGGGAATAACAATCAGTAGTGTCCGAAAAAAAAGTGACGAAAATGTTATGGTCCCTTTCGCTTCCACATAGGGACAATCAACAAAATGCCACTCAATAGATTGCAATTCTTATTGTCATTATATAGAAATACCTATCATTATTTTGCCATTTTCTCCTTTATCCCTGTTTTTGTTACTTTCCCTCATTACCGCCCACGTGAAATTACCTTCCTGCCCTCAGGTCCAATGACCGCGTGCGACCGGGTCCGGTGCCGCCTTAAGCCCAGTCGCGCTCGGCCAACTCGTGCCCAACTCCTCCCCACCCCACTCGACTCATCCCCACTCAGAACCCTAGCCGTAGCTCTTGGCGGCATCGTGGTCCGGCGGAGGAAGACGGCGACCATGTCTCAGGGGTCTTCGTCCGTGTGCTCAAGCAAGGAACGGACCCGAAGCATGGGCCCATAGGTCTACCCTTGATTATCTACCCCGTATGCCAGGAAGGCAAGGTCATCGAGCTCGTGTCCAACACGAAGGAAAATCCACGCAAGTGATTCTTCAAATGTCCAAGGAATGAGCCTAATGTAAGTAAATTTCACTTGCATCCTGTTGATTCCTTATTGATTTGGTTTTAGCCTTTGTGTTTGTGCGTTCGCACTACATGGTTAGGGTTAGGGTTAGGGTGTAGCAAGGATTTTGTTTAGGGGTCCATTTTGTTTAATTTCGTTTCAATTAGCTATCGCACTACATGGTTAGGGTTAGGGTTGGGTTGTAAGCAAGGATTTTGTTTAGGGATCCATTTTGTTTAATTTCGTTTTAATTAGCTATGAAATCGAATAAGTTGTGAGTTTGTTTTCATGCAGATGCTCGATAAATGCAATTTCTTCATGTGGCTTGAACGATATCAAGCTCACCTTGTTGAAATCGGTGTAATCCACATGGACAACACCTGCCCTGAAGATGTAATTCTTGAGCTTTTGGAGGTGACTGACAACCTTAGGGAAACTGACAACCTTAGGGAAGATTTCAAATCCATGAAAGGTGAGATTAAAGACTTGAAGGACTGCGTTGTTGGTATGAAGATGAGCATGGAGGACCTAGGTGGGGAAATTATGAAGTTTGTGTGTGGAGTGAATGTTGTGCTGCTTGTGATGGTAATATTATTCATATACTGTAAGAACTGAATGGTGTGAGTCCAGTGGATATGGTTATCCTTATGCTATGTAAGAACTCAATGTCATATCTGTTATGTATGAATGAATGAAGGCATGGATGAATGGTTTGGGTATGGTTATCCCTTTGCTGTAAGAACTCAATGTCATATGTTCCTGAATTCCCATTGAATGCTGAGAAAAAATGTTGTATGGTCCTGACAAAATGTTGACTGTATGCCACCTCCGAGTTGTTGCTATCCTAGGCATAATGCAGTTCAAATCCTCACTTCTGGATGGTGATCACCAACCAAAAAGAAAAAAAAAATCCTCTTTTGGAAATTGATAGCTAGGAGGAAGAGAAAGAACCCTTGACCCAGGATGTTAGCATTGACAAACAAAACTCCTAGATACTCAAATGCTGGCAACAGATGACAATATGCTTGTATAAAAAAGAATAAGCTGGCATTCATTATGGACCATCTCATTCTAGCATCTCATTACAGACAAGTATAAACACATGACATTATGGACCATCTCATTCTTGCATTAGGGCCAACTCAACCAAACTTTAGACTGGCATTAGCTCACAGTCTGCCATTTTGGCCGATTGAACCACATTTCTGCTGCTGACAGTAGTTCACATTTTGGCATTAGGACCAACTGAACCATGTATCAGAATGTACTAACAGTATAAGCAAGTAAATGATTCTGACTGAACTATTCATGACAGGAAGCTAACAATCAGACAATAAGAAACAGTAAGCAATTTGGCATTACAATAGTTGTGATGAAACCAATACTTCACCAAATAACATTAGTTCACCATATTACAATGACCTAACACATATTATAGTGACTTTATTCAGTTCAACCCTAGTCACTTTTTTTTTAGTCAACTTCCTGCTTGGTCCTTCACCATTTGGTCCTACAGAAGGTCTTTTACCTAAACACATGGCAAGTTGCCTGAAATATTGATAACAAGTATATGCAGTCAACATTTGATAACAAGTACATGCAGTCAACATTTAATAACAAGTACATGCAGTCCAACCTTGTGATGCCATTTGATAACAAGTACATGCAGTCCAACCTTGTGATGCCAAGCTTTTTGTCTCCCTGCCCAAACTGTTTGATATGTGAGTCACCTTGTATTCATTTTGCAGCCTACCATGCAATTCTTTTGTGCCAAGATTTGGCTCCTTCCTCATGATTCCAACTACCCTATCTGCAATCCAACCTTGTGATGACATGCTAGTTTTCACTCTACTTGTAGATACACAATTGTGATCATCTACCATCAAGCTGCCCTGTATGACAAAAGGACTAAATTTAGTACCATAGCCTAAATAAATTTTCCCATTCAATTATATTAAGTTAGCAAGTTCAAAGTTAGTACCCTGACAGTTCTTTATCTGGCATCAGTGCAGCTACAATTCTCCAGGGGCATTCTCCACCTTTGCATGAACCCGTAAACCTTGTTGGGTCTGATTTGCATGTGACAAGGTCAAGTTCTTCATTTATTACATATTGCCTAATAGACATCCTGAAGCCTTTCATGGTAGGGAATATGCATCCCACTTCCATCCTTGGCCTATCCCTATCATACACACATTGCTTCTCCTCAGGATTTATGTCATCCACTAGGATTGCTACCCCCAACAACATCCTCTTGCGGCAGATTGTGTGATGGTTGCACACTAGAGTTGGCAGCATTGTCAGATGCAGTCCGCCTCTTCTTGTTACCAATGTCATCCCTATCTCATAGTCCTAGAAGTTGATACATCACATCCTCTCTCATTGCCACATCTCTGTCATCCTCCTCTGCTGATTCAACAATGTGAAGGGTTGACCAATCCACCCTACCATCTGATGCCCACTCATCGGTTGGGACCTCCTCTGTATATGTTTCATTTGAATTAGGTACTGCATTGGAGGTGCCGACTGCATTGGGAAATTTAGGTCGTGACACTATCATAACTGAATGAGTGGAATCATGCTGACTCTCGTTCAATCCCCGCCTACATTCATTCCCTATCTTGTCAACAACTTCAACATAGAATGGTACAAATTTGACTCTCCACCAGGCCAAAAAGGCTTCACGCATTTGAATTGCATTATAAAGTGACAACTCTTCTCCATTGTCCTTGTGTACGCACCACAACTGTACGTCTTGACAACTACCCTATATGATCCTCTCACCCAACTGTTTGAGAAATTTTCAGGCGTATACCCACGAGAGTCAACAATCCATTCAAAGGTCTGACGGTCAAATCTCGTCGTGCTACCAACCAGATGCCTAGCTACATACGACCCAACTACAACAGATATACTAAACGCTCTTTCGACATCCATCCTACTCGAAAGAAAAGGGGGGGGAGGGGAATTTGAAATTCCGAGGTAGGGTGGTGCTACTACATTCCTACATTCTTCGAACCACAAACATCTCCAAACAAAAAGGGACAAAAATAGCATAGAAGCAACTAACCCAATGGGGATATCCTTTTGATCCATGTCGCGTTAGCTCCCCACTTGGTCAACCGGTATCCATCACGAGGGCTCTAGATCGAACCTCACGAAGCTCCTCCGCCACAGCATGCCGCCGGAGATCGAGGGCAACACCTCCAGTCGCCTTGGCCGCCGCCTCGCACGAGTTGGAGTGGAGTTAGATGTGGGGATGAGTCGAGTGGGGAGGACCTTAGTGGGAGGAGCTCGGTGGGGAGGCTTAAGGCACAAGTTGGGCATGAGTTGGATGGGTGAGACCCAGTCTAACGCGGTCATTGGATCCGGGGGCAGGAAGGTAATTTTACGTGGGCGGTAACGAGAGAAAGTAACAAAAACAGGGATAAATAGAGAAAATAGCAAACGAACGATAAGTATTTCTATATAATGGCAAAATACGAATTGCAATATACATGATGGCAAAACGTTAAACAACGTTATATTGAGTGTCATTTTACTGGTAGTCCCAAATCCATTCCACATATGTTGGCTCTACTCTGTTCTCTAATTAACATAGCTTAACTTGCAAACCCAGTACCGTACAGCTACCTGACGCCTCTGTTCTCCCGTGATTTTTCCATCCTCCTTTCACGTGCGGTTCACACTTCAATTTTTCCATATTAAAAAAAGTTCTCTTTCACATGGCAGAACACGAGAAAAGTATTACCAGGCAAAAAAGAAAGAAAAAAAGAAAGACAAATACAGTTTTTTTTTTTGCGTTTGAGTTCTAACACGAGGGAGAAGAAGTGAAGAACACGGCGACTGCTGTTTGGTTTCGCTTTCGTCCGCGTGCTCTGACCCCAGCAAGCATCAGCCTCCTCCCTTCGCTATATATAGCACAGGCTCTGATAGTCTGATCCCCCAAAACCTAACTCATCCTCGCCTCAATCAGCTAGCTCCTTCGGGTCTCCAACCTCAGCAGAAAAGATCCCCAATTCCGCCCCTCCCAAACCCTCGAACCCGCGGCGGATCCCGAGCGAATTCGTGCTTGTTGAGCTTCGGGTCGGCCCGATGGAAGCAGCAGCAGCAGCCGCCGGGCTCAGGTTGCCCACCGCCGCCGCCGCGCCTTCGCGGTGGGTCGCGGGCGCGAGCTCGCGACGAATTGATCGGAGGCGCGGTTCCGCCTTCGGCCCCATCAAGGTAAGGAGGAGCTTTGGTTTCATGCGCGTGTGCCGTGGCGGGTGGTTTGGTGTTTCGTGCCGTGGTGGTATACGATGGTTTTAGTAAAAGCTTGGATCTTATCCTCTTTTTCGTAGTGTTCTTATCCATTTCTTGGTTTTGCAAGAGCCGTGGCGTCCTTGTTTGAGGCAAAGAATGGTTTGACCTTGTCTGTTCTTGGTGTGATACTGTGATTACTCCGCAATTTGTCCCTTTTTTCAATCAAAGATTCGGGTTTTGGGGTGAACTTTTGTGTTTCAAGTCGTTTCAGCATAGAAATGGACTAGTTTCTTATGCTCTTTCTTGTGCTGGATGCTATCTTCAGGGTCTCGGGCGGCAGCAGCTCACTGCTAGAAGGCGGAGCAGTGTGGTCAGGGCCTCTTGGTCTCCGTCGGAGTCTCTGCCATCGCCTTCGTCGATCGCGCCGCTGCAAATGGAGTCACCGGTGGGGCAGTTCCTCTCGCAGATTCTGCTCACGCACCCGCACCTTCTGCCCGCCGCCGCCGAGCAGCAGCTCGAGCAGCTCCAGACCGACCGTGAGACCGAGGAGGAGGAGAACGGCGGCGACAAGCCGGCGCCGTCAGGTGGCGACATCGTGCTGTACAGGTAAATTGACCCAGGATATATGAGTGTTGCTCTTTTATTAAAAAAAAAAACTGTAAATATGAACGTTGTTTCGAATGGCTACTCCGTTGCTCTTGTTACCTCCGAATATGCATCTAGCTGTAAGAAGATAGGATTTGGGTAGATATATTTATTCTGAGTTATCCCCGGGCATATTAAGAGATGGAGCGCTGCAGACTGTCGCATAGCAATTGTACAACTATCAAACTATCGATGCCAGGTGACATGCTGGCTCCAAGCACGGGTAAATCTTGTTTTTTATGGACCCTTACTGACGTGTCTAAGCATTGCAGGAGTTTAAATAACATATTAGAGATGTTCTGAAAGATTAACATCTGACGTGCTAGTTGCGTTTGCTCTGGAGGAGAAAAACTGAAGTATTCTAGCTGTTTAATTGGGATGGAGCTATCATAGTTCATATATGAGAATTATAAATTAAAATTGTTTTTAAGTCATGTTTCGTACAAAGAGGAATGAAGTTTTCAGTGTTTTGAGTCGGGGAAGGAAATCCAAGTTCCATTTGCAGTCCTCAGAAAGTTTGTTCTTGGCTAATTCTAATAATCTCCTGCAAGTATAGATGAATTTTGGCTAATCTTTTATTTTTCTGTATTAATAGGCGGATTGCTGAGGTTAAGGAAAAAGAGCGGAGAAGGACTTTGGAGGAGATACTCTACGCACTGGTTGTTCAAAAGTTTGTTGAGGCCGGTGTTTCTTTGGTTCCAGCTCTCTCTCACTCCATTGATTCTTCCGGAAGAGTTGATCAATGGGCAGAATCCATGGAAGGGAAGCTTGAGCGTTTGCACTCTCATCAGGCATATGAAATGATTGAGAACCACCTCACTCTCATTTTGGGGCAGCAGCAAGCCGATGCCACGGTTGCAGCCATAAGCAAACTCCGAGTTGGCCAAGTCTACGCTGCATCTGTGATGTTTGGTTATTTCCTCAAGAGAGTTGATCAGAGGTTTCAGCTCGAGAAGTCAATGAAGGGCCTCCCTTGGGGATCAGAGGAGGGAAATGATGCGCTCAATCAAGTTATGACAACCGACTCACGGCCCTCAGATCAGTCTTCTAGTTCTCATCCAGAGATGGCGTCGTGGACTCCACCTAACTTCAGCGCAGGAGGGCCTAGCCAATCTGTCAAGCCATGCCGTCTTAGATCGTATGTCATGTCATTTGATTCAGATACGTTACAAAGGTACGCAACAATTAGGTCGAAGGAGGCGTTTGGCATCATCGAGAAGCACACGGAGGCACTATTTGGGAAACCAGAGATCGTGATCACACCTGAAGGCACAGTTGATTCTTCCAAGGATGAGCATGTTAGGATAAGTTTTGCGGGGTTGAGAAGGTTGATCCTAGAGGCTGTTACTTTTGGATCCCTCCTTTGGGATGTTGAGTCCTTCGTGGATTCCAGGTACCATTTTGTGACCAACTAGTTGGATCCAAGACATCGTCATCCCAGACAGTGGAAATTCATGATACGTATATCTGGTCTGAAGTGCATGCATGGGCTTCAGGGAAGACTGCTGTACAATGGTGTTACTCCGCGCTGTATGCTGAGAAATCTAGGATTGTGCGTAGTTTTCTGGCATCACAGCATTGTAAAGAGGAAATGTCATTAGCCTAATATTTAGCTATTAAGTTTTATTAACATTTGCATTGCCCTGGGTGTGAAATGTTATGTTGTAACTGTATCTGCGGAAATTGAACGAGGGGTCCTAGCTAGTTATTTGTCCGTGTTATGAATAGCACTTATATTGAATATGAGGTCAATGGGTCAGTATATATACACAGAATACAGGTGGTGAATATGCACACAACCCATCATAACAATGGGGAATAACACATTTAGACATATATCTCTAACACACCCCCCTTAAACTCATGGTGGATCAACAACATGGAGTTTGGAGAGGTAGAAGTTATGTTGTGCTCGAGTCTGGGCCTTCGTAAAGAAATCCGCTATCTGAAGCTCGGAAGGCACATACTGAAGAGCAATCACCTGATCATGCACACAAGACCTCATGAAGGAAGCATCAACACCAATATGCTTGGTGAGCTCATGCTTCACAGGATCACGGGCAATCTTGATAGCACTCAGATCTTTGTCGGACAAGAGAGTCGGTGTAATGTGAGACACACCAAAGTCCTCAAGTAACCACCGTAGCCAAGTAATCTCTGCATTGTCAAGAGTCATAGCACGACCTCTGCGCTCGAGCAGGACAACTGCGATCTGTTTCTTTGTCTTCTGCAATGAGAGAACCACCAAGAAAAACACAAGATGGCGAGATAGACCGACGATCGGAGGGATCGCCGCCCAAGTAGCATCCGAATAAGCTCAAGTCAGAACGATTTGGGCGTGGAAAGAAGAGACGGCGAGAGATAGTCCCACGAAGGTATCGCAGAACTCGAAGAAGATGGTTGTAGTGGACCTGAGTGGGAGCAGAAACGAACTGACTCAGAATGTGAACTGGATAAGTGATATCCGGACGAGTAACAGCAAGGTAGACGATAGCGAGTCGGATCAGAAAGAGGCTCGCCATCAGAGGGTCGGAGGTGAACATTGAGCTCCATGGGAGTCTCAACAGTACGCTGATCAGTGAGAGAGGCGCGATCAAGGAGATCCTGAATATACTTCTCTTGGGACATAAAGAAACTATCTGGAGTGGAAGTAACCTCCATCCCAAGGAAGTAACGAAGAGGACCAAGATCTGACATAAGGAACTATTCACTAAGACGAGCCTTGACAAAGGCAATGTACTCAGAATCATCTCCTGTAATGATCATATCATCAACATATAGAAGAAGAAGAGTCCGACCACGAGACGAAGTGTGGACAAAGAGCGCAGGATTATGATCACTTGCGGAAAAGCCAGCAGCAGTGACCACAGAGGAGAAGCGCTCAAACCAAGCACGGGGGGCTTGCTTAAGGCCATAGAGAGAGCGACGAAGGCGACAGACCATGCCCTTAGGAACAGAATACCCAGGTGGCGGATGCATGTAGACCTCCTCACGCAACTCACCATTAAGGAAGGCATTCTTGACATTAAGCTGAGAAACAGACCAGTGGCGAACAAACGCCACCGAAAGAAGAGTGCGGACAGTGGTCATGTGGGCCACAGGAGCAAAAGGCTCGTCGTAGTCACAACCATGCTCCTGCTGGAAGCCACGAGCAACAAGACGCGCCTTATAGCGCTCAAGAGAGCCATCAGAGCGAGTCTTAATCTTATAGACCCACTTGCACGTGATAGGACGAGAGTGAGATGGAAAAGGAACAAGATCCCAAGTACTAGTACGCTCGAGGGCAGCAATCTCCTCGGCCATGGCATGCTGCCACTTAGGGTGAGTAACAGCATCCCGGTAGGAGACAGGCTCAAGTAGTCTGCGCCAAAGAAAGGCAAAAGCAGGCGGGGGCGAATCGACTGGCGATCACGGAGAGCGTAGCGAGGAGAAGATGACCCATCAGGGGAAGATGGAGCATCAGAAGAAGATGAAGCATCAGAAGAAGATGGCTCATCTAGAAGATCCTCAATACGAGGTCGACGGGTGTAGACGAGTGTAGTGGGGGGAGCCTGAGGAGCCACAGGAGACGAAGCAGGCGGCAACAACGGCGGACCCCAAACATCTGAATGAACAAGATCAAATGGACGCTGAGATACTGACTCACTATGAGGATAAGGAAGCTGAAGCTATTTGCCTAACTTACAGCCCTGACAATCTAAAGACACGTCTCCTGAGACAAACCCCAGAAGACCACGACGAACTAAAGACGACAGACGAGAGCCACACATATGGCCAAGACGGTGATGCCACTGCTGGAAAGAGCCGGTAGACGGAGTGGCAGAGGCAGAGAGACTGGCGGCGACGGTGGCAGCGGAAGGAAGGTGAAGCCAGTCAAGCTCCCAGAGACGCTGTGAGTCAAGGCGCCGAGGGCCAGAACTAACCAGAGCTCCCGTGTGGCGGTCCTGAACACAACAAGAGTCGAGTCGAGAATGACCCGACAACTAAGATCGATGTCCGCCCAGAAGAAAGAAGTCAGATGGTAAGGCGAGGAACATGAGCAATGAAGGAACATGAAAGGATGAGTTGCTAAGAGATCCTCGACTGCAGACGAAAAGAGAGTACCATCGGCGGTGAGAACACTAACAGGAGAATCAAGAGGTGTAATGAAGGACAGAGTGGAAGCATCAGAAGTCATGTGAAAAGATGCTCCAGAATCAAGAATCCATGGGGAGGTACCTGACTGTGTAGAGGGTGGTTTCTTAGTGCCCGAAGAGTCGAGCGTAACTCCGCAGAACTGCCGAGGAGAACTCAAGCGGCAGCGGCGGCCGGTCTCGCTATCTCTGCTCGATGAGAGAAATCGAAGGAGTCGATCTGACGTCGATGTAGAAGCACCGATGTCGGTGCTAGTAGAAGAACGACGTGAAAGATGCCGCTTCTTCTTATAGCACTGGACTCAATGTGGCCGACCTTGTCGCAAAGAGGAGCGATGAGGACGGCCACCTCCGGATGGAGGCGACCACCACCGCCGTGGCGGCCACGGAGGAGGCGATGTCTTTGGCGTGGAGCGAGCGGTGTAGCAGTGGACGGCAATGAAACCACAGAGGGGAGTGGCATCGCATCAACACCACTCAAAGTAGTCTCCTCCGCTGCGTATCTCGGTAAGAGCCTCCAGAGAGTGACACGAGGGTGGCGTGCAAGGAGCTGGGCACGCCACTGCCGAACTTCGACGAAGGTAGTAAGGAACTCAGAGACCATTGAAACTCAGTCAAGACGCGTGCG
This sequence comes from Phyllostachys edulis, assembly GCA_036346405.1. Taxonomy (NCBI): domain Eukaryota; kingdom Viridiplantae; phylum Streptophyta; class Magnoliopsida; order Poales; family Poaceae; genus Phyllostachys; species Phyllostachys edulis. Next base: position 18,787,832 of record CM070549.1, on the reverse strand, counting down.
GCAAAGACGGACAAGAGCGACGACAACAGAAGTCGCGAGAGTCCAATCGACGCCCGAACACAGAGCTCGAGTGTAAAAAGCGCCAACGATGAAGTCACCTGCTGAAGAGAGTGCTCCTGGCGGACCACGGACAGGTACAAGGCATCACCAGAGGGCTCGTAGCGCTGACGAAGGTGAGTCCACATCTGGAAGGCCGAGGAGAGTCCCACAACCTCAGAAGAGAACTGAGGCTGGACACTGGCAATGAGGACAGCAGCAGCCCGAAAGCGCCGTCGTCGCATTCATCGAGTATAGACGGCCACGATCCTTGTAGGAATCGAGCCTCTTGGTAGGCGAGGCACTCATCATCGACAAAGTGAGTGGCCTCGGCAGCAGCCTTGTCATTGTCCGTCGGGGTAGCGCGACAAGCGTAGGTTCCGTCAGAGGAGTAGGGCAAGGCGGGCAGATGACATCGCCAGAGAGGATGCCCCAGAGACGAAGACCACGCATATGGATGCGCATGTGAGACACGAAGTCGGTGTAGTTAACACCATCGAAGATCACCGGGCAACGAGGGAGAAAGCAGACCATTGGTAGGCGGTGTTGACCAAGACGACGACCAAGGAACGAAGTCTAACAAAGGCGCCGACGGCGCGGCGGTTAGAGCGACGTTTTTTTTCTTCCGAGCCGATTAAATCGGCAGAAAAAGGGCCAAAGGCCTTCGGCCCACTCACGCACTACGCACACGCGCACGGGAGAGCGAGTGGCGGCGGCGACGGCGGCGGCGGCGAAGGGCGGCGAGAGGAGCGCGGGCGAGGTCGAGCGGGCGCGCGCGGCGAGGTCGGGAGGAGGCGCGGCGACCGGAGGCGCGGGCGTTCGGGAGGAGCTCCGGATCCTAGATCTCGAGGACGCAGCGACGGGAGGCACGACAACCGGGTGGAGGCGCGGCGGTCCGGGAGACGGGCGACGGCGGCGGCTGCCTCCGAAGCGGCGGCAGCGCGCGGAGAGCGGCGGCGGCGGCTCGAAGGCGGCTCACTCTCACCGGCGACTTCGGTGTTGGATCCGATCTGAGGTCGGATCGGAGGTCGGCGGCTTTGGGGCGGAGGAGCGCGGGCGGGGACGGAGGCGCCGCGGCGGAGACGGGCGTGGCGGCCGGGTGGAGCCGCGGCGCAGGGGAGGACCGTGGGCGGCGCGCCAGGCGGCGAAAGCGAGCGACGCTGGCGACGCAGACGCCGAAGATCGACGGAGGAGACGAGCGGCGGCCAACACGGCACACGCGGAATAGCGACGGGAAAACCCTAGGTAGGCTCTGATACCATGTTATGAATAGCGCTTATATTGAATATGAGGCCAATAGGCCAGTATATATACACAGAATACAGGTGGTGAATATGCACATAACCCCTTATAACAATGGGGAATAACACACTTAGACATATATCTCTAACAGTCCGAACCTATTCTCCATGTTGTGTGGCCCTGTTGATCGGAACTTATGTTCAATTCATTATTCATAGTACCGAGGATTTTGGTGAACGTTCTGATTTGATTGCTGTGGATACTTCTTTCACAAGAGTGGGCTTGGGATTCTGTAGCTCTTAAATATATCAACACCTCGCTCGTCTTGGAAGCACTGCTTGGAAAGTTGTAAAGCATAAATCATTTGATAGCCGAGATGAGTGTAGTAGGGATGGAGATGCTGCGGTGGATATGTGACCACATAAGGCGGGATCGAATTCATAATAATGATATACGTGATAGAGTGGAAGTAGCACTAATTGAAGAGAAGCTTGTCCAATACCCCTTGAGATGGTTTGGATATCTTCAGCGGAGGCCTTCTGAGGCACCGATACGTAGTAGAATTCTAAGATGTACTGAAAATGTAAGGCAGAGGTCGACCAAGACTGACGTGGGAGGAAGCAGTTAAAAGAGATTTGAGGGATTGGAATGTAGCTAAAGAATTAGCTTTGGATAGGAATGCATAGAAGTTAGTGATCCACGTACCGGAACCATAAGAAGATTTAGAGGCGGTATTTTAGGCTCTCGGCTCAGATGATAAGATATACGGTTTAGAGTTTTAATCTTGTAGGTTTTTGTTTACAAGGCTCTTGTCTTTTTGACCTTAAGGAGATTTATTTTTAGTCTATCTTAACTTGTTTGGAACCAAATGATTTGTTGTTGTTGTTGTTATTATGTAAATCATTTGATGCTCAATGTGTGCAGACATTGTAAGCACAAATTCAACATAAATTAACTGGAACAAGTTTAACTGGAGCCATGTGACCCTGACCGACTGAAATGGGACTACGAAGTTTGCACTTCGCAAGTCTGAGAACCAAGACATAAAATATACAAAGTCGTCATTCTAGAATATTGTGTGTATATTTATGAGGCATAATGAACAATATAAATAGAGAGTATAAATAAGATATTATAAGAGAATATGTCATATACATGTAAAAAATACAAAAAAACATATAAAGAAATACAAAAGAATTCTTATTCTAACATCCCTTCAAACTCATGGTGAATCACACACACTGAGTTTGAAGAGAAAATACAAATGTTGTACCATAGTCTGTGGCTTCGTAAAGAAATCAGCAATCTGTAACTCTGAAGGCACAAACTGTTATGCAAGTACTCTCTCTTGCACCTGTGAACGAGTGTATGAAGCATCCACACAAATGTGCTTGGTGAGCTCATGCTTCACTGGGTCACAGGCAATACTGATAGCACATATACTGTCAGACAAAAGTGTCGTAGGTCCCATCACAGACACTCTAAAATATGCAAGTAGTCACCTCAGCCAAGTAACTTCTGCTGCCACTGCTGCCATAGCTCCCAACTCAATCTCTGCACTCGAACGAGAAACTGCAGTCTACTACTTTGTCTTCTAAGCAATCAGGAAGGAGCCAAGAAAAACACAGTAAGCAGAAAGAGAACGACGATCAGAATGATCATTAGCCCAGATTGCATCGGAGTACGTCTGAAGCTGTAGTGAGGTGGAGCTAGCGAAAAACAAACGACGAGAGATAGTCACATCCAAGTAGCAAAGAACACGAAGAAGGTGACTATAGTGAAGATGGGTAGAATGAGCTATGAACTGACTCAAGATATGAACAACATAAGCAATACTAGGACGAGTGCTCACAAGATACACCAAATTCCCAACAAGATAGCGATATCGAGTAGAATCATCAAGAAGATCATCATCAGTGGCACGAAGCTGTAGGGATAGCTTCATGGGAGTCTCAGCAGTGCGAGTGTCAGTCAGACCAGACCGATCAAGAAGATCCTAGAGGAGAGGTAGTAGCCCTCAGGTATAGAATAGACCTTAATCCCAAGGAAGTACGTAAGAGAACCAATATCGGTCATAAAAAAACTACTCATTGAGATGCTTCTTCACATACGTGATGAATGAGGAATCATCACCAGTGATAAGTATATCATCAATATACAAAAGAAGCAGTGTCCTACCCCGAGATGAGACATGGACAAAAAGAGCAGGATCGTGGGAACTGATAGTCAAACCGACAGCAATAATCACTGAGGCAAAATGCGCAAATAAGGCACGAGGAGCCTGTTTGAGGCCATAAAGAGCACGCCAAAGATGACAGACGTGCCCATCGAGAACATAATACCAAGTGGTGGCTGCATATAGACCTCCTCATGCAAAACACTGTTAAGAAAGACATTCTTAACCTCTAGTTGAGAGATAGGCCATCGACGAACAAAGCAATCACAACAAGAGTGCGAACAATGGTCATATAGGCAACAGAGGCAAAAGTCTCATCGTTGACCGTACTCCTGCGGAAAGCCACGAGCCACAAGACGAGCCTTGTAGCGCTCGATAGTACCATCAGACCAGGTCTCAATCTTGTACACCTACTTGCATATGATAGGACGAGCATGCACAGGTGTCGGTACAATATCCCAAGTCTCCGTACATCAAAGAGCATCAAGCTCCTCTGTCATAGTGAGTTACCACTCAAAATGATGAGCAGTCTCACGATAAAAACTAGGCTCAGTGACAGAGAGAGCATGAGCTATCAGAGTAAATCCAAGACGATCAAGAGGTCAAAGAGATACCCGGTCACGAATGACGTAACAGGGAGCATCATCAGGAGGATCAGATGTGGGTGTCGGCAAGATACTAGGAGAGGATACTGGTGGAGGACGAGAACGCCTGGAGTAGTGAATAACAGAGAAACTAGACGGTGGTGCTACAGCAGGCAGCACCGGAGGCAGATGTATAGAAGGAACCACTAGAGACAAACCAGGGGAAGACTGTGATAGTGGAGAAATGAGTGAAGAGTCAGAAAGAGACAACCATGAAATAGACTCAACGGTGGAAACAGGACAAGGAGCCGATTCTCGATAGAAGAAAGGTCGAGATTCGTCAAAGACAACGTCTCGTGAAATCCGTCGAGCAGAAGAATCATAGCAGCGATAACCTTTATGCTCAGAACTATAACCAAGAAACACACACTCAACTGACTGAGCCGATAGTTTGGTGCGCTCACGAGGCTGTAGTAGAACAAAATAAGTACAACCAAAAACACAAAGGTAAATGTACTAGGGTCTAGGGGTTTCGAGGGTAGAGACTCTCTATAGGACTAACACCCTTGAGAACAGTGGAAAGCTGTATATTAATGAGATATGCAATCATAGAAATAGCCTCAACCTAGAACTGTGGTGGAACGTGAGAGGCAAAAAGAAGAGTGCAGACAATCTCAATCAGATGATGATGTTTACGCTCGGCAACCACATTCTGAGTATGGGCACCAGGACAAAAAGACTGGTAAAGAGTGCCATGCTCAGAAAGAAACCGTCTAAAAACGTCAGAACAGTACTAGCCAGTAGAATCACAGCGAAAAGCACGAATGGAAGAATCAAACTTAGTATGAACCATCATTGCAAAGCTATGATAGAATACAAGAAACTGACCACGATTAGACATAGGGAAAATCCATGTAAAACGAGAATAATCAGCAATGAAGATCACATAAAATTTATGCCCACCTTTAGAAATAATAGGTGCGGGTCCCCACACATCTGAATGAACTAAGTCAAAAAGATAAGAAGATAAGGACTCACTAGAATGATAAGAAAGTTGTAGCTGTTTGCCCAGCTTACAATCTTGACAAAACATGGCCGTGTCAATAGTAACACGTCCAAGAACATCCTGACAAACTAATGAAGAAATACGAGACCCACACAAGTGACCTAGACGATGATACCACTGCGCAAAAACTCCAGAGGTGGTGGCAGCAGTGGCGGTGGAGGTAGACGAAGAGGTGATAGGAGCAACAAAAGTAGACGGAAGGTGGTGGCGGTCAAGGATATAGAGACCCTGACGTTCCCTACGGCGCCAGCCAGTCCTAAGTATCGTCCCTGTCTGTTGGTCCTGGACGAAACAAGAGTGAGAGTCAAAACCAACCCTACAGCTGAAATCAGTAAGCTAACCCACCGAAAGAAGTTGCATGGTAAGTTGATGAACATGAGAAACAGGTGGAACAGAAAAATCAGTGGACAAAAGAAGCTGACAGACAGAGGAGTACCGTCAGTTGTCTGAAAAGAGATATGAAAAACAAGGGGTCCTACTGAAGTGAGAGATGTGGAGTTTGGTGTCATATGGAAAGAGGCACCAGAATCCATAACCCAAGAAATACCTGGAGGAGATGTCTAAGCTAGACTAGCAGAACCTGCTGAGCTGTGAGAGAGCTGCTAAAGTAGAGCCTGGTAAAACTGCTGAACACAATCACCTCGCTGAGAAGGTCCTAACATGCTGGTCTGTTCCCCCGTCGAGGAAGAGCCTCCTTGCCCCCCTTGGATCGTCCACTCCCACGCGCCTGTAGTTTGTCCCAAGGAGCTTTGTTCCCGAGAATGAGATCGCCGCTGATGGAATAGAAGCCATCGGTTAGATTGACGGTTTGTTTTTTGTAGAAAAGCCGAAGCTCTGTTATAAGAAACCGATAGGGCGACCAGATGGCACCGACGGCGACAGAGGCAGCGGCCGACGAAAGACCTTGGCCGACGCTAGCAATGCCGCCAAACTCGAGCAATGAGGCAACGACGCGAATGGATTGGCGCCTGGCGGCGACGGTGGTCGTGGTTTGGGCGGCGAGGCGACGGTGCTAGCTGGATTGGCGCGCGAAGGCAGCGGCGTCAAACTAGGGGGCGCCGACGTCGGGCTACAGCCAGACGAGGTGGCCTCGGGCTACGTCAGCCCGATCCGGGTGGCGGCGGCGACGACATTCAACAACGGCGGCGGCAGTGGTGGGATGGCAGCGGAAGGAGCTAGGAGCAGCATGTTATGAATATTGTGTATATATTTATGAGACCCACTGTGTAATATATATATATGGAGTACAAAGGAGATATTACAAAAGAATATACCATACACATATAAGAAAATACAAAAGAATTCTTGTTCTAACAGTTGGAACAGATTTATAGTCGACTCATGCAATATGATTTTTACACCATATCATCTATAGTGAATAGTGATAGAGCAATCACTACATATAATTGAACCTTGCTCAAATGGATCATGAGAAGGGATTCAAGGCCTCGTAGCTTTCGATAATCTTGATGAAGTTCTTGACCATGAGCCTCCTTTCAGTGGTTTTGATGTTCTCTGGATGGAACTGCACTCCCTGCATTGCGAACGCCCAATATGTAAACTCAAAAGGAAAAAGTGTGGGCCACTAAAAAAAAAAAGGCAAAGTGTGACATGTTAAGAAACAAATATTTTTAGTCCGCATATTGCTTCTTTACGTACACGACTACTTGCGGAACTTTTACAGCGAAACATCAGCGATAATGTCAACAAGTACAGCTGGAGAATGCTGATAAGTGATGAATAGTTGGCCCTGCTGAAATTCAATCTTCAGTAAATAATGATAACTTCTTCAGTAACCAGAACTCTGCTTGTTTTTTCCTGGTTACGAGCTGAATTCAAGTTTATGCAAATCCATCCAACTTAAGCCAAAACTCAAGGAATTTCTAATCGGTAGCCCTTTAGCTACTGGCAGTATAGATTGTCTGCTGGAGACCAGACAAGAACTGAGCATCGAAGAGAACTTATGTTGATGAATTATGAACTTGGAAATTTGGTGGAGTGAAGTTCCTAATTACATAGTAGTAGGATGACATGACGGAAGGCCTGAAGGGTTCTACACATCCAATTAAGTGCCATGTTTGGTCTTTGTATGGGAGTAATGGAAAACGAGGTACACAACAACAGAAGAAATAGTTTGCATTTTGTTTTATTTTTATAAACATTAAGCAATTCATAAACAGTGCACACATATGTTATGTTTGACTGGATTACATCTTGTTTGAAGTGATGATTTGCATTGTGTTGTAAAAAAAGGAACATGGAAGTAAACCTGAATATGTTTGTATTTCCTGCGGTGAGCGGCCATTATCAATCCATCATCTGTCCAGGCAACAATTTCCAGTGCATCATGCGGGAAGCTATCCTTTTCAATTAGGAGGCTATGGTATCTTCCAGCTTGGAACGGGCTGCAGGACAAGTAATCAAACTTACAAATCTAAAGGTTGGCTTTTTTATGCTAGTAGCTACTACAAAAAAACAGTAGTGTATGTGAATGTTTGATATTTCCAGTAGCCCGGCCCTAACTGAAGTTCCAAAGAGAACGAGTAACATCTAGCTTAACCATTTTTTGGAAGGATAAGTTTACGTATCTATACAACTTTGGTTTTTTTAAGGGAAATCTATACAACTTTGGTGTTAAATAATACTAAATACTGATCAAATAAACATGGCCCAGCCATGTTTTCCTTATTTCCATTTTTAGTAAAGCTACAGCCTGTTATTATTACAATATAACGGAGTAAAAATTATGGAGTTGCAGCAAATGACAGATCAAGAAGCTGCTATTCTGCCTCCATGATAAGATAATTAGTAAGCTTAGGGACAACATTTCCAATGTTGTGATCGTTGGTTAGGTACGGGTCCGATGACCGAGGGTAAGACACTCGTCCTCATATAACCGCCGGCAGGGCATTTCCTTGTCAAGGTAGCGAGGCTACGAGGCTTAGTTGAATTTTTTGATTTCTTATTGCTTAGATTGATAATGGATACATGTTACCCATTTTATAGGGACAACCCGACTTGACGCCTAAGAAATAATCTATAAGGAAGTCTATCAGTCTAATCTAATCTTTAAAACTATTAACAATAACATTCTTAATAGATAAAATCCTACCCCTAATAATAACTCGATAGGCAAGGAATCCCAAAATAACCTACCTAACTAGCTGTTTTTTTTTATCCTAGGAAACGCATCAGCCATGCACGGAAAATAATGTGCTACAGTACCAATAGGACTATTCACGTGGTGCCACCGTACTCGATACTGTTTGTGTGCTACAGTATATGGTATTGTTCACGCACCTGCTGCGGTTGCCATGTCTTGCTCCATAGCATTACACCTCCTCGCGGCGAGACAGCTCGTCCTCGAGCTACGGTGGTGACCATGGTTAAAGTCTTGGTGGCCCCATGTTGACAAAAGTATCTGGTACATGTGTCGGTTCGCTTGAGAGCAAATCAATGACACTCTGACGTATGGCGCCCAAGGAAGAAATGTCTTAGCATGTCGCGGCGTTGAGGAAGACGTCGACGGCATGGGCAACCGACATGGGGGAGCAGTTACGCCCTTACTACCATGGAGCGTGACGATGGCGGGAAGGACGCGACGGTGGCGTTGTTCCCTCAGTCGTTGCGCTCTGTATTGCCTATGGCGCAGCATCAGTCGGTCGTGTGGAAAAGATCACCGCTGGACAACAACATCCTTCCTCCAGCGGCGCCGCACGAGGGGTGCAACCAAGGGCAGCGATGCCCACTGGGGTGGCGTTGGTGGCACCATTGAGGAAGGTGATGGTAGCGTCACCATTGCAATGGCACGCAATGTCTCCTACTTCTTCAACTTGACCATCAATACCTATGTTTCTTGGAGGATGGCCATCATATTGTCAATTGAGGCAATAGTCTTTTCGTTGCCAGCCTTCAACATGGCGAAGGGAGAGTTCGCCACCGAAAGCCATGGTTGGTAGCTCTGATACCAAATATTGTGATCGTTGGTTGGGTATGGATCCGAGGACTGATGGTAGGGCACTCGCTCTCATTTAACCGCTGGTAGGACTCTTCCCTATTGAGGTAGCAAAGCTCTGAGGCTTAGTTGAACTTTTGATTTCTCATTGCTTAGATTGATAATGGATACATGCTATCCCTTTTATAGGGACAACCCGACTTGACGCCTAAGAGATAATCTATAAGGAAACATGTCAATCCAATCTAATCTTTCTATCTATTAACACTACTACAGAAATGCTAATACTGGACGCCTGATCACAGACGGTTCATCGAAACCGTCTGTATTAAACACAATCTCAGACGGTTTTTGTTACCCACCGTCTGTGTTTATTCTCCGCGCTAAAAACCGCTCAGGAAGATATCATATCACGACGGTTCATGTTTGGAACCGTCAGTGATACTTCACGACGGTTCCAAACATGAACCGCCTCGTGATATTACCCAATATCACGACGGTTTTTTAGAACCGTCGTGATACTTCACGACGGTTCCTAACATGAACCGCTCGTGATATTGCCCAATATCACGCACGGTTTTGTTAAAACCGTCCGTGATAATTAACTCATCACGAGCGATATATATAGCTCCGCCTCCCCAAAAAAACAGATGTAGTCTTCTTGATCTCCATATCTCTGGCGCCACGATAGGTCCATCGCCGCCTGCGTCTTGCTTGAGTACATCGCCTCACCTCACCGAGCCGCCCGGTCCATTTCACCAGATATTGTCACCGAGGAGCTTGCCGCCGCCTCTTTCACCGACGACGACCCACCGCGCTTTGACCTTCCCCGACTTTCATTGACACCTTCCTTGTGATCGAGGTGAGATATCAAGCATAAGCATCCTTTAATTTGAGTAGTTTCAGCGCACGCCAAATCGCTAGTTTCAGCGCCCATGTGGGACATCACCGTCGGTTCGCCTCAGCGAGACCTTAGGGCCGAGAGCCACGACTATATAGCAATGCGATGTCACCCCTAAGCCCAGCTTTGAGCTTCAAATTAATCCTACTGTTTTTAATCATTTAGTTAATAAACTAACGAGTCTATAACATGTGGGATCGCCATAGATTTTATAAATAAAATCATGAAATAAAAAATGAGTCACCGACAAGTAGGGCCCATATGTAAGTTAATAAAATCCAAAAAATGTAAAAATGAAAAAATCATAATTAAGCCTCGTAAAATACGCCGAAAGTCATCACCCTTTTATTTATTTTCGTGGTTTTCAATACGAACCGTGTGATGGACCGGTTGGATGTACACCGAGAACCGTGTGAGTGAAGAGTACATTAATGGCGTGTCTGCTTACAAGAGCCGCCGAGGAGGATATGTTGAATAAGGGGCGGAATATATGTATCGTCCATGCATTGATGCGAGAATCAAGATGTTTAACAACCGAGCGCAGATCGAAGCACACTTGATTCAAGGGGTTTCAAAAGGGTTATACATGTTGGACCACCACGTGAAGAGCATATTATACGTGAAAGTCAACGATATGCATATTATACAGAAGTCAACGATATACCGCCAATGATGTCGATTGTGGTTCCGATTCGGATAGGCCGCACGATGACAATCTAGATCGAGATGCTTAGCGATGCGTAAGGAACTGTGATGAGAGGGAGTATGTTCAATTCCGGGGTGTGATGGAGGACTCAGAGAAACCTTTGTTCCCTGCCGCAAGTCGGAATACACAAGGTTGTCATCCGTGCTTAAAGCGCTGAAATTGAAGGCAAGCAACGGTTGGTCCGACAAGAGTTTCACTTGAGTCATTAGGTCTCTTAGCGGACATGCTTCCTGAGGGAAATGAGTTGCCCAAAACCACCTACAAAGCCAAAAGGTTCTTTGTCCATTGGGAATGGAAGTAGAAAGAATACATACATGTCCGAACGATCAGATCCTCTACCGTAACGAGTATACAAACATGCATGTATGTCCGTGTGCAACGATCCCGATACAAGCGTAAGAAGCAATCGATGACGACGAGGAATCGAGGTGAAGAAAGGACCTCCGCTAAGGTGGCGTGGTATCTTCTGTAATTCCCGCTTGAAGCGGTTTTTGAACCCAAAGAATGCAAAAGCTCAGATTGGCACTCGAGAGGAGCGTAAGAATGACGGAAAGTTAAGACACCTGCCGATTCCGCCCAAAGGAGAAACATCGATAGGAGGTTTGCGACTTGGAACCGAGGAATATAAGGTTTGGATTGAGTACAGATGGAATGAATCCTTTCGGTAACATGAGCAATGACATAGCACTTGGCCCGTGACGCTCAGATCTACAACCTTCCTCCTTGGTTGTGTATGAAGCGGAAGTATATTTTGTTGTCGATACTTATCCAAGGGCCAAAGCAACACGGGAATGATATTGATGTGTACCTAGCACCATTGATGGAAGATCTAAAAATACCGTGGATTGAAGGGTGCAGTATGGGATGCGTATAAACGAGAGAACTTCACTTTACGCTCCTTGTTGTTCTCGCACCATAAATGATTATCCCGCCTTGCTAATCTGTCGGGCCAGAGTACAAAAGGGCCAAAGCCCAGACTCACCGCTTAGATGATACCGAGAGTGTGTGGCTGAATCACTCGCAAGAAACCGTGTACATGCGCCATCGTGAGGTTCCTTCAGAGGGCTCACCCATACCGCAGATGAAGAAACAATTGACGGAGAGAAGGAGGACAGTTCACTCCAAGGTATTTAAGCGAAAAAGAGGTCTATGATATGGTTAAGGATTTAGATGTTGTGCTTGGAAAGGGATGTAAATCGAGGACAAGTAAGAAGAACATGTGGAAGAAGAGATCAATATTTTGAGACTTACCTTATTGGGAGCACCTAGAAGTTCGCCATCGCATCGACGCCATGCATGTAGAGAAGAATGTATGTGACGACTTGATTGGTCTCTTCATCAACATTCGTGACAAAACAAAGGATGGTGTCAACGCACGGCTTGACTTGGTTGATATGGACATCGGACTGAGTTAGCACCAACAAGGACCGATAAAGGACGAACGTACCTTCCCCGCTTGTTACACTCTGTCCAAGGCCGAGAGAACCGAATCGCGGTTGCTTGCATGGCGTGAAAGTTCCGTCCTAAGTTATTCGCCAACATGAAGAAACTTGTTTCGATAAAAGATTTGAAGTTAATTAGCATGAAGTCTCATGATTGTCATGTGTTGATGACACAAATGCTCCTGTTGCAATTAGAAGTATTTTGCCGATCAAGGTCCGAGAGACAATCATGAGGTCGTGTTATTTTTTAACACAATTGCTCGAGAAGGTCATCGATCTCGAAGGACTAGATGCTCGCAGACGAGGTGGTGACGACACTATGTGATCTTGAGATGTATTTCCCTCCGCTTTTTCGATATCATGGTCCATCTCATTGTTCATATTGTGAGGGAGATAAAGATGTGCGGGAACTGTGTTCCTCGTAGCATGTACCCGCTCGAGAGGTTCATGGAATTCTCAAGTCATATGTACGGAATCGATCTCGCCAGAGGGCAAGATCGTCGAAGGTTATGCAACCAAGAGGTCATTGAGTTCGCCTCGATTACATGGCTCGAGTCGAACCGATAGGTGTGCCTCGATCTCGCCATGAGGGAGGCTCGAGGGTATCGGACCATCTAAGGAAAGCAATCACTCCAAATATGGATGCGTATGCTCAAGCCCATTTCACGGTCTTGCAACACATGACCAAGTGTCCTCAGATATCGACCAAAGACAAGGACGTGCTTGACAATGTAATCCGCCGCGCCGGATGTTTGGATCACGAGACAACACAATGCATTTGCTCAACCAATGGTTGAAGGAGCGACTTGCTAGGAGCTCGTCAAGTGATATGTTGACATGGTTGGCAAAAGGGCCAACATTTACGCTTGTAACATGGCGAGGATACGACATAAATGGGTACACATTCTATACGCAGCTCGTGATATAAAAAGCACTAACCGTAACAGCGGTGTCCGTGATAGATGCATTCAAGATCGATGGGTGAGGAGCTCCTACTATGGGCAAATAGAGGAGATATGGGAGCTCGACTCGTGCTTTTCAAGATCCCCTATTTCGTGCCGTTGGGTCCATCTCCCACAGTGAAGGTCGACAAGTACTGGCGTCACTACCGTGGACCTCGAACGTGTTTGGATACAAAGACGAACCATTCGTCTCAAGCTAACCAAGTTGTTCAAGTCTTCTATGTTACCGACCCGCAAAATAAGAAGCGCCACGTAGTTCTTCATGGAAAAAGGAGGATTGTCGGAGTTGAGAATGTAGTGGGCGAGGAAGAATACAATCAATTTGACGAGTTGCCTCCTTTCGAAACGGCATAAGGGTCGAGGAAGAAGAACATGATGAAACTAGCTACATACGCGTCGATCATCATGAAGGGCTAATTTTAAAGATTAATTGAACAATGTGTGTATATGTATATACATTCGATGAATGGTTAATTTTAGTTCATTTGAGTTAATTAATTGATTTGTACTTGTGAAATGGATGTGATTGTTTCTCAAATGAATGTGAATTGGATGTATATACATGTACTTGTTGTCTTTTTCGCTTGTTTCAGAGGGCATGGCTAGCATTTCTGAGGCTAGCCAATAAATGATCGATCTAGATATTAACCAATACAAAATAATATCACAGACGGTTTGAACTACGCATCGTCTCACATGTATATCACAGCACGGTTGTTTATCAAAACCGCTCATGTTATATGTATATCACGACGGTTGTTTATTAACACCGCTCGTGATATCATATATCATGCACGGTTCTAAGTTAGAACCGCTCGCGATGATATCACATATCACGCATTTGCTGTTTATTAAAACCATCTCGTGATTCATCACATATCACAGACGGTTGTTTATTAAAACCGCTCGTGATACATCGCATATCATAGACGGTTTTAAGTTAGAACCGCTCAGCGATAGGTATCATCCTGAGCAGTTCTAATTTAGAACCGTCTGTGATGTCCATCCCTATTTACATTCGGACTCTAGCTAGGGGTTGCCGCGCCGCCACTCTCAAACGATTAAGTTTCTCAACTCCTCTCGCTCCCTCCTCCCCGAGCCTGCCGCCACTGCCCTCGACGCCGCCTCCTCGAGCAGGCGCTTCTCCTCCCGATCCGTCGACGCCTCCTCCTCCAAATGGCGCGCCCCCGAGCCCGCCGAGCCTCCTCCTGACCGGCCAAGCCCCCCGAGCCCACGCGCCTCCCGCCCCGAGCCCACCGCCTCCTCCCCCCCAGGAGCCGTGCCCTCGACGCCCCTGCTCTGGTCTCGCTTCCTCGCTCGTCCGTCTCGTCGACGCCTAAAGGTAACCAATACCGAAGTTACCGATCGACCCCCACGCCTCTTTCCCTAACTATTTCTATCAATAATCTGTCATGGTCCTTCATGATAATTGTACATGTTTTAGGAATTTGTATTTGTTCTAGTCGCTTATTCATATGGTATTTGTTTTGATATCGCCATCGAATACATTGCAATGATAATTATATTTCTTGTGAAGATGTCTTCCGCTCATTACGAGTCATCGCGCCTCATGTGTCTCGATGATGCACCATCCTCTCGAACAATATCCAACCGCGTAGAAGAAGAGGATATCGAAAAGGCCCACGGCCGATTTACCATGACGGAGGTCGATCACCGGACCCTATCAATCCTCGCCGAAAGCGGCGTCCGCATTCCGGAGAATGGTCGAATAGTTGCACGGAACGGGTCAAGATCACCTATGATTCGTGGGAAGGTGGTGCCCGACCATCGAAAACTCTCAGGTTTGGCGGAAATTTCGCATCGCTCGAGATCCCTAAGAACTCCCGGACTCCGGCGACGACACGCGCTGCTGCTGTGCATGCAAAGCGTGGAAGAACTTCAAGAGCACGCTTGTCAAGAACTACGTGGAGAAGGATCTAAAGCCGCCTTCCACAAGTATCTATTCTGGAAGAGTCCCGGGCCGAAGTTTGTGGCGAAGAAGACGACAGATGAATTTAAGAGTGAAAGTGCAACACGACACGGCCCTCCAGCAAAAACAAGCACCCCCACGCACTCGGATCACTGGGTATGCGGGTAAAGCCCGATATGGAGGGATCAGAACAGCGAAAAGCGGTTTGAATCTCTCCTGCTATTTCGAGATCACTAATGTGCGCTACCGACAAAGGTGGTTATTTGCGAGGTTATGTATTCGCCACGGGAAGTGTACTTTCCAAACCCGAAGACCGTGAAGTGTCCCAACGCTGGTAAGATATCGAACTACCTAGTTTGTAATTACTCCATAACTTCATAGGAAGTGAAATGACATGTCGGGCTATATTGCGAGATAACGTTGAGTGTACAATCTTCCCAAGGCTCATTCCAGCAGATAGGGAGAAAGATATACTCTCTGCGCCCTAGGAAACAAAGTGAGCATCCTGTCGCACGAGAGGCGCCGGTGTTTTGTTACATGGGAACAATGGTTCCAAGCGACTCGGATCGCATCGAGTAGGAAGAGAGCCAAAGCCGAGCACGATGCAAAGCTACGAGAGGATCTTCGTGCATCCTCGTGAGATGAGCTCATCGAAAATTCAATCAATCCTTTGAGGAAAGGATTCGTATGCTCGAGCAAAAGCAGATAGAGACCTTTGAGGAAAGGATTAAGGGATTGCAAATGCCAAGTCGGTTGGAAGCCCCTACCCCTACTATACCGCTAGCCACCCCCAAACATCCGAGTAGTCATGCGCGTCAACCCTAACCCTACCACAATAGGTGATGACAGATTTTTAAATCGATGACATCCGTAATAATTATTATCTCTGGAATGCTCAATCCATTGATAGGCTGTTGGAGTAGCTAATTTTGTATCGTTATGTACGTGGGTGGCTACGGCGCAAGCTCCAAGTGAGATATGTCTCTGCTTCCCTAGATGTCGCTTGGGGCTGTGTATCCATCCCAGATCGGAGCTTTGGTGCACGTGCAAATCTAGCGCCGGGTTTCGCAAAAGTGAATGTGGACGGTGTTTGTGCCAATTTCGAGGTCGTCCCTATGAAAATTCCCCAAACGATGAGGTCATGACTCTAGGGCAAGCCGTTGGAACATTCATCCAAAGGCCCAAGGAGGACATCTGCCTAGAGCTACTGCTCCTGTCAACTTCATGGGAATGTCTCGCATCCGGCATCAAGTCCACGGACTGGACCGCACCGGCTACCTTGACATGGCAAGGGCCCGCCAGATCACATGCATCTACACTCGTGCTCACCGACTCTTGTGAAGTCGACCTATACAAAGCGAGGCGCAAGGGCAAGGGCAAATCAAAGACGATCGAGTCCTCTCCTAATATCACCTTCTTGCCGCTGGCTTAAATACAAGCCAGCGTAGCCGCTGTTCGAGAAGTTAGACACCCTACCCTAGGACCGGATTGCACGGAATTGCATGCATGGTACATGGAATATCCAACAAGCCGGTTGATCAACGATGCTCGGGTGTCACCGTAAGTTCAAGGAGCATCATTTTAACCACGTGTATCAAGACGCTGTCTTCACGGTGACCTTCGACGACTTGTTCTCTCTTCAACCTCGACGAGCTCGACGCCTCAATCATACGATCTTCGACATCGTAAGTGTGTACAATCACGGTCAATGTTCGTGTAATATCGATAAATGTTATATATAACTCCTAGCTTTTGTATAATAGATACATGATCCGTGAAGCCGAAAGAAGGAAATCACCGTAGGTTTCTCGACCCACACGTTGTCTCCGAGCAAAGCATCACGGCGAATGCAACATTCGCCGAGAATTACGTTATAGATTTTTTCATGGCTCACCGCAACAAGGAATTCATACTTTTGCCCTACAACCGTAAGTAAGTAGTGTTGCACTCTGGCTATACTTGTTGATTTGTACTTTATAAGCAACACGAACTTAGGTTTAATGACCATGCCGACATACCGTAGGTTCCATTGGATTCTAATTGTAATTATACCAAAACGAAATACGTAATATACCTAGATTCCCTCAGAGGGCCACTCACAACTTCACAACTATCCGGAGTTTAATCATCGTAAACACATTTCCTCCATAGAAACTCTATTGTAGTCTTTCCTTCTTTTGCAATGGCTAAGGCTAACTTCTTGGAGTCACGAGGGTGTTCGGCGTGTTACATGCTAAAGGATGGAATATCAAGGAAGGACGCCGCAACATGATCAAACATTCCTGTGACTTGCTAGCTAGTACACATTAATCCTATATAACACTTCGTAGCAATGACTCTCTAACTAACCAATTCTATTTTTGCGGTGCCACCGGTTACCGTCAAGCAACGCTCAGAGATACTATGTTTGCCACAACATGCAACTACTCATCGGTTCCCGCGATCACCAATGATCCTCGTGTTTGTCAATCTTTCAACAATTATTTCATATATACTTACCAATTTATATAAGCCCTAATTTAACCTTCATATCGACAAAGTTGCGAACATCGCTTGAAATCTGCGTTGGAACAGAGCGAGCTCATAAAATTCGATCACACCTTGCGCCATTCCCTAATGCATGTGTCATAAATCCAAATGGGAGTTTCCACAAGGTAGCGATTGAACTTGATTGAGATAGATTGAACATAATGGTACATGTGTGTAAATTAATGTACATTAATGGTTAAATTTAGTTAATTGATTTGTGAATTGATGTGTGCTTGTTTCAAATGAATGCAATTTTGATGTGCTTCAAATGAATGAGAATTGGATGTGCTTGTTTCAGAGGGCATGGCTAGCATTTCTGAGGCTAGCCAATAAATGTAAATAGATTTAGCAATGCAAAGACTACCACGCACGGTCCGTAGATGAAACCGCTCAGTGATAGTCGATTACACAGACGGTTCAGATATGAAACCGCTCGCGATAGTCCACTATCACGCACGGTTTCATATACGACCCGTCTGTAATAGTCGATCATCACGCACGGTTTCATCTACGGACGCTCGTCGGTAGTCGATCATCACGCACGGTTTTATCTACGCATCGCTCAGTGGTAGTCGATTATCACGCATTTGCTGCATCTACGCATCGCCTGTGATAGTATAGTATTACGATTTCGGTTCAAAACCGTCTGTGATGACCATTAGCATTACTGACCCATAAACTCAGACGGCTCACGGAACCGTCTGTGATGGCGTTTTTGAACCGTCTGTAAAGGCCTTTTCTGTAGTAGTGTAACACAATAACATTCCTAATAGATAAGATCATACCTTTAGTAATAACTTGATAGATAAAGAATCCCAAAATAACCTACCTAACCAGCTATTTTTTATCGTAGGAAACCCAGCAGCCATGCATGGAAAATAACGTACCACAGCACCTATGGGCACTATTCATGCGGTACTACCGTACTCGTTACTGTTTATGCACTATAGTACCACGGCGCTGTTCGCACGCCTACTCTGGTCGCCGCGTCTTGCTCCGTAACATCCAACAATAGAACTTTGGTAGACAAACCCGATTAACTAGTGACACAAATTAAATTATATATTGGAGTGCAGTTTTTGGTGGATTCCCAAGCTGCTTTATACCACATCCAAGTATACTTTTGTACTCCTAGATCATATATCACCTTTATACACTGACCTTAGGCCTAACTTGGACACAAGACAATGTATGGAGCTTATTGCCTATAACCCCACCGAGTAGTTGATATGGTAAACCCTAAAAATATTGTTTGGTAGAACAAATCCTTTAAGCCATAAATATTAGCTTACTTTCAAAAGTTTAAAGTGATTGCAAGGACATGGGCGTGCATGAGTGTGCATGCATAACTTCTATTTTTCGGGGCAGGCTGGCTGGGTTGTTTTGGAAAGGAAGGGACTGGTGTATGTTGAAGAACAATCTTAACACGTACTTTTCTAGGAATATATCAAGAAGGGGCAAAGGGAAGAAGATTGTGTAAAGAGCATAATTCGCCAATCAAAACAAGGAGGGGGAACATCATAGGTCATCTTAGTTTGGGAGACTAGAAAACAATGTTCCATCAAGTTTCTCATCGTAATGAACTAGGGAGCCTTTCCCATGCACAACTCCACAAGGAGAACATACAACTTTTCCTACAAACAACACTCCATTGAGCACTTGCATGAAAAATTTGAAAGGAAGTGTTGAAGTCCAAAGATATTACTCTTAAGTGAAGAA
The DNA here is from genome assembly GCA_036346405.1 of Phyllostachys edulis. Taxonomy (NCBI): domain Eukaryota; kingdom Viridiplantae; phylum Streptophyta; class Magnoliopsida; order Poales; family Poaceae; genus Phyllostachys; species Phyllostachys edulis. The sequence continues at coordinate 18,768,584 of CM070549.1, read as the reverse complement.
CTTGTGCATATACAGACCTCCAAATGCCTCTCCAATGCATTGCAAACCCCAAACAACGGTATAGAAGGCCCAAGCTCCAGACCTGTTTGCAAGGATATTCCTGAATCTTGTGGCGTGCCTGACCTTCATATTTTTTTAAAACAAAAATGAAGAATCTTAGGCATGCCTAACAGTAGGTCATAGTTACATTGAGCACTGTAACATTTCGTATGTTAAGAATGGAATCAGACAGAAAAATGCTAACCAGGGCCTGGGGAGATAAGTATTCCTCTAGGAGAAATCCTGTAGAATAAGCAAAATGTCGCAGGTGATTTTCTTCAGAGAAATCAACACATTGACATGAGACAAATTTTGATAAAAAGGATTATCACTAACTACTTCTACAGTGATATCATCATTGCGATACACCTCAAAATTAGCTCCCACCTCTCCCATGTACTGCATACAGACAAATTTTGGAATAATCATTGCAATCCGGTTGAGAAGACACAAATGTTTGCTACAGCTTACAGTCAGCATTCCTTCATGTATATCTGACCACAAGGCTATAGTAGAATCACGAGTGCGCACAATAATATCCATACGGTGATACAAACATGAGGTTCATACAAAGATTTCAGAAAATGTTGGTAGTATGCGCCTGTGAGCAGTGTTTATGGGGAATGCACTACTCGAGGTTGCGTATCTATTCAACTTTTGCAATCAGATACCTATTTTTCTTGGCAGACTACTAGTTCCTACTTCCTACTCGCAAGTTCCTGTGAATTTAGCCAGATTAAGATCTTCACCCTCCATTTAATTTATCTTCTAAAACATCTTCCACTGAAAATTGGAATGGAAACTCTTATGTAAATGGGTTAACATGGACTGCAAAAAGGCATCTGGATCATTAACGGACAAACTACAGTTTCAGGTTTCTGAGGGCCCAAATTAAAGGAGCAGGTAGTTAGTTGGGAAATTATGTAGCAACCATGCAACTGATTTGAAAAATTATAAATGAAGCTTTGCTTCAAGCCATAAACTCCAGGTCCAGTATCAGTTAGTCAGTAACTTTATCATTTTAGCATGTTGTAGAATTATCTTTTGATTCCCAATATGCTAAGTTAAGGCACCATATGATTAACATTTAGGAGTTTTTTATTGCCATTTCACAAGTTTTTTTACAGCGTTGTTTATTGCTATAATGGACAGCAAAGAGAAGCATACGGACAACTGCACAGGCAGCACCAAATTCTCTGTTGAAAAAGCCAATAAGTTAGGTTTCTTTGTGATGCTACAATCATCAATCAACCACTTCGGTTGCTTACAAATATTTAGCATACACTGGTTTTGTTGACCATTTGCATGGTGCAAATACTCAACAAAAGATGTTAATATCGATTCAACAGAGGAAGTCAACAGTGTATCCAATTAAGTTAAATAAACTGATATAAGCATGGTCTTAACTCTTAAATAACATCATACTGAAAGGAACATGGTAAGATTCAGTCCTCAATACTAATGCAATAATTATATCATCACCTCACCAAAATTACGTGCAAAGTTATCATAATGTGCGGGAGAACTGAAAAAAGTTCCTTCAGAGGTAATGCGATAAATAGTGTTTTTTCCTGGCATAAATTATACGAGAAGCTATCGTAGTTGTCTATGACTATGATTGGTCTAGTATCTTGCTTTACTCCATCAAATGCATTTCCACCTTCCACCACAGAAGCAGCACTTTTAGGAACAAGCTTTTGCTTTTGAATTGTTGTGGATCCACTTAGAACCCCTGCATAGTGCATAGGACAAACGAAAACTTAAAGGAGCCATTGAAGTTAAATAAACAGGACAAGAAAAGAGTAATTATGCAAATTCCGGCTTTTCTCATTCTTGTTGCTCCAAACATTAACATAATAATTTCAATCAACGCTTAAATATTACTGCTTGCTATGGAAGAATTTGCACGCACCTCTTGGATGAACAAATGAAAGTGCAACAAGTTCCTAGTTTATTCCACTAAACAGGAAACATAAAAAGTAACAAGTTGCTTGCAGTTTCACCATTACTAAGAACCCAGATTAACATTACCGAGATAAAAAAGGTACTAGCATTTTGTGGCTAGGTACGGTAGAATAGGAGGAGGAGGCGAGAATGCCAGGGCACACCGGTGGTGGCTCCGCCAGCGTTCACAACCGCAGGCAAAAGGCTGTTCTTACTACTGGAATGCTCTCGGACTCGCCAGGATCGAAATAACATAGCTAGGGCACACGGCTGTACAGAACAAGAAAACAAGAAACGCGCGTAACGCTAACTCGCCCACCTATGCGGAGACTGGAGGGGCGGCGGCCGTACCGCGGGTTCGCGCCGAGGGACGCGGCGATTTGCATCTTGGGAAGGAGACGAGCGGCAGAGGCCATTAGACGGCGGCGGGGGCGGGGGCGGGGGCGGGGGCGGGCGGAGTGGGAGAGGAGTTGCGGGATAAATGTCCAATGTTCAAAAGTTGATCAACTTTCTCCTCTTTGGTCGGAGTATGAAGTATCGACCTTGGGCTTCGTATTCTTCTGTCTGACCTGTTCGGCTGTTCAGACTCTCGCGTAAACGTTGGCATCGTTTACCTCGGATACCTCGGTAAAATGGGGCATTTCAGAATTTACCATTATAAGATAGATAAATTTTAGGATTTGCTCTCTATATATTTATCTACATGTTATAGATATATAGAAGGGTATATTCTGAAACTCATCTATTCACAGTGGCAAATTCTGAATTATTCTCGGTAAAATTGGAACTCCCGCCTCTTTTACCTATTGGACATCTAAAAAATGTGACTTTATCAAAATAAACTAAAATTTTGTGGCTATTTGCTGTTAGACACTTCTCTTATTAAAATAATATATTCGAGCGATTAGGAGAGAGAAACTTTGTAAAATACTCTCAATGCACAGTGCCAGACTCGTCCGGCCTGGTTCAACCGTCTATGGTGTTTGGAACGGTTTTCACCAATAGCTTGGTGACGACAATGGTACCAGAATGATACAAGTTTCGCAAATAAAACCCCCTCTGAGCATTTACTACAAAAGATTTACTGCATCACTAAAAGAGATTAACTACAACCTCCATATGGCATTACTGTCATCTTAACCAACTAGTACAGACAAGTAGACAACTAACTAGCAAACAATCAATTCCTTGTTTTGTACATGAATGTTTAATTTATTGTTTTCATAAATAACTTTTGATTGGAAGCTCTGATTCACAAACGGTTTTCACCGGTAGCTTGGTGACGACAAGGATAATATAATGATATAAGTTTCACAAATAAAAATATCTCTATGTATTCACTAAAAAAATTCACTGGACTCCACTTGTAGTTTACTGTCACATCCAGCCATGTGCGTATGAAACAATTGCAAAAAAATATATAAACGTGGTGATACGTGGGACAGTAAAACTACTATCACAATTACTTTCAAACTCATCATAGCGTGCACTGGACGTGTGACGTCGCACGTAGGGGATCGTAGGTTAGTGGGCCAAAATAGCCTATTCAGCGCTTCATAAGGTTGGCTCGGTCGGCGTGCGGTGGGCTGACTTGAGCTTAAAATAACTAATTCCACGCCAAAGATATTAGTGTGTGTGTAGAAAAATGGTATGTTGCTCTTGGAAGCACGTACTCTCACTTTTTATATACCACTTAAATTGTATGATTATGCATCTTTATCGATTTGAGCATACTCTAATAATGATTATAAGATACTCCAAAGTAAGTTCTACGAAAAATTTCATTAAAGTCTAATTATTATAGCAAAATCCGTATATATACTTCTTTGATATATGAAAAAGCGGTATATAGCAAAAATAAAAGGTTCTAATGAAATTTTTTTCAATCAAGTCGCATTGGAGTATTTTATAATTGGTACTCCCACTTCCAATATACCATTTAAAAGAATATGTTATACTTCTTTGTCACTTTCAGTATACTTAAATACCAATTATAAGATATTGCAATGTGACTTGACTGAAAAAATTTCGTTGAAGCCATTTATTTTTTTTTCCTATATACTCTTTTTCATACACACACACACACAAATTTTGCTATAAAAAGTGGACTCGCATTAAATTTTTCATGAAACTCACTTTAGGGTATCTTATAATCATTATTAGAGTATGCTAAAATAGATAAAGATGTATCATCATAATACGATTTAAGTGGTATATGAGAAGTGAGAGTGCGTACTCCTATTACAATACCTATTTATCTATTTGAGCATACTCCAATAATGATTATAAGATACCCTAAAGTGAGTTTCATGATTTTTTTTATTAAAGTCCACTTTTTATTGCAAAATTTATGTATACACTTTTTATATATATGAAAAAGGTTATATAGCAAAAATAAAGGGCTCTAATGGGAAAAAAATTCAATCAAGTCGTATGGGAGTATTTTATAATTGGTATTTAAGTATACTAAAAGCGATAAACAAGTATAACATATTCGTTTAAGTGGTATATTACAAGAGGGAGTATGTACTCCCGTGAGTACAAAAATGCTTTAGAGTACGTACACCTGTGAGTATCATACAATTTTCCTATAGGATGCCCGCTTAGACACTTTGAAGTATGTACTCCCATTTCCAATATACCACTTAAACGAAGATGTTATATTTCTTTTCACTTTCAAGATACTTAAATACCAATGATAAGATACTCCAATATGACATGATTGAAAAATTTTCACTAGAGTTCTTTATTTTCGTTATATACCCTTTTTCATATATAAAAGAAGTATATACACAATTTTGCTATAAAATATATTTTAATGAAATGTTCCGTGGAAATCACTTTGAGGTATATTGTAATCATTATTGGAGTATGCTCAAATAGATAAAGAAGTAAGATCACATGATTTAAGTGGTATATGAGAAGGGAGTACGACACCCAAGAGTACCATACAATTTTCATATATATATATATATATATATATATATATATATATATATATATATATATATATATATATATATATATATGTGTGTGTGTGTGTGTGTGTGTGTGTGTGTGTGTGTGTGTGTGTGTGTGTGTGTGTGTGTGTGTGTGTGTGTGTGTATATATATATATATATATATATATATATATATATATATGATTAAAAGGTTTGTGCACAAGGTAAAAAGGGAAAAAGTTAATATGTCTCTGTTATTCCTTTACTCGGTGCACATGCAACGCAAGTTCATTCTTGAAAAGACACTTCCATGTAGAAATATTTGGCATGATATTCTCAAACATAAACAAGTATAACATATTCGTTTAAGTGGTATATTACAAGAGGGAGTATGTACTCCCAAGAGTACAAAAAATGCTTTAGGAGTACGTACACCCAGGAGTATCATACAATTTTCCTATAGGATGCCCGTTTCGTACACTTTGAAGTATGTACTCCCACTTCCAATATACCACTTAAACGAAGATGTTATATTTCTTTATCACTTTCGGTATACTTAAATACCAATGATAAGATACTCCAATATGACATGATTGAAAAATTTTCACTAGAGTTCTTTATTTTTGTTATATACCCTTTTTCATATATAAAAGAAGTATATACACAAATTTTGCTATAAAAATATATTTTAATGAAATGTTCCGTGGAAATCACTTTGAGGTATATTGTAATCATTATTGGAGTATACTCAAATAGATAAAGAAATAAGATCACATGATTTAAGTGGTATATGAGAAGTGGGAGTAGGTACACCCAAGAGTACCATACAATTTTCATATATATATATATATATATATATGATTAAAAGGTTTGTGCACAAGGTAAAAAGGGAAAAAGTTACAACCCTCTAGGGGCAAAGATCATCAAGGAATTGTTTCTTGCCAATCAAATATTATATGTCTCTGTTATTCCTTTACTCGGTGCACATGCAACGCGAGTTCATTCTTGAAAAGACACTTCCATGTAGAAATATTTGGCATGATATTCTCAAACACTTTGCCATTTCTTTGCTTCCAAATGTGCCAAGCAGCAATAATAAAAATTTCCATATAGAATATCGAATTAAAAGTTGATCTGGTTCTCTCCACTTTAAAAATTCACGTCCATCGAATTGTCCCAATTGATACCAATAGTATTCCAACATGCCTGGCTGAATTGGCAGTCACAAAATAGATGATTCAAAGTTTCCTCCTCTCTATATTGACATAGCACACAATATTGATCACCCTCGAAGTGAAAATGCCTTCTGAATAGTATATCTTTAGTGTTTAGTCTATCCATCAACAAAAGTCGTGCAAAACTTTAAGCTTCATAACATACTTGCTTTTCGATATCCATTTGAGAGGTCGTGGTGGGATGAGAGTACTAAAACAAAACTTGTAATATATTTGAGAAGAGTATTGTGCGGAACCCCATATGTAAGTCCAAGTATCATGGCAATTGTTTATGGGTAGAAATCGTTTGATATCATCATTGAATGTAGCAAATTCATCAAAAGCATCAATGGATAAAGGCAAGTTGAATTGCTCTCTTATACCTAGGTTGTGCATAAAGTCAGCCACTGAAATTTGCTAATTCTTAGCAAAATTAAAGATCGCTAGATATTGTTGCCAAAAAAGGTTAGAATTCCAACAATCCAACCAAAATAATACTGAGGAGCCAGAGCCAATTGTTGCCATAGAAATCTGTCTGAAAATTGTAATGCATTTTATAATATCTCTCCACCAAAAAGAGCCTTAAACCCTCGAACTATGTGGGACATTGTTGCTACAATATCTTTCTCAGATAAACTTAACCCAGGGTAGATCATGGTGATTGTATAATTTGTACAAATTATTCATTAGGAGAGCTTCATTCTGTGTTTGCAAGTTTATTACACTAAGTCCCTTTTATTTTTTGGTTTGCAAACAATGCTCCGTGCAGCTAAATTTCCTAATGAACTTCTTTTTGGGACGCCAGTGGGACATGCAATTAGTAGAGATGTGTCCATATTTGAAACAGGTACGACAACGTATTGTGTTCGTGCAGGACTCCAAAATATGGTTTGCCCGCTAGGCTCTTTCCACATTTAAATCCAATATATCCTCCTTCATAGAGATAACACTAGATGAATTTGACTACTCCTTAGAAACCGAAAAATATTTTAGTTTGACAGTCGAGTTTGTTTTGGCTCGGTTCCCTGTTCATCGATAAGAGTTGTTACCTGGATCCGATAGACGAAAAGTAACTGATCTCCTTGCTGATATTCTTGTGAAAGACGATTGCCGCTGAGGGTCAAGAGATGAATTAATACCTTCTTTGAAAATATCAGCATATGAACTTTGAAACTTGCGTGAGAAAGATTGAGAGAAATCTTCAGTTGTTCACACTGTAGATGAGCCATAGAAAATCAGTTGCCTTGGACGATGAACAGTCTAGTGAACAAAGTTCCTAGCAGAGTAGGACTTTGATTGAGATGCCCCAAGAAAAGTCTTGCGAGATCGGACTAAAGTCCATTCATTATCCCTTTATCAGCACCAGAGCCTGAAATCACGTCTCCAATTGGGTCCTCCATCGCCCCATAAATAGAAGAAGAAATTGAACCCGGACAAATGAATTTACGCACAGAGTAGACAAGAAATCCCACTTGCTTTGAGCAAAGAGAGAATCGAAAGCCGAAATCATACAGTTTGTTGATATTCAAATCTTTAGAGTTACCTCCCAAGAAAGATTGAAGTGCAATGCACACAGATTCAGATTCTTCTTTGAGCCTGAATGTTGCGTGACCAATAGTAACCACCAGGAAGAAGCACCAAGAGTGAGAAATGGGATGAACTGTGAACCTCCTCCTTGAATCTAAGACCCAGAGATAAATCCATCCTCTCCGCAATCATGGAGGAAGAACCCATGAGCCAACACTTTTACGGGGGTGGCCGTCGTCGCCGAAGCAGACAACGGCGGGAGTGTGGCCACTAGGCTCGGAGCAGGCACCGACGCTGATGTTTCAATCCCGCTTTCAGTCTAGGAAACTTTAACTCGCCATGTTCAAATCCTATCAATCGTAGCCTTATGTTTTGAAGGCAGAACTATCCTCTCTCTTTTTGGACACGACTAGCGCTCAGACGTACGGTCCAAGCGCCAACGTCGTACGTCACACTACGTTGTTCGATCTCACACGATGATGCTTAGTTGTCCAATCTCAGTGCGTTTTACTTCCTCTCGAAACAAGCGAAAGTTGCAACATTATGCACACCCGACGCAACAAAAACTCATTCTTCTTCTGATCTCCCCTGAAAAAACATTGGGAAACATAACATATTCTCACCGAAATTGCATGGAAACCATCGGTATAGAACCTATCAGCGCTTAAAAACTAATTCAAATATACCAATCAAACAAATTTCGATATTACAACAGTGCAACGTTTGAAAATAATAGTTGCAACATCCGAAAATATTTGTTGCAACATCAAGAAAATTGCAACATTTAAAACTAACTTATGAAACATTTTGATTTCATGTGTGCAAAAATCGGCAACAATGGTTGCAACAAAAATCCTTTTCCTACAAAATTGCAACAAACCAAGTCACTCTTTGCAATTTAAATGGTAAAAGGGGCTGCAACAAATAAAAAACATCATTGCAACAAAAAATACCTCTTGACGTAACATTTATCTCCATGGACTTGACATCCGAGCGCTAGTCCCCTCCAAGTTCAAAAGCAAAAATAGATCTGCAATATTACAATCATAAGGGATATTGCAACAAATAAAAATACCTACTGCAACAAATAACATGACATGCTACAGCAAATTTCCAAAATATTTGCAACAACTAGGCCTCAAAATCTGCAACAATAAATCTGAACAATGACGGAGCTCGTTGAGAAATAGAGGTGGATCTCATGTGAAGTGGCAACAAATCTAACTGCTCCTCAGAAGGAGCTCGTCTTCGATGGTTATCTTCGGCCGCCAGAGGCTCACCGGAGCTCTAGCTCAATGAAGGAGGAGGGAGGGGATGGGGGAATAAGAAGGGAGGAGGGGAGAGAGAGAGAGATGTGTGGAGGAAGCAGAGGGAGGAGGAGGAGGCGATTTTCGGCCGCCGATAGCTCATCGAAGCTCCGGGTCGCTGGAGGAGGAAGGAGGGAGACAGAGGGGAGGAAGGAGGAGAGAGGGAGGAGAAGCTCTGGCATTGGCATGTTGGATGGCTTAGGAATGGTAAAGAAGGAAGTGTCCACATACTGGAAGTGAGGATAAGGGATAGAGATGGGGCCACAGAGTATGAGGACTGGAGTGTAGGATCAAGGATAACTGACTAGAGGAGGGTGAATGGGAGGTTTTTAAAACTTTTCACTAATTAACAATTTTAAACTTGATTGTCTTAACAAAGCTTCCTAGCACAAGTACAAAACAAGAACAACTATGCTTTTAAGACAATTATGAGCTTATGTCAATACTAGATATAATTCTAGCTAAGCAAATCTACACAAGTAAATTGCTAGAAATGTAAATGAGGAAATAATAAAGACAAGAGTAAACCACAATGAATACAATAAAGTTTTTCCTGTAGTATCGGAGACTTGCCGGTCTTCACTAGTGCACATTGAGGAAACTTGAACGAATCAAGTCAGCTCCACGAATTAAGCCTTAACTCTTGATTATTAGAATTGCTCTTTCTCCTTTTCGGAGGTGGTGAGCACAACACCACTTCACAATCCGTTGCCGGGACTATTCACAATCTTATTTGAAGAGTTCACAACGCAAACTTCTTCTCCAAGCCGTCTAGGTGCCAGCATGCACCAAGAGTAACAAAGCGTCGCGCTCGCTTGAAGACTATCAAGTGCCAAGAATAATCAACTAATGATGCAAAGCACTTGAATAGCTCTCAACTACCTCAAAATGAAAATTCAATGCAAATGAGTAGAAGAGATAGCACCAAAGCCTCAAGTGTATTCAATATGGCCAAAAAGTTCTCGGCTTGGTGCATGTAGAGGTGTATTTATAGCCTCCAACCACAAAACTAGCCGTTTGAATAAAGTTCCTAAAAAATTCAGCAAATACGGTAATACCGCCGTACAAACCTGATATTACCGATGTCCATAGTCAATGGTCGGAATAGTCATATTTAATGCCTTGAACTAGCTGTTATAATAAAGTTGCAGTACTACCGCCAACTAGAGATCGGTACTGTTGCACAACGGTAATACCGCTTGGCTAGATCGGTACTACCGATTTCCAGAGGATCAAAATCACAAGAAAAACATCCTCTCTGGAAATAACGTAACGCCATGTAAAACTCGATATTACCGACTTGCGGTAATACCACTCAAGAACTACGGTCATACCGATTTCAAGTTTCAAGAAAAACTCCCAAAAACAACCTCTGTGTTAAAAACATACCGACAACTAGAATTCGGTATTACCGACTTGCGGTAACACCACTTGTCAAATGCAGTCATACCGATTTTGGGATTTCAACAAAACCATTCAAAAACAAGCTCTCTAAAAAATACATACCGCCATGTAGATTCTGGTACTACCAACTTGCGGTAATACTACTGATACTTGTGGTCATACCGATTTTTCTTAACAGAATTCCAAAAGCGCAAACAAATGCAATGCATGAATCCTAGTTGATCAAGGTGGCACATAAATAGACATTCAAGCTACTAGCCATGATCCCTCTAAATAGTACGACGTCTAGCATATAAATCCGGTATTTTCTTCAAACACCGAGACCAGTAAAATACTATAAAAGGATCCTTAGACTAAATGATACATTTGCCTTGAGCCATTGCGATCTTTATCACCTTTGCATTGCTTATATCCATATCATCATTCAAACTACGGGACTAAACCTTTAAACATCTTAACACATTGTTGAAATTAATTACCAAAATCATTTTTAGGGGCTAGATGCTTTCAATCTCTCCCTTTTTGGTAATTGATGACAACCCAATCAAGATGAATGATTTGAAAGATTTTGAATATACACCAAGTTGTATATTCTAGTTTTGACTTTTTGAATGAAACAATTAATTCTTGAAATGAGTTCAAAGATGAAGAATTAATTGTATTCAAAGTCAATTAACAAATAAACAAAACTCCCCCTAAAGATGTGCATAGAGATTCACGAGGTGAAATCTATGCACATTTGTGAATTTATGAAATTTCAGCGGAGTTTCCTTTATTTGTTGAAAATGAGGAACATGAATTTGTTCAAGCAAAAGATAATAATCAAGATAAAAGGCTTGAACACATAAACTTGATTAAACATAGATAATAACCATCATGTCGCATAGTATATTGAATAAGAGTTATGATGCAACATAGGATAAACTAAGCTATTACAAGCACACAAGTTCCAGATACTTTAAACACGGAAAGGCGTTACATAGTTCCAAACATAAGATTATCATAAGATTATAAGATAGACAGATAATATAGATAGCAACCCCTTCTGATTCTTTCTTGCTCCCTCTTAATCTTTTAATCTTCGTCCTCCAATTTCTCCCCCTTTGGCATCAAGGACCAAAAGGAATTATTCTTGAGATGGAGCTTGCGAAGATGGATCTTGAGGAGGTGTATTGGGGCGACGACGGCGTCCAAAACGCAGTGGTGCTGACAGGGTTTGCTCAAGAGTGTTTACTTGATCTGTTAAAGTAGTGATCCGATTGCTTGTTTCATTGCGAAACTCTGCTTGAGCATTGTGAAATTCTGCTTGAGCATCACACATTTCAATAATAACTTAGTAAATCTGAGATAAAGAGACTTGATCTTCAGCTGGAGCATTTTCTTGAACTTGAGGGGGAATTGCTGCAGGAATTGGACCCCCGTCCCTTGGCTTATAGGGCTTGTGAACACCTGGATGTCCTTCTCGGAACTAAATCTTTGTCATGATAAGAGACATGATATAAGAAGAAAATTAAAATCTTTTGACCCTATCATTCTTGGAAGATCCAATCTCTCTGATGATAAGATCAATAACATCAAATCTTTTCCCTTGCATGATGTTATCTATGATGTTCCATGCATGTCCTCGGATTGCATCGAAATTTTCACTCGTAGGGAAGAAGGTGTGATTAATGATCCTATTGATCAAGCTTGGCAACAGGAGAAGGCCTCCAATTTTCCTGGGTGCAAAGTTCACATTTTCATCATAGAATTGACGCCATTCTTGGATGCCGAGTGCTCCTCTATCAAAGATTTTCTCTTGGGATCCTGAGTATGTTCTCAAAGCTTACTCAAAGTTAGCTTTGGAAACATGTAATCTCTGTGTCCCTGTCATCCATATCAACAGTTCGAAATCTGGAGAGACATACACAGTAGCATAGAACTGTCGAATCAACTCTTCATTGTAGTCACATCTTAATGCTACTAACTGATCCAGACTAGCTCTTTGAAATAAATGGTACGCACCAGCAAAGCGATTAATATTCCGCAAGTGTGCCCAATCTACATACTTATGATCGGCAAACTGTTGATGATGACTGTAGAGCTCAACATATACTTGCTACTGGAATCTGCTATGGAATCTTGAGTATGTTGAATTTGCTGGTTTTTCAAATTGCCTAAGCATTGCATACTTGTCGCTAGAAATCTGTGTGAGATCAATGTCAGGCCCTTCGACTTCTGTCATATCATCATCTTCTTCTTCTTCCTCGAAATATACCCCCATCCTCATCCTCATCCTCATCTTCATTGCACTAGATTCCTCTTCTTCAACCTCCTAAGGTTGCTTTGAGGATTAACCTTGGTTTGTTCCCCTTTTTGATAACAGAAAAGCATTTGTCTTGGGATCACTGTCCTTCCTTGGAGTTGTTGCCTTGCGAGAAGCTGCCTTTCGGGTGGCTACTCTAGGATGAGATGGTTCAGGACCGAAGATTGGAGGATCATATCTTTCCTCGGGATCTCCGTCAGGAGTAGCACCCTTGCGAAGAGCAACTTTAGTCTTTGGCATAGTTGCTACGATAAGAGAAAGCAATTGGAACTAGATCGAATAGGATTGAAACAAAAATAGTATGATAGAGTCAATCATTCTTTGCTGGAGCGGTAGTACCGCTATTGACGACCGGTATTACCGGACATCAATAACGTCGATTGCTACGGGCGGTATTACCGCACCTGCCAAAGTTCTAAGGGCAAACCTTTGATTATTGATTCTAACTAATGTTTGGCCTAAAATAATCTGTGTAATAGACATAATAAGTCATCAAACATCAGTTTCTACCACTTTACCCCAAAGAGATTGACAATATCATCCACATTTTGATCAAACCCTAGAAAATGAGGTAGATGATAAAAGGATGAGAAAAGAGATGAGATTAGAGCAGATACCACAGGGATTGGAGGAGATTTAACCAGGAGAACCAATGCCAATCAAGGATTCAGCAAAAAGTCTACAAAACCGAAGGATTTGAGATGGAGTTTTTGTGAAGAAGAGAAGAGGATAGGAGAGGCAAGGGATCGACGGTTTTTAGAAAAGAGAAGTGGTTATACCACATGAGAGAGGAGGCTAGGGGATAAGGCTTCGGTCGTAACCGATTTTGGAACCGCCAGCCACATGCGGTAGTACCACACTTGAGGCGAGGTATTATCGATCATGTAGTACCGCCAGAAATCATGATATACCGCTTTTGCTCGACAAAACTGGTGATGAAATGAAAATGCAAATGATCCTTGATTCAAACACTCAAATAAATATGTTTAGGATCATTATGCATGAGATAAATAATAGAAACTTCAATGAATATAGTTTTTATAGAGATAGAGAATTTAAGACAGATTTTGAAATTATTTGCATAAATACTTCAATAAAACCAAATGAGAGCATAAAAACATGATGCATGAGTTTCAAGCAACATTAGAATGGTCTATGACATTTAACTCATTCCTCAACTTGCAAAAGCGGCTCTCATCTAATAGTTTGGTGAAGATATCGGTAAATTGATCATCAGTCTTTATGTGGCTAATCTTAATATCTCCTTTGCTCACATGATCTCTCAAGAAATGGTGATGGATATTTATGTGCTTGGTTCTTGAGTGTTGGACCGGGTTATTTGCAATCATCACGACACTATTATTATCACCCAAAAGAGGCATATTTTTAAATTTTATTCCATAATCCATCAAAGATTGCCTCATCCATAACAATTGAGCACAGCAACTACCTGCGGAAACATATTCGGCTTCGGCACTGGATATGTCTACGGAATTTTGTTTATTGGATGACCATGATACTAAAGATCTTCCTAAGAATTGACAACTGTCCGAGGTGCTTTTTCTATCCACTTTGCAACCCGCATAATCGGAATCTGAATATCCAATTAAGTCAAATTTTGCACCTTTGGGATACCATAAGCTAATGCTAGAGGAATGTTTGAAATATCTTAGAATTCTTTTCACAGCCACCAAATGACACTCTTTTGGTGATGCTCGAAATCTTGCACACATGCAAACACTAAACATGATATCGGGCCTAGATTCGGTAAGATAAAACAAACTACCTGATGAGGATCTAATAATCCTCATTTAATTATTTATCTTTAATTCTTATTATGGATAATAAAACCATCATATGGTTCTTGAGTATATCCCTTAATGGTAAGTAAAGGAGAAGTTGGAGGTCGTAAGTTCTTCTACGACCACCCCATAGTCATAAGTCCTTCTACGACTACCTCATGGTCATAAGTTCTTCTACGACCATTCCATAGTCGTAAGCTTTTCTACGACTATCCTCCGATCGTAAGTTCTCCTACGATCAATCTGTGGTCGTAAGCTTTACTACAACCACCACCTGGTCGTAAGCTCTTTTACGATCAGTCCCTAGTCGATGAGGCTTACAGACATGTGGACCTGGTCGATCAGGGAATCTTCTACACAATATTTAAGGATATGGGTAGTTAATTATGCTGTAATTCTCTGGAATAACTACACATTTAACTCTCTGTCCTGATGATAACTGCCTGACGACGTGGGAATGTTACAACTCCAGTAATAATCTCCAGTAACAGCTCCAACATCTGAAGAGTTGATGTGCCCTTTGGATTGGAGAAACGGTCGCCCATTTCGAGTTCTGTATAAAAGCCAGAATCATCAAGAGGAAAGGGGAGGGCAATCGAGAGGGCAATCAGGAGCACAAGACATTACATTCGAGTCTTCCTCTTGATTTGTAACTAGCATACTCAATACATCCACACAGGAGTAGCGTTGTTATTCTCTCCGGAGAGGGCATAGACTTGTATAAAAATCCCTGTGTTATTCTCTCTACATGATTTGAGTCTTGGAGACCCCCCAAATCAAACAATCATTACGTAAGATCGGTTCTAAAACATCGACAATTGGCGCCGTCCGTGGGGATTCTTCTGGTCAACAGGTTTTCCTTCATTTTTCCCAACTCTAATGCTTCCATAGCAGGAGAGTGGAACGAGGAGAACCAGTTCGACTTGGCCGATTACGCAGATATCGACATGGATGTCGGTTTCGACTATGAGCCGAGTATTGTATAATTCGATGGTAATGTCGCCTCCAGAGATCATTCTCCAGGAGACCATACCATTGATGGAGTTGAGGAGGGATCCTTATCCCCCACAACGTTACGTCCAAATAAGGAACCAGATTTATCAGAGGACAAGGGTCTATTCGACCACAATCAGGGCTGTCCCAAGGCAAGCTCAGAACATATCGAGGGTTCCCCCTTCAAATGCTCAAGTCCGCCCAAGACAGTCCGACCTGGCATGGCAAGTCCTGGAAGCCATCATTCCGGAGCTTCATCAGCATCTGATGGTCATCTCTCTCCGGTTAGCCCCACAGAGGATGGGATCGAGCATGCTTTTCCTGCGAATTCGACCATCCCATCGCAGGGCTCACCTATGGACGGAGACGGTTATAACCCGGAATTCTCCTTCCTGGAGGGGCTTGCTCTAAGTCGTCAGACGGTATCTTTTGACTACTCCTCAAGCGACGAGGCCTCAAGCACAAGTGGAGATCATCAATGAGAGGTCTTCATCCTTCTCTCAGATAATGATCACTCTCCTAGAGAGAGGACTGAGGACGCTCGCCGACGATCACACACTGCGACCCCTCATGGCGATGACGAGGACACCTCCGGTGATAAACAGGGTCAACACTCTGATGAGCGTGAGGGAAATCCTCGAAATTATCGCACTCCATTGAGGCAAGCTCAAGGATCAGATATGGACGATCCTAAAACAACTTAACGGAAAAGAATTGCAGTCTAGAGAAATATGCCTGTGCGCGTTCAATATTGGTCAGAAGGAGCTTAGGAACTCCAGCACATCAATGATCTACTTGAGAACCCATCTCAAGAACTTGCCCGAATGCTTGGCTACGACCTCTTCGCTGAAGAGATTACACAAAGGCTTAGAAGCACGATGGCCAAACTCGAGCACCCTCGCCGGCATTGACCCAGAAGTCATAGTGGTATGACTCCATCAGCTACCAGCCACTTGACTAACTCACCACTTTGAATGTCTGATGATCGACAAGCTCCTAGGGGAGATGATCGTTCACCACTCCAACCCAAAAATCTGCGACAACAGATGAAATACGAGGAGTATTTCCCTCGTAAGGTTGAGACCTACCACAGGTCAGGTCCACCTACGACCAGGTATTGTCGTGTACGATCAACTGGTGATGTCAACCCTTCTTTTTCGCAAAGAAGGCGACAAGAAGTCATTATCGATGTCGCTTTCACCGCACCTCCGAAGCGCCATTTGACACCTCGGTTTCGACTAGTGAACATGGAGAAGTTTGATGGAACTCAAAATCCTATAGAATTCCCTCAGATTTACACAACCATTGTCTGAGCAGCAAGAGGAGGAGAGCATGTAATGGCGAATTGCCTTCCTACTGTGCTCGAGGGATCTGCTCGATCGTGGTTGTTAAATCAACCACTTGAGTCGATCTATTCATGGCAGCACATCTGCGACCTCCTACTGGCCAATTTCCAGAGCACCTACCATTGCCCTGGGAAGGAGGACGACCTGTACAGGATGAGACAAAATGACCATGAGACTCTGCGCTAGTTCATTCGACACTTCAGTCAGGTTCGAAAATCCATACTTAAAGTTTTTGATTCTTCTGTCATCAGAGCTTTCAAGCAGGGAGTCCGTATTAGAAGTACCACAGAGGATATCGCCTTAAATCCTCCTGCAACTGTTGCCGAGCTCTTTGAGATGGCCGATCGATATGCAACTGCTGCTGAAGCAGTCGAATGGAATAATACTATTGATCGAGACGATAAAATCCCTCAAGAAGCGAGTGAAAGTGGCATGAAGAAGGATAAGAAGGTCAAGAAATCCAAGAACAAGATCAAGGGCCAGAAACCTCAAGTCGACCGTTCCAAGGAAGTCTTGGCCGTAAGCGATAAGAAGCCTCAATGCTCCAAGCCATATTTCGATTGAGGCAAAGGTAAACGCCCCGAAAGGAAGAACGACAAGCCTAGGTGGTGCCCTTTCCATAAAAAGGAAGGACGTGACCTTCGTAACTGCCGAGTTTTCCAACAAAAACTCGAAGACTACTACAACGGTAAAGGACCACTTTCTACCCTTGAGGAGGTAAGGCAAGCGAGTGGTCGTAAGAAGTCGGATGACGACGACGAGATGCCATTCCAAGATCCTGAGCATATCTATAGGGGATCATCGGCATACGAGTCAAAACGACAGCTTAAGGCTGTCGAACGTGAGGTAAACTCTATTAACCCTCCTCTTGTCAATAAACTGTCGAAGTGATCGGAGGTCACCATCTCTTTCGAGAAGGGTGACTGCCCGATCCCTTCTACTCGACCAGGTCGGTTCCTGATCGTGGTCGAGTCCACCATCAACAACTGCCGAGTAAGTCGAGTGTTGGTTGATAGTGGCAGCTTATTAAACATCTTGTTTACGAGTAACCTGGACGAGATAAAAGTACCCAGAATCAAGGTAAGACCGGTACGATACTCTTTTCATGGTATTGTACTGGGGTCTTCGGCCAAACCTATTGACCAAGTTTCTCTTCCTTTAATATTTGGTTCTCCAAGTAATTTCAGGATAGAGAAGATCTCCTTTGATGTGGTCGATTTCGATACGGCATATAACGCCATACACGGACGAGCAACTTTGGCAAAATTCTTAATGGCTACTCATTATGGGTATTAATGTCTTAAGATGCCAGGTTCCAAAAAAGTAATCACAATTCATTGTGATAAAAAGATGGCGCATACGTGTGACCGTCGATTCCTCAAGATGGTTGGCCAGATACCAACTCGAGAAGAAAGTAAGGAGCAGCCTTCGACCAAGCAGTCGAAGTCTAAAGCTGCACCTAAGTCAAACGACTAGGTCAAAGAGGTTCCTTTGGATCCAGCGGAGCCCTCAAAAACTGTTCGCATCGGGGATACTTCCGACCCCAAATAGGAAGACGCCCTTGTTACTTTCCTCTGAGCTAATACATATATCTTCGCGTGGCAAACATCCGACATGCCCGGAGTCCCCAGGGAGGTGATCGAGCATAGGCTAGCTTTACGGCCTGACAAGATACCCGTAAAACAAAAATTATGGAAATTTGCACCTGATCGACGAGATGCTATCAGATCAGAATTGGACAAGCTACTTAAAGCAGCCTTTATAAGAGAAGTCGACCACTCATAGTGCTTGGCCAACCCTGTAATGGTTAGGAAGTCTAATGGCAAGTGGCGAATGTGTGTAGACTTTACTGATCTCAATAAAGCTTGTCCAAAATATGATTTTCTTTTACCTCGTATCGATCAGTTGGTTGATTCTACTGCTGGTTGTGAAACATTAAGTTTTCTAGACGCATATTCTGGCTACCATCAGATTAATCTATGTCTTGAAGATGAAGAAAAGACCACATTTATTACTCTATTTGAAATATTTTGTTATGTCAAAATGCCATTTAGTCTAAAAAATGCTGGCGCTTCTTTTCAACGCTTGATGCAATCGACTTTTTCACCTAAGCTAGGCTGAAATTTAGAAGCCTATGTTGACGATCTAGTCGTAAAAAGCATCAAGCGACTTAATCATGTTTTCGACATGCAAGAAACATTCGACAATGTCAAGAAACACCACCTGAAACTCAATCCTGAGAAGTGTGTGTTTGGAGTCTCTTTAGAAAAATTGCCTGGATTCCTTGTCTCTGCATGAGGAATTGAAGCAAATCCCGAAAAGATAAAGGCCATCGTGCAAATGCGCCCTCCGACCACGAAGAAAAAAGTCCAGAAACTCACAGGGTGCATAGCGGCTTTAAGTTGTTTCATCGCACGACTGGGAGAAAAAGGTCTACCTTTCTTCATACTTCTAAGGAAGCATGACGGTTTTGAGTGGTCAGAAGAGGCAAACGCTGCCTTTGAGGATGTCAAGCGGTTTCTTACAAGTGCTCTTTTTTTGGTTTCTCCTACCAGAAGAGACACTCTTAATTTATCTAGCTGCCACGCCACAGGCAGTGAACGCGGTATTGGTCGTAGAACGTAAAAACGTCCAACGACCAGTTTACTACATAAGCAAAATTTTACACGAGCCTAAGGAGCGTTACCCTCAGGTCCAAAAACTTCTATATGCCCTCCTCATGTCTTCGAGGAAACTGTGGTATTATTTTCAGGCGCACAAGATAGTTGTGCCGTCTGTGTTTCCCTTAGGAGTAATCCTCCAGAATAGGGAAGCAGCGGGACACATGGCAAAATGATCAGTAGAACTTGGGGAGTTCGACATCCATTTCATGTCCTGAACGGCCATTAAATCCCAGATCTTGGCAGACTTTGTCGCCGAATAGACAAAGCCTGAACTTGTTCAGGATCCCCAGTACGATACCCACGACCAGTGGACGATGTACTTTGACGGGTCACTTACTTTAAGTGGCTCGGGAGCTAGGGTGGTCCTGAAATCTCCTACCGGAAAGACCTTAAAGTATACCATTCAATTAAACTTTCAGGCCATTAACAACGTGACGAAATACGAAGGTTTGCTAGCTAGCATACGGCTGCGAAAGCGCTCGCGATTCGACGACTACTCGTGAGAGGAGACTCTCAACTAGTTGTGAATCAGGTCGGAAAAGAGTACCAGTGCTCTAAGACGACTATGTCTCGGTACTTATCGGAAGTCCGAAAGCTTGAAAAGTATTTTTTCAGTTTCGAGGTACAATTTATCCCTCGAAAGAATAATTTCCTCACAGGCCAACTTGCTCATATGGCTTCTTCCCGATTGCAAGTACCAAAAGGAGTTTTCTTGGAGTAGCTCCAAAAGCCGTCTCTGGTCGATACACCAGAGAAAACTCCTATTGAGACAGACACTCTAGAATACGATGATACCTGGATGAATCCCATCTACGAGTATCTTCAGACGGGTACAATACCCGATGATCTTGAGGCAGATCACTTATCCCGAAAGGCCAAAATGTATACTTTGGTCAAAAGAGTCCTCTATAAACGAGGCACTCAAGGGGTACTCATGCGATGTATATCGTAGAGAGAAGGATTAAACCTCCTTCAGGACATACACGGGGGTATCTGTGGAACTCATGCTTCCTACAGACCACTGGTCGGAAATGCCTTTCGACAAGGTTTCTACTGGCCAACAACCCTCTATGATGCCCAAGAGCTGGTTAAGAAGTCTGTACAATGCCAGTTTCATAGCAGGCAAATACACCAACCGGTTCAGGCATTATAAACAATTTCTCTATCTTGGCCTTTTGTGACCTGGGGTCTCGATATCCTAGGATCGTTCCCAAGAGCTCTAGGTGGTTTCGAGTTCCTCTTTGTGGTTATTGATACGTTCACAAAATGGATCGAAGCCGAACCTATGACTAGCATAACAACGAAAGCAGCAAAACGGTTCATGTTAAGAAGCGTGATTACTCGATTTGGCATCCCAAGTCGAATAATCACGGATAACGGTAAGCAATTTTTTAGCGCAAAATTCCAAGAATTTTGCGACAAGTCGGGTACCAAATTGTGTTACGCTTTTGTTGCCCATCCTCAAAGCAATGAGGCAATCGAAAGAGCGAACGGCCAATTAATGCAGGAAATCAAAACTCGAGTCTTCGACCAGCTTGTCAATCGCTCAGGGGCTTGGGTACAAGAATTACCCTCAGTATTATGGGCAATTCATACGACTGCTAGTCGAGCTACATGCGAAACACATTTTTTCCTAGTTTTTGGTGCCGAAGCCATGCTTCCATCAGAACTAAAGATCAGGTCAACAAGGGTCGAAACTTTCAACGACTCAATCCAGGAACAACTTCGAGTGGATGACATCAACCTGCTTGAAGAGAAGAGAAATCAAGCCTTAATCCGTTCAGCAGTCTACCAACAAGCCCTGCATAAATACTATGATCGTAAGGTCTAACCTCGCAGGCTTACTATAGGTGACTTGGTATTGAAGAAGATTCAATCCCAGCCTAATCGGAATAAACTTTCCCTAAATGGGAAGGTCGTTACACAGTGGTCGAAGTTATGCGACCAAGTTCGGTACGACTAGCAATGGAAGACAGCCGAATTCTTTCTAATTCTTGGAACATCGACCAGTTACACAAATTTTATGTGTAGCCGACCAACCCTACAATAAGGTATCATGCTCTTTCTATCTTTATTATCTTACTTTGAGTAGTGTTTTGATAATTTTTTGATCATTCCCTGGTCGTAGGTCCTACTACGGCCAGTGCCTAGTCGTAAGTTTTTCTACAACAAGACCCTGGACGTAAGTCCTTCTACGACCAGTACCTAGTCTTTCTTTACACTGGTCGAAAGGATGGTAACATCACCTAGTCGAAGTCTTTCCTTTATGCACGTGGTCCTGCCCTAGTGTCGACTTGTTCCACACTTTTGCTACCAACACAAAGAACTCAGGTTCAAAAAAAATGGTCGAAATAATTTCAAACCAGCTCATATCACCTTAGTTTATTTCTTCATTCATTTTGAAAAATACTCTAAGCTGAGTATACCTTTATAATTTGTTTGACTACTTTTGGTAAAGTTGGTTCGTTTCAACTAGTCGGAGAAAGACACAACACCTAGTCGAAGTCTTTCCTCTCTACACGTGGTCATGCCCACTAGAAGGAACTTCCTAGAGTCGTCCTATTTCTAACTCTTGCTACAAGAGCAAACCTACCGAGTGCACTGGAATAGGTTGAACGAATTTCTAAGATACTCCAGACGTTTGTCCAACTCAAGTTGCCTCTCTTGATTTGATTAACTTGGTCGGAGAGGGTAACATCACCTAGTCGAAGCCTTTCCTTTCTACACGTGGTTCTACCCACTAGAAGGAACTTTCTAGTGTCGACTCGTTTCTACTCTTACGACCAGTGCATGATAATCATAATCGAAAACTATAAGTTAGCCAAACCTCTCTTTTTTAAGAAAACCCTTTTTACACTATTTACTTAGTTTATCTAAATAAACTAAGCAAATAGTCAGGGGCTAGGATAAAGTTATTAATATGACTTCAATGCTTAGTCTTAATTTCCTTTTTTTCTTTGTCTTATGAGTTACTAACTACTCGTTGAGAGAATTTGCAGGAAAAAGAAAGGATATATACATCAACAAAAACTTGTCTTTTCTGGTTTCTATTCAGACTACTCTGACGAGTGAGATCCTATTTGTCGACGTCTGAGACTCTCGTCACAGAACGGATAAACAAGAATATAACAAAGGAAAAATAGAGATTACTATCTGTTCGCCAAGGGACTTGAAATGGTGAATGTGTATTGCAAAGAGTATGCTCTGATTACAGGGAAAGTGGCTGTGAATACACGTGGATTAGGGCTTGGATGTGAATCTATGTTACAAGGGCACATAGGCCGGGCTATTTATAGTTTTACAAGAGCCGGCAATTGATTGCAAAGGTGTCTCTTCGTGCCAATGGTTGCATCTTTTCACGCCAATCGTCGCGTCCCTTCGTGATGACCGTTATCGCTGATATCTCCATGTGTAGTTGTTATTAACCACACGTGGGTAACCACCTCCTAGGACCTCCTCCGCAGGGGTGGTCCTGGAGAGGCCGTGGAGAGGTCCTGGAGGAAACCATAGAGGAGGTCCAACTGGGCCTCCGGGAGAGTTTTCGGGAACGGTCAAAGGAAAGACTTTACAGGCCTACCTTCCGACTGTTTAATTGATCTTGGGCCCAGAAGATTAACTCAGGCCCAGTAAAAATCTAGCTTATCTATTAATAAGCAAATAAAGATATACCCGGATAATTGACTAGTCAACAATCCTCGTCACTATTTGCATCTCCTCGGTGACTTCCTTGCTGACCGGCTGCATATCTTCAATAAACCGCTCCGCTTTTGCTTCAAAGCAGTCGAAGTCGGCTTTGATTGGTCGCAGATCAAGATTAGGGTAATGAGCTTTAAGTTTTGCCAGAACAAAATTTATTGCGCATTCGACCGCCTCTCTTATCGAATCAGCTTGGTTGGTCTTTAGAGTGGTCACCAACTCTTGCAAAGTCCCGAGTTGATCTCCAATGGTACTCGAGTGAGCAAATATTATGTCTTCACGAGGAGTGATCCCCTCAGCACGTAACCCACTAAGTACATTGTTCAGGAGAGAAATGTTGTCTTGAAGGTCGATCTTCGTTGATTTCATCTCCTCCTTATTACGAGTCGAAGCCTCACGGAGTTGTTTTATCTCGACCACTTGGTCTGAGAAGGGTAAGACCAGTCAGAGAAAATAACTCTTAAAGGACTAAAAAGCTGGTCACAGGTAAAGAATTGCTTACCTCCTAGTCGAGAATCCAACTTCTTGACTTCGTCGTCATGGGAGGCAAAGCTATTTGCATATCGCTCTTCTCACGACTTAGCCTCCTGATCTTTTTCCTTGGCGATTCGGGTAATCGCGTGAACAACCAATGTCTTTTCTTTATCCTTGATTTCGAGCTTCCCCATTTCGACCTCTTTTTATGAAAAAGGAATAAGAGTTAGAAAAAGAAAAGAAGGCTATTATCCAAAGCGGTCTTAAGTTCAGAACTTACCATTTATTTGTCCCAGCAACTTTTGAATTGCAGAGTTTGCCTCCTGAAACTTCTTCAGAAGGTCCCCTTCTCTTCCCTCAGCTTTTTCGTTTCGACTTTCTCATAGTCGAGCGAATCCGCCTAGGTCTTTTCGTCGCTCTTGAACCTACAGAGGTGAAGAGTAGACATGAGCATAACACAAAGTTGTCATTTTATACGACCACTCACTGGTCGTAAGTTTTCCTACGACCAGTACCCAGTCGTAAGTTTTTCTACGACAATTCTTAGTCGTAAGTCTTCCTACGACTAGTATCTAGTCGTAAGTCTTTCTACGACAATTCCCTTGAGCACTGTGTAAGTGGTTGAAACATAAAGGACTACGAATAACAGTGACTCACCATCTCTCTATCTGCTCGTAGAGTTCCGCTTTCTCCTGTCGCAGCTGCACAAATTGTTGGTTGTACTCTACAACAGTGACAATTTGCTCTAGAGCTCTCTGCATAGAAAAAGACAGTGAGAAACGAGAGAAGCCACATGTGTAAATGATGAGCGGCAGGCACTTACATTAATTCTCGTTCGAGCAAACCAAGAGAGTACGCTTGTAGGGTTCTTCAGTTCATCAATCTCTTGAACCCGATTCCACCACACCTTTTTGAGACGCTCGTCATCGAAAACATTCCCCCAGTTAGGAATATCCTTAGGGTGGGGAACTTGGTTATGAGACCTGAAAGCAGAAGACCCCACAACGGAAGCTGGGCTGAAGAACTCAAAAAAGAAGTTGACATATTCTTCTTCTTCTGATTCGGTGACGGCAGCTTCTCCTTGGGAACCGGGGGAACGTCTACGGCAACTTCCTTCCCGGCGCGGTGGTCGGATGATCCGCCACCTTAGCCAGATGCCTCTGTAGCATCATGCGACATTTTCATCTCGGCTTCCATGACCACTCCCGTGGTCGCAGTCACTTCGGCAGCAACGACTTCTTCCACCACATGGATAGTGGACGACCCTTTGACCACTGCCACTGTTTGGATGACCCTTTGACCACTGCCACTGTTATTTCTCCGACTACCGGAGAAATAGCAGTGGGTTCCTCAATAGGAACGTCCTCAAGGGCTAGAGGAGTCAGGCTAAGATCACAAAAAAGAAAATACGTCAAATGGTAAAAAGCAAAAGGTAAATGTTGTTATTACACTCTTGTCTTTCTATATACCTTTGTTTCCTAGATTTAATTTTGAATTCAGAAGAAACCTTCCCTAAAGAAGATTTTTTCAACTTCTTCTCTTTGACCACATCTGGTCGAAATTCGAGTTGGGGAATGGGGTCAGCCACGACCACGTCTGGTCATGGGTCTTGAGCGAGAACTGCCACTCCTTAGACCTCATGACTCTCCAGATGGCCGAGACCTATCTCGACCACCCCAAGGGCAGCACTACCCTCGACTATAAGCACTGCTGATGCAGCGGTTTTCTTCACAAAAGATATAAAATTCTTCCAGTTCTCCTTTTTCTTGTTGCTTGAAAAAGCCACGGGAGGCAGAAACTGCAAAAGTCTTATTGTCATAGTAGAAGGGTACCTTGGTCTTGGGGGCTTTGTGTCTAAGAGCTTCGGTCGCTTCGACCGCCTTTGCCTTCTCTGCAGCAGCCATGTCCGTAGCGAACTTTGCAAATGGCCTGATCAAAGCAGCAAAGCTTGAACCTGCGCCTCCCTTGTTGGCGACATTCACGAGTCGACGCTTTTTTGCTGGAGGAGCCTTGACTTGCTCCGCCTTCACGCCAACGACCATCAATTTGACCTCTTCGTTGTCTTGATGGTCTTCCATGCCTACTTTCTACAGAAGTTAGAAAAAGAAATATTACAAGTGGTCGTAAGTCTTTCTACAACCAGTACCTAGTATGACAATCCCCTGGTCGAAAATCTTTCTATGGCTAGTACATAGTTGTAAGTTTTTCTATAACAATCCCCGGTCATAAGTTTTCCTACGACTAGTACCTAGTCGTAAGTTTTTCTACGACAATCCTCTAGTCGAAAATCTTTCTACGACCAGTACTTAGTCATAAGTTTTTTTACGACAATCCCTGGTCGTAAGTCTTCCTACAACCAGTACCTAGTCGTAAGTTTTTCTACGACAATCCTCTGGTCGAAAATCTTTCTACAACCAGTACCTAGTCGTAAGTTTTTCTACGACCATCCCTGGTCGTAAGACTTTCTATGACCAGCACCTAGTCGCAAGTCATTCTACGACTATGAAATCCTAAAGATGAAATCAATCTTTGCTTACCTTTAGGCGTTCCATCTTATCCTCTGCAGACAAGACTGCTAGGATTTGGGGAGCCACCACATTGAGTGGCGGGGATTTCTCACAAATGAGCTTGACTCGAGCGTCAATTTCTGCTTGTGAGAGATCTGCAGGAATAAGTAAACTTTCAATAGCCAAGTTCGAGATCAATAGAAAGAAGGCTAAGATTGGGAATTTACTTATCCTTCTCGTAATCTCTGGTCGGGTCTGTTGGCCCCGAGTACCTCCACATAGGATGAGCCCTCTTCTTCAGAGGGCTAATGCGGCGTGTGATGAAATCCTTAACCACATGCCATCTGGTGAGCCCCTCTTATTTCAAGTCTTTGATGGCTTGAATGTAAGGGGTGATCCGGCCGAGATCCTTGGAAGTCGAATCCCAGGAAGGAATCTTCTCGGCACCATTTCTAGCGAAAGAGAGGCTGTCTTCACTGGTCGTCTCCCAGTAGAACCACTACTTCTTCCATTACGGCCACGACGACTGGGCGAACATCTGAATGTACTCCTTCGACTTCCCGTCGTGGAGCTTCAGACTGCAACTACCGACGATTCCCGTCATTCTGGTCATCCCATAGAAATACTGGAATAGCTCCAAGTCGGCCGGAACCCCCAGGTAGGCCTCACACAAGTATACAAACACACCTAACATCGTAATGGAATCAGGAACCAAGTTCACCAACTCCACCCCGAAGTGTTCGAGTACGACTGTGAGGAAAGGATGAGCAGACAAGCGAAGGCCACACTCACAATACGCTTGGAAGATGAAAATTTGTCCAATCTCCCCCGACAGCCATTGTTGCCCAGCAGCCTCAATCCACTTCACAAACTCCTTATTCGGAATCTTCTCGGTGGTGACCAAAGCTTTTATCTTGGCTGCATCCATCTCCGATTCGGTCCACTGGGAAGTGGCTCTGGCCATCTCTCTCAAGGGAAGGAGATTTGGATTGGGAAAGGTCTCAAGGAGGCACACGATTCGGTTGGCGACGGAGAACGCAATAACTTGATGAATAGTTGAAGCAATTTGGGGAAAGGTAAAAAAACCATAAGTCTCACCCACAGTAAGTTTTTATAACCACGCACTTGAGTCAAAGACGTGGCAACCCAAAAGTTGCCACCTCTTTAGGAACTACTCCAACAGACAGGTCTATGAGAGTCGATTGAGATTCTTTAATTTATCTGTTCAAGAAAACCGAGCCTGTCTTTATACCTCAAACGAAATTACCTTCTTAACCAAGTCTATTTCTGGTCAAATGAAACATCAGTCAGGAATGTTTTACTTCCAATTACAGTGCTGCGACCACTTTGTGGTCGTAAGATTTTCTATGACTACCTTGTAAGTCGTAAGATTTCCAACAACCTTCTTGACTAAGTTTATTTCCGGTCAAATGAAATATCGGTCGAAGAGTTTTTTCTTTGACCACTGTTCTACGACCATCTTCCGGTTGTAAGATCATCTATGGCTCCTTTTTTAAGTAAGTTATTTTCACTTGAAGCTGGGAGGGGGGGGCTAGATGATGAGGATCTAATAATTCTCATTTAATTATTTATCTGTAATTCTTATTATGGATAATAAAACCATCATATGGTTCTTGAGTATGCCCCTTAATGGTAAGTAAGGGAGAAGCTGGAGGTCGTAAGTTCTTCTACGATCACCCTATAGTCATAAGTCCTTCTACGACTACCTTATGGTTGTAAGTTCTTCTATGACCATTCCCTAGTCGTAAGTTTTTCTACGACTATTCCCCGATTGTAAGTTCTTCTACGATCAGTCCGTGGTCGTAAGCTTTACTACAACCACCACCTGGTCGTAAGCTCTTTTATGATCAATCCCTAGTCGATGAGACTTACAGACATGTGGACCTGGTCTATCAGGGAATCTTCTACACCATATTTAAGGATATGGGTAGTTAATTGCGCTGTTATTCTCTAGAATAACTGAACGTTTAACTCTTTGTCCTGATGATAACTGCTTGGCGATGTGTGAACGTTACAACTCCAGTAATAATCTCCAGTAACTGCTCCAACATCTGAAGAGTTGAGGTGCCATTTCAACTGGAGAAACGGTCGCCCACTTCGAGTTCTACATAAAAGACAGAATCATTAGGAGGAAAGGGGAGGGTAATCGAGAGGGCAATCAGGAGCACAAGACATTACATTCGAGTCTTCCTCTTGATTTGTAACCAGCATACTCAATATATCCACACAGAAGTAGGGTTATTATTCTCTCCAGAGAATGCCTGAACCTGTATAAAAATCCATGTGTCATTCCCTCTGCGTGATCTGAGTCTTGGAGACCTCCCGAATCAATCAATCATTACGTAAGATCATATCTAAAACACCGACACTACCAATCATAGATCTATAAAGCTTTAAATCTACCGATTTACCTCCCTCATTAAGGTCGAGATGACCGTTTGTTGCCACGGGAGTCTTGATGGGTTTTGTTTCTTCCATGCCAAACCTCTTAATCAAATCTCTTGCATACTTTGTTTCGCTTACGAAGGTCTCATCTTTGAGTTGCTTGATTTGAAGTCCAAGGAAATAGCTAAGCTCTCCGATCATGGATATTTCGAATTCTCTAGACATCATCACCAAACTCTTTGCAAAAATCTTGATTAGTAGACCTGAAGATAATATCATTAACATATATTTGACATACAAATAAATCATCATCTAAAACTTTTATAAATAGAGTTGAATCATTTTTCTAATTTTGAATCATTTTGAAACTAAAAAATATCTAAGGCGTTCATACCATGCTCTAGGAGTTTGTTTAAGACCATAGAGCTCCTTGGAGAGTTTATGAACATGATTTGGATTTTTAGGATCTTCAAAATCAGGTGGTTGTTCAACAAATACAAGTTCGGATATTTTTCCATTTAGAAAAGCACTTTTGACATCCATTTGAAATAATTTAATATCAAAGTATGATGCAAAAGCAAGTAATATCCGAATTGACTCAAGTCTAGCTACGGGAGCAAAAGTTTCACCGAAATCCAAACCTTTGACTTTTGGAAATCCTTGAGCGATCAGTCTTGCTTTGTTTCTCACAACCATTCCACTTTCACATTGCTTGTTTCTAAAGACCCATTTTGTACCAATAACATTATGTTGCTTGGGTCTTTCTACCAATGTCCAAACGTTGTTCCGGGTGAAGTTATTAAGTTCCTCATGCATTGCATTCACCCAATGTGGATCATCGAGTGTTTTATCTACATGTTTTTGCTCAAGAGAAAAGACAAAATAATAATGTTCACAAAAAGAAGCGGCACAAGATCGAGTTTGAACAGTCCTACTCATATCATCGAATATTTGATCTATTGGATGATTCTTTGCAATTGTATTATGAATTCTTGGAGGTAGGTTGGATGGTTGATCATCTTCCTTGTTATCCTCTTCATCAATTTGAATATGACTTGTTGTAGAAGAGGTTGGTGGTTTGACTTGAGTTGAAGATGATAGGTCATTTGGATCTTCTTTTGGCTTTGATGTCTCTAATTTGCATATTCTCTGTAGCTTGTCTTAAGGCTTCATTACTGACATCATCCAAATTCTCTTGCTCTTCTTGAGAGCTGTTAGTTTCATCAAATTGAACATCATGTTTTTCTTCAACTAAACCAGAATTTTGGTTGAAGATGCAATAAGCTTTACTATTTGATGAATATACAAGTAATAAACCAACATCGCATCGACTTGCAAAATTTGAAAGATGAACACATTTCTTCAAAATATAACACTTGCAACCAAATATACGAAAATATGAGATGTGTTTTCTTCCAACAAGAAGTTCATAAGAAGTTTTTTTCAAAAGACGATGCAAATAAAGACGATTTATTGCATGACAAGTGGTATTAATTGCTTCCACCTAAAATTTATCGGAAGTATTATATTCATCAAGCATTGTTCTAGCCATTTCAATTAATGTTCGATTTTTCTTTTCTACAACTCTATTTTGCTCCGGAGTGTAGGTTGTGGAAAGTTCATGCTTTATTCCATGTTTGTCACAAAAATATTCAATTTTAGTGTTCTTGAACTCGGAACCATTATCGCTACGAATTTTCTTAATTTTGAAATCAAATTCATTTTGAACCATTTTTGCAAAACTTTTGAAAATACTAGAGGTTTTGGCTTTGTCATCTAGGAAGAATACTCATATATATCAAGAGTAATCATCCACAATGACTAAACAATAGCTATTACCCCTGATACTCTTATAGGTTGTTGGCCCAAACAAATCCATATGTAAGAGTTCCAATAGTCTAGAAGTTGACATGATATTTTTGGAAGGGTGAGGATTTGTGACTTGTTTTCTGGCTTGACAAGCACAACAAAGTCTATTTTTCTCAAACTTCACATCTTTCAAGCCAACAACTAAATCATATTTGAAGAGCTTTTTAAGTTGAATCATACAGACATGAGCTAGCTTTCTATGTCAAAGCCAACCCAAAGATGTTTTTGCAATCAAACACATTTTTAAGCGTGAATCATTTGAGGAAAAATCAACCAAATAAAGATTTCCAAATCTAAATCCTTTAAAAGTTAAAGAGTCATCCCTTTCATTTAAAATAGAAACACCATCGTGAGAGAATTTGCAAGATAAGCTAAGCTCACATATTTGAGCAACGAATAGCAAGTTGAAATTAAGCGATTCAACTAAAGATACATTAGAAATGGAAAGGTCATTTGAGATAGAAATTTTACCTAATCCGATTGCATTTCCTTTGCTATTGTCACCAAATATGATCTTGTCATTTCCTTTTCTATTTTCAAATGCGGTGAATATTCTTCTATCACCGGTCATATGTAAAGTGCATCCACTATCGAGCACCCAATGTTTTTCACCGGTCTTGTAGTTCACCTACAAAACAAGAATCAAGATATTTTAGGTATCCAAATTTGTTTGGGTCCTTGGAGGTTAGTAACCAAGGTTTTGGGCATCCAAATGGTATTCCTTTTAGCGCCTAAAATTGAGATATCAATAAACTTTGCGACAATTTTGCCATCTTTGGATTTTCTAAGCATGTAGCATGAATCATAAATATCATAAGACCTAGTATTAGCAATTGATCATGCATTTGACAAATGTCCTATATTACGGCATTTATTGCAATATTTGCTATTCTCTTTTACAAACCTTGCGGGCTTGTAACTTGGCTTCTTACCTTTATTGGGAATAAACCCAAGTCATTTCTTATTGAATGAGCACATCTGCTCACTCAATAACTTGTCAATGGTTGCCTTACCCTTGAAGCATCTTTCCAAACTCTTACTCAATTTTGTGACTTGCTCTTCTAACTCATAATTTCCAACAATGAGCAATGGATCATGCACTTTAGCCATGCTAACATTTGAATCAATTTTAGAGCAACATGGCATATATAACAAATCATCGCATGAAGTAGAAGTACTAGACATAGAAATGGTATTTGAAATAACTTCTACTCTAGGCATCTCATTCATTAAATCACATGTAATTCCAACATTTGAATGAGATTTTTCAATGTCTTTTAGAAGGAAAGAGTTATGAGCTTCCTTTAGCTCCTCATAAGAGTCTTTTAGAGATATATATTCTTTCTTCAAGACTTTAAATTTTAACTTCTCTTTTCCAAGATACTCATTTAATTCTTCAAGCATATCCATTAGTTTATCATATTAATGTTCATTATTGCTAATGGATTTTACCTTATCTCCTTTTGCCATAAGGCAAGTAGGAGTGGAAAAGAGTGACGGCTCTTTCTTGATGACGATACCAACAAGTCCTCTTTTCTTGAAGGACCCTTCATCATTGGAATCGGAGTCAGATTCCGAATACTCTTTATCGGAGTCCCATTCTCCAATATGAGCTTCATTCTTGCCAACTTTATGAAGCTTATTGAAAAGCTTCTTCTTGCCGTTGTATTCCTTCTTCTTTGATGACTTGCCATTGTCATCCTTCTTGTTAGGGCAATGAAAGGCAATGTGCCCCCTTCTCATCGCACGCATAGCAACGGATATTGCAATAGCGCTTGTTGTCGTTTGAGAATTGCTCCTTCTTGTTCTTGTCGAAATTAAAGCTTCGATATGAGCACCTTCTCATGAATCTCTTCATTCTCCTCACAAGAAGAGCAAATTCTTCTTTAGAGTCTTCTTCTTCATCCTCCGCTTCATCACTTGATTCCGCTTTCGCCTTAAAAGCGGCAATCTTCTTTTTGGAGGAAGATGACACCAAAAGCTCTTCTTTATCCTTCTTGTACAACTCATTGGTTATGAGGTTGCCTAAGAGTCCGGTTGGCGTCATCCTCGGCAACTCGGGAGAGTTGAGAAATAGAATCACCAATGCCTCATATCTCTCTGGTAGATCCCTAAGTATTTTTTTTCGCACAATATCAACATCAAGAAGGTTAGTGCCTAGGCCCTTGAGCTCATTTACAATGTTGTTTAGACGAGAATACATCTCGTTGATACTTTCATGAGGTAGCATTGCAAATGTTTCATATTTGATCCTTAGCCTATGCAATTTGGCTTCTTTAACCGTGGATGTACCCTCATGAATCTTCGAGAGTGTAGTCCATATCTCATGAACGGTTTCAAGATTGCTCACTCGATTGAACTCATCCGCGTTTAAAGCTCCAAAAAGAGCATTCATCGCTTGAGCATTGAGGTGAGAGTTTCGTTCCTCAAGATCCGTGGGATGTAGAGGATCGAGTGCCATAACGAAACCCCCACTAACAATTCTCCATATACTTGGGCTCATGGCCTTTAAATAAAGGGGCAATTAGCTCAGTAACATCGCGTTAGAGCGTATTTAGAGGAATGACACTCTGTCCGTCTCGGGCTGTAAAATAACATCGCGAACATCTAAAAATTAAAAGAATGACATCCTAGCCAGTTAGAAAAAAAAATTAAATATAGAAAATGAGCTCAAAAAATTATCAATTTTTTTTGTGGAGTCTTCCGACACAGTTTAATTGCTTGTGTATTTTTTAAAAAACTTTATACGTTATAATTTTGTCTCTAAAATTCATTTAAGTATCTTGTTTGTAGAATTTCTAATATATAAAATGAGGTCCAAATATTATGATTTTTTCGGGCTCCTTACATAGTGTACTTGATTGTGTAATTTTTCTAAAATTTTACAAAATTAAGTAATGCAATTTCATAATATCCATTGTGTGAGAGTCTAATATTTCATAATGTAAGAACATTATGAAATTGCATTACTTAATTTTGTAAAATTTTAGAAAAATGACACAATCAAGTACACTATGTAAGGAGCCTGGAAAAAAAATTCATAATATTTGGACCTCATTTTATATATTAGAAAATTCCTACAAACAGTATACTTAAATGAATTTTAGAGACAAAATTATAACGTATAAAGTTTTGAAAAAAAAAATACACAAGCAATTAAACTGTGTCGGGAGACTCCACAAAAAAACTGATAATTTTTTGAGCTCATTTTCTATATTTAAATTTTTTTTCTAACTGGCCAGGATGTCATTCTTTTAATTTTTCGATGTTCGCGATGTTATTTTCCAGCCCGAGACGGACGGAGTGTCATTCCTCTAAATACGCTCTAACGCGATGTTACTGAGCTAATTTCCCCTTAAATAAATGGACATTCTAATTTTCCAATAAGCATAATTTGATCCATCAAATAAAGATGTCTTTCCTATTGATATTCCTTCACTAGTCATCCTTTCTTTTCTAGACGGTTAAGTCTAAAATTAGAGAGACCAAGCTCTGATACCACTTGTAGGATCAAGGATAACCGACTAGAGGGGGGGTGAATAGGAGATTTTTAAAACTTTTCACTAATTAACAATTTTAAATTTGATTATCTTAACAAAGCTTCCTAACACAAGTACAAAACAAGAACAACTATGCTTTTAAGACAATTATGAGCTTATGTCAATACTAGATACAATTCTAGCTAAGCAAATCTACACAAGTAAATTGCTATAAATGTAAATGCGGAAATAATAGAGACAAGAGTAAACCACAATGAAGACAATGAAGTTTTTCCCGTAGTATCGAAGACTTGCCGGTCTTCACTAGTCCACGTTGAGAAAACTTGAACGAATCAAGTCAGCTCCACGAATTAAGCCTTAACCCTCGATCACTAGATTTGCTCTTTCTCCTCTCTAGAGGTGGTGAGCACAACACCACTTCACAATCCGTTGTCGGGACTCTTTACAATCTTATTTGAAGAGTTCATCGCGCAAACTTCTTCTCCAAGCCATCTAGGTTCCGACAAGCACTAAGAGTAACAAATCGTCACGCTCGCTTGAAGACTATCAAGTGCCAAGAATGATCAACTAATGATGCAATGCACTTGAATAGCTCTCAACTACCTCAAAATAGAAATTCAATGCAAATGAGTAGAAGAGATAGCACCAAAGCCTCAAGTGTATTCAATATGGTTAAAAAGTTCTCGGCTTGGTGCAAGTGGGGGTGTATTTATAGCCCCCAACCACAAAACTAGCCGTTTGAACAAAGTTCCTGGAAAATTCAGTAAATGCAGGTGGGGGTGTACAAACCCGGTATTACCGATGTCCATGATCAACGGTCGGAACGCATTTAATGCTCTGAACTAGCCGTTATAATAAAGTTGTGGTACTACCGCTAACTAGAGATCAGTACTATCGTAGAGCGGTAGTACCGCTTGGCTAGATTGGTACTACCGATTTCCAAAGGATCAAAATCACAAGAAAACATTCTCTCTAGAAATAACGTACCGCCATGTAAAACTCGGTATTACCGACTTGCGGTAATGCCGCTCAAGAACTGCGGTCATACCGATTTCAGGTTTCAAGAAAAAACTCTCAAAAACAACCTCTCTGTTAAAAACCTGTTGCTAACTAGATTTCGGTATTACCGACTTGCGGTAATACCGCTTGTCAAATGTGGTCATACCGATTTTGGGATTTCAAGAAAACCTTTCAAAAACAAGCTATCTGGAAAATACATACCGCCATATAGATTCCGGTACTACCGACTTGCGGTAATACCGCTGATCACTTGCGGTCATACCGATTTTTCTGAACAGGATTCCAGATGCACAAACAAATGCAATGCATGAATCCTAGTTGATCAAGATGGCACATAAATAGACATTCAAGCTACTAGCCATGATCCCTCTTAATAGTACGGCGTCTAGCCTATAAATCCGATCTTTTCTTCAAACATCGAGACCGATAAAATACTATAAAAGGATCTTAGACTAAATGATATATTTACCTTGAGCTATTGCGATCTTTATTACCTTTGCATTGCTTATATCCATATCATCATTCAAGCTTCGGGATTAAACCTTTAAACATCTTAACACACATGTTAGTCTCTTAACACATTGTTGACACTAATTACCAAAATCATTTTTAGGGCCTAGATGTTTTCAATGAGCACAATGAATGGGATGATGGGGGATTGGGGGCGGCTCGTGTAATCTCCTTTTTTTCTTCTTTTGAAAGTATTCGATCAGACTCTTTTCTTGAGATCAATTATAGCCTTTCTTGAAGGCAGTACTATCCTCTCTCTTCAAGCATCATTGTAAAAATGTTTTGCATAAGAAAAGCGCCAAGCGACCGCATCCATACTGTTTTTATCTTGTCATTGTGTTCAAACTTGAAAGTAGCGCACACCGCAAAACCTCAATGAGTTGCTATTTGATTTCATGCCCTACGCGAAATTTTTTTCTTGATTCCTACGGGACTAAATTATTTTCGGTGAGATTCTTATGTTTCAAACGGGGGCCTCAGACTCAGTGAGAGGTTTTTCTTGCGAGGACCTCTCTGAGATGATTTTCAAAGCGACAAGTAACATAGGTGTCCTATTCGGCTTTTGCTCCTTCTCCAGGCCGACCGCCCAGCTAAAAACCCCCAGCCCACTACTAGCCCCGAGCCGCGCCGGGAGTATGGCTATAAACAAGCCAGCCCGTCGATACAAGCTCGAGCGAGTCTGAGTTGGCAGTCGAGCTTTGAGCTGGGCTCGTGTAGGCTCGGTAACACATGACTTCATGAAGAAACAGGCATTCTTACAGGGCAATCACAGAACAATATAGTTGCAGCTTTCACATGCAGCAATTTTCAATAAGTGAACGGAGCTGATCATAACATAACGAGCATGTTTTACTAATTAGGATGAAAATTACAGAAAGTATCTCAATAGGAGTACACAGTAGCACGGCTGACAGATCAGAAGATAACATCCAACACGTCTTAAAAGTTCTTAATAGGAGCAAGAATGTCAACAGGTAGACATGACATCACGTAGATTCACTACTACTAAACCAGTTAGCCAAAAGGTACTTCATCTTCCTCCAACAGCCACAAAATGCTTCCACTGTTGGCAATCAGAAATTAGCTTCAACTAGAACCTCCAAACACTTCAGTTGATATCAAAGTATTTCACTCCAATATGTAGTTACTAAGTGTTGCATAAACATTTGACATTTCATAAAGTTGAATGTATATATTTTATATCTGTAATAAACTAGTATTGATCACAAACAAGCAGAGTTGGTTGTATTCATATTTAATGAACAATGATGAATGAAAAGATACATGTTTTATTCATCTACACTTGATAGCATTGGCAGGACAAGAAGTTTTTAACTTGCCATCAAAACTAACAATGAAAACCATAACAAGTTAACAACCTTCTGGAAGAAGAGACATCTTTTTTACTGGGAGAGATCAGAAGAGCCATCTTGACCATAACACTAGAAAGTAAAAAAAAAATCTAGAGATCCGAAGCAATATGAATCCATTTTTTTCAAGGAGGATCCAGTGAGCTAGCATGCATGATAAAGAAGACATAATAACTAATTGCTATCCACAATCGAAATGGCTTCTGGAGTTTCGGTTGATGACAAAGAAATGGAGTTAGCAGAAAGAACAGAAAGTAAACAAGGATTAGATGTATACAATTATTTGGTAAAAAAACAGCAACATCCATGTACTTACCAAATCCTTCAGTTTGTGGTGGCCTCCTCTGATCCAACTTGACGCAGACACCAAAGCTTGCACCGTTGATGGGAATAAAGAGCTACGATAATCATTAACTACTTGACCTCCAGTGCTGAAAGCTGACTCTGATGAGACCGTGGTAATGGGAAAAGTGAGAACATCTTTGTCCATCTTAGCCACTATTGGATACTTCAATCCATTCATCCTCCACCACTAAAGTATGTCGAATTTATCCGGAGGAATAATTTCAACTGGATCATCAAAGTATTTCCTTAAATCTGGCTTTGAAGGATAAGTAGCATTCTGGGCTTTCATAAACTCTTGGAATTGGCTAGCAACCGAGAAAACACTACTAGAAGTACCAACAGATGTACTAGTGCATTGAGAATTGGACTCATTATTCTTCAATGTTGACATGCTTTTGTTATATTCAATTTCATATAAAGCATACAACTCATCCATTATAGATTCCACAGATGCCAACTTTTCAGGTTGATCCATTCCTGAGTACAAAGAAGGAAATGTGAACTTAATCATGCCCATATTAAATCTTGGGTCTAGAACTGCAGCAACTGCAAACAAAAGGGTGCAGTCTGGGCCACATTCTGGGCCCCAATACTTATCAAACTTATCTAGCATTGCATCTGCCATGACTCTAAAAGATGGATTCTTAGTCTTTAACAACTGACCTAGTACCTTCTTTACATTGACAATATGGGGATAAAACAGATTGGAGGTGGGGTATTTTGAACCTGAAAACTCCTCTGTAGCCAAGTGAATAACACAAAGGACATCGTTGACTTCTTTATAGAACACCCAATCCCCATCCGTTGGTTGCCACCCAACTAGCCACCTATAGTTAGCATCTCCAATTCTCCAGCAGCATAAACATCAATGGCAGCTCTGTAATGAAAAACAGACTAGCATTTTGAATGTTGAACCCCACCTAGTGCCCTGCTGTCCGCGTCGTCGCTTGGAGGCAAAGGAGTAGAGGCTCAGGGCGAGAGGCGGAGGATGGCGCACCCCGCCATGGTTGGTGGCCGGCGGGGTCGGAGGATGGGGCTCGGAGCCGGGAGGAGAAGCGACTGGGTCAGGTGTGGGCGTCGTTGGGGAAGGGGTTTGGGGAATGGCAGGATGGCCACATGAGTGGTCAGGGTGGATAGGATAAGTGGATGAAGTTGGGACTTGGGTTAGGGTGGGGAGCTAGCTTTTTTTTTACCGCCCTAGCCGAGAGTACGAGTCGTGCGCACGCACGCGCACGGCCGTGGCACGTCAGATCGGCGAGGCCGTGAGCGCCTACCGTTTTTCGGAAAACAAAAGGAAAAGACGAGCACCACACCGGGTCGTGGGGCCGCGAGCGAGCCGGGGCGACGAGTGCGGCCGTCCGCCCGCGGGACGGGACGCCACTGCTACTGCGACTGCGAACGCGAGCCCCACACCGTCGCGGCTGCTATACATACCATACCCCCCACCCCCTCCTCCTCCTCACCCCCAACACACAACCCTACCGCTCGCCTCGCCTCCTCCGCCCCTCTCGCAGGACGACGAGTGCTGCTTGCGCCTTCTCCTCCAGACTCCGGTAACCATCTCGCCCCCCGTCTCGATCTCGCGGAAGAGCAGAGGCCACGCGGCGCGTGCTCGTGCGTGCAGTTCTTTCCCCCAGACCCGCCTCGCATTGCGCTTTCTTTCTGCGCGGACGTTGGGCCGATTTGATCTCGTGTCCCGGTGCCCATTTCCTCTCTCCCGACGTGGACCCGACCGGAACTTGGGAGGAGGGAGCGCACTTTTTTTTCGCGAAGACGTAGATCTGCGATCCGTGCCGCCTTTTGGCGTGCGATCTGGAAGCGCTGCGAGCGTTTTGGATGGTAGAATGCTGCGATTTGTGCTGTGTTGCAAAGAAAGCTATGGTTTCTTTGTTTGATAATCTTTAGTTTCATGTCCTAGTTGAAAAAATCGCAACGCTTTTACAAGTGATGGGTCAGTTTCTTTGTGAATTTTGCAGTAGAGTTTCTTGGAAAGAAATCATCCCATTTAGTCCGCATCCTTCACCGATAGGGTATCTGGTTGTTTCTTTTATTGAAGTGTAACAAATGTAGCTTTGTGCGAGCTTTGCTGTAGGTAGAAAATGGCTGACGCCGAGGACATTCAGCCCCTCGTCTGCGACAATGGAACTGGTATGGTCAAGGTAAGACATTGGATTCCACAAGCGCTTTTTAACTTTTGTCATGGAAATGTAGTGTTCTTTGTAACAGCTGGGTTGACAATGTGTTATTGTTGGCAGGCTGGATTCGCGGGAGATGATGCGCCGAGGGCTGTTTTCCCCAGCATTGTCGGCCGCCCACGCCACACCGGCGTCATGGTCGGGATGGGGCAGAAGGACGCCTACGTCGGTGATGAGGCACAGTCTAAGAGGGGTATCTTGACCCTCAAGTACCCCATTGAGCACGGTATCGTCAGCAACTGGGACGATATGGAGAAGATCTGGCATCACACCTTCTACAATGAGCTCCGTGTGGCCCCGGAGGAGCACCCCGTCCTCCTCACTGAGGCGCCGCTGAACCCCAAGGCCAATCGTGAGAAGATGACCCAGATCATGTTCGAGACCTTCAACGCTCCTGCTATGTACGTCGCCATCCAGGCTGTCCTCTCGCTGTACGCCAGTGGTCGTACCACAGGTGAGCTAATATAATATTGAACTGTAGATTAGATTAATTTGTAAATCTTGCAGTCAATGATGGAGCAACATTGAATTAGTTGCATGATAGGTGTGATAAGTATTTTTCGATGAAACATGATAGGGAGTTCTCATACGTGGACTTGTGCATGAACATACTCATGTTGTTGGTGCGGATTTGGCTCCCTTTATATATAATCTCTGAAAGGGGGATCAATATTATGATTTGCTACAATTGTCAAGAACTGAATGTACCCTCTTGCCTGTCTCAGGTATTGTGTTGGATTCTGGAGATGGTGTCAGCCACACTGTTCCCATCTATGAAGGATATGCTCTCCCCCATGCTATCCTTCGTCTCGACTTGGCTGGGCGTGATCTCACTGACTACCTCATGAAGATCCTGACCGAGCGTGGTTACTCATTCACCACTACGGCTGAGCGGGAAATTGTGAGGGACATGAAGGAGAAGCTTGCCTACATTGCCCTGGACTACGACCAGGAAATGGAGACTGCTAAGACCAGCTCTTCCGTGGAGAAGAGCTACGAGCTTCCTGATGGGCAAGTTATCACCATTGGTGCTGAGCGTTTCCGTTGCCCTGAGGTCCTCTTCCAGCCATCCTTCATTGGAATGGAAGCTGCAGGTATCCATGAGACTACCTACAACTCCATCATGAAGTGCGACGTGGATATTAGGAAGGATCTATATGGCAACATTGTTCTCAGTGGTGGTACTACAATGTTCCCTGGAATTGCTGATAGGATGAGCAAGGAAATCACTGCCTTGGCTCCTAGCAGCATGAAGATCAAGGTGGTTGCTCCTCCTGAAAGGAAGTACAGTGTCTGGATTGGAGGATCCATCTTGGCATCCCTCAGCACCTTCCAGCAGGTAAATAAACATGGCAGCAATATACTTTTTTTATCTCACGAACCTGAATGATTTGCTTACAATGTTGCTTGCTGTTGCAGATGTGGATTGCAAAGGCTGAGTACGATGAGTCTGGCCCATCCATCGTGCACAGGAAATGCTTCTAATTCTTCCGACCCAAGAATGCAAGCCAAGAGGAGCCATTATCGCTACCCTCCTGCTTCGTTTCTTTCTCTTTTTGTTCCTGTTTCTTCATTAGCTTGGACAAAGTTTTCAGCCGGCCTGTCTGTTATCGTTTTCTTCGATTCAAAGGCTGTAATATCTATTGCTACCTGTGCTTCCCACTTGTGATTTTGGACACATATGTTCAGTTTATTCAAATTTATTCGGATGCCTAATGAAGGTACTAGAAAAATATGAATGTTCTGATTGTTTTGGGTTATCGATATCTTGTTAAATGAATAATATTAAAGTGTCTTAATCCCAGTATTGTTGCATGAGGGTACTGCTATGCAGTATGCAAGAAGCAATGAACTCACAAGTTTCTTAATTAGCCATTTAGATCCTAGATCGTTGGTAAAGTCGTTGCTAATGAGCTTTGTATTGTGATGGGTTTGAAATGTTATTTTCTTGTGCCTTGGTTGCGTCCGTTTTTTATTGGTTGGTTCTATCTGATGCCTTCCTGTCTTGTGCTGGAATATGCATCAGATAAATTCTCTTGTGCAGGCTTTAGCAGCAGATGAGCACGCTTTGCTGCTTAAAGCTGTACTGTTCAAGACATTCCTGTATAAGAGGAATCTTTACTCTTTTCTTCAAACAAAATGCGAGGGAGGGCTGATGATATGAAAATGCCATTGCTTTTCAGACCATAAAATGCCATAGCTTTGACAGGTAGGATATCATATGATACCTGATCTGGTCAATGTGGTTGCATTATGCCGTCTCTGTTCAAGAAAGTGATCTCGGTTCTGTTACGCCTTCGCTTTGTGTTTCCCTCCATATGTAGATGTTTTGAGAGTTTTGTGTTTTTAGCTATGTTCGGGAGTAATAGCAAGTAGAAATGGGGTAGTTCCATGGTGCTCACGCAACGTTGCAATCAAGGTAACGTGTGGCATGATACATATAAAATTCCTGTTCATAGGTCTTGGGCAAACGGCTCCAAAGGTGGCATGATTCGACCACACGTAGATGCCGGACCACATTTCAAATTATCCACTCGCTTTCCTTGAAAAGAAAAACAAAAGCCCATGCTATTAATGTTGTTTTCTTTGCATTGAAACTTTTCAATCCACATGAGGCTTAAGCTTGTACTTTTAACAAATAACACTCGACCCTATAATGTTTACTGGAATCTGGACAAAATGTTAAAATTTGTCCAGAACCTGTAAATCTGTTTGATATATTGGTTTTCATACATCCATATGTTTTCAAGCTATACAAATGTCGTTGTCAGGTTATCATCATTCATCAAGCTTCTGTTTGCCCTATATAATCTTGAAGTCTGGGCTTGCTACTTGAAGTAGGGTATAGAAATGGGTTTACCGAGCGAAACAGCAGTAAATTGAAGCTGGCTTGAATCATTTCTAGCTACAAACACACATGATACTTAGAAGCTGGAATTCCTGCAAACTTTCTTCAACAAAGGCAAATAGGGGACTGAGAGCTAGCTTTAACTTGACTATAACAAGTATACATTATAGTGCCATGTTCATCACAATGTACATCGACTAACAATTTCCTGTTTCATTTGAACAACCTCAGCAAAAGCAACCTGAAGAGTTTGTTGTGCAAAGGTAAAAACTTCCCCAGATGTTGATCCTTCCCTGGCATATCTAAGGGCATCACGGTGAAGCTCACTATACCGCAAACATTCGTCCAACACAAAACCATTTTTAGCTTCTTTCGTCCATCGTTTCAATATGTAAAACTCTGGTATGGCACGTACATCAAGAGCCAAGAATACTCTCAGTATATGCCGACATATAACACCAGAACTCTCAAACTTACAGCAGCTACATTTAGCTCTCTTGCCAGAAGTATCATAGCTGACCGTGCATGTGGCTTCAGTATCCTCCTTCGTGACTTTATACAGAGCAATGAGCCCACCATTCTCAAGATTAGAAATATAATAACCTAATGATTCGATGAATTCCTCCTCAAATATGTTAAAAACTGACCTTGTGTATATTTCTGACACCTGTTTCAGCATGTTTGAGGGGGTTCTTAGAACAGGTCTGGTAAAAGATGTGGCTAGATCTTCTAGAGCTTCCCTTTCTGACCAACCTGCCATCACATGTTCAAACAATGAAATGAAGACTGGCAAAGGTGTTGTTGTGTTGAAGTACTTTTCGAAGAAATTTCTCAAGCTTTCAGGTCTCTGAGTTGCTGAAAGATCAGCAATAAATACATCTTTGAAATATACAGGAACCCATTTTTGCCGAATTCTGTATAGAGACTGGAGCCATAAGTTGTCATCCAGGTCATACTTATCAAGGATTTTCTTCCAAGCCGACTCAAACATTTCAGCTGTTTCGGGCTCATTGATGCACACAGAGAATTCGTCTTCAAAGGAAGCACATCCAAAATAAATATTAGCCAAAATTTCCTTGCATCTGTTTAATATCTGAGAAGTACAATACCGATGGTGTGTTTGTGGAAATACTTTTGTTATTGCTGAACCAATGGCTTCATTATAACCAGTAGTTAGTGACGTAGGATGGTGTGAACCCATTGCTGTGATCCAGTTCTGAAATAGCCAAACATAGGAAGCCTCCGTGAACTCTGTTAGTAATGCACAACCAAACATTACACGTTGCACGTGATGATTGACACCGGTGAACATAACCAATGGCAAAAAGTCCTTGTTCTCAGCAAAAGATGTATCAAGTGTTACAGCATCTCCAAAATAGTAATACGATGTTCTTGCTTTGGCGTCAGCCCAGAAGGCATGGGTCAAGCAATCATGTTTATCAACTTGAAATGCATATGAAAATGTAGGATTCTCAGCATTCAGCCGCTTGAAGTACCCAAGAAGCTTTTGAGTATTATCCACCCCAAACGCACTACGGCAGCAAGGTTCTATTATCTCTCGATCATTTGGTGCTTGGTTCTCAAAATTCCTCCCTAGGTCTCCTAGCTGCGGATTCAAGGTTGGAGCAATTGAATTCTCTCGAAGAACACTAGTTTTTGCAAGAACAACGACTTCATTGTTTGACTGAATGTAGTGCACCTTGTTTGGTACACCAGCCAACTCATGTGTATGTGCCAAGAAAAGCTTTGAAACAAGCCATTTATCGTGGTCCCTTTTCACTACCTCAAACATCGCCTGGCAACCTTCCCTTGGAGCAGCCCGATTTCTCTTTTTTTTGTGCTCATTATTATTTTCTTCACAAGGTGTAGCCCCTTCCTTGGTGCAAACAAAGCGCCGCATTACAAAGGTTTCGTCCTTTGGTGAACGGCGGGATAATCTGATACGTACATCAAAGCCCATATGGCTAGCATAGGCATAATAGAATGTCTGGGCAGCTTCATGAGAAGGGAACTCCATTCCCACAAATGGTTCTAATTGTGCATATTCCTCAGGTGCAACGTATCTCACTATGCTTGGAGCTGCTACAACATGATTGTGTTCCTTGATGAGCTTCGCCACAACCCAACGCCCGTAGTACTTCAGAGTAACTTCGACCATTGCATGACACCCCTCC
Source organism: Phyllostachys edulis (assembly GCA_036346405.1). Taxonomy (NCBI): domain Eukaryota; kingdom Viridiplantae; phylum Streptophyta; class Magnoliopsida; order Poales; family Poaceae; genus Phyllostachys; species Phyllostachys edulis. The sequence continues at coordinate 18,724,185 of CM070549.1, read as the reverse complement.
CTTATTGTTGCACGCTTTCTCTTTCTCTTGCCAGTGTCATAGTTTTGCTTCTTATTGTGGAAGCCCTCCTTTGAACACACAAAACGCCGCATGATAATAGATTCATCATTCCTTGAACGACGGGACTTGCTAATGCGCACAGAGAAACCTACCCGACTAGCATAAGCCATGTAGAACACTTTTGCAGCCTCCTCTGATTCAAACTCCATGCCAACAAAAGGTTCGCTATTTTCTAGATTCTCTTTACTGGGATTGTTATTCACGTCAACCAGTTGGCTGCTGACACCAAATGCCATCTGGTTTTCAATGTGATCATTATTAAGATCAACATTGTTGTCCCTAAAAGGATCGTCTTCGTTTGAGGCGCTCTCCATGACAACAACTCAATGCTGCCTAACAGCCTAAGCATAAGTTAATCTGGAGGGTGTGTTTCAAGAACTAAGAGTCACATACTCTGGAAAAAAAAAAAGGAACAGCAGATCAAATTCAATCCTTTGGTAAAACAACACATGCAAAATGTGTCATGCAAAAAATAAAGCTGACCCAGCTAATTACCTAAACGAAAAAGAAACTTCCTTTTAGACTACATATTTATAGCCCATTGGAAGTTTCAGAGTGCAGACTAAAATGTTAAAATTTATACAACCAAGATTAATAAGATGCTATAATAGTATCATACATTAGTACATTTCTCATCAAGGCAACCTCCCAGGTTTTTGTAGTTTACCACCTACAAATATACTATTATCAAAGAAAAGAGCATAAAGATCTAGGTTTTCTCAAGGTGTTAAAGACCGTGCCATGGAAGCAACATATCATATTGTAGAATTGAACTATAAAAATGCAAAACCATATATCCTACCCAAGGATCAAAGAACCATTACCGGGCAAAATCCCGTTCGGAGCCCGGTAACCGGAAAAACCGGTGGAAAACCGGACAAAATTCAGAAACCAAAATTCGAATTCAAATTTCTCCCGGCCTTACCGGGCGGTAACCGGAAAAACCGGTAAAACCGGAAAACAAAGGAAATTGGTTAATTAGCAATTGTAGAGTACCACAGTCGTAGTTGGTTGTATTTGGAGTAGGAGCGAGAGGGAAGAACCCTTATGTTTGGGTCGTTGGTTGTGTGGGAAGACTGTTGTTGTCTATTGAATGGCTCAAGGTTTGCAGATCTGGTTTTTGTGATTTTATCGATAAACCGATTGATTTATGGGGTGAATAGGTTTTGGTTGACCAGTAGTTCCTTTGGGAGAAACATTTTAAGTTGCAGTGTGTCGAGACTTGAGATTGAGCAGAAGAAAATTAAGTTATTTGGTCTCTGTGGATTTTGCACAGGTATAGCGAATGAACAAGCCATCTGATCTTTATGTGGATTTTGAACTGGTATAGCAAATGAACACGACTGGTTGTTGGTTCATAGCATAAAAAAACAACCAACTGAAAGATAACAAGTGAAAAAAACATGTTTCAATACGTAATCTAGCACAAAAAGGCCTAAACCAACCAAGGAATGCAATTATGAAGTCAAAAATTCAAATTCAACTTTCAAAGTTTTCGGCCGGTTTTTAATGTCCTGTCGGGCGGTAACGGTAACACCAAGAATCACGGTTACCGGTTTTTTTCCCCTGATCCTACCTGCTTTTAATAGCGCCACATTCTATATCTAAAATTACCATTTAAACATCTAGTTTATGCATCTTGATTCTTGAAGCAATTAAATCTGCGGTATGGCATCATCAAAGATCTTTCAAATCTTCTAATGTATGATTAGAACTTTAGAACCCATGCACTGAACCTGGAATTCAATTGATCAATTCTTAAGTGAACCCTGATGAATGGTAGTATGGCAGAAAAAAATTGACAACTCCACAAACCCTAACAAACTAATAGACTAGTGTATAGTATAAATATATAAAATTCACAATTCCCAAGATTAGGTACACTGTACAAATATGTTAAGGATTCAAGATGAACATACCAGCTGGGCCACAGGGGCTCCATGGTGTGGGATTTGTTACTTAAGTGTCGTGGATTTACAGTTCTTCAACTGCAGTGTAGTCTGGTGATTCCTCCACAAACCTTCAAGAGATGAGCTAACGTGGACCAATACCCACCAGGACCCATGCATACAAGGGGGCCAGAGGAGAACAAGCTGTGGGCAACCGCGGTAGTGGATAAAACTGTTCGATTAGATCCTACAACCAACAGGTGCAAATTTAGTTGCCAGTGACTGGATCTGATCAGAGGTACACTGAACCATGCCACACCAATAAAACTATACGAGAAAGTAAAGAGATTAAGAGGCCAAGGGCAGCCTAGTTTTTCCATGTATCACACAATATTGGCATCAAGATTGAACTATTAGTTGAAATTTGTAAAATAGCCACATGGCATGAACTAGCCATACCAACCTAGTGTGTCAGCCATTAAACTGGCATAATGCTCTACACAAACCAGACCAAAATAATATAGAGCCAGCATGCAGTACCAGCGCTGCTCAAGGGCCAAATTGAAGTTTTTTTTTGTTTTTTTGCGAGAGAAATCGAAGTAATATTTGCTCACATGGCTTTCAGAATAGTACCCTATCCTGAAATGGTAGTGATTTTTAACACTAGTAGACAAGGTCCACATCAATAAACGATCATGGTTTTTTAACAGGAAAAATCGACAAAGGATTCAAGAATTATTCCACAAACAAAAACTTAACTAACGTAGAATCTTAACATTGCTGAACACCTCTCAGACAAAAAGAGAGTGAACTAATGGTACCTTGTTTCTTTCATTGCTCAGTTAAGAACATATCTTACATAATTCGACAGAAAATTCAATTGCAGACTAGCACCATAGTTTCACGGAACAAGGATAATGTTTCCTGTTCAGAAATTTGTGGTACAGTTAATCTCTGAGCAACTACCAATCACCCCACATATGCTGGCAAGTTAAGAGTAATACACGCGTATTGGGGTGAGCATCCAGCCAGTTTTGATGTTCTTAGGAATTTTGCTTTCAAGATTTCCAAAACCAAGTAAGCAAAACTCCAGTCCAGACCATAACATTCTCGGCAGTAACCGAATCTAATACGCCTATGGTTAGGATTTGGGACAGTACGGTACGGATCAAGCTGGCCAATCCGAGAGACCGAGACCCTTTAACACGCTCATTCGATCAGAGAACCCGCCGGGAGCGATCCGCGCGGGAGCGAGACGCCACGCAGTTAGGGCTGCAGATACAGGGAAAGGGAGAGAGAGAGGGGGGGACGGGTCACCTTCGAGCCGGCAATGGACAGCGGCACGACGCAGATCACCCCGGCGGCCGGCGGCCGGCGGCGTCACTCCACTAGCACTACCACTACCAGTGTCTAGAGCACCATCACCGCCGCTTCCTCTTGCTCTCGAGTCTGAGCTTGCCTGTTCTACGCTAGTAGAAGGCTGCCTCGTCTCTTTGCCTGCCCTCTTCGCATCTGCGAAAAGACGGCGGTGCCCCTGGTTTGCGAATTGTGATCCAATTGGGCTGTGAGATAGAGCCTGTCCCGCCCAGCCCACGAAACAGATTGGAGAAGAAGGAAGCGTGAATCACAGCTTACTGCCGGGGAGAGGGACCAGCCGCTCGTCGCCGACGGGAGGTAGCGGCGACGGACGTCGGATTTACGGCAAGGAGTGGACGCGCGAGTGGGCCTCGGGATGCTGTTTGTGGGCTCGATGACGGCAAGGATGGGGGAAGTGGCAGCCCAAACAGTTGATGACTATTGGCCCAGATACATAACTTCTACGGGCTAACTGGGCCGGCAAAATGCTTAATAAAATATTACCTTCCGCTAAAAAAAATTTAGCTTACTGAAGCTATTCATAGGCTTTTTTTATCCAGCTTAAACGGATTATTATAATTAATAAGAGAACTAAATAGTAAATACCAATAGGCCTTTAAACCTACCGTCCTGGCTGATTTAGCATCTCTCCCTATAGAAAAGGATTTTAGTTTAAATTCCGAGTCAATCCGAAGAGATTAAATCGGATCACAAGCTCTTAGTTTACACACTTCTTCATCGCATTTTGATTGTTGGTCTTCTTCATCGCATTTTGATTGTTGGTTACTTACCATCTCCGAATAGCAACGTGACCATCTTTATTAGCGCTTGATGTGCTGAAGATGCCGATCGAGTACCACACGATGCATGTAATTGCCAAAATGATCTCACATCACGATTGAAGGAATAATTGGTCTACGTACCTTGTGTGCGTGAAATGCCGACAGTGATCGTTCTCAACGAGCTCTACAGCCTATATAGCGCTGCATATGCATGTGAGAAGCTTGTAATTAATTTTATAGTGCTTGTGCCCCGGTGAGGCTACAAGAGTGCGCAACCAACAAACTTACGTACATATTGTTCAATTCCTCCAACAATCTCGACTGACAAAATCTAAGCAATGTGTATACTATATTCCACTCAAAGAAAATATTTAAGTCTGTGCACGATTTCGATCTCGACTAGTCCAGTCCCAATACGATATTGGCCAAATTAAACGACTTACAAGAAAGGGCACTTGCTTTGCAGTTTGTGAATCTTATATATGATCTCTCCAGCTTGCAGAAAGCTCTAGCTATTGTACAAGCGTATTATATCCTTCATTCTTTGATTCGCTGATAAAATATCAATTTTGCTAGTGCGAAGTGCTAACCATGCATGCGCAACATTAATCCCCAAGTCAATCGTGAGATCGATCTCTGTATATGCATCGGACCGCGTGGAGCTATGACCAACTTTAAGCTTCTCTATACCGTAGTGGCACGAACGTTATGTGCTCACGTTTTGTCTCGTATTGCGACAAGAGAGATCGCAAGTTTTCAGAAAAAGAACGAGATCGCAAAACCATTCAGTGTACCTCGCCAACGAGGACTTTATATCTTTCATTTGTCAACAGTAGAAGAATCTTAAGTTTTCCTAAATGGCAATGCTCTCTCGTTCAATTAATTAATTAATTAGCACGCCATGTTATATGGCAAATCAAATTCAGTGTACCTCCTAAAACAGAAGAATGTGAAATATTCTAGTACTATGGCCGTTGAGCCGTATCTAAATGGCCGAGATAAACAACAAAAAAGTGATTACAAACAGCTCTCTTTTTCTCAAAAGGTACTTAGACATCCACCTTTTAAATATTACTCTCTGGGACGGGATCTGCTGGCAACTATAGCAAACCTATGCCGTCCTTGGGCGCGCATCCAACGGCGAGAAGAAAAGCTTCAAGGCAAAGGGTCGTGTTCAAGGACTGCAGCCGATCTCCTCCCATGTACCTTCCCGTGGCATGAAGCACCAAGCCCGGGAATACGGATCTAATGTTCTTGTGTTTTATTGAAGATAATTCTTACATGCATGTAAGAGCAAAAAAACGTACGGAATCTTACTAAGTTACTAAGTGGTTGTTTGATTTGAAGCCACAGCTAGTACTCTTACCAAAATTTGATAATAAATTAAAGATTTGGTCACCATTTACTACTAAAATTTAGCAACGGCCCAGTAATTTGTTAACGCGGCCGCCCCAGTTTTGGTTCGGCAGCGGCCCATGCAACAATGATGTGGCAAGGTCTAGTTGGTGCATTAAATGTGTTTTTAGTTTGATTACGAACCTTCAAATGACTAGGGGTCTGTTTGGTTTGTTACCGATGTGAATAAAATCAAATTTTGGTAATGTCAATAGAAATTGGCTATCATTTGGTTTGCTACCAATATTTGGTAATGCCAACAAAAATTTGGTAACGCCAACGAAATTCAATGACACACGTGGACAATCCGAGGGTGAGGAAATCGTTCACCAAAAATTTGGTAATGCCAAAATTTGATATGGCCGCAATCCAAACAACGCTCATTTTGCTAAAATTTTGCATTGCCTAAGTTTTGGCTATGCCAAACTTTGGCTTGTTTTATTAGGGTCATGAACTAAACAACCTTATAGCTCCTCAATTCGGTATCCAATTTGCAATCCGTTCAGATTGTTGTGTTCCTTATCACAACATCAACAAAACAAGACAAATGCTGGCTATATTTTGACGTTGTGAAATACTAGATGACATGTGATCTCACATCGACCACAATCCAAACACCATTTTTCCCTCTTAGGCTTTGGTATTGTCCGGATTTTGGTATTGCCAAAATTTTAATTAAGCTATATGGGGGCACAAACCAAACAGCCCCTACGAAACAAGGAGTCACTGGTTTACGAGGACATGATCTAGCATATTATCTTTGGAAACAATTTCTACCCTGATGCATTTCCATGTTTTTCTTACCACTCGTCGCAAAAAAAAAAAAGTTTTTCTTAGCACGGAGAGTACGTGCATGCCTACCATATAAATGCTCCGATGTTTTCTTCCTTTAACACTGCCTGTGGCTAGGGTCCAGTTTTTGGGAGAAGATGGAGTTGGCAGGTCAAACACTCCGGGCTCCACTAATTTTTGAAGCCAGAGCCAGAGAAACGGGATGTGCATTTGTATACGAGAGTTGGAGCAACATTTGGGAAGCTTCACCGCTCCTTCCACTGAGACTAGCTTCTTCCGGAGTTAGCTTCTAGAGCCCAGAACAGAATAATTGAGCCTAGCTCGGTTGGTAGGAAGTGAGTGTTCAGGTTCGAGTTCTCTTCAACTTGAATTTAGATGCATTCTTCTTCTTAACACGTAAATATATATGGTTCCTTCTAGGTTTTCTTGTTTTTAATTCTCTGTTCTTTCAAAAGAAAAAATAGCTAACAGAAATTGAAGCCAGACCTTGGCCAAACAGGGCCTGGTAGAGTGACAATAACTCCAGCATTCGAGTCAAAAGCTCCAGACAGAAAGAGACCTGCACTAATAAGTAAGTAATCTTTCCAGCTTGCAAAAGCTCACCTGCAGCTCGATCTCCGGCCACAAGGGGAGGACGAGAGAGGATCAGACAAGACACTTCATGGCAAAGCACTACCATCATCACGCAAGGATAAGATTCCAACGATCGAATGCAGTAAATCTCCGGCCGATCCCTTCGCCCGTGCCGTGGCCTGTCGCGGCGGAGGTTGCAAGCACTATTACAAAAAAAAAAATCTAATACTGGACGTTTCATTATAGACGGTTGACTAAAACTGTCTGTATTACATGCAATCACATACGATTTTTGTTTAGAAATCGTCTGTGTTACTGGCTGCACTAAAAACCATCTGTAAAGAAGTAATGTCACAGACGGTTCTTAACAATAACCGTCTATGATAATTCTACATATCAGTGGCGAATCCAGGAGAAAAAATGAGGGTGGGTTCAACCATTCAAAGTCTCAAATGACTAAACTAATTTATAACAAACAAAGTCTGGTATTCTTGTGCAATCAAATTCATAGTTTCATATATGAATAAAAGCAAAACAAAAAAAAATACAATAAAGATACATCGCTAATGGAAAGTGCATCTCCCAAAACATGTAAATATATTTCCATTAGGTAACAATCTGTATATCAAAATTAGAAAAAATAGTGATACAATAGCAAATTGTATTTAAAATATCATGAACATTCAAAATAAAAGAATCATACCACTAAGACGCTAGCTTGAATCACGACTTTCACGAGGCAAATTTATTCTACGATTTTTCATGCCTTGGAAGGATCTTATAATTGCATCATCATCAATGGATCTAAATATATCTCGCTCGATATAGCACACCATCAAATCATTCAGCCACTCATCCAAGTTCGTTTCTCCATTATTGCAATTTGCAAACCTATGAATAAATTGCTAATTAATTATATACCACAATAATATAATACCATACTATATTATATTCTAACAAATTGCTAATCAATTAATTGATTTGATGAATAAATTGTGACTTATGTCTTATGAGTATTACCAGTTACCACTTGTAGTCGGATTGGGGGAGAATTGAGACTTCAAAGCTTCAATCATCAATAAATCTCCCCAGTCCCCACTGTCCCCAGTCGGCTCGCCACTGCCCACTGGACCGCCATTTCCCCTCCCCGAGCGAGCTCCCCTCCAGAGGCCGACGCGACGCCAACCGCCTCCGCTCCTTGTCGCCGCCTGCCCGCCTCCGGCTGACCGGCTCCCCCACCCGGCTCCGAGCTCCCATTCCTTGCCTCGGCCTCCTCCTCGCCTCCCGGCCTCCTCCAGGGACAAGTGGCGTCGGTGCGCCATGGCTCCCGAGGCCTCACCGCCGCCTCCGGTGCCGGTCGGCCAGCCCGCCTCCTCCGTCCTCCGAGTTCGGATCCGGCTACAGGCGGCCTCCCGCCTCCTCCGGCCTCCAGCGGTCCGACCCACGGCTTCGCGGCTCCGCCCTCTCCGAATCCGGCTACCAGCAGCACCGCACCGCCGCCCCAGCTCCCTCGGCCCTCCGCCCTGCCCCTCGGTGCGTCCCGATTGGAGTTTTGCGGATTTGGAATTGGGTGATTTTAGAATGGGGATTGGGGAATGATTTGCACAGGTGGGATGTGGGAAGTGTTTGAGGGAGTTGGGCATGTGGGCTTCGCTGCTTCGGCAAAGGCCCATAAGCAGATCAGCCCATCCTTTTTCTTCTTCCTACTCGAAACTAGACTCGGGCACTCACCACTCGGTGACTCGGTACTCAGTCGGCCATGGCCACGGTGGATGGCCAGAGTTTGCTCGGGGGTGGGGGGTTCCGGTGCCAGCGGAGGGTAGGTTGAAGCCTGTTGAAGCCCCCCTGCTGGAATCGCCCTGCTACATATTACAGACGGTTTTCAACAAACAACAGTATGTGATATTACTACATATCACAAACGGTTTTTAATTATAATTGTCTATGATAATATCGCTACAGCTCCCCGTTGAAGCCCGATGCGTTTCTTCGTCGCCGATGCGTCTCTTCATCGCATCAACGCCGCTTCGGCTCCCCGATGCGTCTCTTCATCTCACGCTCCGAATTTATTCCTTGTTTTATAAAAATGATCATTCGCCATCAAAGATGATCATCCCCACATATAACTCCACTACTTCTAAAAAAGCAGAAATGGTTGTCTCTTTTGTTTCCTTGTCGCCGGCATTAATGGCCTACCTGGCCGTACTGTACGAGCACCTCTCCGGCTGTACGTTGGCGGATGTTGCGGAAGAACAATGTTTCAACAGTGTCTTCATTCCTCTGTCTATGGATTTGCCGGAGCAGGTGATGGCCACCTTCTGCCGTCTTGACATCTTCCTCCGCCGTGTCTTCCGGGTGATCTCCCACTTTCGACGAGTTTATCGCGTCATCGACGTGGTCCTCCACAACAACGTTGCACGTCTCTAGGAGGCTTGTCGTCACTTGGACTGCTTAATCGAGGCGACGGGCGGCCAAGTCGACCAGGTCGAGACCCCTCAAGCAAGGGAAGAGAGCCTATGGGCTCAATTCTTCTTGATTCAACAGTCCGATGGTCTTCGGGAGACACTTGAACGAGCGTGTCAGCGGGTGAACGCATTTCAGGCTTTGTTCGATCGCGAACTGTCAGCCGCCACCGCCGCCGCCTACGAAGTTTTGAAGACGGAGATAACAGCCAACCTCCGCCATTAGAAAAACTTTGTTTATTTATAGGTTTCTACTTTTTTTTCAATCTTTGTAAGAAGCGACTGGCTACGTTGTTTGGCCATATGAAAATTCCAAAAAAAAAATCTAGTTTGAAGGTGAAGTTACTATATTAATTATATGTTGAATTATATATATATATATATATATATATATATATATATATATATATATATATATATGAGACGGTTTAGTACATGTAACAAATTAATTAATTATATATATCCGATCTGTGGGGGTGTGTGTGTGTACGTGTGTGTAGTTAAAGCAAATTTTCAGTAGTATTTAAATAACAAAATTGGCATATAACATGTAATTTCTTCATGTAAGTGTATATACATGCTAATATGCTCAAAACATAGAACTTGAGAACAACCATATCACGGACGGTTTTATTATGGAGCTGTCTGTGATATGAGACATATCATGGACGGTTCTATTATGGAATCGTCAGTGGTAGAACCGTCTGTGATATGTCTCATATCACGGATGGTTCTATTATGGAACCGTCAGTGATAGTAATCATAGACGGTTCTATAATAGAACCGTATGTGATAAGTTTCTTTATTAGTAGGAGCCCGGTCGCTAGGGTTTGCTCCCGCCCTAACACGTCACTCCCCAGCACACTTACTCTCGTCCGTTCCCCTCCCCACCTCGACGCCGCCGCACGACCCCGTCGCCAACGCCGCCCTTCTTCCCGTCGCCGTCGGTTGTGACACCACTCTGCACTGCACAAGACACTCGTACGATAGGAGTGTCTTATGCAATGTCAGGGTCGTGCCACAACTACGGTGACGCTGCCACCCAATCCATTGGGCTTGGCCCCGCGTGTCATCTGTGCCGCCACCTGCACGTACTGCCTGCCTGCATCCATGGCTTGGTTCTCCAGTGCGGCCCGCACCTGCTCGACCTCCTGCGCTCAGGCCCTGGCCCCCTGGCTTTGCTTTCCCCATCCTCCCTCTATTCTCCTCTCTGTTAGCTTAATGTCTTTTCTTGAGTTTGATTTTTATGCTTGAGCCTTAAGTTGTGTCCTGATGTTTGTGTGATTTATGCAAGGTGAAGGAGATGGATGAGGCTTGTGTTGGTGGTGCAGTCGCCGTCGTGGTTGCGCTATACTGAGGTATCACCCCCTTACTCTCTCTCTGTCTCTACCTACCCCGCTCTGTGATGAAAATGGCTAGTGCTCTCGATGGATGCCGATGGCTACTACCGATGTGGTGGGTTTGGACACCTTTGGTCTTGTTGTTGAACTGCTCAATGATGTTAATAGTCTTATCTTTGAAATTGAATTGATAATTAGTTCATATTAATAGTCCTCTTGCTCGTGGTATAATGATGTTAATAGTCTTATACTGAAATTGAATTGATAATTAGTTCATATTAATAGTTCCCTTGCACTGTGATTTAAACTGAGGGCTATTGGTGTATGTGCATTCTGTGCATCTTGCTTAGCTCATGCTGTGGGTTCAGATTGACAAAAATAAATAAGGCAAAATGATGGGTTTGGTTAATGCTCTCTGATGGATACTGAGGGTTATTGATGTTGGCTCTTTGTGCCTGGTTGACTTACATGGGATGTGGTTCGGATGAGGCTTAGCTGCAATTAACTTTTCAGATTTGTAAATGTTAGGCTAATTTGTAAAGCTGCAATTAACATACAAATTATTTATTAATTGGTGTGTATTCTATTCGAAAACAAGACCAAATGAGTCAAAAATACTACAACACCTCTTCACCTATCTCTCGCCATTCATTTCACCTTTGTTTGTGTAACCGTGTTCATACTGGTCAAGTTCTACTCCCTTACGTCCCAGGTACGTATACGTCCTACCATTCTATTTCTGATCTCTTCTCTATAATATCTCCAAGCAGTGGCTACTTATGCCTTTAAAAACGGCTCTCTCTCTCTCTCTCTCTCTATATATATATATATATAAGCCGGTTTTAAAGACACAAGTAGCCACTGCTTGAGGGTTTTATAGAGAATATATATCACAGACGGTTCTAAACACGAATCGTCTGTGATAGTCAACTATCACAGATGGTTCTGAGTTAATAATCGTCTATAATAGTATACATCACAAACGATTCGAAAACCGTATGTGATGATATCATATCATCACTGAACTATAAACTTAGATGGCTCCGAAAACCGTCTGTGATGACGTTTTTAAACTATCTGTAAAGATATTTTTCTGTACTAGTAAAGGTGCGCCCCTACATGAGGCTCGAGCGAGAGAGACGTGGTTCCAACTTCCAAGCCGTTTTCGCCACCAATGGGACGCGCGGGTCGTGGCGCGAGGAAGATCTGCCTCCCATGTTGCGTGCTGCTGCTGCTGCCCGCATGCATGGCCGTTGGTCGTCGCGCGCGCGCGCGGGTGCGGCAGCCTAATCTTGCTCGGCTGTTCCGCTGCGCGCGCGCCCCGATCGAGACACGCCGGCATGAGCCCATGTGCCACCAATCCATACATGAATCTGTCCATGACCATCATCCGCGCCCCGCGCGCATGCAGGGTGCCACAGGCGCAGCTTAGCCGCACACCGCACACCGCACAGGGTTGGACTTGGGGACCGGACAGTCGATCAGTCACATGCCGGGTCAGCCGGTCAGGTTCAGCAGTGTGCTGAAGATAGGGTTTTCCTCACGTTTGTGCTGCGAACTGTTGGTGGCTTTGTCGCGTCCGGGTTGGACGCGTTCGCTGGTAAGAGTGCCTAGCCTAGCTAGCTAGCTGAGGACGTACGGCACGGGCGCTAGTGCTAGCTAGCTCAGCTGTGTGGAGTAGTATCACGCATGTGTCTAGCTAGTTTGAAGAATCAAAATTTTATGGGTGGGATAATTAATTTGTCTGGTGTACGTTCAACGGATGTCACTGTCAGGTTAGCTGTTAGCACCTATATGAATGGTCGAGCATGATTTGTTGACCGCGAATTAAACGCCTGTCAATTTTACTGTCAAAGGGAAAAATCTTTTAAAATGAGAATAGAACTTCGCATCATTTTATTGTTTTTAGGAGGATGGAGCTTAGAACCCGTAATCTCAACCGCGGAAACCCGTACTGTACCACTCCTCGGGAGAGGGAAAATTTGGCTGCCAACTATTGGCAGCCAGAAATAAGGAAGGATTTAGCTAAAGCCAGTCTAATTTACTCAGGCCATATTTTAGCTGCAGCTAACTAAGTATGCATAGCGACATTTCAAGGAAGCGGAGATCCAATATTCCTTAATTATACACAATATAGGACTTTTAATAGTTATTTTCAGATATTACGTGAGTTCTGTTTGAGGTTGATCTTGCAATCAAATGGATAAGTTAGTAGTACTACACCCGTTTGTGAATACTTGGCGCTCTTGATTTTTCACGGTCTTCAAGGATAAACTTTTATAGTTAATTTTGTACTAGTATATTTATAAAATTTTGCAAAAGTATTTCTTATAATAAATCTAACAATGTCATTTTAATATGATCAATCTAAATATTTATAAAAATATTATTGATAGAAGATTACAAAGTTGGACTGGTCAAAATCAAAAGTGACAAGTTAAAAAACAGAGGGGGTAGGGTTTTTCTTTTCTTTTAACTGAAAGGAGTGCTAAGGCTAGCTGCATTGCGGTGGCATGTAATTCACAGTATTCTGTAACATCTTTTTTCGAGCTATAACAGAACAAGTGAACTTGGTTAGTATCTCCAAAAGATAATGTATTCACGTTTGTTAAATGGTGACACGTGCACGAGACGTAGAGGATCCACGTCGACAAATGCATCAAGCATGAAACAAGTGCCACGTGTTTATGTATTCTTCAATTAGAATACTATACTGCAATAATGCAGTATTGTATTGGAGTACTTTCTGGAGACAAAAAAAAAACCACGCTATTGGAACTAGCTGGCTGCAATTTAATCTCTCTTTTGGTCTTACATCACAATTTCCAATGCGGATTAGTATATTTGATCGATTTCCCTCCCAATCTGTATACTCGATCGGAGAGCTTATACATGACGCACCGACTCTTTTGTCCCTCCAAAGAAGCTACCCGATTCAGGCAATCCCATGAGAGCCGTACCCTACTAAACAGGCTTGTACTAATCCAGTTTATAGCCATTCCGGGTATAGGGCCGTCTGTGGAAACTACAAAGTCTATGAGTATCCAGAAATAGCAAGGGAAAGGTCCCCACTCCAATTACTAGCTAACACCATGGAATGTTCTAATGGGTATATATACAAAGGAAAGTGGGAGTATTGGGAAAAGGCAAAGGTTAACAAAGAATCTCACTTATACCGACCATTCAAGCATAGATAGTGTGGAAATCGCACTATGGTTAACGAACTTTAAGATCATCTTAAAAGAATCTGGTACTCACTTCAAAAAAGAATAAAGCGCTTCCTCCGGTCACAAAGACATATTGTGTTCCATAAAATGCAATTTTGATCACTAATTTCTATTATAGTATATTTATAAAACCCGATAAAATTATAATATTATAAAAGTATTTTTTCGAGACAGTTGTACACATATAATTTTCATGTACCCAATCTAAAATTTTAAAAAGATACCAGTAACTAAATTTTATAAAGTTTGACTGCACATATCCCAAAACAATATGTTTTTTTTTACTCGGGGGAGTAATATCTCCAAATTCAATCATATGATATATCTGGATGGCTTTAGTGTATACTGTATATGTTTATGTTGAATTACACCTACACTGAGCTAGCATAAGAGATGGAGTAGAACTTAATTTGTTCATGAAATATTTTTGTATATAGCTTTTGTGGAGCAAGATAAAACAAATTCTAAAAAATAAATGCAAGCCCTAATTTTCACGACGGCATATCCAGTGAACATGACCCTATCTATGCACATATGCACATGAGCGATCTCAACTGTCCATCGTGAGTTCGGCGGCCAGGATCAAGCCTCCCTTCCACCCGCCGCCACTTTGCAGAAACAACCCCGCCCAAAGCAACTTCCCACGCGGTCACGCCATTCTCCAGTCCCCGCTCCCCTCTTCCATCTCCCTCCCACGACAAGGCGCTAGGGTTCAGCCCTGCGCCGCCTCCTCCGAGGCGCCTGCGTCGTGCCTCCCATCTGCTGGCCCCTGCGCCGCCCTTTCTTGCCCGTCGCCCGCCGCCATCGGCGTCCTCGAGGCCATTGCCCACTGCGCCAAGACCTCCTCCACCGGCGCCTGCAAGCGCCTCATCGGCCCTCTGCGCCCCCTACACCTCCACCTCCCCCCGGTCGCTAGCCCTCTGAACATGCCATTCTCATTTCCTTTCATGTTACTCAGTGCATCGTGAATTGATTAAGATTGACATCCACCGCCATATTCAAGGTGATGTTGTCCTTGAATGCATTAGCTTTGGATCTTGACCAAGAACGAGAAGAGATGATTCAATGTGGATGGTAAGATCTGAAAGGGATCTTGCGATCTAGCTTTTCCAGCACTTACTTCATCGAAAAACTTACAACCGAGGCGGGGGTTGTCTCCAAGCAAGAAAGACTTGAGCGTTATCAAAGAGCGGTGCCATTGGAGCTTGGTTCGATTTGTCCAACCGACAAACAATCGACAATGTTCAAGACAAATCAAGCAATCTTGAACACTCGGCGATCTATGTGAACAAGCAAGAAAGTGATGTCTGAGATTGACCCTGTTGGAGGCGGTCACTATTTCTCAAGGAAAACCAGGAATCACTGATGTTTTGTTTGAAATGTTGTCTCAATTGTCTCAATTCTGTCTGACTGAAATGTTGTCTGAAATCTGTAATCTGAATTGTTGTGTGAAATCTGATTGTTGTCTTATTGAAATATGAAATATTGTGTGAAATTTGACTGAAATCTGATTGTTGTCTCATTGAAATATGAAATGTTGTGTGAAATCTGATTGTTGTCTAATTGAAATCTGAATTGAAATATGAAATGACAATTATTTCACATTTTTATTCAGAAATATTTGAATCACATGAGCTAGCACATGAGTGGAATCACATGAGAATCTGAATCTATTATGCAGCTGGTGTATAAGTGCACAACAAAATTACATAGACAATCGATTTTTTTTCTGCTGCTATGTCTAGCAACCATGTAATCCACTTGATGATGCTGGATTGGGTTCAGATAATAGGGATGATGTCTAGCATTCACAGAACTGAAAACATTCACACTTCTGTCCAGATTCACACTGCATTCACAGAACTGAAATCATATACACCGCATTTCATTTGGAAAGCATTCATATTGCATTTGTACAGGACATACACAACATTGTGACAACAAATTCAGATTACATCAATTCAGAATTCCAAACAGATTACAATTCATAATTCCAAGCACATCAAAGGACTTTTAGCTGAAGGTAGCTAGCATCCATTCACAAGAAATCTCTTACATCCAGTAATTGATCAAGACACGAAAACTCATACATCCCCAACACCATAACAAAGAAAACATTAACTTTCTGTGAAGATGTGACATCCCCATGGACTCGTATACGCAAAAAGTACATGAGCTTAGCTGATACCCCCATGGTCAAGACATCTTCTACCAATTGACCACCGCTGGGAAAGAAGCACAAATGCAATAGTTAGATAGATATCACAAAGGTAGTTGAAAACGAAAGCATGATATGCAATCTCATCTAATAAATCATGACAGTATCCGCACAATGCCATAGCAAGCAACCCAATAGCATATGTTCTCAGCATCTCCGGGTTTATTATTCATTCCTAAATGCTTCCATTCGCATTCGTTCGACGCTCCACCATCTTCCTAAATGGCAGCTTAGGAGCAGCCTAGCAGCAGCAGAGCGTACTGCAACAGAGTACGTAGTATCCGATAAGGACTTACAAAACACTAACTCATAAAAATTGTCATCCTCCTGCAGATACGATTGAAGTAAGACTGATTAATTTCAGCAATAAACGAGTAAAACTCAAATTAAGCTGATGCGTATAGAAATCCAAATGTACGCACCCGGAACAAATTTGCCAGCTTGCCTATTGTATGGGAATTCCTTATGTTTGTGTTATTGAATAATGGATTGCGTGCGCATTCTTGCACATATCTGCAGGGCAAAAAAAGTAATGATTAAGGACAACATCACCTTGAATATGGCGGTGGATGTCAATGTTAATCAATTCATAGTCTGCTGAGTAACATGAAAGGAAATGAGAATGGCATGTTCAGAGGGTCAGGTGGCGCAGGTGGAGGTGTAGGGCGACATGAGGGTCGATGAGGCGCAGTGCAGGCACCGGTGGAGTGAGCTGGCGCGAGGGGCGGCGCGCAGTGGCGATGGCCTCGAGGACGCCGACTACGGGCGGCGGGTGTAGGGGCCAAGACATGGGAGGCATGACGCAGGGCGCCTCCGGAGGGGAGGCGGCGCAGGGCCGAACCCTAGCGCCTTGTTGTGGGAGGGAGATGGAAGAGGGGAGTGGGGACTGGAGAATGGCGTGACCGCGTGAGAAGTTGCTTTGGGCGGGGTTGTTTCTGCAAAGTGGCGGCGGGTGGAAGGGAGGCTTGATCCTGGCTGCCGAACTCACGATGGACAGTCGAGATCGCTCATGTGCATAGATAGGGTCATGTTCACTGGATATGCCTCATGTGTAAAGAGCTGTGGGACCGCGCATCTCCAAAAGATTATGGCTCAAAACACTCATATTGCACCTACCAACTCATTAAGAAAGTCACAGATGAAAGTCAAACAGTACCCTGTCTGCGTTGTCTGTAGCTTGCAAGTACTATACCACTCTCCTAAATCCAAATCCATAATTACAAAAGATATTGCAACAGCCAAGAACAACCCCAGCAAATCAAACAGCCATCTCAACGTGCCCCGGACTGCCACTAGCCCGACTACCATGTGTGCAAAGGGATTGAAGTTAAACACTAAGTTACAGCTCATATAGCTAGCTAGCCTCCTCTCAAACTCCAACGTTGCATGCATCGAACAGCTGCTGCTCAAGGGGCCACATAGTTAATTAGTAGAAGTAGAGAGAGAGAGAGAGAGCGCGCACTGAAAAAGAAGCAAGCAAGGCAAGAAAGCGGAGGAGGTGGAGGTCAATGGAGCAGCACCAGGAGCGGCCGAGGGAGGTGTACCGCGAGTGCATGCGCAACCACGCCGCGAAGCTGGGAACCTACGCCTCGGACGGCTGCTGCGAGTACACCCCCGACGACGGCCACCCAGCCGCGCTGCTCTGCGCGGCCTGCGGCTGCCACCGCAACTTCCACAGGAAGGCGTTCCTCGACGCCGCCGCGGGGGCGATGGGCGCGGCCAGCCCGCACGCGCCAATGCTGCCCTCTCCCGGCGCCCCGCCGGGCTACATGCACATGGCCATGGCCGGCGTGGCGGCCGGCGTGGGCGGCGACGGTGGCTCGCACAGCGGCGGGCGGAGGCGGATGCGGACCAAGTTCACAGAGGAGCAGAAGGCGCGGATGCTCCAGTTCGCGGAGCGGCTCGGGTGGCGGATGCCCAAGCGGGAGCCCGGCCGCGCGCCGGGGGACGACGAGGTGGCGCGCTTCTGCCGGGAGATCGGGGTCACCAGGCAGGTCTTCAAGGTCTGGATGCACAACCACAAGGCCGGCGGCGGCAGCGGGGGCGCTGGGGCCGGAGGCGGTGCTCAGACGTCATCGTCGACGACGCGGGGTGGCGACGGCGGAGGGGGCATGTCGCCGGCGATGGGCGGCGACGGGGAAGACGAGGAGGAGGTGAGGGGCAGCGAGATGTGCATGTAGTATTACGTACGTAGTGGGGTGGCATGGCTAGGCTTGGATGATTAAACTTTTGGTATTTTTGCTTCTTTGAATTTGATTCTTGATGATGAGATTGATTGTTTTAACGGTGCTGCTCATTATGATGTGTTATTGTGATAATTCGTTCATTGAGTTTTTTTTGTTACCCTCAAAGGAGATGCTTGGTAATTTCTCCCCCTCTACCTAGCTCTTCTTTTCTTGCTTTCAATTTTGTCTCACTACTTCACCATGAAATCTAAGTCCCGACTATGGAGTAGCTTGAGATTTAGGCCATGCTTTCCTTTGCATTTCTTTTCAGTTTCCACCTGTCTAGCAAGCATGCATGCATGCAAGATGAACAGATGAACCTGCTTCAAAAGACTTACTCCATTTTATAGGATTAGATGTATTTTGCTCCATTCTAGAGAGAAGTATTCGATCTGAAGCATCTTGAGATGCCAATTGCTGATCTCCTATTCCTATATGCTACATATCAGTACATGCAAGTTGGTTTTGGCTCTCCTAGTTTAAGGTTTATTTAGGTATATATGTCTTGTTTGGTATATATGCCCGAATTGCAAATGTTTACTGGTAAAAATTCACATCAATATATTCAATGGTAAAATGTAGGGCTCTATTTTTTCAATCTTTTAGATGTAGTTTTAACTTATCCAAATCAAAGCTAAAATTATTTTTTTCAGAACACACGAGAGATGCATATAAAAATAGTTGGCTGCCCAGAACTAAAATTATTACAAATGTGGTTTTTTGAAGTATACTACCTCTCAAGAAAAAGTGTACTTATTTCCCGTGTTAATACACTACATCGAATTTCCTCTAAATAATGGGAAGTGCACAAATTAACTGATCGATGAGCACAAAGAACGACCAACCCAGAGAACATAAAAACTAAAAATTGTATAGTGGTACCACTACCATGTATGAGAATTTATTGTGATTAGAATAAATCTCACATGAATTATAGTTCAGGTACTTAATTATAGCAGTACGACAGAGGTGAATAGTTGGGTTTATCTCGTATGTTGGAACGACTTGCCTCACGTAATCAAAGTAGAATTATCTCAATTTGTAACCACGGTATATGACTCAATTGTACTATGAGTCGATTATAGAAAGTAGCTTATCTGATTGTTGCTGCATGTGAATTGCAGTTGTTTTGGTTAGCTAAATAGAGTAATGTGGTTAACTGACTTCGAACGGGGCCTAGATAACTCGAATCTATGTCCATATGCTATGATAAAAAGTCAAAATACATTCATTTTACTGTAACATCATGTGGCAAGATCCATGAACGGAATCATTGGGAGAGGATAGACAAGGAGAGATCGATTGTTTCTTCCACTCTCCATCAAAGCAAACTTACAGTAGTGTCGCGGCTGCATATCTAGCATTTTTTGTTTATTTGTTAAAATATGCGAAAAATAAGAAGGGCTAATTGCAGTATATATTGATCCCTTCGATTTCTCTGCATGAGTTTTTATGAGGTTCAACAACTTTCATGGCTGCAATTTGATGGCTGTTCTGTTTGACGTAAGAAATAAGATTATTTTAGGAGGAGCTTGATTATACCATTGACACTTGAAAGCCTATAATTCTTACAGGGTTTTTCTCCTCACGAAGAAAAGGAGAACTTCGTTTTTTAGCTCAAAATTTGATTGTTCTAAGATGTTTTAATTCCTTTTATAGATCACTTTATTGTTTGGTTTATTGTAAATTTATACTATTATTATCTAATGGTTCACCTCTTTGCTTTACTGGTTTCTTACCGGGCGTATGGAGTTAGCTACTCTCCGTTTCCAAGTAGCACATTTTACCAAATAATACATACAATGATAACCAAATTTTAAATGAAAAGTGACTAAAATACACCCACAATAATATCTCAAATGTAAATAACAAGATAACGAAGTGGGGATATGGTTATAATCAATAGGAACATCTCAAGATTAGAGAAGAGTCCATTGTTTGACAGCAAATTGACGTCAAGATCATCAGGCTCGTTTGGAATACAGCAATTCTAGGAAACAATACAATTCTTCCCAGACCTAAGTACCGAGGGACAAACGAAAGCAATATTGTAAAGACTTTTAATCTAAAAATCGTTCTCAGTTCGACACGTCATGGGTCACATCAGCTCGCTGCCACTCTTTAACCATGGAGAGAGAGACTCGGGTACATTGATCGGTGGCCTGGGCAGCTCACGCCTTCTGGCCGCATTTTCGGACGTCTTGCGCCTGGTTCGCGCCCACGAGCCCTGAGCCCCGTCTTTTTTTCTCTACTTTCGCCCATTCCATTCTTTCTCCTTCTGTTGCTTTCAGCGCTTCCGTTGTCTTCTGGGCCAGATTTCAGCATCTTATCTGCGACAACGCACCGTCCTACGACTAGGACACAAGCATGCGAGCGTGTTCCGCTGAAAGCACCGCTCTCATCCTTTCCCCCATCCCATCCAACACATCGCTGCCTCCGTCCGCATACATGCCTAATTACGATGTCCCGTCTACGCGAAACACCTTTGCACGCCCATAAAAACCTGCGACGCTCTTGCTCTCGCTCCCATTTTGGAATTCATTATCGCTCTCGCGCTTGTCGATGAGAACAAAGAGAATTAAACTAGAACTTTGTTCGAATTACGCTGTGAAGTAAATAGTGTTTAGAGTAGTGGTTCGGATTATGACCGTATAAGTACGGTGAAGTCGACATCTAGGTAAAATTATTTCCTATGCTTTAGTTGTAATTATTTCAATCACAGTTAATTAGCGATAATTTATTAGTCGTAGTTAGTGGTAATTTACCCGTAGTTTATAAGTGGTAATTAAACTAGTGGTAATTAAGCAACCGTAATTAAATAGTCGTAGTTAATTAGTCGTGATTAATTAGTCGTGATTATTTAGTGGAAATAGATTATTAATTAATTAGTCGTAATTAATATATTGTAATTGAATTTTGTGTAGTTTATTAGTGATAATTACATTAGTGCAAATTAAGTGGTCGAATTTACGTGGCCATAATTAATTTGTTGGTATGTAATGACTCATAGTTAATTGAACTTTTTTTATTTAACCTTTTTTAGTTTTTATTTTAAAGTTAACCCCCGGCGCACTTTATTTCCAAATCTGACCCTTTTGGTCACGCCGCGCCCGTGGCGTGACAAAACAATCTTTACACGCCACGGGATAAGTCCCCAAAATAGCACTTTTGGTCACGCCACTGGTCTTGGCGTGACCAAACAACACTGTCACGCCACGAGTGGTGGCGTGACAAGAGCTTGCTCTAGATCTGGTGGCGTGATGGCGTTGTTTTATCACGCCACCACCCGTGGCGTGACCAAAGGGTCGAATTGGAAATAAAGTCTTGAGGGTTAACTTTAAAATAAAAACTAAAAAAGATTACTTAATAAAAAATTCTAGTTAATTAGTGGCAATTAAATAAACATAATTAATTATGAATAATTAATTATGCGTAGTTAATCGATCTTAATTAATTAATCATAATTAATTCATGTGAATTACTTAGATGTAATCAATTAATTGCAAGTAATTTATTGATAAGTAATCAAATTATTGCTAATTAATTAATTATTCATATTCGATTACTCGTATTTAATTGCTTACTTGTATGTAATATGTTGTAATTATCTGTGTAATGGGTAATTAGTGGCAAATAAATTACTCGTAATTAATTAGTACATTTTAGTTTAGTCCTATTTAATTAGTGGTGACTAAAGAAATAATCCCATGTAAGTAGTCGTGTACAGTAAAATAATTAGTGCTAATTACATATCCTGTTTGTTATATTGCGTACCGTAAATCGAGTTGTCGTGGATATAGGTAATTTGAAACATGCAAGACTTGTTAGTGTTTTATGGTGACAGTCTCGTATGGGTCAGCCCCGATGGGTTGGACCTATCGATATACCAGTACAAGGTGGTCCGGGCGGAGGGGCTCGATACGATGAATATTCATGAGCTTAGGAGCTGCATCCGGAGGGAGTTCGACACGGAGCCAATGACGAAGAAACTTGTCATCGAGGGGATCACCTGCACGAGTAGGGGAGGGCAGGGTGTATGGGAGCTAGTCAAGGTGAATGGAATCGTGGCATGTGGCCAGTACACGCAGATTGATTCACAACCTGAGGCGGCGATATACGGGAAGTCGATGGTGTACGTGAATTTTGTACGCAAGGCGCCTGAAAACCTTGATGATGTTGGTGCCTTGGGAAGTGGGCAACCGTAGGCGGAGCTTGAAGACGGTAGCACGGAATGTGCTGTTTTGGAGGAAGTCCACGAGAGAAGACTTGCGCATAATTTTGTGCAAAATGAGGGGGATGGGACTGTGATGGTCGACCCGCATTGACTGCCATAAGTATCTACCAGACTAGCCTCTCGGGTTGGAGTCCGATGAGGACGCCGACCTAAGCTCAAATGGTAGCGAGGAGGACAAACCCCATGGTGGTGGTCCAAACGGCGTAGTTGTGTCTTCGGAGGTGCCGTACGTGGCATCCAGACTTGATGATATCGTAGTGCGGTCGCTCGAACTGCACAAGAAGAAGGGTCCTAGTAGGGGTTTGATGCTGACACCCTCTTAGTTGGGCAGCAGTTCCCTATCAAGGCGGTCGTGCAACAAGCTATAGCAGTATACATCTTGTCCATCAACCATGTGTACCGGGTGCACTGGTCTAACCTAGGACATTACGTAGTGAAGTGTCTAGTGGAAGGCTGCCCTGGCAAGGTCAGCGCTCACCGAGAAAAGTTCTTCGGCTCGGTCTTCATGATCAAGGCGGTGACCGACCACACTTACGAGCTTAGCGAGCCACTGCGGCAGCATCGGAATGTGACTTCTGCATATGTGGCAAGCCTCATTAACCACCTAGTTGCAGAGGACATGTTCGTCTCATGCTGCTGTCAGAAGTCTCTAATCTGGTTGGTTATCCAGTCAGCTATAGCAAGGTCCGATGAGCTAAGCAGAAGATTATCGAGTCCATGTATGGGACATACGAAGAGGCGTACAACCTTTGTGCCGAGAATGCTTCACCCACTATTGCAAAAAGACTAATACTGGACGCCTCATCACAGACGGTTGCCCAAACCCGTTTGTATTACATGCATTTACAGACGGTTTTGGTTTTGCAACGTCTGTGTTACTGGCTGTGCTAAAAACCGTATGTGAAGAGGTAATATCATAGACAGTTCATGTTGAAAACCGTCTGTGAAGTATCACATACGGTTCTGAACAAGAACCATCTGTGATATTAATTAGTATCACAGACGGTTTTAAAACACAACCGTCTGTGATACTTCACAGACGGTTTTAATAATGAACTGTCTATGATATGAGACCATTGTGGAACCGTTTGTGATAAGTATCACTAACGGTTCCATCATAGAACCGACTGTGATAAGTCTCTTTATTAGTAGGTGCCCGCTAGGGTTTGCACTAACTCTTCACTCCCCAGCGGCCTTACGCTCCGTTCCCCTCCCCAACCCAAGTGACCCCGTCACCGCCGCCGCCATTCTTCCCGTCGCCGACGATAAGAGTGTCTTTTGCAGTGTCACCGTTGTGCCACAACTACGGTGACGTTGCGCGCCTTCCCCTCTTCCTCCTCCCCCCGGCGTTTGTGCATGACCACGACTACCTCTCCACCGGCGATGTCGAGGTAAGATAGATCTATCACCTATTGGTTTGTGCTTTGTTGGTATTCATGTGAACCGAGCTCCTCCTCCATCTCGCCCCCGACTCCGCGCCTCCGGATCAAGCTCCCTCTTCCTGCGCCCGCGGATCAAGCTCGATCCTCCTCGGCTGCTTGCGCCCGCTCCTCCTCCTCCTCTCTCCCACGGCTCGTTGCGCTACTCGGACCTCCTCGTGCCTCCAACCTCTTGACTCTCCCACTAACGCGTAAGTCCCTTCTTGTCTTCTTGATGTTGTCTCGTTATTGGTTGATCTTGATGGTGATGGCCATTGACGAGCCGGATGCTAAATGTGTAATACATACATAGATGAAGAGTTGCAGAGAAGTGTAAATGTGTAATACATACATGTAGAGAAAGTAGAAATCATAAATATAAATGAATGCAATGATTGTGCACTTGTCTTGATCATTGAATGAGTGAATTGAAGTATAAGTGTTGTGCGCTATTGAAGTATTGAAAATGTCAAGTGTTGTCTCTTCTATTGATATTGTAGGACCGGAAAGACGACTAGAGGGGGGTGAATAGGCGCTCAAACAATTTTTGCAACCCCTCAAAAGAAACAACATGAATGCGAAAAAATCTGTTGAAGAACATCGAGGTGTGGTACTACATTGTTCAATGTGCAGATACTACCGCCTTCGTGTAGTTCATCCTGACAGCAGAGTTTCAAAACCGAAAAGTTGATTAACTTGAGTTTTATCCAACCCAAACCTATCAAACTTGAACCATAACATCTAGAGAATAACAGAAACCTATTCCAATCATCTATTCAATAGATCCACGTCAAAGTCTTGACCTTTCTCAGATTTGGTAAAGTTCGGTTCAAGAACAGGTCAAAAACTCAAATCTGATCCTAGGCTTGCTTGTGGTCTATTGATGATCAAGATGACCTTAGATGGTCTCCCACAAGTCACAGCAAGCATAAGCAATAGAGGGAATCGAGGGAAAACCAGTGGATCATAAAAAAACACAAAAATTCCCAAAATAGAAGACAAGGAGCGAAAGAGACTCACTTCCAGAAACATGATTGGATTGATCTGAACATATGATTGATATTTACAGCCTCTCCATCTTGGAGGACACAACTCAATACATGAGCATCAGATCAAACAATCCCTAAACCCTAGCACTCCTTTTCTCTCAAAAACCCTAAGAGGTACTCTCCATGAAAACGCATGAGTCTGGTGGAACCAGCACACAGGGCTTATATAGTGGAGGCTAAGCATCTAGGAATATTCCATTAGGGCACCCATTAAACCCTAACTCACAATGGGTTAACACACGCACGCATCTCAAAGTGTCGTCTTCTTCTTGATTGACCTAAACCGCATCTCCAAGTGCTGACCCGCGCCGCAGTTTAGCCAACAAGTCACAAAGGCTGTATTTGGTGAAATTACCAAAATACCCCTTCTCGATCCTTCTCCACGGACCGAGTCCAAACTTGTCGAAGCAATCGCTTTGCCGCCACGTGTGGGTTGATCAACGGCTCTCATCATGTCGGCAAGTCTCTCCGTCCGAATCCCATCGAACCTCCAAGGCACTTGCACCGACCCGCGCTTGATCCAACCAGTTGCATCGAACTGCCCGTTCGATCAACCTTGTCCATTCTGCGCCATGCTTGAGTCACTTGACCTCACCCGGCATCCATGATCGCTTTGGACCTCAGCTCTCCAAACTTAGTCCCGATCCTCCTCGCCATTGACCGTCGTTGACCTACAAGCCACCTGCACAGCAATAGACAAAGAAATCGTCTCCGGGAACAAGTTCTTCACAACTTGACCCACATTAGCTGAAAACATGCAATATGCAACATATATGCACTGAAGACGTTCAAGGAGTTGTGCATGCAGAACGAGGGGCAGAAGTTCGAGTCCATCTGGGCAAACCTCAAACATTGGACTACGAGGCATACAAGAGAGTCCCCTCCGGATGCATTGGAGCAACAGTAGGCCACGAGCGAGCAATCTAGGGGCACCATAAGTTTCACGCAGTGGATTAATCTCTACGCTCCTGAGACATGGACTCACACGGTCGGTTACTTCGTCAATCAAGCCACCACAGTGAGACGACAGCTGGAAGAACGGAAGCAGTGGTCCGAGAACATGCACAGGTATATAGACCAGAAGATGCAGAAGGCCCAAATGCACGACATTCGGGTGATCGATGGCCTCAGGAGGAAGTACGAGATCAGGCTGAGGCAGAAATATGTCAACAGTCATGCCAGGGGAAAGAAAACATGCATGCACCCTGGGTGATGTGGCAACTTGCACCTGCAACAAGCCAAAGCTCCTACACAAGCCATGCTCGCATGTGTACAAGGCGTGTGTGCAAATGAGGCAGATGTCTACGTCGTATATCTCTGAGTACTACGACATGCAACATCTTTTCGGTACATGGAGTGCAGAGTTTCACTCATATGGCGTGGACATGAACTATAGAGATCTTTGGCTGGACTTGGTGCAATAGGGCTCGAACAAGGCCTTGAAGTCAGATGGGAAGGGACGACGACAGACGTGGCGCTTCCGGAATGACATGGATAACAGTCAGCGTGGAGGCCTGAGCCGCATGATGAAGTGCAACATATGCAAGACCCTTGGGCACTCCATGAAGGATGGTGGTGGAGGACCCCCGAATAGGAAGCTGAGTACAACCGGTCACAGTGTGACATGGACAAGGGGAAGGTTCCTGCTACTGAGACCGAAAGTCGTCGAAACTTTTCCCATCGCCCGGGCACACTCCAAATCGAAGATGTGAGTTATGTACAATTTGCATCTGATTATTTATTTGGCCTTTCGTTCTGCTAACATCATGCAATCGACCAACCCGTCTCGTAGAACATGGATGGCTTCTACACTCGTCGCCGACATGGGCAGTCCCGAGACATGGAGAAGGCTCCTGCTACTGAGACCGATGGCCGTCGTAGTGTTTCCAATCGCCCGACTGCACTCCATCTCGAAGAGGTGAATTATGTACAAATTGCATCCTGATTATGTATATTGCCTTATGTTCTACTAACATCATGCAATCGTCCAGCCCGTCTTGCAGAACATGGATGACTTCGTTATTCGCTGCCGCCATGGGCAGTCATGAGACAAGGGGAAGGGACTAATGCGGTGCGAAGACTAATTTTGATCCTCCTTTTTTTTCGATTGCAAAAATCAAATGCCTATCCTCCTTTTTTTCACGAGACAGTGTATTCCTAAATTTCGTCAAATTTATTTTTTCAATTTTTAGATTGCGACTCCACGTGAAATATCGAAACTGACGTGACTCCCCTCGGTATGGGGTTTCATGGTTTTATGTCATACAATATGGCTCACTCGTACAAATATAGTGCAACAAAAGCGCATAACATTTATGTACTACAATTACACACGGGATACAATATGGCTCACTCATTTGAGCCACTCTCCGCTCGTTGCGTCTGCCTGCGCGTCCTGGTTTTGCATTGAGCATGTCTCGTGGGATATGTTAATCGGTCCAAGGAGCGCGTATTGGTTCGGAGTGGGTACGGAGATCGTTGAGTGGGCGGAAGTGCATTAGCAACCTGACTCTGGCCCAGCTGAGTTTGTCCAACATCAATGTCATCCAGTTGAGTCATGCCAAACTGGTTACTACCTTCAATCATGTCATTAATGAAGGAATCAAGAAATCCACGTTCGGATCGGCCGCCCCCAGGTACGCTGTATGCAAGTCCCTTCGTGGAGAGGAGCTCTGGCCTTTACCGTGCAATGTGCCAACGACCCCGAAGGAGCTTTGCCCTTCGTACGGTACTCCGTACTGGCCAACGTACGACAGGGGTGGGTGCCCTAGGTGCGACGGTTCAAACCCTAGCATCGTGTACTGCTCCCTGACAGTAGCTAGGATGGATGTCTCCTCATTGGTTGACGGATGGACATCACCCCCATGCTCAACTGAAGGCTGCAAGGTGGAATGATGTTAAGCCAAATAAAAATTCAGGACATAAACTAAACATCTTGTACCTCCCGGATGCGCGGTGCGGATGACCGAGGGGGGGGCATGTAACGTCCCAAGTTTTTTTCCGAGTCCTTGAGTTTTCAAAATAAAAAGAACCATTTGGTTTTGATGGGAGTTCTAAAGCTTAACCTGAGATTTCGGAACTAAAGGTGTTTAACATGACTAAAACAAACTTCAACTAATTCGAGTTGGGTTTCTTTCGAGTTTGTCAGAGTTCTCTGGAGTTGTTTTTCCCCTTTCTCTGTTCGCTCTGTGTTTTCCTTGGCTCAGCTCTTTCCTCTCCATACCTCCCTTCGTTTGGATCTGAGGGTCCAGACCTCCCTTGCGTTTGGATCTGAGGGTCCAGACCTCTTTGCGCTTGGACCCCTCTCTCTGTCCAGACCTCCTTCTCGTCTAGACCACCCTTTCGGTCTTTTTGCAAAGACCACCCTTTTTTTGGTCCTTTTGCAAAGACTACCCTCCTGGTCCACGACCTCCTCCTTTTGTCGTTTTGCTGTGACCTCCCTTTGTGCCGCGACCTCCCCTTGGGCCGCGACCTCTCTTTGTGTCAAGACCTCCCCGTTGGTCTTTTTGCAAAGACCACCCTCTGGGTCTTTTTGCAAAGACCACCCCGTGTCATGACCTCCCGTGGGTCCACGACCTCCCAGATTGGTCTCGACCTCCCTTTGGTTGGACCACCCTTCCGAGTTTTGACAGCCCTACCACAACTCTATTCACCTTCTCCTTCCTCTGTTGTGTCAATTAAGCGCAAAGGACCTTGTGCATTAATCTTTGTTATGTCGCATTAAATTTGTCATTGTGTTGTCTGTACTTGTTTCTCCTTTTTGTCTTTCCTCGACCTGCTCCCATGATTTCCTTCACCTACCTTTGATCACGTGCCTTTAAACACGTGTGTTTTTGTATCCCAGTAGCTCCCCTTGTTTCTCCAGGCTATAAAAGCCTAAGTAGCCCTCTTTTATCCCCTTTGCCTCACCAAGCTCTCTTGCTCCTTGTTCTTATCATGCTTGAAGCTTTGTTGCTAGGAGCTTGCTGGAGTTACGCCGCCTTCGACCTCTTCGCCGTTGAAGAGATCACCGGAGCGCCCGCGCCGTTCGCCATCCCTCTCCCTTCTCTCTCTCTGCTCTCTCTCTGTGTCAGGGTAAGTTCCTCCGTGCCCTGCTTTCTTTTGCTCTCATGACTATGATACGTGGATTGAATTTCTCTCACAACCATGTTGCATAGTCGTAATCTCTTCAGAACTTCCCTCCTATGACCTCCTTTTGGACCTCCCTCCTAGGACCTCCTCGTTGGACCTCCTCCTGAGAGTCCATTTATATTCCAGTGTTTCTCTTTTGGCTCTTATTTGGTAGTTGTGGTTTTAATTTGAATTCGCTGTATTTATTTGGTTCTTTGCGCACGTATATATTCCGACGTCAACGAAGAGTTCGTGGACCCGGCGTCCTCTACTGAAGAACTTCAACTCTTCAACGAAGGCAAGTCGTAGACCTTTGATCATGTTGATCCTAGCTTGCAAAAGTACTTTGTTTTATACCAACATGCATGGCTATTTGTATAAAAATGGTTTGGGAATTAGCTAATCACCAATTTGGCAGTATGACTTCTTGGATACTTGTGATTCACATGTTGACATGTACTCTTTGGACCACCATAGGTTGGGTATTCTTAGTTGGTCCTCTTTGAGATAACCAACATGGGTGCGTATTGTTGCTTAGACCTGCCTAGCTACGCGTTGTCTCGATCACCTGTTTAATCATGTTAAATTTGACTTAATGATCTATGGAACTTCGACACGTATTTGTCTTGGCATGCGTTGTCTTGCAAGCGTTGCCACTGGCCTGTGTGGCCGCTAATAAAATTTGTTGTGCCGTGATTAGGGTGGTCATTGGCCGGGTTGAACCCAAAATTGCTTTCGCTCGGACGAGTGATCATGCAGTAAAAGGGGTGCTATACGAACACTGGGATGAGGAGGTCTCGCCTGAGCACCAACTAAGGACTTAACCTTGTAAGATATTGATCCAGGCCGCCTCGTGCAACCACAAGACAATTATGGGGTGGTCCTGGCCAACTAATTGGCAATGCTTTGATTCGGTTCCGTTTTGGTGGAAGTGTGGAAGGACCTGGGTTAGACGCCCACACTTGGCGCAAGAGGGGGCCAGTAAGGCGAAACCTTAGCGAGCGAGACCAAATCAATGCAGAACCTTGTAAAGCCCTTGTCACGTGCTCTAGCCTGCTTACCAAAGGTAGTGAGCAGGGGCATCGACGGGTGCCAAATAAACTAGAGAATTCGTGTCTTGTGGGTAAAGCTGTACAACCTCTGCAAAGTGTAATCTATTCGGATAGCCACATCCTTGGTTATGGACATGCCTGGTGATTTCACGCAAGGGGTAGAGTTTTTCTCAAAAATTGTTGTTGGGTTTGGTTCCGAGTGGTCCAGCTCACGACCAGGGTGGTCGTGGATGGTCTAGCTCATGACCGGGGTGGTCGTGAGTGGTCTGGGCACACGACTGGGGTGGTCGTGTGTTGTTTTCAAAAAGAAAACTTGTTTACTTATGTACTAGTCTTTTTAACTTGTGCTTTGCAATCTACTTATTGTATTTCAATTCCAATATTGCTTTCTGCAAACTAACTATAAAGCTATCCTTCGTTGAGCCTTGCATGAATATATTTGCATGCCTTCCCTACGGCTTGCTGAGTACATTCAAAAGTACTCATAGCTTGTGCCCTCTGTTTGATCAGCAGCTGAAGAAGACCTCCCAGGGTGCTCTGACCTCTTCGAAGAGGAGGTCCTTAAGACCTCTCGTGCTAGAGGTGGTCTTTGAGGACCTCTGTGTGCTAGGGGACGTCCTCCACTCGATTGCTTGTGGGCATGTCGTGTGGCCTCCACGTGTATTTCGACTTTGTTTCTTCGCTGCGACCTCTTTGTCGTTGTAGCTTGCGTGGCAAGACCTCTGTAAAGAGCTTGACCATAAGGCCTTTTGTTGGTTGTAAGTGTTATTTTTGGTCTTCTTCTTCTTAGTTTGTTGTATGGCTGTGATGACATCTTTGTTGAACGTACTGTGCGGACTAACCGCTGATCTTGGGACTGTCCGGTGTGCACAGGAGGTCCCGGGGTTTGTTTACGTGGGGCGTGACAGGGCACCAGTCTGAGTACGCGGTGCAGATGACAGAAGTGATGCATCGCGATGGACGTGCGACTACAGGATGACATGATGTTAGCACAACCTAAGGCATAATAACAAACTAGGCATAAATTTATACATAACTTACCTCCCCGTCGATCTGTAGCGCGAACGACCGACGGGGAGTGCTACGACACCCACCGGTCTGACTAGACCGTGCCAACCTAGCAAGTGAGCACGGCCGGGCCACTCGGTGTGCAGCGTGTAGGACATCGTCTCTAGAATGACCGCAACTCATGTTCTCGATTACATTCTTTGACTCCGCAAAGATGTATTTTAAAGTGCTTAGAAGCCCTGGTACGATGTGCTCTGGGTTGCATATGGCAGTCTCGGACGCGCTTGCGATCCGCTGCAGCTGCTTGAACTGAAATGACAGACAACACATGTTCAGTAACAAACAGTACAAATATCATCAATGAAACGAGCAGAGATTATCAGTGTTTTACGGTGTCGTCAAGCCGCGAGGCGCTGTGTCGATCAAACGAGTGACGGAACCTCTCTTGGTGCATCACCTGCTCTGGACACTCTGGTGGAGGACGGGTCAGTCTGGTGCGTGACCGTGGTACGTACCACTCCTTGTACTGGCAGTATGTATGTACGTCGTATGATCTCTACTCCTGTAGGACCTTGACGTGCGCCGTCTCCATCCAAGCCGTAACTCACTCATGCTGGACTGCTTGCCAGTCCTCATCATGTCGGCCAACCCTCGTTTGCCTGCATTCAAGAAGGATTCGTGTTAGAATAGGGAATGTGGGTATGAAATGCAAACTTTACTCGGATGGAGCTGGACTCACAAGTGGACGGCTCGCTGTAGGATCCTGCCGTCGAGAGGGGGCACAAGCTGGTACAAATCTAACTATCGCATTACGCACTACAGCGCGTAAGGCTCCACAATATGGGTAAACACCAGGTGGCAGGTTGTCGCCTTTAATCTGGCGCCCTGCGTGCATTGCACGGACAGTCTGTGCGGCGGTACCGTGTTCACAAAATCTGGGCTCCATGGAGCCCATATGATGTCGTTGTCGTGCAACGACTCAGACTCATTGTGGAACAACGAGTAGCACCTCGCCGGTCTGTCCTTGACCCAACGTAACTGTGTGGCAGTCCACCGGTAACCCATAGTGGGCCCATCGATCGGGTCGTCCAACTCGGGGTACGTGTGCACTGTTCTCTCGGAGGAGGGCTACCCAACAGGGAAGTGCTCCCAACTCCATAGTGGTAGGAGCACGTAGTAGACAGCAATGGCCGATTTCACTTTGGTGTCACGCCGTGAAGCGTTACACAACCCCATGTATGTGGCGCAAAGGATGGCTGATCATGAACTGTATTGAGGCATCGCCCAGCCAAAGAGTCGGCGATGCGGACGAAGCTGGGGTACACCCATCTGCCCTGTGTGGTGGAAAACAGTGCCCAACCGAATAGATGAAGAAGGTAAGCGACGAGGTGCGTCCTAACAATCTCATCAGGTGCATCCGGCGGGCATTGACTGAAATTCCTCAACCAAGTCCGAGGGACACCACGGGCGCTGTTCGGGACAGGTATGCCAAACCGATACCCCAACTGAGCCTTCCAGCTCGCCGATGGATGGCCAGGAACAGCTGGCTCACCCCTGATCGGGAGACCGGTCAAGAACGAGACATCCTAGAGAATGACCGTCATCTCCCCCCACCGAAAGTTGGAAGGTGTGAGTCTTGGGTCTCCACATGTCGACAAGTGCCAACATCACACTGTCGTCCAGGGTGAAGTAGCGTTCGACCGAGAGCAGCCTCGCAAAGGGCAACAAGCCTGTGTCCCGAAGGATTGGGACGTAGTGAGCATTGAGCTCCTAGTAATGCTTCTCGGACCGAAGCACGAGGGGTGGAGGGTCATCCGCGCCCCTGATGATCCACAGCTTGCACCGGTGATGCTCGTTGTATAAGGGTTCCAATAGCTCCGATAGATGCATGACTTGTAAGAGATCAAAGACACAGATTATTAGCGAATAAATTAATAATAACGATGAATTACTAGAAATTAGAAATTATGACTAAATACAAACAACAAAAATAATATGCACTAATTAACTACGACCAAATTAACTACGACCAAATTAATTACGACTAATTAAGCACGACTAAATAACTAGGACTAAATTAGTTGTGACTAAATTAATACGGGTATTTAAATACCTCTAAATTAATCAGGACTAGTTAATTACCACAAATGAATTACATAAAGAAATTACAACAATAATGAATTAAATACCACTAAATTGATTTCGAGTAATTAATCACCACAGTTAATTACAAATAAATAATTACGACTTAATAAAGCCAATAATTAATTACGAGTTAATAAGGCCACTAAATTAATTACGACTAACTAACTACGATTAAATTAATTATCGCTAATTAAGTACGACTAATTAGTTAATACTTAATTAACTACAATTGATTAATTACAACTAATTAATTACGACTAATTAATTAATTGACACTAACTAGTTACGACTAATTAATTCATGACTATGGCTAATTAATTACGACATAATTTATTGCAACTAATTAACTACGGCTAGAATGGGAGAGCGAGCGAAGGGAGGGAATTAGATTCCCTCCTGCGTGCGGGCATCATGCATACGATTGAAGGACTGGAGACACGATTGATGGACGGGGACGGGGAATAAATTGATGGACGGGAGACAGGGAATAAGGGATGCGTGGTGCGTCGAGCGTAGAAGCCGATACGCACCGCGTGGCGCGTCCGAGCGTGGGCGAGCCGGAAACGGAGGCTATTCACGCGTCAGGTGGACGGGCGAGTGCCGTGTCCAGGCCATGGAGTTACGCCCGAGGCTAGTCTGGACCATGGAGCTGTGGACAAGCGCCAGCTGGTGCGCCCGGGCCATAGTGTGCATATCACCTCCGCAAGACAGGAGTACGGACATGGACACGTATCAATGGCCGACGTATCCATTGTGCAAATTTTGGGCATTATGACGACGAAAACGCCGTTTTTCTAATTCGAGTCCCAATAGTGCCATTTAGGAGCTCGAAGTCGGGGGCCCACCGCACGACACGCGCATCGTCCAAGCGAGTACACTGGTGTAAAGACTAAAGATAGCTGCGTCCTGCGTTGGTGCAGGCATGACATGAGTGCACGGCGGCACGGCGCCATACAATGGTGTCAGCGACGACGGGCGCCGCGAGACACGCGGTTCGACTCGATCAGGGCGGTACTGGCGCTGCGCTGCACGGTCTCGGGACTCTGAGCGCGCGCGGGCGCGGCACTGTGCGCCGGTTTTGGTGGGTTTTCGCGGCTCTGTTCCCCTGGATTGGTCTCGTCGTCGCGGTGTTCCCATGCTATGCCATGCCGGGCGCGGGGCAACGCGATCGGTACGGCGGATTCGCTGCCTGCGCCGCGCTTGGCGCGACGTGCGCTCACGGCCAAACAGTGCGGGAGTAAAGTAAAAGAAAACGAATCGGAGCAGCGGCCGGGGAGCGCAGATCAGCGATTGCCTTTGCCTGGCCTCCTCCTCTCGTCTCCTCCTCTCCGTTGCCGTGGAAGCAATTAAGTGGCAAGGACTACCGAAAGAGTGGAGTAGTACTGCTCCATTAAGATCTTTCCTGTGATCTTTTCGCATAAAACAAGCTAGTCAAGGGCGCGCGATATAGCTGGTGATAGGCTGATATCCTACTCCTAAAACTTTCGCGAGATGACTAGGAGGCGGGAGCAAGGAGGTCAGGTGTTAAGATGGGACTCGCACATGGATAACTGGCTTAGTAGTTAGTACATTTCTCTCAAGGCACCTCCAAGAAAAAAAATGTGCCTAATTGTGGCCTTGATCTAAACAAACCACACAGTGCCATGTTGCAAGCCTAGGTATCCTAATACATATTAAGGAAGTTTGATTTGTCCTGAGATGATTTAGATTTTAGAGTTTTAGCCCATCTTTGGAACAAATAGAATTTTTTATATATATTTATTTAGAAATTAAATTGTTTTACTGTGAAATTACTGGGTTTTTTTCGGTAAAATTCATTCTATCCAAACGGGATTTTAGTTCTAGATAACCTATTTTCAATTCAACCCCCGCCTCCTCCCCGACCCTTTAGCATGTTCCACCACTACTCTCTCCTCCCACTTCTCTGCCCCTTCCCTTTTTTCGCCACTTGGCCATGCCGTCGCTCTTCATCTACCACCTCCCCCCCCCCGTCTCCATCACCCGCCTCTACCACCTCCCTCCCTCCTTCCGGTCCATCACCGCCCGCCCTCACCTGAAACCGCTCCCCAGACCAGATCTAGATTTGGTTTGGTCCTCTTCTTCGGCTGCTCGCCGTCCAGGCGCTTCCCCCGGCAACCCCTCCAACCTAGCTCTGCCGGCCTCCTCCCTGAGCCCCTCTCCCCCAGCGCTACTCCTGATGCCTCCCTGCAGCG
This sequence comes from Phyllostachys edulis, assembly GCA_036346405.1. NCBI lineage: Eukaryota > Viridiplantae > Streptophyta > Magnoliopsida > Poales > Poaceae > Phyllostachys > Phyllostachys edulis. Next base: position 18,688,637 of record CM070549.1, on the reverse strand, counting down.
GGTTCTCCGGACCGGCTTCTTCCTCGACTGGCACCAAAGCTGGGACTTTGAAGACCCCCCCTCTTTTGTGCAAATCCTTAATCTTGAGCCCTAATGGCGGTGCATGCGATTCTTGCCGTCGGCCAATAGCTGAGCACCCTCAAGCTGCGATTCTTGCCCGGCCACCATAAGCCTTCTGTTTGAAGCTCCCCAAGTCAGTGAGACCTCCTCAGGGGCTATCGCCATAGCTCAGCACAACCCATCATCACCTCTACCATTGTCCCATCGAAGCTCCCTCGATCAAACCGAGTATCCCCTAGCCAGAGCAGGCTCGCCCTCTCACACCTTCAAAGCCACTGGATCCGAAGCTGAAGCAGGTTGGCAGGAAGTGAAGAGGCCTCGATGGTGGCGTGCAACTGGCCGTCGAGCTACCCACAGCTCTCACGCAGCTCCTTCAGCCTCCCTCCTCTTTAAAACTGATGGCAGGTGCTTCCGATGCCTCTCGCTCGACCACAAAATTGCCAACTACCGGGATCCCATCCGGTGCCTTCTTTGCTCTACCTCAGGACACCGGGCAAAGGAGTGTCGGCCTGAGTGAAGCCCCTTCGCCACCTCATTTGGCGACAAGCTCCTCTGAAGACCTCTCTCGGCCAACCCCCACAGTCAAACTTGGCCATGGCCTTCCTAGGTGCCCCGGATACTCGTCCAGGTGAGGAATATTGCTTTGTCAATGGCTCCCCTCACATTGATCGAGCCTGTCAAGAGTGGAAGGCCACTGCCCTTGTAGCCTGGAGTCTTTGCGAGCGGCCTTGTGTGACTACAGAGCGGTGGCTGAGGCGGTCCGGTGTCGCTTTGGTCTGCGCCGTGAGGAAGTTGCTGTCTCCCTCCACCACCTGGAGGCCTTCCTCCTCAAATTCAGCAGCAAGCTCATCAGGGACAGAGTTCGGGACGCGAAGAAGTTCCATCACGAAGCTCTGGAGATCCATGTGTGGCCTTGGAGGTCGGTGAGCCACGCTTTTGGCGCGACAATGTTCTTCTGCGTTCGTCTCTGCTTGGAAGGCCTCCCGGTGTACGCCTGGACACCGAAGGTGGCAGAGCGAATCGTGGGAAGGAAATATTTGCTGCAATCCGTTGAAGGAGTTTCGGCAAGCAAGGAGGACACGAGGACCCTCAATCTTTGGGCCTGGACGTCCAACCCAAGCTCGATACCCAAGGTGGCCTGGGTCACCTTCACGCACCGAGGAGAGGCAACCAACCGGCCTGAATCGAGCTCCCGCGCCATGGACAAATGGCGACGAGGGCTCACCCACAGGGTCATCATTCATCTTGACTTTATTGAGGACCACACCACTGCTCCCCTCGATGACTTCCTGTCGGCAGCGGACACCATTACGTATGAGCCAACAACAACAAGCCTCCCCTGGAACCTACGGGCTGTTGACGGCACGCCGGAAGCGAAGAACGGGCCGAGCCACATCACCCAACACCCTCTTCGGCTGGAGACGGAGGAAGAGGAAGAACCCCCTGCTGAGAACAGCCGCTCCTCCTGCGGCCTCCGTCGACCCATCCGTCGCTCGGTCCAAGACGACCACCACTCCACCATGTCCCGAAGGCACAAAAACAACGACGATAGCGACGACGACTAGGGACGCTACAACCACAACAACCGTCGAGACCACAAGACCTCCAACAAGTCAGTCTTGCTTCGTCTCGGCTCCGATAGGGACCGGGACCGTTCCCCCCCGTCGGGGACACCGTGGAGACAGCCAGGACAACGGCCGGCACCGGGTCATGCCGATTGGGGATCAGGCCACCACCCTAGGCTCCACCACAGGGACACAGCCGCTCTGTCCCCCCCGCTGTCACCGGTGCTAGTGGAAGATAGCACTGACCAAGCCCTCCAAGAGCTCTTCGCTTCCTATGCCAACTCCCTGCGGGCGGCACTCCACGAGTTCTTCCATGAGGGCCACTCCTAGACCGATGCCCCACCCCCTCCAAACGAGGACGCGAGGGGAGCCTGGCTGCGCAAAGCGGAGGCCTCGTCGAGCGGCCACGAGGCGCCACGCAGCTCGGCCTAGCACCTGGATCAGCGACCACCAAGAAGCCCAAGCCAACCTGGGCAACCTTCAAGCAAGCAGTAGATCGCCTTTTCGTCCCTCCTTCCTGAGGCGGCTCGGATCGGTAGCGCTCTGCGATCTTGATCTCCTGACCTAGGCGAATGTGGTGGAAGGCTCCCCTCCTGCTGCTCCAGTCCGGGTGCACTCCACCGACCTTGACCTCCAGAACTCCCCTCCTGCTGCTCCAGACCAGGTGCATTCCACCGACTTGGAACTCCTGAACCAGGCGTCTGTGGTGCAGGGCTCTCCTTTTGTCCCAAGTCTGGGGGCAGCCGCTAAGTTGTTGCCTGCTGTTGCTCACTCACATGAAGATCCCCTCGAGAGCTGGTCTGCCACCCAACCTATTTGCTCGACCCAGTCCCAACCAGTCGAGTAGGGATCTAAAGGTGAGAGGTTTCTCACACTGGACCGCCAGTCTGCACCAACTTCACCGAGGCAAGACAGTGCCCGGCCAGCAAGACGACCTCAAGCTGGTGTTGTTCTCCAAGCCAGCCTCGCCAATTCTTGCTGCCCCTACCCAGATTCTTCACCAATCGTGCAGCCGCCCGGCTCGAAGCATCAAGCTCAGACGGAGCGCACGCCTCGCGGTCAAACGTAGGACAGGCTCAATGTTGCACCGGGCTCAAGAGGCTCTCGCACACAAACTAGACACCCTCCCAAAGGATCAACCACTGACAGATGAGGCGCTCAAAGTCTACATGGAATCCTTCCAGGCACCTCTCCCGTAGGACACTGTCGCTACCCTCTCGCAACTCTTCAAGTTGGATGTCGACTAATCTGCAGCGTGAGAAGAAGCCTCGTAGAGCTCGGAGGATGTACTGGCAGCGACGGTCGAGGATCCATGAGCTCTTCTGAGGATACGATTACTCCTACTGCCGTTCTTGGAGCACTTGTGGCAGTGGCTTAGAGCCGGTCTCTTTCCACTTGCTGTTGACGACCCAGTCAGGAACATGCTCAACACCAATGTTGCTCCTGCTGCTTTTGCTGTTATGTTGTTGTCCTCTTATTTCTCTACTGTAATCTGTAAGACTGTTGTTGTGGAAGGTTGTATGACTGCTACTTCTACTGCTTTGCTGTAATGTCGTCGTCCTCTTACTTCTCTACCGCAATTTGCAAGACTGTTGCTGTGGAAGGTTGTATGACTGCTGCTCCTGCTGCTCTTGCTATAATAAATGCTGTCCTCCTTTTACATCTTTCGTCTGTAAAGATCGCTTTGTTGTGGAAGATTGTTCGACTGCTGCTGTTGATGGCTACCATTGCAAGGCAGCTATTGTTGAAGGTTGTAAGACTGCTAATGTTGAAGTTTGCCTTGCCGTCCTTCAACTTTGCTCTTATTCGACCTCGGGCGGGTCCTGGTGAGCCCTCGGTCTTCCCGCCTCAATTTCTGCTTCTTCCTGCGCACGCGTCCTCGTTGCTCCCCCCCCGATGCCCCTTTCTCGATGCTGCTCCCGGACAATATCTGTGGTTAGTCCGTTTCTCCAGGCTGGTGCCGGTGCCGCCAAGGTCACCTCCTCCTATGAAGTTGGTCATCAGGCGCGGACCAACATCTGCGGCCGCGCTAGATTCGCCAGACTCTACACCTACACGTCTCCCTGCGTTTCCCACCTTAACCTCCTCTACCCCCTCGGCCTTTCTCTCCTTGGCGGATCAAATCTTGAATGAACGGTCTTAACATTAACATTATATGCTGGAACGTGCGTGGCCTCAACACCCAAGCCAGGAAAGATTCGGTGCGTGAGACCCTCATCTCGACAACTTGCCACCTCGCCTGCCTCCAGGAAACCAAGTTAAGTCAAGTTGACCAAAACCTAGCTGATTACCTCGGGGGCTTCAACCTTCGGAGCTTCGCCCTTAAACCAGCAGAGGGCACGATGGGTGGGATCCTTCTCCTCTGGAACGAAGGTTACATCGAGGTCACAAACGTGCACCAATCGACGTACAACCTCTCGGCATCAGTGACCCTCAGAGAGTGCAACTCAGCTTTTCGCCTAACGATAGTGTACGGCCCCACCCGAAGCTCTGAAAAGCGGGCCTTTCTCCAAGAAATCACCTCCTTAAAACTGACCTTCGGAACCAACTGGTTGGTACTGGGCGATTTCAACCCCATCTATCGCGCCGCTGACAAAAGCAATTCTAACATCAATCCATGACGCTTGGTCCAATTCCGCAACACTCTCAACACCTGTGAACTAAAATAAATTCACTTGCAGAACAGAAAATTCACGTGGAGCAATGAGCGTCGGAGTCCTACCCTAGTCAGGTTGGACAAGGTCTTACTAGCGAAAATTTGGGATACACTTTTAAAACTTCTTCTGCGGTATTTGTCTTCCTTAGTCTCTGACCACTGCCCCCTGTTGCTTTCCAACATCTGTAGTCCTGCCCGCTCTAAAACCTTTCGCTTTGAAAACTTCTGGATTAAGATGCTAGGTTTCTTCGAAACGATACAAAAATCATGGCTGGCCCAATGCTGGCACTCAGAGCCGATGCATCGTTTGAACCACAAGCTAACTTTCACAACATCAGCTCTAAAATCCTGGAGTCGACACCTCTTCCCTCGACCTAAGCTTCTTCTCCACATGGCTCTAGAGCTAATTCTCCGGCTCGACGTGGTGCAAGACTTCAGGGCACTTTCGCCTCAGGAATCAGCCCTGAGTACTAGTCTCAAGAAGAGAGTATTGGGGCTGGTAGTGATCGACCGCACCAGGAAGCGCCAAAGCTCCCGCATCACAAACCTTAGAGAAAGCGACGCTAACACCAAGTTTTTCCACCTTAAAGTAAATGGCCAAAGGCGAAAAATCCACATCCACAAGCTCTGAAACGGTCTGGGATGGGCGATCGCGCACACAGAGAAAGAGGTCTTAATTCATCAGCACTTTCAAGAGATGCTGGCCCCGCCCGCCGCTCGCAGCACGGACCTCAATTGGGAGACCATCAACCTTCCTTCGCTAGACCTTGTTAGCCTCCAGGCTGCTTTCACGGAACCTGAAGTTCTCTCCGCCTTAAACCAACTGCCGGGGGACAAAGCACCGGGCCCAAAGGGTTTCACCACAAACTTCTACAAGTCTTGTTGACCAATCATCAAGGCGGACATCATGGCAATCTTCCACAGCTTCCACTCTCTCCGCACGTCGCACCTACACCTTCTTAATACTGCTAACATCGTGCTAATCCCTAAAAAGGAAGGGGCAGACAAAGTGCAAGACTTCAGACCTATCAGCCTCATCCACGGCCTTGGGAAGTGGATCACTAAAACGCTTGCGCTTCGGGTGTCGCCTTTCCTAAACACCTTGGTTTCTCAAGCCCAGAGTGCCTTCATCAAGACAAGGAGCATCCACGATAACTTCATCTACGTTCGGAATTTGATCAGAAGACTTCACCTTTCTAACACCCCCACACTCTTCCTCAAACTTGACATTGCAAAGGCTTTCGACTCGGTCCGTTGGGACTACCTCCTCGACCTTCTTCGAAAAAAAGGTTTCCCACTTAGATGGACAAATTGGGTAGCCACCCTTCTTAGATCCGCCTCGTAGTCCTTCTCAATGGTATCCCCGGCAAGGTCATCAACCATGGAAGAGGGCTATGGCAAGGGGACCCACTCTCGCCTTTCCTCTTCATTTTGGCGATTGATCCCATTCAACGTCTGTTAGAGTTGGCTACAGATCTGGGATTCCTGGCTCGCACGAGGGACCGTTTCTCCACCCTCAGAACTTCCATTTATGCGAACGACGCAGCTATTTTCATCAATCCAATAGACTCTGAACTCCAAACAACCACCCAGATTATCCACAATTTCGGAGAGGCCTCAGGCCTCCGCACCAACTTTCAAAAAAGCACGGTGCTCCCGATCAGTTGTGATCACATAGACCTGAACTCCATCTTACAAGGCTTCCTAGCAATCCGAGCGTCCTTCCCAATCAAATACCTAGGTCTTCCGCTCACCCATAAAAGACTGCGCAGAGTGGACTTTCAGCCCCTTCTCGACAAAGTGGGTGGAAGACTAGCAGGCTGGCAGGGGCGCTTCTTGACTCCTGCAGGGCAAGCCACTTTGGTCAAATCCGTCCTTTCCTCGATTCCAATTTACTACGTCACGGTCTTCAAAATTCCCAAGTCAGTTCTCTACGCCCTTGACCGTTTAAGGCGTCGTTTCCTTTGGGCGAGCCACGATAACCTCTCGGGGGGCAAGTGTAAAATCAATTGGGAAAAGGTATGTCGCCCGACCAAGCTTGGCGGTCTAGGTATCATCAACCTCACCAAATTCTCCGCGGCCTTAAGACTTAGATGGCAATGGCAACAATGGAAGGCCCCATCCAAACCCTGGGTTGGAATGGAAACACCCTGTGCTGAGGGGGACCGCATCCTTTTTGCGGCAGTAACCAGGATTTCCCTTGGGGACGATCAAACATCTTATTTCTGGCATTCGGCTTGGCTCAATGGTGAGGCTCCAAAAGACCTAGCCCCTAAGATTTTCGAAATTTCCAAAAGGAGAGACCAGACATTGGCTTCGGGCCTCTAGAACGGACGTTGGGTACACAACATCAATACTCAGGGGGGACTCTCAGTCGGTCATATCCATCAGTTCATTGGTCTCTGGTCCAAAATCAATCAAATTCGCTTGGACCTTGGCTCCCCGGACGAGATCGTTTGGAAACTAACCACGAACGTTGTCTACTCCTCCAAATCTGCCTACGCTTTGCTCTTCCTAGGTTCTACGGGGACTAATTTCCAATTCCTTATTTGGAAATCACACGCCCCTTCCCCCAAATGCAAATTCTTCACCTGGCTCGCAATTCAAAACAAGCTCTGGACCGCAGATAGACTGGAAGCATGAGGGTGGCCAAACGAGCACTTCTGCCCCCTTTGTAGACACACTCCGGAATCGGCCCCTTTGCCCAATGTCGTTTCTCCTCTAGAATCTAAAAGCAGATGGCAGACTGGCTTGGATATGTGAGCCTACAGCCATCCACCTGGACCCCTTGTACGAGCATCCTGGATTGGTGGTCCAATGTCGTGGAGAGAAAAGGATCCCCTGTGAAGGCTACAAGCACGACCCTAATCCTAATCACGTGGGAGCTTTGGAAGGAACGAAATACTAGAATCTTCAACAACAAAGCCTCTTCACCTCAGCAACTCATAGCGAAAATTAAGGAGGAGAGTAGATCTTGGTCCCTTGCGGGGGCCAAGAGTTTGGAGCTTTTTTCTCCCCTGTAATTTAGGCCCCTTTTGTTTTAATCACTCCTTTGTTCTGTATCATCTTTCTCTATTAATATAAACGGGCAACTCTCCTGCCGATTTTCCTTCAAAAAAAATTCAAAGATGTATGCGGTTCTACTCGAAAGCTATGTAGTAATTGCCGTCTGATAAGAATCGGCACTGCAGATGAAGACGGGTGTGAAGTCCAAATCTATTCAGTATGTGTCCATCCCCCATTTCGATTTGGAACATCACAATTGGACTGGGTGGTCTAGATGAGTTGAAAACACGAATTTTTATTATTATCTAATCCTTTTTAAATATTATTTTAAAGTTAAGCCCTCCCGAACTTTATTTCTAATTCTGACCCCTTTGGCCACGCCACCACCCATGACGTGGCCAAACCGTTCTGTCATGCTATAGGTCTCAGTGTGACCAAACATGCCACGCAAGCCCTCGTCCGTGCGCCGGGCTAGCGTGGAGGGCCTGCTGGCCACTGTCACGTCCTCACCCATAGTGTGATAGGCTTCATTTGTCAAGCCACATGTGTTGGCGTGACAGTGGTAACTTAGTCGCGGCCGCCAATCCCGTTCTTCATTTTTTCCCCTGACCCTTCACTTCCTCCCGAGCTACTTCTCTCCTCCCCAAATCCGTCCTCGCCTCCGCCGGATTCCGCCAGCCCCCTGCGTCACTGCCGGATTTCGCCGGCCGCCTACGCCGCCCTGCTCCCCGCGCCGACCTCCTCCACGCCGTCCTCCCCGCGATGGCGTCTTCCCTGCATCGGCCTCCCTCCACCTCTTCCGGCCTCCCTCGACCTCCGCCCGACGCTGTTGTCCTCCTCCCCCCAACCCCGTTGGCCCGGGCGACCTCACACGACCGCCGTCTTCCTCCTCCTTCGTCCCTCCATTGTCGCCGACCGCCAACCCCTACGCCCCCTACTCCCTGCGTTGGCCTCCTCCACGTCGTCCTCCCCGCGCTGGACTAGGCCCTCCGTCGAGCCTAGCAGCGCCCTCGACATCAAGGTAACATTGTTGCCCTCCTCATCCCTAGATCCCTAATTTCTATGATGTGGATATGTTGTGATTGTTGAGCACAATTTGGTGTAGTCTCCATTAATTGTGATAGTTTGTGTACATCCCAACACATGTACTGCTAGTTTGCATGATTATGTGTACATGATGGTAACATTTAGTTTTGCACACGCTGTTGATCATCTCAAATCATCTAATCAATATCTCTTTTGTAAATTTTCAGACCATTTATTCATAAATTTCCACGAAAGCAGTTTTAACGATATATACTATACAATGATCACGAGGATAATTAAGGTACTTGAAAAGATATTGTTGGTAAAAATTGATGAGATTCAACCACACATGCTTCTACTCACTGCATTGCTTTTGTACAATCCTATATGAATCGCCGGTCGAAAGGTGTTCGTCTAATTAAACTGCAACCGTTCTTTTAATCCTAAGTCACATTAGTTAGGATGAGATGAGATGTTATTTCATCCTTGCACGACGTGTGCAAAACTAAATGTTACTTTGATGTACACATAATCATATCAATGGATGCACACGCCATAGTTAAGGTCTCGTGGAAACTATCTATACTTAATTCATGGTAATATGCATGTACCGCTAGTTTGCATGAAATTTGTGTGAAACATACTCATTTTTTTCCCTCTTTGCAATTTGGTGACAGAGTAACAGTAACATTGTTTTTAATCTGTGACACAAGCTGGATCATCTGTAGAAAGAAAGAGCACAACTACCACATATCACTATGATTCAACAAAAATAACATAAATAAATATTGTTGTCCATTGAATGTTGAGTGGGAAATGCAATGTTGATTGTTGATCGTGAGTCTAAGCGTGAACACAAAGCTATAGTATGGAGTATGGAACATGTGGCATGCATGCCTCATGACCACTAGACAATGGTACTGAAAAGAAGTAATCCGCATTGTGCTGAAGCTCTCACCACTTGTCCTACAGAAATAGTTTACCAAAAATAAATTACGAAAGGACCTCTATAGAAATCAAATAAAGGTTGAAGGCGTAAAAAGGTGACTTACCTCATTTCTGAATACCAATTTTATTAAACGAGTGGTTCGTGGCACTCCGAACGTGTAGCTCTAACGTACCCAGGAGCGAAGTCCTGGGCGTACTCAAGAATGAACCCTGAGCGGTCCCAAACACGCGGTTTGGGTGGTCTCGAGAACGGGATCTCGAGTGTACCTGGGCACGTGGATCCAGGGTAGTGTATGTTCGCACTGAGAGGCAAGCTCTAAGCGGTCCCAAACACGTGGTTTGGACGGTCTCGAGAACGGGATCTTGAGTGTGACTGAGCGCAAGAGACTTAGATAAAGCAGGATTTGGATCTTTTTGCTTCTCATTATTTCTTGGTGTTATTCGTTCACTATGTATGGTCTAACACGCCTCAATAAAGGGTTAGTCTCTGCCAGAGAAATATGACAGTTACAGATCACAATTGCCCCCATTCAAAATTGACATAAACTAGACTACTATGGAGTTTCTCTTTCTTGTTCATTGTCAAACAACCCGAAAACTTCATTTAACAAGATTTACTGTTCCATGATTACTGTAAACCATCATGCTTGTTACTGTAACTACAATAGAGCACTGTCACGGTACAAAACATGGAGGAAATAAGCTGTAATTAACCATACGTTTGTACCTTCAAACTGCTAGCATGTGTCAACTGAAACGCAGCTTTTGTTATGTACAATATTGATTGTGGTATTTCGTACATATGGCATGCAGTACTGACTTTGCAATATTTTGTTGGATGTAGATGGACAAAGTTGTACGTGTATTTACTGGTGGGCCGATTATCCAAACAGGTAGTTCTATCGACTTTGGTGGAATGGAAGCGACCGTTCTTTTGGTTCACGAATCACGGGACTTCCGAACTCTTGTGACTAGGATTAAGTCGACCTTTGGATAGGATGAGCCAAGGGTCGGTGCCGGAATGCAGGGGCGATATGACGCAGGGCTGGGTTCTAAGGTGCACGCCTTGTTGGTGCCAATCTTGTCCGCCGATGATTGGCATGTACAAGGATATTGTGCTCGCATCTCAGGTCCAGTAATTAGAGGTGACGGTGCAGAGGACAATCGTTGTTAAGGATTTGCCAAACAATTTGGATGTGATGAATGGCAACACAGAGGAACTAGACCCTGGTCTCCATCTTTCGCGAGCGCCCCCAGTGGAGGAGCAACCTTCCCAAGAGTTCATTAGCGTCAGTCTTACCGACGATGCCTCCCTCTTGGTGGATCTGTCACATGTGCATGTTTCTTCCCCGCAACATATTAGTGACCCCGTGACTGATTTCAATGGCACTGTACTGAACAACGAGCTTGAGGAGGAGTTGTTCCGTGATGGAATAACCCGTGAAGTGGAGTCCGACGATGGATGGAGCTCGACCGAAAACGAGGCTCCCGCATCGCTTTTCTCCTCTAAGGAAGGCCGGGTTCTTCGTAGTGTAATGGGTGAGGTCCTGTCGGTGCATGCATTCGATGATGTCAGAATGGCTGATAAGGCGGTTTGTGCTAATGGGTTGAAGAGCAGGAATGGCATTGCGGACCCGGAGAATGACATAATACGTAAGAACATGTTGTTTCCAAGCATGGATGATACGAAGGTTTGGCTGCAAGAATACTTTGTGCGGCACCATCGTCCGTTCGTAGTGCAACACTCTGATGCGGGGTAACTTGTGGTTGGACGAGGTGTTGTAGCAGAAGACGAAGTGGGCACAGGCATACGATGAAGGTGGCTATCGGTATCGTATGATGACAACGAACATCTCGGAGGTGTTCAACAACGTTATTAAGTGCATCCGTGCGATGCCAGTATCGGCTATCTTGGAGTACTCATTTCAAATGGATCGATGGACCCGAGGAAGGGATGTGTGCAACGCTGGCTAGCATTAGGGTGCGGCCGCTGCCAAGCACCTTGCTATCGCAGAGGCAGAGTCATGCAATCAAGAGACGGAGGAATACTATCCCACTTTGCGTATATACCCCGTCGGGGCAGCCAGGGGCACATCGATAGGGGGCGAGTGCTATGGTGGCCAAAACCATAGAGTGAACCTGGCTGCGGGAGACTGTACTTGCATGGTCCCGACGTTGCTACATCTCCCATGCTCTCACGTCGTCACCGCCTATCGCGTGTGCGGGGTCAGTCACCTTTCTGACACCTTCATTGCGTAAGAATTCTCGAAGCTAGCCACGATACAGACTTGGGAGAAGAGATTCGAGCCTTACTTGATTCCTCGCATTGGACACCGTACGTATGGGAGGAATACATTCCCGACACAGTAATAATGAACAAGCGACGCGATCAAAGGAAGAAGAAGAGGCTTCGTAATGACATGGACCTCTCACAGAAAGGCGGTAAGGACATGTACTCTCTCGGGGACTTCAACGACGCCGGTAGCACCAACAGGTGCTCAGAGTGTCACGAGCACGGACACACCAGGGAAAAGCACACGAGTAGGGATTCCCAGCCACACAGGGTAAGGCGGCAGCGCTCACGTGTCCTCCCCCTGCTTGAGGTATCCAATGATGTTGTTCCACAAAAATGGTTGTTGTTTACGTATACAGTACTTTCATTTGCATTTCATAGATTGTTTTGTACGTCATGAGTATAATGAAAATCTTTTCTTGTAATGCAGGATGCCGCAGCACCCATAGTACGTGTTGTTCCTCTCTGAGTACGATGACGACCACCGCACGCACCACATAGCTGATGAGGGTGTGGTGAGACTTGCTGATATATTATTTGGTCATGCTTCCAACTTGTTAACCATGTGCTTGTTTCACTCATTCATTTGCATATCTCTCCTACAGGTACTCCAGTCGCTTAGCCCTCGCACCCACACCCCTCTACATTGGGATGAGTGGTATGAGCCACACGTCCACCAGGCCGTTCTACTTGCTTTGGCGCGGACAGTCATCAACGGGCTCCCCCGTATGGATGGTGCTGCGCTTACCGCACTGGTGGACTGGTGGCGCTTGGAGACCCACACCTTCCACCTACCGTCACGCGAGATGACCATCATGCTCCAGGACGTCGGCATGATTCTCGGCCTCCCCATAGATGGCCTTCCATTGACTGGGGATATCAACAGCATGGGTTGGCGAGACCAGATGGGAGAGTGGCTTGGAGTTCGATCGGAGGACCCGCTTGCCGACTCGAGGGACAACCGGCCATCTGCGGTGCTTGCATCCTGGCTGCGCACGCACTTCAACGTGTGTCTGCTGAACGCAGATGTGGACACAGTGCGGCGCTTCGCATGGGCATGGATTTGGCATCTTCTTAGCTCCTTCCTGTTCCCAAACGGTACCGGCAATGCCGTCTCCTGCATTTACTTACCGATTTTGGCAGATTTAGTGACGACGGGACTTACAGTTGGGGTTCTGCCACACTAACGTGTCTCTACCGGTATTTGTGCGACGTGTGCCAATCAAGGAGTGCGGACGACAACTTGGGTGGATGTGCATACCTCCTGCAGGTATGGATGTGGGAGCGTTTGCCCATGGGTCGGCCCACTCGTGCTCCTTTGCAGGTAACCATTTGTTCCATTCGTCATAGATGTCACCTTCCACCAAAAATGCAACTTGAATCTATCTCCTTGCAGGCGTGGCCCCTTGACGACCCTACGTTTGGACCGACGGTAGCCTACCTATGGAGCTCCATTGTTGCACCTACTGGGCGTCCGAGGTCGTGGTACATCGCGTATACAAACAAGCTCGACATCATCACGCAAGACCAGGTACATACCTCATAAGTTACTTTGCTTGCTATTGTCTTCAAACTATGATTTCATCGCTACTGTCTTATACATCTAGTGCAGGTCACATGGTTGCCATACACCCACGACGAGGTCGTCGAAATGGAGCTAAACCCGATGTGCGAGCAGGACATCGCCTTGTGGATGACGCTCTCACCGCTGATCTTCTTCCATGCGGTGGAGTACCACTTGCCCCATCGGGTGATGCGGCAGTTTGGGAAGCTTCAGGCCACAACGCCAATGGTTTTCTCAACATATCTGAATCTTCATGGGTAAGGGTACCTACCACCGTTCCTTTGTAGCTTCTGTAGCGATTTTAATGCTAACAATTAGATTTTGGATGTGGCAGGATGAACCGGAGGCGGAGGTACCGCCATACCGACTGGGCCGCCTATCACCGTGTCTACTTGTTGGAGTGGGAAAACTGGGTGAATTGGTCCAGGGACGTGTCGCCGATCCATCAGAAGGCTCAATTCGTTCGCTACCTCCGGTGGCTCCACGGCGTCGAGCACCTCCGGCTTAAACCGACCATGACCGATGCGGACATAGGGGAGGGGCACTCGTCCGAGGAAGATATCGTGGACGATTACGATGAATTCACACGGACGGGCACGCAGCCGAAGAGGGCCCCCATCAACGTCTATTACGTGAGTACATTTAATCCCGCTACTATTATGCCAAGTCAGGGTGAGCAAACTAATTTACTTTGTCGAACACTTTCGCAGGGAACGCGGCTCGCACGCATAAGCAACGAGGCCGGTGAGGCCCTCATGCTACCCGAGGGTTCAGAGGGGAGCTTTCAGCGGTTGAGGGATTTTGCTGAGGTAACCTTCATTGTTTTGAATTAACACACGCACACTTCAATTTCTTTATGTTTGTGTTGTTCTTCATTTTTGTACTGCAATTTACATCACTTAATGTTTTAGTGCCCATGTTATTTCTTTTGTTGTATTAAACTTCAATATCTTTTTTTTTTGTAAACCCTATAGATGGTTCGACGCCGATGTCAGCGATTGGCCGCAAAAATGAACTATGCGGCGACGGCGGGCCCCATCGTGCAACCTACCTCGGCTCGGAGTGGCTCCTCGCGTGCTACAACATCGGGAACGACAATAACTGCTTCGGCCACACGCGACGAGGACCCGGAGGATGACGAGGAGGGCGGCGAGGACGACGAGGAGGGTGGCACGGACGAGGACTCTACCTCGCAGGCTACTCACATGAATTTAACCACATGATGCCAACCCTGTGGCTTATAAAAGGAGGTGAAAGAGATCTGGGAGAGAACACTATACAACCAAACCCAACACTACACCAGAGCTTGCTTCACCACGTTAGGATGGACAAGATGCAGAAGAAGCAGTGGGACAAGATGAAGAAACAATGGGACGTGGTCTACGAACTCGCAAGGGCTGCTGCGGCCCGGGACGAACAAGCGGAGTGTGCCAGGAGGTCACCTCACCGTAATGATGCCTCCCGTAGCAACAACCCCATCCTGAACGTTCCAACTGAGCGTTCACCGCAACACCTGCCCAAGGGGGAGACGCCACCCCTCTATTGGTGTAGTAACCCATGCAAGTTCTTTAAGTCTAAGCAGCGACTCAGCCTAGACATGCGTTACTGGGGTTGCGCGAACTACTCCTATGACTATCCCGCCCGTCGTTGGAATACGAGCAGTTATCGACAGCCGGTAAGGACCAGTTATAGTGTGTTCCCCTACCATTTCTCTTTTAAAGTACGCACTAACAATCTCTCCCGTCTACCCTAGTCCCGGATCTGCTATGTGGCTACCGCAAGTGGATCGACTTAGAGATCTACCCACAAGATCAATGGACTCTCGACTACAATAAGTGGGATGTCAAAAAGACCCGCGAGATTTAGGAGGAGCGCTGCAACGACGAGCAAAACGAGCATATATGTCGGGAGACAAAAACTCATCTCGAGGCGTGTAGATGCAAGGAGCGTGAGGCTCACGAGAAGGAGCGCGAGAAAAAGAGGGAAATAACGGTCAAGACCAAGAAAGTCAGCAAGGAGTTCAACGCCAAGCTTGCAAGGAAGGGAAAATGGCTCTGGTCCACATTCCGTACTAATCCCCCAAAGGTCTGATTTATTTCCATTCCAAAAAGGTGCATATGTATCGTCGGAGTACTTCGGTTTGTTGCATCGTGCATGATGTTGTTTCTTATGCACGTAACCAAACCCTATGTCGTATAATTCCCAGCTTTATTATAAAGTCTATTTTAATTCGCAACTTCAAATCCCGTCGTCTTTTCGCATTCAATTCTTCGCGTAACAAGGCATCCAACAACATTAAAAAAAAATATGTTCTGAAAGTAGGCACGAAATGGTCTACGACTACAAAGTGACGACGAGCACCACCTATCATTGCAATAGGTTTTCATGATCCAAACAAATTCAATTTCAAATCTTGTCTCTTTACAAGCAAAACATAAGTTACAATCAAACGAAATTAATTTCGATCGGAAGGATTCATCGAGAATCGTAATTCCATAAATCAAGTCCGAATTACATTCAACCTTGAGCTCGATTCATAATTTAGCAATCTCAAACGCATGCGAAAGTGAATAAAGTGAGGCTCTATCACGCCAACTATCACGGCATGACAAGGCGTTACGGCATGACAAGGCGTTACGGCGTGACAGATGCCACGCTGGCCTGGCGGGCGGACAAGGACTTGTGTGGCATGTTTTGTCACGTCGGAGACAATGACGTGACAGAACGGTTTGGCCACGGGTAGTGGCATGGCTAAAAGGGATCAAAATTGGAAATAAAGTTCACGATGTGTTAAATTTAAAATATTAATAAAAAAGATTAAATAAAAAATTCTGAAAACACACGGTCCTACCGACCAAAGGGCGGTGGATCCTCACCAGCTCATACGACGAAGTAACTGTTCAAATCAATATACGGTACTCGCCTGATGAGCTGACATACCAAATTGCTGAAAGGGCAATTTACCAATGGCCTTCTTTTCCTTGTGCAAGTGGCTGGCAGTGGCAGGTCCTGTGTCTTATTAGGCAAACCACTTCAGTTGTCCGGTTTCAAAAATGTTCACTTTATTCGTCAAGTCCAAACACACACGACAAAGCTGAATCACTTTGTTTATCCCTGATTCTTGACAGCATCCCATATTCCCATCACTACATTCCTCCATGATTCTGGAGATCAAACCAATAAATCTTCCATTTTGATTGCGTTAGAACAATACTTACAGATTATTTGCAAAATTTTCCACAAGCACATGTGAACTAACTACACACAAAAAAAAACCTAACCTTTTACCTGTGGGTGTTACATGACAGGGAATTTTGCAGCACATGGATTGCGTAAGTGTTTCAATAGAACTAATGTTATTGCACAGTTTAAAATATTGCTACAACTAACTATCGTTCACCTTAAACAATGTGTAGGAAAGAACTATATTGTTCACCCCGTCCATTTTGGGGTCTGTCTCAAACTCAGGATCGATGTAGAAAAATACCTGAAAATTTTCACACGATCGTGTTAAAATAATGTGCATAAATAATAGTAGCAACTAGACATGCCATCATTATTGTATCGAATGCAAACTGAACTTACCGGCATGTCAATCTGCTCCCCTGGAAGAAGTGTTTGCTCCTCAAAGCAGAAACATTGTATCTTATTAAAGTAAATCGCAGCCTGCGGGATAGAGAGAGAAATATAGTTGTAAACTCGAAACGTCAGGAGTCAGGACTTGTCTTACCCAGAATGCCATGGTTATGTGTCTCAACTTAGTTTTAGTTTAGCAACATAAATAGCCTGACAATGTAAAGTCACCGTAGTCCTTGATGACTCGCATCACCTCAACAGAGGTTTTATATTATACAATTTTCTGATCGACATTTTCATGTTTTGCCAGTTTGCAAAGTCCAACCGTGATTTCAAATTTTCTTCAGTACAAAATTAATTTGCAGCTATTTTATCCAACATATTTCCATTAATTTAGGCTAACACAAAGCAAACAGGATGAAATGTAACCTCTCAACAACCTTCCTGTGCTGCTTCCACAATTCTTGCTTTCCAGCACATGCCAACAAGGTTCAGGTTGAAAAGTTGTGCTCCATAGACAAGTTTCTTTGATTCAATAACGAATGCAGTTTATTTGGCATTGAAATTCTGCAGGATTGCATAACAACACATGTACTAAAACCATGATTTTTTTAGGTATTTTTGGAACAGTGCATCATGCACTTTTCACAAATGGGGATGCACGCCCACATGGGCACCAAAATATGCCCTCATGGTCATGGGCATGTAGACTGTGCCTTTAGATCAAATTGGATGAGGTGGATCATACATCCCATCACGTCAATTTGGCAGCTCTGATCAAGTATTGGTCCTATTGGAAACTTTTAGAGCTACATAATCTTCAAGGAATAATGGATATATACCTAAACTTATAAAAAAAACAATAGTACCAAAAATCTCTTACATGCATTTTCAAAACTTAACTACAATGTCTCATGCTGTACCCTTGAATATCCTTGAGTATTACAATTGTCTGAGAATTGTTCCAATGTTCTAAAGTGCTCTTACGATGATGAAAGAAGAATGTTACACCTAGCATTTCTTGGCAATCTTAAAAGAAAATAATGCCAGAAGGAATTATGCTACATTAGTTGAACAAATCAAAGTATAGTAAGAAAATGTTGCAACAAAGAGACCAATCTATTTCACAAAGATGCCACAAAAAATTCTGAAGAAAATGGCAAAACAAGATCAATGTAGTTGTTGTATGCTTAGTCGTAGGTGACGGAGATTGTATGAATGAGTTATGGGTGAGCGAGGTTTGATGCCCGGCGGTGAGGAGGCGCCAGCCAAGCAAGGGGGGTTGCGCCTAGTGGCGCAGAGAAGAATGGGGGAGAAGGGATTTCTTTATTTCTTGCCTTTGATGAATAATATGCCTATCCTTAAGTAGAGGATGGCTCCTAAGTCCTAACAATAATATCTAATATTATGGAAACAAACCAACTAATTTAGATAAGTAATCAACTAATTGGATAACTAAGGAAGGAAATCCCTTGGCGCCTTGCTTTGTCGCGACAACTGCGCCTGCCGCCCCCTTGTCATGGTTGCGGCACTGATAATAGCAGCTGACCATGACATTTCCCCCATCCTCCCGAAATAGCTCGTCCTCGAGCTGGAAAAAAGGGTATAACTTCTTGAGTTCAAGCACATCTTCCTAAGTAGCCTTTGTGGACGGCTGACCCTGCCTAGCGATGAGGACCTGCCATTTGCCCAAAGAAAGACCGTAGACCGCGTACTGCCTTAGCTAGGGTTGGTACAGCTTGGCTGTTGAGCATCGGAGGAAGGGGAGAAGCAGCCGCTGGAGGTGCACCTTTGAACTTCTTGAGAACGCCCACATGGAAAACATCATGAATGCGAGAACCGGCTGGAAGACGGAAACGATATGTGACCTTTCCAATGCATTCAGTCACCACATAAGGACCGTAGTAGAGCGGGCTAAGCTTGCCGACAAGAGCATCCAGATGGAAATGGCCGAACGGTGCAAAAGACAGAGCCACACCCAATCGCCTACCTCAAACTCGAGCTCGCAATGCAGCGGATCATAATGTGACTTGGCGAATTCCTGAGCTTGCAGAAACCTCAGCCAAAAAGACATCCCGATCGATCAAGGCTTGGTCCACAGAGGGTACACGTGAGTCGCCTGTTCATAAGAGCGAACAGACAGGGGGTCGCGACCATAGACTACCTTGAATGGCGTCGCACGACGAGTAGAGTGGTAGGAGGTGTTTAGCAGTACTCCGCCTAGGGCAGCCAACGAATCCACTGTTTAGGGCGGTCTCCTGTCAAACACTGCAAGTACATTGTGATGACCTTGTTAGCTGCCTCTGACTGGCCGTCGAACTGAGGGTGGCATGCAGAGCTCATGTGCAAGAGCACCCCAGCCAAACAGAACAACTAACGCCAAAAAGTGTCAGCGAAGAAGACTTCGCAGTCGCTGACTATAGAGTTGGGCATGCCATGAAGTCGCACAATCTCATCAAAGAATGCACAGCTCACTGTCGCCGCCGTGTAGGGATGAGCCAGCGGAATGAAGTGGGCAAACTTTGAGAAGCGGTCGATGACTGTAAGGATGACCGTCTTGCCTCCCACATGTGGTAGTCCCTCGATGAAGTCCATGGCCAAATCGGCCCATATGTGAATTGGCACTAGCAAGGGCTGGAGGAGGTCGACCGGATGAAGGTGTTCAGTCTTGTTGCGTTGGCAAGTCGCACACTCCTTGACGTACTCATGGACCAACTAGTGGGCACGAGTAATATGGAAGTCAGCAGACACCCTCATGACCAATGGAGTGGGCGGCTTCCATTATCGCCGTGATGAGCGGTGAGGATGGTGGAACATAGATGCACCTGTTAAAGAGGACGAGGCTGTCCACCACCATCCATGGGCTGGTGCACTGAGGGTCGGTCCTGAGATGGCACGAAGGGAGGCTAACGTTGGGAGAGCCGCCTGCTCCCTGCCACAACGAGATAGCGTATCGGCGATGGTATTGAGTCGCCCGGTCTGCACTCCACTGTGAAGTCGTAGCCCACTAGCTTGCTTGCCCACTGGTCCTGTGGAATTGTCAAAAGGCACTGGTTGAGCAGGAACTTGAGACTATAGTGGTCTGTACGCACTAGAAAATTGCGCCTCCACAGGTACGGCCGCCAGTGCCGCACAGCCTGCACGAGCCCAATGAGCTCGCGTTCATATGCGGCAAGCTTGGTGTGGCGGGCCAAAATCGGCTGGCTGAAGAAAGCCAGCAGCTCGGCGCCCTGGTGTAGCACAACACCGAAACCGGAGCCGGACGTGTTGCACTCGACGATGAAGGAACGCGTGAGATCCGACAGCTGAAGAACCGGTGTGGTGGTCAGCGCCCGTTTAAGGGGTCGTAAAGGCTTGAGCCGCGTCGTCGGACCAAGAGAATGCCTCCTTGCAAAGGAGGCGCATCAGTGGCACGGCAATGGTGCCATACTCCTTGATGAAGCACCGATAGTAGTATGCCAAGCCAAGGAATGCGCGCACGGCACGAACAGAGGTCGACGTCAGCAACTCTTCCATTGCGGTCACCTTTTGGCGGTCCATCTCGACGCCCCCGCCGTGATCACGTGCCCTAGATAGGACACTAGGGAGGCACCAAAAAGGCATTTGGACCTCTTCAGTACTCGACGATGTTGTCGAAGCTCCTAAAACACCATGCGGATGTGGCACAAGTGCGCCTACCAAGATGAATTGTAAATCAAAATACCGTAAAAAAAGACGAGAACAAAGCGACGAAGAAAAGGTCCGAGGATACCATCCAAGAGCACCTGGAAAGTTGCTGGTGCATTCGTCAAACCAGAAGGCGTGACGAGGAACTCAAAGTGGCCGTGGTGAGTGCGGAACACCATTTTCGAGATATCGTCGAGATGCATGCAGACTTGACGATATCCCAAACGAAGATCAAGCTTGGTGAAGAAGCAGGCGCCACGCCGTTCGTCGAGAAGCTCCACCATGGGGATGGGGAACCTGTCTTTGATCGTCTTCTCATTCAAGGTGCGGTAGTCGACGCAGAATCGTCATGTGTCGTCTTTCTTCCGCACTAACAGCACCGGCAAAGAGATTACTGATGTGCTAACGCGGATGATGCCCTGCTGAAGCATCTCCGCTCACTGTCGCTCTAATTCGTCTTTTTGGAGTTGCAAGTACGATAGGGCCGTACTGCCAACACGTCGGTCCCAGTGACCAGATGGATGCGGTGGTCGTAGGGCGTTCAGGAGGGAGGCCACTGGGCTCGGAGAAGAGGTCGATGAAATCGTCCAGCAGCGCCGCCATGAGGTTGCCGTCCTGGCTGATGAGGGTATCTTGTGACAGGTTGAGTGGCGGCAAGACGACCACGAAGAACACACGTGATCGGCACGCCAAAAAGACATGGTCGGGCAGCTGAAGTTCCAGACGATGGGGTCAAGCGTCTCCAACCAATGGACCCCTAGGATGATGTCAAACCTATTAAATATGCATATAGCTTAGGGTGTTTTTTGCATATTCACCTACCCTGTACATGATGTATTGGTCTTTTGGCCCTTTTGAATAGATCAAAGGTTCATTCTAACATGGTAAATGAGCAAGGTTAGGGTTTCCACCACCGCTGCCGCCCTCCCCGCGCCGCATGCTATGCTCTAACGCCGCGAGCTGCTACTCCGATCTAGCCCGAGCCGCCGCAGCTCCTCCCCGCCACCGGATCCGCACCAGGCTGATTGCTCAGTCAATCGTGTGTTTTTCTTGGCCACAGTCTTGAGCATAAAGGGTTATCGTTGCTACGACCCTGTTGCTCGTAGGATGAGGATCTCTCGGGATGTCACTTTCGACGAGTCCCGACCTTACTACCCTTGTTCCCTTACTGTTAGCTTAGATTCTCTTGTTGAGTCGATCTCCTTTCTGACTTTTTTAGACTTGCAGCTTTTCACTTCTGTTTCGCTTCATCCTCCACCTTCGCTTCCCTCTCCTCCTGCTCCACCTGCTCCCCCTCTGCCAGAGGTTCCTTCCGGCTCTTTTGCTGTGATTCCACCCTTTCCCATGCACTACTCTTGCCGTCCTTAGCCTACTCCTCCAGTTGAGCATCCATCTTTGTTGGGCCCTATTCCGTGATCTTCTTCTCCGTCCTTACTGGGTCCTGTTCCGACTTCTCCCAGATACGATATTCGTGATTGTCACACTGTCAGACCTCCTGAGCGCTACAGCTTTGTAGCCGCCGCTCTTTATGAGCCTACGACTTACCATGAGGCTATTGCTCACCCTGAGTGGCAGCTCGCGATATCTGAGGAGATTGCTGCTTTGGAGCGTACTGACACTTCGGATCTTGTGCCCTTACTTGCGCATGTCACTCCCATCACGTGCAAGTGGGTGTACAAGATCAAGACCCGCTCGGATGGTTCCCTTGAGCGCTACAAGGCTCGTCTTGTGACGCGTGATTTTTAGCAGGAGCATGGTCGTGACTACGATGAGACCTTCGCTCCTGTCGCTCACATGACCACTATTATCGCTCTCCTTGCCTTGGCCTCTGTTCGATAATGGCTCATCTCTCAACTGGACGTCAAGAATGCCTTTCTCAATGGCAAGCTGCGTGAGGAGGTCTACATACAGCCGCCCCCTGGGTATTCTGTCCCTGATGGTATGGTTTGTCGCCTTTGTCGCCCTCTCTATGGACTCAAACAAGCCCCTTATGCTTGGTTTGATCGCTCCTCCTCTGTTGTCACTACTGTCGGCTTCTCCGCTAGTGATCACAACCCTGCCCTCTTTGTACACACCTCTACTCAGGGTCAGACGCTCCTCCTTCTATACGTAGATGATATGATCATTATTGGAGACGACTCTCAATACATTGCCTTAGTGAAGGAGCATCTTAGTGAGCAGTTTTTGATGTCTGATTTGGGTCCTCTTCGTTATTTCCTTGGGATTGAGGTCACTTCTACGTCTGAAGGCTACTACCTCTCTCAGGATAAGTACATTCACGATATCCTTGCTCGCGCTTGTCTCACTGATCAGCGCATAGTGGATACTCCTATAGAGCTTGGTGTTCACCTTTGGCCTACTGATGGTGCTAATGCCAGTCAACTCATGCAGAGAGATTTCGGGGTCAGGTGCCGCTATCTCCTCCGTGGCTGCCATCGATGGATCGTTAACGAGCTCGATGTAGAAGAGCTGCTTGCAGGCGTGATTTGGCGTGTACTTCTCTCACAATTGTAGTAGAGGCCGAGGTGCTTGCATTCCTCCATCTGGGCTCGTGTGAGTTTGCAGATATAGCAGGGCTAGCCACCAATACTGTCGTCGTCGCTCGGATGTGTCGCCACTCTGGCGCGAGAGCTGGTGGTGCGGCCATTCTTCTTTGTCGTTAGGGTTTGGCTAGCAATGTTGCTCGTGCCTCCATAGCCGCTGCGCCGCGACGACGTTAAACGCGCTAAGTGAGGCTCATGGTGACCTGCAGGTTGTGAGGGGACCCCAGCTCCACGTCAACGCACAATGTCTCCGACAGCCCGGCCGTGAAGACATTGACCTGTTGTTCCGGCGTGAGGGGCGCATGGGTTAGCAAGGCCAAAAATTGTTATTAGTAGTCGGCCATTGTCCCAGTCTGGCGGAGGTGCACCAATTCACCAAGCGGGTTATGACACGGGGAGGGCCAAATCGGATATGGACCATGTCGGAGAAGCGTCGCCAGATCGGCGTGCTCTCATCGCGCTCGACGCGGAAGTGCCATTGCTATGCGGCTCCCGTCATGTGATACAACGCGAGCCACACCTCCTCGGACGTGCGTTGGCCGCGAAACAATTGTTCGCAGCGATTGAGCTAGGCCAGCGGATCCTCCTTGCCATAAAAGACCGGAAATTATAAGCAGTGGAACCGTGGAGGCTGGTTGTTAGGAGTCGCCGCGGCCGGTGGAAGATGGGTGGACGACAGCACGCCCTTGCTGGTGTTCTTGTCGCCATCAGTGTCGGTCAATCACTCCAGGGTGACAGGGTCGCTAGGCGCACATCATGCTAATCAAGCTGGCTGTTGATGGTGGCCAACTAAGCCAGGATCTGATCGAGCTTCTAGTCTTGGTTCATGGAAGCCTCGTCGCTGGAACCCGACATGGTGGTCGTAGTGATGGTGGCCTCTGACACCAAGTTGTTGTATGCTAGTCGTAGGTGACGGAGATTGTATGAATGAGTTATGGGAGGGCGAGGCTTGAATGCTTGGCGGCGAGGAGGCGCCAGCCGAGCAAGGGGGGTTGCACCTGGTGGCGCGGAGAAGAAAGAGGGAGAAGGGATTTCTTTATTTCTTGCCTTTGATGAATAATATGCCTATCCTTAAGTAGAGGATGGCTCCTAACAATAATATCTAATATTACGGGAAAAATCAACTAATTTAGATTAGTAATAAACTAATTGGATAACTAAGGAAGGAAATCTCTTGGCGCCTTGTTGCTCAACTTGGCGCGGCAGCTGCGCCTGTCGCCCCCTTGTCACAGTTGCGGCACTGATAATAGCGACCAACCATGACAATAATGCAATTAGCTTCGAACAAGAAACAACAGGGATATGAAAATTGTGTTAATAGTAATCATACCTTCATTGGAGCAACATTATACGTGGACACACCAGTAATTGGAGCTGAACTGTGATTTTCAGCAGTATAAAATGCAAGAGCACTTTCACCTGGTTTAACCCTCACCTACAAATGGAATAGATCCAGAATAAATATATAAAAGGAAGGGCTTAAAGTCTGTACTTATGTTCCAAAAGATTACCTCTCTCTGTGTAGGGATGAACTTCCATGGCATTCCATCAGCAACATCAGCATTAAATTGGACAATTATTTCTCTGCAAACAAAATAGGCTGCCTTGATCTCAAAAAGGAAGAAAATAAAGTCCCAGCACAAAAACTGAAGTACTGTTAAACTTAGTGCATAAGATTATCGGAAGGAAAATAAAAAAGAACATGCAATTTTGCTATGTCATATAAGAGAATACCAGGATACCGTGGGCAATTAGTTGAAATAATATAAACATGAACAATAAATGGTCCATGTCACGTTATGTTTTGCTCAAGTTCTACAACAATTAGCTTATGACTACAGCACAATATTACTCTAGGTATGCAATCGTTATCAACTGTCAAGACTATACCAAGTAAACCTTTAACACAGCATGTTCCAGATAGCTTTCGCTGGATCTAGCATCACATGCAGTGTCATATCAGCTTAGTATTTGAAAAGAAGGTACTTATGATCATAAACATTGGAAAACAAACACTCAGGAAAGAAACTTACAAGGATATGTTAGGGACAAGTAAAAGAAATCTAATTTACGCAGGTGGCAGCTAGCCAGCAACACATGGCAAGAGTAATTCCATAAAACTGGCTAAGGCCTAGATAGCAAGCATATTCTAATGAAGTTAGCGAGCACATTATACCACACTGGAACCTTCCTCCCTTTCAGAATAGATTTACGCCAAAATCCTTTAATGGAACCTTCAGATTAACATTCAAGACAATAAAAAAGAACTAGGCAAAATAAACTATCTAGAGGAAACTGTTTCAGTGAATGATAGTTCAGTATTTTAGTGTGTAGGGTGCCAAACAAGATTTAAATAAAATGGAACTAGCCAGAAACTTGGCACCCCATGTTCAGCAAGGCTCACTTTGATGTTGTGGTTCCATCTCGAGCATGCCGTGAGATCTTATCCTCCACACTCTGCAGAGAATCAAACATTGTTACACACCATGAACACAATACTCCCAAGTTCAAGCCCACTTCATGAATCAGGACGTTATACTATATGTCAATTTATCGCGACCTTCAACTATATATCTATTGATGGTTACCAATAAGGACTCTGCTACATAACACATTTTCAATCCCAGTCATTTTCATAAATACTCAAAATCGATCGGTTTCAATAATGTCTAATTATATCCATCATCGAACCAGGAACAATTTGATGTCGTTTCCAACAAATTTATGGAACACCCTCCCGGCTCCAGTTATTGTAAATGCACAAATTTTAGCATAGATAATTATAGATGAATGATGATATAATATAGAGCTTGAGAGAGAGGAGGTCCCATTTCTCCATTTAGTACAACCTTCTAAACTAGACAACTACAACACGTTAATCTGCGTGGCATCCCTACTAAGGACTCTATCAGCCTAAATGCATTCCCTTGCAAACCCCACGAAAGAGGAGCAATAATTATGAACTCCGCGTAGCCTCGGAATCGCAACAATTTCCACACATAGCATAGCAAAGCAGCAGTGTTTCGAACTAAACCCTACTCAATCATGGAGCTGTGATATTAGCATCGACCAAATCGACCGCAACCTAATCGCGATCCCTGCACAATGCGCAGTTTCGGAACACCCCAAGTAAATTGAAACCAAATCGAACAAGGAGGAGAGGGGAGGCATACCTCGCGGCGCTGTACGGTGCCGCCGTAGCCGGTGGCCTGGCAGAAGCGGCGGTAGAGCGGGACAGCAGCGTAGGAGGCGCCGACCATCGCCGCCGCTACGCCGAGCAGGTAAGCCAGCGTCCGCCTCGAGCTCTTCTCCCGGCCCGCGGCGGCGGCGGATGCGGGGGAGGAGGAAGAGGCGAGCCCACGGTGGAGGAAGACGTAGGCCGCGGGGGGCAGGGTTGGCGCGGGGAGTGGCGGCGGATGAGCGAGAGGGAGAGGTGGTGATGGAGGAGCCTGGGGAGCGGAGGCATCGCCGGCGGCGCGGCGGGAGGCGGCGAGAGGTGATGTCGCCGCCGCGATTCGCTGTTCTGTGTTGGATTTTGTAGGCTGTAGTAGAGCGACTCTAGTACTTGCAATGCCGGGTAGCGGTGGGCCGATTGCAATGATCCGAGCCGTCCGATCCATATCAGACGGATCTCCTTACCTTCTCGGAGGCGCAATATCACAATAGCGTGTGCGTTCTCCTTCTCCCTTTCTTTTTTTGAACTAAGTGTGCGTTCATCTTTCATATATGTTATTAATCAACATTTCTGACCGATAATAACATAGAAAATCAAAACAGTGCACAACGACAGGAAGATATTCCCAAATCTCAACACAAGTAAAACCCATAGATGCAACCACATGCATCTTACTCAAAACTTTGGGTAGATTGAATCTCACGTGATAGAGAAAGGATAACGAAGTACAGGTCGACAGGATGCTGACAACACGAGCGAACACGGTACATGTCTAACCAGTAAACCAAACACAAGAGCAAAAAGTCCTAGGCACGAATGCTTTCACTGCTCATTTGCCCAACATCATTCGCACAAACTCCTCATAGTTCACAAGGCCATCACCATCCGTATCCGCCTCCCTAATCATCTCGTTGACTTCCTCATCAGTCAGCTTCCCCCCAAGGTTGCACATCACATGACGGAGCTGAAAAAAAAATAGAAATCAGGGTTCAGCAAAGTGTTAACCTGATGGCAAAAGTGTTTCTTGTTTGGAAATCTAGAACAGATGTGATCAGATGGATAAGAACATGCCGGAGTGAATAGGTGATAGGTGATTGGAGTGGGTCAGATTTGATAAAAACAAGGTTCACCTCAGCTGCAGAGATAAAGCCATTCTCATCCTTGTCGAACACTTTGAATGCTTCTCTCAGTTCTTCCTCTGAATCAGTGTCCTTCAAGTATATAAATCAGGTGAATTAGAACAAGATGAACATAATGCACACAGAAATAATACTCTATAGCTAATAGTGTAGAAATATTATGATTAATTATAATTACTACTAATATTACAGGAAACCAAGATCTTATCAAATGTCACCATTGACACAGAAATCAATTACTGTACTTCAACCAGATGTAGATATATGCAGATTAGCATAATTGGTAGTTGGTACAAAGGGTGAAAGGGGTGTTAGATGAATTTTCATAGTAATATTGTCCACACAGATTTGATACTTGATATGCCACATTGGGATAAATCAATAAGCATACAAGACCATGTTCGATTAACTCAGTAGTTTTAGTAATGTAGATCTGCTGAAAGAGGATATAGGGAACAATAAAGTAACTATATGTATGCACTATGCAGATATATCGCTAGTGGAACACTGAATCGAATATGTTCATATTTCCTATTAAGAAATTAACATGTCAATGTGCATTGTGTTTTGTTTAAGAACAAGCACTTGTTCGATCTAGAGAAAGGAATTTTGTTGAAATCAGTAATACTTGGCATTAAGAAAAGTAGGTAACTAGCAACATAACACTAATCCCTGACCTCTGACTTCATAACACAGTATGGAAATTATATAAGTCACATTAAACACTATGGTACATACAGAGAGTGTCACTCTTTACCATGGAAATTATATTGCAACTATGGAATATCACCCTTGAGAGGAATGTGTCATAACTTTTCAAGTTTTGATTATGCTAGGGAATGTGTGCACATACAAGTATGAAATACAGTGCGAATTGTGGAACAGAAGGTACCGCTAGGACCTAGGAGAACAGAAGAGAAAAAATAGACATACTTTCATCTTGTGGGCCATCAAGTTCAAGAATTCAGGAAAATCAATGGTTCCATTCCCATCAGCATCAACCTCATTGATCATATCCTGCAGTTCAACTTCAGTAGGGTTTTGACCCAAGGACCTCATCACAGTTCCCAGTTCTTTGCTGGTAATGCAGCCTGCATATGCGAAAGTTCGTAACAACATTAGCTCCCCTTGTGTGCGTGTGAGTTCATTCTGCTGAAACCTTGAGGAGCAAAAGGCGCAAGCCATAAGTTGCCCAAGCTTGGTAGCACGCAATCAACACAACAGAAGTGGGACTTACTGTGATCATATATATTCATTACCCCTTAAACTCTGCACAATGATAACACGTTTCAGCCAAAATATACCCTTCATCTGAAGGAAAAAACACTCCAAACTCTGTACTTAAACTACACCCCTCAGGTCTCAAGTGATGGAACAATCACATATAGACAACTAAAATCCATCGGATGCGATCAGACTCACACAGATGGCAATCTACAAACCAAGATGCAGATATAGAGATCAGGGAAGAACAATCTGCACAGATACCTCTAAAATTTCCAACATCATGCATAGGACACCCGATTTTTCATAAAAGCAAGCACCCTCAGCAGCTATCACGTATAATCCCTATTTATCTCTAGCGAAGCGCGCAACGATGCAAATAGACCATAACTCATGTTCTTGCAGGGAAAAGAAGAATCTAATAATCTTCCCAAACAACCACGCCGAATTACTTATCTTGACAGATTACGCAGAGCAAGCGCAACAGAAACAAATCCTCGCGCGCTCTACTCTAACGAGACACGAGCGGGCGACATGACGATGCGCCAAGAACCCTAAAGAAGAATAAACCCGAACCCACGATAGGGTTTTAGCAAAGACGGTGCGGTGCAGTCGGTCCGTACCGTCGCCGTCCTTGTCGAAGAGGCCGAACGCCTCCTTGAACTCCGCGATCTGCTCCTCGGTGAGCTGCTCCGCCATCTCCCGGACCAATCTTTCCTCTCCCTAGAACTGTATCTCGCCTCGCGGGTTGGTGGAACAGTGCTGCAGTGGTGGTGCGCCGCGCTCTCGCTCGAGGCCGAGGGGGTCGGAAGAAAAGGCAAAGAGAGAATAGAAGGAAGGAAAGAGGAGAGGAGAGGAGGGAGTGGGTGGGGCCCGGCCGGGGCGTGAAAAGGTGTTCAAATTTTTGGAAGCACCTGCATGCGCCTCGATAGCAATAGCTGTAAACACCCACTGCCGCGTGGGGCCCTGCGGTGGTTTCCTATCTGATCTATTTATCTTTCTTGGCTGAGACGGGACTTTGACTCGGGGCCCACTGGAGACCCCTGTCAAACGAAACCGGTGGAATTATGGGAGCCAGAGGGGATTCTTGTTGCTAAACATAACTCCCATTTTACTTTTCCCATTTCATGATCCTAAGCCAAGGCCATCTAATCATCGATGTGGTTGAAAGCCGATTCTAAGGGAGGAGGGGCGAGGAGTGATTAAACCCATTCAAATCACGTTTCAAATAATGAGAGGCATCAATGCTAAAGAAAAGATTCCTTGAGAAGAGCCAAGTATACGAGTCAATGTCTAGAAATTTTTAAAAAGAACATGCCGGCCTCACCTGCCAACCCTGGGTGCTCGTCAATGGCCGCCACCCTCACCAGGCGTCACCGTTGGCTGTCACTGTTCTCTGCATATGCTTCGAGCCTTCGACGTTACGGTTGCCTCGAGATTGGCCAACATGGACGAAGTGAGTGGATCGGATGTCGAGTGTGAGAGGAGGGGAAGGTAGAAGAGAGAATGGGATAGCAAGGAAGGGGAAAAATCAGTGGGGAGGGCCTAGCGCGAGGGTCTCTCATCCCACCGTCCATCTAGCTCAACTCCCCCTCCCCCTCCCTCCCCACCCACCCACCCGCGCACGGGAGGATCTCACGATGAGGCCCTCCCTCAGCAAATTTGCTTTCATGAGGAAGGGCACGGTGGGAGGGGATTATATGTATTTTTATTTTTATGTGGGTCCCACCACCACTTCAATACATTGGAAGAGAGTCTAAGGTCACATCATTAATTGTTGGTCCCACTTTCCCCCTAAATCGATTCCAACATTTGAGGCACATTGAAAACTGATTCTAAGGGAGAGCGAGGAGAGATCGAACTAATTCAAATCATTTGAGGCAACAATGCTAAAGAAAATATTTCTTGAGTTGAACCAGTACATGAGTCCATGCCGAGAATTGAAACATATTGACCTCACCTGCCAACCCTAGAAGCTCGCTGGCCATCGCCACCCTTGCCAAAGTTGTCACCGCTCGGGTGATCGCTGACCATCCACCGCCTTTGATCTCTACCTTGACCTCACTATATTCCCCCCTCTCTCTATATATATTAGACCTATTCACGGGCGACCCGGCTCGAGCCCGGTCTGTTTCGGGCCGAGCTTGGGACTTGATTCCTAGCCTAAAAGCCCGATAAATGTAATAAAAAATGAAAAAATATTTTTAAATTCTAGAAATGGATTAAATATTACTTTTTATTCTGAAAAAGGATTAAAATAATATGTCTAAATCGACAAATCATTTCTTGGGCCGGGCCGAGCTCGGGCCTACCCATTTAAGATCGGGCTTTTAAAGCCCAGCCCGACATTTGAACGTGTCTACTCTACATCTACCTCGGTGCCACTACTGCTCGAGGGCGAGATCAGCTAGCATGGATGGAGGAGGGGATCAGATCTAAGAGGAGGGGAAAGTAGAAGAGAGAGAATGGCATAGTGAGGAGGGGAAAGGTGGGGGAGAGGATGAGATGTTGTAACATCCCGGTTTTTTTGAGTCTTTTTGAATTTTCAAAATAAAAAGAACCATTTGGTTTTGATGAGAGTTCAAAAGATTAACTTGATATTTTAAAATTATGGTGTTTAAAATGACTAAATCAAACTTCAACTAAATAAAAGTTCGGTTTCTTTCGAGTTTGTTGGAGTTCTCTCCTTTCTCTGTTCGCTCCGTGTTCCCCTCGACCCAGTTCTTTCTTCTTTGGACCTCCTTTCGTTTGAATTTGAGGGTTCAGACCTCCTTTCGTTTGGATCTGAGGGTTCATACCTCCTTTCGTTTGGATCTGAGGGTTCAGACCTCCATTCGTTTGGATATGAGGGTCCAGACCTCTCTTCGTTTGGATCTGAGGGTCCACACCTCCTTTCGTTTGAATCTCAGGGTCCAGACCTCCCTTGTATTTGGACCCCCCCCTCTCAGTCCATACCTCCCTCTCGTTTAGACCTCCCCCTTTGTCCAAGACCTCCGGGTGGTCCTAGCGACCTCCGGGTGGTCCTAGAGACTTGTCGACTTGTCGCGACCACCCTCTTGGTCTTTTTGCAAAGATCGCCCTCTTGGGTCGCGACCTCCCCTTTTGTCATTTTGCCGCGACCTCCCCTTTTGTCGTTTTGCCGTGACCTCACCTTGGTCACGTGATATCCCTTGGGTCACGACCTCCCCTTGATCACGTGACATCCCTTAGGCCGCAACCTCCCCTTTGACTGCGCGACCTCCTCTTTGGTCACAACCTCCCTTTTGACTAGCCCCACCTGTCAGCCTTGCTCACCTTCTTCCCCGCTCATCGCAGCGCTGCTCTCGCCGGAGTTCTCGCGCATTAAATGCCGTTGTATCGCATTAAATGATGCCGCCTTCGCAGAGCATGCCCCGTCTTATCCCCGGGCAACTTTCTGCGCACATCTATACCGTGCTCTGTCCTATCGCCACCTACCCTTGACCTCGTGTACTTCAGAGTTTCTCAGCTGCTCTTCCCGTCCTCCCTGGCTATAAAAGCCTGAGCAGCCCTCTTTTACCTCCTTTAGCCTTCCCTAACTTTCTTGCTTTGCTCAGGACCTCCTCATTGGACCTCCTCCTTTGAGCTTTTTAGTTCCTCGCTGTTGGTTTTAGTTTGGTTTATTTGGAGTTTATTTGGATTTTATTTGGTCCTTGTTTGAGTTGCTTCGTTCTCTCGTGTAGATTTCGATAACTCCGGGGAGCCCGAGTTTTGCAAAGAAGACCCTCAAGCTTTCGAGCAAGGAAAGTTACACCCTTGATCATATTGGACCCAGTATTTCAAATTATTTAAGTTTTGTTTCACATTATTACTGCATGCTTATTTCAAATCAAGTAATTTAAATCCCTATTTTAACTGTATAGTTATTCCTAGTTCCTTTGTACACCCGAACTTGACTATTGATTCGATTACCCCTTGTCACCGTAATAAGAGCTAGTTGGTATATTAGTATGAACTAGCATGTTTTAAAACTCTTTGCTTAGTCAAGCTTAGACTAAAATCTTGATTTGGGAGTTTTACTGCCAAAAGACTAATGTTGTCTAAATGTTTTAATCCATGATATTGGGTTGTCGTGGTAGTTTGCAAATGTTTTTGAAAAGCAAAGCAAAAAGGAAAATTAGTTTGGACTTAGGCGAATTGGTTGCTTGGATGGGTGCATGTTTATGCACGGGATCGATCCATTTCTATAGTCGATGCCTAGGGTTCTGTGGAAGCTGCTCAGGTCAGTTAAGGACCGGTCTTCGAGTGTATTTTGCCATGCCTCACCGTGCAACCACATGTCTCATATGGGCGGGACCTGGCTAACTAATTTGCAATGTTCCACCGTGCTTGTTCCATCTGGTTGTGTGGGTGTCTTGACGACCTACTTTTATTTATTCCCACCTGGCGCAAGAGGAGGCTATGAACTCAGCGGGTTTCCATCCGTCGAGGGCGAAATCTTAGCGAGGGGGACTGCGGTCCACTTACCTACGGTAGTGAGTGGTGGTATCGACGGATGCCAAACAAACTAGAGAAGTTGTGTCTTGTAGGTAAAGCTGTACACCTTTGTAGAGTGTAAAACTATTCGAATAGCCGTGTCCACGGTCAAGGACATGCTGGCAAAGCTGCTCCAAGTTAGATGTTGGTTTTGTTTTCAAAAGACATCTTTGAAATGGTTTTGGATGTCTATCCAAATGGGTTCGGGCAGGGAGCCTTGTGATAGGAGGGTATCCTTCACCAATTGTTGGTGAATGTTATCCAACTATAAAACTAATTTAGAAAATAAATTTTAGTTACTGTATAACTGCTTTGGAACTTAGTATATGTATTTGGAAAGAAACTTGGCTTTATGCGAAGACAAACCTATAAGAACTCCTTTGAGACATCCTTGTATGCATGCATTCAATCTGTTACTTGACGGGTGTGACTTGCGAGCATGGTTGTTGTGCTCACTCTTGTTTGACATGTTGAGCAGGATAGGACGTCTTCGATGAGCCAGAGGACCTCCAAGACGACTAGGCTACGACCCCCAGACGATTGCCTGTGGCGAATCATGTGGACCACTCCGCTTTTGTTTTGCTGTGTTTTGTTTGTCGACTGTTAAGCCACCCTTGTAATCAACTCTGTTGTTATTTTAATAAAGTTGTGTTGATGGTTGTTACCACCTTTGTTTACTGTGTGAGCTAGCTGTTGGTCCTTAGGACTAGCTCGGTTGTGCACAGGGATTTCGGGACCTCCCTTTAGGGTGCTCCTGGGATTGGCCACGACCTCCCTGAGGTCCGGTCGTACCAGAAGACCTCCTTCAGAGTGCTCCTGTCAAGCTTGACCTCCCCGAGGTCCGAATCATCCACAGACCTCCTTCGGGTGCTCTGGGATGGGCGTCGGACCTCCCTGAGGCTCGGAACGCTACAAGGTGGTATTAGAGCCATCTCGACTGCAGGTCGTAACCTAATAGAATGGCAATTTTAAAACCTATTTTATATATAACAAGAAGGATAATTTGTTCTCTTCTCATCTTGGTCATCTTTCTACCCTTACCTCCCTCTGGTATTCTTCCTTACCTTATTCTCTCTTCACCATTTTACAGTGTCAAATGGATCCTCTTTCCCCTGAAATTTCTATAGGTGGTCTCTCGAGTAGCCCCTGGTATTTAGGACCTCCCCCTAAGACCTCTAGTGTCGAGTAGAATGTATATAGCTATTATAGTATTTTGAAAAGTTTTTTGTGTGGTTGTTGTGATTGGGTGAGTTGTTTCGCCCTGTCCCCCTTAGTTTCTCCTCTTCTTTTCTAAATCTCTGGAGATCGAGCAAGATGGTGACGACTCATGGCGATGGCAAATACCGGCAATGTAATCGGAGAATGTGCAAAAAAAACCCAGTCCCCCCCACCTCCTCCAGCTGAAGGACCTATTTGGAATTAGATGATGGCCAACCAAGACCAGTTGATCAACTTGCTTGCTCAGTCCATCAACAACACCCAGACCCTGCAAGCGGCAGCAGTAGCAGCAGCTTAACCTCAAGCAATTGCTCCACCTCCTCCAAGGGCCAACATAGCAGAGTTCATGAGGTCGTGCCCTCCGGCCTTCTCCAGTAGCACTGAGCCAATGGAGGCTGATTAGCTTAGAGCAGTTGGCAGGAAGCTGGACATGATCCAATGCACTGATCATGAGAGGGTGCTCTTTGCCTCTCACCAACTTAATGGACCGGCATCCGAGTGGTGGGATAACTTCACCTAATCCCACGCTGATGCTCAGACCATCACTTGGGATGAGTTTGTGCATGCTTTTCGCCGTGCACATATTCCACCGGGCATGATGTCATTGAAGAAGAAAGAGTTTCGCAACCTGCACCAGGGCAGCTGCACCGTCAATGAGTACTTGCATAAGTTTAACCAGTTGGCCCACTATGCACTAGAGGACATCGCCACCGATGAAGCTAAGCAAGAGCGTTTTCTGGAAGGGCTCAATGATGACCTCTCGGTCCTCCTGATCACCCAAGATTACACCGATTTTCAGTAGCTGGTCAGCAAGGCCATTTGCCAAGAAGGCAAGCATATAGAGATGGAGAATCGCAAGAGGAAGAAGGCAGCTTAGAAGTTCAACCTTGGGGGTTTTCCCAAGCCCAGGACGTCTCAGCTGCTGACCTCCCAGCGTAGGACCTCCCAGTCCTCTCCATCCAAGGCTCCAGCACCAGTTCGGCGCCCAACTAGCTCTGGCTTCCATAAGACCTCTCCTGGAGGTCAGGTTCAGAAGAGGTCGCCCGCGACCTCCTTTGTGGGAGTCACTTGCTTTCACTACAACGAAGTGGGGCACTATGCCAATAAGTGCCCGAAGAAGCAGCCACCAGCAGCTACCCCAACCCGACCACTCCAAGCAGCTTTAGCACCTGGCAGCACTTCAACCATGAAACCCGCAGTGCAGTACACAAGAGGACGTGTGAATCACATCACAGTGGAGGAAGCTCAGACCGCACCCGATGTGGTCCTTGGTACGTTTCTTGTCAATTCAGTACCAACCTCAATTTTATTTGACTCTGGAGCTTTACATTCTTTTGTTTTAAGTAAGTTTGTGGGCAAATATGGGTTATCTATCTCTCCCTTAGTTAACCCTATGTTAATCCATTCTCTTGGCTCGGAGATGAGGACTAGTTCCCTATGCCCAAATCTTACCTTAAAGATCTCGGGAGTACCCTTCTTGGCAAACTTTATAGTCTTGACCTCTCAAGGATTGGATGTGATTCTCGGAATGGATTGGCTAGCTAAGAATCAAGGCCAAATAGACCGTGCCAGTAGGTCTATCACTCTCACCAATAGCGAGGAATTCAAGTGGAGTTCAAACCCGAGACCTCTGATAAAGCAAGACCTCTCTTGACCAGTCTAGAAGAAGTCAAGCTTGAAGACCTCCCAGTGGTCCAAGAGTACCTAGATGTGTTCCTAGAGGAACTACTTGGTATGCCACCCAACATGGACATCTTGTTCATGATCGACTTGGTCCCTGGGATAGCTCCAATTTCAAAGAGACCCTATAGGATGCCAGCAAATGAACTAGCAGAATTGAAGAGACAGATCGAAGAATTGCAAGCCAAAGGTTTCATACAACCAAGCTCATCACCTTGGGGAGCTCTAGTGTTGTTTGTCAAGAAGAAATATAAGAGTTTGAGGATGTGTGTGGACTACAGTTCACTCAATGAGGTCACAATCAAGAACAAGTATCATTTGCCCAGGGTCGATGACCACATTGATCAGTTGAAAGGAACAAGTGTTTTCTCCAAGATCGACTTAAGGTCTGGTTACCATCAGTTGAAGATTAGACCAGAAGACATCCCCAAGACTGTTTTCACCACAAGATATGGGTTGTACGAGTTCATAGTGATATCTTTCGGCTTGACCAATGCACCAGCTTACTTCATGAACATGATGAATAAAGTATTCATGGAGTTCTTGGATAAGTTTGTGGTCGTGTTTATTGACGACATTCTCATCTATTCGAATGATGAAGAAGAGCATGAGAAGCACCTCAGGACAGTTTTGGACAGACTCAGAGAGCAGCAGCTCTATG
Organism: Phyllostachys edulis; assembly: GCA_036346405.1. Classification (NCBI taxonomy): domain Eukaryota; kingdom Viridiplantae; phylum Streptophyta; class Magnoliopsida; order Poales; family Poaceae; genus Phyllostachys; species Phyllostachys edulis. The sequence continues at coordinate 18,652,143 of CM070549.1, read as the reverse complement.
CCAAGTTCAGTAAGAGTGAATTTTGGCTAAGCCAAGTAGCTTTTCTCGGTCACACTGTTTCGGCAGGAGGAGTTGTTGTTGATCCGACCAAGGTTGAAGCCGTGTTGGATTCGAAACAACCCAAGTCGGTCACGGAAGTCAGGAGCTTCCTTGGATTGGTTGGTTACTATCGAAGATTCATTGAAGGTTTCTCCAAGATTGCAAGACCTCTGACTCGGCTCTCGAAGAAAGAGAAGAAGTTCGAGTGGACCGAGGCATGTAAGCAGCGTTTCCAAGAGTTGAAGAAAAGACTAGTTTCAGCTCATGTGCTAGTCTTACCAGACATCCGCAAGGACTTTGAAGTGTTCTGTGATGCCTGTCGACAAGGTCTTGGATGTATGCTGATGCAAGAAGATAGAGTAGTGGCTTATGCATCTCGGCAGTTAAAGCCTCATGAAGGAAACTACCTGACGCATGACCTGGAGCTAGATGCAATTGTGCATGCCATGAAGATCTGGTGGCATTACCTCATCGGCAATTGCTGTGAGATCTTCACGAACCACAAGAGTTTGAAGTACATCTTCACCCAGTCCGAGTTAAATCTCAAGCAGAGAAGATGGTTGGAGCTGATAAAGGACTATGACCTTGGAATTCACTACCATCCAGGAAAGGCAAACATAGTGGCAGATGCCCTGAGTAGGAAAGGGTATTGCAACACTATGATGGTCCAGAAGAGTCAGCCAAGTTTGTATGAAGAATTGAGATGTCTGAACTTGGAGATTGTCAACCAAGGATGTGTGAACATCCTAGAGGTGCAACCAACCCTTCAGAGCCAGATCCGAGAGAAGCAGAAAGAAGATGAAGACATCCAAGAAATCAAGAAGAACATGAGAAGAGGCAAAGCCCCAGGCTTTTCCAAAGATGAGCAAGGCACAGTGTGGTTCGGTAGTCGCATCTGTGTGCTGGATCACCCAGAGATAAAGCAGTTGATTTTGAAGGAAGACCATGAATCGCCTTACTCCATTCATCCGGGCAGTACCAAGATGTACCAGGACCTCAAGGAAAAGTATTGGTGGGTCAGTATGAAGCAAGAGATTGCTGGGCTCGTCGCACACTGTGATGTTTGTCAAAGAGTCAAGGCCGAACACCAAAGACCAGCTAGTCTGTTGCGGCCTTTGCCAATTCCCGAGTGGAAGTGGGAGCAAGTAGACATGGACTTGATCACTAGATTGCTGTAACGCCTGACCCAGGGGTCACCCGAGAGGCCCTCTAGGATCTCCCGGAAAGTCCATCAGGACCTCCTAGGAGGTCCGGTAGGACCGCTCGAGGGGATCTCCAGGACCGCCCAGGAGATCCGGTAGGACCGCCTGGAGGTCTGGAGATCGGACCTGAAGGTGTACCAAGGTGAGCGTGAGGCACAAGTGAAAGCATCTAGGCCCCTAAAAATTGTTTTGGTAATTAATGATAATATGTGAATATGAGATTAACGTGTTTATTGAGTATTTACAAGGTTAAGTCCCATTGGTGAAATTGTTGACGTAAAAATGCATGCTAAAGGACAACATGAAGATCTACATGGCTTGAAGACACGGTACAAGCAGTCTAGGATCATTTTATGTTTTACCGGTCTTAGGAGATTTGGTTGGAAGACCGCATTATAGGTTAATTGCCGTACTATTAAGAGGGATCTTGGCTAGTAGCTTGATAGCATGTTCTTGTGCCATATGGATCAATTTAGGATCATGCATGCATTTGAATTCGCACTTAAAATTGAATTTGAAAGCCTTAAGTGCATTTGTCGAAAATCGGTAGTACCGCAGTTATAGTGATGGTTGAACCGCTCTGTGTGGTATGACCGCACCCTACTTGGCGGTAGTACCGGATTTTGAAGGCCAAAGCCAACTGAGCACTAATGCGGTACGACCGGCCTTTGGAGTGATGCAACCGCATTGCGGTCGTTCCGATATTTAGTTGGCGGTTCGATAAAAATAGTACCAGTGCATTTTGGCCTCTGGAGCTCTCTTGCATTTTCGGTTGAACCGCGTTAAGAATTGGTTGTACCGATTTTCGGCTGAGCCGATTTTTAGTTGGCGGTTCAAGAAAACCAGAACAGGTGTAAAATTGACCCAGAGCTCTCTGTGATAATCGGTTGAACCGCATTTGGAAAACGGTTGAACCACACTGCGGTTGTACCAATTTTTATAAGGCGGTTCATATTTTCCAGAGAGCATGTCGTTTCGGCAGTTTTGGAAACCCTACGATCGGTTGTACCGCACTTCAATGTGGTTCAACTGGGTGATGCGGTTGAACCGAAATTTAGTTGGCGGTTGTACCGAACAGGAAAATCCAACGGCTATGTCAGAGTAATAAATGCCTCTGTTCTAGCCGTTACGGAGTTCTGACACAAGTGCGGTTCAACCGCACTATAAATGGCAGTTGTACCGAATCTGGCTGAAAGTTGGGGATTTGGTCCCCAACAGTCATAATTGTTGGTGGGGGCTATAAATACCCCCCAACTGCCCTTGGACAGGTTGCTAGTGAACATTTAACATCCTTAGAGCCTGGAGAGCCAAGTGCATTCACTCAACACCCAAATTGTCTTGTGCATTCATTGTTTGGTAGTTGAGTTCATTCAAGTGCATCAAAACATCCTAGTTGATCCTTATTGCACTTGAGCATCGTCAAACGAAGGTCTTGGTTTATTACTCTTGGAGTTTTACTAAACTCCTAGACGGCCTTGGCGGTGGAGCACGGTGATCTCTTCAAGAAGATTGTGAAGAGGCCCGGCGCAAGCTTGTGAGTGGTTTGGTATTCACCATCTCCAGAGCGGAGGAAGAACAGCCATAGTGATCGAGGAAAGGCTTAATTCGTGGAGCCGGCTTGAGTCGTCAAGCTTCCTCAATGTGGACTAGTGAAGACTGGCAAGTCTTCGATACCACGGGAAAACATCATTGTCTCATTGTGGTTACTCCTAATATTTACATTTCCGTATTTATATTTCTAGCTTGTTTATTGTGGTTAAATTGCTTAGCTAGAAATGTAACTTGTTTAGACTAAGTTATTAATTGGCTTAAATTGTTAAATAGTTAAAAAGTTTAAAAAACCTCTTATTCACCCCTCTCTAGTCGGTTATCCTTGATCCTACAACAGGAGGACCCCAACAGCCACGACTTGACCCAGGGGTGGTCGAGAGACCACCTCTGAGGAGGTCGTGAGACCGAAGGTGGTCCCAGGTCCTCCCACGACCAGACCCGAGGGTTGTCGTGGAGGGCCGGGATCACCCCAAGGACCACCCACGACCAAACCTGAGGGGCAGTCGTGGAGGTCGGGGGATCACCCCAATGCTTCTGGTGCAACCGAGCTAGTCCCAAAGATCACTAGCTAACTCGGCCAGTATACACAGTGGTAGCATAATGTAACGCTCTGATTTTCAGAGCCTTTTTGAAAATTTTCAAAATAAAAAGAACCATTTGGTTTTGATGAAAATTTGAAGGAATTCGATGGGATTTTGGGAACCATCAAACTTCTCCATGTTCACTGGTCGAAAACGAGGTGGCCAGCGAACAGCTCGGAGATCAGGCGAGAATGCCCGATATCCAGTAATGACTTCTTGACGCCTCCTTTGCAGAAAAGAAGGGTTGATATCATCAGGTGGTCGTACTCGACGATACCCGAAGAATAAAGTTGACCCGACTGCAATAGGTCTCGGTCCCACGAGGGAATACTCCTCGTAGTTTATCTCGCTGCTGCAGATTTCCATGTCGGAGTGGTGAACGATCACCTTCCGAGGAGCTTGTTGATCATCATCATTTGGAAGACATTTCTTCGAGTAGGAGAACGACACGACTTGTCGCTATACCGATTTCTACGCCGGTGATATGTTGGATTGATCGGTAGCCAAAGAAGTCGATGGGTACGACTACTTGAATGATGTCGACGAGGAGCTTCCAAATTTTTCATTGTACTCGAAGCCTTTGTGTGATCTCTTCAAGGAAGAGGTCATAGCCGGCGCTCGGCTAGCTCTTGAGTTGGATTCTCGAGCAAATCATTGATGTGCCGGAGCTCTCGAGCTTCCTCGATTGATATTGAATACGCCTGAGCAAATTCTTCCGAGCTTCAATCTTCTTCCTTCAATTGCCTCAAGATTTTCCATGTTAGACTCTTGAGATTGCCTCAATGAAGCGAGAATGTCGAGGATTTCCTGGCGCTCATGAAGGCGCTGGTCGTGTCCGCCAGCTGGTGGTGTCCTCGCCATTGCCACGAGGGGCGCAGTGTGACCTTCGGGAAGGGTCTCCATCTCGGTCTCTAGAAGAGTGATCTTGATCTCGAGGAAGGACGAAGACCTCCGCTGATGATTCTCACTTGCGCCGAGGCCTCTCCGCTTGAGGAGTCGCCGAGACACCATCCGGCGACTTGGGAGTAATCCTCCAAGTAGGGAAGTCTGGTTATAACTGCTCCGCCGGCAGTGTGACTCATGGAGAGATGGTCCAATTTGCGAAAAGCATGCTTGATCCCGCTCTCTCTGGCGTTATCCAGAGAGAGAGAGAGAATCACCAGATGCCGGTGAAGTCCTGCATCAGGCTTCTAGAGCTTGCCTCACCAAGTCGGACCGCCTTAGGGGAACTTGGACACTTCGAGGAAAAACTCTCGTCGTGTCGTGAGTCCACCTGGGTGTGGTCCTGGTCAGATTGACCCTTGCCCTTTGAGAGGGTAGATTCCTCTCTTGGACGTACTGTTGTGGGGGATAAGGATCCCTCCTCAACTCCACCGCGACATTGTCTCCTCGGATCTGTGGGAAGATCCCGGAGGCAACAATGCCATAGGATAAGTCATCACTTGGTTCAGAATCAATCCGGATCCATGTCGACGTCACAGACCGCCAGTCGAACCAGCTTCTCTCGCTCCATTCTCCGCCATGAGTGCATGAGATTTGGAAAACAGAGAAAATATTCGACAAGAAATTACCGAAGATCCCCACGGACGGCGCCAACCGCTTGGTGTTTTAGAACCGAACTTACGAAAGATTGTTTGATTCGGGGTCTCCTAGAATAGAATCATGCAGAGATTGACACGGAATTTTTATACGTGTTCGAGCCTTCTCCGGAGAGAATAACAACCCTACTCCCGTGTGTGTATGGTATTGAGTGTATATCGAACAATCGGGGAAAAACTAAGACTATTACAGATAGTGCTTGTATTCCCGATGGCTCGATCCTTCCTTTCCTTTCCTTTCTAGTTGCCGCCTTTTATAGTACGTGAAGGAGCGGCGCATCTCGTAAAGCGGCGCCTCATCACCTCTAGAATTCGGCGATGTTGGTAGTAATTACCGTGTATTAATTCCTCCACGTCGCTCAATGCCTATATACCGTAGATAATGGGTATTACGTGCCATTATTCTCGAGAATAACAACAGATGATGATCGTTGAATCCTTTAATCAATAAGACCCACTTGTCTCGCAGTGTTCATTTGATTATAAGGTGGTCGTGGTTGACCTAGTCGTAGAGGAATCTACGATTATGAGGTAGTCGTAGCATAACTTACGACTATGGGGGTGGTCGAGAAGAACTTACGACCATCCATTTGGTTCTTCCTTCATAACATTAAGGGTACACTCAGGGTTCACATGACGCCATATTTACCTATAATAAAAATTATAGATAAAAGGTAAAATGAGGATTATTATATCCTCGCCATCTAGCCCCCACTTCAAGTGAAAGCAACTTACTTGGTAAAGGGTTTTAGATGGTCTTACGATCATGAGAGGATCAGAGAAAATAATCGAAGGAAAAACTCTTCGATTGTGTACTACTTTGACCGTAAATGTGCTTGGTCAAGAAAATTGCTTACGACTATCAAGTGGTCGTAAAAGCATTTCTACGATCACAAGGTGGTCGAGTATAGTGATCGAAGAAGGAACTTTCCGATTATCATTTCCTTTGGTTGAAGAGATCTAACCAAGGAAGTAATTTCGCTTGAGATGTAAACGCAAACCTGAATTTCTCGAATCGGACACACTGGGAATCTCAAACAACGCCTGCTAGCTCGCTCATGAAGCGTTCCCGAGACGGTGGCGACTTTGAATGTCACGCCCCGCTCAAGGTACGCGGTTATATATACTCACCGAGGGTAAAACCTAAGATCTTACTTTTCCCCAAATTGCTCCTCGCCGTTTTTCAAGCTCTTGCCTTCTCCGCCGAAGTCGTTTTTGCCTTCTCACGCCACTCCAATTGTGCCCTCTTTTTCGACCCAAAATTTCTGCTTCCGAGAGAGATGGCCAGAAAGTTTCGATTGGGAAGAGTCGGAGATGGATGCGCGAAGATTCAAGCCCTAGTTGTCGCCGGAAGATTCCAGAGAAGACTCTTGTGAAATGGCTTCCCAGATTTGGGCAAGATTGGCCGTCAGGAGAATGGGCAAATTCCGCCTTCCGTGCTTATTGTGAGTGTGGCCTTCGATCGCTGCTCCCCTTTCACACCGCAGTTTCGAGTATTTTGGGGTGGAGTTAGTGAACCTTGGTCCTAACTCTATCACCATACCGAAGCTGCCAGATATTTGTGCAAGGCGATTTGGGAATTCCCATGACCTTGAGCTTTTCCAATATTTCTATGGAATGTCTCGGCAAGTCGGATTGCCGGAAGTTGTGGTCTAAAACTCCACGACGGAAGTCGAGGGAGTATATTCAGAGTTTCACCCGTCTTCGTGGCGGGATGGAGGAAGAGGTGGTTTTATCGAAAGTCTCCTCGAAGATGACCTCTTTCGTGGGAGAGGTCTAAAAAGCAATCTTCATGGATTCGACTCGAAGATATCAAATGGATTGCCCCTTATGTTCAAGTTATCAAGGACTTGAAGAAGGAAGGGTCGACCGGATGGCATGTGGTGAAAGATTTCATCACACGCCAATTAGTCCTTGAAGAAACGAGCATCCCTATGTGGAGATACTGGCTAACAGACCCAACCAGGGACTACAACGAGGGTAAGTGAATTTTCGACTTAGCTCTCGGCTTTGGTCTTTCTCGCAGTTGTTTAAAAGATGCCTTTATCTGCTTGAACAGATCTTTCACCAAATGAGATTGACGTTAGAGTCAAACTCGCTTAGAGAAGTCTCCGCCACTTAGTGTGGCGGTTCCTAAAATCCTTGCGGTCGATCCGCAGAGGAAAGGATGGTTCGCCTAAAGGTAATCAAGAGTTGATTTTGTCTTTAAGACTTTATAGTCGAGAAAGAACTTACGACTAGAGAAATGTTGTAGAAAAACTTACAACTTAGTCGTGACCGTAGGAAATCTTACTTGCCGAGGAAAGGTCGAGAAAAACTTACGATTTGATATCGGTCGAGAAAATCTTACGACCGCTAGTAATTCTTCTTTCGCTTTTGCTTTACGTAAAGTAGGCATGGAAAATCGCGGGATGATGAAGAAATCAGATCGATAACCATGGGTGCAGGGTTGACAAAGGACAAAGGCTCACTCCTTCGGCCCAAGAGACGCCGACTTTTAAGGGGTGACGACAAAGGAGGGCGAGCTCGAGTTCTAGTCCTTCGACTGATCCTCTCGCAAAGCTTAGGCGTATATAGCCGCAATCAAGCCGAGGCTAAAATAGTCAAGTGGAGGAGGTCAAGTAGTGAACCTCTAAAGCGCAAACCTCGCAAGGCCAAGGTACCCTTCTATTATGACAAAAATCTTTCGCAGCTTCGCCACTCGGTTTTGTTAAGCACTTGGAAAAGGAGAACCGAAGGATTTTATGTCTTTGTGATGGATAATACCGCCCAAAGAGAGCCTATGGTCGATGACAATGTCGCTCTTGGAGTGGTCGAGACCGATCTCGGCCATCCAGAAAGTCGAGACCGAGAGATGGTCCTCGCTCAAAATCCACGACGAGGACGTGGTCATGGCTAAGCCCATTCTTCAACTCGAACTTCACCGTAAGTGGTCGAGAGAAGAAGAAATCTTCCGCTGGGAAAGTGACTCCCAAATTCTGCTTAGGTCCAAGGTGCAGAGGTATGTGAAATATACTAAAGTGTAAGAACAAAATTTACCTTTTTCCTTTTCACAACCTCAATTGCTTTCCTTTTGTTTTTTTTAGTCCGACTCTTCAAATTTCGAGAATGCTTCCGCTGAGAAGCCTATTGCTACCTCTCCACCGGGAGAGACAACAAGGAAGTGGTCGAGGATCATCCTCGCCCGTGGTAGAGGAAGTCGTGGCGCTGAAGTGGTTACGACAACCAATGAGGTACCAAGTACCCAAGAAGGTAGCGGCTACAACCTCTCAAGTAGCAATGCAGTGACCACAGAGATGGTCGTGGAGACTCCAAGAAGAAATGCGACCATCGAGATGGTCGTGAAAGCTCCAACAACAGCCATGCACTCATCGAGGCGGTCGCCACGACCAACGAGATGGTCGTGGATAGAACAGAGGCACCGCAGGCTTCCGTCAAGATGGTGGCGGTTCGTCCCACCGCGTTTTAAAGGAGATCGCAGAGCACGCTCCTCCCTCCATCTAAAGAGAAACTCTTACGTAATCAAGAAGAAGAGTATTTCAACTTCGCTACCGACTTCTTTGGGCTCGCTTCCATCGAGGGTCTTCGCCAGATCTTGCATCGAAGTCCCCATCCCAACGATATTCCCAATAGAGGGATACCTTTGATAATGAACATCTTGAGAAGGTTTGGTGGGACCAAGTCACGAGGGTAGACAAGTCAAGATCCCTGAGTCGGTTTACTCGATGTTTGCTCGATCAACTATGAATGTAAGTACTTAATCGTACTTATATATACAGTATAATCTTCTCTTGTTTCTCACTCGCTTTTTCATCTTGCGTAAAGCCATAGAGCAAATCGCCGTTGTTGTCGGTGAATATCATCGACAACTTCTAGAGTCGCGACAGAAAGAGGAACTCGCAAAAGCAGAGAGGTGGTAAGTCATCGCTATTCATAGTCACCTTAGATTTGACTACTTATATAATGCTTACGGATTTGTCATGGAAAAACTCATGACTCTAGTAATGGTCGTAAAAGACTTATGACCAAAGGGCTTTGTCGTAGAAGAACTTACGACTAGGTCAATGGTTGTAGAAGAACTTACAATCGATTGACCCATGCTCATGTCCACCGTTATCCTTGCGTGTTAAACAAAGGACGCTAAGATCTTAGCCGACTCGCCGATTATGAAAAAGAGGAGTCGAAAAAGTTTAGGAAGAGGTATTAGACCTCCAAAAAAGCTTAAAGAAGCTAACTCGCAACCATGAAGTCGCAGAAAAATTAAACAAGAAGTGCTTGAACTTAAGATCGCTTATATCTTTGATCTTTACCTAACTCTTGCTTCTTTTCGTAAAAAGAAGACGAGACGAAAAAGCTCCGTAATGAAGTTAGAGAGAAAACTTCATTATTCACGAGCTTACTCGTATGTCCAAAAATAAAGATCAAAACCTTGAGACGTTGGGAACTCGAATATCAAGTAAGTAATTTTTACCCGCAATTCCTTACGAAGTTATTTCCTTTTCTCACTTCCACTTCCTTTCTAGCAATGGACGTTAAATTGAGAGAACTTGAGATCAAATCGCAGATAAAGCCGTGATTTATAAACTGCACCGGCCCTTATTGCAAAGAAGAATGTAGAGGATATTGTATCATGGGAGAAAAAGTATGCCGAGACCGTTGCTTCCCATAATGAAGAGGTCAAGAAGTTGATTCTCAACTAGTGGGTAAGAAATTCTTTTACCCGTGATTATTTTTGTTTTTTTTTCCTCTAGGAGTTTATTTTTGTTTGACCAATCTTATTTCTTCGTAGCAAGTGGTCGAAAACAAAAAGTCTCATGAGGCTTCGACTTGTACCCAACAGAGATGGAAGCAATGAAGATTAAACTTCAAGGAAACATCACGCCTCAACAATGTGCTTGGTGAGCTACATAGTGAGGGAAAGACTCTCAAGATGATACAATAGCTGCTCACACAAGTACCATTGGGGATCAAGTCGATTTTGCAAGATCCGTGACCACTCAAGGCCAACCAAGTCAATCGATAAAGGAGATTACGAACTGCAGAAGTTATGCATTAGCAAAACTTAAAGCTCATGACCCCAACCTTAATGTGCAACCACTGGCCGACTTCAACCGCTCTCAAGCGTAGGAAGACGTCGATGGAGGAGATGCAATCGCTTGGTTTAAAAGTTTCAGAGGAGATGCAATTGGGCTCTCCTCTTCGAGTAGTCTCAGAATGAACTTGTGAAAAAGCAGTCTTTTGTTGATGTAATCCATCTTGTTCCTCGCAAATCATCTTGTCGAGTAGTTAGTAACTCAAAAGATAATTAACTAATTTAAAGACTAAGAAATGAAGTCAAATGTAATGACTTTATCCTAGCCCCGACTATTTGCTTAGTTTATGAAAACTAAGTAAATAGTTTTGTCTCTCGCAAATCATCTTGTCGAGTAGTTAGTAACTCAAAAGATAATTAACTAAATAAAGACTAAGAATTGAAATCAAATTATTCTAGCCCTCGACTATTTGTCGAGTTTGTTTAGACAAACTAAGTAAATAGTCTCAGAGAAAGGGTTTCAAAAAACAGAGGTTTGTTTAACTTGTAGTTTTTGGGTCTCAATTGTCATGCATCGTCGTAAAGGGTGGTAACGAGTTGACACTAGGAAGTTCCTTCTAGTGGGCGTGACCACGTGCAGAGAGGAGAGACTTCGACTAGGTAATGTTAACATCTCCGACTAGTTTAATCAAATCGAGAACGGCAACTTGAGTTAAGCAAACGCTCTAGAGGATTTTAAAATATTTACTCGCCCTTCTCCGATGGACTCGATAAGTCTGCCCCGGTAGCAAGAGTAGGAAATCGAACAAAGCTAGAAGCTCCTTCCAAAGGCGGTGACCACGCAGAGAGGAGAGGCTTCGACTAGATGTGTCTCTTCCTCCCACCAGCTTGAGATGAAACGAGTACACCCAAGACGGTTAAGCAAATCGAGAAAGTGCGCTTTTCTTAGAGTATTTTTCAAATTAATCAAGAAATAAACTAAGGTGAAAAGAGTTGGCCTTCAAAAATATTTCGACTAAATAAAACCCGAAGTTCTTTGTGTTGGCCATAAAAGCGAGTAACGAGTCGACACTAGGAAACTCCTTCTAGTGGGCGGGACCACATGCAGAGAGGAGAGGCTTCGACTAGGTGATGTTATCGCCTTGACCAAAGTAAAGAAAATTGGGTGTTTAAAACATAGTCGAAAAATAATGAAAGCACTACTCAAAAGTAAGACAATAGAGATAGAAAAACCCGATTCTTTATTGTCCTAATGGTCGGTTACACATAGAACTTGCGTGAATCGGGTCAATGTTCCAAGAATTCGAGAGAACTCCGCCGCCTTCCATTGCCAATCGTCTCAACCACTCGATGAGTAACTTTGACCACTCGTAAGGACCTTCCCACTTGGGAGAAAGTTTGTTCCGATTAGACTTGATTGGCAAAGCCTCAATACTAAGTCACCTACAAAGAAGGTCATGAGGTTGAACCTTACGATCGTAGTATCTTCGCAGGCTTGTTGGTAGATTGCCGAACTAATTAGGGCTGGTTTCTCCTTTCTTCAAGTAGATTAATATCATCTGCTCGAATTTGTTCCTCGGTTGGAGTCCGTGAATGTTTCGACTGTGTTGACCAGATCTTTAGTTCCGGAGGAAGCATAGCTTCAAAGACCAAGACTAAAAAGAAAGGTGTTTCTCCCAGAGTCTGATCGGTAGTTGTACGAATCGCCCATAATACTGAGGGTAATTTTGTACCCAAGCCCCGAGCGCTTGATGAGCCGGTCAAGACTCGAAGTTTTAATTCTCTCATTATTTGGCCGCTTGAACGCTCGACCGCCCCATTACTCGGGATGAGCCATGTAGCATAACATAACTTGGTACCCAACTCGTCGCAAAATTCTTGAAATTTTGCACTCGAAAATTGCTTACTATTATCTCGTAATTATTCGACTTGGTACTCCAAATCGAGTAATTACGATCTCATCATAAACCGCTTTGTCGCTCGTTGTTATCCCATCCAAGTTCGCTTCAATCCATTTTGTGAACGATCAATAGCCACAAAGGAACTCAAACCTCCCGGAGCTTTAGGAAACGGTCCCGTGATATCAAGACCCCAGTTGCAAAAGGCCAAGATAGAGGTATTGTTTGTAATGCCCGAGCCGGTTGGTGTATTTGCTCGCTATGAAACCGCATCGACACACTTTTTAACCAACTCTTTAGCATCGTATAGGGTCATTGGCCAAGAAAACCTTGTCGAAAAGCTTTGCCGACCAACGCTCAGAGGAAGCATGATTTCCACAAATGCCACCATGTATGTCGTGAAGGAGTGTTAATCCTTCGCTCTGCGGAATGCATCGCATGAGCACCCCTTGAGTACCTCCTTTATAGAGAACTCCTTCGACCAAAGTATACATTTTGGCTTTTCGGGATAAGCGATCTGCCTCGAGATCGTCTTCGGATACAGAACCCTTCTGAAGATAATCATAGATGGGCGCCATCCATGTATCCTCGTATTCTAGAGAGGCTGTCTCAATAGGAGGTGTCTCTGGCTCTTCGACCAGAGAAGGCTTCTGGAGTTGTTCCAAGAAGACTCCTTTTGGTACTTCAGATCTTTAAGAAGCTATTCGAGCAAGCTGGTCTGCGAGGAAATTATCCTTTCGAGGGATGAATTGTGCCTCGAAACCTAAAAAATGCTTTTCTAGCTTACGTATTTCCGATAAGTACCGAGACATTGTCGGGTTAGAGCACTGGTACTCTTTACCGACTTGATTCACGACTAGTTGAGAGTCTCCTCTCACGAGTAGTCGGCGAATCGAGAGCGCCACGTCAGATACCAAATAGCAAACCTTCAGATTCTCGCCACATTATTAGTGGCCCGAAAGTTTAATTGTATGGCATACTTTAAGGTCTCTCCTAGAGGAGATACCAGACCACCCCACCCAAGAGCCACTTAAAGTAAGCGACCGTCAGTACATCGCCCAATCGGTCGTGGGAATCAGATCGGGATCCCGAACAGTTCAGATTTGTCCATTCGGCGACAAAGTCCGCCAAGATCTCGATTTAACGGCGTTCGACACGAATGGATGTCGAACTCCCCAAGTTCGACCGACCATTTTGCCATGCGCCCCATTGCTTCCTATTCTCGAGGATCGCTCCCAAGGAAACTCAGACAAGACAAACTAGTTTGTGCTCAAAATAATGCCGCAGCTTCTCAAGACATGAGGAGGGCATACGAAGCTTTTGGACCGAGGGTAACGCCCTTAGGTCCGTAAAACTTCACTTACGTAGTAAACCGGTCGCTGTACATTTTCACGCTCTACAACCAAGATCGCTACCGACCGCTGGGCGTGGCGCCTAGGTAAACCAAGAGCGCTTTCTTCCGCCTCGGAGAGACCGTAATAGGAGCACTCGTAAAGGTACCTCTTGACATCCTCAAAGGCGGCGTTTGCCTCTTTCGACCACTCAAAACTTTCGTGTCTCCTTAGAAGTTTAAAGAAAGGTAGTCCCTTTTCTCCCGATCGTGCGATGAAGCGACTTAGAGCCGCCATGCACCCAAAGAGTTTCTCGACTTCTTTCCGTAGTTGAGGGCGATTTGTAAAATGGCTTTTATCTTTTGATTCGCTTCAATTCCTCGTGATAGATACTAGGAATCCAAGCAATTTCAAAGAGATTCCAAACACACACTTCTCGTGATTAAGTTTTAAGCGATGTTTTCTCGAGATTGTCGAATGTTTCTTGTAGGTCGGTAATATGATTAAGTTTCTTGATGCTTTTGACAACTAAGTCATCAACATAGGCTTCTAGATTTCGCCTAATTGAGATGAAAAAGTTGCTCGTGATCAAGCGTTGAAAAGAAGCGCCAGGCATTTTTAGACCAAATGGCATTTTGACATAGCAAAATATACCAAATGGTGTAATAAATGCGGTCTTTTCTTCATCGCCTAGACACATATTAACTGTGATATCCGCAATATGCATCTAAAAACTTAACATTTCACAACCCGCAGAGAGTCAACCAACCGATCGATCGAGGTAAAGGAAAATCGTCTTTTGGACAAGCTTTATTAAGATCAAGAAAGTTCACGCACATACGCCATTTGCCGCTTGACTTTCTAACCATTACAGGTTAGCCAACCATTCGATGGTTGACCTCTTATAAAGCCCGCTTTAAGTAGCTTATCCAATTACGATTTAATAGCATCTCGCCGATCGAGGCAAATCTCCGCAATTTTTGTTTTACTGGTACTTTGTCGTGTAGTAAGGCTAGCTCGGCTCGATCACCTCCTGGGGACTCCGGCATGTCGGATGCTTGCCACGCTAATACATCTGCGTTAGCTCGGAGGAAGGTGATGAGGGCGCCTTCCTATTTGGGGTCGGAAGTATCCTCGATGAATCATCTTCGAGGGCTCCCTGCCCGTGAGGAACCTCTTTGACTTTGTCGTTCGGCTTTGGTGCGAGCTTTTTAGGCTTCGACTTGCTAGTCGAAGGTCGACTTTCTTCTCGAGTTGGTATTTGTCCTACCATCTCAAGGGATCGACTCGCAGTATGCGCCATCTTCTTGTCACAATGGATTGTAATTACTCCTTTGGGACTCGCATCTTAATACATTGATATCCATAATGAGTAGCCATTAGAATTTTGCCAAAGTTGGTCGTCCGAGTATGGCGTTATATGTCAGATCGAAATCGACCACATCAAAGGAGATTTTCTCGTCTCTCGAAATTACTTGGTGAACCAAATGTTAAAGGAAGAGAAACTTGACCAATTGGTTTGGCGAAGATCCCTGACAATCCCATGGAAAGAGTATCGCATCGGTCTTACTTTGGTCCCGGTACTTGCATGTCATCCAGGCATTCAGAATAAAATATTTAACGAGCTTCCACCATCAACCAAAACTCGATTGACCCGACAATTGTTGATGGTGGGTTCGACCACGATTGGTATCGACTGTCGAGTCGAAGGATCGGCAATACTCTTCTCGAAAGAAATGGTGACTTCGACCACTTCGATAATTTATTGACGAGAGGAGGATCTATGGAGTTTACCTCGCTCAGCAGACTTTGAGTCCGCCGCTTTGATTCATATGCCGATGATCCCCGTAGATGTGTTCAATGGTGTGTTGCGGATCCCGAACAGATCTCCTCTTCATTATCTCAAGATTTATGACCACTTGTTTGACCTACCGCCGAGGGTGGGAAGTGGTCCTTGTCGCTGTAGTAGTCTTCAAGCTTTCGTTGAAGACCTTATTCTTGAAGGTCATGCCCTTCCTTTTATGGAAAGGACACCACCTAGGCTTATCATTTTTTTGATCGTATGCTTACCTTTGCCTCTGCTTGAGTGTGGCTTGATGTGCGTGGCTCTTTATCATTCACACCAATACCTCCTTGGAACCGCTGGTTTTTGACCCTTCATCTTATTCTTGGACTTTTTGCTTTCTTATCCTTCTTCTTACCAACTTCGCCGCTCTCGAGATGGATTGTCTTCACGATCGATTGTGTTGTTCCACTCGACCGCCTCGAGGCAAGAGTATATCGACGGCCATTTCAAGAGTTCGCGACAAGTAGGAGGATTTAAAGCAATATCCTCTGTTATCCTTCTACTACGGACTCGCTTGAAAGCCCCGATGACAGATGAATCGAAACTTCCTAATTGAGTTACTTAACCCGATCAAGCGCTTGATGAACCGGCGCAATGTCTCGTTGTCGCTCGTCCTCATCCGGTGCAAGTCGCCCTCCTTTCGTATGCATTGTATGTGCCTTGGAAATTTGCCAGTAGAAGATCGCAGAGATGTTGCCAAGAATAGATCGACTCGAGTGGTTGGTTTAGTAACCACGATCGAGCAGATCCTTCGAGCACAGTTGGAAGGTAATTTGCCATCACATGCTCTCCTCCTCCTGCTGCCGCCGAACAATTTGTTGTATAAATTTGAAGGAATTCGATGGGATTTTGGGAACCATCAAACTTCTCCATGTTCACCGGTCGAAAACGAGGTGGCAATGACGGCTTCGGAGATCAAGCGAGAATGCCCGACATCCAGTAATGACTTCTTGACGCCTCCTTTGCAGAAAAGAAGGGTTGATATCATCAGGTGGTCGTACTCGACGATACCCAGTAACAGGTTGACCCGACCTGTAATAGGTCTCGGTCCTACGAGGGGAATACTCCTCGTAGTTTATCTGCATTGCTGCATTTCCATGTCGGAGTGGTGAACGATCACCTTCCGAGGAGCTTGTTGATCATCACCATTTGGAAGACATTTCTTCGAGTAGGAGAATGACACGACTTGCTGTTGCGCCGATTTCTACGCGGTGATATGTTGGATTGACTGGTAGCCAAAGAAGTCGTATGGGTACGACTACTTGAATGATGTCGACGAGGAGCTTCCAGCTTTTTCATTGTACTCCGAAGCCTTTGTGTGATCTCTTCAGCGAAGAGGTCATAGCCTGGCGTTCGGGCTAGCTCTTGAGTTGGATTCTCGAGCAAATCATTGATGTGCTGGAGCTCTCGAGCTTCCTCTGATTGATATTGAATACGCCCAGGCAAATTCTTCTGAGCTTCAATCTTCTTCCTTCAATTGCCTCAAGATTTTCCATGTTAGACTCTTGAGATTGCCTCAATGAAGCGAGAATGTCGAGGATTTCCTGGCGTTCATGAAGGCGCTGGTCGTGTCCGCCAGCTGGTGGTGTCTCGCCATTGCCACGAGGGGCGCAGTGTGACCTTCGAAGGGTCTCCATCTCGGTCTCTAGAAGAGTGATCTTGATCTCGAGGAAGGACGAAGACCTCCTGCTGATGATTCTCACTTGCGCCGAGGCCTCTCGCTTGAGGAGTCGCCGAGACACCATCTGGCGACTTGGAGTAATCCTCCAAGTAGGGAAGTCTGGTTATAACTGCCTCCGTCGGCAGTGTGACTGCATGGAGAGATGGTCCAATTTGCGTGAAAAGCATGCTTGATCCCGCTCTCTCTGGCGTTATCCAGAGAGAGAGAATCACCAGATGCCTGAAGTCCTGCATTGTGGCTTCTAGAGCTTGCCTCACCAAGTCGGACCGCCTTAGGGAACTTGGACACTTCGAGGAAAAACTCTCGTCGGTCGTGAGTCCACACAGGTGTGGTCCCGGTCGATTGACCCTTGCCCCTTGAGAGGGTAGATTCTCTCTTGGACGTCTCACAGTGGGGATAAGGATCCTCCTCAACTCCACCGGCGACATTGTCTCCTCGGATCGTGGGAAGATCCCGGAGGCAAGAATGCCATAGGATAAGTCATCACTTGGTTCAGAATCAATCCGGCATCCATGTCGACATCTCACAGACCGCCAGTCGATCCAGCTCTCCTCGCTCCATTCTCCGCCATGAGTGCATGAGATTTGGAAAACAGAGAAAATGTTCGACAAGAAATTACCGAAGATCCCCACGACGGCGCCAACCGCTTGTTTTAGAACCGAACTTACGTAAAGATTGTTTGATTCGGGGTCTCCTAGAATAGAATCATGCAGAGATTGACACGGAATTTTTATACGTGTTCGGCCTTCTCCGGAGAGAATAACAACCCTACTCCTGTGTGTGTATGGTATTGAGTGTATACTGAACAATCAGGGGAAAAACTAAGACTATTACAGATAGTGCTTGTATTCCTGATGGCTCGATCCTTCCTTTCCTTTCCCTTTCTCTAGTTGCCGCCTTTTATAGTACGTGAAGGAGCGGCAGTTACTCCAGGTAAAGCGGCGCCTCATCACCTCCTCAGAATTCAGCATGTTGGTAGTAATTACCGTGTATTAATTCCTCCACGCCGCTCAACAACTATATACCGTAGATAATGGGTATTACGTGCCATTATTCTCAGAGAATAACAACAGATGATGATCGTTTGAATCCTTTAATCAATAAGACCCACTTGTCTGCAGGTTCATTTGATTATAAGGTGGTCGTGGCTGACCTAGTCGTAGAGGAATCTACGACTATGAGGTAGTCGTAGCAAGTCTTACGACTATGGGATAGTCGTAGCATAACTTACGACTATGGGGGTGGTCGAGAAGAACTTACGACCATCCATTTGGTTCTTCCTTCATAACATTAAGGGTACACTCGGGGTTCACATGACGCCATATTTACCTATAATAAAAATTATAGATAAAAGGTAAAATGAGGATTATTATATCCTCGTCAAATATCTTTGGATCAGACCTCTTTTCTGTTCAGACTTCTCTTAAGTTTAGACCCCTTGTTGCCTGGGCACTTTCTTATGCCCAGACCTCTTTTTATTCGGACCTCTTATGTGCCTTTGAACCTCTTGAGTTCATTTGAATCATCTTGACTTTTACTCTTGGTCAAGGGACCTCTTCGGTGGAACTCCTCTGTGGAATCCTCTCGAACCCCACCGTCTGACCTCCTCCTTTGTTTGAATCCAACGGTCCGCACCTCCCGTGCCCTATCCCTCCGAGGACCTCACCTTCACGTTTGATCTTGGTGTTGGACCTCCCTCTTAGAGATCCCACCGCCTCAACCTCAACTTGCCCTTAATCCTAACCACGTAACCTTCTTGTAGTTCTCTCGACCTCCCGCCCAAGACCTCTCCATGGCCTTTTAGACACGGCTCGACCTCCTTGCTGCACCTCTCTTGTGAGATCCTAACCGTCAGGACCTCCTTTTGTTAATCCTGACCGTCAGGACCTCCCCATGTCCAGACCTCCTCTGCATGTCTGGACCTCCTCCATCTTTAGACCTCCTTGTCCTTCGGGCTTAGGACCTCCTAAGCCGCTCGGACCTCCTCAAGGATCTCCCCTGCGAGGCAAGACCTCCCCTCTTAACCTGACTGTTTCTAAGTTGACTGGCCCCACCTGCCAGTCTTAGTCATTCTCATTTCCTCCGCCACGTTACTATCTTGGGCATTTAATACATGTCTTGTCACATTAAATGCATCCATATACGTGGTGTTTACTTTGAATCTGGTCACTTAGCCGTACTCTGACATCCTTCTTTGTTCCTTCCGATAGCAACATACGTTGTCCTTCTTCGTACCTTTTACCCTGGGTGGTAGTGGCACCTGCCCTGCCACTCACCTACCTTTGACCCATTTCTATACTTATCCTTGACACGTATATTTCTAGTTTTCTACACCACCTTGACTACAATCAGACCAAGAAATTCTACCACATCACCTTTCTACACACTCTGTTATCTTAGCTCACGATCGGTGGCTTTCTAGGAAGACCTTGTCGTCCACGACCTCCCCCTCCATCCATTGTTCCTTCTTGTCCTCGTGAGTCCTCGGCGATCTCCTCCACTCTTGTTTTTGCCATCAAGACTTAGCTGGTCGTGTCCTTCTCAGACCTCCCCGTGGACACCTTCTCGGATTTCTATGGCCTTTATTTGAGGACCTCCTCTCTGGACTTTGCGCAGGATCATCCTCGTATTCTTTGTTGTAATACTTAAGTCGCTCCTTTGGGGTCTTTTGCTAAAGACCACCTAATCCTGGTAAGCTTAGACCTCCTCCAAAAGAACCTGTTCTAAGTACAGTGCTCTTCTGTTAATTGGGTTTTGAGGTTCCTTTAGAGTTCTTTTGGTTCTTTACTTGAGTCTCTGTTGGTTCCTTGTTTGGAGCTTGGTCTGAATATGTTCTTTTGACCGTATAGATCTTGACGTTTCCAGAGAGCCAGAGCTATGAGAGAGAGTAGATCCTTAAGCTGTCAAGCAAGAGGCAAGTTACGCTCTTGATCATATTGCACCCAGTAATTCAAATTAATTATGTCCTGTTTTAATGTATAATGCATGCCTATTTCTACCAAGTATTTCAATACCTGTTTTAAATTTATAGCTATGCCTACTTCCTTTGTATGGCCACTGTTGACTTGAACTGAGCATGTTGTCACCACTAGATCAAACTTAGGTCATGCAATAGTGTGAGCCAAGACCATTGGAAAAATATATGCTTAGTCATGCTTAGACCAAAAGTATTGATTTGGGGAAATCTTTACCATCATGACCAAACACTGTTTTAGATGTTTTTACCATGACATTGGGATGTCATGGAAGGATGAAAATGTTGCTGGGGAAGCAAGGAAAATGAAAATGGATTGGACTCGGGCGAATTGGTTGGATTGGTCGGTGCAATGTTTGTGCACGGACTCTATCCCGCAAAGGTGGAGGTCCAGGGTTTGTGAAAGTCGCCCTAGTCATGTGAGGACCGGTCTTTGAGCGACCAATGCCATGCCTATAATGGGCTATGCCACAATCGTGCAACCACATGTCTCCAGTGTGTGGGCGGGGATCTGTTCAATAATTTGCAAAACTCCACCATAGGTCGCCCATTGGAGGTGTGGGAGGTCTTATATGGCCAATGGTCTTTTATAACCCATGCTCCCCCTCGGTGCAAGAGGGGCTTCATTGGATTGCAATCCATAGGGGGTGAAACCTTAGCAAGGAAAGGCAGTGGTGGAGCAATGCATTGTAAAGGCCTTGTCATGAACTCTAGACCTCTTACCTTGGCGGTGAGAGGTGGCACTCACAAGATGCCAAACAAACTAGAGTACTCATGTCGGTGGGTAAAGTGCACAACCTCTGCAGAGTTAAATCTATTGAATAGCCGTGTCGCGGTCATGGACGTCTTGGCAAAGGTCGCTTTCGAGTTAGATGTTGGTTTTGGGGTTTTTCGAAATGTTTACTAAAACGCTTGGGATTGCTATCCCATGGGTTGGGCAGAGAGCCTTGTGACAGAGGGTATCCTTCACCACTTGTGATGAATGAATATCCAATCGAAAGCAGATTTACTAAATGAATTTTATTTACTATATGATGCTTTGGAACTTAATATCGGTAATTGGAAATAAACATGGCTTTATGCAAATTAACCATAATAAGCCTTCCATTGTGATATCCATTTATGCATGTCATTTTGTTATCGGACGGTGTAACTTGCGAGCACGGTTGTTGTGCTCACTCTTGCTTGATGTCGTCTTTAGCGTGTTATGGAAGCTTTGGGTGACGAGCCTCGTGGACCAAGTGGTCCCGACGACTAGGATTGCGCCCTCCAATCGGTTGCTGTGGTGTATCGGGTGGCCCATGTGTTTATTTTTCTATGTTTTGCTTACTGGCTTGTAAGCTCTCTTGTAAACAACTCTTTTGGTTATTAATAAAGCTTGTGTTGTTGCTATGTTACCACTGGTGTTGCTGTGAAGAGCTAGCCATGATCCTTGGGACTAGCTTAGTTCACATAGAGGACCTTGGAGAGCTCCCAGTCCTCCCCGACCACCCTCGTGTTTGTGCATGTGTGGTTCGGGTGGTCTCAGCCTCCACGACCTTCTCTGGTGGGTCGCAGAGGGTCCCGAGATGACCTCAAACCTCCACGCCTCCCTGGATCGGCCGTGGAGATCATTGGGGTGCTCCTCGGCTCCTAAGACCTCCTGCTTGTTCTCTCGACTTCCAGAGGTCTCGCTGACCTCCCGGGAGGTCATGGTGGACTGTCCGAGAGGTCCTTTGTAGACCTCCTGGGAGGTCCTGATGGACTTTCCAGAAGGTCTTGGAGGACCTCTCGGGTGCCCTAGGATTGGGTCGTTACACATAACTTCAACAAAAGCTTTATTAATATCAACAAAGTTGTTTACAAGGAAATCTTACAAGCCAACAAACCAAAGTACAGCTGAAGATAAACATGAAGGCCATCCGATACACCACAGGCAATCGGCTGGAGGGCGTATCCTAGTCGTCTAGGACCTCATGGTCCACTGCACACATCACCTCAAGGCTTCCTCCCTGCTCGAAAATTAGTTTCAAGCAAGAGTGAGCACAACAACCGTGCTTGCAAGTTACACCCGTCAAATAACAGAATGACATGCATAAATGGACATCTCAAAGGAAGGCTTAATATGGTTGATTTGCATAAAGCCAAGTTTATTTCAAATATGAGTACTAAGTTTCAAGGCAAATAACAATAGTTAAAATTCATTTTCTAAATCTCAGTTTTCAGTTGGATAACATTCATCACAAGTGGTGAAGGATACCCTCCTGTCACAAGGCTCCCCGCCCAATTCCATTTGGATAGAAATCCAAAACAGTTTACCAAAGCCCTTTTTGAAAACCAAAACCAACATCTAATTTTGAGTAGCTTTTGCTAGCATGTCCATGACCGTGGACACGGCTATTCGAATAGTTTTCACTCTGCAGAGATTGTACATTTTACCCACATGACATGATTCCTCTAGTTTGTTTGACATTCGTCAATACCACCTCTCACTACCGAAGGTAAGAGGTCTAGAGTTCATGACAAGACCTTTACAATGCATTGTTCCACCGCAGCCCCTCCTCGCTAAGGTTTCACCTCCTTTGGACTAGCCATCCGCAGGTTCAGGGCCCTCTCTTGCGCTAGTGGGAAAAACACATGTTATGAAAGACCACCCACACATCAAAGTGGAACAACCGCGGTAGAACTTTGTAAATTAATTAGCCAGGTCCCACGCCCCATTCTGGAGACATGTGATTGTACGGTGAGGCAAAGACCATTATAGGCATAGCAAGTTGCGGCTCAAATACCGGTCCTTAATTGACTAGGGCGACTTCCACAGAAGCCCTGAGCCTCAACTCTACCCGAGTTGAGCTCGTGCATGGACATGCACCAACCAAGCAACCAATTCACCCCAGTCCAAAACAATTTTCCATTTGTTTGCTTTTCATAAACCTTTTGGCAAAACTCCATGACAACCCAATGTCATGGCTTAAAACATTTTTAAATAACAGATGGCCAAAGATAGTAAAATTTTCCCCAAACAAATATTTTTGGTCTAAGCATGATTAAGCATCAAGTTTTTCCAAAGATCCTGGTTCACACTAATGTAGCAACCAGGTTTTCCTATGGTGACAATATGTTCGGTTCAAGGTCAACAGGGGCTATACAAAGGATTTAGGTATAGCTATGAATTTAAAGACAGGTATTGAAATAACTTAGTAAAGTAGCATTCATTAACATTTAAAACGGAACATATATAGGTTGAAATAATGGGTGCAATATGATCAAGAGTGTAACTTGCCTCCTGCTTCGAAAGCTTTGCAGGCCTTCTCCCTCACAAAGCTTAGGCTCACCAGCGACGTCGAGGTCTACACGTTAAAACATCGCAAATCAAACCAAAGCCAAGTAAAAACCAAAAGAACTCCAAAGAAACATAAAACTAGAGCCAACAGAGAGGTTTGATGGGCTTGGAGGAGGTTCAGGGAGCTTGCTGGAGGTGGTCCGAAGCTTAAGGGAGGAGGTCCAGAGAGCTTTGGAGGAGGTTCAAGAGCTTGCTGGAGGAGCCAGAGAGTGGAAATGAGCAAAAGGGGTAAAGAGGAAGGACTGCTCAAGCTTTTATAGCCAGAGCCACCGAGATTTCCAAGGGCTCTCGGGCTATAAAGTAAATGGAGGAAATCATAGGAGTTGGTAAAAGATAAGACAAAAGATAGCTCAGTGCTGCCAAAAGGTGGTAGCATTTAATGCGATACAACATGCATGCATTAAATGCGACACAACAGGCATTAAATGCTTTGAAGACTTCCAAGTGCAAAGGACATGGTCAAAGGATAAAGAAAGAGGTCGTGACTGACAAATGAGCCAGTCAAAGCTCAAGGGGAGGTCCTGCGGAGACCTAGAGAAGGTCCCGCAGAGGTCAAGGGAGGTCCTCACCCACGGGGGGAGGTCCAAGCATAGGACTGGAGGTCCCGACCGCAAGGTGGCCTCAACCCGCAAGGGAGGTCCTTGTGAAACGACTGGGAGGAGGTCCTGTGGACAAGGGGGGGTCCAAGAGACACAGCCACGGGGAGGTCCTATGGACAGGAGGTCCAAAAGACACAACAATGAGGAGGTCATATGGACAGGAGATCCTATGGACAAGAGGTCCAAAAGACACAACCACGAGGAGGTCCTATGGACAGGAGGTCCAAAAGACACAACCACGAGGAGGTCCTATGGACAGGAGATCCAAAAGACCTGCTCATAGGAGGTCTGAAGGTCAAGATCAAAAGCAACGGGGAGGTCCTGATGGTTAGATCTCTAAAACGAGATCCCAACGGTCAAAATTGAGAGCAAGGGGAGGTCCTGACAGTCAGATCCACAAAGGGGAGGTCCTAACGGTCAGATCCACAAGAGGGGAGGTCCTGACGGTCAGATCCACAGAGGGGAGGTCCTGACGGCTAAGATCTCCAAAAGGGGGGTCTTAACGGTCAAGATCTAAACAAGGGAGGTCTTGACGGCTAAGATCTCCAAAGGAGGGGTCTTAACGGTCAAGATCTAAACAAGGAAGGTCCTAACGGCTAAGATCTCCAAAGGGGAGGTCTTAACGGTCAAGATCTAAACAAGGAAGGTCCTGACGGCTAAGATCTCCAAATGGGAGGTCTTAACGGTCAAGATCTAAACAAGGGAGGTCCTGACGGCTAAGATCTCCAAAAGGGAGATCTTAACGGTCAAGATGGGACCAAAGGAGATCTCGACGGTCAAGACCAACACAGGGGAGGTCTCAACGGTCAAGATGGAAAGGGGCGCGGAGCAATAGAATCCTAGCGGACACAGGGAAGGTTCAAAGGAGGTTCCGATGGGTACAAGGAGGTCCAAATGAACTCAGGGAGGTCCAAACGAAGGGGAAATTCAACCCAAAATTAGAATTTCGAAATCAAGGACATTTGAAACACACACCCGAGCTAAAATACCACGGGGTGGACGTGTCCCAAGAGGAGGTCAATCCGAAGGGGTGGTCTGGACAAGGAGGGATGTCCAAACCACAAGGAAGGTCTGAACCATAAAGAGATTCAAACTAACAAAGAGGTGATCTAGACTATAGGAAATCCAAACCAAAGATATGAGGGGAGGTCCAGAGGGATCAAGTGAGGTTTGATCGAGAAGGAAGGATCTGGACGTGGGCAAATGTCCAACTCAAGGGGGAATTTGGACATAAGGGCATGTCCAGACAGAAGGGATGTTTGGACATAAGGAAATGTCCAAACTAGAGGAAAGGCCTGAACCAGAGAGAAACCGGAGAGGAGGTCTATAGAGAGGGTCTAGACCTGGAGAGGTCTAAACCATAAAGGAAGGTCTGAACCTCAGGGGAGGTCCGAACCACCAAAAAGATATTAAGAGAGAGGTCCTGACCCAAAGGATGGTTTGGCCCAGGAGGGTGGTTTGGACAGAGAGGAATTCCAAAAGGCAAGGGAAGGTCCGAGCAGACAAGAAAAGGAGAACAGCTCCAGAGGCCAATCAAGAGGGAAGTCTAGAGAGAAAGGGCTGAGCCAAGGGAAGAGCAGAACAAGCTAAGGTGAGGGATATCAACACAAGAGCTCTAACGGCTCCAAAGAACCAAACTTTAGGATTAGTTGAAGTTTAGCTTAGTCATTTTAAACACTCGAAATTCTAAAAACTCAGGTTAACCTTTTGAAACTATAACAAAACCGAATGGTTCTTTTTATTTTGAAAATTCAAAAAGGCTCAGAAAAACCAGGATGTTACAAACCTACCCCCCTTAAGGGAATCTCGTCCCTGAGATTCGAAGAGGCTAGAGAGAAAAGGGGTAGCAGCAAAGGGCTTCACTGGAACTGGTCTTGAACAAGTGGCTTGGAGGTGCAAGAGTGGGTCTTAGGATTCTTCTTACTAACTTGCACTTGATCTTCCATCTTCCTTTTGTGATTCTTATCTTGTTGGTGGTAGGTAACTAGAAAATTGAACTTCTTGGGGTTGGTCCTTTTGTCGGCAAGGGCTTATAACTTGAGTACTTTGGGATTGGTCCTGCTGAACTTTAGTTCCTAAGCTTCTTGAAATGCTTAGAGAGATGAATCCATGGTCCTCTCTTTCTCAGCTTGGTTGGAAGAAGCTTGATACTCAACACACTGCTGCTGGACTCTGGCTCGCTTCTGGACTGGCATACTTAGAAACCTTGCGGTTGGCTTTGCTTCTATTTTTAGAGTGGCTAGATTCCATTATCTGTTGGGTGCTCCAGAGGGTTAGGGAAAGAGTCCAATGGTAGGTGAGGGTCAAAAGACCAAGAGGGGATAGAGTAGAACCACACCCCAAACAAAACTAATTGAAAAACCACAAAAAGAACTAAGCAACTCAACAACGTTCTAACGGTCAGCACCTACCAACTGGTGAGGTGACTCAGTACACAGAAAGAGCCTAGGCGGTTTAAGCTATATGGTTGGGCTGACGAGATGATGTTCAATCCTCGGTCTTCAAAAGTCCAGCGTGATGTCCACGGAGAGCGGAGATGACGTTGCTTCTTTTCTTTCATCCAGCTCTCTCTTTAGGAGCTATTTGTCATAACCAAGGGCTGGGTACTAGCCAGGAGCCAAGGACCTGCCTTCCTGTTCTTACTAGATCCTAAGCTTATGATTGAAAAGATCCACCAATCTACTAATCTCGGAATCACTCAATTGAAGGAATTCAATCATTTAATCAAAATCACAGTCAACTGGAAAGAGCACAAAACTCATACCAAAGTCTCCCAAAAGATTTCTTAGCATTCCTCCAGTTCACATACTTTATCCAATTAGAATCTCAGCCATCCAATCAATCTCTCAAGATATTGGTAAATCAACACAATTCACAATTTCTCTTTGGGCAAAAGCTAGATAATTCAACAAATCCATCACTTTGATTGCCATACTCCTTCTCTGCCCAAAGTCCATGGGATTCTCTTTCAATCCAAAAGCTCCAGATCACTATCTTCAATCTTGATTCGAAGGTTCTCCCAAGAGACTCTTCTGAACCCACAAGTTCAATTTAATCCACCAAATTATTTACCACTAACTATCTAGCAACCATTTAGATCATCGTCAAACTCTGAAAGGTACACCTAATCATACCTTCCAATATCCAACCATCACATCATTCCACAATCTGATTACAACATAGCCCTATAATTTGACCAAGGCTATTCCAAATTCAAATTCCCTAATCCAATTGTATCCAACTAAATCCGATACAACCCACATAGTCTGATGCAAGCTTCTAGTTAACAAGCAATTTACTCCAGATTTATGGGCAATTCAATTCATTCTTATAATCGAATCAGTACTACACAATCCTGTATCCTAGATCACACAACTCCATGCTCTGATCAAGACATTTATCAAAACTTGACCCATATTTCCTTCAAGTCCAGACTTTCTAGCTAATCAAACTCAATTGGATTCACACAATCCACATACTTATTGTAAGCTTCCAGCTAACCTTACAATCTGTTCCAGCTTCTAGAGTATTCAATTTACTCCAATAATCAAGTCAATATTTCAAGTTCCTATCTCCTTCATAACCCCTAAAAACTTTCCTTCACCGATCACTTCTACAAGCACAATCTATACAATCCACCAACTTGCTCTTCCATATTCCATTTGCAAACAAGACATATTCTTCATCAATCCCCAGAATCCAATAGAACTCCTTATGATCAATTCTAAAATCTTTGGTTCCCCAAAACAAATTTACCAAGGCTTCTCTAAAGCTACCTAGCTGGGCCTCCAAATGCACTGGTAATTTAAACAAATATAGCTCATAAGAGTCTGGCATACTGGTAATTTAAACAAATATAGCTCCTAAGAGTCTGGCATGCTGGGGTCTTGAATCATCTGCACCAGTCTTCCGGGGGCTTTCAGAGCTAGAACACAAAGGGTTCAACCCTATAGAACTTTTCCAGAGGAAAGAGGATCCATTTAGCTTTTATAAAACGTTGAGGCAAGCAAAAAGATTGGGGGGAAATAAGAAAAGAAAAGATACAAAGAAGGGGATAAGAATAGAAAGATGACCCGGATAAGGAAAGAGCAAGTTATTTTTCTTGTTGTAAAATAAATTTTGAAATCTTTGCTAATAACCATTCTACTAGGTTACGACCTGCAGTCGAGAAACTCTGATACCACTTTGTAACGCCCGACCCAGGGGTCACTCGAGAGGTCCTCCAGGATCTCCCGGAAAGTCCATCAGGACCTCCCAGGAAGTCCGGTAGGACCGCTCGAGGGGATCTCCAGGACCGCCCAGGAGATCTGGGAGGACCGCCTGGAGGTCTGGAGATCAGACCCGAAGATGTCCCAAGGTGAGCGTGAGGCACAGGAGGACCCCAACGGCCACGACCTGACCTAGGGGTGGTTGAGAGACCACCTCTGAGGAGGTCGTGAGATCGGAGGTGGTCCCAGGTCCTCCCACAACCAGACCCGAGGGTCTTGACCCAAAGGATGGTCTGGACCAGGAGGGTGGTCTGGACAAAGAGGAATTCCAAAAGGCAAGGGAAGGTCCAAGCAGACAAGAAAAGGAGAACAGCTCCAGAGGCCAATCAAGAGGGAAGTGTAGAGAGAAAGGGCTGAGCCAAGGGAAGAGCAGAACAAGCTGAGGTGAGGGATATCAACACAAGAGCTCTAACAGCTCCAAAGAACCAAACTTTAGGATTAGTTGAAGTTTAGCTTAGTCATTTTAAACAAAAAACCAGGATGTTACAATTGCCTAGGACCCAATCGGGTTATGATTCCATCTGGGTGGTGATTGACCATTTAACTAAGGTGGCACATTTTATACCAGTCAAGACCACCTACCAAAGTAGTAAGTTGGCAGACTTATATATGGCCCGGATTATTTGTCTACATGGAGTCCCGAAGAGGATAGTATCCAACAGAGGTTCTCAGTTCATGTTGAGATTTTGGAAGAGCTTGCACGAAGCATTGAGAACCAGACTCAACTTCAGCACAGCCCATCATCCCCAGACGGATGGACAGACAGAGCGGATGAACCAGATTCTTGAAGACATGCTCCAAGCTTGTGCTTTGGACTTTGGAAGGAGTTGGGATCAGAACCTCCCTTATGTCGAATTCTCTTACAATAACGGCTATTAAGCCAGCTTGCAGATATCTCCTTTTGAAGCTTTGTATGGTAGACCATGTAGAACTGCTCTCCTTTGGGATCAAGTTGGAGAACATCAGTTCTTTGGACCGATTTGATCAAGGATGCTGAAGGCAAAGTGAGGCTGATCAGAGAACGATTGAGTGGCTCAGTCCCGGCAGAAGAGCTATGCGGACAACCATCGCAGAGACTTGTCCTTTGAGATAGGAGACTTTGTCTACCTTAGAGTAACTCCACTCAGAGGAGTAAGAAGGTTTCAAATCAGAGGAAAGCTCGCACCAAGATTTGTTGGATCATACAAGATTGTGGAAAGGAAAGGCGAAGTTAGAGCTAGAGCTCCCGACGTCTCTGTCTGCAGTGCATAATGTCTTCCACGTCTTGCAGTTGAAGAAGTGTCTTCGAGTCCCAACAGAGCGGGCACCGCTGGAGAGCATCGACCTTCAAGAAGACCTCACCTATGTGGAGCAGCTGATCAAGATCCTGGATGTCGCAGAGCGTGTTACTAGGAGCAGGGTCATCCGTTCGTGCAAGGTCCAGTGGAGTAACCACTCAGAAGAAGAAGCAACCTGGGAGTGAGAAGAAGATCTCAAAGCGAAGTATCCCCACCTCTTTGCTAGCCAAGTCTGAATCTCGGGGTTGAAATTCCCTTAAGGAGGGTAGGTCTGTAACATCCCGGTTTTTTCAAGTCTTTTTTAATTTTCAAAATAAAAAGAACCATTTGGTTTTGATGAGAGTTCAAAAGCTTAACTTGAGATTTTGAAATTAAGGTGTTTAAAATGACTAAATCAAACTTTAATTAAAAAAAGTTCGGCTTCTTTCGAGTTTGTTGGAGTTCTCTCCTTTCTCTGTTCACTCTGTGTTCCCCTCAACCTTCCTTGTATTTGGACCTCCCATTTTGTCCAAGAGGGTGGTCCTGGTGACCTTCGGGTGGTCGTCACGACCTCCCCTTTTGTCATTTTGCGGTCACGTGACATCCCTTAGGCCGCGCGTGCTCTGTCCTGTTGCCACTTACTCTTGATCTCGTGTGCTTCAGAGTTTCTCAGCTACTCGTCCCGTCCTCCCTGGCTATAAAAGCCTGAGTAGCCCTCTTTTATCTCCTTTTGTTTGCTTCAACTAGGTAAGACCAACTCCACCTTATATGTTGGTTTCCTTCTACCTAGACTAGTAATATGGTACTAAGGGCCTGTTTGGTATAGCTCAAACTCCTAGCTTCGTAGTTGGAGTTTGTGGAGTCATACAAGCGGGGTTACTCTAAATTTTTGAAGTTGGAGCAACCGGGAGCAGAGCAGCCTGTAGTGCAAATTTTGGGAGCGGGTAGAACCTTACTCCAAATATGGAGCTGCGGACTAACAAAACAAAATACCCCTAGGAGTTGAAGATAATTACCCGCAATATGCCACTGATATAACCCCAAACCCGCAGCCCCACCCGCTCGGCATCCCGTGCGCCTCTCCCCCTGGCTCTTCGCGTCCGTGCTCCTCTCCCCCTGCGATTCACATCCGTGCGCCTCTCTCCCCCTGCAACCCGGCGGCGGCTCCACCCCGACGCTCTCCTCGGCTCCTCCCCCGGCGACTCCACCCCGGCGCTCTCCCCGGCGACTCCACCAGTGCGCCTCTCTCCCCCTGCAACCCTAGGGGTTCGACCAGGGCGGCGGCGGCTCCACCCCGGCGCTCTCCCTGGCTCCTCCTCCGGCGACTCCACCCCGGCCTCTCTCCCTCGGCGACCCCATCCCGGCAACATCTTCTTCCCCGGCGGCTTATTCCCCGAAGGTTTGCCGCCCTCTTCTCCCCCTTTAGGAATTATGAGCATTTGATTGTGCTGAAAATGTCAGAGGTTAATTGTGTTGAGCACTTGTATATGAATGGTACATTTGGGCAGAGAAGAAGCACACCAACTGATTGATGAATTTTTCCATATGTGTTTGTGCTGAGGTTAATTGTGCTGATCACTTGTATATGAATGGTACATTTGGGCAGAGAAGAAGCACACCAACTGATTGATGAATTTTTACTGAAGTGTCGAGTCGATTGATCCCAGTAGCTAGAGAAAGGAAGGATCCTTCAGGCTATCATTCAGGCCATGTCCAGATCCTGATTGATGAATTTTTACTAAAGTGTTGGAATGTCAGGGAACTTGCCATATGTGTTAGGGAATTTTTATTGAGCCATATGTGTTGAATGTCAGAGTCCATATGTGTTAGGGAATTTTTACTGAGCCATATGTGTTGAATGTCAGAGGTTAATTGTGTTGAGCAAGATCCATATGTGTTTAATTGTGCTGAGGTTAATTGTGATGAGCAAGAGCCATATGTGTTTAATGGTAACTTGCATATTGTTTGCTGCCCAGTTACATGTCCTAGTATAATTGTGTTTAATTTTATATTGTTTGCTTGGTTCATACAAGGGCGAAATGTATCATGTTCCTAAGTTCCACATATGTGTTGAACCAACTACTGCCAAGGAAAAGTTCAACAGGGTACACTCCTCTGTGCGTAACATAGTTGAGCGAACATTTGGTGTATGGAAGATGAAGTGGCCAATTCTACTCAAGATGCCAAGTTATCCAATGACCAAGCAAAAGATGATTGTTGCGGCTACTATGGTGCTCCACAACTTCATACGTGAGCATGGTAGCGGGGATTGGCATTTTCGTAGGTGCGACCGAGATTCTAACTATGTGCCTACCATTCCTTCCAGATACCGAAAATATGCAATTTCTCAAGATACTTTGGGTGGGTCAACATCACAATTGAATGATCGGTCTATGGATACATTTCGGGATGAGCTTGCTACTGGCATAGCTACTTCTTGGTGACTTGGTATGGTACGAAATTGAGTTAGCAAAGATAATGTGACCTCTCGTTTATTTTCCATCGAAGACATATGTTAGTCTTTGTTATGGACTTTTGTTATGATATTCATCGAATTAGAATCTTTGTTATGAACTTCATATGTTTGAGTTTATGGATTTTTCTCTATGATACTCGTTTATATTTATGCAAAATTAACGACATTTTATCAATCTACAATGATGCTATCATTGTATTTGAAGAGCTACTAGTATTTGAGAGAAAAAGGAGAGCTCATTCTTTTAGCTCCAAGAGAATTGGTCAAACTATGCAACAACCAATACAAAATCGTATTAAAAAATTAAAAAAAAACCCGGTTCTGATCGGATGCTACAGTAACCTACATGAACAGTAATCATTCTGAAAAAACAGTACCGACAAGCAGTGGAGCAGATCGGATGCTACAGTGACCCACGTGAACAGTATCATTCTAAAAAAGCCCAAGGGTACTCTCGTCTTTTTACATAGATCATTCTCATTCATGGAGTGGGAGTTGTCTTTTTAACCAAACACCTCCTCAGACTACTCCAACTTCTCAGGGGAGTAGATCCAAGAGTGAAGCTGGAGTTGAAGTTGCAAAAACTGGGAGCGGAGCTATGCCAAACAGAGCCTAAACTTCCCATCTTCTACCATGCATGAGTGAGTCTTTGGGATTTTCTTAGGATTTAATTAAAATATTGTGTGGGCCAAGCCCAAAATTCCAACCTCTTATGTCCTGTCCTTTTCATTTAGTTGTAATATCGTGACCGTCAAAGGAGCCTATTTAAAAAGATTTCTCAGGATTTAGATTTTTTTAAAGTTCCTCTTACTGATGTTCTCATATATATACCAAGGCAAAACCAAGAGCTGGTGTGCGAGCGGCTGCTGCGGCCCACCTGTGCGAGCGGCTGGCGCGGCCTAACAGACACGCGGTCTAGCGTCTTCTTAAAAGAAAAGCCGAGCGGGCCAGCGCGGTCGTACGCGACTACGCGAGTGGCTTCTGGACTAGATTGGAGTGCCGCGTGCAACGACCAAGCTGCAGTAGATAAATACGACTTAGAGCTTAATTATCTCCAACTAAATATAAGATAAATACTTAGCTGAAAATATAAGTTGAAAAAGATTGCCCCCTAGTTTGGTCACACCATAAGAGAGATTTCTCTTATTCTTTCAAAGATTAAGGAGCTTAGCAAGATTTTTTCTAAGTTTAATTTTTGTTTCGTCTGGCAGCTAGGTAATGCTGAGCCCATCTTTGTAATAAACAAGTATCATGTAGTGTAAGCAGGTGTTTGTGGCTTGTTGTCACCTGACTTCCTACGTGATACTTTGCAGTGACTGTATTCCTGCCCAAAGTTAAGGAATGAAGCTCCGTTTATCTTTAAAAAAAACCCTGCGATCCACTCGGATACCCTTCCCGGCAACGTTCCTTTGACGGGAATCTGGTCTCGGTTGATCACACCTGTCGAGTGGCAGTCAATTCACCTTTTGAAGCTCCGAAAGAAATGGTGGCGACGCGGTTGCGCTGCGCGGGACGTCGGCTAGTTGCTTTGGGACGAACCATGCCGCACGCGATGTGATTTTAGTGGCAGCGGCCAGCAGGTTTGAAGCTTAGTCGCTCCACTGAGTGTTTATGTTCGGACTTCTTCTTTGATAGTGGCCAGCAGCTTAACTGGTGTCTCTCTGTGGCGCTAGAAAATCGATCCGTCTATTTTTTTCTTTCTAAATGTGCCACAGAGTGAGAAGTATTAGAGTGGCTTGACCTTTTTTGCAGCTTCCTTCACCAGAATGAAAGGTGTCGATCTACCAACCCACTATCCTCGACTGCGCTGTCCACCGTGATGGTAAGAGATTAGGCCGCCCCACCCAGGTAGCCACTAATGCCTAGACTTGTCTGACGTACGAACAGTCTATGAAAAGGTGCATAGTTGTTTCCGGATTGTCAGTAAATAGAGAATACCAGTGATCATTTTGCATATGGTGACCTGTTAGGACATCAGCTGTTGGGAGTCGATGTTGAATAGGAATCCATGCAAAACATTTTGCATTTTTGTGGTGCCGAAAAGATGGCCCTCTTTTGGCATGCAGTGCTTGTTGAGATGTAAAGTTCGTTTGTAATATACTCCAGTTGCAAAAACTTAACCATGCTTTACAAAAAAGGGAAATTGATGATGTGGTACGCAAATAACATTGTCTCTACTATTTGAAAATTGTAATTGGTGGTCGTTTGTTCTCTCTACTTTTTTTGGCGTCTGTTGGATCGACGAGTGGGACATCGACAATCTAGATCGTGTTGTTGAGCACAGTTGACAATCCAATATAATGGGAATATGGTTTTTTTAACCTGTGGCGAAGCATGGCATTGAATTGGTTTTGTGAAACGCGTCGTCGCTACTCGTTTCATGTACACACATGCATGCACCAATTGAGCTAACAGAGAATATCTTTGTGGGCCCCTTGCACCACCATGGCACCATCGAATCCATACATGTAGATGGATCTGTCTATAAATACTCCACACCAGCCATACTAGAAAGCACCATCCCAAGAACACTTAAAACAAGATCAGAGCTACACCATCCACGTCCAAATTAAACTTGCAACTAAGATGGCCTCCAGGTGCACGGCTTTCCCGGCGATCTTCCTCGCGCTGAACCTTCTCTTCTTTGCCAGCGTCCGCGGCCAGAACCCGGCGCCGCCGTCCGGCGGCAACCTGTGCCCGACGAACGCGCTGGCCGACCTCAAGGTGTGCGCCGACGTGCTGGTCCTGCTCAAGCTCAAGATCAACGTGCCGTCCAACCAGCAGTGCTGCCCGCTGATCGGGCAGCTCGTCAACCTCGACGTCGTCGGCTGCCTGTGCGCCGCCATCAAGCTCAACGTCCTCGGCATCCCCATCAACCTGCCGCTCGACGTCCCCCTCGTCCTCAACTACTGCGGCCGGAATGGCTCCGCGGTCGGGGCCAACTGCTCGTGAAGTACTCTTCGACGTAGTTGTCTCAAGCATGCATGTGTATCTGTGGATGCTTCATGGCCTTCAGCTTATGATGAATAAGTTGGTGTCTGAGCATCTCAAAAAGGAAAAAAAGGTTGTTATCTAAGTGTTACCTACAATAAAATGTGTCTTACTTGCACGGCCATCAATTAATTCGTTCTGTGTGTACGGCCATCTATACATATGCTCTTCTCTATGTGTTGCTCGGGCTAGTACAGACAATTCGTGAGAGATATGTTGGTGGTCTAAATGGCTGTTTGATGACGATCGACCAGAGTTCAAATTTAACGAGTACTCGTTTTCTAGGTCGATTAGTGGACAAACGAATCAAGCAGCGCGCCTTGGTGAAAGAATGCTCTTCAAGTTCGATGTGCACGTACTAATTGGTTGAATGCAATACCACTCTAGCGCTTTGTTAAATAAAGAGTTTCTACTTTGATTTTTATATTAAAAAATAATGCTTGGTGGAAGGAGCACAGTGCGGTGCCATTTGCAAAATCTAAGTCGTTTGATTCAGGAAGGACAATTCAGATCGAGCGCTACATTACACACAGAGTGATATTCTACGGTTTTTCTTGTTACAATATTTTACTACAATGATTCGATACAGTTCAATGCTACTCCCCTCTCTACATTTTTAGTGTGCTCCTCTGCCTTTATTGAAGCATGAAAGAGGGTGCCGATCTCTCTCTAGAGACTTGGGGTATACGCTCTAACCAAGTAACGTATAAAAATGAGAAATTTTATGGTACATTCTACAGGTAAGTATATAGTGGTAGTATAAATTAAATCTGATAATTGATTTGTTAAAGGTATAACAGATTTTTCTTTGTATTTTTTTTCGTGAGGCTATTATGGACATTTCCAACTATGGTTGATAATATTACCTTTGTGCCATGTGATCTATACATGGGCAATTACAAATTTACATCCTTCAGATTCCACTACTCATATTATTAGATGTAGTATAAATAAATTCTAACTAATCTGAACCATTTGATAAAAAATAGACGGCTCATATTAAACTGACAGTACCGTCAAAGAGCTTTAAAAAAATGCGCCTCTACGAAACTGCTTTTTTTCCAACATAGGCCAACACCGACCGAGTACAATTTACTTTACCGGTTTATCCATTGCATATTTCACATTTTGCCCCTCCAAAGTCTACAACGCACTAAGTCCTGTCCGAAAAATATCAAAATATCATGAGGCCGACAGCACTATCCGTGTGCGCCGCAATGCAAGCGCCACCTTACGCCGGCCGCGCGATGCACACGGCTGCTCTCCTACTACCACGAGTAGACCGAGGGCCTAGCTCCATTACCATCCTCGGCCGGGCCAGAGCCGAGAGCTCCTTCAAAAATTATGAATGTATTTAGTAAGCTGGACTCCACCTCGCCCGTCGCTCCACGCCGATCACCACTTGGACTGTTGGACAGGATAACACACGTTAATTAAACACGCACGACTATAAAAACCGTAGCGTGGATGAGCGCACAAAACATGTACGTGCAAGCTTGTGCTCACTCATTCCGCTGTTTCGCCGTTCCGCGCCGCGTTTTGCCTACCACACGTACGCTAGCTGCGGCACGCGTGGTGTGCCGTGCGGAATCGCGCACAAGCACATACGCGCAGCGCAACTCGGTTAGTCAGATGACGTTTGCGCTACGCGCTAGGCGCCACGGAGCGTGCAGCCGGCGTCCGCGCGATTGTCCGGCCGTGCATTAGGCGTTTAGTCCGCGACGTGGTGCGCGCGGTTCGTGCGCCACGCTAGGAGAACGCATCCTATCAAACCACACACTGCCACCTTTACAGATTAAGATGACAACACACTGTGATGCTACTTTTTTATATTGAAATGACCATACTCTGCCACACCATCTTTTCATACCGACATGATGACTCTTCTCCCTCCACCCTCAGCACTACACCCTATCCGCTTATAAAAGGAGAGAGAAGAGAGCTAGAGGAGAATACTACAACACCATACCTAACACTTTACTCTAACTTGTTTCACACAACATAGAGGAAGGAGATGTCGGACTTCTATACGAAGATGCTACGGAAGCGCAAGTGGCTTGTCGAGATGACTAAACATACTTATATTGTTCTATGAAGGATGCGCCGGTACCACCGGAGTTCCCACGCTCGCAATGTATGTGCGAAGAACCGGCGAAGATAATTCAGTCCATACACCCGACGATTGCCGCCCGAGCGTACTACAAGTGTGTGAATATCCTTGTAAGAGAATCTTATGCACACATAGATTTTTCACATCTTACGTTGCATTTCACATATCGCCAACTTCATATGCGCATAATGGCAGCTAGAGATGCATTGCAACTTCTTCCATGGATCGACGACCCAAACATGTACGATAGAGCGTTCATCGAGTAGAAGTACATGTTCAATTATGCGAAGCGACCCGGGACCTTCGAACACTGGAAACCTTACGTACCCGCCCCTATTGAAAAGGGACCGGAGGAGCCCAGGAAAACAGGGTGGCGAGGTGGTGGTGGAGGACCCTCGAACAGGAAGCTGAGTACGATTGGGCCGAGCGTGCGCCAGACAAGGGGAAGGCTCCTGCTAGTGAGACCGACAACCATCTTAGCGCCCCCCGTCGCCCAGACGCGCTCCATATTGAAGAGGTAAGTTATGTTTAATTTTGTATCATGATTATTGATTTCGTCCTACATTATGCTATCCTAACACCATTCAATCGTCCTGTCTCGCAGAATATGGCTGACTTCAAGACCGACCGTCGCTGCGGGTAGTCCCGAGACAAGAGGAAGGGATCGATGGGCCGGCAAGACTAATTAACTTCGTTCTAATTCACATTTCTTTCGATTCCAAAAAGGAGAGTGATGCTGAAGCTAAAATCAATAGTCAGCTTTTTGAAGCTAAGAGCAAGGAGCCCATCGGGAGCGGTATCTTTGGCCAGCCTCCTGAGATCCCTGCAGGCCCATTGCCTACTCATAATATGGAGCTACAAGAAAATCTTTATTCTGCACTTCCACAGCCGAGAAGCGTCCACGCATCAGTGAAAGTTTCCAACGTAAGTGATATAGGAGTATGATCTTCCTGTTTACATTTTGATTCCAAAATTTACTATATGTCTCCTGTCACACAAACAACAGAAGGCTTATTATAGAGAGTTGGCACTTCATGTCTTCGCGTGCGTCTTTAGAAACAGAAGATAAATTTGAAGTTTGGCCATACATAGCTGAACATGAAAAATTATGCTCTTAATCTTGTATTTCATTTCGTGCAATTCTTTATATGTTTTCTATTTATTTCGTGTTGTCTGGTGGTGCAAATATTTGAATCCCCTTCTACGCAATTGGTCTATGCCCTTTTACAAGTTTCTTGTTCATCTATTACGGTTTCTAATATTGTATACGATCTATCTCTAGCAATTTCTTTGTTCAGATCACAACCACATGTTTCCACCTTCGCGTGCCAATGGTGTGCGCGGGTTTCTAGTATATACCAAGGCAAAACCAAGAGCTGGTGTGCGAGCGGCTGTTGCGGCCCACCTGTGCGAGCGGCTGGCGCGGCCTAACAGACACGCGGGCTAGCGTCTTCTTAAAAGAAAAGCCGAGCGGGCCAGCGCGGTCGTACGCGACTACGCGAATGGCTTCTGGACTAGATTGGAGTGCCGCGTGCAACGACCAAGCTGCAGTAGATAAATACGACTTAGAGCTTAATTATCTCCAACTAAATATAAGATAAATACTTAGCTGAAAATATAAGTTGAAAAAGATTGCCCCCTAGTTTGGTCACACCATAAGAGAAATTTCTCTTATTCTTTCAAAGATTAAGGAGCTTAGCAAGATTTTTTCTGAGTTTAATTTTTGTTTCGTCTGGCAGCTAGGTAATGCTGAGCCCATCTTTGTAATAAACAAGTATCATGTAGTGTAAGCAGGTGTTTGTGGCTTGTTGTCACCTGACTTCCTACGTGATACTTTGCATAGTGACTGTATTCCTGCCCAAAGCTAAGGAATGAAGCTCCGTTTATCTTTTAAAAAAAACCCTGCGATCCACTCGAATATCCTTCGCTGAAACGTTCCTTTCACGGGAATCTGGTCTCGGTTGAACACACCTGTCGAGTGGCAGTCAATTCACCTTTTGAAGCTCCGAAAGAAATGGTGGCTACGCGGTTGCGCTGCGCGGGACGTCGGCTAGCTGCTTTGGAACGAACCATGCCGCACGCGTTGTGATTTTAGTGGCAGCGGCGAGTAGACTTGAAGCTTGGTCGCTCTACTGAGCATCTATGTTTAGATTTTTTTTTTTTTGATAATGGCCAGCAGCCTAACTGGTGTCCCTCTGTGGCGCTAGAAAATTCGTCTATTTTTTTCTTTTCAAATGTGCCACAAAGTGAGAAATATTAGAGAGGCTTGGCCTTTTTTGTAGCTTCCTTCACCAGAATGAAAGGTGTCGATCTACTAGCCCACCATCCTCAACCGCGCTGTCCACCGTGATGGTAAGAGATTAGGCCGCCCCACCCAGGTAGCCACTAATGCCCAGACTTGTCTGGCGTACGAACAGTCTATGAAAAGGTGCATAGCTGTTTCCGGGTTGTCAGTATATAGAGGATACCAATGATCATTTTGCATATGGCGACCTGTTAGGACATCAGCTGTTGGGAGTCGATGTTGAATGGGAATTCATGCAAAGATTTTGTATTTTTGTGGTGCCAAAAAGATGGCCCTCTTTTGGCATGCAGTGCTTGTTGAGATGTAAAGTTCGTTTGTAATATACTCCAGCTGCAAAAACTTAACCATGCTTTACAAAAAAAAGGGAAATTGATGATGTGGTGAGCAGATAATATTGTCTCTACTATTTAAAAGTTGAAATTGTTCTTTATACTCTTTTCGATGTCTGTTGGATTAGCGAGTGGGGCATCGACAATCCAGATCGTGTCGTTGAGTATGGTTGATGATCCGACATAATGGGACTATGATTTTTTTTTAACACATGGCAAAGCATAGGCATTGAACTGGTTTTGTAAAACGCGTCGTGGCTACTCGTTTCATGTACACACATGCATGCACCAATTGAGCTAACAGAGAATATCTTTGTGGGCACCTTGCACCACCTTGGCACCATCGAATCCATACATGTAGATGGATCTGTCCATAAATACTCCACACCAGCCATACTAGAAAGAACCATCCCAAGAACACTTAAAACAAGATCAGAGCTACACTGTTAGACACTAATCTTGATTAGTATTTTACTTGTATGTACGTGTGCGTTAATTAGTTGGAGTCCTGCATGTACTAACTGCTTGCATGTGCGTGTGCACGTTGTGAGCTAGTTGGTTTGCACGTTTGTTAGTTTGTTGGGTATGTGGTTGTTAATTAGTTGAGATAGTGGGTGCGTGAGTTTAGGGGATAAGGCCACCAGCCAGGTGTGCCTATTTAAGGTCCTGTAATCATTTGATTAGCCTTGGGCCAGAGAATACACAGAAAAGGTGCAAGCAGTTAGCACCACAATCTTGTGCCTCCGTTTTGTGTTCAGCTTGGTTATTAGCTCCGCCATCTCGTTCCCAACTCCGGCAAACCAACCACCGTGCTTGTGTGTGTGAGTCCACCGTGAAAGTGTGTGTTTGAGAGAGTCTGCGCCAACAATTGGTATCAGAGCTTGTGTTCGTGTACACCTTAATCCATGTCGCGTCCGAAGCTTCGCGAAAGCGTCACCGGCGACGGGGCGTTCAAGATCGGCGATGGGAGCGTCTTGGCGTCGGCCTGCGAGGGCATCTCCTCCGTATCCCATGCTCACGAGGAGCAACTACGACTTGGGCTGTGAAGATGAATGTGTTCATGCGGCGCTCGGGCGTGTGGAGCATAATCGTGGATGAGGAGGTGGCGAGAGGCAAGATCAAATGGCGCTTCGGTAATCTTCCTCGCGGTGCGGAAGACATCTTGATGCTCCTAGCGAGAAGGAGACCGCAAAGGAGGCCTCGAACACCACGAAGACAATGCATCTCGGTGCGATCGCGTCAAGGAGGCGCGTGTACAAAACCTCAAAAGCGAGTTTGATAACTTGCGCGAGGGACACCGAACAGATCGATGACTTCACGATGAAGTTGGCGACAATCGTCGGCAAGATCGAGGTCTAGGCGACAAGATGGAAGAGGTCTACATCGTGCGGAAGTTTCTTCGTCTTGTACCGAAAATTCTCGCCGTCGTCGGCCGCGATTGAGCAATTCGGTGACATAAAAAATATGTCGATCGAAGAGCTAATCGAGCGTTTGAAGACACATGAAGAGGGAGAACGTCGCTACAGCAACGGCGATGGAGACTAGGAGCACTTGCTCCTGACGCGCGCAGAGTGGGAGGCCCGATCGTCGAAGCATGAAGGTGAAGGCTCCTCAGGTGGTTCTAGTGGTGGCAGTGGCTGTTGGTACCGACGTGTTGATAAGGCAAAAGTAAGGTGTTTTAATTGTAACGATTATGGGCACTTTGCTTCAGAATGCCAGAAGCCCAACAAGAGGGAGAAAGCGGAGGCGTATCTCATTGAGGCGGATGCTGACGACGAACTAGCATTGCTTTGATGATGTGTGGAACAGAGCAAATCAAGATTAGGGGGGAAATGTTAGACACTAATCTTGATTAGTATTTTACTTGCATGTGCGTGTGCATTAATTAGTTGGAGTCCTGCATGTGCTAACTGCTTGCATGTGCGTGTGCACGTTGTGAGCTAGTTGGTTTGCACGTTTGTTAGTTTGTTGGGTATGTAGTTGTTAATTAGTTGTGATAGTGGGTGCGTGAGTTTAGGGAATAAGGCCACCAGCCAGGTGTGCCTATTTAAGGTCCTGTAATTCTTTGATTAGCCTTGAGCCAGAGAATAACAGAGAATACACATAAAAGGTGCAAGCAGTTAGCACCACAATCTTGTGCCTCCGTTTTGTGTTCAGCTTGGTTATTAGCCCCGCCATCTCGTTTCCAACTCCGGCAAACCAAACACCGTGTTTGTGTGTGTGAGTCCACCGTGAAAGTGTGTGTTTCAGAAGTCTGCGCCAACATACACTATCCCCGTCCAAATTAAACTTGCAACTAAGATGGCCTCCAGGTGCACGGCTTTCCCGGCGATCTTCCTCGCGCTGAACCTTCTCTTCTTTGCCGGCGTCCGCGGCCAGAACCCGGCGCCGCCGTCCGGCGGCAACCCGTGCCCGACGAACGCGCTGGCCGACCTAAAGGTGTGCGCCGACGTGCTGGTCCTGCTCAAGCTCAAGATCAACGTGCCGTCCAACCAGCAGTGCTGCCCGCTGATCGGGCAGCTCGTCAACCTCGACGTCGCCAGCTGCCTGTGCGCCGCCATCAAGCTCAACGTCCTCGGTATCCCCATCAACCTGCCGCTCGACGTCCCCCTCGTCCTCAACTACTGCGGCCGGAATGGCTCCGCGGCCGGGGCCAACTGCTCGTGAAGTACTCTTCGACGTACGGGTGAGATATGCTCATGTCGTCGTGCCTACCTGGTGTTGCATGCTTTAGTTGTCTCAAGCATGCATGTGTATCTGTGGACGCTTCATGGCCTTCAGCTTATGATGAATAAGTTGGTGTCTGAGCATCTCAAAAAGGAAAAAAAAAGTTGTTATCTAAGTGTTACCTACAATAAAATGTGTCTTACTTGCAATAACGTGCACGTTGTCAGTTGTATGCGACTATCAATTAATTCGTTCTCTGTGTATGGCCATCTATACATATGCTCTTCTCTATGTGTTGCTCGGGCTAGTACAGACAATTC
The DNA here is from genome assembly GCA_036346405.1 of Phyllostachys edulis. Taxonomy (NCBI): domain Eukaryota; kingdom Viridiplantae; phylum Streptophyta; class Magnoliopsida; order Poales; family Poaceae; genus Phyllostachys; species Phyllostachys edulis. Next base: position 18,609,767 of record CM070549.1, on the reverse strand, counting down.
GTGAGAGATATCACTACAGGAGGCGGGCTCTTTGCCGAGTGCACATTGCACTCGGCAAAAGCGACTTTACACTCGCAAAGCCTTTGCGAGTGCAACACTCGACAAAGAGCCTCCGTCGAATCTCCTTCCGGTAAAGGCTGTTTTGCCGAGTGCCAAATTTCGGGCACTCGGCAAAGGCTTTGCCGAGTCTTTATCTTGAACTCGGCAAAGATTTGACGCCGTCGGCCCTAATTTTTAATTTTTTTAAATTTTCTTTCTTAGAGTGCAATGGTCATTGACTTTCGACAAAGCGTGTTTTATTTTTTAAAAAAATTTTCTTTGCGAGTGCAATGGTCATTGCACTCGGCAAAGCCATCTCTAAAATTCGAACCGAAAAAAACCCAAAAAAAATAGCAATTTTTTTTTAAATCGAGAGGCCCCACCGGCTAGCCCGCCCATCTCCACGTCGCCGTCGCAAGTCGCGGCATTTTTCGCACAAAATTCGCGTGCTACGCGGCCGGCGGGATTCGAACCCGCGACCTCTCCCTCGTGCGTAACCCCCTCTACCACTGCACCACACCGTCACTTGTGTCTATATTCCCTTTCGGTTCCCAAAATATTATACAAAACCGAGTGTAAATTGCTTGTTTGAGGCCCTAAACGAATTCAAATCAAAAAGTTGTCAACTACAAAGTTTCATAACTTTTCGAGATCTACAATTTTCATTTAGGGAGTTTCTCCATCCGAGGTCGTTTACAAAATTTGAATTTCAAATTTAAGAAATTCAAACGTAGTTTTGCATGAAAAGATGATTTCAAATCAAAAAGTTATTAACTAAAAAGTTTCATAACTTTTCGAGATCTACAATTTTTATTTTGGTTGTTTTTCCATCCGAGGTCGTTTGAAAAATTCGAATTTTAAATTTTTCAAATTCAAGCGCAGATTTTCTTAACAAAACGAATTCAAATGAAAAAGTTGCCAACTACAAAATTCTATAACTTCTCAAGATCTACAAAGTTTATTTTGGTTGTTTGATCATTTGTTCATCCGAAATGGTGGTTCTAACATTGTTCACAAATTTTGCCAATTCCTGCACTCGGTAAATCCTTCTTTCTTAGAGTGCCACTTTTCTAAGCAAAGACTTTCTTTGCCGAGTGCCAAAAAAAACTACTCGGCAAAGATTTTCTTTGCTTGAGTGCTAAAAACACTTTCGGCAATTTTTTTTTTTGGGTTTTTTGCCCCATTATTTTTTCTTGACCTTAATATATTATTTAAAACTCCATGTTCAAATTTGGGACAATTTTGACTTTTTTCCTATATTTAGTTAGTTTTTTTGTTTAGTTGAATTTTATGGAATATTTCAATTTTGAGCTGCGGTGCATGGAATAATCGAATTTGGTCATTCAAAAATGATATTCATGATATTTGGTGTATGTTGGTAGTATCCGAGAACTCACATGAAATTTCGAGCATCTTGTTGGCGTAACATGGCGAGGTACTGCGGGAAAAGTGTATTTAAATTATATAAAATCCGAGCGAAGTCGAAAATATGCAGAAACTTGTCGAGGTGTCGTGTTATATATATAGACTCTATGGTAAAAATTGAGAAGGTTTGAGCAAGTTGCGGCGTCGGATGCCTAAAACCTGAACATCTTACATGACTCATATGCGATAACATGTGGAGATGTGCAGGTTTTAGCATCAACATCCAAAATTCGAAAGTCAAAAAAAAAAAAAATAATGGGAAACCTCACAAAAAAATGGGTCAAAAAACCAAAAAAAAAATTTTGCCAATTCACTGCTCTCAAAATCCTTCTTTGCAGGGTGCAAAAAACTTTCGGCAAAGACTTTCTTTGCGGGTGCTAAAACTTTCGGCAAAGACTTTCTTTGCCGAGTGTGCCACTACTCGGCAAAATTGGCGGCGTGGCGGGCTCGTGGTCGAGGCCCATTTTTTCTTGAGTGCCACTTCTTCTTAGAGTGTTGCACTTTCGGCAAGAGAACTTTCTTAGAGTCTTGCCCTTTCTTGAGTCTTGCGGGCACTCTGAGGCACTCGGCAAAGCCACTCTTTGCCGAGTGCCGGTAGGCCGACACTCGACAAGAGTGGCCCGTAGAAGTCCGGATTTTTAGCACTCGGCAAAATTTGGCGACACTTCGGCAAATCTCGTTCTCCGTAGTGTATGTTGGTGGTCTAAATGGTCATTTGATGACGATCGACCGAGTTCAAATTTAGCAGTACTCGTTTTCTAGGTCGATTAGTGGACAAAGCGAATCAAGCGGCCTTGGTGAAAGAATGCTCTTCAAGTTCGATGTGCACGTACTAATTGGTTGAATGCAATACCACTCTAGCGCTTTGTTAAATAAAGAGTTTCTACTTTGATTTTTATATTAAACAATAATGCTTGGTGGAGCAGTCTTGGTGCCATTTGCAAAATCTAAGTCGTTTGATTCGGGAAGGACAATTGGATCGGCGCTACATTACACAGTGATATTCTCTGATTTTCTTGTTACAATATTTTACTACAATGATTCGATACAGTTCTCTGCTACTCCCCTCTCTACATTTTTAGTGTGCTCCTCTGCCTTTATTGAAGCATGAAAGAGGGTGCCGATCTCTCTGGGGACTTGGGGTATACGCTCTAACCAAGTAACGTATAAAAATGAGAAATTTTATGGTACATTCTACAGGTAAGTATATAGTGGTAGTATAAATTAAATCTGATAATTGATTTGTTAAGGATATTATAGATTTTTCTTTGTATTTATATATTTTTTTCATGAGGCTATTATGGACATTTCCAACTATGGTTGATAATATTACCTTTGTGCCATGTGATCTATACATGGGCAATTACAAATTTACATCCTTCAGATTCCACTACTCATATTATCAGATGTAGTATAACTAAATTCTAACTAATCTGAACCATTTGATAAAAAATAGACGGCTCATATTAAACTGACAGTACCGTCAAAGAGCTTTAAAAAAATGCGCCTCTACGAAACTGTTTTTTTTCCAACATAGGCCAACACTGACCGAGTACAATTAACTTTACCGGTTTATCCATTGCATATTTCACATTTTGCCCCTCTAAAGTCTACAACGCATTAAGTCCTGTCCAAAAAAATATCAAAATATCATGAGGCCGACAACACTATCCGTGTGTGCCACAATGCAAGCGCCACCTTACGCCGGCCGCGCGATGCACACGGCTGCTCTCCTATGACCACGAGTAGATCGAGGGCCTAGCTCCATTACCATCCCCGGCCGGGCCAGAGCCGAGAGCTCCTTCAAAAATTATGAATGTATTTAGTAAGCTGGACTCCACCTCGCCTGTCGCTCCACGCCGATCACCACTTGGACTGTTGGACAGGATAACACACGTTAATTAAACACGCACGACTATAAAAATCGTAGCGTGGATGAGCGCACAAAACATGTACGTGCAAGCTTGCGCTCACTCGTTCATTGTTCGCCGTTCGCGCGCGTTTTGCCTACCACCGTCGCTAAATTGCGGCGGCACGCGCGGTGTGCCGTGTGGAATCGCGCAAGCACGCGTCTGTGCATGCAACTTCGGTTAGTCGAGATGAGGTTTGCGCTTCTGCGCTAAGCGCCCGCAGGCGTCTTGGCGGCGTTATGCGATTGTCGGCCGTGCATTAGGCGTTTAGTCGCGACGTGGTGTGCGTGGTTAAATGCGCCACGCTAGGAGAACGCATCTGTCAAACCACACTGCGCCACCTTCTGATTGAGATGACAACACACTGTGATGCTACTTTTTTATATTGAAATGACTATACTCTGCCACACCATCTTTTCATACCGACATGATGACTCTTCTCCCTCCACCCTCAGCACTACACCCTATCCGCTTATAAAAGGAGAGAGAAGAGAGCTAGAGGAGAATACTACAACACCATACCCAACACTTTACTCTAACTTGTTTCACACAACATAGAGGAAGGAGATGTCGGACTTCTATGCGAAGATGCTACGGAAGCGCAAGTGGCTTGTCGAGATGACTAAACATACTCATATTGTTCTATGAAGGATGCGCCGGTACCACCGGAGTTCCCACGCTCGCAATGTATGTGCGAAGAACCGGCGAAGATAATTTAGTCCATACACCCTACGATCGCCGCCCGGGCGTACTACAAGTGTGTGAATATCATTGTAAGAGAATCTTATGCACACATAGATTTTTCACATCTTACGTTGCATTTCACATATCACCAACTTCATCTGCGCATAATGACAGCTAGAGATGCATTGCAACTTCTTCCATGGATCGACGACCCAAACATGTACGATAGAGCGTTCATCGAGTAGAAGTACATGTTCAATTCTGTAAGCGACCGGGACAACCGAACCTTTGGAAACCTTACGTACCCGCCCCTATTGAAAAGGGACCAGAGGAGCCCAAGAAAACAGGGTGGCAAGGTGGTGGTGGAGGACCCCCGAACAGGAAGCTGAGTACGATTGGGCCGAGCGCGCGACAGACAAGGGGAAGGCTCCTGCTAGTGAGACCGACAACCATCCTAGCGCCCCCCGTCGCCCAGACGCGCTCCATATTGAAGAGGTAAGTTATGTTTAATTTTGTATCATGATTATTGATTTCGTCCTACATTATGCTATCCTAGCACCATTCAATCGTCCAACCTGTCTCGCAGAATATGGCTGACTTTAAGACCGACCGTTGCTGCGGGTAGTCCCGAGACAAGAGGAAGGGATCGATGGGCCGGCAAGACTAATTAACTTCGTTCTAATTCACATTTCTTTCGATTCCAAAAAGGCGCACATATATCGTAGGTGTTTTCTAGTTTGTTGATTCGTGCATGCTATTTTTTTTAATGCATGTAACCAAACCCTGCGCGCCATGTAATTCAAAATTGAATTATGAAGTGTTTCAAATTTTATTCTCAAATATTTCGTTTATTTCTAATTTTGTATTCCCCCTAAAGGAATAGGTTCCGTAAACAATACAATCGGGCCAACAACGCGTGTGGCAACCCTAAAACCAAATATGTCATTTCACTTCAAAAGGGGTTGTTTGTGTTATTGTGCCGCCGAACTCGTTGTCCAAATTGCGCCACCGATCTCGCATTCTCTATTTCAGATTTTGTTATTTTTTCTAATTTCGCATTCCAAACTACGCGTACACTTAAAGATATTACCAAAAAACTTCGTGAAATCCACTATAATTTGAAGTTGAATTCTCTACATATAAATATATATTAAAAAAATTCCAGCTCATATCATCAATTGAATTGGCGACAACCTCATGTCGAGTTTGCTTGATTCAATTCAGCGACTTAAACCTCTCGGTACTATCTGCTAGTGAGAGGATTCCTGTCGCCATTCAAATGATGATAGAGAATTTCGCCATTTGGAATTATGGCAGTAGCCTATGTTTTATAGTTTTTTGACTATTTATTTTTATAATTCTTTATTAAAATAATATTATTTAAAAATTCAAAATGTTTACTACTCCGTGATACAACAACACATATGGCAAAAAAATTTAAGAACAAAGACATATTTGCATTAACAGCCTCCCATAACAATACATCATTTCGAAATAGATACGAATCGAATTTTCTGTCATGCACGACCCATCTAATGAAAAATTTCCCTGTAAAAGAACGCATGGAAAATAAAACGAGCATAGGCAAGCAACAGTTAGACTTTACACAAGTAACACGATCCACCATGCTACGTACGCAGTTGCGACCTGTGAGTTCAGGACAGCGCCAAGGAAGGAGACATGCCGCCCTCCTTGGACACGGCGACGTAGTTGAACGGAGAACCCGCCGAGAGCCGCCTCGCGCCCTTCAAGAACTCGCCGCAGTGCCCAGCCCCCGCCGCCGACGACCGCGGCCTGATAAGCTCGGCTGCGGAACGGCCGCCGCTGCTGCCACTGGACGCGCTGCTGCGCACCGACGGCGCGGGGCACATGAACCTGTCGGCGTCGACCCTCTTCCGGTTCGTGTTGCACGGCTCCGCCGCCCTGCTGAAGCTGCTGCCGGGTCTTTTCAGGTGGGGCATCACCTCCTTCTCGCTGAACAGAGTACGCAGCTTCTTCTGCTCCTGCGGCATGTAAATTACGTCCGGTGAATTCAGATCTCATTTGAATTGTAGTGTTGTTCATTAGTTCGTTCTTGCAGTAAAATAAGCATGTTTATTTACCCGGAGTCGCCTCCTCTCCTCTTCCTGCCTTGAAACTTATTACATGTAATTGAAACTTATTACATGTAATTGAAAGAAACTTAGCTTTGTGCAAATCAACCATATTATGCCATCTATTGATTATCCATATATGCATGTCATCTTGCTATTCCACGGGTGTAACTTGCGAGCACGGTTGTTGTGCTCACTCTTGCTTGCTGCTGTCTTTTAGCAGGGAATCGAAGCTTTATGGTGATCTGTTCTGTGGGCCAAGTGGTCCTGATCGACTAGGATTGCGCCCTCCAGCCGATTGCCTGTGGTGTATCGGGTGGCTTATGTGTTTATCTTTTATTATGTTTTGCCTGCTGGCTTGTAAGCTCTCTTGTAATCAACTCCTTTGATATAAATGAAGCTTGTGTTGTTGCAATGTTACCACTGCTGTTGCTGTTAAGAGCTAGCCAGGATTCTTGGGACTAGCTCAATTCACATAGAGGACCTTGGAGAGATCCCAGACCTCCCCGACCACCCTCAAGTCTGGTGGCAGAAGTCTATGGGGGTGCTCCTTGGTTCCTAGACCTCCTCGGGTCTGCCCCCCTGGACCTACAGGTGGCCCTGCTGGACCTCCTGGGAGGTCTTGGTGGACTGTCCGAGAGGTCCTTTTTGGACCTCCTGGGAGGTCCTGATAGACTTTCCAGGAGTTCTTGGAGGATCTCTCGGGTGCCCTAGGGTTGGGTCGTTCTGAGCGGGCGGCCTGGCCTTGGCAGAGAGGCGCGGCGAACCACGGCACAGGGGATTATGTGAGTCACGCTTCGCCCGAGGAGAATGAGTCTGAAATGAAATGAGAAAAGCGGCATCGGTAGGGGATTTCCGCAAAGTGACGGCGGGTGGTTGGAAGGATTGATCATGGCCGCTGGATGCATGATGAATGGTCAGAATGCACCATGTGCATATGTGCACAGATGCACCCTTGTGCACCTGATATCCCCCCACAATAAAATGTGTCTTACTTGCAATAACGTGCACGTTGTCAGTTGTATGCGACTATCAATTAATTCGTTCTCTGTGTATGGCCATCTATACATATGCTCTTCTCTATGTGTTGCTCGGGCTAGTACAGACAATTCGTGAGAGATATGTTGGTGGTCTAAATGGCTGTTTGATGACGACCGACCAGAGTTCAAATTTAACGAGTACTCGTTTTCTAGGTCGATTAGTGGACAAACGAATCAAGCAGCGTGCCTTGGTGAAAGAATGCTCTTCAAGTTCGATGTGCACGTACTAATTGGTTGAATGCAATACCACTCTAGCGCTTTGTTAAATAAAGAGTTTCTACTTTGATTTTTATATTAAACAATAATGCTTGGTGGAGCAGTCGGTGCCATTTGCAAAATCTAAGTCGTTTGATTCAGAAGGACAATTGGATCGGCGCTACATTACACCAGAGTGATATTCTCTGATTTTTCTTGTTACAATATTTTACTACAATGATTCGTCTGAGTTCTCTGCTACTCTCCTCTGTACATTTTTAGTGTGCTCCTCGCCTTTATTGAAGCATGAAAGAGGTGCCGATCCCTCTCTGGGGACTTGGGGTATACGCTCTATCCAAATAACGTATAAAAATGAGAAATTTTATGCTACATTCTCTGAGATAGTATAGAATGGTAGTATAAATTAAATCGATAATTGATTTGTTCAGGTATAATAGATTTTTTTGTATTTATAATTTTTTTTTGTGAGGCTATTATGGATATTTTCAACTATGGTTGATAATATTACCTTTGTGCCATGTGATCTATACATGGGAAATTACAAATTTACCTCTTTCGAGTTCACTACTCATATTATCAAATGTAGTATAACTAAATTCTAACTAATCGAACCATTTGATAAAAATAGGCGGCTCATATTAAAGCGACATGCTCAGTAAAAGAGCTCTAAAAAATGCCCTCTCTGAAACTATTTTTTTTCAACATAGGCCAACAACGACCGAGTACAATTAACTTTACCGGTTTATCCATCGCATATTTCACATTTTGCTCCTCCAAAGTCTACAACGCACTAAGTCTGTCCGAAAAATATCAAAATATCATGTGGCCGACAAGATCGCCCACGTCTTGCAATGCAAGCGCCACCTTACGTCGGCCGTCACGATGCACACAGTTGCTCTCCTACAACCACGAGTAGATCGAGGCCTAGCTCCATTACCATCCCGGCGGGCCAAAGCGAAACTCCTTCAAAAATTATGAATGTATTTAGTAAGATGGGCGCCACCTGCCGCCGCTCCACGCCGATCACCACTTGGGTATTGGGCGGGATAACACCGTTAATTAAACACGCACGGCTATAAAAATCGTGGCGTGGATGGCGCCTAAAACATATGCGTGCAAGCTTGCGCTCACTCGTTCAGCGGTTCGCGCCGCGTTTTGCCTACCACACGTCGCTTAGCTGCGGCACGCGCGGTGCACCGTCTTGGAATCGTGCACAAGCTGCGTCGCAGCAGCCTGCTTCGGTTAGTCGGATGGCGTTTGCGCTATCGCTAAGCGCCCGGAGCGTCGCGGCGGCGTCCGCGCGATTGTCGGCCGTGCATTAGGCGTTTAGTCGCGGCGTGGTGTCTGCGCGCGGTTCGTGCGCCACGCTAGGAGAACGCATCTGTCAAACCACACTGCCCATCTTCTGATTGAGATGACAAGACAACGTGATCTTTGCTTTTTATATCGAAATGACCATACTCGCCACACCATCTTTTCATACCGACATGATGACTCTTCTCCCTCCACCCTCGGCACTACACCCTATCCGCTTATAAAGAAGAGAGAAGAGCTAGAGGAGAATACTACAACACCATACCCAACACTTTACTCTAACTTGTTTCACACAACATAGAGGAAGGAGATGTCGAACTTCTATCGAAGATGCTACTGAGCGCAAGTGGCTTGTCGAGATGACTAAACATACTCATATTGTTCTATGAAGGATCTTGCTGGTACCTTGAACACTGGAAACCTTACGTGCCGCCCTATTGAAAAGGGACCGGAGGAGCCAGGAAAGCAGGTGGCGAGGTGGTAGTGGAGGACCCTCGAATAGGAAGTGAGTCGATCGGGCGGCCTTGACAGACAAGGGAAAGGCTCCTGCTAGTGAGACCGACAACCATCCTAGCGCCCCCCGTCGCCCAGACACGCTCCATATTGAAGAGGTAAGTTATGTTTAATTTTGTATCATGATTATTGATTTCGTCCTACATTATGCTATCTTAACATCATTCAATCGTTCAACCTGTCTCGCAGAATATGGCTGACTTCAAGACCGACCGCCATTGCTGTAGTCCGAGACAAGAGGAAGGGATCGATGGTAAGCAAGACTAATTAACCGTTCCAATTCACATTTCTTTCGATTCCAAAAAGGCGCACATATATCGTAAGTGTTTTCTGGTTTGTTGATTCATGCATGCTATTTTTTTAATGCATGTAATCAAACCCTGCACATCATGTAATTCAAAATTAAATTATGAAGTGTTTCAAATTTTATTCTCAAATATTTCGTTTATTTCTAATTTCGTATTTCCCCCTAAAGGAATAGGTTCCATAAACAATACAATCGGGACAACAATGCGTGTGGCAACCCTAAAACCAAATATGTCATTTCGCTTCGAAAGGGGTTGTTTGTGTTATTATGCCGCCGAACTCGCAGTCCAAATTGCGCCACCGATCTCGCATTCTCTATTTCAGATTTTGTTATTTTTTCCAATTTCGCATTCCAAACTACGCGTACACTTAAAGATATTACCAAAAAACTTCGTTAAATCTACTATAATTTGAAGTTGAATTCTCTCTCTCTCTCTCTCTCTCTCTCTCTCTCTATATATATATATATATATATATATATATATATATATTAAAAATTCAGCTCATATCGTCAATTGAACTGGCGACAGCCTCATATCGAGTTTGCCGCCAGTTCAATTGGCGACTCTTCTCTCGATTACTATCTTTGCTAGTGAGAGGATTCATCGCCATTCAAATGATGATAGAAATTTCGCCATTTGGAATTATGGCGATGACTATTTTTATAGTTTTTTGACTATTTATTTTTATAATTCTTTATTAAAATAATATTATTTAAAAATTCAAAATGTTTACTACTCCGTGATACAACAACACATATGGCAAAAAATTTTAAGAACAAAGACATATTTGCATTAACAGCCTCCCATAACAATACATCATTTCGAAATAGATACGAATCGAATTTTCTGTCATGCACGACCCATCTAATGAAAAATTTCCCTGTAAAAGAACGCATGGAAAATAAAACGAGCATAGGCAAGCAACAGTTAGACTTTACACAAGTAACACGATCCACCATGCTACGTACGCAGTTGCGACCTGTGAGTTCAGGACAGCGCCAAGGAAGGAGACATGCCGCCCTCCTTGGACACGGCGACGTAGTTGAACGGAGAACCCGCCGAGAGCCGCCTCGCGCCCTTCAAGAACTCGCCGCAGTGCCCAGCCCCCGCCGCCGACGACCGCGGCCTGATAAGCTCGGCTGCGGAACGGCCGCCGCTGCTGCCACTGGACGCGCTGCTGCGCACCGACGGCGCGGGGCACATGAACCTGTCGGCGTCGACCCTCTTCCGGTTCGTGTTGCACGGCTCCGCCGCCCTGCTGAAGCTGCTGCCGGGTCTTTTCAGGTGGGGCATCACCTCCTTCTCGCTGAACAGAGTACGCAGCTTCTTCTGCTCCTGCGGCATGTAAATTACGTCCGGTGAATTCAGATCTCATTTGAATTGTAGTGTTGTTCATTAGTTCGTTCTTGCAGTAAAATAAGCATGTTTATTTACCCGGAGTCGCCTCCTCTCCTCTTCCTGCCTTAGCCTGGCTTGTTTGTGTTCTTCCAAGACGGCTACTAGGCGAGCCTTGACACGGTAAGAAATACAACAATTCATCAACTGCTATGAGATGGTACTACTTATATGCTGGTGTAGTAGAACTGAAGCCAGCTTACCCCGTCGTACAGAAAAGGAGGTAGACTGGGTAGGAGTATTTTGAATCTTAATTAAACTAATGGCATAGCATGTGCTATATTCTCCACTTTATTTATCATAGCTAGGCACATCTACTTCTTAAAAAAATGCATCTGTTTTTCCATGGTAATGAGTGATGCATAGGTATAACACAGTACCTAGGTTACTTGATCACACGACATCAAGAGTCGGAAATGGTTTCAGGTGAGGTTGTTCCTCTTTTTTTCCTGTTTATATGCTGCCTACATATTCTTGCCCTTTTTTACCGGTATAGTATTGGTATCTTATTATTCATGTAAAGAGTAGGCCAAAAGAATTAGTTTATTAGTTGAGGTATATTCGGCATGTTCTTCCCCTTTTTTAGTGGCATAGTATTCGAGTCTTATTGTTTAGATAAAGGGTAGGCCAAAGAAGTAATCTATTAGTTGAGGTATATCATGTAGATATAACACCATCAGTAATCTTTGAAGCTAAAATGATGTCACACTTAATGAAAAAGTAAATCTACAATGTAGTCACAAGGCACACCATGTATATTAATGAGTTTCCTGTGATCTGATAAGAACTGGTACTAATTTACTAGTTGATTACATTAAGCACAGAATATGAGGCTTCGTTCTAATTTACATATAGTTGTGCCGCCAACCTGTCCTTCCCAGTAAATTACACCCATTGCTATACTTATCTGGTAAAATTTGCTCCACTATTTCCTGCTTCTAACAATATTTACTTGCATCCTCTCTGTAATACTACTCTAATATTTAACATTTACATCACCATAATCGCCATGTCTTGATGGATTTAAGTGGTACTGTACATCACCATAATTGCCATGAAATAGATAATATTTAACATTTATCGAGTACCTATCTGGTAAACTGTACATCATTATCTATTTCTGCTCGAAGCCACTCCTTTAGTCTCCAACTAATCGGCAGTTAAGAGTTCTATCGACATCGTTATCTATTTCTCAGCTGCCTGTATATCGTCTACGATGCTACATCATGTGTGTTACCCAACTTTTTTCATCTTACAGAATTCAGGAAGCGCACGCTGTGCCACCGTCGAATAGAAAACGTCTATTCCAGTTATCGGTTACTATAGAACAGGCAACTATTTCTGTCATCTCTGCATTTGTTCTTGATTTACAAACACAAACACATGTACACTTATGCACATCGTTCCTATAATTGCACAAAAACACTATTAGTTGTCTTGCCATCTGCTTATATGTACAGACATTGCATGCCCATTTAACTTTCTCTACCTGTGTATTGCCGACTTACAGGCCACACAACCTGAAAATCCTCCTACCCAGTCTACCTCCTTGACCAGCAATTCAGAGTTAGTTCAGAATCCTCACAAAGAAACAATCCCCATGTAAGTATATCGAGCTATTACTCTCTACCTCACCAGATATTATATTTCTATTCCCCTCTTAATCCTAAATACAAAGACAACTTGTGGTGTAGATTCTTGCAGTTTATAGATCAGTATATACATCCTCCACCTGTAGAGTTTTCTATGCATTCTCCATAGTGCTTCTGTAATTGTCTATAAACCTCATTTTTTATTCTGTAGGTTTATTACTACGTGCATTCCATTATTATTACATATATCCTCCTATACGGTTCAAGTTCTACTTACTATAGTCTACTGATTGATTTTGGGAATTTTGTTTCCTACTCACGTTCATCAAAATCTGCAATAATAGATGTTCCTCGCTTTTAAATCTTGCAGCATGCATCGGTACAACACCATCAAACTTGTTGATCTATTATAGTGAAAGGAAAATTTTCTCGGGCTCGAAGTTGAAAGAAATGATTGGGAGTGGGATATTTGCTGAAAAGAGTGAAAATGGTGATTCAGAGGCTTCAAATCCTGCTAACAAAACTTCTGTGAGGATGTATTAGGTGCTTTTCCTATTTATAAACATGTCACAGTCCCCACTTTTTGTTGAGTATACCTTTCCCACTTGGTATTATTGTGGTGGCTTTTCGTGGTATTAATATTATAGTACGTGTTGATGTACAGAGTTCTAAGTTAATACACACTTCATACCTTTTCTATTAAGAAAAACCTCTATTTGGTTCGAAACTTGAAAAGAAGCGTATTTGCAAGAAAATTTTATTGTGTTTTATATTTGTAACCCTTAACGTCTCTCAAGCTTTTTTCCCCCTTTGGGTGATTAATCCAAAGCTCAATCTTTGATTTCTTCCAAGAATATAATTAACTGATGAACCTTTTCATGATAGCAAACTATAACTGGAATAAGTCAGATCTCATTTAGTGCCGATGGAAGTGTTTATACAAAGAAGCCATCCTCATTGCTTGAGGTGGCTAAATAGCGAGCAACTTAGTGATATACTGGAGAGTGATGCTGAAGCTAAAATCAATAGTCAGCTTTCTGAAGCTAAGAGCAAGGAGCCCACCGGGAGCGGTATCTTTGGTCAGCCTCCTGAGATCCCTACAGGCCCATTGCCTTCTCATAATATGGAGCTACAAGAAAATCTTTATTTTGCACTTCCACAGCCGAGAAGTGTCCACGCATCAGTGAAAGTTTCCAACGTAAGTGATATAGGAGTATGATCTTCCTGTTTACATTTTGATTCCAAAATTTACTATATGTCTCCTGTCACACAAACAACAGAAGGCTTATTATAGAGAGTTGGCACTTCATGTCTTCGCGTGCGTCTTTAGGAACAGAAGATAAATTTGAAGTTTGGCCATACATAGCGGAACATGAAAAATTATGCTCTTAATCTTGTATTTCATTTCGTGCAATTCTTTATATGTTTTCTATTTATTTCGTGTTGTCTGGTGGTGCAAATATTTGAATCCCCTTCTACGCAATTGGTCTATTCCCTTTTACAAGTTTCTTGTTCATCTATTACGGTTTCTGATGTTATATACAATCTATATCTAGCAATTTCTTTGTTCAGATTACAATCACACGTTTCCACCTTCGCATGCCAATGATGCGCGTGGGTTTCTAGTATATACCAAGGCAAAACCAAGAGCTGGTGTGCGAGCGGCTGCTGCGGCCCACCTATGCGAGCGGCTGGCGCGGCCTGACAGAGACGCGGGCTAGCGTCGTCTTAAAAGAAAAGCCGAGCGGGCCAGCGCGGTCGTACGCGACTACGCGAGTGGCTTCTGGACTAGATTGGAGTGCCGCGTGCAACGACCAAGCTGCAGTAGATAAATACGACTTAGAGCTTAATTATCTCCAACTAAATATAAGATAAATACTTAGCTGAAAATATAAGTTGAAAAAGATTGCCCCCTAGTTTGGTCACACCATAAGAGAAATTTCTCTTATTCTTTCAAAGATTAAGGAGCTTAGCAAGATTTTTTCTGAGTTTAATTTTTGTTTCGTCTGGCAGCTAGGTAATGCTGAGCCCATCTTTGTAATAAACAAGTATCATGTAGTGTAAGCAGGTGTTTGTGGATACCCTTCCCTGCAACGTTCCTTTGACGGGAATCTGGTCTCGGTTGATCACACCTGTCGAGTGGCAGTCAATTCACCTTTTGAAGCTCCGAAAGAAATGGGGACGTCGGCTAGTTGCTTTGGAACGAACCATGCCGCACGCGTTGTGATTTTAGTGGCAGCGGCAAGACTTGAAGCTTGACCGCTCTACTGAGCGTCTATGTCTGGATTTTTTTTTATAATGGTCAGCAGCCTAACTGGTGTCTCTCTGTGGCGCTAAAAAAATTCGTCTATTTTTTTCTTTCCAAATGTGCCACAAAGTGAGAAGTATTAGAGAGGCTTGGCTTTTTTTGTAGCTTCCTTCACCAGAATGAAAGGTGTCAATCTACTAGCCCACCATCCTCGACTGTGCTGTCCACCGTGATGGTAAGAGATTAGACCGCCCCACCCAGGTAGCCACTAATGCCCAGACTTGTCTGACGTATGAACAGTCTATGAAAAGGTGCATAGTTGTTTTCGAGTTGTCAGTACATAGAGAACACCAGTGTTCATTTTGCATATGGTGACCTGTTAGGACATCAGCTGTTGGGAGTCAATGTTGAATGAGAATTCATACAAAGATTTTGCATTTTTGTGGTGCCCAAAAGATGGCCCTCTTTTGGCATGCAGTGCTTGTTGAGATGTAAAGTTTGTTTGTAATATACTCCAGCTACAAAAATTAACCATGCTTTACAAAAAAAAAGGGAAATTGATGATGTGGTGAGCAGATAACATTGTCTCTACTATTTAAAAATTGAAATTGGTGATCGTCCGTTCTCCATATTCTTTTCGGCGTCTGTTGGATCGATGAGTGGGGTATCGACAATCCAGATCGTATTGCTGAGCACGATTAACGATCCGATATATTGGGAATATGATTTTTTAGCATGGACATTGAATTGGTTTTGTAAAACGCGTCGTCGCTACTCGTTTCATGTACACACATGCATGCACCAATTGAGCTAACAGAGAATATCTTTGTGGGCCCCTTGCACCACCATGGCACCATCGAATCCATACATGTAGATGGATCTGTCCATAAATACTCCACACCAGCCATACTAGAAAGAACCATCCCAGGAACACTTAAAAACAAGATCAGAGCTACACTATCCACGTCCAAATTAAACTTGCAACTAAGATGGCCTCCAGGTGCACGGCTTTCCCGGCGATCTTCCTCGCGCTGAACCTTCTCTTCTTTGCCGGCGTCCGCGGCCAGAACCCGGCGCCGCCGTCCGGCGGCAACCCGTGCCCGACGAACGCGCTGGCCGACCTCAAGGTGTGCGCCGACGTGCTGGTCCTGCTCAAGCTCAAGATCAACGTGCCGTCCAACCAGCAGTGCTGCCCGCTGATCGGGAAGCTCGTCAACCTCGACGTCGCCAGCTGCCTGTGCGCCGCCATCAAGCTCAACGTCCTCGGTATCCCCATCAACCTGCCGCTCGACGTCCCCCTCGTCCTCAACTACTGCGGCCGGAATGGCTCCGCGGCCGGGGCCAACTGCTCGTAGACCTCTTTCCGATGAAAAATCTTTTTTTATGCTCATGTCGTCGTGCCTACCTGGTGTTGCATGCTTTAGTTGTCTCAAGCATGCATGTGTATCTGTGGATGCTCCATGGCCTTCAGCTTATGATGAATAAGTTGGTGTCTGAGCATCTCAAAAAGGATAAAAAGGTCGTTATCTAAGTATAACCTACAATAAAAGGCGGCATTCTCCACAACATAGCCCATTCTATGCACATATGGACATAAGCAATTAGAGCCGTCCGATCCACAATCAGCGGACCAGATCTAGGCGCACAGCTCCCCCCATCCACTTACCGTTCTTTTGCGTTCCGTCCCCCGCGCGATGGCCAGAAAACGCAATCCACCCCTCGGACGCCACTCGCCCCGACGCTCTGTCGCCCCTCCACCACGCTCCGCCGCCCCTCCACCGCGCAGCCGCTTCGACGCCCCTGCCTGCCGCCGCTCACCCCGACGACCACGCTCCGCTGCTCCGACGACCATGCTTCGATCCCCTCCTCGACCCTGCCCCTCGTCGGATCTGGGCGTCCTCGAGGCCGTCGCCACTTCGATCCCCTTCTCGACCCTGCCCCTCGCCGAATCCGGGCGTCCTCGAGGCCATCGCCCTGCGCCCTCGTTCCCCGTACCCCCGAAGACCACGCTCTACCGCCCCGACGACTATGCTTCGGTTGCTGCTTCAACCCCCCACCACCACCGCCTCGGCCGACCTCGACCACGAGACTGCCTCACCGTTTTCCTCACCGCGTGCCGTCGTCCCGTCATCCGCGCCGGAGATCTAATTCGCAAAGAACAATTGTTCTTCCCTGCCCACCCCCCCCCAGCCGGTGTGTCGGCCACCAAATCTGACATGGTAGTGTTGAGGCATGGAAGTGTATTGGTAGCTGTAGAAATCGAGTATGAAAGGATCACCAGTTCACAGAAAATGTGGGTGTTCAAAGCCTCTTCTTGCACAACTGCGGATTGGTCTTCATCTTGTTGATCTCAGAGAGTCAGATGGAAGCAAATGAAGCAGACAATGTACATATGTATATGCAATCAATGTATAATTCAACTGTGTAAACTATATAAATGGCAATTCATTGCTTTTATGGAATTGAATTGAATGGAATGGAATTGATGCATGAACAATATTGTGAAAGACCAGAAAGACAAGTGATATGAACTGGTGAACCATTTTTCTTATCATTTGCATCTTGTGATGAATGAAGTGAACTTGAGCTCTCTAGTGCCTCTATTGTCTCTTCGAAAGCATTTACTAGTATTCAATGAAATTCTGAAAGACCAGAAAGACAAGTGATATGAACTGGTTTTGTATCCACCCACTTTCCTTCGTTATCTTCAACTCGTTCTCTTTAAATGATGATTCTTGCTTTCGTATTGTTAATGTTTTCAATTGTACACAGAAGGGGTTTGTGACCACTACCATTTTAGTAAGGGATTTATCCTCATATTGTTGGAGAAACCATTCTTTGCTAACATGGTTCGACCTAGCAATGGCTAGAAATTTCTTGTCCCGAGAATCTGTTGTTGCTGTCATAGCACCACGAATATCCTTTTGTGATGTCCTCAATGAGAGGATATCTTGGCAGTGTGAAGCGGCAATTATGACGAGTTTGCATCTGTGGTAGGATGGTTCTAGCCAAAACAACATAGTGATTTCGGTCTGATTAGCTACTGATGTCGATTCGGACTTGTAATATTTGCTTTGATGTAATATATGGACTCAGATTTTTGGAATCTGGAATGTTGGAATCATGGACATGAACTTAACTAGATACAACAACCATATACAAGAACTTGATTAATTTAATAGTTCATAACAGAATGTGCTGAAGCATTCAATAGTTCATACATCAATTTGCTCCTGAACACACCATTTTGCTCCTAATCATCATTCAGGAATCAACAAAGAAACCATAATTTTGCTCCTGAACCATTTTGCCCAGAACATAATGGAAGGGGCAAACTGTGACCACATAATGGAAGGAACAAAGAAACATCATTCAAGAACATGCTCAGAATATCATTCAGGAATCAACAAAGAAACCATTTTCCATTCAATAACTCATTTGTGACCACTTGTACAAGCAAAAGTACAGAGCACTACATGTTACCCTGTGTAGAGCACAAGAGGTATTACACGAAGCCCATAGCATCAAAGCCAAACACAAGAACTAGCTATGGTTGGGTCATTTACAAAGTGCTCATAGACTACCAAAGATACTGCCAACAAAGGGGAACATACCATTTAGTTCCTCAGTGAACTGAAACAAAGAAGGCCATGAGTCTAGAACTAAAATTTTTGATTGCATACATCAAGCACTCTGCTACATTAATGTAGTGTCACAAGATATGATGACCATCGGCACATCTTGCGTCTTAAGGTAGCTCTCCAGCCACTCAATGGTGTCCAGATCGACATGATTTGTGGGCTCATCAAGTAGCAGCAAATCAGGGTCCTGCACATAACAAAATTGCAGTGTCATCTCCAATTTGCCGCAATGCCATTCCAGTTCCTCTCGTCCCAATTCTCACAATCAGAAGTTCACAGCAGATGAACCTCGCTGCCATTGAAACCATCACTTCCTACATGTAAAGCTTAAAATTTTACATCATACCTGCAGAAGTATCTTGCCGAGCGACATCCTCATATTCCACCCACCGCTGAAGGAGGCGACGAGGCGGTCTGCGTCCTCCGGCGTGAACCCGAGCTTGGGCATGAGCTTCTGAATCTTGACCTCGACCATGCCCAGGTCCACGTCCTGCAACCTTGCTGCAGCAGGTCGAGCTCGTCGAGGAGCCTCCCCATGAGGTCCATGTTCTCGGTGGCGCCCTCGAGTGCCGTTTACACCTGCTCGAGGCGGCGCTAGTGGGCGCAAGGAGCTGCCCACTTCTTCCATTTCGAGGCGGCGACGTAGGGCAACTCACGGGCGGCGACGGGTCCTCAGTGACAGGAGGATTGGGGCTCAGGGCGCCGGCGAAGGGGAGGTGTGGCGCAGGGCGCTGGTGGAGGGGCAGTGTAACACCCTGATTTTCAGAGCCTTTTTGAAAAATTTCAAAATAAAAAGAACCATTTGGTTTTGATGAGAATTCAAAGCTTAACATGAGAGTTTCAGAATTTGAAGCGTTTAAAATGATTAAACTAAACTTCAACTAATCTAAAGCTTGATTCTCTTGGTTTTGCTTTAGCTCTCTGGAGCTATCTTCCCTTTTTATTTGGGTATTCTCTAAGTTTAGACCTCTTTTCTGTTCAGACCCTCTGTGTGTCCAGACCTTCCCCTTTGGTTTGGATCACTTTGGATCTCTTTGTTGGTTTGAATATCTTTGGTTCAGACCTCCTTCCTGTACAGACTTCTTCTAAGTCTAGACCCCCTTGTTGCCTGGGCACTCTCTTATGCCCAGACCTCTTTTCAGTTGGGACCTCCTTGTATTCCATTGGATCTCTTGTGTGCCTTCGAACCTTCTGTGTTCACTTGAACCCCCTTGGCACTTCCCCTTGGCCGCCAGGATCTCTTTTGGGACCATCTTGACCGCCAAGACCTCCTCTGATCTTCTCTTGACTAACGAGGTCACCTTTGAGATATCCTGACCGCCGAAATCTGGGTCGGACCACTTTCTGTGGATCCCTCTGTAACATTCTGATTTTCTAAATCTTTTTTAAATGTGTAAAATAAATTGAAACTATTTTATTTTAATGAGAATTCAAAGCTTGGTTCTGTTGGAAGTGTTTGAGTTGTTTATACCTCCTTGCTGGTAAGCTCGGCAATCCTCCTTTAACCTATTCCTTTTGGATTATGTAGGTTTAGACCTTCTCTGTGGCCTAGACCTCCCCAGTGGTTCATGAGGTTAGACCACCCTTGAGGCTTGGACCTTTTCTCACCTGGACAAGCTCTTATGTCCAAGCCTTTTTCCTTTGAGTTTGGTCACTTGGACCTCTTTGTTGGTTCGAATCTCTTTGGGATCAGACCTCTTTTCTGTTCAGACTTCTCTTAAGTCTAGACCCTCTTGCTGCCTGGGCACTCTTTTATGCCCAGACCTCTTTTTGGTCGGGACCTCCTTGTATTCCAGTGGACTTCTTATATGCCTTCAAACCTCCTGGGTTCATTTGAACCTCCTTGACATTTCCTCTTGGCCGAAAGGACCTCTGTAGGGTTCAATCCTAACCGCCAAGGCCTTGATCTCACCTGAGCGATTGGGAGTCACTCTTGAGTTGCCTTGACTTACGAACTTCTGTTGGACCACCTTTTGTGAATCTCCCCGTGGAGTTCCTCTTTTTTTTTTTCTGGGAACCCCTCCGCCTGGACCTCTCCTTGTTTCGAATCTAACGGTTTGGACCTCTCCTCATTTTGGATCCAAAGGCCCAGACCTCCCTGACGTTTGATCTTGGTGTTGGACCTCCTCTTGGAGATCCAACTTGGGACCTCAACTTGCCTTTAATCTCAACCGCAGGACCTTGTTGTAATTCTTTGGACCTCTTGTCCAAGACCTCTTCGTGGCCTTTTACATTTGGCTCTGGACCTCCTCACCCGACCTCCCTTGATGAGATCCCAACCGTCAGGACCTCCTTTTGCTGATCCTGACCGTCGAGACCTCCGCATGTCCAGACCTCCTCTGTATGTCTGGACCTCCTCAACATTTAGACCTCCCTGTCCTTTGGGCCTAGGACCTCCTAAGCCCCTCGGACCTCCTCAAAGACCTCCTCTGCGGGGCAAGACCTCCCCTCTTGACCCGACTGTTTCTAAGTTGTCTGGCCCCATTTGCCAGACTTAGTCATTCTCATTTCCTCCGCCACGTTAATATCTTGGGCATTTAATGCATGTCTTGTCACATTAAATGCATCCACATACGTGGTGTTCACTCTGAATCGGGTCACTTAGCCGTACCCTGACATCCTTCTTTGTTCCTTCCCATAGCAACATACGTTGTCCTTTCTCGTACCTTTTAACCAGGGTGGCAGTGACACCTGCTCTGCCACTCACCTACCTTTGACCCATTTCTATACATATCCTTGACACGTATATTTCTAGTTTTCTTCACCACCTTGGCTACAATTAGACCAAGAAATTCTACCACATCACCTTTCTCCACACTCTGTTATCTTGGCTCTCGTCCAGTGGCTCCCAGGGAAGACCTTGTCGCTCACGACCTCCCCTCCATCCATTGGTTCCTCCTTGTCCCTGGTAAGTTCCTAGGCGATCTCCTCCGCTCTTGTTTTTTCCACTGCACTGGGCTGGTCGTGTCCATCTCAGGACCTCCCCTGGTGGACTTCTTTTCGGATTCTATGGCCTTTGTGTGAGGACCTCCTCTCTGGACTTTACGCAAGAGCCATTTCTCAGGACTTCTCTGTTCTATTGCTTAAATCACTCCTTTGGGGTCTTTTGCTAAAAGACCACCTCTTCCTGGTAAGCTTAGACCTCTCCTATAAGAACCTATTCCAAAATATGGACCTCTCCTATTGGTTAAGTTTTGGACTTCCTCTGGGGTTCATTTGGTTTTCTTGTTGGTCTCAGTTGGATCTTTATTTGAATCTTATTTGAATTTGCTCTTTTACACGTGTAGATTGCGAAGACTCCAGGGAGTCTGAGGGTTCTGAAGAGGAGGATTCTCAGGATAGTGAGCAAGGCAAGTTACACTCTTGATCATATTGCACCCAATAATTCAATTTATTTATATTCAGTTTCGAAGTATAAAGCATGCCTATTTCTACCAAGTTATTTCAATACCTGTTTTAAATTCATAGTTATGCCTACTTCCTTTGTATGGCCACTGTTGACTTTGGACTGAACTCGTTGTCACCTTTGGATCAAACTTAGGTCATGCAGTAGTGTGAGCCAAGACCATTTGAAAAACTTGTGCTTAGTCAAGCTTAGACCAAAAGTATTGATTTGGGGAAATCTTTACCAACATGACCAAATATTGCTTAAAATGTTTTGACCATGACATTGGGTTGTCATGGGATTATGAAAGTGTTGCTGGCGAAGCAAAGAAAATGAAATTGGAATTGGACTGGGGCGAAATGGTTTGCTTGGTTGGTGCAATGTTTGTGCACGGACTCTATCCTAGCTAAGGTGGAGGTCAAGGGTTTGTGAAAGTCGCCCTAGTCATGTGAGGACCGGTCTTTGGCGACCAATGCCATGCCTATAATGGGCTATGCCACAATCGTGCAACCACATGTCTCGAGAATGGGCGTGGGACTGGCTAAGTAATTTGCAAAACTCCACCATATCTTTGCTCCATTGGAGGTGTGGGAGGTCTTGTAGGGCTAATGGTCTTTCATGACTTCTTGTTCCCCTTGGTGCAAGAGGGGCTTTCCATGGATTGCGATCCATAGGAAAGTGAAACCTTAGCAAGGAAAGGTGTGGTGGGGCAATGCATTGTTAAGGCCTTGTCATGAGCTCTAGACCTCTTACCTTTGGTAGTGAGAGGTGGCATTGACGGATCTCGGGACAAACTAGAGGACTCATGTCATGTGTGTACAGTGCACAACCTCTGCAAAGTTAAATCTATTCGAATAGCCGTGTCCACGGTCATGGACGTGCTGGCAAAGGCTACTCAGAGTTAGATGTTGATTTTGGGATTTCCAGAAATGTTTTCAAATCTGTTTTGGGATTCCTATCCCATGGGTTTGGGCGAGGAGCCCGATGTCGAGGAGGTATCCTTCACCAACTTGTTGATGAATATTATCCAACCTGAAAAATTGCTTTGCTAAAATGAATTTTAGTTATTAAAGACACCTTTGGAACTTAGTAATGGTATTTGAAAGAAAATTGGCTTTGTGCAAATTAACCATATTATGCCATCCTTTGATTGTCCATATATGCATGTCATTTTGCTAACCCACAGGTGTAACTTGCGAAACACGGTTGTGTGCTCACTCTTGCTCATTACAATTTTGCGGGAGAGAACCTTGGCGATGAAGAAGACCCAAGCGAATAGGTTGTGCCTTCGATCGATTGCTGTGGCGTCCTGATGGATCCTTTTGTTCTTTTTGCTCTTTTGTATATATATGTGCTTGGCCCAAGGCCACCTTGTAAACAACTCTGTAGATATTTTGCTTTAATAAAGATGCGTTCGGATGTTACCAACATTGTATTATTCTTTGTGAAGAGCTAGCCATGATCCTTGGGACTAGCTCGGGTTTCACGAGGAACCTTAGAGCAAACTTGGACCTCCATGTCCACACGATGGAATGAGCAGCGTGAGGCTCAGGGTGGTCTCGAGACCTCCACGACCTCCTCTGGAGGTCGCGGATGGTCTTGGGGTGCCCAGTCCTCCTCGTTTTTTCCCTGGTTGGGCGATGGCGAGTCCTCGGGTGCTCATTGGCTCCAAGACCCTCTCGGGACAAGTTCTCTGGACTTCCGGGAGGTCTGTTGGACCTCTGGAAGGTCTTGTGGACTGTCAGAGAGGTCCTTCTGAGACCTCTGGGAGGTCGGATGGACTTCGGCCAGTTCTTGGAGGACCTCTCGGGTGCCCTAGAGTTGGGTCGTTACAAGAGTGGTATCAGAGCCTCCTGACTGTAAGTCGCAACCTAGTAGCATGTTGTAGAATTTCAAAATTATTTTATAACAAAAGAAGAATAAAATGTTCTTTCTTACCTGGGTCATCTTTTCACTCTTACCTTTCTTCTGGTGCTTTTCCTTACCTTAACCTCACCTTATCTTGTTTCTTCCTATACACCTATTTACAACATTAAGTGGACCTTCTTACCCTAGCAACATTCTGTTAGAGGCCTTTTAGGGTAGGCTGGTGCTTAAGACCTCCTTCAAAATGGTAAGACACGAGTAGAACGATGTTTGGTCATTATAGACTTTGAAAAAGCTCCTCGCTGCTGTTTTCTTTGCATTGGATTTCTTTTGCCGAGAGGTTGGTTTGGATAGTTGTTCCTTAGCCTTTCTCTTCTCTTTTCTCAGCCCTGGTGCTTGGACATTATGGCCACCTCTAGAAATGGCAGTGGCAGCTAAAGCCATCACAGCCGTCAAGCTGAGGAAGAGGCCGAGAACCCAACTGTATGGAGCCATCAGAATAGAGGAGTTGAGGGTGAGTAAGGGCAACCAACTTCACAGCCACCCCCACCTCCAGTTGAAGGTCCTAGTTGGACTCAAATAATGGCCAATCAAGCTCACTTGATAAATTTGCTCTCACAGTCCATGGCCAACACCCAGTCTTTGCAAGCTACAAGAAGAAATTTCAACCTCAAGCCCAGTTCCACCTCCTCCCGTGTCTAGTATTGCAGAATTTATGAGGTTGCGCCCTCCAACATTTTCAAGCGGCAATAACCAATGGAAGGCGACGGTGGTTAAGGCGGTGAGCGAAAGTTGGACATGGTGCAGTGTACAGATCATGAAATGGTGCTCTTTGCTTCTCACCCATTTCGGTGGGCGGCTTCCGAGTGGTGGGACAATTCGATCAATCTCATCTTGATGCTCGAGGCCATCACATGGGATGAGTTTAAGCGAGCCTTTCACCGTGCCCATCTCCCACCGGGCATGATGTCTTTAAAAAGGACAGAATTCCGTACCTTGAAGCAAGGCAATCGCACTGTCAATGAGTATATGCATAAGTTCAACCAACTAGCAAGGTATGCTCCAGGAGATGTTGCTACTGATGAAAGCAAACAAGAACACTTCCTGGAGGGGCTGAATGATGAAATTTCAGTTCACCTGGTTTCCCAGGAGCATACTGACTTCCAGCAGCTTGTAAGCAAGGCTATTCGGTAGGAGGATAAGCTCCAAAAGATGGAGGGCCGAAAGAGGAGGAAAGCTGCGCAGAGGTTTAATCCAGGAGGATTTCCTAAGTCTAGGACCTCCCAGTCCCAGACCTCCCAGCGCAAGACCTCACGGACCTCCTCCTCAAGGGCATCTGGGTCAGAGCAACGCACAAGCAAGTCAATCTATCATAAGACCTCCTCTGGAAGTCAGTTTGAAAAGAAACCATCCATGACCTCTGCTGTTGGAGTGACCTGTTTCTTTTGTAATGAGATTGGACACTATGCTAGTAGGTGCCCAAAGAAGCAACAAGTCTCTGCTCTAGTCCGATCTGATCAAAGAGTGTCGGCCCAAGGCAGTGCCTCGAGTGTGAAGCCCGCTGCTAAAGTCATCAAGGGTCGTGTCACACATGTCACGGCAAAAGAGGCATATGATGCACCCGATGTAGTCCTTGGTACGTTTCCTGTTAATTCCGTACCAGCTTCAGTTTTATTTGACTCAGGGGCTTCCCATTCTTTTATTTCAAGCAAATTTGTGGGAAAGTGGGGGTGATCTATAGTCCCTTTGGTTAACCCTATGCTAATACATGTCCCGGGCATAGATATGAGGACTAATACCCTCTGCCCAAATCTCATCTTAGAGATCTCTGGAGTTCTATTTCAAGCAGACTTGATAGTATTGCCAACTCAAGGGTTGGATGTGATCCTTGGAATGAATTGGCTGGCCAAGAATAAAGGGCAGATTGACTGTGCTACCAAGTCTATAACACTTACCAATGATCAGGGGATCCAAGTGGAGTTTAAGCCGAAGACCTCCCTTAAGACAGGACCTTTTCTAGCCAATATGAAGGAAGTAGTGAAGCTGGAAGACCTCCTAGTGGTCAGAGAATACTTGGATGTGTTCCCTGAGGAACTCCCTGGTATGCCACCTGATAGGGACGTGTCATTTCTAATTGACTTGGTCCCTGGGACTACACCCATATCAAAAAGGCCTTACAGGATGCCTGTAAACGAATTGGTGGAGTTAAAGAAGCAGATCCAAGAACTAAAGGATAAAGGATTTATTAGACCAAGTTCTTCACCATGGGGAGCACCTGTGCTATTTGTCAAAAAAAAAGACAATAGCCTGAGGATGTGTGTAGACTATAGATCGCTCAATGAGGTCACCATTAAGAACAAATATCCATTGCCAAGGATAGATGACCTCTTTGACCAATTAAAGGGGGCAAGTGTGTTCTCTAAAATAGACATAAGATGCGGTTATCATCAATTAAAAATTAGACACGAGGACATCCTAAAGCTGCTTTTACCACAAGGTATGGACTATATGAATTCAACTGTGATGTCATTTGGGTGACAAATGCCCCTACTATTTCATGAGCATGATGAACAAAGTATTCATGGACTTCCTTGACAAATTTGTGGTGGTGTTTATTGATGATATTCTCATCTATTCCAAAAGTGAAACAGAACATGAAGACCACCTTAGAATTGTGTTGGGAAGACTTAGAGAGCAGCAGCTCTATGCCAAGTTTAGTAAATGTGAGTTTTGGCTAAGCCAAGTAGCCTTTCTTGGACACATTATTTCGGCCAGAGGAGTAGCTGTAGACCCCTCAAAGGTTGAAGCTGTTCTAGAATGGAGACCTCCTAAGACAGTGACTGAGGTAAGAAGCTTTCTTGGTCTAGCTGGCTATTATAGAAGATTTATTGAAGGTTTTTTCAAGATTGCTAGACCTCTCACCCAGCTTTTGAAAAAGGAGAAGAAATTTGAATGGACCAAAACCTGTGAGCAAAGCTTTCAGGAATTAAATGAAAGACTTGTCACAGCCCCAGTCCTAGTCCTGCCAGACATCCATAAAGACTTTGAGGTATTTTGTGATGCATCCCATCAAGGTCTTGGATGTGTGCTAATGCAAGATGGAAAGGTAGTGGCATATGCATCTAGGCAGTTGAGACCTCATGAAGAACTACCCAACACATGATCTTGAGCTGGCGACCATTGTGCATGCTTTGAAAATTTGGCGACACTACCTTATTGGTAATCGCTGTGAGGTATACACAGACCACAAAAGTTTGAAATACATCTTTACACAACCAGAGCTTAACTTGAGACAAAGGAGGTGGTTAGAATTAATTAAAGACTATGACCTTGGGATTCATTATCACCGAGCAAAGCCAATGTGGTGGCGAGATGCCTTAAGCGAAAAGGTCATTTGTAATACTTTGTTGGTTCAAGAACAACAACGAAAACTATATGAAGAATTGAAGTACCTCAACTTGGAGATAGTAGAGCAAGGATGTGTGAACACCTTGGAGGTACATCCTCTGCTCGGATCGATTAAAGAACAACAAGAAAGAGATGAAGACATCCAAGAAATTAAGAAAAATATGAGAAGGGTAAAGCCCGGGTTTCTCTGAGGATGAGCAAGGAGTAGTATGGTTTGGCGGTAGAGTGCATGTGCCAAATAACCGGAGATTAAGCGGCTCATTTTGGTAGAAGCCCACGGATCACCTTACTCCATCCACCCGGCACACCAAAATGTATCAAGACCTTAAAGAGAGATTGGTGGACTAGTATGAAGCAAGATGTCGCTAAGTATGTAGCCCAATGTGATGTGTGTTAGAGAGTTAAAGCTCTACACCAAAAACCAGCTGGTCTGTTACAACCCTTACCAATACCCGAATGGAAATGGGAGCAAGTGGGCATGGATTTCATTACTGGACTGCCTAGGACCAAATCTGGGTATGACTCGATATGGGTGGTGGTTGATCGATTAACCAAGGTAGCACATTTCATACCAATTAAGACCACCTATACTAGTAATGTCTTGGCAGATCTATACATGGCAAGAATTGTTTGCTTACATGGAGTGCCCAAAAGAATAGTGTCAGACAGAGGGTCTCAATTCACTTCAAGGTTTTGGCAAAGTCTACATGAAGCTCTGGGCACTAAACTCAACTTTAGTCTGACCTATCATCCTCAAACGGATGGGCAAACAGAGAGAGTGAACCAAATCTTGGAAGATATGCTCAGGGCATGTGCCTGGATTTTGGGAGAAAATTGGGACAAGAACCTACCTTATGCCGAATTCTCCTATAATAATAGCTATCAAGCTAGCCTCTGAGATGTCCCCATTTGAGGCTTTGTATGGTAGGCCTCAGAGGACACCCCTTCTGCAGGATGAAGTCGGGGAGCATCAACTTTATGGGCGGACACGATCAAAGATGCAGAGAGCAAGGTGAAATTGATAAAGGAGCGCGAGAGTGGCTCGGTCCGACAAAAGAGCTATCTTGACACCGTGAGAGATCTATCTTTTGAAGTTGGAGACTTTGTCTACCTTAGAGTAACACCAATCCGTGAGTTAGAAGATTTGGATTAGAGGAAAGCTAGCTCCAAGATTTGTAGGACCCTACAAGATCTTAGCAAGACAAGGTGAAGTAGCTTATAATCTGGAACTTCCAGAGTCCTTGTCGGCAGTGCACAAAATTTTTCATGTATCACAATTAAGGAAGTGCCTTCGATTTCCTGAAGATCACACATTAGTAGAGGACATAGACTTACAGGAAGACCTCACATATGTGGAGCAACCAATTAAAATTCTGGATGTTGCAGAGCGAGTTACCAGGAGCAGAATTATCAAGTCATACAAGGTACAGTGGAGTCATCATCCAGAAAGTGAAGCTACATGGGAAAAAGAAGAAGACCTCAAGACTAACTACCCCTACCTCTTTGCTGATTCTGTTTGAATCTCGGGGTCTAGATTCCCTTAAGGGGGTAGGTTTGTAACATTCTGATTATCTAAATCCTTTTTAAATGTGTAAAATAAATTGAAACTATTTTATTTTAATGAGAATTCAAAGCTTGGTTCTGTTGGAAGGGTTTGAGTTGTTTATACCTCCTTGCTGGTAAGCTTGGCAATCCTCCTTTAACCTATTCCTTTTGGATAATGTAGGTTTAGACCTTCTCTGTGGCCTAGACCTCCCCAGTGGTTCATGATGTTAGACCTCCCTTGAGGCTTGGACCTTTTCTCACCTGGACAAGCTCTTATGTCCAGGCCTTTTTCCTTTGAATTTGATCACTTGGACCTCTTTGTTGGTTCGAATCTCTTTGGGATCAGACCTCTTTTCTGTTCAGACTTCTCTTAAGTCTAGACCCCCTTGCTGCCTGGACACTCTTTTATGCCCAGACCTCTTTTTGATCGGGACCTCCTTGTATTCCAGTGGACTTCTTATATGCCTTCGAACCTCCTGGGTTCATTTGAACCTCCTTGACATTTCCTCTTGGCCGAAAGGACCTCTATAGGGTTCAATCCTAACCGCCAAGGCCTTGATCTCATCTGAGCGGTTGGGAGTCACTCTTGAGTTGCCTTGACTTATGAACTTCTGTTGGACCACCTTTTGTGAATCTCCCCGTGGAGTTCCTCTTTTTTTTTTCTGGGAACCCCTCCGCCTGGACCTCTCCTTGTTTCGAATCTAACGGTTTGGACCTCTCCTCATTTTGGATCCAAAGGCCCAGACCTCCCCTGCACGTTTGATCTTGGCTGTTGGACCTCCCTCTTGGAGATCCAACCGCCCGGACCTCAACTTGCCTTTAATCTCAATCGCAGGACCTTGTTGTAATTCTTTGGACCTCTTGTCCAAGACCTCTTCGTGGCCTTTTACATTTGGCTCTGGACCTCCTCACCCGACCTCCCTTGATGAGATCCCAACCGTCAGGACCTCCTTTTGCTGATCCTGACCGTCGAGACCTCCGCATGTCCAGACCTCCTCTGTATGTCTGGACCTCCTCAACCTTTAGACCTCCCTGTCCTTTGGGCCTAGGACCTCCTAAGCCCCTCGGACCTCCTCAAAGATCTCCTCTGCGGGGCAAGACCTCCCCTCTTGACCTGACTGTTTCTAAGTTGTCTGGCCCCACTTGCCAGACTTAGTCATTCTCATTTCCTCCGCCACGTTAATATCTTGGGCATTTAATGCATGTCTTGTCACATTAAATGCATCCACATACGTGGTGTTTACTCTGAATCGGGTCACTTAGCCGTACCCTGACATCCTTCTTTGTTCCTTCCCATAGCAACATACATTGTCCTTTCTCGTACCTTTTAACCAGGGTGGCAGTGACACCTGCTCTGCCACTCACCTACCTTTGACCCATTTCTATACTTATCCTTGACACGTATATTTCTAGTTTTCTTCACCACCTTGGCTACAATTAGACCAAGAAATTCTACCACATCACCTTTCTCCACACTCTATTATCTTGGCTCTCGTCCAGTGGCTTTCAGGGAAGACCTTGTCGCTCACGACCTCCCCTCCATCCATTGGTTCCTCCTTGTCCCTGGTAAGTTCCTGGGCGATCTCCTCCGCTCTTGTTTTTGCCACTGCACTGAGCTGGTCGTGTCCATCTCAGGACCTCCCCTGGTGGACTTCTTTTCGGATTTCTATGGCCTTTGTGTGAGGACCTCCTCTCTGGACTTTACGCAAGAGCCATTTCTCAGGACTTCTCTGTTCTATTGCTTAAATCACTCCTTTGGGGTCTTTTGCTAAAAGACCATCTCTTCCTGGTAAGCTTAGACCTCTCCTATAAGAACCTATTCCAAAATATGGACCTCTCCTATTGGTTAAGTTTTGGACTCCCTCTGGGGTTCATTTGGTTTTCTTGTTGGTCTCAGTTGGATCTTTATTTGAATCTTATTTGAATTTGCTCTTTTATACGTGTAGATTGCGAAGACTCCAGGGAGTCTGAGGGTTCTGAAGAGGAGGATTCTCAGGATAGTGAGCAAGGCAAGTTACACTCTTGATCATATTGCACCCAATAATTCAATTTATTTATGTTCAGTTTCGAAGTATAATGCATGCCTATTTCTACCAAGTTATTTCAATACCTGTTTTAAATTCATAGTTATGCCTACTTCCTTTGTATGGCCACTGTTGACTTTGGACTGAACTCGTTGTCACCTTTGGATCAAACTTGGGTCATGCAGTAGTGTGAGCCAAGACCATTTGAAAAACTTGTGCTTAGTCAAGCTTAGACCAAAAGTATTGATTTGGGGAAATCTTTACCAACATGACCAAATATTGCTTAAAATGTTTTGACCATGACATTGGGTTGTCATGGGATTATGAAAGTGTTCTTTGGGGAAGCAAAGAAAATGAAATTGGAATTGGATTTGGGCGAAATGGTTTGCTTGGTTGGTGCAATGTTTGTGCACGGACTCTATCTGGCTAAGGTGGAGGTCAAGGGTTAGTGAAAGTCGCCCTAGTCATGTGAGGACCGGTCTTTGGCGACCAATGCCATGCCTATAATGGGCTATGCCACAATCGTGCAACCACATGTCTCGAGAATGGGCGTGGGACTGGCTAAGTAATTTGCAAAACTCCACCATATCTTTGCTCCATTGGAGGTGTGGGAGGTCTTGTAGGGCTAATGGTCTTTCATGACCTCTTGTTCCCCTTGGTGCAAGAGGGGCTTTCCACGGATTGCGATCCATAGGAAAGTGAAACCTTAGCAAGGAAAGGCGTGGTGGGGCAATGCATTGTAAAGGCCTTGTCATGAGCTCTAGACCTCTTACCTTTGGTAGTGAGAGGTGGCATTGACGGATCTTGGGACAAACTAGATGACTCATGTCGTGTGGGTAAAGTGCACAACCTCTGCGAGTTAAATCTATTGAATAGCCGTGTCCACGGTCATGGGCGTCTTGGCAAAGGCTACTCGAGTTAGATGTTGATTTTGGGATTTCCAGAAATGTTTTCAAATCTGTTTTGGGATTCCTATCCCATGGGTTTGGGCAGGGAGCCTGATGTCAGGAGGGTATCCTTCACCAACTTGTTGATGAATATTATCCAACTGAAAAATTGCTTTGCTACAATAAATTTTAGTTATTAAAGACACCTTTGGAACTTAGTAATGGTATTTGAAAGAAAATTGGCTTTGTGCAAATTAACCATATTATGCCATCCTTTGATTGTCCATATATGCATGTCATTTTGCTAACCCACAGGTGTAACTTGCGAAACAGGTTGTGTGCTCACTCTTGCTCATTACAATTTTTGCCAGGAGAGGACCTTGGCAGTGAAGAAGACCCAAGCGAATAGGTTGTGCCTTCGATCGATTACTGTGGCGTGCTGATGGATCCTTTTGTTCTTTTTGCTCTTTTGTATATATATGTGCTTGGCCCAAGGCCACCTTGTAAACAACTCTGTAGATATTTTGCTTTAATAAAGATGCGTTCTGGATGTTACCACTATTGTATTATTACTGTGAAAAGCTAGCCATGATCCTTGGGACTAGCTCGGGTTTCACAGGGAACGTTAGAGCAAACTTGGACCTCCATGTCCACACGATGGAATGAATGCGTGAGGTTCTGGGGTGGTCTCAGACCTCCACGACCTCCTCTGGAGGGTCATGGATGGTCTTGGGGTGCCCCCAGTCCTCCTCGTTTTTCCCTGGTTGGGCAGTGGCAGGTCCTCGGGTGCTCATTGGCTCCAAGACCCTCTCGGGACAAGTTCTCCTGGACTTCCAGGAGGTCCTATTGGACCTCCTGGGAGGTCTTGGTGGACTGTCCGAGAGGTCCTTTGTGGACCTCCTGGGAGGTCCGGATGGACTTTCCAGCAGTTCTTGGAGGACCTCTCGGGTGCCCTAGAGTTGGGTCGTTACACCCTCCACCAGAATCCTTTTCCTTTGAAATCCCTTCGCCTGGATCTCCCCTTTGGAGATCTTAGCCCACCTGACCTCCTCCTTTTGATCTGGAACGTCAAGACCTCCTTCTACGGATCTTGACCAGCAGATCTTCTCGACTGGACTTCGTCGTTCGGATCTCCTCCGTTCAGACCTCCCTTGTGTGGATCTGAACCATTCGGGAACTCTTTGTTCTAATCTTAATCATCAGGACCTCCCTTCGCCTTGATCTTAATAGTTAAAGCTCTCTTGATTTCATCCCAGCCGTTGAGACCTCCCATGAGTTGATCTCATTCGCTGAGAACTTCCTAGACCAATCTTGACCGTTAAGGTTTTCCTTGGGGATCTTAGCCGTCAGGACCACCTCTGGTCATACCGTTTTGTAAGTCCGGTACTACCGCTACCAGCAATTTCACTTCACCCCTTTGAACCCCTTTTGTCCTTCAGGACCTTTTCGTGTTCTCTAGGACCTCCCCTATGTTCACTGGACCTCTCTCGCGTGATTCAGACCTCACCCTTGTGGATCTAGCGGTTCTGACCTCTTCTGTGTTAGATCCCAGGGTCCAGACCTCATGCTTGTCAAATCTAACAGTTTTGATCTTATCTTTGATAGATCTGAGGGCTCCGATTCTTCCCGCGTACCCTTGCCTCTGCGGACCTCCTCCCTTTGTTGATCGTGACCAATAGGATCTCACTTGTGAGGTCCTAGCCATCAGATCTCCACCTTTCTATTTGATCTTGACCGTTGGACCTCCCTTTCGGAGATCTAACAGTCAGGACCTTCCCTTTTCATGTGGTTATGACTTTCGGACCTCCCGTGAGTAGGTCTTTGGACCTCCTGTCCACAGGACCTCCTCATTGTTGTGTCTTTGGACCTCCCTGTCCTCTGACCTTGTCCTAACCGTCCGGACCTCCACTATTTGTATTAGGACCCCTGTCCAGGACCTCCTTATAAGTTCCCTAGACCTCCTTGTCCTTTGGGCTTAGGACTTCTTAAGCTGGCAGGACCTCCTAAGTCTTTCAAACCTCCTCAAAGACCTCTCTTGCGGGTCAAGACCTCCCTCTTTGACGCGACTGTTTCTAAGTTGTATGGCCCCACTTGCCAGACTTTGCCATCCTCATCTTCCTTTGCCACCTTAGTACTTTGTGCTTTTTATACAAGTCTTGTTGCATTAAATGCAGCTACATACGTGGCTGGTTACTCTGAATGTGGTCACTAAGTGGCACCATTGCTATCTTTCCTTGTCTCCACCCCTAACAGCATACATTGTCCTCTCCTTTTGTCCTTCACCATTTTGGTGGTGGCACCTGCCCTGTCACTCACCTACCTTTGACCCATTTGTCATGTCATCCTGGACACGTATACATCTAATAATTCCTTCACCACTTTGGCTATATTTAGCCAGGGAGCCTCTTCTCCTCACCTTTTACGCATTTGGCTCATCTGGCTCTTGCTAAGTGGCTTTGTGGTGAAGCTCCACTGCCAAGACCTCCGCCAAAGGCCTCTTTTGCCGAAGTTTTCACCGTTGAAAACTTCATTGGAGCTTGGGCGTCAGCCTTAGCTGCCTCTGGTTCCACGACCTCCCCTTCAACTGTTATCTTTTGCTCATCCCTGGTAAGTTTCTTTGGGTACTGCTCTGTTCTTGCTCTTGTCGCCACAATAATTGGTTGTGCCCTTTTTAGGACCTCCTCTCTCGGATTTCTTTCGGATCTTTGTGGCTTTTATGTGAGGAACTCCTCTCTGATCTCTGCACAGAGAACATCTCCTGGACCTTCTCGGCCATGTGCAAGGATCACCTTCCAGGGCCTCTCTGTTCTTTTGTACAAAATCACTCTTTTTGGGGTCTTTTGCTAAGAACCCTCTCCTCCCGGTAAGCTTGGACTTCTCCCTAGGAGCCTAGTCTTAATATAAGTACTCTTCCGTTGGTTGAGTTTTGGGGTTCCTCCGGGGTTCTTTTGGTTCTTTGCTTAGATCGCTGTTGGTTCTTTATTTGGAGTTTGGTTTGAATATGTTCTTTTGACCGTGTAGATCTTGACGTTTCCAGAGAGCTAGAACTGTGAGAGAGAGTAGATTCTTAAGCTGTCAAGCAAGAGGCAAGTTACACTCTTGATCATATTGCACCCAATATTTCAATTTACTTATGTTTTGTTTTCAAGGTATAATGCATGCTTATTTCTACCAAGTTATTTTAATACCAGTCTTAAACTCATAGTTATGCCTATTTCTTTCATATGCCAACTTTGACATTGAACCAAATTTGTTGTTACCTTAGACAAAATCTGGTTGATACAATAGTGTGAACCAGTAGCAATTGAAAAACCACATGCTTAGTCTTGCTTAGACCAAAAGTACTTGATTTGGGGAAATCTTTACCATCATGACCAACTGCTTTTTAAATATTTTAACCATGACATTGGGTTGTCATGGTGGTATGAAAATATTGCTGGGAAAGCAAAGAAAAGGAAAATGGAATTGGACTGGGGCGAATTGGTTTGCTTGGATGGTGCATGTGTATGCACGGGACCATGCCATTTCTATGGCCGGTGCCCAGGGTTCTGTGGTAGTCGCCCTAGTCATTTGAGGACCGGTCTTTGAGCGACCAATGCCATGCCTATAATGGGCTATGCCATAATCGTGCAACCACATGTTTCTAGTGTGGGGCGTGGGACCTAGTTGAATAATTTGCAAAGTTCCACCACAAGTTGTTCCATTGGAGGTGTGGGAGGTCTTTCATGGCCAATGGTCTTTTATAACCTACTGTTCCCACTGGCGCAAGAGGGGGCTTTCCGCCGGGTTTCTATCCATAGGAAAGTGAAACCTTAGCAAGGAGGAGTTGTGGTGGAATAATGCTTTGTAAAAGCCTTGTCATGAACTCTAGACCTCTTACCTTCAGCAGTGAGAGGTGGCATTGACGGATGCCGGATAAACTAGAGGAATCATGTCATATGGGTAAAGTGCACAACCTCTGCAGAGTGTAAATATATTCGAATAGTCGTGTCCGCGGTCATGGACGTGCTGGCAAAGGCTACTCAGAGTTAGATGTTGGTTTTGGGTTTCCAGAAATGTTTATCAAACCGGCTTTGGGATTTTTATCCCATGTTTTGGGGCGGGGAGCCTTGTGACAGGAGGGTATCCTTCACCATCTTGATGATGAACGTTATCCAACTGTAAAATTGATTTGAGAAAATGAGTTTTAAGTTATGGTATTACTGCCTTGAAACTTATTACATGTAATTGAAAGAAACTTAGCTTTGTGCAAATCAACCATATTATGCCATCTATTGATTATCCATATATGCATGTCATCTTGCTATTCCACGGGTGTAACTTGCGAGCACGGTTGTTGTGCTCACTCTTGCTTGCTGCTGTCTTTTAGCAGGGAATCGAAGCTTTATGGTGATCTGTTCTGTGGGCCAAGTGGTCCTGATCGACTAGGATTGCGCCCTCCAGCCGATTGCCTGTGGTGTATCGGGTGGCTTATGTGTTTATCTTTTATTATGTTTTGCCTGCTGGCTTGTAAGCTCTCTTGTAATCAACTCCTTTGATATAAATGAAGCTTGTGTTGTTGCAATGTTACCCTTCTTTGTTCTTTGTTAAGAGCTAGCCAGGATTCTTGGGACTAGCTCAATTCACATAGAGGACCTTGAGAGATCCCAGACCTCCCCGACCACCCTCAAGTCTGGTGGCAGAAGTCTATGGGGGTGCTCCTTGGTTCCTAGACCTCCTCGGGTCTGCCGCCTCTGGACCTCTGGTGGCCTCTTTGGACCTCTGGGAGGTCTTGGTGGGCTGTCCGAGAGGTCCTTTGAACCTCTGGGAGGTCTGATAGACTTCCAGAGTTCTTGGAGGATCTCTCGGGTGCCCTAGGGTTGGGTCGTTCTGAGCGGGGCGTGGCCTTGGCCTTGGGCAGAGCGCGCGAACCTGGCACGGGATTATGCGAGTCACGCTCGGCGCTGGAGGAGGTGAGTGCGGGGGCTGAAATGAGAAAGAGCAGCATCGGCCGAGGGGATTTCCGCAAAGTGACGGCGGGTGGTTGGAAGGATTGATCATGGCCGCTGGATGCATGATGAATGGTCAGAATGCACCATGTGCATATGTGCACAGATGCACCCTTGTGCACCTGATATCCCCCCACAATAAAATGTGTCTTACTTGCAATAACGTGCACGTTGTCAGTTGTATGCGACTATCAATTAATTCGTTCTCTGTGTATGGCCATCTATACATATGCTCTTCTCTATGTGTTGCTCGGGCTAAATGCAGACAATTAAGTGAGAGATATGTTGGTGGTCTAAATGGCTGTTTGATGACGACCGACCAGAGTTCAAATTTAACGAGTACTCGTTTTCTAGGTCGATTAGTGGACAAACGAATCAAGCAGCGTGCCTTGGTGAAAGAATGCTCTTCAAGTTCGATGTGCACGTACTAATTGGTTGAATGCAATACCACTCTAGCGCTTTGTTAAATAAAGAGTTTCTACTTTGATTTTTATATTAAACAATAATGCTTGGTGGAACAGTGCGGTGCCATTTGCAAAATCTAAGTCGTTTGATTCAGGAAGGACAATTCAGATCGAGCGCTACATTACACACAGAGTGATATTCTACAGTTTTTCTTGTTACAATATTTTACTACAATGATTCGATACAGTTCTCTGCTACTCTCCTCTGTACATTTTTAGTGTGCTCCTCCGCCTTTATTGAAGCATGAAAGAGGGTGCCGATCCCTCTCTGGGGACTTGGGGTATACGCTCTATCCAAATAACGTATAAAAATGAGAAATTTTATGCTACATTCTACAGATAGTATAGAATGGTAGTATAAATTAAATCTGATAATTGATTTGTTCAGGGTATAATAGATTTTTTTTTGTATTTATAATTTTTTTCGTGAGGCTATTATGGATATTTTCAACTATGGTTGATAATATTACCTTTGTGCCATGTGATCTATACATGGGAAATTACAAATTTACCTCTTTCAGAGTTCACTACTCATATTATCAAATGTAGTATAACTAAATTCTAACTAATCTGAACCATTTGATAAAAATAGACGGCTCATATTAAACTGACAGTACCGTAAAAGAGCTCTAAAAAAATGCCCCTCTACGAAACTATTTTTTTTTCAACATAGGCCAACACTGACCGAGTACAATTAACTTTACCGGTTTATCCATCGCATATTTCACATTTTGCTCCTCCAAAGTCTACAACGCACTAAGTCCTGTCCGAAAAATATCAAAATATCATGTGGCCGACAGCACTGTCCACGTGCGCCGCAATGCAAGCGCCACCTTACGTCGGCCGTGCGATGCACACGGCTGCTCTCCTACAACCACGAGTAGATCGAGGGCCTAGCTCCATTACCATCCCCGGCCGGGCCAAAGCCGAGAGCTCCTTCAAAAATTATGAATGTATTTAGTAAGATGGACGCCACCTCGCCCGTCGCTCCACGCCGATCACCACTTGGACTGTTGGACAGGATAACACACGTTAATTAAACACGCACGGCTATAAAAATCGTAGCGTGGATGAGCGCACAAAACATGTACGTGCAAGCTTGCGCTCACTCGTTCCGCGGTTCCGCGCCGCGTTTTGCCTACCACACGTACGCTAGCTGCGGCACGCGCGGTGCACCGTGCGGAATCGTGCACAAGCACGTACGCGCAGCGCAACTCGGTTAGTCGGATGACGTTTGCGCTATGCGCTAGGCGCCACGGAGCGTGCGGCCGGCGTCCGCGCGATTGTCCGGCCGTGCATTAGGCGTTTAGTCCGCGACGTGGTGTGCGCGGTTCGTGCGCCACGCTAGGAGAACGCATCCTGTCAAACCACACACTGCCATCTTTACAGATTGAGATGACAAGACACTGTGATGCTGCTTTTTTATATCGAAATGACCATACTCTGCCACACCATCTTTTCATACCGACATGATGACTCTTCTCCCTCCACCCTCAGCACTACACCCTATCCGCTTATAAAAGAAGAGAGAAGAGAGCTAGAGGAGAATACTACAACACCATACCCAACACTTTACTCTAACTTGTTTCACACAACATAGAGGAAGGAGATATCGAACTTCTATGCGAAGATGCTACGGAAGCGCAAGTGGCTTGTCGAGATGACTAAACATACTCATATTGTTCTATGAAGGATGCGCTGGTACCTTCGAACACTGGAAACCTTACGTACCCGCCCCTATTGAAAAGGGACCGGAGGAGCCCAGGAAAACAGGGTGGCGAGGTGGTAGTGGAGGACCCTCGAATAGGAAGCTGAGTACGATCGGGCCGAGCGCGCGACAGACAAGGGAAAGGCTCCTGCTAGTGAGACCGACAACCATCCTAGCGCCCCCCGTCGCCCAGACACGCTCCATATTGAAGAGGTAAGTTATGTTTAATTTTGTATCATGATTATTGATTTCGTCCTACATTATGCTATCTTAACATCATTCAATCGTTCAACCTGTCTCGCAGAATATGGCTGACTTCAAGACCGACCGCCGCTGCGCGTAGTCCCGAGACAAGAGGAAGGGATCGATGGGCCGGCAAGACTAATTAACTTCGTTCCAATTCACATTTCTTTCGATTCCAAAAAGGCGCACATATATCGTAAGTGTTTTCTGGTTTGTTGATTCATGCATGCTATTTTTTTAATGCATGTAATCAAACCCTGCACATCATGTAATTCAAAATTAAATTATGAAGTGTTTCAAATTTTATTCTCAAATATTTCGTTTATTTCTAATTTCGTATTTCCCCCTAAAGGAATAGGTTCCATAAACAATACAATCGGGACAACAATGCGTGTAGCAACCCTAAAACCAAATATGTCATTTAAGCGAAAGGGTTGTTTGTGTTATTATGCCGCACGAACTTCATGATTCAAATTATGCCACCGATCTCGCATTCTCTATTTGATTTTGTTATTTTTCCAATTTCGCATTCCAAACTACGCGTACACTTAAAGATATTACCAAAAACTTCGTTAAATCTACTATAATTTGAAGTTGAATTCTCTCTCTCTCTCTCTCTCTCTCTCTATATATATATATATATATATATATATATATATATATATATTAAAAAAATTCCAATTCATATCGTCAATTGAACTGGCGATGACCTCATATCGAGTTTGCTTGATTCAATTGGCGACTTAAGCTTCTCGAGATTATATCTTTGCTAGTGAGAGGATTCCTGTCGCCATTCCAAATGATGATAGAGAAATTTCGCCATTTGGAATTATGGCAGTAGCCTATGTTTTATAGTTTTTTTGACTATTTATTTTTATAATTCTTTATTAAAATAATATTATTTAAAAATTCAAAATGTTTACTACTCCGTGATACAACAACACATATGGCAAAAAAATTTAAGAACAAAGACATATTTGCATTAACAGCCTCCCATAACAATACATCATTTCGAAATAGATACGAATCGAATTTTCTGTCATGCACGACCCATCTAATGAAAAATTTCCCTGTAAAAGAACGCATGGAAAATAAAACGAGCATAGGCAAGCAACAGTTAGACTTTACACAAGTAACACGATCCACCATGCTACGTACGCAGTTGCGACCTGTGAGTTCAGGACAGCGCCAAGGAAGGAGACATGCCGCCCTCCTTGGACACGGCGACGTAGTTGAACGGAGAACCCGCCGAGAGCCGCCTCGCGCCCTTCAAGAACTCGCCGCAGTGCCCAGCCCCCGCCGCCGACGACCGCGGCCTGATAAGCTCGGCTGCGGAACGGCCGCCGCTGCTGCCACTGGACGCGCTGCTGCGCACCGACGGCGCGGGGCACATGAACCTGTCGGCGTCGACCCTCTTCCGGTTCGTGTTGCACGGCTCCGCCGCCCTGCTGAAGCTGCTGCCGGGTCTTTTCAGGTGGGGCATCACCTCCTTCTCGCTGAACAGAGTACGCAGCTTCTTCTGCTCCTGCGGCATGTAAATTACGTCCGGTGAATTCAGATCTCATTTGAATTGTAGTGTTGTTCATTAGTTCGTTCTTGCAGTAAAATAAGCATGTTTATTTACCCGGAGTCGCCTCCTCTCCTCTTCCTGCCTTAGCCTGGCTTGTTTGTGTTCTTCCAAGACGGCTACTAGGCGAGCCTTGACACGGTAAGAAATACAACAATTCATCAACTGCTATGAGATGGTACTACTTATATGCTGGTGTAGTAGAACTGAAGCCAGCTTACCCCGTCGTACAGAAAAGGTTTCTTTCTTTCGCTCTCCCATGCGAGCGTTCGACTCATCAAGTTATCAACAATACCTGCAGATTAATGAACAACAAATCATTTTACCCAAACATCTTCTGAATTAGATGTTAAAATTTGAATTTATTTGTTCTATATTTCATTAAATGTACCTGGAATCTTGTTGATGATAAGCCTAGCTTTTTCAGCGCGTTTCAGGTTCAGACGTGCAATTCTGCCAGTATTGAATCTGTTCTCGTCCTGAAACCAGCAGAACCCCTTGTTTTCAGCTCCAAGAAGACAGTGCACAATGCATTGAAATCCACATTAGTTTGTAACATTTGGACCTACCAAGTTGTACTCCTCGAGCCATTTCTCTTCCTCACACGCCAGTAGCCACTTGTTGATCTTGTCCATGATTTCTTTCCTAGACTGCTGCTCTTCCTTGGCTTTCGCTATCTGCTCATCGATGCTGGCCATGAGCTCAGAAGGATTCACAAGACCTAATAAGATGCCATCAACATTAGAAATAACCGTGATATGGTTTTATTTAACCTTCCATCTATAATGCATTTCAGTATGTAAGCAAGAACTCTGTCTTAACTCATACCAGAATCGATCAACGCGATGGATTTCTCCGGCACAGTGCTTGCATCAGGCTCAACATGTATGCTCCTGCAAATGTTCTCCAGTTCCAGCCTTCTCTTCAGCACGAGCTCCTTCATCCGGCCAGCCTTGAACCTTGTCAACCTGTCAACCTCCTCCTCCGTCTGCGCAACGCAGACGAAACAATGAAAACTGATCATCACTGACATTGCAAATGCATCGTCTACTGATGACAAGCTAGGGAGTTACTAATTGTTGTACCTTCTTTATGGTTGCTATTGATAACACACCGGAAGACAGGGCCTCCTCTTTGCCAGGCTTCAGAATGGCCGCCACTTTTCTGAAGCACCGCCTCTCTTCCTCCGGCGAGTCCATCAGATCCCACAGCTCAACTAGTGGCACCGCGGCTTCTCGCAGCTGCGATCGATGCAGAACATGTCGATCATGATCAGTGTCTGATAAGAATGCAGCAGGCGTGCATGCATGTACAACAACAGATTAGAAGAAGCAGGGAAGATCGGTAGCACATACCATGGTTGCTCGCTTGATCTTCTCTGAGGTGAGCACTGCCACGACCTGGGAGAGGCTGCTCAGCGTGCTGTCGCTGATGCTGGTGGGCTTGCCGGGATCCGTCTCGTGCAGCCCCGGGTGGACCTCGTTCACGATCGCTATGAAGTCCTCGCCGAGCACGTCGCACAGGGAATGCACCTCAGTGACATGCTCGAGAACCTTGTGAAGTCGATCGGACTGGAAGCACAGAGACAGCGGCATGGGCGTCAGTCAGCCTGTCACTATCATACGCGGATGTTGCAGATGATTTTTTTTTTGTTTGAGAAAGGGATGTTGCAGATGATTGATGGAGGTAGTGATCAACTGATGCTACATGTTAATATTCAACTAAATTTCAGAAGAGCTCGCGATTAATTTTTTAATTGTGACAGTCGTAAAACGCAATCCTTGGAATGTTGCAAGCTTTTAAAATCACTACAATAATAGCTAGGAAAGCGTGTATGAATCGATTGATCAACCATCTTAACATGTACAGTACAAGACCTAAACTGATGTCCTACTGGCTAGTTGTTGACAGGTCTGTCGTACACTAAATTAGACTTGATTAAATATTTTAATGAAGGGTTTATGTTAAGCAGTCCCTGAAGGATATCTCTTTCTGAAAATTAATCCCATTGTCTTTGTCGGAAAAGATATTCGCCGCAGTTTCTTTAATTCTTGATTAAACATACTAATGAAAGGTTTATGTTAAGCAGTCCCTGAAGGATATCTCTTTCTGAAAATTAAGTCTATTGTCTTGTCGGAAAAGATATTCGCCGTAGTTTCTTTAATTATTGATTAAATATGCTAATGAAGGGCTTAAGCTAAGCAGTCCCTGCAGGCTCTCTTTCTGAAAATTAAGTCTATTGTCTTCTCGGAAAAATATATTCGCCGCAGTTTCTTTAATTCTTGTGTCACTCGCCAGTTACCACGAATGAAAAGTTATAGTAAAATTCTGAAGTTTGAGACCCATGTTCTTCGCAGAACAGAATGAGTAACAGTTGCAGTACCTTCTCTTTCTGGAGATTCGACAAGCGTGCTTTGCACTCGTTCAGCCTCCTGATCGTCAGATCATGGCCATCCACCTCGCTGGCCCGGGGGGAAGTGTCATAGCCGTAGCTCCTCCCTGAAATTTCAGCGGTGATATTCTCGATTTCCGACCGTATGTCAGCAAACTGTTTGCTCCGTTCTGCTTTCATCGCCCTCAGTTCTTCCAGCAGGGCCGTCGCCGACGTCACCCGCTCGTTTAGAGACATGGTCCATTTGTTCACCTAAAGGAGACACCAGAATAGCAGACCAGCCTGAAGTAAGTGGTCTAGTTGTCCTATAAGCTAAGTTTCACCAAACAGATAAAGAATTCAGTGACCAAATTAATCACTGCGTTGTTAGGTTAATCACACCGTATCAATACTACTCTGAGCAGTATCGATAAACCATCATAATTCTCAAATAGGAGGTACACACTTGACCGAAAATATGAAACGAAAGATTTTTTTAGCAGCATCAGCATCACTCCTCGGAATGTGAGAAGCCTTCCGGGGTCACTTGGTTAGTATCATAGGTGGTGAACTAGCCAATCTGAGTTCGAATCTTTACTTCTTAAATACGTTGTGCGGGGGAAATAAGTATTATCTGTCTACACTAGCTTTGTCGCTCTTCGAAATACTATAGGCAAGAAAAAAAGAAAGAAAAGGAGAACCAGATTGCTGCCTACCTTGAGCTGCGGGCTCTTTTCGGCGCCGAGTGCGGCGGTGAGGGCGGCGATCTCAGCTTCGCTGGCGGCGAGCGACTGGTGCAGCAGCGCCCGCTCGCCGGTGGCCTCGTCGACCTTGCGGCGGTACACCCGCGTGCACTCCATCTCCAGCTCGTGCACCATCCGCTCCCTCTCCTCCCGGCTCTTCCCTATCTCCCCCCACAGTTGCTGCACGCACATGCACACGCTCCCCGTATCAAATCACAGCACGGTACGTACCAAGTAGCAGCGACGCAACAAAATACCCGAGGACGTGTATGATAGCACATCGGCACGCACGCACGGTTGCAAGCACGGCACGCGAGCTTCAAGAACACGGAGGTGATGAAAAAAACAGAGAGAATAACCGGCGTACCTTGAGCTCGGCGAGCAGGGCGCCGCAGCTACCGGCTTCCGTGCCAGCGCCGGACCGGGCCAGCAACGACGGCATGTCGTACAGCAACTCCGCGGCGACTTCTCCCATGAGCTAGCGCGCGGACACTGAGAAGGTTCCTGCTATACTTGAGAGGGTTTAAGAGTTTATTACGGAGTACTAGCACATTGTCAGGAAATGTGTTGGTTGGAGAGCATATATAACGGAAGATCAGGTCCTGGGATCGCATGATTGGGCCCGCTTGCATGCAGTCGCAGTCGCTGCCGCTGCCGCCTGTCGGTTACGCGGCAAGTATGGGTGTAGCCAGCCATGGTCGACCGGTTGATTCCGTGTAGGCCAGAGCAAAGAAAGAAAAAGAGGAAGCCCGGCTAATAAAGCCAGGGTTTTTGCGTAGGCGTGCTCGACCTGCTGATTTGTGTTTTGCTCATGTCTAAGTCTGCAGTGAGCTCGTCAGTATCATGCTCTAATTGTTATTGACCCCGCGTCACAAATTAAAGCGACCAGAGAGTACTTGCACAGTTGCATCGGTCGTTTGGTAGAGCGCGCCCTCGAGCGCGACGCCACCCGGGCTCGAACCCGGTGTCCATCTCCTTCTTAATCAATATTTCCGGGTAGCTGGCCCGGTGTTGTTCAAAAAAAAATGAGAAATTTAATTTGCTATCACGAGCAGGGAAAACCAGTACGGTTTTCTCCGGTTTTCGAAAATCTCGACCGGTCCGTACTGAGCATTACAAGTTGAATATGTGTATCAGCGCTGGGTAGTAGTATGTTTCA
Organism: Phyllostachys edulis; assembly: GCA_036346405.1. Taxonomy (NCBI): domain Eukaryota; kingdom Viridiplantae; phylum Streptophyta; class Magnoliopsida; order Poales; family Poaceae; genus Phyllostachys; species Phyllostachys edulis. Next base: position 18,564,991 of record CM070549.1, on the reverse strand, counting down.
AATATCATGATTTGAAAAACTCAAAAACGAGGATTTGCCAAATGATAAAGAAGCCGGTCGGTTACTACATGGAAACCGCAAACTGGCCTACTTCTGGTTTTTGAACTCTTCTCAGGTTATGTGCAATGGGTTTATATCAGCTGTCTACAGTCTCTGTCTGTATCACTAAAAACAAGGAGAAAATGTCTTAGGTCTATGAAAGCATTAAAAGATTGTGTCATCTATAAGGATAAGTGAAAAGACAACACATTATATGAGCTATCTATAATACTGTCTACAGATGACATGAAAAGTTGCTCTAGATAACAGTTGCCTGTACTATTATACATTCCTTCATGAGTCATGATTGAAGCTTTTCCAACTTTGTTTTTTCATTTTTCAATCCGTCCGGCCTAACGGAAAGATGTTGGGCCGTACTTTTCATGCATGGGAAAACCGCAGCTAATTAAGCTACCAGGAAGGAGCCTATCCGAGGATAATACTAATACGCCATAATAATACTTGGATATCTCATTTGATGATTTGATTAATTCTCTTTAACTTTCCTTTAGGGTTTTTGGGCTTTGCATTAGGTTAGCAAGTGAATAAAGCATCTGGCGAGGTCAACTACTACTAAAAATCGACCACACACCAAATGCTATGATTGGGAGTTGGGGAGTGATCGATGTGGTGTTCCCAAGCGCTTGTCTCAAAACAGTGGTTGCATTGGCTTGGCTGAGATGAATTCTGCATCCCAAATCCTACCCCAAACCCCGGCCTAGCTCCTGATTTTAATGCAAATACATTTGTAACTCATCTTTGTCTTGAACAGTTTTAGACTAGTTGTGTATGCTTGTGGGGGCCTACATATGATGCAAACATTCCAACAGTCCAAATCAACGAGGGCTTGCATAAATTAAGCTAGAAAGAGAGAGTGGTGTGTGAAGGTCGCATCCGATGGAGATAAAAGGTATGAGAGGAAAAGGACCTCTTAACAGATTAATTGCACAGGAAATCGCATGCTCATTTCGGTGGCTGAAACAGAAATTGACAGCTAATTAGCTGGTAGAACAAACACGGGGAGGCATCTGTCGTCAGAAAAATATACATTTTCTATTCATGTAGCGCATTCATTGAACTAAAAATACTAGCAGTCGCACATACGTCAGAGGTTTATTATACTCTTCAGAAGTTGGAGAGGCAAACCAAAATTATCACCTCTGCAGCTATGTTGCCCCGGGTCGAGACCCACCACGGTGTTTTTTAGGCTAGCGGCCGTCAAGGATGTTTGTCTCTATGGGGCACTGGGCCACGCTGATGTCGGTGCAAGGGTCATACGCAATTTCAGCTTCACGGAGGTGATTCGTGCAGTGAATCTGTTGATTCGGGCCATCGGCCTACTTTTTAAGGTAGGGGTGAAATCGTGTATGGCTAGTTTCAGCGTCTATGGGGCACCGCGGACACTCGGCTCTGATCGAACCAGCACAAAGAGGCCAACACGGTTATGTCGCCATAGGTCAAGGCCCACCAATGTCGTTTTTTGGGCCAACGGTCGTTGGGGCGTTCCCGTCTCCACGGGGCAACGGTAGTGCCGGTGCGCGTGCAGGGGGCACATGCGATTTCTGCCTTCATGTTGGTAATTCGTGCTTCAGCTGATCTGGGCCGTCAGCTTATTTTAAGCCAGGGATGAGATCCACTTCCGTGCCACTGTGTACGTGTGTTTAGCATTGTGTGTGGCTAGTTCGGGTGCCTAGAGGTCACTGCGGACGCTTGGTGTTGGCCGAACCAACCCGAAGGGGCCAGCGCAGCTACATCGCCTCGGGTCGGGGCCCGTAGACGGCGTTTTTTGGGCCAGCAACCATCGGGGGCTTTTCGTCTCTACGAGGTCATCTGGTCACGTTGGTGTTGGTGCGGATGTTGCGCACACGATTTAGGCCTTCACGAAGGTGATTAGTGTGGAGATTCTGTTGATCCGGGCCGTTGGATTATTTTTAAGCTAAGGGTGAAATCCACCTTCGTGGCCTTGCGTACACATGTTTGTCATCGTGCGTGGCTAGTTCGAGCTCCATGACGGCACTACGAACGCTCGGCGCTGGTCGAACTAGCACGAAGGAGCCAAGGAGCCACTACAACTATGTCGCCCCGGATTGGGGCCTACCAACGATATTTTTTGGGCCAGCAGCTGTCGTGGCATTTCAGTCTCCTTGAGGGCATTGGGCCATGCTAGTGTTGGTGCGAGCGGCTGCACATGTGATTTCGACCTTCACGGAGGTGATTCGTGCGGTGATTCTGTCGATCCAGGCCGCTGGCTTATTTTTTAAGTCAGGGATGAAATCCACCTCCGTGGTTGTGTGTACATGCGTTTGGCTAGTTCGAGTGCCTAGGAGGCATCGCGGATGCTCGGCACCAGTCGAACCAGCAAGAAGGGGCTAGCGCAGCTATGTTGCATCGGGTCGAGGACTGCCACCAACGTTTTTGCTGGCCGTCGGGGGTGTTTATGTCTCCACAGGGGCATCGGGACACGCTGGTATTGGGGGGGCATGCGATTCTGGCCTACACGAAGGTGTTTTGTGCGATAATTCCGTCGATCTAGGCCACCTGTTTTTTAAGACACCATGTATGAATTCCACCTCTGTGGTCTTGCGTACACATGTTTAGCATCGTGCATGAAAAGTTCTGGCACTATGGCACACCATAGACGGTTGGCGCCAATTGAACCAACACGAAGGGCCAACACAACTACGTCCCCCCTGGTCGAGGCTCGTCGTCGGTGTTTTTTGGGCCAGCGACCGGCAAGGTGTTTCTGCCTCCACGGGGACATTGGGCCACATTGGTGTCGGTGCAGAGGTCACGCATCTGATTTCGGTGATTCTGGCGATTTCGGTTGTTGGCATAATTTTTTAAGCCAAGAGTGAAATCAACCTTCATGGCCCCGTGTAAGCATGTTTGACATCGTATGTGGCTAGTTCGGGCGCCTAGGGGAACCTCAGACGCTCGACGCCAGTTGAACTAGCACGAAGGGGCCAACGCAGCTATGTCGCCCCAAGGTAGTTGTCGTCGACAACTTTATTTGGGCCAATGGCCATCGGGGTGTTTCTGTCTCCACGGGGCATTGGGCCACACACCGGTCTCGGTGCGAGGGGCCATGAACACGATTTCAATCTTCACATATGTGATTCATGCGGTGATTCTACCGATCCAAGCCGTTGGCTTATTTTCTAAGCCAGAGGTGAAATCCACCACCATGGCTTGACGCATGCGCGTTTGGCATTGTGCATGGCTAGTTCAGGTCTCTAGGGGGGCACACAGACGCTCAACATCGGTCGAACTAACACGGAGGGGCTGTGAGAACCCGAGGTATTTCACTTGTAATGCTTAGCCACCCACTTGACCCTAGCATCACAAACCAAATATCTTGTGCCTCAGAGTAGTATGTACCTCCCAGGAGTGGTACATATACTCCTTCACAAAATATAGCATCCATTCCATACACAAGTCATTACAATACTGAGTCTTCAAATTACGACACAAAAGACATACACATAATAGAGTCATTACAAAAGGAGCCAACCGGCCAAAAGGCAAGGTAATTAAACAAAGTAGCAGTGGAAACAAAAGCCATAAGATGGCGATAAACAAAAGCCAACCAGTTTACCCTTACCCACAAGGCAACCGACCGAGCCGCCAAGCTAGTCGTCCTGCACGAAGTTGGTCTCACAATAGTTAACCCCTTGGGGGTCAACCTCCTCTGCAATAATTAAGCAATGCAGTTGAGTACAAAAATGTACTCGCAAGACTTACGCATAACAAACCTATACATAGCTACATGCAAGCTGATTCAAAGGAGAAGTCATAGGGTTCATTTAACGCACAAAGCAATATTTCATTTGCAATAGATAATAGATTGAAGGCAGTTTGACAAATCTATTTTTATTTGATTAAATAACAGCGAGACAATATTTATAAGCATAATTAACATCCTAAAGGTGACTTCCCAACAGCCACCACAACATAGCACAAATTACCTATTCGTACCACCCGAATTCAAGTTTTAATGAAAAAGTTACAGTCTAGTTCTTGCACGACCTAACCAAGCATGTCCATAACCTAGGACGAGGCTATTCGAATAGTTTATACCCTGCAGGGGTGTACTAATGTGCCCACACGCCAGACCGCCCTTTCGCCACGCGATAAAGCACACTTCATTAGGTATGCCGGCAAGGCTAAGTCCTACGAGACGTTTCCAATATAATGTATTAACTACGAGTCACCCGTATGAACGAAAACCCATACGTTGTGTCGAATTCATCGGCAGAGAAATAGCTTACCGATGCTCCTCGGTGTGGAGAACCTAGACAGGAACCCACCCCCGCACACCCAACAACAACACATTTCTTTTTACACACAACACACAACCCATCTCCTGCGACTCGGAGCTAACACACGCCAAAGTACTAAGTCAAGAGAGGTCCCATATCCCTCTCATGTGGTTAGCACGTAATAACGCTTGGATCAGTGACACAAGTAACTCGGTTCTTGTTGACTTAGGCACCATCCACACACCCGATAACCACACCATCAGCCAATGTGCCCAAGTCTAAAATATTTTATTTTCAGTTTTTAGTTTCTCAAATACAATATATACATGGGTACCCTGACCCAAGTAATTTAAAGTGATGATATATCGACCATCGGCAAGGCGATAATCCCCAGACTACCGTTCTAAGCAGTGCTAAGCGACACAACTCGTATACTAAGATATAAAGTGACTAGAGCCCAGCCATCGAGCTCTAAATCACAACAGATATAATCCTAGGCTCAGTAGTAAAGGATGGATGTTTATCTACAGTTCATTTAACTAAACAGGTAAACTATCGCGAACTAAGAAATAACTTGACAATATAGCATGCATACATAAAGTTGAAACATTTGAAATATTAACATGCACAAATAATAGGATCAACGTGCATCAATGGAAAACTACTTGTCTTGCTGGAGATATTCATCTTGCTGTAGAGGATCACTCTCGTATACAATAGAATCGTCGGAACCTATCGAAAGAATCGAGAAGAACCAATAAAAACGAGTAACACCGAAAATACTAAAAAATTCAAAGTCACCCAAAAATCATGAAATTTACACAAAAGGTAGAGCATGATTTTAAATGAATTTATAAATAAAAATCATTTGATTTGGATGATGCATGCAAAAGTTATAGCCTAAACAATTTCACCGAGAAAGAAAATCAAAGAAAACACTTACTGTTACTGTTCATGCAAAAAAATTTCCAGAGAGTTGGTGAACATGAACATTTAACAGTATACATAGCATGACATTCTAAGAACAACAAAATTTGGTTCACTCCATTTGGAGTTAAAATGAATTACTTATGATTTTTCAAAGTCAAGAAAGTAGTGCACAAATCATAAGTAAAATAACATTTTTAGAGGTAGTAACATACTTAAAACCTAATCTACAATGAAGTAACTAACAAAGGAATCCAACAAACTTGAGTTCACTCAAATTGGAGTTACAGAGAAATACTTATGCATTTTACAAGTTAAATCCATTTTTAGTGTAAAATAAATCTAAACTGAAAGTAATTCTTCTAACAAGAATTTCTGGAATAGTAACAAGATTCAAAAACTATACCAAAACAAAGTACACTAAAATTGTAACCCAACAAAATTTGAATCATCCAAAAATGAGTTAAAATGAAATACTTATGCAATTTTGAAGTTTAAATCAATTAACAGTACATAAATTAAGCATTTCCGAATTTCATATAAGCATGTAAAACTTTTTATACCCGTACTAAGCTAGCTATACCGCATGACTGGTGGGTCCTACGCATGAGGGCTGCCCAGCTAAACTTGACTCGGTCAACTAGGCCTCGGGCCCACGCGTCATAGGCTCTAAGGAAACCAGGTTTTAAACTCTCCTTTAATTCTGTTCCCGGGCCCGCGTGTCAATGAAACCTCAATGCTAAAATCCAACAGCTAATGATTAACTAACCCTAAGGACATTGATTTAGCTTAATTAATGATGCTACTGATCTTTCGCCGAAGTCGCCATGCGAGCATGCTCCCTTACCGCAAGCTTTGTTGGGTTTCACCGCCTGCTGCGGTCTGGCCGGGTGGTCAAAATGGGTTCCTGGCACCCTTGCGCATTCTATGGTGCCAGCGGTGAGGCTAGTGGCGACCGGAGGCGGTGGCGCGACGAGGTTAAGCGGCGGCGCCATTCGGGCAAACGGGCAAAACCGGACTCAGCGATTCATTGACCAATTTAGCACGCGCACGAGCAACTAAGGAGTATATGGAGCTCACTGGGATGACGCGGAGTTCAAGAGATCACCAGAGACGTGTCAACGACGGAGGACGGCGGCGGCGAAGGTGACTTCACCGTGGAGAGCTCAACCTAGACAAAAAGAAAAGAAAAGGGAGGTTGGGACAGCATAAGTGAGATCCCTTTATGGCGTTGGCGGAAGCAATTGAGAAAAGAGGCTTCTCACTGGAGACAAGGAAGAAAGGGGCGGTTTCAGCCGAAGGAGACAAAATTCCAAAATCCGACAAAACCTATGTATGATAAGCAAAATTGAGTTAGGGTTTTCACTCCTTGTGATCTTGGATGCAAAGTGATGCGAATAGATTTTTAATTGAACCACTGAAGCTCTGGTAGTGATGAAGGGTGCCTTGGCCGGCAATGGCGGCTCGAGCGCTTCTTCGGTTTCAAGCTCAATTGATGAGGAGAGAAGACAGTGAAAGAGAAAAGTGGCTCTAGGAGGTAAAGTAAGGGAAAGGGAAGCCACCAGGTCCTATTTATAGGCCGAGGCGGAGAGCTCGTGAGGAAAGCGCTCGGCAGCGGTGCACTAGGTGCATGGGTGGCCATGAGTGACAGGGAGTAGGTGAAGGAGGTGATCGCGGCATGGGTGAACGCGGTCGATGCGACCGAGGGCGAGAAAACCAAGGACGACGGTCCGAAACCGTGGGCGGGTGGTTGAACCGGAGCTGCGGCCATTGGCGAGCGCGAGCGAGGTGGCGCAGGGCAGCATCCGCGTGGAGAAGACAAGCTGCGCGGCGGACCCACCGGGCAGTGGAAGAGGTGAGGCGGTCCGGGCCGTTTAAGCGAACGGTTTCAGCTAGACCGTTGGATCAAGATCGGAGGGTCGACGGTGATAGGGACGATCGGCCAGTCCGATTGGCCCATTCAATCCTGATCGTCGATTTCCAATCGGATGGTCCAAAATGTGCGGTGCGGTGATGGCTGGCTAAGGTGGCTTGGTTGAGTCAGACCGAGTCCAAGTGACTCGGTCGGTCCAACAGTGAATTCAGGTTTTTGATAAATAGGCTGAGATGGTTTGGGAATTGTTAGAGGTAGTTCCGTAGCTCAAAAAATTCCAAAATTTTTTATGGAAGGTTACTGGATCTGATAGCAACCTTGTGTAATTTTTACAGAATTTTTCATGCATTGAATTTCTTTGTAAAAAAAAATCACAAGTTACTACTCTAAGGGTTTGACTAAGGGACCAACTGGTTTGACTGGCCTCTTAGAAAGAGCACATAAAATCTAAAAATTCTAAAAATTTTCAGAGGGGTTACCAGGGTGATCTAGAAGCTAGGAAAATAATCCTAGAGAATTATCACAATATTTGCTTAAGGAGTTTTCAAAGGTTATGCTTCCATCAAATGAAGCATTGGTCTTTGAAATTAGGAAACCCTTGGGGAAATTTTCCAGAAAATTCAAATGATATCATGAGGCATCAAAATTTTTAATTTATCCTTATTTTTATACATTTGAAACACAAACCATTGTTTGGGATGTTACAGGGGCTAGCGTAGCTATGTCACCTGGGGTGATGGATGCCAACGACGCTTTTTGAGCCAATGGTTGTCGGGGTGTTTCTGTCTCGATGAGGGCATCTGGTCACGCTAGTGTTGATGCAAGGGGCCACAAACGTGATTTCGGCCTTCACGGATGTGATTCGTGTAGTGATTCTACCTATCCAGGACGTAGGTTTATTTTTTGAAGAAGTCCATTTTACCCCCTCAAGTATCTCTATTCGGACACCTAACCTCTTGAACCAAAAAAGCAGACCTTTGACACCCTGAAGTTGCAAAACTGAACAACTTAACCCCTTGAGGCTATTTCATGCGGTGGTATTGCACACGTGGCATTGATTCGGCCCAGTTTCGCCAGGTCGGCCACTGTGTCGACGAGGTGAGCTGGTAGGAGTTTTTTTAGTTCCCTCACAAAAAACCCCCTTGACCCCCTTCGCATTTCTTCCACCCGACCAGTTCCCATCTCTCGCCTCTCCGTCCTCGCATGCTCTGCTCGGAGAAGATGGCATCACTGTGATTATCGTTGGCGATTGAAGGTCACCCTCTTCCAAATGAACATCGAGGTGAGTTCAACACCCCCTATTTGTTATCCACGACGAGAATGTATCAATTTTCACGGTTCTATGGTTCTGTTAGGGTTGGAGAAGCGGCGGGGTTTTAATTTCGTTTTGTTTGTATTGGAAGTAGCTAAATTTTGCTTTTTAGTGTGAATCCGTGGTCAATGAGGGTGAATTCGCGGTCATTGAGTGGTTTCTCTCTCGTTTTAGTTGATGGATTTCGCCCTCTGGCAAAAGATGAATATTTCATGCTCAGGTGTTGAGCGGGTAGTTGTCTGACATTTCAATCACTTCCTGCAGGATTGTGTTCTGACTGGATAATCTTGACCTTCATGGGGTGATGTTCCATTTTAATGGGGAATTCCTGAATTTTGGGATAGTTTTCTAGTACGTGGGTGGGGATGTCTTTCGTAGAGCGTGACAAGGTTTCATTGCCAGAGATCAAAGGTCATCTCAGAGACCATTTTACAGTCACCGATGATATGGTTTTGCACTGATGGTTCCCTGGTTTAGGATTGAGTAATAGCCTTAGACTTTTGGTAGATAACAAGTCTTGCACAACCATGTCTGATTGCATCACTGAAGGTGTGGTGGTGGACATATATGTTGAAGTTACCCAGGTTGATGGATATGATAAGAGCGACGATGAAAGTGACTGGGAGCACAAAAATCTAGTTGAGATTGAAGAACACATGATTCAGAGGAGGTAGATATGGTGGTGCCAAATGCGGAACCCCAAACTGCTGTTACACCAATCAAAGAAAACAGTGGCATAGACCTACAGAGGTTTAAGGATTTTTATAGATCTCCTGCGAAGGAATCTCAACCTGATAGTAGTAAGGGAAAGGAAGCTGCTGTAATAATAGGTGATAAAAGTGATAGCTCTGACACTGATTACCAACACAAGAGTGATAACAGCTCTACAGAAGAATCAGAAGCAGAGGAAATAAGGAAGCTTGCCAAGGCATTCAAGAGAGAAGTTATGGCTAAGAAATTGGGTGTTTGATATGGATACAACCACAATGTGAGGAGATGTTGTAGGATCGTAATGGCAATCAGAGGGGAGGGGGGTTGAATGATTGCAGCGAATAGGCCCCCTAATTCCAACTTCTTTTTGTTATCAAGAACTCCAGCAAACTCTTTGGATGACTTGAAAAACTTCACAAAGTATCACCTCGGTACAAAGAAGATCAACAAATCAAGAACCAAAGTTGAACGAATTTGAACTTTATATATCAAACTTAATTTGTGTCTACAAGGCTTTCAGCAATCACCCCTCAAAGCCCCAAAACAAAGGACCTCTAAACTATAGCAAAACAGCAAATCAAGCTACCGTCAAAAACCCAAAAATCTACACACAGCAAAGCGCACCCTCTACCTCTTCTTATAGGCTTGAGTCCTATTCATGTCCAACACGACACCTATACGGACTCTATCTCAAAACAACCAGTTTTGGAACTCCTTCCAAATCTGTCTTTCCAAAACTCCACGCCGTAAGCCTCCAGGACTCCATCCCGTAGCCTGCAGCGTGCACCCCTTGATCTCCACGTGCTCCAGCGCGATCCAAACCACCTCTTGACATCCATGACTTCCAAGACCTTAGATTCCCCATCCTAGTCCGAGTCAATCCTGTCACCGACCGTGATTCGTCCTCAACACCTAACCTGCACATGCAAAGACCAAGGAAACCAATTCTTGGCACAACTTATCCAACTTGACCATCCATTAGCTCACTCACACCCATAAACACTATCATGCAACATGCAACAAGATATAGCTCACGAATTTAACATATCCTCAGTCAAATCCCCAAAATGACAACTTCCCAGAGCATAATCGGAACTACCGCCATTATACGTCCGGTCCTACCGTACACGTGGTCGTACCGCTCAAAGCACTGCGGAACTACCGCTCATTTGGAAATCTCAAGATCTTCCAAAAACATGCACTCTGAAATTTCCATACCGCAACATTGCGGTCATACCTTTGTGCGGTACTACCGCCGTTCAAACTGCGGTATTATCGTCCTGCGGTCGTACCGTTTCACAGCTGTGGTACTACCGATTTTGACTTAACAAAGACTGCCGAACCCGCTCTCTCTTGAAGAACAAGCACGGTACTACCGTCGGCAAACCCACGGTACTACCGGCCAACGTGGTACTACCACGTTCATCCTGCGGTACGAAGGTTTGGCAAAACAATTTACGAACCTCAAAGAAGCACGAACGGCCCAGATGAGTTGGCCGATCGGACCGTGCTTCACAAACCGTCGATCTTAAGAAAATCAGAGGTCCGAGATGATTTCATTCGACAGATCTCAAATCAACGGCTCACAATGCTTTCATCTCGGACGGTCCGAACGCTCATCTCAATATCGGCCGTTAGATCAAGATCTAACGAATCGAGCAAAACGCACTGCAGAAAAAGACTTGCGGTACTACCAGAACTACTCATGACTACCGCAGCGGTAGTTCCGTAAAAACAACGCCGGATTATCAGAATACCTAAAAAGCTCAAAAACTTTAGAACAAAGCCTTTTTGCCATGTGGACGCTCCAGATGACACGGCCGATCGGACCACGCTTCACACCCGTCCGATTTAGAAAACACTGTAGCAAGTCCGAACGTTCACTTCAATATTAGCCGTTAGATCAAGATCTAACGGTTCGAGCAAAACACCGTTCGGACTCAGTAACTTGCGGTACTACCGCTGCACACCCGCGGTCATACCGCACTCCGGTAGTTCCGCGCAAACAAAGCCGGTACTACCGAAAATCCTGACAAAAGCTGATTTAACCAAAACTTAACAGAGCTCTGAACCAAGTCGCCACAGCAAGTCTTAAGGACAAAGTATTCAACATTTGAGTACTGAGACTAAGTCTAACTTATTGTCAATGTGTTCATCATCAAATATCATGACCAAAGACCTCTTGGTCTTACAATCTCCCCCTTGATGAATACATTGACAACACTTTCAATATCAAGAAATGAAAGAGAGGTGCAAAGAGTCAAAACTGCCAAGCAAAGAGAACTGCAACTTAGAAACTTCCTCTTAAGACTAGAAAAATCAAATTTTGTCTCATTTTTCTCCCTCTTTGGCAATGTGATCATCAAGAGCAGAAAGAGAAAAGAGCATGAAGGATAAAAGTCCAGAAGCTTTTGCAAGTTAATTTACTGAATTAGCCAAACCAAATTGGTTAAGTAGAGCTAACAAGATCATATCAATGCATATACCATATAGCAATGTCCAGACAAGTATTTCAAGGTGATGAGATAATTTAGATGCATGACAGGTATATCACACAATAACTAAAAAGATTACAAGATCACAATTAGAAGTCACCAAAAAGTGAAAAGCCAAACAGTGAGACAAACTTTAAATCTGGATGAGCCACAGTCTCATATAACATCCTTTTGCCTCACTTTCAATTTTTATTTGCATGTGGCATGCTTAAAGCATACTTCTTTTCCAGGGTGGCATGCTTGAAGCATACTTCTTTTGATTAAGGCACTTTTGTGCATTTTTTTTATTTCAAAAACACATAGCTTGGTATGGCATGCTTGAAGCACACTTCTTGTCATTTGAGCACTGTTATGTACCCCTTTTTTTGTTTCATACACAGTAATGCATGGCATGCTTGAAGCACACATCTTTTCATATTATTTTTCTCAACCCTTTTATCTTTTAAAACATGCTAAATTGAGTGAGCAACACAGGACTGAAAAGAAGGACCTTTTTGCTTCAAATCCAAGACTTAAAATAGGACTCACAAATCAGCTTATCCTTTTCAATAAACAACACAAAGTGATTCCAATAATCAAAGTAGTCAAAGATTTCAGCCATGTCATGCTTTAGTTATTTATGTAGCAAGTTTATTAGACCACCGGATCAAAGCTACATAGCACATGAATAAATATGATAAATATAGCTCAATTACTCTTTTGAAATCAAAGGCTTGACTTAAATAAAAGCAAAAGCTTCGAATTTTCACACTCCCCCCTCAAAATAAGCCCATAGGATGAACAACACCCAATTCACTCATAAGCGAACAAAACGAGAAGTATCAAGCGGCTTAGTGAAAATATCAAGAATTGGAAATCGGTCTCAACAAAGTGGAGAACAATATCACCTTTTTCCACATGATCTCCGAGAAAGTGAAATCGATATCAATGTGTTTTGTTCGAGAATGTTGCAATCGGATTTTTAGCAATGTTAATAGCACTAGTGTTATCACAATAAAGAGGAACAAAGGCTCAAATCTAATCCAAAATCTTTGAGAGTAGCAAAATCCAAAGAACTTGAGAGCAACTAGCAACAAGAGCAACATACTCGGCTTGAAAGAATCGATTGAGCAACGTAAGATTGTTTTCGAGAGGACCAAGACACTAAGGAAGTGCCTAAAAGTGACATGTGCGGATGTGCTTTTTCTATCAATCCTACACCCCGCAAAATCACTATCGGAGTATGCACGCAAAGTAAGACATGATGAAGATGAATAGAAAAGCCCAAATTCTAAAGTGGCTTGAAGATACCTGAGAATTCTTTTTACAGCCTGTCGATGAGAAGCACGAGGAGAAGCTTGAAATCGAGCGTATAAGCATACAACAAAGTGTATATCCGGCCTTGAAGCAGTCAAGTAGAGTACAGAACCAATCATACTCCTGTATTCTTTTTGATCCACAACCTCACCTTCTTCATCTGGGTCAAGAACAGTTGTAAACCCCATTGGTGTAGAGATGGGTTTGCGAGTTTCCATGTCAAAACGCCTAAGCAAGTATTTAGTATACTTGGTTTGATGAACGAAATTGCCTTGCTTGGTTTGTTTTACTTGCATCCCTAAGAAGTAAGTTAACTTCCCCATCATACTCATCTCAAACTCCCTGCTCATAGTATCTGAAAACTTGGAAACCAAAGCATGAGAGGAGCCCCCAAAGATGATATCATCCACATAAATCTGAATAAGTAATAGATCATTGCCATGTTTAAAAGTGAAAAGAGTTTTGTCTACCTTGCCCATTTGAAAATCATTTTTTAGCAAAAACAGCTTAAGCCTCTCATACCAAGCTCGAGGAGCTTGCTTCAAACCATACAAAGCTTTTGAGAGTTTGAAGACATGATTAGGAAACTTAGGATTTTCAAAACCAGGTGGTTGCTTAACATAAACTTCTTTCTCAATGTAGCCATTTAGAAAAGCACTTTTAACATCCATTTGAAACAATTTGAATCCTTTAGATGCAAAGAAAGGCTAAAAGAATTCTAATTGCTTCAAGTCCGCTCTGATGCAAAAGTTTCACCAAAATCAAGACCCTCCACCTGAGAAAATCCTTGAGCAACAAGTCTAGCCTTATTTCTCATAACAACACCATCCTCACTTTGTTTATTTTAGTTCCAATTACATCATGTCCATGAGGAGGTTCAACTAAGGTCCAGACTTTATTACGCTCAAAGTTTTCTAATTCTTCATGCATGGCATTAATTCAAGACTCATCAGATAAAGCGTGACTTACATCATTAGGCTCAAAGGAGGCAACAAAAGCAGAATGAGCATGTGAGTTAGGAGAAGTAGACTTAGAACGTGTTACCCTTTCATGAATATCACCAATCATCAGTTCTGGAGGATGAAGTCGCTGAATCCTCAAAGGTGCAGAAGTATCTGAACTGTCTTCAACATTTTGAACATCCACTTGTGGTGGCGCAACAGCAGTAGTAGGAGCTTGATCTTCAGTAGTTGATGGCATGGGAGAAAAATCATTACCAAAATCAAGATCATCTTCTTCATTAAGGAATATGCTTTCAGACTCCCCCTGAACTTGTGTACCTGAAATGTCAGTTCTAGAACAAGTACTGACCTCATCAAAAGTAACTTCACAAGTTTCAACAATTTTGTTAGTTTCAAGATTAAGCACTCGATAGCCACGAGAGTGAAGAGGATATCCAAGAAATATGCCATCAGTTGATCTAGCTTCAAATTTATCCAGATTACCATGCTTAAGGATAAAATATTTGCAACCAAAAACTCTGAAGTGAGAGACACTGGGCCTTTTGCCAAATCTCAGCACATAAGAAGTCTTGTGCAAAGAGGCCCTTAAAAATACTCTATTAGAAACATGACAAGCAGTTGAAATAGCCTCTGCCCAATACTTCCTAGGAGTGGCATGTTCATCAAGTATGGTTCTTGCCATCTCAACCAAGGTTCTATTTTTCCTCTCAACTATACCATTCTGTTGAGGAACACGTGGAGAGGAAAATTGATGTTCCAAACCTTGTTCAGAGCAAAAGGAAGCAAATAAGGAATTCTTAAACTCAGTACCATTATTACTTCTTATTACTTTCACAGCACTATTTAATTCATTATTCAATCTGAGAAATAGATCCTTGAAATAACCAAAAGCTCCATCCTTAGACACCATAAAGTACACCCAAAAGTACCTAGAGTAATCATCAACAATCACAAGAATATACCACTTACCACCAACAGATTGAACTCTTGAGAGACCTATAGTGTCCATATGCAACAATTGTCCAGGGCCATCTGTGATGATTACAGAAATAGGAAAATGTGGAGCAGCAACCATCTTACCATGTCGACAGGGAGAACAAACCAAATCTTTCTCACTTTTCAATTTCGGCAGCCCCCTAATGAGATCAGTGCCACTAATTCGAACAAGATGATCAAAACCAATATGTCCTAGTCTACGATGCCAAAAGAAAAGATCTCTAAATTCAGAAGCTACCAAACATCTAACATTAGGTGAGAAGGAATGATTAAAATCAGCTTTAAAAACTCAACCTAATCGAGTGATATTAAAGACAAGATCTCTAGAGACATCTAAAACCCTGCAAGCATGTTTTCTAAAGCTTACCTTAAGATTTTCTTCTATCAATTGTGAAACCGAAAGCAAGTTGTATTTCAATTTACTTACCAAAGCAACATCTTTGAGAATGAACTTGTCATTAACACGCACAGTACCTTTTGCCATCACAATTCCAGTTGAAGCATCTCCAAAAGTAATCAGTTCATCAATGGATGCCTTAGTGAGGGAGGAGAACCATTTTGAATCACCAGTCATATGCCTAGAACATCCTGAATCAACCAACCATATGTTCCCCTTCCTCAATTGTTGTACCTCATCAGGGTCACTGTAGAGATCATCATCATCATTAGTTTCTTCACTACTTGCCATAAAGCACATCCCTGTGAAATCAGCCTCTTTTGCCTTCTTGTGATCATCCTCGTTGTCGCTGTCTGAATCAACATCACTTAGCCCAATCTCCTCAAGAGCTGAAAGCACCTTGTTGACAGCTTTACGATAATTTTGCTTTTTGCTTGAATCAAATTTGAATTTTGAACGTCGAGCTGGTGCTTTGTCCTCCTTGGCTTCTTTTCCTCTCAATTTGGGACAATTTACTTTTATGGTTTGGCTCACCACATTCAAAGCATCTGATTGGACCTCCTCTTCTCCTTGCTTTGACATTATTGATTGCTTTAGTCACCCTATTTGAGAAGAGTACAAGCTGTTCTTCTGAGATCTCCTCCAATTGTTCATCTGAAATAGCACTCAAGGAGAAACTAGAAGGACTTGATAAACTGTCAGTTTGGTTAGTCACTAAACCCAAGGAGTTTGACTTATTTATTCTGGCCAAAATATCAATCTCATGTGTTTTCATCTTGGAATAAAGATCATTTAATGTGAGTGTTTCCATATTAACAGAGTGATTGATTGTAGTGACTAGGACCTCCTAAACAGACATATCCAAAGCATTCAAAATCTGTCTAGCATTGTCAGAATCAGAATAAATCACGTCAACAGATTGCAAATCACTAATGATTTTATTGAAGCGATCAAAAAGAGTATCAACAGATTCTCCTGATTTCATCTCAAATTTAGAGTATTCCTTTTTGAATTGGTTCTGACGAACACCTTTAATAGATTTTGAACCTTCATGACAATCAGCAAGAGTAGTCCAAATTTTGTTAGCAGATTTAATGTTGCCAATTCTAACAAACTCGTTTCTACTTAAACCTTGTAACAAAATATTTCTAGCCTTAGCATTAGCTTCAACATCGCTAGGTGTTATTGTTGGTAATCACAAGCAGCACCTCATAAGGATTTTCAACTTTTGCCGATAACATTACCTTGTGCTTGCAGAAAGACCTCCATGCGTGTCTTCCAATAGATGTAGTCCGATCCATCGAGATATGGTGGCTTACCTGAGAATCGATCTCGATCTGATGCCATTGCAACCTTACTCTGATACCACTTGTAGGATCGTAATGGCAATCAGAAGGGGGGGGGTTGAATGATTGCAGCGAATAGGCCCCCTAATTCCAACTTCTTTTTGTTATCAAGAAATCCAGCAAACTCTTTGGATGACTTGAAAAACTTCACAGCGAGTATCACCTCAGGTGCACAGCAAGATCAACAAATCAAGAACCAAAGTTGAACGAATCTGAACTTTATATATCAAACTTAATTTGTGTCTACAAGGCTTTCAGCAATCACCCCTCAAAGCCCCAAAACAAAGGACCTCTAAACCATAGCAAAACAGCAAATCAAGCTACCGTCAAAAACCCAAAAATCTACACACAGCAAAGCGCACCCTCTACCTCTTCTTATAGGCTAGAGTCCTATTCATGTCCAACACGACACCTATACGGACTCTATCTCAAAACAACCAGTTTTGGAACTCCTTCCAAATCTATCTTTCCAAAACTCCACGTCGTAAGCCTCTAGGACTCCATCCCGTAGCTTGCAGCGTGCACCCCTTGATCTCCATGTGCTCCAGCGCGATCCAAACCACCTCTTGACATCCATGACTTCCAAGACCTTAGATTCCCCATCCTAGTCCGAGTCAATCCCGTCACCGACCGTGATTCGTCCTCAACACCTAACCTGCACATGCAAAGACCAAGGAAACCAATTCTTGGCACAACTTATCCAACTTGACCATCCATTAGCTTACTCACACCCATAAACACTATCATGCAACATGCAACAAGACATAGCTCATAAATTTAACATATCCTCAGTCAAATCCCCAAAACGACAACTTCCCAGAGCATAATCGGAACTACCGCCATTATACGTCCGGTCCTACCGTACACGTGGTCGTACCGCTCAAATCATCATGAACTATCGCTCATTTGGAAATCTCAAGATCTTCCAAAACATGCACTCTGAATTTCCATACCGCAACATTGCGGTCATACCTTTGTCGCGGTACTACCGCTGCTCAAATCAAGCTAGATATTACCGTCTGCGGTCAATACCGCTTTCACAACAAGCGGTATTACCGATTTTGACTTAACAAGACCTATCGAACCGCTCTCTCTTGAAGAACAAGCACGGTACTATCGTTGGCAACCCATCAGACTACCGCCAACGCAGTACTAC
This sequence comes from Phyllostachys edulis, assembly GCA_036346405.1. Classification (NCBI taxonomy): domain Eukaryota; kingdom Viridiplantae; phylum Streptophyta; class Magnoliopsida; order Poales; family Poaceae; genus Phyllostachys; species Phyllostachys edulis. Next base: position 18,547,222 of record CM070549.1, on the reverse strand, counting down.
CACGCTCATCTGCGCAGGTACGAAGGTTTGGCAAAATAATTTACGAACCTCAAAGAAGCACGAACAGCCCAGATGAGTTGGCCGATCGGACCGTGCTTCACAGCCGTCAGATCTTAAGAAAACTGTAGCAGGTCCGAGATGATTTCATTCGACAGATCTCAAATCAACGGCTCACAATGCTTTCATCTCGGACGGTCCGAATGTTCATCTCAATATCAGCCGTTAGATCAAGATCTAACGAATCGAGCAAAACGCACCAGAGAAAAAGACTTGCGGTACTACCAGAACTACTCGCAGATTACCGCAGCGGTAGTTCCAGTAAAACAACGCCGGTATTACCGCAACACGAAAAAGCTCAAAACTTCGAACAAAGCCTTTTGCCACGTGGACGCCGAGATGACCGGCCGATCGGACCACGCTTCACACCCGTCCGATTTATGAAAACATCAGAGCAAGTCCGAACGCTCACTTCAATATTAGCCGTCGATCAAGATCTAACGGTTCGAGCAAAACACCGCTCAGATTAAGAACTTGCGGTACTACCACAGACACCCGCGATCATACCGCGACTCCGGTAGAGTTCTCATAAACAAAGCCAGTACTACCAAAAATCCTAAAAAAAGCTGATTTAACCAAAACTTAACAGAGCTCTGAACCAAGCCTCCACAGCAAGTCTTAAGGACAAAGTATTCAACATTTGAGTACTGAGACTATGTCTAATTTATTGTCAATGTGTTCATCATCAAATATCATGACCAAAGACCTCTTGGTCTTACAGATGTCCACTTAATTCAAATGCAAAGAAAAAGAAGAAAGATGCCACTGCACACCTCAGGAGAGATGCTACCAGAAATAGGAAGCAAGCAGAGGCGTCAAGATCTACACCAGACTTAGCATGTCATGGGTAAGTACTTAACATCTAGTCATGAAGCCACTTGATTATTGAAGCCAATTTCTGAAGCTGTAATAAATTGATAGTACATAATCACTGATAGTGAGATTACCATCTTACAGGTTGTTCACAATGTTGAAGCTAGTGCTCAGAAATCACAGAAGAATTCAAGCAACAAAGCTCCAATTGTCAGCAAGACTACCAAGTAGACAGTTTGTGATGTAACTATGTAGGTGAATGCAGACTTTTAGTCAGTTTGTGGTAGTTCATTGTCATGAAGCTTTTGGACTTGTTGATGGTCTGGACATGTAACTATGTATGTGAATTTCATATGTAGGTGAATGTTTGTAGGTGAAGCTCTTTGTCATATGTAGGTGAATGTTTTGGACATGTAACCCAGTAGACTCAATGTCATGAAGCTTTGTCATATGTAGCTGTCAATATCTGTCAATGTTTTGGATATGTGAGATGTTCCAGAATTACTGGAATTTGTATCTGTGAATGATGTGCAAGTAATTCGGTTAATGCAAGGATTACTTGATGCAATGCCAAACTTCTCAATGTCAGTGTCAATGTTGTTTACTTCGTCATATCTGTCAATGTTTACTTTGTCATATCTGTCAATGTTTACTTTGTCATATCTGTCAATGTTGTACAATGCCAAACTTCTTAGAGACAGATGTTCTAGACTTACTGCATTTCATATAGTTTAACATTCAAGCGTTACAACTGCATATGACGATTACAAAAGAGTCACAGTTGTTGACTACCATTTCAATTACCGCTTGCCCACACAGAAAATACAACTATACTAACAACTACTGCATAAAACAAGAACTTGAACATGTTCTGCTTCTGAACTCTAACAGCTAATTCTGCCACCTCCATTTTCCTCTCCTCCAGCTTGTTCTTTAGGACAGCAACCTCTGCGGTGCGCCTTCCTTTGACCTTTGCCATATTTCTCTAGGCATCAACAATGTTGTTCTCCATCAGCATCTTCTCCCTCTTCAACTCCGCATTTTCCTTTTTTAATCCCCACACATTATCACGGGGGTCAAACAACAAAGGATTAAATATAGAGGGGTTTTTGGATCATGCCACTACCAAAAACCGCAACCACTAGCCTAATCCAACAAAAAAAGGAACCCAAATCAAAGTGAACTCCAACAAAATCAAGTTTAATACACAGAAATTGATCTAAACTATTTGCTCACCCTTGCTCCCTTGCATGTGTAGTACCTCCTCCAGGGATTCTCATCGCTCCATGAAATCCATCTTGGCACTTTCTCCTTGCAATAGCACAACCACGCAGGGAGGTAGTCCAGCGACTTCTCACTGTACACCACTGGCAACTGCAACCCTCCCACCCTGCGTCCTTTGCTTCCCGACGGTGTTGCGTAGGGAGACCATGAGCTCCCAGAGGTTCCCTCCTTCTCCATGCCCGAACCCTATCCTCACTCGCGCATCCCTTTATAACTTTCCCCAAACCCCTGCCAGCTCACCTTGTCGACACAATGGCCGACCTGGCGAATTTGGGCCGAATCGATGCCACGTGCGTGATACCACCACACGAAACAGACTCAGGGGGTTAAGTTGTCCGGGTTTGCAACTTCAGGGTGTCAAAGGTCCACTTTTTTAGTTCAGGGGGTTAGGTGTCTGAATAGTGATACTTGAGGGAGGTAAAATGGACTTCTTCCTTTATTTTTTAAACCAAGGTGAAATCCACCCCCGTGACCGTGTGTATGCTCGTTTGACATCATGAATAGCTAGTTCGAGTACTTAGGGGCACCGCAGATGCTCGGCGTTGGTCGAACCAGCACAAAGGGGCTAGCATAGCTGTGTCACCCCCTACGCACCCGATCTAGCCACGCTCGATGTCAAACGCATGTACACGGGTCCACGGAGTTGGATTTCATCCTAACTTAAAAAATAAGCCAATGACCCGGATCGACAGAATCACCACACGAATTACCTAAGTGAAGGTCAAAATTGCATACGCGGCCCCCCACACCGACACCAATGTGGCCCGATGCCTCCGTGGGGAAAGAAACGCCCCGACACCGCTGGGCCAAGAAATGCAGTTGGCGGGCCCTAACCCATAGCGACATAGCTGTGCTGGCCCCGTCGTACTAGTTCGACCTGTGCCGAGTGTCTATTGTGCACCTAGTGCCCAAATTAGCCACTCACGATGCCAGGCGCATGTACATAGGGCCACGTCGATGGATTTCACCCTTAGCTTTAAAAAAAGCCGACAACATGGATCGACAGAATCACCTCCGTAAAGTCAAAAAATCGTGTGGGCCTCCCACCGACACGAGTGTGGCCTGATGCCCCTGTGGAGATAAAAACGCCCCAACAACCCCCTCCCCCCCCCCAAAACCCAACGGCGGCCACGACCCCAGGCGACATAGCTGTGTTGGCCCCTTTGTACAAGTTCGACCAACATCGAGCATCTATGTTGCCTTCCTAGGTGCCTGAACTAGCCACACATGATGCCTAACACGTATACGTGAGGCCACGAGGGTAGATTTCACCCTTAGCTTAAAAAAACAAGCCAGACCCAAATCAGCAGAATCATTGCACGAATCACCTCCGCAAAGACTAAAATCATGTACAGGGCCTGCTGCACTGACACCAATGTGGCTCGATGCCCCCGTGGAGTCAGAAATGCCTTGACGACCACTGGTCCAAAAAGCGACATAGTTGTGTTGGCCCTTTCATGTTGGTTCAACCGACACTGAGTGTTCGCGGTGCCCCCTTGGCGTCCAAGCTAGTCACGCATGATGCCAAATGCGTGTATGCGAAGCCACGGAGGTCAAATTTACCACTAGCTTTAAAAAATAAGATGGTAGCCTAGATTGGCAAAATCATCACACGAATCACCTCGTGAAGGCTAAAATCGCATGCGTGCCCCCCACACAGACACCACCGTGGCTCGATGCCCACGTGGAGATAGAAACATGTTGACGTCTGCTGGCCCAAAAACACCATCGATGGGCCCCAACCCGGGGCGACATAGGTGGGTAGGTTCTCAAGGGTAAGATGACTATGGCTCTGAAAATTGATGGTAACTAATCGGTAATCGGTTTAGGATTCTCTAGGAAGCTATAATTTATTGGGTACACCCTATCGGAATTTCATCAAATTATTTTTGCATTATTTTTGGTTGATTTTCAAAAGTATACTCACTTGATCACATGAAAATAAACTTGCCCGGTAAACTGATTTTAGGAGATGAGGCTAAAACCACAAATGGAAATAATGGGAAATTAAGTGATTTTATAGTGGGTACTCTCTAGTACCCGCGCCTCGGGTTGCTAACATGTTAGCTATGGCGCTCTCTGTTTTTTTTATACGGAACGCGCATTGTCCTTAGGTTCTCACTCTTCTTAACGGATAAGTTGGAGACAAGTCTTGTCCTACTTCTGGTCAGATGTCTACCTGATTCAGTGTCCTTCAAGAACGAATTTTTTTTATTAATTAACCTTTTTTTAATTTTATTTTAAAGTTAACCCCCGGCGCACTTTTTTTGCAATTCTGAACCTTTTGGTCACGCCACCACCTGTAGTGTGACAAAACAACACTATCACATCAACCCATTTCTGGTCAAACTCTTGTCACGCCAATCGAAGTGGCGGATGAAGAAGAGTTGGTCACGCCACAACCAAAGGGCGTGACAAAAGTGCTATTTTGAGAACTTATCCTAGCGCGGGCGGTGAAGTTTTGTCACGCCACCACCCGTGGCGTGACCAAAGGGGTTAGAATTGGAAATAAAGTGCGCCGAGGGTTAACTTTAAAATAAAATTCAAAAAAGGTTAATTAATAAAAAAAATGTTCTTCAAGAACCCTGACGTTTGGCCCACCTATGAATTACTAACATTAAATGCTGCTAGCTAACTAGCTTTGAAGCCGCCTCACACGCACTACGTCCGACAGGAGAACATGCACCGTCGGATCGCGCGTCGCCCGTCTCCAACCCGTCCGATCAGGGATGGTGCGCTGGGTGCAGTGGCGGAGATGGGCCTCGGGCCTTCGGGGCAATGGCCCGAGGCCCGTCTCAAATTCTCACGTGAAATATTGGAAGAAAACAAAAAATTTCTGTGTAAATAAAACAATAAGTTGGCCCATGGCTGGGCCGGCCCAAGGCCTGGCGATCGGCTGGCTCCTGAAATTTTTACTGTTTCGGCCCTGTAGCAACTTTTAATTTTAAAAATAGCCCTCATTCGCCATAATTTGCAAGAATGGCCCTCAGACAAGGTTCTACCACACCCTTCGGGGCGAGCGACCTACCTGGCGTCGGGCGTGGCGGCCCTGCCTCGGCCGGGCGCGATGCCGCTGGCCCCCCCAAGCGGCAGTGGTTGCCATCGATTGCAAAAACCATTTTTTAAAAAAAAAGAACGAAAAAACTGAAAATTTTGAAATATAAATATTATTTCATTATATTTTTGAAAAAGAAACAAAAAATTGAAAATTTTAAAATTTAAATATTATTTCATTATATTTGATTCAAAAAGAATATCGACCGAGATTTGTAAAAAACTTTCATTAAGAAATAAGGGCATGGAGTAGGGTTTTTTTATCCGAAATCAAGTCGTTCGAGCGATACGCGTAGATATAGGCACGAATGATGAGGTACTTTATGAAGCTTATATGAGATTATGATTGGATGGGTTGAGAACGCCACAGATGATGAAGATGCCCGGAAACATGGAGTCTCTCCTCTATAAAGTCGGTGCGAATGGTTCTTTATGGGATTTCACTAGAAGAGACATACTTGCAATATAGGCTTCGAGACACTAACCGTAACTACATTAGAGTATGCGACGTAAGCACGCTTACGTAGTGACATGGCATGATGGTCCCGGCTAATTGCTTTAGTCATCCTCGCTACTACTACGATACACTGCGACACAAGCATCCGGACCATATAAGTACACATGCCTTTATGGGATAGTAAAAAACATGGGGGGTAGGACGGGGGACTATTACGTAATGACCTGACCTACTGCGTGGACCGGGCCATTTTCCCTTCCTTGCTAGCTCGGTGTTGAACTCCTCGTCGGCCTTCCCCTTCCCCTTGTCGTGGGAGTGTTCACGTCGGGCTGGTATGTCAAAGTCATCCATGTCCTGCGATGTCATGATGTAAGTTCACCATATAGTGGAAATCGTAAGAAGGATGTAAATTCTTCATAACTCACGTCGTCGATACGGATTACGCCCGGACGACCGGATACACTGTGGTGGCCGGGCTCAGCCGCATGAGCCTTTCCCTTGCCCTTGTCGCGGATCGCCCACGCCAGCCGGTATGTCGAAGTCGCCCATGTCCTGCGATTCCATGATGTTAGTGCATCAGATAGTGAAAATCGTAAGAATGATGTAAATTCTTCGTAACTCACGTCGTGGATACGGATTACGCCTGGGCGACCGGATACGCTGTGGTGGCTGGGCTCAGCCGCATGAGCCTTTCCCTTGCCCTTGTCGCGAGACTGTCCACGTCGGGCTGATATGTCGAAGTCGTCCATGTTCTGTGATTCTATGATGTAAGTGAAAAACGTAATAAGGATGTAAATTCTTCATAACTCACGTCGTCGATATGGATTATGCCCGAGCGACTACTGGGCTCCTTCGGTGCATCCTCAACAGGGTCCGATACGTAAGGTTTCCACCGCACGAAGTTCTCGCCCGCGACCGAGTAGTTCAAAGATATACTCGCCGATGAATGCCCTATCGCACATCTCGAGCCGCCGATCCACCGGAAGAAGTGGCGGCATCTCTGCCGCCATTTCGTGGGGATGGAGTTAAAATTTAAGGAATTCAACGTTGATTTAAAATCGGCGCGCGCAAAAGAAACGCTTACGAGGTGGTGCCCGCACGTAGTACGCCTGGGTCGCGTGTCTGTGTGTGGACTGAATGATCTCGTTGGTTTGCCACACACACCTTTGTAGGATCGGAAAACGTGGTGGTACCGGAGCATCTTTCATTGATTTATCCGGTATTGTAGCCGCTTTCCTCTTACCTTAAGTTAATTTTGCTTCTTCAACATCCTCGCGTAGATGATTCTTTGTCAAGAGTCCATAGCTGGGTATCTATTGTGTAGTGTTGGGCTTGGTTCAACCCCCTTTTATAAGCCCCATGGTTGGTATGGTGTGGTTAATTTCATGTTCAGTCCTGTTTTTTAGTTCTGAAAAGCTGAGGAGGTACATTGTTGTCATGTCCATCTGAAAAGCTGGCGATGTATATTGTTGTCACTACGCAAAGCTGCCCTGTGTGGTCTTGTCACTGCCCAAAGCTGTCTCCTTTGGTCTTGTCACTGCCCAAAGCCGCCCCGTGTGGTTTTGTCACTGCGCAAAGATGTCTCCTTTGGTCTTATCACTGCGGAAAGCTGCCCGTGTGCTATTGTCACTATGCAAATCTGTCTCCTTTGGTCTTATCATCGCAAAAAAGTCGCCCCTCGTGTGGTCTTGTCATCAGGCAAAGTCGTCTCCTTTGGTTTTATCACTACCCAAAGCTGCCCCGTGTGGTCTTGTCACTACGCAAATCTGTCTCATTTAGTCTTATCATCGCGCAAAGTCGCCCGTGTGGTCTTGTCATCGCGCAAAGTCGTCTCCTTTGGTCTTATCATCGCCCAAAGTCGCCCGTGTGGTCTTGTCATTTGCACAAAGCAGCTCCTTTGGTCTTATCACCGCCCAAAGTCGCCTGTGTGGTCTTGTCATCGCGCAAAGTTGTCTCCTTTGGTCTTATCATCGCGCAAAGTCGCCTGTGTGGTCTTGTCATCGCAAGCAAAGTCAGTCTCCTTTGGTCTTATCAACGCCCAAAGTCGCCTCATTTGGTCTTATCATCGCCGAAAGCGCCTGTGTGGTCTTGTCATCGCGAAAGTCGCTCTCCTTTGGTCTTATCATCGTAAAAGTCGTCTCCTTTGGTCTTGTCATCGCAAGTTAATACATTACCCGCTTTGTTAGCCTCCCTTCCCCCCGCGGGCTATAAAATGCACGACCCACACCCCGAAAGTAAGACCACTCGACCCTTCAAACCGTAGGAAGAACAACCTTGTCCGTCAGACGGTAACATACGACGGCAGACGCCAGTGACCAGCCCAACAAAATCGCCGGCCGCACCTTCGCCAGAAAGGAGGGAGGACTTCGCCCTAACTACCGTTGATGCCGAACAAGCGCCGCAACCCAGTATGGCCAAAATGCGCACACGGAGGACGCTATCGTGCGCATCGAGATCGTGACCGCCGATGGCGACGGCGTTTTTCCGATGCCCATACTCTGGGGTAAATAGTTTTGTTCATGTTATCGCTAATACATCCTCCATACTAACCGCCCTTGCACCAGATGGCGAAATGTAACTTTACCCATCGGATTGATCCTCCGCATGAACGATATGTTTTGATGCACGGGTACATTGTGGAACCGAATATTTGATTTGGGGCGCAAATTTTGATCTGAAGGAGCAAAATGATGACCTCCGCCAACAGATGCAAAGACGAGAGGGCAACGAGGAGGTCGTGAACATAGGAAGTTCTTATGATCCCACATGTTGTTTGCGCCAACCCAAGCCGCATATGTGCGTGCCACAACGACGGCCATCACGCCCGAGGCGCCTAACCGAGAAAACTCTATGTGGGTAGCGAGAGGCGCTTTACCATTAGGCACGGCGAGAAGCTTGTACCTTGGTAGTCTCCGCTCAGACGACTTATGTTCAATCTCCTAAAACATGTAACTAAATGGTGGACGCGTCATTGCGATTACCTTTTATCGAGTTGACATGTTGCATCGATGTGCCATGTGCATTAAGCTATAGCGCCCATATGCATTGAACAAACATGCATTGTATGAACGAGTACACATAAGAACGCAAAAAGTATTACAGGCATCACACATTAAGTGCAAAATTTAAGTATCACATATAGTAGGCCCCCTACTACGCTGCGTGGTAGGTGACTCCGCAGAAGTCAGTCAGATACGACGAATCTTGGGGCCGCGTTGCATCGCTTACGCAGAAGCTACTTTGTTCGATTACGCCGCGTGAGGACTGCCTCCGCCAGCACAGTGCAGACAGACCGCCTCCGCCAGCGCGGTAGGGACTCGCTTCACGCCACGCCAGTGTCTCCTGTGCTCGGCTATTTAAACGCTGCCCACACACTCGCCGATCTTTCCTCTCGTGAATCTCTCCTCTTCGAGGTGCCTCCCTCTCCGCACCTAACATTTTTCTTTGTCCTTTGTTGGCACCATCTGTCAAGTCGCATTAATGCGATGCATGTTTGAATTTGCGCTCTTAAGTGTCCGAGGTTAAGAGTCGGTAATGTCGAACGGTAAGTTCATTTCAAAGAACGCACGATGGTTCTTATGTTGAGTCTTGGTTGAAATATTGTCTTATTTTTTTGTCAGAAATGGAGACACTGTACGTGTTCCATGGTAACGTGTGTGCCGGTCCAGACGGAGTTGATTTGTCCAGCTGCCAGCGCGCCTTGCTAAACGTTCCCAACCTGGCACACGTCGATTTGCTGGAGCTATGACGGTGCATTCGGCAGTTGTTTGATAGGCACGTCGCTAGGAACAAGATAGTAATAGAGGCGGTCACCGCCACCATGGTCCCACCACACGGGCAGATGTTGTGGGGCCTGGCGAAGGTGACCAGCAGTGCCATGTGGGCAGAGTACATGGAGATCGTTAGCAATCCTCACGCTCCGATCTATGGACGACCCATGGTGTATGTCCATTTTGTTTATCTTGCTCAATCCTCTAGGGGGCGCCGTTGAAGGAGCCAGCGACGCTCTTGTCCCCCTCTTTGGTTTGTTGACGACGGGAGAGGTCTCGAGAGCGCCAGACGTCGTTACGCAGGATGCTCCAGTTGATGGAGATTCTGGTAGTTTCCAACCCAATGAAGGTGTGGATAGATGGCGGGATGCTCGTGTTGATTGTCACGAGATTATTGATGGCATGTCCGAGGGCACTGCCACCGAAGATGAGGACGACTTTGACTCGCAATCCAGCGAGGACGATGAGGGCAGGATCGTCGGTGGCATTGTTTCGACCGACACGGACTATGTTCCAAGTCGGTTGGATTGTCAAGCGGCCTCTTCCCTTGTTCTGGCCCAGGAGCACGAGTCATCGTGGGCCTTCGATGCGGACACCCTGCTTGTGGGGCAATATTTCCCACACAAGGCTGTCGCCAGGTAAGCTATCGTGAGTTTCGCGGTGAAGACCAGTCGGACTTACCGAGTGTACAGTGAGTTTGAACATTGTTTGTCAGATCTTCAACCATCTACGAGGGGTCGCACTAACTAATATATGTCTTCCGTTATGTGCGTGTCTAATCTCGACACTTACATAGTTAAGGCGTTTAACTCTTGCCCCGCAAAGTTCGTGCACGAGATTCCCTGGGGCGGGAACGGCCTTCCGCATCACAGTCGTGACGGATCACACATGTGAGCTTCAGGAGCCATTGCAAACGCATAAGAATGTAACCTCGGCCTACATCGCGAGCATCGTAAGCCATGAAGTTGTTGTCGATTTGACCGTTTCGCCGAAGGTCCTGATGGCTAACGTAGCGAATACAGTAGGGTATGCCGTTAGCTACAGTAAGGTCTGGCGAGCGAAGCGGAAGGTCCTTGAAGGGTTGTACGGTACCTATAAGGAGGCGTATGACCTAGTCCCGAGAATGCTAAAGCAAATTGCGGATGCTAATCCAGGGACATGCGTCAACAGGGTCAACAGGCCCGACCCGTCGAACATCCCACATTCCCTAATCCTTGATCGAAGTCTTCGGGCTTTTGGCCCGACGGTCGAGGCTTTACCACGCTGCCCGCCCCGATTATGAACGGTACTTTCTTTGCGAAAGTACAAGGGCACCATTCTCACCGCTATTGTCACGATGGCAACGACTCGCTGTTCTCAGCTGTTTTGCAATTGTGGAGAATGAGAACACCGCCATTGGCTATGGTTTCTAGCCAACATAAAGCAACATGTTGTAAGGATCGGCCAATGTAAAAGGCTATAATCGATCGTCATGCCGGTTATTGTCCGCTACAAGCACCATGCAAAGACGCAAGATAAGCCCACCGTTCCAATGGAACGACATGCGCACACGTTGGTGCATGCGGCATCTAGCTGCCAACTTCCACACGCACTTCCGGAGCAAAGACCTCATGAAGAAGTTCAAGAAGCTCTGCATGCAAAACCAGAAGCGCAAGTTCGATGCCGTATCGTGGGAGCTTGAGGTCGAAACCGAGCGTGCAAGTGGAGGTTCTGGCCCAGGTGCACCGCAAAGCGAGTTCGCTGAGTGGATGAGCGAGCATACCCCCGACTATGAGAAATGGTCCTTCTTCACGACACCTATGGTGCTCGATGCGCATCATGACAACCAACATGTCCAAGTCTACAACGGTGTGTTGAAAGGGGTCCGTGCTCTACCCATCACCGCCAAGTCGACGAGACATGGAACCGTCAGACGGTTACATTTCATTAATCCAAGCAATGATGGCCAAGCAGCATTTGGACGAAGGGAAACAGTACTCAGAGGTTACCCTTGCCTACATGGAGAAGAAAATTACCAATGCCCGATCCCATGTAGCTATCACAATGGATGGCATGAGAAGGAAGTTCGAGATCCGCCAAGGACAAGCACGCTCATGGCCACATGAGAGGTGACCGGAAGCATGTTTGCACCATAGGCGATGTGGCGCTTTGCACCGCAACAAGCCTCAACTCTCAAGACAAGCCTTGCTCCCACGTATATGTCGCATGTGTCAGATTTCACCAATCTTCTAGCATGTACATGTTAGAGTACTACGACATACGACATCTATATGATACTTGGAACAGGGAGTTCAACTCCTACGGCGTGGAAAGCCACTACAGGGACCTATGGCCGGGAGCAGTGAAGTGGTCACCGAATGACGACCGGCATCCAGCCGTGGGGCGCGTCGACCAAGGCGATCCAAGAACGACATGGATGCGAGCCAACGTGGAGATCGCCAAGACCAATAAGGTGTAGGCTATGTAAGACTCATGGGCACTCATTCAGGAACTGCCCGAATAGACCTTCTTCCTCCGGCAACACTTAGTATCTGTAAGCTATCCGGTGTATTTGAGTCATGTGAGTGTTGTAGTGATGTGAGTGTTGTAATGATTTACGCTGTAACTCGTGACCGCTTTCACGATGTAACAAGTTGTTATTACCGCTTCGAAGTTGTTATTACCGATTTATAAGTACAGATATCTACCTCGTTTGGGTTACGTCGTGCTTTGCATAAAGTAGTCGTGTTCTGCTTTCCAGAGAGTTGTCACTTCCTGCTTTCCAGAGAGTGGTCACATCCAGCTTTCCAGAGAGTGGTCACTTTCGCTTCCACACCGCTACGTCACGCCCTCCTTTCGCACAGTGGCCCCTTCGTGCTCCCAACGCTATATATGGATGCTTTGGCTGCCATTCACCTCACTCTTCTCTTCCTCTTCTCCTTTCTTCCAGTGTAAAACAAGATGTTTTCGGCCTCATTGAACATTCGAGTGAGCAGAGAATTACAATCACTACGACAAAGAAATGGGTTTGCCCTCGCGAGGATCCGTTAATGTGTTTACCTCTCATACGCCAATGAATCCATCCCGAGTGTTCATGAAGTGTTCAAATCTTTTCGGAACTTCGCAAAATCAAGACGAATGAATTATGCTTGTACATAACAGTTTTCTTACTTTCATTTAAAGTCGCAATTCTTTTGTAGAACACAACATATCGATTTTGGCAATGGGTCGACGGTTGCCCCAAGAGTTGAAGATATTGCAATACAAATTGCTGCCTTCCAAGAAGACTCTCGTGGTGTTGTTGCAATTAGCAAGGGCTCGAGCGTCCGATCAACCAATGCAAGACTCCTATGGTGTTATCGCAATTGCAAAGGCTCGAAGCGTCCGATCAACCCATGCAAAATGAAGAGAAAAGGCTTCAAACACCGGATGAGAGAATGGAAAGAGTTGAGAAGATGCTTCGAAGTTAGTTAAGATAGTTAGTTTTATGTCTTTCTTCTTTTATATCTTGTTCTTGCCAAGTAGAACATCACAGTGTAATGAGATTGTACTGCCCACTCGTTATCTATGCATCGCAATCCTTGATGAATGAGAATAAAATTGTTCTATCGAGATAGATAACGGTACAAGTGTCCAATTACATTCCAATTACCACACTCGCTTGATTACAAATCGCTTAATGAAGCACAAGTTACAACATATAATAGACTTCTAATGCTACTATCGCCACGCCGCCCTCATCATTGCCGCATAGTACCTTGTACCGCCTTCCGCGCCGTTCTCGCCATAAGTCTTCGACGAATCTGTTCTCGCGAAACGCCAACCTATCGTGACCGTGGGTTCTGCCAGCAGTCATAGCGGGTTCCTCAACCGCCGTGTTTGCGCAGGGGGCATCACCGTGGAAGTGGCGTTGAGAACAAGTCTGTGATCCAAGCAAGAGGATCCATAGTAGGATCCGTGGAGGGCACCAACTCGCCACTTATGATGGACCGGTGAATCGCCGGTACGGTTCACCTTATGGGTGAGCGCCGCAGGTACATTGTGTACCCGACCGATACCATGGTGTCAGACGCCCATTGGAAATTGTCCAATAGTGTGTGGTCGCAAGGGAGAATCGATAACATCCGCCGCGTTCCGGGTTGCACGTCTGTACTCTCCGGAATGTCCTCTTCACGCCTCATTGACGATGACGGCACCAGCGTAGGGTCCCTCTGAGATGAGGACGGCATCAGCATAGGGTCCCTTCGTGACGACGACGGCATCAGCGTAGGGTCCCTCCGAGACGAGGATGGCATCGCCAGAGAGTCCTCGCGGAAATCGCGAACGATCCGCCGCCCATGCCGCCAAGGCCATTGGTCGACTTTCGCCGGACGGAAAGATGGAGGAGGCGAGGGTACGCGACGACGCTCCGTCCGATGCCTCGAGTCGACATCGCTGGGCCTTCCACAGCTCATGTTACAAACGACCTGCTTGACATCATCAACAAGCATCTTCATGACCGAAAAAAGGCGTTCGACCGTGTTGTTCGTACTTCGCCGAAGTTCCCACCGCCGCGCCGATAACGCCTCCAAATGGTCCACCAAGATGGTTACCGAACAAACAAAATTTTGTTAGTTAACCCTATTTCGAGGGTGCTTAATCTACTACGTGCTCAACGCATCAATCGCTGCCAGGTGTCGCACGGCGGGTCCATCCCCAAGTCCAAGCGCACGGCGTGGCTAGGATCTCGCATGTCGGGTCAGGGGCGCTCGGTCCTCATCCGCGTGTCGCGACGCATTCACTCCAAGCACGTGTCGAAGTCCCTTCATCGTAAGAGCGCGCCTCCCGCAAAATGGAATCAAGGGCCGCTTGCCATGCATCTACCCACTACGCAAGGCTCAAGTCGGCCATCATTCTTGCGGCCCTTCTTTGTCTGCCTGAAGGTGGAACAAAATAAATAAATTATGGTATCGACATAACATATGACTAAAGGATCTACAATATTATTAAGCAAAGCAATGTACTTACAGGTGACTACGCCTCGCAAGCGGTCGCCCTAGAGCAGGGGATCTCCGATGCAATCGATCGCCTCATCACCGTTGCTAGGGTTGTACGACTCAACCATGTGGGAGAACACCAGATGACAAGTTGTCCTCCAAGACGCCGCATCCGGGTGGCATAGCAAGCTCAAGCCGTTTAGCGCCGGTTCTCGTGACGTAAGCATCTGTCCAAGGAGCCCATATTATGTCATCCTCGCAGGTCTCGAATTCATTAGGAACTCGGGTATATACGGCGACTCTCTCCCTAGCCCACCCCAAGATCGCCATAGTCCATCGGGATCCCATGGTCGGCCTTCCACGGATCCTCCTCGTCCGCCTCATCATAGAAATGTCAGGTGTGCGTAAGGGTGGATCGGGCGCGAAGTACGGCCGTTCGACCGCTGGCGTTCCCACCACCACAACCAGAATAACAGCGTGTGGCAACCCGAGAGCACGGGCTCTGTTCCGTCTTGACGACGCTGCGTCAAGACAAAGTCATGCAGATCGTCGCGCAAGACAAGACAAATTAACCCCAACCAGACTGTGGCACGCTCATCGCCGGGCGCTCACGATGGACTCCGCAAGGTGAATATAACTGGTACACCATGTCCCTCGCGTGCTAGGGAACATGATCCACCCAATATAAACAATAAATATGCAATAAGGTGGCATCAAACACCTCCTCCGTGGGCGCCATTTGGGCAATGCATGAATCGTCACAGCCAAGCGTGGAATGCCCTTAGACCTCTCGGGATAGGCCGCCAAGCGATGATTGAGACGCACCTTCCAAATCCGGCGACCTCGGAAGGGGAACAACCGCACGGCTCAAGAACGAAGGCCGGTAATGAAGCCGACGCCTTGCGTTGTCACCGCTATCTCCCCACCGAAGTGGAACGTGTGGGTCTCCTACGCCAACGATCAACCAAGGCGGAAGAAGAGAGGCATCAATTAGGAGGTTCTCGCCCCATATTCAAGATGCGGCGAACACAATCAAATTTCACATTGACGAAGCTCGGAACATACCGCCGTTCAACGGCCGAGTCTCCTCGATCCCGTGTCACCAGAGTTGGTGGCCCATTCCCATCGATCCAAGCGTGACAACGATGCTTGCCGTCCCATGCCGCTTCAAGTAGGGGTGGTAGAGTACGTGCTATTGCTGCAAATAGACAAAAACTAACAGTTAGCGAAATCTAAGTACGTACTTAACAGTAAAAAATGCAATAAGAAAAAAATTAAATACGTACTTACCTAAACTAATCGGAACACGCGCTGCGCTTATGAGCGATTTGGTCACGCGCGTTCGTTTATATACGCAGCTCCTGAAGACAACGAGAGACAGCGACGCGATTTAAAGACACAAAAAACCAAAACATGCATGCAGCCGAGCATCTTTCGGTGGAAAAGCGGCGTGGCGAGCGAGGGGAGCGAGGGAATCGTCTTGCGGCCGGGGCCAAGATTGCCGCTACCGCCATCGGGCAGTGTCCATACCGGGGTCGGGCGTGTCGCTGTTCGCTACCGGCCGGGGCAGGGTGTCGCTCGCCGCACCCGTGGCGGGGCAGACGCTCGCCGCGCCCGAGTAGGCTGCGGTAGGAGCATCAGACAGGTCATTCTTGCAGATTATGGTGAACGAGGGTTATTTTTGGAATTAAAAGTTGCTACAGGACTAAAACAGCAAAAATTTCCTGGCTCCTGGGTGGGAAGGCGTGGCCTTGCCAGCTCCATGTCGCCTTGAAGCCGCTGGCCGCTCGTATCGTCTCGCGGTGGTCCAGATCGCGTGGAGGGAGCCACGCTCTAGGTGTGTTTGCTGCGGGCGCACGAGCGGCCGTCGCTCCAACTTTGTTTCGCCCTTTCGAAGTCATGCACGTCAGTATGATCCAGCAGGCAGAAATGTAATCAGTCAATTAATCGATCGGCAGCTCTCTCCCCGTGGGTATAGGACTAACAAGTTGCATCGGATTCTTCAGCTACGATAATCTTCCTTTGTCCATAAACACAATTAAACAACTTCATCGGCTGTGGCTTTCATACGCCTATTCTACTATCCATATGTAGCTAATGTTCGTCTCGTGTCAGATCACGTGGATTCTGCGACGGCAGCCTTCCGTCTGCTACTACTAGTAGTATATTTCTTCGGATAATGTAGCAGTGCCGAGCACGAAGTGAGAGACGTGACGTTGCTTACATGCTCGGCATTGGATTATCTATATGCGTCATTTTGTGACGGAAGGAGAGAGCAAAGTCTCCGTTAAAGAATGTCGACATCGAACAACCGAGTTGTTGGTGGCTTGGCGCCAACAAAGCAAGAAGAAAGAACGAAGAATCTCGCATGCTTTTGAGTATGCAAAGCATTTCAACATCACCACACCAGAATGCATGATTTACTCGAACACCGTTATTTCGGTGAAAAAAAGGACGAGTCGCTCGGACATCTTTTCGAGATCTCGTTCCAAGAAACTGAGAACACTAATTGCTCGTTGTGGCAAGTACAGAAATCATTTGTTTCTTGCATCATATCAGGTGCAGGCCTAATTGAAGACTTAACATAAGATATAAACAGGAAAACTTATGTACCAGAAAAACAAGGCAGGTGGTTTATTAGGAATGGATCGGCACTCGATTACGGTGCAGGGAAACATTCACGTGAGCGTCCTCCTAAATTAAATCCTACACACCCTTTCGTCAGGCGCATTCGCGTCTCCACGCATGAAGTGAGTACAACTTAGCTAATCATGAAGCACTCATTGTGACAGGGAAGACGGAGACATTACCCAGAATAGATATGCGTGCACAGACCCAAATCAGCAAGCGGCAGTCTTGCCCTGCCTGTACCTTAGGCCGGCCAAGAACAATAATTCATGGCACCAACCTTCTTGCTTCCCAACTTCTCTTTCCTTTTGCCTACGCTTTTTCTTAGACCATTACAGACTTTACGGTGGCCCTTTTTTATAATACTTTGGAAGTAAGTACTAGTTTTAACCAAATGAACAAGCAACCCTCAATGATCATACTGCGTTTTATCCCCTGTCTACATTTTATTGTATATCAAAAAATACAGGCTTATCGTTAGTACCTACTCAAGGTTGGTTGCACAACCTTTGTTGAGCACACAATAATTGACAATATATGTTCGAACTTTATAATTTGTCATATCAAAACTGGGCATGATAGCTATCGTGTTTTGATAATACCAAGCTTTACTATTTGTCAACATATGTCTTTTTAGTGGAGCCAGTAATACGGTTGTGGTTGTTAATGCAAAAACAGATGGAACCCTATATTAGATAGACACAACAACCTACTGAACCATCAAACATACTGCATAAACAAATAAAAGCATCTATAATGGTGTGCTTGTATGTTCTCCCAAAAGAATGGTTTACCTTGACACCTTGTAATCACATATATAAAATGAAATTATACCCAGATCATTGGAGTAAAGTAGTATCGCAGTTGGTAGAGAGCTTTTTTTATTTTTTTAAAAAAACTATAAATCTTGAACAGTAAAGCTCTGCCTACAAAATTTATTCAGGAACTCAGTATCAATTACTGACATACGCATATCGGTCACGGTTAAGAATAGAATCTGTAAAAAGAAATTCATACGCATATAGCATGTCTCTGTTTCAGGTTATTGCATACAGCAAACTCAAGTGAGTCCATGGAACATCTATTGATTATGATGCACAATCATATGTGGTAGCATACTATATTAGTCAATCAGTTCCAATTTGGTTAGTACAGTTAGTGGATAAGCAATGTTCAATAAATCAGCCAATAAACTATTAGCAGGTTTGTTTCGAATGATTGGCAAATCACTTCGGTGTTAGATCCTATGAGAGCCACCCACGGCCACGGGCCATGGGTGCAGATGCACGGATTAGGCATGTATGATTTGCAGTATGCAACCACGGGAGAAGTTGAACAAGGAAGAAAATGGACACTGGGACAGTATTATACTGTTTCTAGTGTTTTCTCAAATTAACTATGGACCAATTGTTACCTTGTAATGCAAGTTGGAAGAAAACTAAACAATTATTATAACAATTCACACCAGCTAACATATTTTTGATCTTGGAACTTGGTAATAAATTAGGTTGTGTGCATCCTTGATGTAGAGGCCGGAAGAGTTTTCTTTTCCATTATCTAAAAAAACACTAGCTAACATATAGTTTTTTATTTAAAAAAATGGAAAAGCAGGTGATATAGTTTTGCACTCAAATTTATTCAACTACATAAAGTTGACCACATGAGCACCTTATAATTGAAGCATCATTTTTATCTACAAGATTATCTGTGAGTTTGTGACAGTTTTGATGCAAACGCTAAGCAGAATATAAACAACACAGCGTGGGAGCTAATGCAGCGGTACAGAGCAAGTCAGAAGGGAAAAGGGAAGGGCTGGCCTGTACAGGGGTGATACTTCGGTAGGGAGTTTTTTTTTCTTTTTTTTTTCCGAAGCAGCATTAGCAAAAACGGTGTCCTCGCAACCGTTTTTGCAACATTAGCACTCGACACCGTTCCTTGGTGGTACGGACGGCTCCCGTGCTGTCACATGGCCTCATCCGCACCACCCTAGGACGGAGCCGCCTCATCCGTCCCGTCTTGCTTCGGACAAGCTAGGTGGCCATGCATCCGACACATCCGTCCCACACTCGCTCGGATACGCCGAAAGCAAGCACCCAGACGGGCTGAAAGCCAGGTCTTTCTGTACCGTCATGTCTTGTCCATCGGTCTTTCTCCAAGCAGTGCTGTCCCCATGCGCAATTCCCTTTCGACGGCCCACTCTCTTATCCTCGCTATAAATGCAGAGTTGCAAGCGAGACTCTTCACTCGCACTCTCTCGCAATTTCGGTTTTCTTTTCGCAATGGATCAAGTGTTGCTTAGAGCCGTCATTAGCAGTCATAATAATAGGTAATTTTTATGTATGGTCTTTATTAAATGTGTAGTTAGTTAATTAGTCGTACTTAATTAGTTGTAGTAATTTAGGCGTGATTAATTTAGTCCTATCATTTAGGCCTTATTAAATTTGTGTTATTTAGATAGTTACGATAAATTAGGTCGTAATGAATTAGTCATTGTTATATTAATCCTATGTATTTATTCGTGGCCTAGTTAATTAGTTATGATTTAATTAGTTAGTGTCGCTTAGTTAATTAGTTGCAATTAATCGCTTGTAGCTAATTAGTCATACTAAAGTAACCATAATTAATTTAATTGTAGTTAGTCGATGTAATTAATTTAGTGGCTCTATGCAAGGCTAATTATCTATTTGTAATTAATCGTGGTAATAATTACTCAAAATTAATTTAGTGGTATTTATTTCATTATTAAATCATAACTATCTTTTTCTAATTCATTTTCAGTAATTAATTAGTATGAATTAATTAAGAGGTTTTAAATACTCAAATTAATTTAATCCTACTTAATTAGTCATACTTAATTAGTCGTAATTAATTTGGTCGTAGTTAATTAGTGTATATTTTTTTGTTGTCTGTGTGTAGTCCTATTTTTTAATTTATAATAATTCATCACCATTATTAATTTATTCACTACTAATCTATGTCTTTGATCTCTTACAAGCCATGTCTCTACCGGAGCTACTGGAACACTTCTACGATGAGCATCGCCGGTGCTAGCTGTGGATCACTAGGGATGCAAATGGCCCTCCACCCCTGGCACTTCGGTCTGTGAAGCATTATTGGGAGCTCGATGATCGCTACGTCCCAATCCTTCGGGGCATGGGCTCGTTGCTCTTTGCGAGGCTGCTCTCGATCGGACAATACTTCACCCCGGACGGCAGTGTGATGTCAGCCCTTGTCGACAGATAGAGACCCGAGACTCACACATTCCACTTTCAGTGGGAAGAGATGATGGTTACTTTCCATGATGTCTCATTCTTGACCGGACTCCCAATCAGGGGTGGGCCACTTGTTCCTAGCCATCCGCCGGCAGACTAGACGGCCCGGTTGAGGCATCAGTTTGGCATACCTGTCCCGAACAGCACCCGTGGTGTCACTCGGACTTGGCCGAAAAACTTCAGTCAATGCCTGCCGGATGCACCTGATGAGGTTGTTAGGACACACCTCATCATGTACCTTCTCCATCTCTTCAGTTGGGCCCTGTTTCCCACCACATAGGGCGATTGGGTGTACCACAGCTTTGTCCGCGTCACCGAGTCTTTGGCCGACGCGGAGGTTGGGGCCATGCCTCAGTACAGCTGGGGGGTCAGCCGTCCTCTACGCCACATATAGGGGGCTGTGTGACACTTTGCGGTGCCACACCAGTGTGAAACCGAACCTTGCCGTGTGCTACGTGCTCCTGCAGCTGTAGAGTTGGGAGCACTTCTTTGTTGGGTGGACCTCCTTCGAGAGAGCAGTGCACCCGTACCCCGAGTTACACGACTCGATCTATGGGCCCACTATGGGATATCAGTGGACTACCGCCCAGTTACGCTGGGCCAATGATAGACTGGCGAGGTGTACTTGTTGTTCCATAATGAGTTCGAGTCGTTGCATGACAATGACATCATATGGGCTCCGTGGACCCTAGAGTTCGTGCACATGGTAGTGCTGCATAGTCCGTCCGTGCAATGCACGTAGGATGCCGGATTGTGGGCGACGACCTGCCACCTGGTGTTCACCCACATAGTGGAGCCTTACGAGCCACAGCGCATAATGCGTCAGTTTGATTTGTGCCAGGTTGTGCCCCCTCCCGACGGCAGGATGTTGCAGCGAGCGCGTCCACTTGTGAGTCCAACTCCATCCAAGTATCGTTTGCATTTCATACCCACGTACCACGTTCTATGTTCTGACACGAATCCTTCTCGAATGCAGGCAATCAAGGGCAGGCCAACACGCTGAGGACTAGCAAGCTGTCCAGCATGAGTGGATTACGGCTTGGGCGGAGACAGCGCACGTCGAGGTCGTACAGGAGCAGAGATTGTACTATGTACGGACGTTCTGCCAGTACATGGAGTGGTACGTACCACGGTCGCGCTCTAGACTGACCCATCCTCCACCAGAGCGTCCGGAGCAGGTGACACACCAGGAGAGGCTTCGTCACTTGTTCGATAGTCACAGCGCTTCACAGCGTGACGACACCGTAAGAATTGGCAATCTTTGCTCGTTTCATTAATGATATTTGTATTGTTTGTTACTGAACATGTGTTCTCTGTCATTTCAGGTGGAGTGGCTGCAGCGAATCGCAAGCGCATCAGAGACCGCCATCCGCAGCCTAGAGCATATCGTACCAGGGCAGCTGAGCACTTTGAAGTACATCTTCGTGGAGTCGAAGAATGTAATCAAGAACATGAGCTGCGGTCGTTCAAGGGATGACGTCCTACACGCCGCGCACCGAGTCAACAAACAGTGCTCACCTGCTAGGTCATCACGGCCTAGTCGGATCGGCAGGCGTCCTAGTGCTTCTAGTCGGTCATCCGCACTGCAGATCGGCGGGGAGATAAGTTACGTACAAATTTATGTCCTGTTTTTTTTATTACGCCTTATGTTGTACCAACGTCATGTCATCCTACAGCCGCACATTCATGGGGATACATCTCTTCTGCCGTCCGCACCCCATACTCAGACCCTAGAGGCTAGTCACGTAGATACTCATGGCAGTCAATGCAGGCCGACCACCAGAGTCCCGTCCCTCATTTTGCACAAAGTTATGCACAACTCTTCTCTCGTGGACATCCTCCAAAGCAGCACATTCTGTGCTTTCGGAGGCACCGACATCATCATGGTCTCCCGACGGCCTGCGTACGAATTTCACGTACACCATCGGCTTCCTGTATATCGGCGCCTCGGGCTGGGAAGCAATCTACATGTTCTGGCCTCATGCTACACTTCCATTCACCTTCATGAGCTCCCACACGCCCTGCCCTCCCCTACTTCTGTAGGTGATCGCCTCGATGACAAGCTTCTTCATCGTTGTCCCCGTGTCGAAGTCCCTTTGGATGCAGCTCCGAAGCTCGTGAATATTCATCGCTTCAAGCCCCTCCGCCCGGACCACCTTGTACTGGCATCTTGACAGGTCCAACCAATTTGATCTGGCCTGTACGAGACCATTGCCATAAAACACTACCAAGTTATGTATGTTTGAAATTACTTAAAGCAACAACAACTCGATTTACAATACACAATATAACAAACATGGTATGCAATTAACACTAATTAATTAACTTTACACGACTGTTTATATGTGATTATTTCTTCAATTCCCACTAATAAAATAGGACGAAACAAAAAAAATACTAACTAATTACAAGTATTTAATTTGCCACTAATTACCTATGACACAAATAATTACAACATATAAAACACAAGAGAGCAATTAAATGCGAGTAAGTGTGTGAGGGACTGTACTGACTCAGCGATGACATATGTATGAGGGACCACTATAGAGCATTTTCAGTAGGTGTCCCACTTAGGCTGAAATGCGTGCACTCGCCAAGGGCATCCCTCTATGTCGCACTTCACGTCATAGTTTTTTGGGTTAGACTTGACGATTGTGAATGTACACCGCACCAACAAGGCCTAGAATTTGACTACCTCCTGCACAGCCTCTTTGCATTTATACATATCTCCTTGCCTGATCTCGCTTTGGTCGTACTCCCACGGCACACGAGAGCCTTCGTTAATGACGACATTGTTGAACTGCTGTGCGTTCCACTCGGATGGAACCACATGTTGGTCCACAGCATCCTCGTCGTCGAACCCTTCATCTTCTAACAATACCATCTAGTCCTAGTCTTCAAGATCCATCATTTGCACTAGGGATTTCTGCTCCTCACCCTCGTCAGCAAGCCCACTAGCTTGCCTGACTGAAGGAGCTCCTTCCACAGAGTCTTCATCGATAGGATCAGCTACTCGTAGACTTTCGGCCATTGTGTGCGCTGCGCTGTGGCTGGAGTCCTCGACTTCTTCTTCGGCATCGCCACCCCTTTCTTATTTAATCGCCAATACAGGAGTGGGCTTGGCATATGCCTAGGCCAAAAGGACCAAATCCCACCATTCCTTCCTCGCCCTGCGTACATATGACTACCATAACCTTGTTCTCTTGAGCTGCGCTAACTCCCAATATGTGCCCTATGGTGCTTGGTTGGCAAGGCAACTTAATCTCATATCATATACAGTATGGTCCAAGTCGAATGAGTGGAACAATCACCGCATCACAGCGTCCCATGTACGCTGCTCTGTTCTTGTTAGGGTCATGGTAGTCGATTGGAAATAACACAAATCAATCTCCTCAGAACCCTTAAAAATAGTCCCCTGACCGTAGTAAACTTTGAAGTTGGTGGCGTCCGACATATTTGACGTACTACATCGTAAATAAGATTTCCACGATTAACCACATATCTAAAACTAAACTACCCATTGAAAAGGATTATGTACAACATACTACACTACGTAACCGTACATCTAAAACTATATAATTCATTCGGTTAAAAAAATTATCTGAAAGGTGGGCAACCGGACGGGCAGCGCTTCACTAGCTTCTCTTCTTCCCTCTACTCCTCTTTGCTCCTCCCCCTTCCCTCCCCTCTTTCTATTTTTTCTGGATAAAAGTGAGTTATGCCAGAATTTTAGGGTTTTTATAGGATAGATTGTTTAGCCATTTGGAATGGCGTCAGGGACTTGCGGGATCCCTATCGCCATTTGAAATGACGATTTTTCTAAATTTAAATATTAAAAAAATTAGGATCCCTATCGCTGGACTGGCGACCGGTCCCTGTCACCAGTTGACCCTGTTGTTATTTGGACTGGCGACAGGCAACGGCGACATGGACCTCTCTGTACCGTTGAAGCCCCTTGGCGATATGGATCTCTCTGTACTATTGAAGCCCCCTGTCCCCACTTCCTAGGTTACTGTCGTTATTCCAAACGGCGACAGTAGTCTAGTTTTGTAAAAAAAAAAATGACTATTTATTTTTGTAATTTTTTTAAATTAATATTATTTTTAAAAAACCCACCTTATCGTAGGTCCTGCCCGCGACATCGGCGCGGAGAACCACCTTGATCTGCACACCACACACAAAATTTTGGGGGTAAAGGAGGCTCCCATGTCTAAAATCCATACATCGCATCACCTCGGGGAACCCGTCTAGGTACTGCAGCCCGGGTACCTCTCCACCAAGCCCTCGACGAACTCCGTCACCACATCTGCACCAACAAACCCACCAATTCGTAAATTTC
The DNA here is from genome assembly GCA_036346405.1 of Phyllostachys edulis. NCBI lineage: Eukaryota > Viridiplantae > Streptophyta > Magnoliopsida > Poales > Poaceae > Phyllostachys > Phyllostachys edulis. The sequence goes on along the minus strand of CM070549.1, from coordinate 18,522,593 downwards.
TCCAAAAGTGGGCGAAAACCTTCAGATTATCGTCTTACCGAAGCAGCATGAGAATTCCACAGAAACAAGGGAAGCTGTTACGCTATACTGTTGGGAACGTTGATGAGATTCTTGCCTTGGCAGACATGGGGACCTGGAGCCGTTGCCAGAGACGGGAGGCGAAGCTGTGGTGGAATTGGTGCATTGCAGAAGCTTCATGTTGCTGTGCATAGGGGAAGTGAGCTTGCGCTTTGTCGCGGTCATGTTTGTACGTGTCGAGTAGTGAGATTACAACGTTGTCCCCGTGCTAACGTTTGTGTTGACCTGTTGGTAGAATTCCAGCTCCCGGGTTTTTGGCTGGAGTAGCCGGAGTTGAGCCAAATGACCTCCACCTCCGATTCATTTCCGCGGAGCAACTACGGACCGAACTCGCTCCCTGCTGTAAGATCGAGGAGGCCGACTAGAGGGGGTGAATAGGCGGTTTTTAAATTCTTTTGGCTAAAACTGAGTTTTATGCGGAATTATAAATCAATTCGGTTTTGCTCAATTAAAACATAAATCAACTAGTCTTGACTAAGTGCACCAACAATATAAGTCTATTGATAATGATAGCAAACATACAAAGACATATAAGCAATTTAATTCTAGGAATATAAATTGCAATATAGTAGAGCACAAGAAATCAATCACAATGACACAATGATGTTTTACCGTGGTAATCGGAGACTTGCCAATCTCCCCTAATCCACGTTGAGGTGAGCCCAAAATCAATTGGACCGACTTCACGAATTAAGCCAAACACCCCCAAGTTAAGTCCAACCACTTGGACCGGTTCCAACAAGAATTAACACCTCAATCCACTAGGGTTGCTCTCCCTCCACTCTGGAGATGGCAAGCACCAAGCCCCTCACAAACGCCCGGGTCTTCTCACAACCTTCTTTGCGAAGATCACCGAACCACGACGCCTCCACTCTGTCTAGGTGTCAGCAAACACCAAGAGTAACAAGTTTAGGACTCTCACTTGAACTAATCAAGTATCTAAACTCAAGTAGATACACAATCCACTACCTAATGCAACACATGCAGTTAGGGTTTGCTCTCCAAGCTCACTAAGTGCAACACATGCACAAAAGAGATGAGAGGGCTTGCTCTTAGCTCAAGGGAGTGTGTAATGACACCAGCAACTCTCCCACAACCGGCCAAGGTGGGTATTTATAGCCCACACACAAAAACTAGTCGTTGGAAGAGAAGATGCTGAAAAAACCAGCACAATCGGTACTACCGCCGTTCATCGGCTGGTACTACCGCTCATCGGTTCAATAGTCGATCACCAAGACACAACGCCTCAACTAGCCGCTGAAAAGCGGCGCAGATTACCGCTTAACCAACATGCGGTATTATCACGAGGCCGGTCGTATCATTACCAAGGGCAAGACTACCATTTCTCAAAAGACCCAAAAAGGTGCTCTCTGAAAAATACGTACCGCTCAACAAATCGAAACTTCCGGGTTGTGGTCGTACCGCTCAAGGAACGTCGGTACTACCGTTTCACAAAAACAACTAGATCAGCTTTGCTCGATCAGACTAAACACGTGGACGGCTTAGATCAAATGGGCCGTTCGGACCGCGTGTTTTAACCGCACGATTGGGTCACTTTCGCATGATTGGGTCACTTTCGGACGGTCCGAACGGCACACGGTAGTACCGCCGAAGGAAATGTGGTACAACCGCGATGTGGTAGTTCTGCCACGAGGGCTCTAGTACTACCGCACCTCAACAGAGCAACTCATGCTCAAAGGTGTTGTTCTGTAAAAAACGTATCACCAACAATAAATCGGAACGACCGGGTTACGGTAGTACCGCACCACGAGCCAGTCGTACCGCTGAGCGGTAGTACCGCAGACAACATGCCGGTACTACCGATTTTCCTGAGAAAGATAGCAGATTGCATTTGCTTCAATTCAATTTGCAAAACACATTTGCTAAATTGATGCGCAATGCAAACAAAGGTTAATGGTAAGATTCTCAACAAGTTGCAAAACACATTTGACAACTGTTAGAATCAATGCCACAAGGAATAAGATACATAGACTTAAGCCATTTGCAAAATACATTCGCAAACTAAAGTCACATGCTACAAGTATTATGCATGAGCCTCAACTATTTGCAAAACACATTCGCAAATATTGACAACATGCTAACAAGAGCTAGAGCAAACACAATAAGCTATCAACATATGACTAACTCAAGCTACTAATCAAGACCCCTCTTAATAGTACGGCAACCTATGCTAGCAATCCGGTCTTCCATCCAAACACCAAGACCGGTAAAAGACTAGGAACAAATCCTTAGCCCTAGCTAGTCATACCTTTGCCTTGCACAAACACTTGAAGCTTGATAACGCATATCTTTACTTCTAGACCGGGTTCTTGACTTGAATATGTATCATCCCATGATGCACTCTTTTGACTTGATGATCAACTCATGATCATCTCCTTTTCTCGAACATCATTGACACACGATGATTTCCTTTTCTTCAAGTTCTTGATGTCCATCAACATATGATGCATCCTTTACACTTGAACCTTGACTTCAATATCATCAGCACATGATGATCTTTTCCACTTCGGGATCTTGGCTTGAACATCATCAACACATGATGATTTCCTGCATCCCGAGTCTTGACTTGATGACAATCAACTCATGATGTCATCCAAAGTTTTCAACATCATGGAACATAACCTATTTCACCAACTCATGGAAAACATTAGTTCCACAATGTGATTGTCATTAATTACCACAACATACCATTAACTCATAATGGTGGGACAAGATACTTCAATCGTTCCCTCTTTGGTAATTGATGACAACCACTTCAATTACAAATAATTGAATGAGGATAAATATGAGTATGTATAAACTACACAAGTTTTGTATACTCATATGATATGTTTCAAAGTAAAGATCCTTAATATATATGGATAAAGAAATATGGATCAATACTAATGAAACCACAAAACATAGAGTAAACTCCCCCTAGATGTATGCATACATGAATGTATAATGAGAACATATGCACATATTCAAGTTAGACTATTTGTGGAGTTCAACCTATACTTTGGATTTAAGGAATGTAACAAGATATAAGATTATGATGTCGAATGCATACCTCTTTGATTTTCACCTTTATATCCAACTGAGACTAAACAATAGGTATAACAATAGAAGTGTTAGTCTCACAAGTAGATTTGTCATTAATAACCAAAATACTCCATTAACTCATAATGGCGGGTCTAGATTCTTCACCTGCACGGAGGCCGGAGCAGCCCCCGTTACCAAAATGCCCTCGTAATTCGGATGGAATTACCCACCAAATGCCACTGAACAAAACACCCCATCCCACCCCTCGTGTTTGCGTAGTGCTGGCCAGATGGGTCGTGCTCGCCAGTCGCCAAGGCACGACACCCAAGATCATTATAGGCCATGCTAGCCCCAAGACGAAGGCGTGGTCGTGTTTGGGCCGACATCAGCACGGTGGGCGGCGGCCGACAATAAAATAGTGTCGGGCCATGCCAAGCACGGCACGACCCGTGTAGCCTGGCACGGCCCGATTGCGGGGACACCGTCGGGGCGGAGGCGCCGACATCGAGAGAGGCCGCCAGGTCGGCGAGACATCGACGGCGAGGGAGGGAGCCGAGGAGGGAGGAGGCCAGAGTGGAGTGAGGAAGAGGGCGGGCCGGTGGGGCATCGTCGGCGCCGAGGAAGGAGAAGGCGTCAACTGCCGAGTGCTTGGGTCGACTTGGGAAGGGACAAGGGAGGGAGGTAGAGGGCGCCGCTGGCACGAGTAGAGAGGACATGATCCGAGGAGGTCGAAGGCTGGAGCGGAGGGCGGAGGAGGTCGGGGCATCAGCGGCACGGAGGAAGAAGGCGTGGACTGCGGAGGAAGGAGAAGGCCAGAACGGAGGGAGGCAGAGCCACCGAGTGGAGGCCAGAGGGCGCCGCCAGCGTGGCCGTGAAGAAGTGGAGCTGTGGAGGGTGCCGTTCGCCACTAAGATTGCTTGTGCACCGCTGCCATTGCTGCAGCTGGCCAGCCCACCAGACGATCGCACGAGGCAGGGAGGAGAAAGGAGGTAGCGGGGCAGGGGTAGGGGAAAAGAGGCAGCGCCAGGTAGTAGGTAGGGGTGGGTCAGGTCAGATAGTGTGCTCGTGGGCCGTGCCTAGCACAGCGTGGCCCGAAAAAACCTGACCGTTGGAGACAATTTGCCCCCTTTTTACCCTTTTTTCCGTTTGTGTCATAAACATATAGCAAAACAATTCAAAAAATCCCAAATTTTTTCCTATAAATAGCCACCATACCCCCCCCCTCTCATTCAAGACCTCTTCATTCTCCATTCTCTTTGAAACTCACAGTGCAAATTCAAATCAGTGTTGAGCTAATTTGGCAAAATTCAAAAATTTCGCCAAAATTTGGAAAAATCAATTTTCGTCATAAGTCGTGAAAAGAGGTACAATACTATTTTTGTAATACTTTTATTGTTAGTTCTTGCTATGCTAAGATGAAACTAGTAATAGTGTTAGTTTCAATTTTGCGCTTTTAATTCTGACACCTCCTTACGACAGCTTTGCTATTGGTGAATACAAACTTTCACCGGAGAAAATTGCGTCCATGGAGGTAGCTGCGGTTGCCTCAAGCCAACCGGAGGTTTCACCAAAAGGGCAAGGCGGAGTTCCGTAATCAGGCTCCACGGCAGCATCAGACTCCATAGCAACTGGAGCAAAGAGGTCTAGACCATCTACATCGGGAGTGTGGGAGAATTTGTACAGGACAACCAAGCAAGATGGAGTGATAAATGAGGTACAATATGCTATTTGTAAAAAAAAATTGCCATGAATTGTTTGCAAAGTTTACAGGTAGAACAGGGCACTTGCTTAGACATGCTACAAAATGTGGAGCTAAGCAAGGATTGGTGATGAGACAGACACAGCTGCAATACAACCCTGACGGTACGATATGTAGCTGGGACAATGATCCTTAGGTAGACCGCCAATCTCTCTGTCGTTTATTTGCCTCTAACGATTTATCGTTAGACTTTGGCGAGTCTGCTTCTTTCCAAAATTATATTAGGACTGCGCATATTCTTAGATTTTCTACTGTTTCTAGACAGACAACAACTAGGGATCTAATAAAATACTATAATGAACGTCGTAATAAAATAAAGAAACTATTTAGTACGTGCACATTTTTTGTGGCCCTAACCTCGGACATATGGAGTGGTCGGGTTAGAGAGAATTACCTTAGTGTAGTTGTGCATTATATTAATGATGGCTGGGTAATGGATAAAAGGATTATAGGGTTGAAATTAATTGATGTAGCACACACGGGTGAGAATATTGCGAACTGTATTATCAAAGTCGTGGAAGACTTTGGTCTTACAAACAAAATATTCTCAATTGCTTTAGACAACACCGCTTCAAACTCTAGGGCCATGGACATTCTTACTCCAGTGTTGAGTACATACACCGATTCCTTTTTGCTACATCAAAGATGCGCTTGTCATATTATCAACATTATAGTCAAATGTGGTTTGAAGTGGTTGAGCCCGTATATTAAAGCTTTTCGCGATGCGATTTTTTTCTTGAATAATTCTAACGTAAGAATAGCACAATATAAGAACTTTTGCAGGGCCATGGGTGTACGTCCAAGAAAGTTCTGTTTGGACATGGAGGCAAGGTGGAACTCTACTTACCTCATACTTAAGAATCTTTTACCATACAAGAGCACTTTTTCTGTTTTTATTCAAACGCACTATCAAAGTGCTGACGGTAGTATACTATTGACTGAGCAACATTGGTTCATTGCTGAGAAGATACTAGGGATTTTAGAAAAAATTTATGAGGCAACTGTTGCTTTGTTTGCTGTGTACTATCCAACATCTCCTATAATCGTGCATAGTATTTTACATATTGCTACTCAATTGAAAATGTATGAAAATAATATAGTTTTACGTGATGCTATTGTTTCCATGAAATCTAAATACCTTAAATATTGGAGAGATTACCTATATGCATTTGCATTTCTTTTAGATCCTAGGGGTAAACTTGATGCATTTGATAGTGTACTTGAACTTCTTAGTGATGCTACAGGCCTAGACTATACTCACTATTTTGCAGAAGTTTGTTCTCGATTATATGAGGTTTACCAAAGGTATGAAAATAAGTTCCAGGGAGTCTGCTCACAATGACCTCTAGTAGCCACTGCCTTAAGTAGCAAGACAAATATGTGGGGCAAGATCTTCAGTGCCTCTTCCTCCAGGTCCAGATCTCCTTCTTGTACACCGCAGCCTGACAGCCAAGACCCACAAGGGGCGGGGAACTATCTACCTATCTGGACAGCGATACAGTGGATTTCAACTCAGAAGGCTTCGATATCGCGTAATGGTGGCAAGCACATAAGTTAACATTTCTCGTGCTATCCATACTTGCACGTGATGTGTTAACTGTTCCTACCTCGACGGTTTCCTCCGAGACTGCTTTCAGTCTCTCTGAAAGAATATTAGAGGAGAGAAAAACAAGTCTCACAAGTGAGATGGTGGAGATACTTCTATCTGTGAAGGACTAGGAATAAGTTGATTTACGAACACAACACTCTGTGAAAAATCTAGAGTTGCTCGGGGTGTTAAAAATCAGATTTAGACAATGACAAGATATCTGAGCATGTAGAACAATGATGTATTATGTATGTAGAGCTATATGTTGTACTCTTTTTTCCTTTGACAAGGTTTTCTCATTTTGAGTTTTTACTTGGCGAAAGTTTTAACGAGGCAGCCAGTTAGACACTAATAAAGCTCTTTATTACATTTTCAATATGTTTGTCTTTTTTTTTTTCAATTTCCATGTCTACTTCTGAATTATACACATTTTTCTATTTTTTTGGATTTGTTTTTTTTTTTGCTTCTTTTTATTATGTCAGGCCAAACGGGCCAAACTTAGCCCGATGGGCTAAACGGGCTCGTGCTAGCCCGGCACAGTACGAATGACCGACGGGCCATGCCTAGGCTGCTACCCGGCACATGGACCGGCCTAGCACGGCACGAATAGTACCCAGGTCAGAATGGGCCAAGCCGGGCCGCCCGTTTGACAGGTCTGTGTTCGCGTCTCTCTCCCCGTACTCCTGCGACGCCCCTTCCTGTTCGCCCTCTCCTCTTCTCTCGCACGCGCATGAAAGAGCCCCAAAACTAGCCAGAATCGAGATCACCGTCAGCCCGAGTCCCTCACGGCCCGCGAGCTCCTCCTTCCCCGGCGACACTCGAACTCCTCCCTTCTCGACGGCTCACGAGCTCCTCCCTCCCCGGCGGTGCCCCAGCTCGACGCCGATGAGTGCCCCCCCCCCCTCCTCCTCCCCCTTGGCCTCCGTCCTCCTCGCCGACCGCCCTTTCCCTCGTGAGCCGCCCTTACCTCTCAAGTCGTTGGCTGTTTCCCACTAGAATGCATAGATCTGGAATGTTTGATTAAGTTGGTTGTGATATTCTTTCTCACATAGATTAATGCATGATTCATGTAGCTAGTGTTAATTTTAATCATGTGCCCAGAATTTAATGCTTCGGTCTTTCATACTAGCAAACATTAGTGTGTTTTGGATGACGCCTAGTAAATGCATGCTCCTTTTCTGTCCACGAACCAAATGCGTGAATGATTCATGAATATTCGACATGAATTGCTTGGTCTCTCTCTATGATTCATAAATTGTTGTACATGTACATGTTTGGCCGACTGATATATGAAGCCTGAATTTTTTTTTCTCCTTGTGGGCAAGAATGTTAGCTGCTGCAGGTTATGGTTACCATGTAATTCAAGAAAAGATAGAGGTTAGTATGAAGCATTGGATCTGAGCAGAAGCAAATTGTTTGTGCCGAAGGGTTCATCTTGTTTCTTTTCTCGTTGCTACATGATGGCTGGTGCTAGCTAATGTTTGTAGCATGTGTTCTAAATGATGCTTATGTTGGATAATGAACAAACCTGAATATGTGCAGGTATAGCTCTTTTCTCTTCACTTTTTGGTTCTAAAGTTAATCCATAAAAATGTTGTTGTTTACATTGAATCAAACCTGAATATGTGCAGGTATAGCTCTTTTGTAGTCATGTACCCAACTAGCATCAGCAGCGAGGTTGGCTTGATATACATCGCTGCATGAGCAAATCAACAGTTTGTTCTTGGTGGGCACTAGTCTGGAGCAGAGGATCAAACTCTTTGTAATCTGGATGTGAGATGGATTGCCATGTCCAACTTGTAAAGACCAGTATACTCATGTCCAACTTGTAAGGACCAGTATAACTGCATTAATATTATAGCATCTTTGTTTTTTTGTGGTTCGGACTATGATACGAATTTGTCTCATTCATATACATTCATAATTGGATTATGATATGAATTGATGTTATTTCATTCATATTGTATGAATTTGTCTTGTTACATTCATATGGTATTGCATTCAAATAAACTATCGGTCTGGACAAATTTGTAAATAAAAAATTTGTGTACAAATAGAAAAGAGTAAGAAACAAATAGACTTGAAGTGTTAAAACCAGAAGTAGCATGGTCTTTTTGTCTTCAATCCTCTCTTTCTAGGTTTTGGAAGCTACCTCTTACCAAGCGTTTTCCTCAGCCAGCTCTAAATTCTCAAAAGGATTTGGAAGCTAACCTCTTACCAAACATTTCCTTCAGCCAACTCTAAATTCTCAAAGGAGTGGATCCTTGGAAGAGCAGGAACTGAGAGCTAAAAAAATAAGGAACAGAGCTCTACCAAACGAGTCCTTAGTTGAGATCCTCGCGGCTTCATTTTGTGTTATACGGTTTTACCCCACCATTGTAGCAAAAATTAGACTTTATGCAAATGGTAGATATGCACTTGTTCCAAATAGATTGGATCTATCCTAGCCTATTTTGGTTGCATTTGGCAAATCCGAATAAAAAGTTTCTCGCAATTGGAGAAGGCTTAGGCCATGTTTGGGAGAGTTGTAGCTTTTGCCAAAGCTGAGTTTGGCCTTCTGAGATAAAAAGCTACTGTAGTTGATGGTTATATCTTTTTCTGAAAGATCGTTTGGCAATCTGGCTTTTTATTAGGCTAACTGGCTACTTGTGGATAAATGTTGAAATGTATGAAATACTCTTAAGGGTTCTGAAGGCATGTTATTGTGCTGATTTAGCGTATACATGGTTGTTTTTTTACAGAAATATTGATTAAAAGACTTAGTTGTATTAAGATATGAACAATTGAGCAGCATTTTCTAACGTCCAAAATTATTGTTACAAATTACACGCATTCAAATCTTTAGTTCCAGCAACGTCTCCCTTTTTAATGACAAATTTTTGTAGCCACGTATCTTGTGTGTGTATAATCAAGTAACATTAGGAACGAGATATATATATATATATATATATATATATATATATATATATATATATATATATATATATATATATATATATATATATATATATATATATATATATATGACAGAAGATTATGCAAACAACAAATCGCGTTTGCATCTGAATCACTGGCACCAGACTCCATGGCACCATTCACTACTAGAATAAAAGAACATTGTAACACATGCTCACTACTAGAGTAAACGAACATTGTACACATAAGAACAAGAACAAGAAAAATAACTATATGCAAGTATTGTGTAGGGACCTAATCAGATGCATCAAAGACATCCATTCACAACGATCAGTTGAACCCAAAGAGGTTGATGTTTAGAAGAGCAGTATATCCTTGAAATAATCATGAACCCAAAGAGGTTGATCTGCAGCTGGAACTTGCTCTTCTTAGATGGGATGTCTCTTTTACCTGCAAATTGAATATTAGCAATAAATTAGTGAACATTAGCACTAAGCAGCAATCACTCATGATTGTTTATGACTGTCCAGATGGCCTTCTCGGCTCGTTGCAGCATCCCTCTAGTATTTAACCTGTCCGACAAGCAATTATCAAGGGTACTAGAGAAATGTTTTCTAATCATACGAATGTATTCAGTATATTCTTTTCACAAAATTGCTATACAAATCACCCTAGTTGAGAATTATCCAGCATTGCTTTTTTATTTATGGTTCAACCAATTCAAAACTTAGAACATTCTCACAGTATGGCACAGATCAAGAACAATAAAAAAAGTTCAAACTTCCAACAGGAATTAATGCTAACTATCAGTCTATGTCACAATAGTTCTTTGTCATTCACGGTTTCTGAACCATTCATTTAGATACATTGAACCACAATTTCTGAACTACAACTATTCATTCATATCTACATGTGACATGGATCAGCAGCATCAGGCAAAAGCGCGAGAGCAATCTGATTAATCTATGCACACTTGCTCGAGCTAGCTCTTGCAACCACTAAACTACTCCTTGCTTGATGCCAGAACACAGAACACATTCACTAATGGCATACACTCAAATCAGGCAAACGTATATGTCGATCTAGACCCATGCAAATTTGTCTAGATCAACATACACTTACGCAAATCAGATCGAGACGGAGGGGGTAGGGAGAGGATAATTACCTTCGGATGGTGTTGGTGGTGTCCAAGTCCAACTATGGGAGGGCTGCGTCTTCTGGTTGGTGGCGGGTAGGGGAGCCGTCGGGTAGCGGCGGCCTCTAGATCTGGTCGTGCGTAAACCCCACTTGAAATCAAGAGCAGGGGCAAATTACTCGGATCTGAACCAAGCACTACCACTAGTACCAGGGGAGAAAAATCAGATCTGAACCTTGGAGTTGAAGGAATGAGGGATGTTGTACCTAGGGATTGGAGGCGGTATTGGCACCGGTTGAGAGGTGCAGCGGCAGCGGCGACAGGAGGGAGGCGCTGGCGTCTGGACAGCGGCTGGGGCTGGCATCTTCTGACGATTCGGGCGGCGGCGGTGACCTGGCATCGTCGAGAGGCGGGATAGAGTGAGGCTTCACGTCCGCGAAGAGAGGCGGTGGGAGAGGAGGATGGAGAGGTGGCGGTGATGAACCTTGGGGCGCCAAATACCCAACCCGACTTGCCGGCGGCACGGTCTGGATGGGGCAGCGCGTCAAGTCGCCCTAGGGTTAGGGCGAAGGGGGCCGGACAAACGGGAGTCAGGAGGGGGAGCAGATCGATTCTGGAATGCTATTTATCCGGTGGCATCTGGTGAGTAATTTCTGCTAACTTTCGATGGCAAGGTCCTAAGTTCAACCTGCAAAAAGCCTTAGAAGCACCTCTTGTTTGATTCGGCTTTGGCTTCTGGCTTTCGGCCTAGAAAACCGGAAGCCGATCCAAACGGTCGGCTTTTCGAAACGGCTTTTCCCAAAACCGTTTTCTCATAGAACATGCAGAAGCCGGAGGCGGGGAGCCACCCGCGGGGAGCTTCAGCTTCATGCAGCCCCTATTCCCAATTTACCCTCGAACTTTAGGGGTATTTACCGGCCAAATGCCATCGAACAAAACCGGTTGCCTCCCCTCCCCCACCCCCTGCACGCCTGCCCGCTCAGCTCCTCAACACCTCAACCCCTTCCTCCCGTTGTAACATCCCGATTTTCGAGGCTTTTTGAAAATTTTTGAATTAAAATTAATCATTCGATTTTATTAGATTAATAAAGCTTAAAATTGAAATTTTAGAAAAACAAAAAAAATTAATATGAGTTAATCATACTGTAATTAAATCAAAATTTGGTTTACTTGAATTTCCTAATTTGTTTAAAGCCTTTTTCTTTGTTCTGAAGTTGAAAATGATTTATTTAGAAAATTAAAAGCTAAAGTTAAGTTATAAATAATTTTATTAAGTTCCAAATAATTCAAAGAATTTCTGTGCATTTTTATTAATTTTTTGGACTTAATTTACTATTTTCTAAATTCCTTTTTGATTTGTGGTTTTTCTGTAATTCGAAAATCTATTTTAAATCCCCCTTTAGCTGGGCCAAAAGCCTCAGCTCCCAGCCCATTTTCTCCCCACTGGCTCACATTGCCTGACCCGACTCTCTCTCTCTCCCTTCTCACCGATAGGGGAGCCCCACCTGTCGGCCTCCCCTTGTGCTTCTTCCTCCACGCCCCTTTTTGCCCGTTGCCGCCCCATGTCGCGCTCACGTCAGCTCGCCTCCCCCATCCCGTCGCCTTCGCTCATCCCTATCGTCATGCATTGAATGCCGTGATTTCCACCGCCCCCGCTCCCCCTATTTTCTCCTCCCCTGCCTCACACTCGAAGGCCGCCCATGCCCTGTAATGAAAGGCACCAGCCGCCTGCCACCCCATGTCACAATCCCCTTCACTGCTCCTCCTCAGCCCCTATAAAGGCGAGCACCGGATGTCCCTCAACCTCCTCCTCCTTTTCCCCCTTTCTCCCTCTCTCCCTCGCCTCCGTTCGCCAGGATTTCGAGCTCAAACCCCATCGTCGGAGCTCGCACCATCGGAGTTTGTGCCGCCGTCGAGGATCCTCTACCGCCTCCTCCTCCACCGTTAGCATCACAAGGTTGCGGGCTACACAGTCTTAGCGCCTCCTCACCACTGAGCCCCACCGACCGCCATCGCCCTTACGCCTCGCCTCGCCGCCTGCTTCTCCGCCACGGCCACCTCCTTTTGCGTGGTCGCCAAAAGCTTGTGCGCTAGGTTCGCCGTTCCTCCCTCTCGGTGCCCTCATGAGGTTTCGCCATGCAGCCAGCAGAAGGCCACGCCCTCTGCCCGAAAGTGCCACTATAACACCCCGGCTATGCGGAAGCCAAGATGCTACCTAAAAGACTAACGTACAACGTCAATACGGAATAATTTCAACCATTTTTCAAACAATAATAATATTTTAACCAAATGGAACTAAGATATTTCTCTACAATCTGGCAAAACCTCCTTTGTATAGATGGCTATACCGAAGGTTCAACTAGTTTAATATAGCATCAATCAATAATCAAATCATCCAATTTAACGAATCAACAAAGGACATCCAGGATAAGCTAAACAACTATAGCATAATCAAAAGGGCATCCATAATCTTCTAATCAACCCTATTACAAATTATTGAGACTCTATTGAACCAATTAATTTCAACAACTCAATAAACCATCAACCAAATATTATAACCCATCACAAAAATTAAATAAACTCAATCAACAAATGAATAAGAACATAAATGGATCATCTATGACCACAAATAAAACAACCACCACGAAGGATGGTCACAATCTGAATCTAGAGCAATTATCAGGAATAGAAATTGTGGCTAAATGGACTAGGTTATTCATTGTGGTTAGTGATTATGTGACGTGCACCAAGTCTACCCCCTTTCCATGCATGTCGCTGCCTCGAGAGGTACCTAGCAAGCACAACACAGCAAGTGTGAGTCCACGACTTAGCAAAGTGCAATAGTAAATCTAACATAGCATCACAAGTAGTCAAAGGGAAAATAAACAATTACATCATGAACAACATCATTATATACCACAAATCCATCTCTTATGATAGCATCAAAAGCATTCAAAGGGAGTAAACAATCACACCTTTAAAAAATATTATATGCCGAACAACCAAATCCAAATCTTATGCAGAAATGCGATGAACATGTCATGAATGCACCTCTTCACTTCTTAGCAATTACCGGTAATGCCGAGTAGGGTATCCGTTGATACCTACTCATGGCCTGTGCCCTCTAGGCACGGGGATCCAAGCTCACACTCCAAGTCATGTAACAGCTTCTCACCGACCTCACCAATTAGTTACATGACTTTCCCGCGAATGTGGGAACAAAGCTCGTCCAATGCATGATGGGGACCTAACGCCCATCCAATGCCCGACGGGGACCTCAAGGAAACAACCCCTTGGCTACCACGTAGTCCAAGGTTCAGAAATGAATGACATGATGTAAGATTTAAAGCACGATACCAAATCATTATTGTCATCATTGCCATTCACACAAGGGGGACATCAGCCCCAAGAACTCCACTCACCGAAAGCATTCCCGAGAGAACTCCAAGGCGTAAATATGGTGGCGAATTCAAAGCATCACCACCTCCATCCCTCATGCTCCAAATGTGAGGTTCTCGCTTCAAACCGCATGAACAAATCACAAGCAGCAGATAGAGAAATGGAAGTAGCATCCCAGGACTTGAGTTGTCAGACGCCTTCTTGAGCTTGGTCTCGAGTTCCATCATGGTGGTGGCCTGCTTGGCGGATGATGGCGGCGAAGCGCCAGGATGGCGCTATCGCCTCCACGACCTCGAGCTTGCGGCGCCAAGTTGAACTCCTCGATCACGCCGCAAACAAATCCGGCAACTAACTGGATGGAGAGAAAGGAAGATTTTGATTTGAAGGGGAACTCAACAATCACATCCAATCAAATCCAAGCAAGTTAGGGCTTTCTTACCAACAAAAGGAATCAGACCGAATCGATGGATCTCCACTACACCCCAATCCAGCAGAAGTGAAGGAGGAGGAGTAGACAAGAGTTCCTTGGGGTGGCGTGTGCTTCAGCGGCTTCGGATTTGGTGAGGCTCGAGCTCGATCGTGAGAGGAACGAGGGACGGCGAGCAGGGAACAGCGACGGACCAGGCAAGCGGCGGCGACCAAGTCAGAGATGGTGTCCGCAATGCCGAGGGTGGCGGCGGGCCAAGACTCCACGATCTGCTCCAGAAGGCGGTATGAGTTCTTCTCCACCACCGCGCACCGATGACTTGGGGCCGACTCGGCCATCGAGGCGACGACGCGACGGGAGGCGGGAGCCATGAGCTGCAGGAGGAGGCGGCGGAGGAGGCGGCGGCGGCGAGGTCGAACGGCGGTGGCGGCGAGCGACATGGCGGCATTTAGCACGCTGCGGCGGGAGCGGGAGGCTCGGCAATCAAAGCGGCGGCACCCATGGCGAGATAAAGCGGCGTGGAGAAAGGAAAGGGGGAGAGTAAGAGGCAGCCTAGGGTTTAGAGAGGGGAGGCGACTTGGGCTTTTTGGGCCTTAGGTTCTAATTCCCCTCCTAAATCCTGAAGTTCGACCCTAAAATACGACTTCTATTTCCTCTTTTTTCTCATTTAGCTAAATGGGATATTACAGCCACCGCGTCGCCGGAGGTGACATGGCCGCCATGTCCTGGCGCCACCTCTGCCTCCTTTGCTGGCGTGGCGTGCGCACGTGTCACGCACATGTGGCAGGCCCTTGTGCTATGCGCCCGGTCCACCGTGGACCGACGCACGCACGTGGACCCAGTCCACCAAACTGGGGCCCACTCGTCAGTGGCTCAACCCTTTTTCCTATTGAAAAATAAATCCAAAAATACGAAAAATTCATTTTTATCATTTCATGTATTTTCAAACTTCTGAGAGCCCGTTCTCCTCTGTTCGAACTCCGATTCAAGCAATTCAAATTTCTAAATTCATATAAATTCAAGATCTAGCTATCTACACTAAAATTATTTAATTTGGAGTTCATTTGGATTTATTTGAATTTGCTTTGTCTTCACGTGTATATTTTGACGACTTCGAGGAACCCAAATATTGCGAAGAAGTAGAGAATATTGCAAGTTACATCTTTGATCATATTGAATCCCAGTATTTCAAATTATTTGAATTCTGTTTTAAGCTATTATTGCATGCGTATTTAAATTCAAGTAATTTAAATCTATGTTTTAACTTTATAGTTATTTCTAATTCCTTTGTACATCCAAACTTGAATATTGATTTAACCACCCCTTGATACCATAGTTAAAAGCTAGTTGGTACATTAGTATGAACTAGAACATGTTGTGAAACTCTATGCTTAGTTAAACCTTAGCTCAAAAATATTTAATTTGGGGAATATAGCCAAAAGTTCAACTACGATTTAAAAGGATACTATGGTATGGTCTATACCAAGGATCAAAATCCCGGCTGGTAACCGGCGGTTACCGGCCGGTTACCGGATATCGGAGGGTGGCCGGGAGATGAATTACCGGTGGTTTTTTTCAATTTTCAAATGAATTTCAATTGAATTTAAACGAATTTGCCGATTTGACCAGAATCGGCGGTTACTTAATAATGGGAGGGGGCCGATTCTACCCTCCTAAGTTAGTGATCCTTGGTCTATACCATAGAAATTTATGAAATGATTTGACTTGTTAAACAAAAAGAAAATTGGTTTAGACTTAGGTGAAATGGATGTTTGGATGGTGCACGTTGATACACGGGATCGAGTCATTTCTATGATCGAGGCCCATGGGTTTTATAGAAAGTTGCCCAGGTCAATTAAGGACCGATCTTCGAGCGCATTTTGCTAAGCCCTATTGTACTACCACATGTTCTGAATGGGCAAGACCTAGCTAACTAATTTGTAACATTTCACCATGGTCGTGTCATCCGGTTACGTGGGTGTCTTTATGAACTACTTTTATGTATTCCCACCTAGCGCAAAAGGGGGCCTGAACCCGACGGGTTTCTATCCAAAGGGGGCGAAACCTTAGCGAGGTGGGACTACGGTGGGATGGCGCATTGTAAAGGCCTTGACACGTGCTCTAGACTGCTTACTTAAGGTAGTGAGCGGTGGTATCAACGGATGCCAAACAAACTAGAGGATTTGTGTCTTATGGGTAAAGTTGTACCACCTCTGCAGAGTGTAAAACTATTCAAATAGCCGTGTCCACGATTATGGACATGCTAGCAAAGCCACTCCAAGTTAGATTTTGGTTTTGGTTTCAAAAGACCTGTTAAATGGTTTTGGATTTCTTATCCAATCAAGAAATTGGGTGAGTAGCCATGTGATAGGAGGGTATCCTTCACCACTCTTGTGTGAATGTTATCTGACTATAAAACTTGAGTCTTAGAAAATGAATTTTAGCTATGGAATAGACTGCTTCGAAACTTAGTACAAGTATTTGGAAATAAATATTGCTTTATGCAAAATCAGCTCTATAAGCCTTCCTTTGATATATCCCTGCATGGATTATAATTCTGTTAATTTGGTCTAACTTGCGGAGTACATTCATTTGTACTCACCTTGCTTGATAAAATTGTTTATCAGGAGAAGAGTTCTACGAGGAGAATGAGAACTTGGACGACTACGCTACGCCCTCCAAATGATTGTCTGTGGCGAATCGTGTGGTTTACCTTATTGCTTTTTGCTTTCGCTGTATTTTGCTTATTAGCTGTATGCCCCCTTTTGTAACAGACTTTAATCATTATCAATGAATGACGTTTTATGGTTATGCTATCCACTTTTGTTGACTGTGTACATTAGCTGTTCCTGGATTAGTGTATGAAGCACAAAGAATCCGGGATCCTTCGCTCCTGGGTTCGACACCCGTGCGCCTCCTCCTCCCGTGCCGGCGAGGCCGCGCTGGTCCTCCTCCTCCCCCCAGAGCGGCTGCCATCTTCTCCCCCACCCAGATCTGGGTGCCTCCACCTCGGCTCCTCTGGCTCGCCCTCCTCCTCCCCGTCGCGCTGGTCCTCCTCCTCCCCTCGAGCAGCTGCCCTCCTTGTCCCCCTCCCTCCTCCCCCGACGCCAGCCCCCTTCTTCCCTTGCCTTGGCGCCCCCACCATTCTTGAGCTCCCAACTCCTCCTCCCCAACATCGACCTCCCATCGCCCGATGCCCAACTCCTCCGTCCTCGGTCCTCCTCCCCCACCACCGCCATCGCCGCCCTCCTCCACCTCCACCTCCCTCCTCACCGGCGCCTCCTTCCCCGACTCCCTCCTCCTCGGGCTCCCTCCCCCAGCCACACGCTCCTCAATCTCCACACCCACGCCCGCCCACCTCCTCCTCCCCCGGCACCCTCCTCCCCTAGTCTCCTCCCCCGGCTCCATCCCCCTCACCAGCCTCCTCCCCCGACTCCATCCTCCATGCATGGCGGTACCCCTGCAGCTATGAAATTGCTAGCTTGGTGTTCATGTGATGAAATGCATTACATCTTTGTGTTGCAATGGATAATTCAGTGTGAAAATGTGCATGTTCTTGGTGCTTAGATTTTCCTGATAGGTAGAGTCATTCCCTTTCATGGATTTGTATGGATTCTGAAGTTCGATTCTGTAACTGATGTTTGAACAATTTGTGTATGTTTATATGTTTGTTTTTCACTGGATGAACTGAAGAATGAAGTTTAATGTTTATGATGTTGATCCTGCTGTTGTGGATTGCAGTTGGGTTCAACTGTAATTGGGTTGAAGACCAAGGATGGTGTTGTCCTGGCTATCGAGAAATGTGTGACCTCACCGCTGCTGGTAATTGCGTCTTTACTTTTTTTTTTTGAGATGCTAAATTGTATGATCACAAAACATGCATTTGGATATGTAGTTGTAAGTGTTGTTGACTAAACATATTTATGATGGATTTCCTTTTATCTGGATGATGTTTGCATTCTCATGGTTGTCCAGCAAGAGAAATCTTATCCTTAGGTAGGATCGCATACTTAGGTAGGTGAGGTCCTTTGGGGTGATCCTTTTTAGACATGGATGTTGGTGGTGGTGTTGCTCATCGAAATCTCTACGTGATATGTTCATAATGAATTAACAGAGATGAGCAATGCAGTGTGTAGTCCCACTAGCAAAAATATGTGATGATTATTATATGTATATATAAATCCATGATACCGTCCACACAAACGTTGTAATGCTAACCCCTATGAGATGACATTGGTGTGGCAATATCTTATTTCATTTCCAATGCTTCTTTAAAAGTTAAAAGAATCTGATCTGAACTTGGTGATGTTTGATTTTTCTAGTTTAGAATAGAGATGTATATTTGTGTTAACAACATTGTAACAAAGTAGTTATGTGGGCAATAAGAAAGGTTAGAAAGGACGTATTTCCTGTTTGATTGGTTTTGATCAATTTGATACAATCAATTAAATCTGAGCTGCATGTAATATTTACTAGCTCTTGGTTCACAGAGTGGTTGATTGGATCAAGCAACATAAGTCTGGGTGTCAGATATTTCCAAATTTCATAATCCAATTAGTCAAGACTAATGTGGGTATATGATGTTAAATTTGTTATATTCCTTCTTGTAATTGAGATTTTGCGATACAAATTTAAGTATACGATGTCTAATTATTGGTCTTTGTTACTTCTTTATTTTTTGGGGTACGTGTGAGGGTGGAGGTGCCTAACACTGCCGATGCCGGTCCCAAGCCCGGGAAAAAGTGGAGAGGGCATGAATTGTCACTTTGTTGTACTGAACTAACTAATCTAAACATTGTCACTATGTCACTAATTCTGTATATTGTATCAATCATTCCAAATATCGACAGTTCTTGGCATGACAATGGCAGTGGAACTTATTGATCTCCTTGATTCACATGGTGGAGAAATTCGTACAACATGCTTCAATTCGGTGCTTGATCAGTTTTATGACCTAATTGAGGTTGGTAAGGTGTACTTGATATCTAGAGAATCAGTTAAATTTGCTCAAAAGTAGTTTACAATGACTATGAAGTAACTTTGGATGCCTCGACATTTATAGAAATTTGTTCGGATACTCTTATTGTAATTATATCCATTAATGCATGTTCCTGTTACATATACAGCTCAATTGATACAAATTGTCCATAATTGCCTTCACTGATTGTTATTGCAATGTTTAATGTTTGTGTCTATGTAAAAATTGTCCATAATTGCCTTCGGTTGAATTTCAGAATAATGATTGCAGTGGTTAAATTTTTTTAGTGTTCATGCTATTAAAATTGCTGCTACCCATGTATGCCATGGAATTGTTGACTGACTGAGCATTATCAAAAGTTAAATTCTGCTAGCATGGATTTGTTTTTAATAATTATTTATTGTAATATTTATTCATTGTAATAATTGTTTTAGTTGTATTCATTATTCAATATAATAATTATGTGTAATAATTACTTACTGTAATAATATTTGTTGTAATAAATATTTATTATAATAATTATCGTTAAATACGTTAGTTGTGGTTTATTACGTTGTTTACGGTATATTGTCATTAATCGCGGTCAATATCGGTAGTTCTCGTTAATTGCGGTAGTTCTCGTCAATTGCGTTAGTCGTCAATTATCGTTAAATATTGTTAAATATCGTTAAATATCATTAAATGTTATTAATTGCGTTAAACGACATCAAATAAGTCATTACTGTCCTCAGGGGCATTTCAGACATCTCCCATCTTGGAAGTCAGAGCAGACGTACCAAACACCAAATCGAAAAAGCCAAATTGCTCAAATTTATAGCCAAAAAGCCTGCAAAGACAAATGAAACCACTTTCAGAAAAGCATAGCCGAAACAAACATGTCCTTTGTCTTTCGGCCCTGCTTTGGCTATGGCTTACTTGTTAAGTTGCTACAAAGCTAGCCCGTTTGATGGGCTTCCGGCTTTTTTGAAGCCAAAGCCAGCTTAAAGCTCCTCCAAATAGGCCCTTATGATTTAGACTACACTAGTAGTACGGATGACAATCGGGCGCTGTGGGCACGGGTAGTGTTTGTCCATATCTATGCTCGTCACCCTATCTTTCGCCCACAAGCATGCCCGCGAAGGACGATGGGTAGAGAAGCTCGCCCATACTTGCCGCCCGTGGGTATCCGTCGTCCATGGGTATGCCCGTGTACCCGCCAAAGAGGCGAGGGGGCTCCAAGTATGCCAGGGGTGCACATTCCAAGGTGCTCAACGAGGTTGTCCACACAGACATGCTTACGGCACTGAACTTGCGACTCAATTTAAGTAGAAAAAATCCCGGTGATGGATAACGATATGATGACGAGGACCATACTTCTGCAAGATTTAGTAACTGCTCAGCAATTGTAGCACTAGATGATGGTGTAATAATACCTCAATTGGAGGTTAGTAGGAATTCTTGGGAGCTCGATGAGTGTCCAGCTAAGACAGACATCCAATATTTTTCATAACATTGTCGAACAGTTAGATGAAGCACAAGTTCAGCATTCGGCTTTTAACTCAACTGAGTTCTTGAGATAAACTGATATGGACATGTTGGCCTTTGTTTGCGAAGATGCCCCGTGTGCAGACTATCAAGCAGATAAACCAACAACAGTCAAGGTTGCAGTAGAAATGGAACTTCTGAGGATCAATGACTATATTCTACTTGATATAAACTCAGCATTATACCCTCTCAAGCCTGATGGGAACTGCTCAGACTTGCCTTGCTCCATTCTTTTAGAGGAGGTACAGATCATTGATTTTCCTTCAGATGACGTCTTCAAAATGCTTGTTCAGTCAGAGACAGCTGAGATGGATATATCTGAGGAAATATTCAAAGATGATTTTGACCCAGCAAGACGTTTCTATGAATCAATGGTTAGCTCTGAGTTGGTGCTGGTCGATGATACATTCAAATCACAACCTACACCTATTTTAACTCATGATATAGCAGTGAGATCTATGGTCCCCCAATATAAGAAGTAATATGCTCCCTGAAACCACTTCCTGTGTCTGCAGCCGACGGAA
Organism: Phyllostachys edulis; assembly: GCA_036346405.1. Lineage (NCBI taxonomy): Eukaryota > Viridiplantae > Streptophyta > Magnoliopsida > Poales > Poaceae > Phyllostachys > Phyllostachys edulis. The sequence continues at coordinate 18,501,223 of CM070549.1, read as the reverse complement.
TTTATTTGGATTGGCATCTTTTATTGGAAGGGCCATGCAACAGGGAGATCTGCTCTACTTATGTAAGCATGGTTGAGGAGGTAAAAACTTGCCATTTAAGTTCTGAGCTACAAGCCTGCAAGTTAGTTGTCAGCAGACATCAGCACTTGGCATTGATTTTCTGAAGGATTTTCAGAGAAGTGCAAAGCTTCAAGATGAGGACAAACAGAATGATATTTATGTTCCTGCCCCTCTACCTCATGATCCACCTGCTATCTTGGAAACAACTCAAAATTACAGACAAGACAGCGATACCCATGCATGATCGACGGGTAAAAGGGGCGATGGGCACGAATAGAGCTCACCCATGTCCGCGCCCATTTATTCGATGCGCAGAGAACCGTCCTCATTTCCATACCAATGGGGAAAAAAGACCTTATATCTGGCTCCATTAGGGTAATTGCTCACAGACACACGGGTAATCGGACACAATTGTCATCCCTAACTAGCAGCATTATCATCCAGAAAGCGGGTAATCGGACACAATTACCATCCCTAACTAGCAGCATTATCATCCAGAAAGCATCATGTAACATAGCCCATCGGTATCGTTGTCCACTCATCCTGGATAGTAGTCCTAAAAAAGTTCTAAATGACTTGTAAGCAAACTCCAGTCACACACTAATGCGGGAGAGGTACGTGACCAATTAGCTCCCGTTTAGAATGCATAATTCTCACAGAAATTTTGTGAGGAACCCCACGTCCAATGAGGGTGGATGTTTACCACTTACCAAAAATCCCACAAACCTGAACCACTTCATCATTTTACCATTTCATGTAGCATTCACGCACGACATTGTTGCAGTCCTTACCAGTGAGAATCGATCAAACTGGAGACGTACAGACCGTTGCCCCTATTGCGAACTTCACCATCGACATGAAAGGTTCGATGCGTTTCGGGCAAAACAGACATCAATCGTTCGTCAATACCATTGATCGCATGCAAAGATATCATCGACATGGCAAAAGCACAACTTCACTTTATGCTTGTATGGTCTACAAACTCTTTGAACTGCTCTTTGTATTATGTGGGGGTTGACAAAAGGCCCCGAGGATTTCGCCGTCAGTGTAGTACTTTTGGTCTATAAATGAGGCATAGCATGTGCTACTACTAGCTTTCTGAAGCGTGCAGCTGCTTCTTCACTGAAAGCGCCGCCGCTCGGTACCATGCAGCTGCAGCCATTGCTCCTGGATCAGGAACTGAAGCCAGGAGGTCGGCAGCAATGTATGATGATCGCCCTGCCTGCAAGTACAATCGAATTTCATTGCTATAGGAACGAAATATAACCAAAGGAGAAGGGTATAAGAGAAGTAACCCTTAGTGTAGCAATCCTACAAGAGTTTTGCAGAGCTAAATAAACGTTTTGTGGGATGGGACAAGTGGAAGAGCGTACCTTTGCTTGCATCTGTTTAGTGGATTCAGCACCAGCTGATGCTGCTTCAGAAGAAGCGATAAAGGCGGTCACAGGATCATTCCCGGCTTTAAGAGACTGTTTTAAGCACAAGAGTTCATCAAATAAGTTGGGAAATAATGCAGTAAGAGCAGGTAGATTTAAGAAGCAAATTTAACCTGTTTCAGAACTGTAGAAGCAGGAATAAGAGCATCTAGCATTGTGCGGTATCCTGCGCTAGCACCACCATATTTGCTAACAGCGGCAACAGAGGATTCTAAAGCATCAGCCCCTGTAGAAAAACAGCATACTTTGTTTAGTTACTTTAGTATGTAAATTTCCTGAGAGATGGTCAGGACAATCATAATGGTCACATTTCTTACATTCGTTTGCAGTAATAGTTGTGTTTTGTTTTAAGCTTGCATATGCAGCCTTGCAGAGTATGTCATACCTGGAGAATAGTAGGAAATCAGAACTAGTACTGCTGTAGAAATTATATGGTCAATAATGAAACGAAGAGTAGACAATCACAGATTTCTTACAGGATTCCACTTGTTCCACCCATCACCCTTCGGACTGTTGCCCCAATCTCATTTATTGTTCCAGATGCATCATTCATAGGGTAACTGGCAAAGAGAAAATTACACTAAAAATAGGTCAACTTGTATGTGTGACTGAAATAAACAGCCAACTTAAAAAGGTCAAAATTAAACACCGACACAATGACTCAGAAAAAGACAGCAGCTGGCCTTAAACACACAGTGGAATACCTACTAATTAATAAGACATAAACTTGTCTTGAAAAAAATTATAACCACATTGGAGGTTGTCAAGTCATATGACATTTCTGCAGGACAGGAATCAAAATTTAAATTTAAAAGTTTATTGATGATAGCAAATTGTGGGGATTAATGTATTTTTCATCATATTTCAGCATCACCATAGTCTCTTACCTAACCTTCAAGAATAAAATATAAGAACACTGTAGATACCAGGAATCACTCAGCAAGAATATGTAATGCTTGATGCTTCCAACTTACCGCTTTTTCATATCTTCGAGAATAGCTGTTGCACCTCTGTGCATCTGAAAAAATACCAATTCTTCAAAAAGCTATCATCGTATAAACACTAAATCGATAAACCCCTATTAGACTCACCGTGGTTCCACAGTCACCGTCACCCACTTTACTGTCCCATTCATTTAGGGTATCCTTGAGATCGATAATTTCTTTAGCAACTGCTTCAATAGCAGCCTCCAGAATACACCCTTGCTTGCTTAGCTCCTGAGGCTGAGAAAGAATCTGCAGAACAATAGCTAATTCATCATACTAGTGAAATTGCAAGTGGCGACTGATGGACATGCATATTCCAGTATGGTAAAAAAACATACAATGATCTTGACTAAACTTGCTGTTAGAAAGGAGAATGTTTTCAGAGTTCTCTTTTTCATTGCCACTGTTTTTCTCCTCACCTCTGGTTCTGACATCAAGTAACCGAGATAGAGCAATACTAGGCAACAAATGAAATAGACACCTGTAACCCATGCAGAACCAGCAGAGAACAATATGCGGTTCTTGTATACTTCCACATAAAAGTGCATGTGGACCTACTCCCAGCAGGATAACCTTAGAAAAGAGGATTTTGCTTTACCTCGTCATCCTTCATTGAAGGTGATGGTGGTACTGGAACGGGAATTTTTGCTGGAGGGCGATTTCCTACAATCAACACAAAAACTTAGAAAACTGGCAATTCAACAAGAACAAAAAAAAAAGTTGTGATAGAGCTTAAAACTGTTTGCTGAGCACGTGTAAATATTTCCCATGAAAATGTTTCATATACTACCAACCTCATACTAAACGTGTACTAAAAACTAAAAATATATCTAGAACTTTGGTAACTCTCCATTCTCTGGGTGAATTTATCTGCATCCACCTACCCTGTTCTACGGCCTCCAATTGGTGTTTATACAAAGAAAAGTTTGTGAGTGCAGTGTTGCCCTCTAAATGATGAAAACTACATACTCATGACATGTTAGCTAGTAAGAGCAGGTAGAAAAAATAGAACAACACTGCATCAAACCAACCTATAATCCAGATATAAAGTAGCTAAAGGCTGCAGACATCACTAAAGAATTTACATAGTGATGAAATTTAAATTTGGAAAATGTTGCAATTTTTTTTAGGAGGACAAAGGCTTCAGTTTCATTAGAAACCAAAAGGAAGTTTTTCTAAAAAAAAACATTGAAAATAACTAGGATCCTACCACCTTAGCCTGTAATTTGTGGAACCCAACAGAATAGATAAGTCAACTAATCTTCTGCCAGCAAGAGCATTACCTTCAGAACCAACAGGCCAAGCCGGAGCTTTAGTAGGAGCATCAAGTCGCTGCAAAATGGTTTCATCTGATCTCATAATGGTGATAGAGAATCCTGCAGTGCATATAGAAACATAATTTGAAATAATTAATGTATGTTACTTACAATAAGTTACTCAATTAGCCATAAGTCTACTGCTTGTATAGAAGATGACAATGCACAATATATACAGCATGTTGGAGGGGAAACAAAGTAGCTATCTTAATCATTGAAGATCCAAGAAGAAAAATTCATACTGTTGCATATTCAAGCAACCACCATATCATCATAATTCATGTAGCATATTAACTAAAGTTGAGAGATGATCAAAAAGCTTAGCCACAGACTCATTTTAGGTCCTTCAGCAGAATCTTAAGATAGATTAGAGAAAAATTCACGCAAGAACTGACCAGCCATATCAAGTGATGACATAAATGTTCCAGTGTAGACTCTGTCAACAGCAATCCCATACTCCAATTGTAACTCAGGAACTGCTTTTCTTGCTGCAATCATAAGTTCCATGACAGGAGTGGCACCCAATCTGTATTTCAAAGATGGAATTAACAACAAAGTATGGTGTAGTCAATTCATAGTGTACGAATGCAGAGAGAAAATATATACTCTGATACAGTAATACACCTCTTCAGAGAGATCACAGATCATCACGGCGGATTTATAATAGGAATTTATATGGAAGATAAGCATACTGTGGCAAGCTCACACATACTTTCAAAAAGTGGAAAGTTGATCGACAAGCATTATCACCAACATAATTCAGAATGACAAACACTTTAGGTAGAAGCAAGGATCCAAAAACCGTTACCGAGACAAATCCCGCTCGGCGGCCGGTACCGGTAACCCGCCAGTTACCGGAAATCCCGGAAAAAAAACCGGACGTTTTTCAGAAACTGAATTTTGAACTGGGACCGGTCCGAAAAATAGAAAAACCGGCCGGAATTTTGAATTAGAAAGTATTTAATGAAGTGCATATTTAGCTCATACAATACGTAATCTAGCATATTTAGCTCATACAATACGTAATCTAACATATTTAGCTCATATAAAGTGTAAACCGGCCAAAAACAATAATTCAAGCATATTTAGCTCATACAATACGTAATCTAGCACAAAATAGGTCTAAACCAACCTAAGAAGTGCATTATACAGTTAAAAATTCAAATTTGAAATTGAAAATTTTCAGCCGGTTACTGTTCACCCGGTCGCCACCGCGAAATCCGGTTACCGGCGGTAACCGGCCGGCATTTTTTTCCCTGGGTAGAAGCACAAGCTTGAAATGATGTACAAGGCAGGCTAAAAATAGATTCAGAGATCGCACTAACAACACTTTATCTGAGTTGGTCCTATGACCCCATCCAGCTATTCCTAGCCTACATTAGCCGCAGAATGAAGGGCTCTAGAATGCCCTATCGAAGTCTCTTTGAGACAACCCCCCCAATAAGTCACCTTTCTAGCCATGTTCATTTGTTGTATGATCAGTAGGGAAGAGATAATCTCTCACTGAAGCCACTCATAATGTTTCATCTGTGGATTCTTTCTCTCGTGAATGCTAAACTGCTACCCTTCTTCCCAAATAAATGAGCAACTAGATAGACAAGAGTGTAGCAAAAAAAAACTGCCCACATTAGGTCAGATCAATATACCAAAAGCATTAAATTACCCGAATCACTGTGAAAGCTGCGAATACTGAATAGTCTGTAAACCAATATAATTACCCTCATCATATTGAGTAACTGTGATAGTAATATATCACTAACTGATAGTGCAAATATTACTCAACTCATACAGTGACAGGAAATGCTCAGAACTGTAGTTACCCATTGATTAGGAGAACAGCATTGCTCCCTCTTGTGATAGGAAGATACTGAGTTTCCTGCAAGGATGCAAGATCACCACATGAATAAACAAAAGTGCCTGGAAAACAAAGAATTTCAAAACTAAGACAAGCTTTAGTTTTCGCCATTTTAGAATAAGCTATGGCAAACTAAACTCAGCATAGTGTTAGATTTCATGAACAATGGAAAACATGGATTCATGGTACTGAAACAAAACAAATAAAAATGACAAAATCTCTAATAATAATTATTCGACTGAAGGAGAAATGGAGAAACATACAGAGGCTAGAAATAAATAAATCGCATATCACAAATATACCTGCGACAATATCTGCTTAAGAACATGTTCTACCACTACATCAACTGGCTGGATCTCAACAACAGCAACACCCGGTTCTCCATGCTGGGAAACAAATCAGATGCTTTTTATTTGGGGAAAAAGCAAATTTACAGCTCTCGGTATGTTGAAAGCAACACAAATGCACAAAAACTAATAGCTAAATCCAATTATGCCAATTGTTTTCGTGATCTATGAGAACAATAGCAGTTGTGGTTTAAACTTACAATTCCAAGGCCAAGCTCCATTTGCTTAGGACCTAAACGATCAGATGTCACTTGCCCAGGCAATGTGCAAACAGAAAACGCAACTCCCATTGTACCAACAACCTCGGATGCATGTTTTGCTTCTGCAGCAACATCTGCAAGTGATAAACCAGCATCTGCAGCAGCCCCAGCAACCTGTAGAATCCAAAGAACTTAAGACTTCAGAGGACAAGAAGAAATAAATTCAACAATGCAACGATTCCTTAAAGTTGAAATGACCAGAAAATGTTGATGAACCAGATGGCCATAATTTGTTCACCATGAAAATGTACATTGGAAGAAACAAAACATTACCCTAACTAATCAATTGTTACACATAACATCAGCTTCTCCAAGTATAAGCTGGAAAAGGAAGGATGGTTCCATCAGACAAAATTTTACTCTTACAGAAGAGATCTATGATGCCACTTGACCGGATTCTTCGAATTAATTACTTTTTAATGTCTGCTAATGTGATTTCTACATCTAACAGACTAACACCTAACTTGAAAATGTTTCGTGTGTTCGCTTTACACAGGCATGGTGAAAGGAAAAGGATTTTCTCAGGTCAGCTTTGCTCAATAAGTTGCAGAGTGTAGCATGCCGGTAATTGACACAATGCATAAAAGACAATAGCAACAATAAAATACCTTATGCACAAGAATAGTTCCTGCTAAACCTCTTCTACCAGCTATCCCTCGAGGTGGGGGAAGGGCACAATCATCTCCAACAATAACCATCTACAGTTGGAAGATAAATACTCATTAAAAGCTAATTTTAGCGTGGTCTTCTATACTAAGGCAGTAAGATGTCATATACTCATCAACCTCCATCTTGTAGCCTTCAGATTTTGCCTGCTCAGCAGCTAATCCAAAATTAAGTCTATCACCAGTGTAATTCTGCAAATGTCCAACAACCGAACGTGAGAAAACAAATGCAGCATAACTAAGATGTGTTTGGTACAAATACTTCAACAGGAATGAGCACTGCAGATTAAATATTGGGAAAACAGCACCAGTATCACTGCATCAAGTATGCATCAAAATCCAAATAAGCCCCAGTAGCCCAGTTTTTTTTAAGCACAGGTCAAGGATGGCCTTCATCAAACAAGAGGCAGAGGGGGTGCCAACAGCAGCATAAATAAAAAAGAATAGTACAAGATTTATTGTCTTACATTGTAATTTAAATTTCAAAGGTGTTTCCTCAAAAAAAAATCTCAAGGGTGTTCCGTTTATTCTTCTTAGTCTTTTACCAGAGCCAGTTTCTTAAGGCAGCACAAGAAATTTGCTGGAGAGAGAGAGAGAACAAAAAAGAACAAAACTTGCAAAGCACTTCGAGCAGGAGAGAAACCACAGAGCTTGAACTTTCCCACTAAAATTACCAAAACACAACGAATATCCATAATTGAACCCCCCCAAAACCATTTTTTAATAAAAAAAGGTGGTCTTAGCTCCGGACACTCTACACAAACAAAGCTCATTCAAGCAAATCCCATCTATTGTAGCTAACACAGTTACTGTTGCCAGAAGACACAATGTAAGCGATTTTAGCACACCACCACAAGGACAGTTTAGTTTGTCCAAAGTTCATATGAAGTCCAAGCTAATAAGTTATTTTGGAAGAACAAGCCCCCTCTCCATCTGTCTATTCACAAGTGTGTGCAGGTGTGTAGTTGTGTATGCACACACACACAAGTCGAATAGGTGGAGAAAGCAGTAGTAAATTTTTCACGTGATAATCAAATAAACATTGCTCAACCCCAAAGCATCAGATGATGCAATATTGCAGGTGCATTAGGTGTTTCCTATTATCTCATGATTGAACTTTTACAATAGAGGCTACAGAGTACCTTTACTATCAGAAGGCACCCCATGGGGCCCGTTACAGCTCGAATAGCCTACAATGAAAACATGCAATTGAAAAAATGTGAGCTAGGGTGATCTTAGCAACAAAAGCAGCTTGACACGGTTTTACTGAAAGAACCATACAGCTAAAATAGAATCAACGGGCGGAGAAGCGAAAACATCTCCAGAAACAGCAGCTGTCAACATTCCTGGCCCAACAAAACCAGCATGAGCTGGCTCATGGCCACTTCCACCACCTACGAACAAAATTGGCATGCTACAATGAGATGTTATAATATGATCTGAACAATATAAAATCTACCAGCCAACCTCCTAGCTTAAAGTTAGCAGTTTGTATGATGTTTTATGTAGGAATAACGATAATTTGTATAGAAGTGTCTATTGGACTTTAGTATCAGTGATTGCAAGGAGATCAATTACATCTGGCTAGAGTAAACGCAGACTCAGATGCATATTTATTAGATCTCTGATCGATATAGGGAAACAACAATAGCATTTCCATGTTCCCCGTTTCATGATAACAACAAAAGAGTTTCCTTAAGAAACAGCAAGTGCATAGGCAATATTCAAATTGGGCGCCTTCAAACTGTATCTTCGATGTATCATATTTTAACGACAATTTACCTGCGATAGGTTAACTCGGTACAAGGTTTTCATAACCACATATACCTATGTAGATCATTTTCATCTATAACGGGATGCCTTAACTCATTAGCAATTGTAATCAAAGTAGAGGATCAGTTTCGTTCACCCTGATCAAGTATATTAAAAGATGAGCAGGTGTTAAAATAATAAATAATGGACTACAAGCTCATGAATATAGGCTCCAAGTCTGTTACTAAAACATGAGCGACCACCTTAAGATAAATAATGTTCTAGACAAATTCAAACACAGGAATAACAAGCACAAAGACATGTATACATATGCACTCATGGAGAATATAGTGGTAAGGACAAATACTAACAAATCGCAATAATGCATGTAGATATCTTATTATCTGATAATGTGTTTTACTCCATTCCTCATGGTGATATCTATGAGTGCTACCAACTTGGGAGTTCAAGAAAAAGACAGGACCGCTTAATACAACTCTTAGATGGGCAACCAAGAGCATAACGGGGAAAAAAGTGTTCAAACACCACGATAAACATAAAGGATTTTCCCGGTGGGGACCATGATGTACCATATTCACATGGGCAAGCAGCATGCCTTTTCTATCATAATGCCACAGCATGCATTGCGCCTCCGCTACATGCAATGCACTGTCCTGTGTCCTCCAACATCAATATCCTCAAAGCACAAATCCAACATTGTACTTGTACTGTACAATGAACGTCCCATTTTAACGTACCACATAATCCCAAGCAACCAAGAGTATGAATACCATCATATCACTCCAAAAACTTGCAAAACTGAAATAGGCCATACTGACGGGACCATGCTTGCTTCCAGAGGCAAGATGTTATGTTCTCACAAGGGCTTATATTTCACCCTTTCATGTATATTTTATCCAAAACTGCCAACTTAAAGGATGAAAGAGATAACACCATTATAAAAGAAGTAAAGAATCATAGACCTGATTAAACCAATGTGTAGAGAAACCAGTCCTGGAGTAAACGAACTTATTATAACATTCAAATTTTATGTACATTGTGTGGAAGCCAAGACTCGGCGAGGAACTGGTTAGTAACCATCTGAAATTTCACGGGACAAGCAATCACCTGGACCAATTTTGATGTTGCACGATGTAAATTGACTAACCGTGAACCAGATCCGGTCCTGTCAAATCAGACGTTAACCAGCAAAAAGAGGTAACCCTACTAACATTGGATTGAATTTTGGGCTAATTTGCAGAAAGAATGAATGTGCGAGTCTCTTCGATCGGATCCCAAGCAAATATGGCAGGTGGCAAGGATGTGAGAGGATGGACTGTTTTGTGGCTTGTTTAGTGAATTCGATGTGGTAGGCAGTTTTAGTTGGTGCTGTGGGATTAGGCTGTTTGGATCAGATGTTAGATAATTGCGATACTTCATATGGGTTTAGATGATGCAGCTCAGCAAATAGCCAAATACTCAGCGTATGTGTTGTTTTTTTTTCCTTCTTTAATGTGTTTGGTCTTGTAGCTATAACAATTTCCTTAATGAAATTGGGGGAGTCTCCTGCTTCCAGAAACCCTACTGACATTGTAATGAACTAATAATTTAATGAAAATACAACATGGTGATTTACAAGCAGATCTCCAAGCTACATCATACCGTATACTGTATTCTAAACAGAAAGCAATTCGACAGCATTTCAGATATTTGCACATAATGCAGAAATCAATCATCACATTCACAAAGCACAGTTCCCAACAAGGCGGTACCTGAGATGACCGCGACCTTGTCATAGGCACCGCGCACGACATCAGCACGAAGAACAACCTTAATCTGCACACATTTGATGGGAATTTAGTTACAAAGTGGTCGCCAAACAACTTCAAAATAGTCTCTCTCTCGCGAACATCACCTGAGGGAACCCGTCCAGGTACTGCAGACCCGGGTAGGTCTCCACCAGCCCCTCGATGAACTCCGTCACCACATCTGCAAAAGCGAACCAATCCGACGCCCCGCCGAGACAATCGGAAGCGATTAAACCCTAGAAATCGAAAAAAAAACCTCCCGAAAATTAGCGGGAAATGGGCGCGGAGGCGGGTACCGTTGGGATCGTTTATGAGCTTCTTCCCCTGCAAGGCCATGGCGTGGGGGCTCCCCGCGGTGGCGCGGGCTCCAGCGATCGCCGGCGGAGGAGGGGCAGAGAGATTGGGGGAGAAGCGTCGAGCAGTACGAAGCAAGTCGCCCTCCTTGCTCTGTGGGCTTTCCTTTGCTTCTTCGATGGGAAGTGGCGGCTTATCCTTTTATAGACGCGGATTAGCAGTCCACTGAAAAGGCAAAAATGCAATTACGGGAGTGCCCCTCTTCGTAGAACCCCCACTCCTCATCGTGGACTTCTATCATTCTATGCGCTGTTCCCAAATTTACTTTTTTTTTCCCTTTAAAAAGGAGAGAAAAACAAAGATTGAGATAGGTGAACAGATGATTCTTTTCATAATTTATTTCATGGGTCAAAGATTTTCTTTATGTTGATTCGCTAGTAAGATATTGTTGTTCCAAATTTGCTATAGAGTAATGAACAGCATGTGCACATACGCAAACAATCCGTTTTTTTAGATGGAGAGGAGGGCAAATAACGTTTGCCAATAATTTATTTGGAGAAGGGGAGATTTCCCGATATTGATTGTGTGCTATAAATTATAAATCGCTTAGCAGAAAAAACAAGATACGCAATAGATCAATTTTATTCTATACTGTTCGTTGCATCAGGCGATATCCAAAGATGCGTTGAAGAATACTTTTATTAATATCGGATCTGAAGATATGTCGAACCATGCCTCTATTAATTTTTGAGGATTTGTGATGCGGTCGAAGTTATTTTTAGTAAGTTCTTATGTAAAATAAATGATGTGTTTATACTAACTACAGATGACATGTAAAAAAAAAATTAATAAGAAAACCGTTTTTTCTTTGTTCATTTCTTAAGAGTTGATACACAATGTGAGCTTGTACTTGAGATTTCGCTAGAAAGTTTGTTTCCCTGCCTTTCCTAGAAAATTTCATTCAAGTGTTTTCGGTCTATATCTGATAAACTTGTGAGGGTAAAAGGATTGGTACGTGTGATGTACTTCCCCGTTTCTTTTTAAATAATAACAAGGAGAATTTTACCCTTAAGGAAAAAATAAGGGTGTTCTCTTGAAACTTTCATTCTCGCTGAGCGAATAATTGATGATTTTATTGTTTATCATGATCATAGAAGACTGGCCCTGAAGATGGTTAAAACTGAAAGACATATTTTATTTCCATTGGTCCATCGCCTCATTGATTTAGCATTGCTACTACCGGCGGCAACAACATTAGTTGAAAGAGTTTTCTCGGCTATGAATATTATTAAAATCGATTTGTGCACTAAGATATCCAATGATTGGCTTATTGACTTAATGGTGTGCTACATCGAGCTAGGACTTGATCGTGGTAGAATCAAGAAATGGTTTCAAGGCATAAAATCTTGGAGACGTAATTAGTGCTTTAGTGGTTTGTCTTTTGGCTTCTCTTTTTTCTGCATCTTTTATGATTTATTATAAACTAATCGTGACACTACTAATCCATCTATCTTTGATAGGTTGCTTCTTCTGTGTCTCATCTTTTGTTCAAACTACTGCGTTCGATAACTTGGTGACTAATTGTTGAGTAAACTCTGCTAGTGAGGTATTTTTCAATGTTCTACTTTCATCTTCACATGTTCGCATGCGGATTGTAGTTGTTGATTCCATTTAATGTTATATACTCTTATTAGTGTTATTGTAATATAATGTATATATGAATTCTTTTGCTTTTGGGTAATACTATTTGATCCACTCTTGCAACTCTGCCTGTCATAGGCATAGGCCCTGAGCCTAGCCAGCAGTATGCACACGCCTAGGAAGTTGATGCACAAGAGGAGTCTGGCTAGAGTACGAGGAGTACACGCTGATTAGGAAGGATAGCAAATTAGGAAAGATGAGGTGATAAATTAAGTAAGTTAGGTCCGTGTTACGGTAGACTAGAGTTCAGGTCATGATAGGTGACTATCTCTAATGTTGTGTTTTAGCCGGTTCAAATGATGAGAAGGAAGTCATTGAATCGATTCAATACATTGGATGGATCGATTAAAAAAATACATGGAATAAGACTCTACTTAGGAGAGAGTGCGATTGAGAGGAGTCGATTCAAAGCATTAAACAACTCGTATGAGCATTAAATAACTACATAAGAGATAGTGCGGTTGAGAGATGATATTATTATTTTGTGGTTTTTGAATGTAACGCGGGTCCCAGTTATTAGTAGGAATCGGTTTGATACATTGGAGAAAAACAAGCCCAATTCTTAAAATACTTACGTAACATGACTTTGAATCGCATCGGTTCAATACACTAAAGATGCTCTTAGACGTCAAGCTTAGTCATATAATAAAAGATTGTCCAATGTACTAGTTCAATCAAAGAATAATATGAATCAGTCTCAAGTCCCTCACCCTAATCTCGATCCTATCTACCCCAACAGGAGCCCTAACCGTCGTCGTCAGTCTCTCTTCTACTGTGTTTATCCCGTTAGGTACTAAGACTGCTTCCAATGCTTCACCTTGGCTAGTATCTTAAGCATGCCATGTAGGCAAATTGATGATGTGGCACCATAGTTAATGAGGAGAGATAGTACTCTAGTATCTAATTTAGATACCAGTTTTGGCTCGAAATCCAACGTGTAAAATTTATTGTATAGTCATGCATGTAATTAAATGAAACAACCTAAGATACTACACCATAAGAAACCATGCATTAGAAAGATAGTATCCTAACACTCCTCATGCACTAAGAAACTACACTAAGATACTGTTCATTGAGAGCAGCCTAAGATACGTGGTATCGTCGTACCAGAAATTTTGTCTGGTCCAGCACTAATGGTAAGTATGTAATTTGTGGTGACGTGGATGGCGAGGATGGGAAGAGATGATGTGGAGCTTTCTAGAGGGGGACAAACGCCCGGCCGGATTGCGGTGTGGAGTTCACTGGTTAGTGTCGATTGCTGACCTCACCATCTCGATAGAAAGAACCAGGGCCGTCTACTAGTAGATCGACGGTACAGATTGTCGAATAAATGATCTTGACCCTTTTCTTTTCCCGGTTAATTTTTTGTAAAAACTTATGCGCGTACTGTGAACTCTGAGCTCTCACCGTCGTCGAGTGTGACATCTGAACCACTTTCTGAGTAGAACTGTCTGTGTGTGAGAGAGATTGAAGAACCAGTAGACTAGCGAAAAATAAGAGTGAAAGGTTTATTCGTATGACAAATCTCCGTACGACGATACATTTATGTTCATTCATAATCTTTTCTTGGCCATTCATATGCTACTGCTTTGTTCATAATAGAAAGGTTAGCAAAGAGTTTCTCCATTCATCTGTCGATTCCGAAATTAGCAAATCACTGCAAATTTATGCGGTCCATTTCCTCTCAAAACCAGGAAACGCTTGCACAACCTCTGATCCAAGCCTGTATCTGATCAGGCACACCGAGGAGGTGGTGGCAAGCAGCGACAAGATCAACCACTCGCCAAAAACTCCACCAAACAAGCAACACTGCAGCAGTAAGCAGTCGCACAAGAGGGAAAAAAGTACACGAACACAAACCAACGCATAAATCTCTTGGCACACGACTGAGCCGCTTGCACATCCAACTTGATTTGCAAGTTGAGAGTCGACACACAGGCAGACACAGCAGGCAGCACCAATATGGTGCAAGAACACAGAGCGGGAAATACGATAAATCAATTCTGCTGCAAATCTGATTGAATTGCAATGCATAAAACGTCACCTCTCATTAGGGGGGGGGGGGGTGGAGGCGTCTAAATTATTGGACACGGAATGAACATTTACAGATACGTATCCCTGACAAAAAAAAATCGGGATACACTGGGACGCAAGAGTGACTTAACCTGATCCATCACCCGGTACTGCATCACACATAGGTAGTAGCAGCTTCCTGCTCTCGTATTATCACCGCCCAGCCCGCCAGGAGGCGAGGACGCTCGCCCTCCACGCTCTGGAGATGATCAAACAGCGTCATCACCGTCGGGAGGTCAGGATGCTCATCCCCCGCGCTCTGCAGATGATCAAAACAGCATCCTACGAATCAACCGGTGTTATCAGCGTCAGATTCTTGGGCTCAACCAATCCACAATGTCACTCATGACCTTCTCCTTCTCGGGCTCGATAAGGAGATCATGCAACAATCCGTCGTAGAGTTTAATGGACTTATCCGAGGATGAAGCTTCATGGTATAGCTTCTGCGAACCCTCGGGGTCAGTCACCAGATCATCGGCGCCATGTAGAACCAGCATTGGAACGGTGATTCTGTGTAAGTGCTGCTGCAAGTACGATGTCAGGCGGAGGATCTCGTAGCCTGTTCTAACTCGGATCGAGCCAGTGAACACAAGCTGGTCTGAATATTTTGTTTTCAGGGCTTCAGGGTCACGGGACACCGGTGGTCCGTTCCTGTGTGAAGCGGTGAACTGGTACCTTGGTGCTATGAGGGCAAAAACTGGGGCCAAGACCTACAATAGACAGAAAAAAAATTGAGAAGGGGTGATAGGAGAACAAAGCTGTCGGCAAAAGCAGGTTACTGTTCCACACATACTCCACAGTCTACACATAAAAATTTCTTTCTCAGAAATCATTCTACATTTCGACAAACAGCGAACCTTTATGATCGGATGGGCAGGCTGAACACGAACAGCTGGTGATGTCAAGATAATACCCCTAACTGAAGTCTCTACCTCGGGATCAAACACAGCCTATAAAGAATCGAAACAACAATAAGATTTACGCAGGTGCACACAAACACACAAGCACACCAATGTAGAAGTGAACACCACACTAATACAATTAACATGGTACAAGTGATGCTACCTTCAGAATGATTCCTCCACCAGTTGAGTGGCCAAAGCAGAAGCATGGAAGATCAGGGTTATCAGCCAAGACTTTCTTGAGATACATTTTCTACATTGAACAAAAGGCTTTGAATAAGATTTTATATAGGTGGTCACAGACAACACAAAAATGCTCAATTGGTTGTACCAAGTCATTGACAGCAAGATCAAGAGATTGCACATAACCATGTAGACCGTCACTTCCACCATGGCCTGTACCACAGCATAATCTACATGTTAGAAAAGACTAATGAACTATTAAGCCATACGAAGTTTGATAATAACTCGTCAAAGTTTATTACAACCTACAGTTTAGTTAGTATCAATTTGACAAAATCTGAATAACCGATCGTGCTTCGTCAAATTATTTCTTGCATTTACCACCATCATTGGTTTTACAGAGTTCAATAGTTCAAACTAGGTAAAAATCCACATGGTTAATATCAGAACGAAGTGCAAAATTGAAGTTAGCAGGTTGTTTGTTTAATTTCAACAACTGATAATGCCAAAATTGGTCACAGGGCTTAAATGATGTTTTGAATAGTAGCCCACTGTCTGTCGGTCCCTCAAAAAAAAGTCTCCATGTCATTTTCTTCTCTTCCCTAGTAGTTCTGAATTATTATGATTTTTAATTAAGAATCCGCAAATTGGAACCTGGAACTGATGCACCATTATAACTAAGCCCCCAGCTTACAAACAATCTAACCTGTATTTACAAAGGTAGGGCCATACTTCAGCAGGCCTTAAGGCTTAAGGTCATATATTCATTCAGAACCTGAAAATCCATCAAATGCTTTTGAAATGATGTGATGAAAAGATGAGTTGGCTTTGTATGAAAGTATCTAGATCAACCAAGGAATAAAATCCAATATGAAGCCCGCAAAATATCACCAAACTACAAAAGAGAGAAAGAAAAGACACTGGACTGGACATCCAAATTAAAGCCCAAAATTACACCAATTTACCTCACTAGCTGCATAATTTCCCCAAGTTTACACCAATATATGCAGTTCATTTCAGGAGTTAAGACCAAAAGCAGTTAACAAAACCAAGTGATCCCTTTTCTTCCATTCTATTTTTGTTGATTGTTTGACAAATTTCATAATGCTCTATTAGAAAATTTAGCTGTCTTCAGTTTCAAGCCTCGTACGAACCTATGACCATCCAATTCACCATCGACTCTTTTTCTTGTACTCAAATCAGGATTCATTTATGTACCCAAATCAGTAAATAA
Organism: Phyllostachys edulis; assembly: GCA_036346405.1. Lineage (NCBI taxonomy): Eukaryota > Viridiplantae > Streptophyta > Magnoliopsida > Poales > Poaceae > Phyllostachys > Phyllostachys edulis. The sequence goes on along the minus strand of CM070549.1, from coordinate 18,484,351 downwards.
ACGTCTTTCCCCATATTCGTTAAGTTAAGAATCACATACTCAGCAGTAATAAGGAAACAAAATAAAGGGAAACACAGACATATAGGCACATCACGCAATAATAAAAGTGTAAAATATTGTGGGGAAAGAACTCACCTGTCCAGTCCATCCCATAAACCTTGATACCGATCTCATTCAACCGCCTCGCTAAATGATCGTACCTCGCACTGCCACATCAATCCAAGGTAGGACAACCATCAACCAACAGCCTAGTCAAATCAAACCACCCGTTTTAAGTGACAGAGAGGAATGGAAACCGTTTTACCTGTGCTCATTCAAGCCGTGCATGACCACAACGAGCGCCCTGTAAACACGCATCACCAACAGCAAGGACGACTGATCAACACAAATAACAAATTGTGTGGAGTGTGTGTGTGTGGGGGGGCGCAGCGCAAAAAATCCTGGATTTAATTCCTCTCTTTCTGTATAAAAATCGACGTCTCTCTCACCTTGGCTTAATGGCGGAGGAGGACGCGTGGGGCCACCAGCACTGCGTGAACAGCGTCTCGCCGCGCGGGGTGGGGATGAGCTCGTACTCCCGCCCCGCCTCCCGCGCCCGCCGCACGGCGACCTCCCGGCGCGCCGACGCCTGCCTCCGCGCGGCGGCCAAGGGCGACCCGGCCGGCACCCGCAGCACCACGGCCTTCCCTTCTTCCCGCTCGCCGCGGACGCGGCCACGGCGTCGGCGGCCGCCGCCGCGGCCACGGCCCCGGCCGCGCGCGCCAGCGGAAGAGCAGGAGCAGGAGCAGGAGCAGGGCCACGGGCTGGAGCACGGCGAGGAGCCGCCGCAGCGCGAGCAGCGACAGCAGCGCGCTGAGCCGCCCGCCGCCTCCGCCGCCTGCATGCTCCCTGCCATCCTCCTCACAGCCACCCGCACCACCTCCTCCAACTCCTCCTCTTCCTATCCTTCCTCGATGCGCGCGGCGACGCAGGGCGCGGTCTGGCGGTGGTGGGCGCGGCCGCTGACTCTCCTCCCGCCCTAGAAAAGCTCCCAATCTCGGATCGGTCGGGCCAGCACCGCCCTAAAAATGGACTCCTCCAGCGAAATTCTTCAACCGCAACAACAACCGAAAAAGAAAAGAATCAAACGAAAAGGAAAAGAAAGGCGTTCGTGCTGATCGAATTACCCTGCCGTTTTTTAGACAGCGGCTTAGAATCGGATGCTCGTGTGCGTACGGTGGTATCTCACACCGAAGAAGAAGAATATATATATAAAAGCCGCGGATTAATCGGCGCCAAAAAAAGAAAATTCCAGTAGGGTTTTCAATGCGTGGAGTCGGAGGCGGCAAGGCGAAGCGAGCTAGCGAGGAGGCCACTTCGCCTCGCCGCGGCGATGGGATGGCGCGCGCGGGCCCCACGTGGCGATGGGGGATAGGGTCCCACGCGCCGGTCTCTCTTTTCGGAACGTGTGGACGGGGGCAAGCGGAGGGACTCGTGGCGGCTCGGGAGCGACTGGGGCGGCCGGTATATGAGGCCGTGCTGTGCGTCGGGAGAGGTGGGGCCAGGGTGGCAGTGGGAGTAGTAGCCGATCGGTCGCTGTCCCTTATCTCTTCCGTTATCTTCTCCCTCGTTATCGTTAGCATCGCATTGCGTTGTCGTCTCGTGGTGTAGGGAGGTGTGAGACAAACGGACGGACGGGAGCAGATCAGCATATACGAGCGTAGGTTGATTTTTTTAAAATAATATTATTTTAAAGATAGTTACAAAATTAAATAGTCGAAAAAATTTTACAAAAGTAGACGGCAGGGACCCTATTGATAACCTATCACCATTTGGACTGGCTACATGAACTATCTACTTAAAGTCTAAAAATCGGTGGAAATATCATTTTAATTTTAGAAAAAAGAGAAAAGAGAGGAGGGGGGACGCGCGAAGCCTCGACAATTTGTAGCAGATGAGAGATGACAGAAGCGACAAATCGATCGGTCATTTTTGAGTACATATTTTTACAACTTCGTACATTATTTCAAAACCTTGTCGGTTATGAAATAAAAATAGCGACATAGAATTCAATAGAATAGATAATTTTAGTTGTTTTATGTAGTATATCATTTGAACCGTGTATAGTTTATTTCATCATGCAGATATTATTTATACTGCAGTACTCGAACGATTTAGAATAAATCTGCAAAAATAGGAAGATAGCTATTAAAAATATGTAAAAATTACATAGTAGCTAAGTATGGTAGGTAGGGCTTAAGCAAAATAATCACAACTTAATTTTTGTTTCCATTTATACGCATTAATTATTCTGTTAAAGTTGAAAATACTTTTTAAATTAGGAAAATGGCATGACCCCTATCTTAAAATTGTAAAGAAAATCTGGAGTTGCTACATAGGTTACGTAGAGCTGAATTAAAATATTATTATGAACTTTATTTATTGTTTTTATTTGCATAGGGTAATTATTTTAAAAATAATGGAGACACTTTTTAAACAAGAAAAGTAGTAAGATACCTATTGAAAATATGTAAAAATTACAGAGCAGGTTAGTAGGGTTTGTAAAGCCTAATCAAATTAATCCCAACATAATTATGATTGTCATTTGTGCGTGGTAATTATTCTGTTAGTGCCAAAAATACTTTTTAAACTAGGAAAATAGCAACATTCCTATAAAATATATATAAACATTGCAGAGTAGGTTAGTAGGGTTTGTATAACTTAATCAAAATAATCTCAACTTAAATTTGGTTTCTAATTGTGCACGTTTATTATTTTGTTAATGTCGCTTCTTATTACTTCATGTATATGTTTTGTAGTTTTACAATGTGTGCACTAAATTTTCAGGTATGCGCGGACCTAGGACATGCTGCGTAGTGGTCATACGAGTTGCTTGACGCGCATCATCGTAGCCATCTCAATACCATCCTTTCCCAGGAGGGCGAGGCAGCGATTAAGCTTAGTGTGATGCGGCTGCACACGCCCATGAGCGCGTGGAGGGTGGGCCCACATTGGGTTTCGAGGTGCGTACAGTTGCGACCTTCGTGTACTCATTTGCAACCTGACTATTTTGGGTGGAATAACGTTTGTTCTTAATCTTTCGCGACGTAGTTTGAGTGCGGCAGGCCTCCTTCCACTTGCGAGGATGGTTGAAACGACGTCAGAGGACGAACAGGACCGCGCGGGCAGTGGTCGTACGTCCAGGCGCTCCCCATATGACCGGTACCTCCCGACGGCGTTGGTTGACCAGTGGAGGCGGGAGACGCACACGTTTCACCTTCCGTGCAAGGAGATGACGCCAACGCTTCAGGACGTGACCTTCCTAGCGGGGTTGCCCTGCGCTAGCTTCCCCTAGCGGTGTACAACATTCCAGCCATGTGACGCACGGAGTTCCTGGCGAGGTTCCAGGGGGTGCTGCCGCCGGACAGCGGCTATAGGGAGTTCAGCAACACACACAGGCCGATGCTGAAGTTTATCTGTTAGTTCAACGTAAGTCTTCGCAACTCTTGTCCTCTCGCATCAATTGATTTATGAACCTTGCTGGCGTGTATTTGTCTTCTTGCAGCCTGAGCATATGGACGAGGACGCACCCGACCACACGGTCATGAGGCATTTCAAGGCCTACTTGCTGAAATGGTAGAGTCGAACGTCCATGGGTAAGTTCACATTTTTTTTCTGTCGTATCATTTGCGTTACATACCTACGAAACAATCGGTTTGCCTTCCATAGGTACACTAGGAAGAGAGTACCTGCTACAACTTCTTGAGAGGACAGGATGTTCCCTTGGGTTCAGGGCTGGATCAACGTCTTCACTGACGTTGTCCAGGAGGATGCTCCCTATGACCCCGGAACGCACACATAGTACATCGAGTGGTACTCCAGTTGGACGAGGATTCGTTGCGTCAAGGTCGTGGACGACCCACCAAGACACAAGGCTTCGACATTCGACATGTACCCGACCCAGCCGGACTCTATATTCCATCGCGTGGTACGTATTGAACGGTCCATACTTTTTATTTGCTTCGTAAGATTTCGGTTTCTAACTTGTTAATTATGTGTACCGGTCGATCTTCACTAGGAGATGCACGAGTTGGCGGCCTTTGTGCATCAGTTGACGCTCGGGGAGTGCTTTTGCATGACGACGCAGGACATCAGAGAGGTCATGGAGCAGATCGTCGAGAAGACGAGATGAGGGATCCAGATCGCGTCTTGTCGTACGCTGAGGGATCCGGTCGACCCACCTGTGCGCGGACATGGGTGAGCCATGGTGCGTCACGCCCCAAGCCTCCTCACCCGGACATGGCGAGCGGGTCCTTGTGGCACTGTGTTGGGAGTACCTCGGCACAGTTTGTAGGTCAGCATGAAACACTCACGTCCAGTTCTTTATATCGAACTTCACTAGTTACTAACGGCAATTTTCTCTGACATGTCCTGAGTACCACCCGTACACGGGGCATGTGTGTACGGAGCCGTCCTCTGGCTTGCATACACAACGTACTATTTTCAAGTTTTCATCATGTTTACATGCACAACGTAATATTTCACAGGTCATACACCGCTTTGGGATGAGCCGAACGTGTCGCACGAGGAGTCACGCTCTGGATACTTCTACTTTGACCAGCATGGCAGCCAGATCTCTGTGGGGGCTTCACAGCTGCACGGTGCACCCGAACCGAACCAACTGATGCAAGACCCCCTCGCGACACCCTCTCAGGCTACTCGCAACGGTCGGGTACCTCGGTTGCCTAAGCCTTTAATGTACTCACACCAGCGTCCACAGCCGCCCCAGACGAGGCCAAGGCGACACGTGGGGTACGCTCCAGGAGGAGCCACGAGTAGACATTTGTTCTTGTAAATATCAGTCATGCTATATGAATATTAATTATGTACAACTATTATTATGCTAGTCTCGTGTTTCGATATTTCTTTTTTGCATGCACATCGCAACCATGTGAGGGAGTCAGCATTAGGACACCCCACACCACCCTCTTTCTAGCCTTGACTCCGCCACACGACCTTTTCAGACCGATATGACAATACACTACGACGCTTACTTTTTAGACTAACAAGATCACACACCGTCATACCACCTTTTTAGACCGAAAAGATCAGCCCCTGTCAAGCCACACGCTGCCACTTTTGCACATCGATAAGACAACACACTACACCGCTAACTTTTCAGAACGACAAGACTACACTCCGCCACGATAACTTTTCAGACCTGAAATACCGCACCTTGTCACTCCACACGCTGCCACTTTTGCAGACCGAGATGACAATACACTGCCACTTCGTAGGTGTATTTCGGTTTGTTGCATCGTCCATGATGTTGTTCCTTATGTACGTAACAAAACCATGTGCGTCGTGTAATTTGTAACTTTATTATAAAGTCTATTTTAATTTGCAACTGCATTGTAAAGCCGACTTCCAATTTCATTCTGGAAGTAGGCACTAATGGTCCTCGACCCCTAAGTGACGACGAGCACCACCTATCATCTTTCGTGCCAAATGGTCAACATATTTTATGCAACAAATTTCATATCTTTTTTCCAAATATTTGGGCTATTAAATATTACGTAATCTTCTCCGATTTTGCATTCCGAACTACGCGGAGACACTTCAACGTATTACCAAATTTTCAAAATAATTTTATAAAAATCTAAAAGTTCCACTACACATAAATAAAAGACTGAACTCTCTTGTTGAACTGGCGACAGGAACCTCCCCCACTGTTCCTTTGGCGACATGGTCTCTGTCGCCAATTGGAATGGCGATAAGCACCTGCTTTTGTATTTATTTTCTGACTATTTAATTTTGTAATTATATTTTAAAATAATATTATTTTAAAAAAGTGGGGTACCGGTACATTTGAGTAGTTTAATTGTTGGCAGTGTTGCAAACGGAGCGGATAATTGCCGATCGACTGAAGACTCGCGGAACGAATACGAGATGGAGAAATGGGTATCCGACACTATCCGTCTCCGACTCCGAGGAAAAAATACGAAATATGATATAGGATAAACGATACCCGTTCGTATATGTTCGTACGTCAGGTGGTATGAGGAAAGCTTGTTGTGACTTCACTTAGGAACAAGATAACATATATGTTGGTTGCTGCATCTGAGTATGTAGGAGATACTGAGTATTTTTTTTTGACATCTCAACGATTAGTCTCTCCGTGTTCGCTCTGATTGCACTCCTATTGTCCCATGTGCCGTGTATGGGTGCAAAAGAAGCGGATAATTTATGTCCGATCGACCGAAGGCTCGATGAGCGAATACGGGATGGAGAAATGGGTATCCGATTATCCGTATCTGACTCCGATTTTAAGAAGAGAAAAACACAGAATATGATACAAGATGAGCGATGTCCGTCCGTATCCGCTCCATTGCACCCCTTGTTGGCTCCGAACAAAATACGATAAAGGTGGGTGAAACGAAAGTGAGTGAACTCGTGTGCAACGAGCAGGCAGAGACTAGGTTGAGTTGTTATTTGCCTGAAGATCCCAGGGGAGTCGTTGTAGATAGTCTCAAGGAGCGTGGCGTGTCTAGATCCGGATCTTCTATTGTACTGCAGAGGGTCACTGTGTTAAACAATGATTTTGGCCTGCATGAGCAGTGTCCAGTGTCAGTATGTAGCAGTACTGTAGAAACAGTAAAATATTTATTGTATCAAAATACATTGTACCAATTTTACTGTTTCTTTGATACTATAGCATTTAACCTAAGCAGTTTGTTTTGGATCGAACAGTGAAGGGGAAAGATCTAATGCATATCACTGTGCTCCAGGGATCCGTTTCTGGCGTGCCCTGATTGTTCATTCCTTTCTCTGCTTGCTCTTCTAGACGGTGGTGGTCCTGGAGGATACGGCAAATCTCCTTTTTTTTTTTTCTAAATAATCGGGTCCCCTGTTTGTACAAATATTTTAGTAGCAGTTCTCATACTTGCATAGGTGCTTCTATGATTGCGGAAGTATAAAAAAAACAAGTTTAAAAGAGAGTGCATGTATTGGAGGCCATGTTCTTAAATGAATTCAATTTTAAGGAGCTCGGAACATGCAATTGAACAGTATAGTTATACAACCCGCGGATCATGTGTTCAACTCCCGGTAAATCATATTGGAAAATCCACGTAAACGTTTACACGCTCAATCTATGGTTGGAACGAATGGAATTCTAGTCATCAAAGCTAGAGAGACAGTGTGCTACACTGCTAAGCTATGCAATGCTACGATTGGCTCTTATTGGAAAGAGTAAAGTCCATTACCGGTCCTTAAACTTTTTATGCTGTGTCATCCCGGTCCATAGACTTTCAAAGTGTGTCATCCCGGTCTCTAAACACTGTTTGGGTCTCAAATTAGTCCTTAAACTTTTATCTTTGTGTCATCCGGTCCATAGACTTTCAAAGTGTGCCATTCTTGTGCCTAAGCAAGAGGGCTATGTTTGAGACCCAAACAGTGTTTAGGGACCGGGATGACATACTTTGAAAGTCTATGGACCGGGATGACACAGCATAAAAAGTTTAAGGACCGGTAATGGACTTTACTCTATTGGAAAACACGAAGCTATATCACAGTTTCTCACTTATAAACACCTTCTAAACACCTCTTGGATTGGAGATGCTATGTTTAGTATACAGTAGAGCCAACTTATGGAGTCTTTATAGACAACCGCAGTAGGTTCATTGGAACATACATATATAGTTACGCTTGTCCCCTGCAGGTTTTATTTGTGATAAAGACTACACGGTTGTACCGAACTCTTTAACGAAAGATTTTCTTTTTTAATTCATCGTACTTAAACCTAAGTGAAATTTATGTGAAACCAATTTTGCCAAAAGCTGGCTAGTCCAACTAGCATAGGAAGCATGTCTAGTGGCTAATGGTCACGATTCAAGTCCTATTGCTTATACGTATAAGTAGGTTTATTTGAGTTTAACTAGACTTCTTTTATTTGTTGGCCATACTCAACAATTTAAATAATAGGCAATAGTATCTGAAAGACGATACTAGTGATCATGGTCACTATCAGTATAGCAACCAGTTGCGCAAAAAAGAACTACCCGAAGATCGCGCGTTTCTTAGCACTCTCATCAAATAAACCTGTAATCACTATTACACAAAGTATCATCACAGATGGTTCTAAACCGTTATCACAGATGGTTTTTAAACCGTTTGAATTTATGTCTGAGCCATCTGTGATAAGTCACAACACAGACGGTTCTTGGTAGAAGCCGTCTGTGAAGACCTACTATGACAGACGACTTCTACCAAAAACTGTCTGTGATACGTAGACCATAATAGACGGTTATATGTTCTAACCGTCTGTGATACGTAGGTCATCACATACGGTTATATGTTCCAACCGTCTATAACGATCTCTTCTCTATAAAATCACCAAGCAGTGGCATAGATGTAGTATATTAATCAGACACAAACAATACATACATCACCAAAGCATGAGATAAATTGGCTTAATAGGACCCAGGAAAACTAACTAAAAAAATGGGAATCCCTCCTTCGCCCTAAGCTCTAACCCAATAATACATGCATAATTTATTTATTTTCGTATAACTTGGCACAGATGCGGTAAATTGTCATCCTGGATCGGAGCTAGGCTAATCCTGTAGTACATTACTTACCATTCCATTAGTATTTAGTGAAGTGAATCTGCCAGACAAATTGACCTAGTGAAGGTTTTTATTCTAGAATGTAGAAATTTCTAGACATCATAACTTGGCACAAGTTCCACAGAGACTTGTCTTTTTCCATTTCACCGATATTCACTAACAATATGAAGCACAAAATGGTGCTTAAGTTAAAACTCAGCTAAACCAACCAACACTGGGTGAATACACACTTTATTAAGTTCAAGCAATGTCTCTATTATCTTCCATGAAATACATTAGACAAACATCTCTCGGTGCCCAGCAAAAGTTAAAAAAAACCCAGTGAGCATTCCAAATGAGCAAATACCAATTACATTTCAATTTTGCATTCCAAATGCAATACCGAACCATTTCAATGAGCAAATATCAACTACAGATCGCTCCATTTATCGTAATGAGAAGGTATATCTTTTATGATATCGCTCCATTTATCACCTTTATGGTCCTTTCTATTGCTCTATGCAGCCTGAAAGATAAGAACACAATGTGGTATGGAAATAGACAGAATTCCATTAACATATATATTCATGCTATTTTGTCAAATGCTACTAAATGGATGTTTAGGTTGTTATATGTACATACAGATCAGGAATTACCGCGAAGGCTTTGATGACCTTCTACCTCATTTATCACAGATGAGCAAATACCAACTACAGATCGCTCCATTTATCACAATGAAAAGGTATACCTTTTACGCTATTTTGTCAAATGCTCTATGCACCGCGGCCTTTTGCCTCGCTGACCGCGAAGACGACGACAGGGGTAGCAATGGCGACGGGGACCGCTGGCTCTACAGCTGCTGCTGTGTAGAGGCAGAGGCGGCGCCATCGCGGTTGTGTCACGACGGTGACACTGCACAAGACACTCTTATCGTAAGAGCGTCTTGTGCAATGAACCATGGCGTCACAACTGGCGGCGATGGGAAGAAGGGCGGCGTCGGCGACAGAGTCAGGGAGGAGGGACGTGGTGTAGGCGGTGGCCTGGTTGAAGAGGTAGCCAGTCGGGGAGGAGGGAGCCGCTACGCTGGCCATCGTCACCAGATGCGAAGGGGGGGGGAGCGCGGAGGTAGATGCACATGGATGAGGAGGATGCGTACGAGTGAGGGCAAACCCTCGAGTCTGAATATAAATAGATACTAGTCTACATCACAGATGGTTCTAAAGTAGAACCGTATGTGATAATACACATCATAGACGGTTCCAATAAACAACCGTTTGTGATAACACATCATAGATGGTTCCAATAAACAACCTTCTGTGATGAAATAGGGGTACATCACAGACGGTTCTAAAGTAGAACCGTCTGTGATAAATACATCGCACATATAGAGGCAGTGCATAGAAAACCCGTGCACTGCCTCTATATGCGCAATTAATTACTGAAACGAGTTGCCCAGTAATAAACAAACGATAAAAAAATATCATATCCTGTTTACATCACAGACGATAAAAAAGGATCAGTGATCCTATCTTAGCCTTCAAATCTTCGTATGCCTTCTCGTCGGCTTCAGTGATGGCGGGATCAGCGACTGTCTGATCAAACATATCCGCCTGCTTTTTTTGCATGCTCAATTCGCACTTGTAGCCGTTCGAACTCCGTAACCAAGTCCCATATAGCCCAGAGGCCATCAACCCTGGTCTCCTCCGTCTCGGCAAGGTCGACCCGCTCTCCTGCAATCCGGATATCGTCGTCGACTCTCCGAGCTACATCCTCGGTGCGGACTAAGTAGTTCCACAGGACAATCTGCACGATGAGGTTTACTCGTCGGATGCCGAAGACCCTCGCATTGGTCCATCGGAGGAGAAGCCCCAGTCGACAGATGATGACTGCTATGGTCTTTGGTAGATCAAAGAACCTACAATAGATGACATTGCGAACGAAAGACTTGTCCGCAGCTTGGGCCAGGTTGCGACCAGAGAGGTGTGAGTAAACAAGCACAATGTAGACCAATACAGTCGGAATGAGAGGGGAAGCCATTTGGAGTTTGTGGAGAAAGGGGATCAAGGAGGGTCGTGAGAAATCCCTTTCAGAAGGGGATGTTTATTTATAAAACAAGTACCAAAGCCGGAGCGGGAGACGAAGAGATACATTGGGAGCTGTAGCGACATTGGTGCGATCGTGAGCCGAAGAGACACATCGCGTGGGAGACGAAACAACATATCACAGACGGTTCAGACAAAAACCGTCTATGATACAAAATTTTCATAGACGGTTGTTGTTAAGAATCGTATGTGATAATTACGCATCACAGACGGTTACTATTAACAACTGTCTGTGATAATTTCAACACAGACGTTTCCACATGAATCGTTTGTGATGATGTGTCTAGTATAGTCTATTTTGTAGTAGTGAATGATTCCTCATAAAGAAACAAAAATCGCATCAGTTTACTCTTGTGCCTTTAGATTTTAGAATAGGGACGGAGGCTAGAGAAGAATGCGGTAATAATTGGTGATGCGTTGCGAGTCTTTGCCTAAAATGATGATATTTTAAAACCAAATAGCAAAACTAGCCCCACTACTCGCGAACGAAATAACAAAAATGATACCTCTATCACGCGATTTTACCGTGGAAAGCCACATGCTGTGATCCCAGACGACCGCGATAGGAATGTGCACAAGCCACGTGTTGCGGTATGGGATTGCGGCACACGAGTTTTCACGGTAAAATCTCGCGATAGATGTGTTATTTTTGTTATATCGTTCGTGAGGGACTAATTTTGTTATTTTGGTTTAAAAAGAGACTAAATGAGCCAACAATCCTCTTATTTCAGTTTAAAAAGAGACTAAATGGGCAAAACAAAAACTTGACGCCTTGGATGCTCCCGCAAAGCACGACCATTTTTGTGGTGTGCGTGACACGTTCCATCATGATGCATTCACGGTGGACGGAGACCAAGCGAAAGCAAGGTGGACCCATGGAATAGCTAGCTAGTGCAAATAAACATCTAGTAGCTGCTAGCGGGAGCAGCGAGATTGACTCGGCGGCTGACGACCGCGAACGAGTCCGGCACGGCGGAGTCGTCAGGTTTGAACGAATCGACTCGCAGTTCTTTATCACAGGTTACAGCCAGGGACGTATCTGGCTGGCGACTGACGAATGACGATTAATGAGTGGCAATTGCGTCCAAGGCAGCCCGGCGAATCAGAAATCAAACAAGACGCCGTGCGCTTCACGTACGCTGCGGAAGATACGGCCGAGGAGTACCGACCTGTGCACAAGCGTAGCCGCACGTCACGTAACTGCCGTCTGCCGTGCCGCGGCGCACACATTCTGATGGATCCATCCGCCGAAGCCTGCTGCTCTCATCCACGCAAAAAAGCTGTACTCGCATACGTGTCTAACATCCGCCCAAAAAACAAGCCTGTGCACGCGGGTCCAGGTGGACGTACGTGCAGGTGCAGCTACGCACAAACGTACGAAACTCCAATCCCCCCGCTAAATGGCATTGTTTCGGTCGTATTTACAAATATGATTTTCCTCATGTGGTATTGCCAGATATAGCAGTTTAGACACGCCTCACATTACTATATGTGCAATTCCGATCGTCTCTAGTCCGAAATCAATGTCGTCCGCACGTTCACCGTCTTGACAAACAGTATCTGCACGCCCCTTGATACGGTTTGTCTGGGTGGTGGGGGGGGGAGTGGTGTGGTGCGGACATGGCTTGTCCGGACGGTGGACGTGCGGACGACACATGTATGCTGTGTGTTAGCACACCGCCTATTCAGACGTGCGAACGACATTGATTTCGGGCTAGGGGTGACCGAAATTGCACATATAGCAGTGTGAGGCACATCCATGCTGTCATTTTTTGCAATACAGTGCGAGAGACGCTACTTCCGTTAAAAATACACGCAACAGTGACATTTAAGGGAAAAACTCGTGCACAGTCGTGAGGCATATAGGGGCCGTTTGCTTTGATACCTGGGAGTCGTTTGCCTGGCCGGAGGAGCATCTGATAACTGCAGGTTCATTGATTGCTTCGGTACCTGCGTAAGCATCCAGGCCAAGCAGCAGCGATAAGCCAGGCGTTGAAAACTTGCGCCTGGGAGCCAGGCAGTCTGATCCACCATTCGTAGTTTCGATCCAGCGTTCTATTTTTCGTTCATCAATTTCAAGCACAGGCTTCCAACCAAACAACTCATCTTCAGATTTGCCTGACCAGACAAAAATCATCTACTTTCCAGGTTACCTCCAGGCACTACTTTTTTCCAGACATAAATCTAGGACACCAACCAAACAAGCCCATATAAGGCGTGAATCGGAAGCAGCAACCGATGTAATTCATGCTGTCCATGGAAAAAAGAGGAGAAAATTGTAACGCGCAAACAGCCCGACGGCTCCGAAATATAAACTTGCTCATGCCCTAAAAACCCATTTCCCTAGGAAATATTCACAGAATCGTGGACTATGCAGCCGATATAAATGACTCAGGAAAAGGCAGCATGTGCAGACCTGGTACGCTTCTCTGCAACAAAGCTTGGAGGACAATTTCCTAAGCACCTGACAGTAAAAGATGTACAGAACCGTGGGTTAGAACCACAAATGTAAGTGCACAACATGCACAAGGTTCAACAATAATCATACCATGTACAACATGACAGCCCTATTCCTAGAGAATGCGTTTCAAAAGTATCTAACCAAATGGCCTGTTACATTGGGGCCTGAAATAGACAAAACCGAAGTTATATTACAGCACAACACAGGGCAGGCATTGGTAGTACAAGGCGCGCAGACCATCCCTAGCAGCACCACGTCGTGATCGGTTCGAATCAAGGTTGCGTTTGGACTTTGATCGATGCTGTGGGGCAGTCGTGTAGAACATATTTCCTCTTGATCCATCAAAACTTCATGATGCTCAGGTGCCAAGAGAAATGTTAAGGCACTCAATATAGTGCAAACATCACGATCCAATAGCAACCGTGTCATGAAGATATTGGCTCATAAGGAAAAGAAAGCCACGGGTGTTTCAATGCTTCTGAGGCACTTGGGCGCTTCTTTGGATTTACCTCGAGAAGGTATGCAACAAACTCAATGAAACCTTGATCAGCCATGGGCAGGCGGTGCCGCAAAGATGTCTTTTTTGGAATCAAGTATTCCAGCCTGTTACTTTCCTGAAACACAATGAATTGCAAGCTTATTACAGGACGGATAATTTTAAGGAGGCTAGAGGCATTTGCTAAAAATCAGGTATGTCTGTGATAGGGAAAGTTAAAAAAAGAACACATATTGAAGGGTTCAAACCTGATTTCTTTCATATAACATGTGGTTCTTTGTTAAGTATTTGTAAGTATCATGTCCCTGCGCAAGCATAGCTTGTTCTATGGAGCCAATGATGCCCATCACACGTGCAAGTAATGTTGCAGGAGAATCGTTTTGGAAAAGGACCTGAAGAGCATATAGCACACAAAGATTAGCTAACTTATTCTATAAGTGTATGACAAGAAATAGATGAATACAAATCTTCTACAAACAAAAAAAGAAAGAAAACCACAGATATACTTATTAATGAGTTACATAGTTTTCTAATCGCTTTTTTCTCTAGATGAGCCCATTCCTGTTGTTATCAGCATGGACCAATTAAATGTATCTTACTGTGATAAAAAACATATAACAAAGAGAGAGAAACACAGCAAAAGATGTACTGAGACATATTTTCTTTTTTTAGTAAACTCCTCTTCTGATTCGCATGGTTGGCTCTGCAATCAGAGGTCCTCCTATCACATCCCGGTTAGGATTCATTTCTTCATGCTGATGCTCTATTTTTTCTTGGTGCTCGGCCCAGCAAGAAAACAGAGGCACTAACACACAACGGCTGTCGTGCTAGTTGTGAAATCTGTTACTTGTTTGGAACTTGAACAAAAATGTTTTCTGTATTACAGGCTTCCTTATTGCCAGAATATTATGAAACAAAGATGCATAACTGAAATGACCAGCATGAGCACAGTTGTAACAGTTAAGAACTGTAATAATCAGTATGCAGTAGCCACTTACATTTCCAGTGCAAAGTTCTGCTAGTATACATCCAAGTGACCATATATCTATCTTTTTGTCATAAGGCAGGCCCAATATAACCTCAGGTGCACGGTAAGACCGTGATTGCACATACGAACATAGATGATCTGTCTCAAAACAGCTACTGCCAAGGTCAATGACCTTTACTTCACATCTGCTGTAGCTCTTTACCAATATGTTCTCTGGCTTGAGATCACAATGAATAAGACCAAGTCCATGCAGAAACTGCAGTGCCTCCAGACACTGAATGGCTATTGACTGCACAAGGGGTACGCAAAAGGAAAAGATCAATTACCGACATGAAAATTTGAAATATCATGTCCAATTACTGAAAGTAAAACATAAATCACCATTAGTGGATCTCATAGCTTAGTAATACCTGCAGTCTTGGCATCGTGAAGTAAACCTCGCCTCCTGATTCTCTATTAAACTTTTGAAACTCATACAAATTTGCCTTTAGAAGTTCACAGACTATCAGCAAATGTTCCTGCAAACAAATACTTGTAATAAGTGCTACAGAAAACACAACTGACTGTTATAGAATGCCATGACCTAATTTTGACAAATAACATATTTGAAAATGCCTAGAAGTAGTAATCCCGGCCATTCGAATGGATCAACTTGAAGAAGAAGCTCGAAGCATTTTTTAATGCCAAATAAGCTAAACTTGCAGAACTTCACACACTGTCAGCAAATAAATAGTGCTTGAAATAAGTGCTACACCAAACATGACAGACTTAGTTACAAGATTAACTTAGATTTGTCAAACAGCAATGCTTGGAAGTTGGAAACACCAAGAAACGCAGCCATTCTAATGGATCAATTTGTAGAAGAATCTCCAATCCTGCCTTAATGTCTATAAACTATGACAATATGAATTGTCAGTCTACATAACAAGGCATGGAATTAATGTCAAGATAACTGGATAAGAAAGGTTTATGTAAGAAATAGGACAACTTAAATTGTCCAACAAATGAAAATAACCTATAAACAAAACTAACATTAAAACTAGATCAACATATACACTAAATGTCAAAAGATGTTTCTAAGAAATCCTCATGTATAGATACATCAAAATCTTAAATATACCATTAACCCATAATGCAATGTGAAACTGAATGAGATTATACATGTCAACACTTAAGTAGAAAAGTTGTCATAAATTCAATGCTCCATGGGAATAACACTAAAAAGGGATTGACAGAAAGTAAAAGCTCTAATTTACCCGATAGTATAAGTAATCATACAGACGCAAAAGGTGGTACTTGTCAGCAGGATCATGCTTGTTAACATACTTCAGAAGCTTGATCTCATCCAGGCTCTGGTCGAAAAAATCTTTGTTGTTCTTTATGATTTTAACACACACATCCATTCCCGTGTGTAAATCATGTGCCTGGATAGCTTTGCTGAACGCTGCTGACCCCAGATACTCCGTGACATGGTAACGTCCAGCAATAACAGAATTGAGAACAACATGGAAATTTTTGTCTTCTTCAAAGCCAGTTCTGTTATATTGTTAACAGGAGAGAATGTCAGAATAAATAACCATCTTTTCAGAGAAATGAATTATTGCTGTTCCACTGTAAACACAAACACCAAGAAGCATGAATAGAGAACTGGGCTGGGCACAGCTATTTTCTTTTATGCTTTAGCCCAAATTAAGAAATAAAATAGCAATTAAGGAGAAGGAAAAGGTACCTGTTTTTTCTATGCACAATCTTCAGATTAAAAGTTTCAAATTCTTCCTCTTGGGCCTTTATCTGCCTTACTTGTTCTTGCAATGCTGCTGCTTCTTCATCATCTAAGGTGGTTCCAGTGTCCTCTTCATGTGCATCATCTAGTTTGTGATGCCGAGCATTCATAGGGTCATCTGCTTCATCGTAAGCATTATTCAAAGCAGATGATGCACTTGAATTTCTTGATCTAACAACATCAGAAGTCATTTCATCTCGAGAGCTCCTTAGAGAAGACTCGCTATTCTTTTTCCTCCATGTAGCAAGCATATCATTTGATACCATGCCATTTTGACAGTCATCAGGATCGTTAACCAAATACATATCATCCTTCTTTAACCACGAAGATTTAACATCAGATTCAACATTTTTTCCAGTATGCAACGGTGGTGGAAAAGAAAATCCACCATCAGTGCCCTTCCGGATATCAACAACATAATCCATTTGATCCTGTTTTGCTCCTTTCGCATTTATTCTTTTCTTTTCGTTTTCCTGCTGAGGATGTCTTTTTCCACCAACGCTCAGATTACTTTCGTTGAAGTATTCTATGTCTCCTTCACTGCTTCCTCCAATTAGGCTTTCACGAACCTCACTGCCAATGTCAGCAGCATCACTGCTTATACCAACACCAATTGACCTAACTGAACCATGCTGATCATCCTCCACAAAAGGGTCATCAGGATGAGGTCGTTCAGAATCATCAAGGAATTTTCCATTTCCTAACATGCCTAATTCACTATTTTGTGAAACGAAACCTTGCCAAACTGGTTCAGAGTGCATCAAATTTAGTTCTTCTGGATCCAAAAGTTGACCATCGTATTGAGCTATCATATCATTATCAGGAATCCCATGTCCCATTGGCCCCTCCGAAGTACCTATCTGTGCAATGTTCTTCCCATGAAAATATTGCTCACCGGATATGTAGGAATCCTCCTCCACAAATGACTGGTCATCATCATCATCCTTTGTAGGACGATCATGCCGATCAGGCCCACTTGTGTGGCCAGTTGCCTTCTCATTATCACTAGGATAGTCAATCTCATGTGCTAGAAACCAGGTTTCATCCTCAATTGGTTGTCGGGTGTAGCCAACATCATCGTCGTCGTCATACTCATCAGAATCCCAATACTCATTTGGATATTCAAGCGAATCATCACCAATTGTTGGAAAACCAGGTACCGAGTCATAAGTATCCTCTGCAATACCTTGACTGACAGAAAACCCAGTACTGCTAATTGTGCGTCTTCCGCCTGGATTTTTTTACATATAGGTCAAAAATTAAGTGCCAAATAATTAGCCAAGCTAAGATAAAGTGGCACCAATCATTAGAGCCTCTCTGAAGCATGGAAAAACACTTGATATAGCTTCACTGTTAAAATTTTGCATACCAGTATTATCAAAAGATGAAATTGTCACCTATGAGTTTTGAAAGAAAATTTCATACAGAAGATTAACAAGAAATCAATCAGGGAAACATGGGAAGCCATCGCTAAATGTTCCTGTTAGAAAACATATTAGAGAGTAATAAATCCTATTGGTCACTCTACAGTTGGAATTTGGAAAGACAGTTTGTAGTGTTCACAATTTCTAAAGTTTTTTGCAATGTCCGCCCATCAGAAAACACAATTTCTATAGGTTGTTGTAATGTTCACACATCTAGAAATAAATAGATGTCTTGAACTAGCTCCTATAAAAAGTCGTATTCATCTTCTTTTTCCACAGAACAGAAGTAATAAATCCTATTGGACACTCAACAGTTGGTGTTCTCACTAGCACTACTCACTTTCTTGTTTCAGTCATGCATCTGTAGTTTGATTCATTGATTAATATTTGTCAGTTCCATGGGGCAGGGTAAGAGAAACACAATGGCAGGTTTCTTAGAAAATTTGATGTAAGATGAGCATGTAAAAACCGAACAGGCTACTTCTGTAGGGCAATGTGCTGTGCTGGTTGAGGGTAAGCTAGAATATGTTCTAATTAAAAGATTAGTATGTCGCCATGTCACTATTAAACTCGTAACCAACATACCTGATGATGTTATTTCTTGCCCCACAGGAACATCAAGATAAGACCCAATCATAAAGGCATGGTCTGCGCTCGAAATAGAATGCTTGGCTCCAGATCCATGATGATTGATCTTTTCCTCCCAGTTCATATTAACTAGCTTGTCCTCAGACTTGAGCCTCACAGGAGGCAACTTAGGAAGCTCCTCACGTTGGTTATCTCCCATAAACTGCAGATCAAAGCATCGGTCAGCAATCTGATCTGCATTGTCCTGAGACTTTCCCAAGTAATACTGCCTGTTCCCCTCATCAAGCTGCCCCTTTGCTGCTTTTCCAACACCATCAGCATCAATGCTCTTCTTATTGTCTTTCCTCTCATTTCCACCATGGTGTGTACTATGGTAACTAGATGACGGATTTTCTGCAGGGAATGGAAGCACTGTCTCAACTGCACCGCCATTCAAGAGCTCCTCTTTTTCTGGTACCAGATTTTTATCCCTGGAAAGACCTGGTTCATTGATTTCACTTCTCCCTGCAACATCAACTTTTCCCTTTCCTCTTCCAAAAGAGACTTTTTGCTCCAGCACAGGACCAGGCTGCTCGATTCCAACACCACGATCCCTCTTCTCAGTTAACAATGCAGCACGGCAATGTCTTGGCACCTCCTCAGACACCAGCAGCTCCGCCAATTGCTCCACAGTGCTGTTGGCAATGCTAAAGTTCCAAGGATACAGATCTCCCGTATTGTTCTCCTGAGGCAGGCTGATCCCCGACCACTTCCTCCCATCCGACCCGTTTGGCAGGCCTCCAACATCAATCTCCTTCACAATAAACTCCCTCGACGAGTCCGCGCTCCTCACTGATGCAACACCTCTTGGCCCTGCATTGGAACCCACCTCAGAGTCCTCCTGCTCATCATCATCCTTGGGCTCAGCTACACGCCTCTGCGTTGTTGGCCCATTCAGACCACCCCGGCCATTGAGCTCCCCACGGAGCGCAGCCTCGGCCTTGGCGAACCGGTTCTTCTGCAGGAACTCCAGCACCAGATCGATGTTCTCCGACATGGTTCCCTCCAATATCAGCTAACCCGGAAGCAGAATCCACCAAAACGCTTATCAAAACCGCACACGAGCTAAAGGCTGCGCCTTGTTGGAGCCCAAAGCCAGCCGAATCAGCCGAATCGAAGCTTCAGCCCCTCCGGGACTTGCGAGGCCGCCCAATGCCGCGGCGCTGCCAGCCGCAGATCGGCGGGGCGCGGCTCGTCCCCCTAGAAAACCCCCACGAATCGAGCCCGGGAGCTCCTCCGAATCGCGCGGCCGCAGCAAGAACAAGAACCAACCCCTAGGGCGAAACGGAACCGCAGACGAGCTAAAGGCGGCGCCTTGTTGGAGCCCAAAGCCAGCCGAATCAACCGAATCGAAGCTTCAGCCCCTCCGGGACTTGCGAGGCCGCCCAATGCCGCGGCGCTGCCAGCCGCAGCGCAGGGTACCGCACCGGCAAGCAGGCACGAATCCACAGAGCCCCACGCGAATCGCGGGAACCCTAGCCGCCGCCCACCCCCGCCCGGCGCGAGAGGAGAGGAGGGAAGCAGGAGGAGAGGGCGCGGGCCCGGCGGTCAGCGGGGGCCGGGGCGCGGCAGATCGAGAGCGGGGGCCGCCCGTGCGGATCCGCCGGCGGCGAGGCGGCGATGGCGGGGGCGGGGAGGCATTGGGTTGGGGGGGTGGGGTGGGATCAGGGCGCGGCCGGCGTGGCTGGGGACAGCATATTCGGAATGGTGGTGTTGGTAAGAACGGAAAGAGCGAGGAAAAGAAATGGTTTTTTTTTCGCTCTCTGATTTCTTTTCTCTTTCGTTTCGGCTCGTTTAGTTGGTTGTGGTATGTGGTGCGTTGCGCTCGGGACTCGCGGAAATCGATCGGAGAATGGGGACTCGGGGGATCGAGTCGATGGGTGCGTGTGGGGATAAGCTTTTGTACGTTGCACATTTGCAATTGGGCGTTCAAAATTGGTCCCGTGGCCGGTGGCCCTGGCCGTGGGCTGAGTTCAGTTCGCTGGAACTGGAAGAAAAGTTAGGGAACGGTCCGTGTGACCGTTCGGTCCAGCCGGCCGGCCGGCCGGAGTCTCCGTTCACCCCTTGGTCGAGCTCGTTCGGTTTGGTGGTCAGGTCCTGCAGGGATCGTTCTTTACTGAGAACATATCCTGTTCCCCAACTTTAAAATATTTGCACAAATAGTTATGACAAATTACGAAAGAAAATCGATACCATGGTACAAAATTAATTTATCGTGCCATAAAATTTCAAATGTAAACTCGATCAGGCACCGAGAATCAGAAATAACAAATTATGTTGAAAAGGAAATCATAAAATAAAAAGGGGAAATATAAAGATCAAACCTACTATTCACTGAATTTTGTCTCTTTTTTTTTGTTTCTCGTAGTGTAAGTCGTGTTTGTAGTTGAATTTTTTTGTAGGATATTTGACTATATCATAACCTATCTAACTATTTCTTTCCGGAATTTTTTATGACTATTTTGTATCGTATTTTGAAGAGGGAGAATACACGAGTACCGGAAGGGTGGAGAGTACAAGGGCAATTTGCTTAGTAACACTACTCAGATTTCACAAGTTGAAAAATAACATCGATGTGAAGATGACATGTGGCCTTATGACCCACTTATCATCACATTGAATATTTTTTTTCTTCAATTTACACATGAATGCAATGTCACTGAACAAATTAATCCTACAAGATCTATCCTCCTTCTTTACTGACTACACTCCATTTCGCACTACAAGTAAACCAATTACATGCACGGACCAATAAAAGCACAAAATCTAGTAAAAGGCTAATGACATTGGATCATTTGTACTCGTGTTAAATGGCATACTACCGTTTAAAACCGCTCAAACTGCATTAAAGTGGGAGTAAATAGTGGAAATTTGGCAACAACAATACTATTAATTTCCTTGATGGGTTTATATTTTGATAACGACGTTTTTCGCAAAAAAAAAAAGGACATGCATTGCAAAACAAAGGGACCACACCACCCTAGTTCTAGCATTTTCCTAAGCGAAATGGTCACACCATGTTTGCAAAGTACGTTGCACTGCCGAAGGAGGCTATTTTCGATATTGCGTCGTTGAAGGGGGCTAGTTTTTTTATATTGCGCCACCTAAAACGTATTCCAAATATATTTGGTCACATCGAAACTCCTAAATTGTTCTCTACTTCATATTCCCTTATCTTTTCGAAAATTATCAGTTGCGCGGACACTTAAAGATATGCCAAAATTATAAATTTAATTTAATTTAAAAAATGGCCTCATGTCGCCAATTGAAACGGCGACAGAGCCCCTGTCGCCGTTTCAATTGGAGATATGAAACCTGTCGCCAATTCAATCGGCAAAATTAATGTTTCATAACTGTTGCAGTGGCGACATGATGCCAATTTTGTTAAAAATAATAACTATTTAATTTTGTAATTTTTAATTAAAATAATAATATTTTTGCAAAATTCTCTTGTTTAGCTTATGTAGTGAGGAGCTGATAGCGACACAAATAAATATCATTTTTAGCTTGTGAACGAAGAAATAACAACCACATAACCCTAGTTCTTTTAGAGAGTACAAGACAAATATACACCATACTTATAATACTCATAAATCAGTAAGTGTCCCTTACACATGTTAGGAAATTATTAAAGACATCTAAGATCTCACAGAGCATAGACATATGCTTTCTTACTCGATGCGTTCATGTATGTATGTAGACACTAAATCTAAAACTTATTTTAGTAGACCGCATATAGACCGACACGCCTAGCCATATGGCCATTTCAACGTCCCTACCTTTGGTTTGTTGAATGGTGCGTTAGTCAAAGTATCGTGTGGTACATATCAACGGGACGGCCGGTGAACTGTCCCGTTTTTGCATGATGGCGGGAGAGGTTCCTTTGCTGCCCAAACGGCCAAAAGGTATTGTCGTCGGACTACAAGTACAACCATTTGCACCGCCAGAATTATTAGAGCCACAATCAGTGCAATATCGGAACTAAAACGAGGGCATCATCTTGCGCCACAAACGGTACACTCCTGCACTTTCACGCTTCAACGGCAACGTGAGAACTAAAACCAGATGGGCATGTGAGAGTAGTTGCCAAGAAATTTTGCTTCCTTAGTAAATAACCAAGGAAATTAGATGATGGGAATTGGGAATTTAACAAAGGAAAATAGCAAGTGAACAAGAAACTCACAGTTTGATTCAATAAACACGAAATTATATCTGTAAAGAAAATTGAAGAAGCTGGCATGTGACCAAATGGCTAGACGTGCGAGTGTGCACCCAATCCACCAGGGTTCAAGTCCTAGACTTGGCTTAATATCGACCGATTTCAGGAGTACATATATATGAGTGTATTCAGTGAAAAAGCTCGTGTCCGTGCTCTGTGAAGCCTTGTGTGCCTCTGATAAATTTGTAGAATGTGCACGGGACGCACACGCGTGTGTGCGTGTGTGGTGTGAGTCGTCGCCCAGCGTCACCGTCACCCCCTCGGGCCGCCTCCGCCTATGCCTTAGGCTCTCGGCGCCACCCATGCCCCCAAGGTCCTGCCTCGAACTCCCTCTCCTGACGCCATGTAGCAGCTCCCCTCTCTGCTCCAGCGCCTCGGTGTCGGCTCGTCCTCAGACTCATCGGGCACTACTCGTCTGGCTCTTGCTTCTCGGCAGTCTTCCTTGCCTCCGCCACTTCACTCGTCCGGTATTTTGTCTCTGTGGATCTTGGACTCTGGTGCTTCTTTCTACATGACACCAAATTTTACTCACCTCACTTCTGTAAGTTCCACAATTCTTCCTTTCACTTCTTCTTTCCATGTTCTTACAGTCCCTCATGTTCCCAAGCTTACTATGTAGCTTATGTCAACCAATCAAACCACTGATCATGACTGTTGTGTTATTCTTGAGTTCGACTTTTATTGTGTCCAAGACTGCTGCACGGAGACTCTACTTGGTGCTGTCCCTCAGCGCCGTGATTCGCAGCGTCTTTGGGAGCTCAACTGGCTGCACCTTCCTTCCGTTGTCCCTACCAGCCAATCAGCCACTACCTATGCCTCTATTTTTGTTGTGTCCTCTACTGTTTCCTTCGCTTAGTGGCATCATTGTTTGAGTCATCTCTGTGGATCGTGTCTATCCTCCCCAGTAGATTATGGTATTCTTGAGTTTATTTCTAGGGACACCTTCTTACCTTGTATGGGTTGCAAGCTTGGCAAAAAGTTGCAGCTCTCCTATCTCTCTATTGATTCTATTCCTATTCATCATTTTGATCTTGTTCACTCTGATGTTGGGTTCGACTCCCTTCGTTTCGAAAGGGGGTCATCGATACTATATGATCTGTATTGATAATTATTCTCGTCATACTTGAATCTACTTTATATCCTCTCACAGTCATGTTCTCTCTATTTACCAATTGTTTGCCATCATAGTTCACACTCTGTTTGATTCGGCTATTCGTGTTTTGTGTTGACTCTGCTAGTGAATATCTATCTGCTATTTTGCGTCGTTTTCTCGCTGAGCAGAGTACTCTTCCCTAGTACTCTTGTTCTGATGCTCACGCTCAGAACGATGTCTTTAAGCGTAAGCATTGTCACTTGTTTGAGACAGTTCACACTCTCATATATACTTGGCTCTTGTGTTTCACCTCACTTCTAGGTTGTGACTGTCTCCACTGCTGCTTTCCTCATCAACATGCAGTTTTCGATTGCTCTTCAGCGTTCTACTCATATCGAGTCTAGGTTGTGACTGTCTCCACTGCTGCTTTCCTCATCAACATGCAGTTTTCCATTGCTCTTCAGCGTTCTACTCATATCGAGCATCATTGTAACAAATTTAATTTACCAACCCTCAGGAAAGAGGAGAAATGTAACAAATTTAATTTACCAACCCTGCAATGCTAAAAACAACATATTCCTAACAATCGATAAAGGATTCCTCAACAAGGGTAAGTGTCTTCCTACAGTCTTATTAACTCCCAGTCCAGCCAAATCCGCTATCTTCTTATTCCACCCCTTCACCAGGCCATTGCCATCTACTGCCAAGACTGGAATAGTTGTTGTTTCCATTAGTCCTACCATTTCACTTCTCGTGGTCTCTTTGTTCATGCAACTGGTCCATGTCAAGAGACCATTGGTCATGTGGGTGGATCTCGTGGTCGATCCACTTGCGGTAGCCACATAGCGGATCCGGGGACTACAGGTAGACGGGAGAGGTTGTTAGTGCGTACTTTGAAAGAGAAATAGTACGGAACACATCAGCTATGCGGTCCTTACCGGTGACGATAGGCGCTTTCGTGTCCGGCGTCGGTCGGGATAGTCCTTCAGAGTAGTTCGCGCAACCCGATGCGCATGCCGGTGGCGGGTACTTGGACTTGAAGAACTTGCATCTATCCCTGCACCAACAGAGGGGTGGTGTCTTCTCCTCGGGCGGGTGTTGCGGCGAACGCTCGGTTGGAACGTTCGGCATGGGGTTGCTGCTACGAGAGGCTTCATTACGAAGGCGTGCCATGTAGGCACGCATCTCTTATTCGACTCGGGCCCTAGTAGCTCTTGCTTGGTCGTCCTCCTCCCTAGGAGCCCTTGCTAGTTCACGGATCCGGTCCCATTGCCTCTGCCTGTCGTCCATCCCGGAATGGTGAAGAAAGCTCTGGTGTAGTGTTGGGTTTGGTTCAATCCCCTTTTATAAGCCCCAGAGTTGGTATGGTGTGGTTAATTTCATGCAGAGTCCTGTCTTTTAGTTCTGAAAAGCTGAGGAGTTAGAATGCTATCATGTCGATCTGAAAAGCTGGCGAGGCATAGTGTTGTCACGTCTTACATTGCAGAGAGAAGTCATGTCTTGCTTTGCAGAGTGCTGTCTTATCGGTCTTAAAAGCTGACGAGGCAGAGTGTTGTCACGTCTTTCTTTGTAGAGTCTTGTCTTTTCGGTCTAAAAGCTAGCGAGGTGGTCAGGGTTGTCAAGTCGATCTGAAAAGCCTAGCCCTAAACCTAAACCCTAAACTGTGCAAAGCTGTCTCCTTTGATCTTATCATTGCGCAAAACTGGCCCATGTGGTCTTGTCATTTGCATAAAGTCACTTCGTCTCTAGTCTTATCCTTTGCTAAAGGTCGTCTCCTTTGGTCTTATCACTATGTAAAGCTGCCTCGTGTGGTCTTGTCACTATGCAAAGCTGTCTCCTTTGATCTTATCACTACGCAAAGCTGCCCCGTGTGGTCTTGTCACTGCGCAAGGCTGTCTCCTTTGGTCTTATCACTGCGCAAAGCTGCCCCGTGTGGTCTTGTCACTGCGCAAAGTTGCCTCGTGTGGTCTTGTCACTGCGCAAGACTGTCTCCTTTGGTCTTGTCACTGCGCAAAGTTGCCCCGTTTGATCTTGTCTCTGCGCAAAGCAACTAGCCCCGCCTGGTCTTGTCATCTGCAAGCTAACACATTACCCGCTTTGTTAGCCTTCCCTCGCAGGCTATAAAATGCACGCCCCACAATCCGAAAGTAGGACCACTCGACCCCTGAAACCTTAGGAAGAAGAACCTTCTCCGTCACACGGTAACATATCATAGCAGACGCCGAGGAGGGACCCGGTCAGCAAAATCGCGAAGCAAGACCTTTCCCTCGAAAGGAGGGAGGACTTCGGCCCTAACTACCGGTTGATGCCGAACAAGCGTGCTCAACCGGTATGACCGAAATACGGATACAGGGAGGACGCTATCGTGCAGGTCTTGGATGACCCTTTCGATGGCGAACGATGTTTCTTTCGATGCCCACACTCTGGGGTAAATAGTTTTGTTCATGTTACCGCTAATACATCCTCCGTACTAACCATCCTTTGCAGCAAATGGCGAAATGCAACCTTGTCCGCTGGATCGATCCTCCCTATGAACGACATGTTGTGATGTGCGTGGATAGATTATGGAACCGAATCTTTGAGCTGGAGGCACAAATTGACAATCTCAACGAGCAAAATGATGACCTCCACCAACAGATGCAGCGTGAGAGGGGCAACGAGGAGGTCGTGAACATAGGAAGTTCCTATGATCCCACATCTTTGTTCTTGTGAACCCTAAATTGCATATGTGCATGCCACTACAACGACGGCCAGCCACGTCCGAGGCGCCCCCCTGTAGAACACTCTATGTGGGTAGTGCGATGCACCTTCTATCATTAGGCACCTTCTGTACGCAATTATGTTCAATCTCATAAAGCATGTAACTCGTAGTGCGAAGCACCTTCTATGTGGTTGCCTCTTATCGAGTTGACTATTGCATCGATGTGTCGTGTGCATTAACCATAAACCTAAACCCTAAACCCAAACCCTAACTCGTGTAATGCAAGGATACACGGCAGTTAATCCATTCATGAAGGAGTGTGATGCATAAGTAAATAGAGGACATTACAATCTCATTACAGCTGAACTTCTAATTGGTAGAAACAAGAAATAATAGTAGAACACACTAAAACTCATGGTCCTGCCTCCATTTGCACCTTACTGACAGAGTAGCTGCTCCTAAGGGAATGTGAACCTGTCAGGGGAATGGCGTGTCTCTCGAAAGTCGTAGTGGGACTGCTGCGTGGGAGGCGGTGTCACATAGAACTCATTGTAGGGAGCCGGGTAAGACTCGAGCATATCGTCCACCCACTCGTCCTACAGAAACGACACTGCTACGTTAGGGCAGAGGTTATGACCTTTGCAATCGTAGTCATGTTGGAAAGGATGTACCTGTGGAGTCGGAAGTGCGGACTGCAATCCTTGGCCTTCATGTCTGAATTGGTCACTCTAGACCTGCAAATTCGGTGGGCTACCTGAGTTTACCGTAGCGTGCAATGGGAAGATTGAATTAAGTATGTTACAGCGTACCTATGTATGTGGCTGTGCGGACGATAATGCTCCGGAGCAATCGACACCGAAATAGTGCACAGTGTTTGCTCCGAACAACTGCTTGAACCACAGGTTGCCCTCATGGTCCCTGCCTCCACGCTTTGCCCGTCTGATGCCGTGTCTGACGTGGTCAAAGCCTCGTCTTGGCGGCTGAAATTTGGGCGAATCAGTCATTGTCTGAAGTCACGGTCCTATGTCCCCCGGTGATGGCCAGCGGTAGCAGAGTGTTGTCACGTCGCAAGTGCTGAAAGAACAAACGGAAGTGAGATATACATTACAAATAAGGGCACTTGCAAACAGTTAGGACAACAAATCGTAATTGACATACCGCTTGCCCGAGGCCGAGGCGCGTGGAGGAAGAGTGACAGTAGCTAGGTCGACTCCCAGAGTGCGACAGATGTGCAGACGATGGTGCGGAGGGAGGTGCTGAGGGCGGTGGGGAAGGAGATTGTTCTCGGTGTCCATGTCGTCGTTGCCCAGCTACGTTGCTATGCCGACCACAAGTCATGGTCCTGATTATCGCTGCCGAGTCATCATAGACGCGTTTCAGCATATCTAGGAACTGAGAGGAGGTGTTGGTCCTCCCACGTCGTAGACCGTGGGTAGCCTCAGTGTTGATACTCTGAAGGCGGTCTAACTGCAAGGAAACCGAGAATAAGTTAGACGCGTTTTCCATGCAAAAAAAACTACGAAGAATATTTTACCGTCTCGTCTTGGCGTCTTGCTTAGATGAGTGTCGGGACACGCTTTCGTCTGTGGCGTCGGGCGTGACCTCCGTAGGGCGCTCTGGAGGCACACCAGTAAGGCTGCTCCTAGTGCGCAAAACGTACCATCTCAAGTACGCAGTGTGTGTCTCGACGTCGTACGGTCGTGCCTCTTGCATGACGTCGATCGTTGCCCTCTCGGCCCACATCATCGTCCACGGTAGTTGTGTCTCCCTCCAGTCGTTGCTCTTCCGCCCTTGCCTCGTTTGCCTGCAGGTGAATTTGGACGTTAGGCAATCGAAAAAAGAGATGCAACCAATAGGTAAACTAAGTAACAACATACATGTAGGCCTTCGCTACAAGAGGTCGTCCCGGAGGCGATGGCACCTGCTGGTAAAGCCCGAACTGTCTCATGACCCGCTGTGGTGAGTACGGCTCGACCATATGGGAGAACACTAGATGGTAGGTCGTCATCCAGTATGCGTAGTCCTAATTACACTGAGAGGACAAGCTGTACGGGACCGTCTCCACAATGAACTGTGTTGACCATGGGAACCATATGACCTCCACCTCGTGCAGAGTCTTGAACTGGTTGTGGAACTCAGGGTAGACGCGTCTCGGCCTCTCCCTAGCCCACCCTAGCCGAGCACGTGTCCAGCGAGTGCCCATCGTGGGCCCCTCAACAGGGTCGGCGCCATCTCCCTCACCGTAAAACTCGGGATGTATTTGAAAGGGTGCACGGCCGTGCGGAAGTACAGGTGGCCAACCGGGAAGTGCTCCCACGACCACAACTGCAAGAGGATGTAGCATACTGAGAGGACTAGCTCCCCGGCCGTACTGCGCTGTGAGGCATCACACAAGCCTCGGTACGTGGTGCAAAGCACTGCGGAGCCCCAACTATACTACGGCACCTCGTCGGGCCAGAAGTCCGCCAACGCCCCAGTAAGATGGATGTAGCTAGGGTGCATAAGGTGGATGTAGCTAGGGTGCATAAGATGGATGTAGCTAGGGTGCACCCAATCTCCCTGAGTCGTAGGAAACAAGACCCACCCAAAGAGGAAGAGCAGTGCATAAGGAAGTGTGTCCGTGCGACTTCTTTGGTCGCGTGCCTGAAGCAGACCATGTATCATCGTAGCCAGGAATGTGGCACACCTGATATGTTCTTCGGGATTGGGTCACTGAACCTCTCAGCCATCCGCACCTTCTAGTCTGGTCGCCTGGGAGGTGGCACTACTGCATGACCCCGCAGTGGTAGTCCTGTAAGCATAGCGACATCCTGCAGAGTAACGGTCATCTCCCCCCACCGGAAGTGGAAGGTGTGCGTCTCCGGTCTCCAACGGTCCACGAGCACGGACAACAGTGGCGCGTCAAACTGAAACGCGTGCTCCAGGTCCAACAGGTGGGCAATGGGCAAAATCCCGGTGTCCCGTAGTAGTGGGACGTACCACTGGTCCAAAGGCTAGTGCTCTCTGGGACTCCTAAGGACAAAGCTTGGAGGACCCACGCCGGATGACCATGCGTGGCATCGGTGTCCCCAATCCCACTGTGGGTCAAGCAGCTTGTACGATACGTTGTCTGCAGGCTGCGCCATCTCCTGAGGTACGTACACCAACAAGTTAGTGTGTAAATAAAACAGAACGTACAAATAAGCAAAACGAAAGCGAAACATATAGCATACATACACAACAGACAAATGACAAGAACCATTGTCTGACACATTCCAACATATAGAACATGATATGACAACAGCATTATCCGACACATTCCAACACGTACAACACGATAACGCCTAACATATTACAACAAACATATAGCATACATAGGCAACAAACATATGACAACAGCCATTGTCCGACACATTCCAACACGTACAACACTATAACGCCTAACACATTACAACAAACAAATAGCATACATATATAGGCCATGAAACCTCGTCGCTTCTGATCGTTGCTTGACTTCGAATGCATTGGGCGGTGGCGAGCAGCCAATCGTCTTCGAGTCGCATCTCGGGTGCCTAGCCCATTGCTCACGCTGGCTATCATCTATGTCGTTACGGATGCGGCGGGACTGTCGTCTTCCACGGCTGGCCTGCTTGAATGCGTTGTTCGGCACCCACTTTACGTGCCTAGGCTAGAGGTCCTTGTAATGCATGTCCAGCCTGTACGAATTGAACTCGGCACTCCAAGTACCGTATAGGTGGTGAAGGTTGTAGAACTCAGAGACGTATTGCGTCGAGGACTGGAGCCACTCTGCGCACCCCGCGTATACATGGGAGCAGGGCTTGTGAAGAAACTGCAGCTTATTGCAAGTGCAGGACGCTTCCCCATCGATCGAGCAGACTTGTTTGCGATCACCCCTAGCATGACCTGTGACAAACTTACGCCTCGAGCGGATCTCAAACTTCTTCTGATGCCATCCATGGTCCTAGCGGTGTCTTGAGCGAGCCTTTTCGATCTTCTTGTCCATGTAGGCCTGCGCCACCTCCGAAAACTGCTTGCCTTCGTCCATATGCTTCTTTGCCATCATGGCTCTATTGACGAAGTACCCCACGGTGCGGTTTTAGCTCTCCTCAACAATTGCGGTGCTAGGGAGGGATCGGACACCCTTCAGGACACCGTTGTACACCTCCGACATGTTGGTCGTCATGATTCCGTACCGTGCACCACCGTGTCAAGCGGCGAGACCATTTCTCTAAGTCGGGTGCGTCTTGAGTTTACCTTTGTGTGAACTCCCCAACTCTGACGGAGCCTCCTGTCGCTGCCCCTCCCTCCGCATCCTGGGAATTCCTTACATGCTTGCTAGTATCCTCGTCCAACTATCTCCACACGGCGTCGAACTTCCGCCTTTGGTTCTGCATGCATAGCTTCTTAAAGGTCTTCATCAGGTCCTTATTTTAGAACCTTGTGTGGAAGTTCACCGTGAGATGCCTCATGCACCATCGATTCGTCGGTCGTTCCACTGGAAGGGAGGCTATGTCCCATTTTGCATCGTGGCAAACACGGACAGCAACCCAGCATTGCGGTCTGAGATGACGCACACACTTGAGCGGTCTTGAACCACCGCCCGCTTCACGTTTGCCCAGGAACCACAGCCAACTATCCGTGTTCTCGCTCTCAACAATCGCAAAGGCCACGGGGAGTAACTCGTCGTTTGCGTCAGCTGCTACCGCGGTGAGGATGGTGCCCTTGTACTTGCCAGTGAGGAAGGTGCCGTCCATCGACAGCACAGGATGATAGTACTTGAACCCTCCGCTCGCCTGGGGGAAGGCCCAGAATACCTTGTCAAGGATAAAATAATTCGGCCCCTTCGTGGAATGCACCCGGTCCAGCTTGTCAATGTATGTCCCAGGATTTAGGGCTGTACATTTTCAAATCGAACCGAAAATACCGAACCATACCGGTCAACTTGGTTTGACCGGTATTCGGTACGATATTTAGATTTTTGTTTTTTCGGTAAAAACCGGTCGAAAACCGAAAAAACCAAAAAAAACCGAACTGTCGCTACAACTACTCTGGCCTCTGGGCTCTGGCTTGGGCACAGCCCTACTCGCGTCTCATGTCCTCGCGCTGCGCTCGGCCCATCCACGGGCGATCCACAGGCCACAACCAGTCAACCACGCTCATTGAATCTTTGGCTTTGTTGTGCGGCGTGTCGCGTGTCTTGTGCTTCTTTGCTTGAGTCTTTGGTCTTTGGCCTCTTGAGTGCTGTCTTGCTCTTTGTCTTTGCATTTCTTCTTTGTCTGCTAATATTTGCTTGGTGCTTGCTTTGCAATGGTGCAGCAAAGAAATTAAGAAATCTGATTGCGAGTCTTTGGCTATTGGCTTTGTAGTCTTCTTCGACTTGCTTTGCTACTTGCTAGAATGCTAGTTGCCTAGTTGGCTCGGCTGGTTGCTAGCTTGCTACGAACGCATAGTGGTATAGTGTTGCCGCTGCCCGCTATCATGTATGTGCAACGTGGTCGTTCACAATTCGCGTTAACTTTGGTAATTATGGTATTTACCGATACCGTACCCAAAAAAATGAGATTTATCGAAACCGAACCATATTTTTTAAAAACACTGTATTTACCGAACTAACAATACCGTATTTACCGAACCGAACAAACCGAAAAAACCGAATGAACACCCCTACCAGGATTCGACTCTGCAATCTGATGGAGCATTCTTGGGACAAAGTTGTAGGCCTCTTCGTATGTGCCGAACATACGCTCTAGGACCTTCTATTTTGCCCGCCATACCTTGCTGTAGCTGACTAGAAAGCCCACCGTATTGACAACATCTACCAAAAGTAGCTTCGGCGAGACAAATGCATCAGCTACGACGAGGTGGCTTATCAGCTCCGCAATATATGAGGACGTTAGGTTGCGGTGCCTACAAAGTGGCTCTGCAAGCTCGCATGTGTGATCCTTCAGCACCGTTATGAGGAAGTCCGTGGCGGCACTCCTGAACCGTTGCGCACGAACCTTGCCAGGGCAAGATCCATCCACACACTTGACGACGTAGGTATCAGGGTTGGACTTGTGCACCCGATATGTCCGGCTAATGTTGACGCGTGTCGGCAATAACTGTTGGCGGCGCTCTTGTTGGGGAAGCGCGCCCTAAGAGCGAGTATCTTCATTGAACCCCCACTCGCCTCCTCTGGGGCGGGCGAGAACCAGGATGTCGCCTGCGATGTCGTCCAATCTAGACGAGACATACGCAACATCGGTGGTCACAACACCACCAAACACACCTCCCGTACCAACTTCTCCATCAAGCTCCTCTCCAGAACTAGCTGTATCCACAACCTCCTCCTCGCTTTCAACCTGCTCGGCAAGGTATTCATGGCAGTCAATACGGGCTGCCCACCACCTTTCCACGCCTTCGTTTGGCTTGAAAGCCTCTACACGCCTCCTCAAGTCTCCATCACCCACTTCCTCGCCCACATCTCCGCCAACAGCAGCGTCTGCATCAACTCCACCAGAACCACCCATGGTGGATGATTCCGTCCTCTCCGCAAACTAGACATACACCATCGGCCTGGCGTATATTGCAGCGGCGGGGTTGCACACAACCTCCATGTAGTTGGTCCACGAAGCGTCACTACTCACCTTAATAAGTTGCCAAAAGGTTTGACCTTCACCACCCATACAATGTCTCGATGCGTAACTTCTTCCTTCCGGTGTCTCGATCGAACGTGGAACGCACACACCTCCTTAGCTCGCATAGACTCATGTCCTTCCGACCTGGTGCCCAGATCTAGGTCCGGTCACAATTTGACGGGTCCGCTCCGTACGGCCCGTCGCGTACGAGACCATCACCATAGAACACGAACAAGTCTTAAATCGACATGTTCAGGGAAGACGGCGTTGGGTTCTATGCGCAAAACGACAAACATAAATAAATAAATACACTTGACTACGTGAGTACTAACCAATAGACAAAAATAGCAGAAAGGACTCTATTGTATCAAGAAACCATGTGATGTTAGTATCAAATGCCAGATTGGGTTAATTTTGCTCCTACTAATTCACATTTAGTTGAGTATTACATGATTCATTTCTATATATGGAGTTGAAAATAAATACACAGGACTTAAATGGGTAATCAAGTAACAAAAATTATTAATAGATTAAATGGGTAATCAAGTAACAAAAATTATTAATAGATTCTGCAGTTTGGCTATCTGACTTCTTCTGCTCCTGATTAATCTTTCCTAAATGTATTTCATACTTCTATTTCAATACTAAATAATATCCCACTAGGTCAAATGGTTTGCATAACTACATAATGTTATTTTATTAAAAAAACAATTCGTATATTTACATGGTTTCAAAATATAGATTTTTCGCCCATAAAAAAATGCTACCAACCTCTGCTTTTATCTCACGCAGCATCAGATAACTACAACATAGTTATATGCTGTCGCATTAGACCTTTCTATACATGTGTCTTAGTCTTGGTCTAACTATTTAGATTTGCTTCATCAGACAATACAATGCATGTGCCTACAAGCTCTACCTCTTCTATTCCTCACAACATCAACTATCAATGCCACAGTTACAGACTGTCTGTTACTCACATTAGGCCTTTCTATAGTCGTTCTCAACATTCTCGAGCGGTTCACTTGTTTCACCATTACGGCAATAATACACACTGTCCTTGGTTCTAATAATTTATCAATTAACATGATTTCTATTGCATGAAGGATTACTATATTTACGTGCTAATTAACTAACAGTGATATCCACATAAACTAAACATTTACGTCAACTAAGCATGGTTACTTAACACATTCTACACAATCAAGAAGCTATTACGGTAATAAAAAATAACTACGCTACTTGCAGGTGTACTTACGTAATAATGACATGACCACTAAGCTAATTACATGCTAATCAACTAGCTAAAAATATAATCGCATGTCCATAAAAAATACCTTTTCTTGACGCTCGCAAGCCGATCTACAACTTATACAATTGCGAAACCTCCAGATTCAAATTGAAAACCTCCCAAAATGCAACTCAAATCACCTTCTTTTCCTCCTCTCGGTCTCTCCTTTGTGGCTGAAAGAAATGCAAATGACGGAATAACGAAGCGACGACGAACACTACCTTCTTATCTCCATCAGTCTTGAGGACCGAGCGGCCAGCAGCATAGCGAGGGCAGGCTGCGTCGAGGCCAAGCGGTGCGGCTGCTGGCGGCAGGCACTTTTCGCCTTGCGAGGCGGTGTGGGAGAGCCTTGTGCGCAGCGTCTTGGCAATGGAAGTCACGCCTCATCCGCTTTCGGTCACCGCGGAAAGCGCGTGATAGGTGGGCCTTCGTCCTCTTCTTCGCGCTTGCCCACCACGTAAAACACGGTGGTCCGCGCTTCGGCAATCATGAATGTCGCGGGGCCCGCCACCTCCCGCGCCAAACGTTTGGTTTCGCTCTCGGCTGGTTTCCCGTGATGGTGCGTTGCTTTCCGCGCTCGCCAAGCACGGAAGGGGACACACGTCGGCCCCCCGGCGGTTCCGCGCTCGTATGGGGTCTAATTGTGCAAATACGGTCGAGGGGGGGTCATTTTTGCAATTACATGGCGTTACAGGGCCAAATCAAAAAAAAATCTCGGATGCTTCTGTAATGGTAGCGGTTTCACCAAGTTTGGTGAGGTTTTAGTTGCATAAAAATTTTGTGAAGTTTCAGGTTTCGAATTTGAAGTTTCAAGCAAATTTAGGTGTGTTCAATGAAAAAGTTTCGGAACGTTTCAAAATGTAAAGTTGAAGAAGGTTTCATAAAAAAGAGAAAAATCGGTATATACCATCCAAATATATCAATATTTTTTATTATTTAATCCTTTTTTAATTATATTTTAAAGTTAACCCCTCGCCAACTTTATTTCCAAATCTGACCCTTTTGGTCACGCCACTTCCCGTGGCGTGACCAAATAAAACTGTCACGCCACCAGTGGCGGCGTGGCCAAAGGTGCCACGCAAGCCCTCGGCCGCGCGCCGCGCCAGCGTGGAGGGCTTGCGTGGCATCTGTCACACCTTTTTGTTTGGCGTGACAGACCCCGACTGTCACGCCATTTAGTGCGGCGTGACAGGGGCTAATCCAGTTTGTTTGTATTCCATTTGGATTTATAGATTTCGAACCAACAAAGGGACTTCATTTTGAAAGATAAAAAATAATTGAAGATACGGTGATGCATAACACCATGTACATGTAACATTTAACAATCCACAACTTGAAAAGAGAGACATCTCTACGTAACCAAATATAACACCATCCTTTTAACTGAGAGTAAATAGATATATGGATCGGTAATCTTTTTGTGCTTTGAAAACCTTTGACACTTCACAATATTTCCAGGGCGTGTCCCAGAAGTGATACATAATACATCCTAGAAAGAAATGACTAATATGTGGATTGTGTGGTACAACATGAGGCACAATTATGCACATATGCTAGACAGTTTCGCTGATGAAAGATGCGTAGACATCCTAGTGGAATGATAGGTGGTGCGTAGACATTCTAGTGGAATGATAGGTGGTGCGTAGACATCCTAGTGGAATGATAGGTTTGTGGTCGTAGACCAAACCGTAAACTTTCGGAACTCGTTTTTGTCATGTTGTTGGATGGCTTACTACACGAAGAATTGAATGCGAAAAGACGACGAGATTTAAAGTTGTGAATTAAAATAGACTTCATAATAAAGTTTGGAATAACATGGTGCACAGGGTTTGGTTACATGCATAAGAAACAACATCATGCACGATGCAACAAACTGAAGTACTCGTACTCCTACGATACATATGCGCCTTTTTTGAATGAAAATAAATTAGACCTTCCGGGAACTAGTACGGCAAGGTGTCTCACACTACCCGCATAGAGTGTTCTCCAACTGGGCACCTCGGACGTGGCTGGCCGTCGTTGTAGTGGCACACACATATGCAGCTAGGGTTGGCGCAGCAGCATGTGGGATCATAGGAACTTCCTATGTTCACGACCTCCTCGTTGCCCTACTCGCGCTGCATCTGTTGGTGGAGGTTATCATTTTGCTCCTTGAGATCGTCAATTTGCGCCTCCAAATCAAAGATTCGGTTCCACAATGTATCCACGTGCATCACAACATGTCATTCATAGGGAGGATCGATCCAGCGAGTAAAGTTGCATTGCGCCATCTGCTGCAAGGGACGGTTAGTATGGATGATGTATTAGCAGTAACATGAACAAAACTATTTACCCCAAAGTATGGGCATCGGAAGAAACGTCGTCCGCCATCGAAAGGGCGGTTTATGATCTGCATGATAGCATCCTCCCCGTGTCCGCATTTTGGCTATACCGGTTGAGCATGCTTGTTCAACATCAACCGGTAGTTAGGGCCAAAGTCCTCCCTTCTTTCGAGGGGAAGGTCTTGCTTCGGCGACCCTAGTTGGACCGGTCCCTGGGCGTTTGCCATGGTATGTTAGTGTACAACGGAGAAGGTTCTTCTTTCTACGGTTTCAAGGGTCGAGTGGTCCTTCCGGAGCGTGGAGCGCACATTTTATAGCCTACAGGGGGGGGCCAAGACCTGACGGGGTAATGTGCTAGGTTGTAGATGACAAGACCAGACGGGGTTGTCTGCTTTGCGCAGAGATAAGACCAAACGGGGCAGCTTCGCGCAGTGACAACACCAAAAGAGACAGCCTTGTGCAGTGACAAGACCGTACGGGGCAGCTTTTGCGCAATGACAAGACCACACGGAGCAGCTTTGCGCAGTGATAAGGCCAAAGGAGACATCCGTGCGCAGTGACAAGACAAGACGGGACAGCTTTGCGCAGTGACAACCCTGACCGCCTCGCCAGCTTTTTAGAACTAAAAGACATGCCTCTGCAAAGAAAGACGTGGAGTGTTGTCACGTCGATCTGAAAACCTAGCGAGGGTCAGGGTTGTCCAGTCGATCTAAAAAGCCTAAACCCTAAGCCTGAACCCTAACTGTAAGTCTTAACCCTAACCCTGAACCTAAAAACCTAAAACCCTAAAAAACCTAAACCTGGACCTAAACGCCTAATAGCCTAAACCCTAACGTAAACCTAAAACTCTAAATCCTAAACCTAAACCTAAACCCTAAAATCTAAAACCCTAAACCTAAGTACTGTCATGCCACTTAATCCAGCGTGACAGGATTGTCTTGTCACACCACCATCCAGGGCGTGGTAAAAACAGACTGCCACGCCACAATCCTTGACGTTCCAAAGGCGTTGCCAAAAAAGGGCCAGCGCTCTGGGGCTAAGTCCTGTCACGCCACTTACGTCGGCGTGGCAGCACTGCCTTGTCACGCCACTATTTAGGGCGTGGAAAAAACGTACTGCCACGCCACAATCGTTGATGTTCCAGAAGCATTGCCAAAAAGGACCAGAGCTGCCGAGGCCACATCCTGTCACACCATTTACCTCGGCATGGTAGGACTGCCTTGACACGCCTTCAGTAGTGGTGTGACAGTAGCTGTTACTCACATAAATCAAATTGGCCTCATGCACTCAACATTTCATGCATCTAGAATCAATACAGCAGTGTGATTTCATTCAAACAATAATAAGAATCAACCATCAACCATCAGTCATCTCATTTCATGCATGATGAATCATTACAATGATTTCATTCAAACAACCATCATTCATCTCATTTCATTCAACATTCAAAATGGCCATAGAAAGTTCCATTCAATATGAACCATACAAAATGCATGCACCCATTCATTCATCCCATCACTTACGCTTTCGGCGTGCACCCGACCCCAGCGTGAACCTCGCTGCTGGGTGTTGGCTTCGCGTGCCCTCGACGACGTTTACGGAACTAATGTCCGTGCGATCACGCCGTTTACGGTGGCATGGTGGGGTGGCCTGAGTCGGCTATGTGGGGGGCGGTCCACCAACCAGGTCCGCGAGGACCATCTCGTCAGGAATCCTAGCAGTGACGTCCTCCTCGTCGTCCTCGCCGGCCTCGTCTGTGCCGGCCTCCTCGGCCTTGTCTGCACCACTCCGAGCCAGGCCAGGTTGCATGACTTCTCCTGCTGCCGCCACACAGCTCATCTTTGCGGCCATTCGCCCGCATTGGCGGCGAACCAACTACAAGGTTAAACAACAAAATAAATAACAAGGGATAACATGTTAATTTAAAGTAGTGTGTGTTACCTCAGCAAAGTCCCGGAAGCGTTGGAAGCTCCCCTCCGAACCCTCCTGTAGCATGAGAACCTTCTCGGCCTCGTTGCTTATGCGGGCGAGTTGCTTTCCCTGTGAACGAGTCAACACATTAAATTAGTTTACGCATGGTGACATTGCTAATTAGTGGTGGGATACAATGTACTCACGTAGTAAGCGTTGATGGGGGTCCTCTTCGGCTGAGTGTCTGTCCGTGTGAACTCATCGTAGTCGTCCATGTTGTCCTCCTCGTCGTCGCCACCCTCACCTATATCCGCATCGGTCATCGCCGGTCGAAGCTGGAGACGCGCGACGCCGTGTAGCCACTCTAGGTATCTGACGAAGTCGTGCCTCTGATGGATCTGGGTGTCGGACCCGGGAACGAAAGATCCCGAACCCTCTGTGTTCATACACCAGTCCAGGATTTCCGGTGTACACAGTTACAAAAATGATAACATAACCAAATCTCGCGTTTCATTAATAGTAAATCGAGTTCGATACAAATGGGCATGAAGCCAAATAAAAAGTAAATAACACGGAAATAAAAAGATAGTAGTAGGCGAGCGATCCGCCACAGCAATAAATGCAGGGCGTAATCTAGGCGTCGGTGTCCTCACCGTCACGATAGTAGTCTTCTCACGAAATTTTGTTGCATAAAGCAAGCATGAGCACAACTACCGTGCTCGCAAGTTACACCCAATATGGAATTGTAATGCATGCATAAGGTAAACAAAGGACATTGGCAGGGTTATTTTGCGTAAACAGCAGTTTAATTTAAATAATCGTAGTAGATTGCAAGGCCATTTTCATACATTAATTAAAATCATATTTTAAATGACAATTGAATAATGTGGATAACCTCCACGAAAGGTGATGGATATCCTCCAATCACAATGGCTAACCGCCCAATTTTCCCCACAGACTATCCATCACGAAAACATCTGTTGAAACCATTTTTAAACCAAAAACAAGTCTAACTCAAAGTGGCTTTGCTAGCATGTCCATGATCATGACGCGCCTATTGAATAGTTTTCTACTCTGCGAGTTTATGCAGCTTTACCCACACGAGATAATTTGCTCCTTGTGTCGGCCAATCCACGCTTCTAAGGCGTGGGACAAAGCAATTATCACGAGGCCGTTACAATGATCTACCCCAAAGAACTCATGCCCGCTAAGGTTTCGCTTCCATTGGACTATCCATCCTCAGGAGCCCCTCTTGCGCCATGTGGGACTCTTGTCTATCCAACACCCACTCATACAAAATGGCACGAATATCTCTGAGGTATCCCAAATTATTAAGCCAAGTCTTGCCCAGACAAGGCGTGTGGTGGTCTGATAAGGCATAGCAAGATCGGCTCCAAGACCGGTCCTTAATCGACTTGGGCGTCATTCAAAATCAAACCACAGGTAATAATCCTAACAGATTAAACCCGTGCATAAACTGCACCCACCATTCATCCGTTTAGCCCAAGTCTAAACCATTTTAGCGTTTTATTTGATTAAACCATCTTTACAAAATTCCCTATGGTAAAACAATACCATAGGTTCAAGTTTAAACAAATTTGTAATAATTTGGCTAAATCCTCCCAAAATCAAATTCATGGTCTAAGCATTTGCTAAGCATTTCCAAACAATTTATCTATGGTGACAAGGGATGACATTTCAATATTCAATATTGGCCATACAATGACAGTTGGAATATCTAATCATTTAAGCAGAATTTAAAATACTTGAATAAAAGTATGCATGCACTTAGTAATTTGAAAACTGAGTTTAAATAACTTTAAAATAGTAGGTGCAAGATGATCAAAGTATAACTTGCCTTCGCTGAAGTCTTGAAATTCTAATTCTTGGAAGAATCAAATTCCCGGAATAAATAAGTAATCTAAGCGTGAAAATCGACAAATCACTTGAAGTTCAAATGAAATCAAGGCGACAGTTTAGACTAACTCTAAATAAAATAATTATATTTTATTTGACTAGATAATAATTTTATAAAACTTTATAAGTTTGAAACACTCAATTTGGAATTAGGAAATAAAAGATATAAATTTTACAAGTTTAAATTATAAGTTTGCAATTTAAATAGTTTTAAATTAAAAGAGACAATTTAAACTAATTCCAAATATACAAATTTTAATTTATTAAGC
This sequence comes from Phyllostachys edulis, assembly GCA_036346405.1. Taxonomy (NCBI): domain Eukaryota; kingdom Viridiplantae; phylum Streptophyta; class Magnoliopsida; order Poales; family Poaceae; genus Phyllostachys; species Phyllostachys edulis. The sequence continues at coordinate 18,443,546 of CM070549.1, read as the reverse complement.
TAGATAATCTTTTTGCAAAATTTTAGAAATTTAATTCAATAAATTTGGAGTTGGTAATAAGATGATATGAATTTTACAAATTTAAATCTAAATTTGGATTTTAAATGAATTTCTAAATTCTAAAACAGAACTAAAATGATCTCCAAATTGAATAATTATATTTTATTTAGTTAGATCATAATTTTCTAAGAATTTAGCCATTTGAATCATCTAATTTGGAGCTAAGATGAATAAGTTATGAATTTTACAATTTAAATCCTAAATCGCCATTTTAATCAATTTCTGAATTATTTTTCTAAAGGAAATTCTCATTATTGCGCATGGTGGCGTCGCGAAAAAATTCGGGATTTAAAAGAAATTAAAAAAATTTCGACGTCTTGGGCCCTTATATGTCAGAGACACGGCCACGTGGACTTGGTCCACGGGCCTTGGCTCACGGTGAGGTGGCGTGCACGCGATCGACGCGGTCGCCACGTGGCGGCCACGCGGATCGATGATCTTTGGCGTGGCGCCGAGGTGGCGTGCTGCGTGGCACGCCACGTCGGCCTGCTGGCGGTGGTGCTCGGTGGCAACCTCGCCGGCGTTCTATCTGCATGGCGCGCGCGGGTGGCATCAACGAGAGAGGGGAGTTCGCGATCCTAGTGGCTACCTTAGGTGCGGCGGGCGTGGCGGAGTGTCGTCGGCAGCGAGGTTCGGCGGCGAAAGCTTTGTCGTCGTCGAAGTAGTTGATCCCGAGGTCCTCCGGCGGCGTGGGCGGGTGCTCGGCCGCCGCGATGCGGCGGTGCGAAGATGCGGTCGGCGAAGTCGAAGCGTGGGCAGCGGCGCGGAATCGGAGAAGAACGGAGTTGACGCCGTTGAGAACCTCAAAATTCGGTGCTACGGAGGAGGAGGAGAGCAATGGATGGTGGGGTTGAGTTGTTGCGGAGGCGCGCTGGGGTGCCTTTATAGGGCTGGGGAGCTCGAGGCGGCGAGGGATCGTGGGGATCGTCTTGCGACCGTTCTGGCGATTCGTCGCACTGCGCGAAGAGGGGAAGAAGTGGGGAACGAGGCGGAGGTGGGCGCGGGGCTCGTCTTGTATGCGCTGGGACGCGGGCGGTTGGAGGCGGCTGAAACTTGCCTGTGCGAAAATGGCGGAGGCGACTTAGTCATGAGAGGACGAAGGGACGGGGAGAAGATGGCGGGACCGTCGGATCTGGATCCGACGGTCGGGAGGAGGGTGACGTGATGGTTTAGATCTTGTCAGATTAGGATCTGGCGGTGAGGAAGAGAGAGTGAGAGAGAGATAGGGAGGTCTTGGTAAGTGCTGGCCGTTGGATTTAGATCAGCAGTCACGCCTAGATGGGCTGTGAGGGTGGTGCGGGCCGCCTTAGGTTTCGCCCATACACTTTGCTTTGCGATTTTCTTTTGATTTTTCTATTTTAAATAATCTGGTTAATTCCTTTTAGACTTAGAAAATAGTAAAAGAGTCCAAAAATTCTACAAAAATTCTCATAAATCCTTAGAGACATCTTAGACTTAATAAAATTATTCCCAACTTAAACTTGATAATAAATTTTGTAATTAAATTATTTTAGCTTTAAAACATTTAGGAAAAAGCTTTTACAATTTCGTAAAATTCACAATTTCAAATAAGTTTTAAACTTTAACCAAATTTGAAATTTTGGGCTGTTACAAACCTCCCCCCCTTAAGGGAATCTCGACCCCGAGATTCAGAATTGACCGGCAAGAAGGTGGGGATATCCCGCTTTAATATCTTCTTCTCGCTCCCAAGTGGCTTCACTTTCGGGTGGCGACTCCTTTGGACTTTGTATGAGCGGATGATCTTGTTCCTTGTGACACGCTCTGCGGCGTCCGAATCTTGATCGGTTGCTCCACATAAGTGAGGTCCTCTTGCGGATCAATGCCTTCGGAAGAGTCGATCTTGAGCACTCGAAGGCATTTCTTTAGTGTGAAACATGGAAGACATTGTGTCAATGGACAAAGATCTTTGGTAGCTCAAGTCGATATGCAACTTCACCTCTTCTTGCCAAAATCTTGTAAGGTCCCACAAATCTAGGTGCAAGTTTTCCTTTGGTTCGGAACCTTCTTACTCCTCGGAGTGGGGTAACTCGGAGATAGACAAAATCTCCTTCGGCAAAGGTCAACTCTCGTAGCGATTATCGGCATAACTCTTACATCGGGTTTGAGCTACTTTCGGATGCTCTCTTATTGCCTTAACCTTACTTTCAGCTTCTTTGATCAACTCTGGCCCAAAGAACTGATGCTCTCCCACTTCATCCCATAGAAGCGGAGTTCTGCATTTCCTGCCATACAAAGCCTCAAATGGGGACATTTGAAGACTGGCTTGATAGCTATTGTTATACGAAAATTCTGCATAGGGCAGATTCTTGTCCCAACTTTTCCCGTAATCCAAGGCGCAGGCTCGAAGCATGTCTTCAAGGATCTGGTTGACTCGTTCAGTCTGGCCATCCGTCTGCGGATGATATGCAGTGCTGAAATTGAGTCTGGTTCCCAAGGCTTCATGCAGACTCTGCCAAAATCTTGATGTAAACTGTGATCCTCTGTCGGATACGATCTTCTTGGGCACTCCGTGTAGACAGACGATCTTAGCCATATATAACTCTGCTAACTTGCTGCATCTGTAGGTGGTCTTGACCGGAATGAAGTGAGCTACTTTCGTCAACCCACAATTATCACCCGATAGAGTCACATCTGATTGGGTCCTAGGAAGTCCGGTGATGAAGTCCATACCAACTTCTTCCCACTTCCACTCGGGAATTGGTAATGGTTGCGATAAACCAATGGGTCTTTGATGCTCTGCCTTGACTTCGTGACAAACATCACAATAGACTCTGAACTCGGCAATTTCTCGCTTCATCTTGACCCACCAATATCTTTCCTTGAGATCTGGTACATCTTGGTGCTTGCCGGGTGAATAGAATAAAGCGACTCATGAGCTTCCCTCGAATCGATTGCTTTAAATCTGTTGATCCGGTACACGATCACGGTCACCGAACCACACCGTTCCTTGCTCATCTTCGGTGAATCCGGGCTTTGCCTCTTCTCATATTCTTCTTGATCTCCTTGATGTCTTCATCTTCTATCCGCTTCTCCCTAATCGACTCTGAAGTGTTGATTGAACTTCCAGCGTTCACACATCCTTGATTAACAATCTCCAAGTTCGGTGCTTCAATTCTTCGTACAACTCTGGTTGATTCTTCCGAACTAAGGCGGTGTTGCAATCGCCTTCTGCTCGGGGCATCTGCAACCACATTTGCTTTGCGGGTGATAATGAATTCAAGGTCATAATCCTTTATTAATTCCAGCCATCTTCTCGGCGGAGGTTAAGGTCGGTGTGTGAATATGTACTTGAGACTCTTATGATCCGTGAAAACTTCGCAATGTTACCAATGAGGTAATGGCGCCAGATCTTCAATGCGTGTACAATCGCCGCTAACTCAAGATCATGAGTTGGGTAATTCCTTCATGCGGCCTCAATCGGCGGGATGCATAAGATCTGACTTTGCCCTCCTGCATCAATCATAGCAACCGAAGTCCCGGACGAGGCGTCATGAAAATCATAAAATCTTTATGAATATCTGGTAGGACCAACACAGTCTTTGAAACTAGTCTCGACTTGACTCTTGGAAACTCTCCTCGCAAGCATCTGTCCATTCAAATTTCTTCTCCTTCTTGATGGTTGAGTCATTGGTCTTGCTAACTTGGAGAAACCTTCAATGAATCTGCGGTAATACCCACCAATCCAAGGAAACTTCTCACCTCTGTGATGACTTGGGTTGTTTCCAATCCATTCTTTGCCGACTTTGGTTTGGATCTCGGCAACTCCTCCTGCGACACAATATGTCCAAGGAATGCCACTTGACTTAGCCAAAATTCGCACTTCTTTGAATTTGGCATAAAGCTGATTCTCCACGAGTTTTCCCAAAATCAATCGAGGTGGTCCTCATGTTCTTCTTCATTCTTGAATAGACGAGGATGTCATCGATGAAAACAACCACAAACTTATCCAAGAATTCCATGAACACTTTGTTCATCATATTCATAAATGTGAGGCGTTAAGTCAAAACCGAAAGACATTCTTGTAACTTCGTATAGTCCATATCCGGTGGTGAAAATTTGTCTTGGGATATCTTACGTGCGATCTTGATTGGTGATAGCGGATCTCAAATCAATCTTGAAAATACACTTGCTCCTTTCAGTTGATCGAGCAGGTCATCAATCCTAGGTAGCGGTACTTGTTCTTGATTGTCACTTCATTGAGTGACCTATAATCCACACACATCCTCATACTATTGTCTTTCTTCTTGACAAATATCTGAGTGCTCCCCAAGGTGATGAACTGGGTCGAATATATCCCTTGCTTCGCAATTCTTCAATTTGTTTCTTCATCTCCGCCAATTCATTGGTAGGCATTCTCAGAAGGTCGCCGAGATTGGAGCGGTCCACAGGACTAAGTCAATTAAGAACATAGCGTCCTGTCCGTGGCATCTTAGGAGTAGATCATCGGGAAAAACATCAGGAATTCTTGCACTATTGGTATATCTTCAAGCTTTAATTCCTTCAAGTTTGGTCGAATGGAACTTTCTTGATGCAGGTCTTGGGCTTGAATTCAAGCTGTGACTCCTTCCTCATTAGTGAGAGTGATAGACCTATCGGCCTGATCTATCCGTCCTTGATTCTTGGCTAGCTACCCATTCCAAGTATTACATCCGACCTTGAGAATGCGGGACTATTAAGTCCGCCATGAAGGAAACTCCTGATATTTCGGGGTAAGATTCGGGCATAGAGAACTCGTCCTCATTTACGAGCCCGGGAATGGATTATCATAGGATTACTTAATGGAGAAATAGGTAACCCATTTTGCCCACAAACTTATTGGATACAAAAGAATCTGAAGCTCGGAATCAAACAGAATCGTCACGGTATCATATTAACGAAAGCGTACCAAGGGCGACATCTGGTCTTTGCTGAGCTTCCTCTCTTTGTGGCGTGGTTCACACGTCCTTCGTGAAGCCCAGCGCCCGCCGGCTTTGGGGTGCCGCCGGTGGCTGGTACTCGATCTTGCTTTGTTTGGTGTTGTAGATCGCTTCTTCTTGGGCACTTGTTGGCGTAGTGTCGGTTCGTTGCAATGGAAGCATGTCACTCCTAGCTGATGAAGTTGGGTTCTTTTCTTTGGCCTTTCTGCAGATGCATTATTGCGAGCCGGAAGAGTTGGAGCGCTGTCTTGCGTCTTGGGGCTCTGGGTGTAGAAGATGGAACCTTCCACTCTGAGGTGGTGAGGCCGAACAAAGCGAGGCTTGGGTTGCCCTCGAGTTGAACCTCGTGCGCCATCCTCCGCTTGCAGTTCTCCATCTGCGGATGCTTGGCCTCTGGCGAAAGCTTTATTCACTAACTTCTTTGGAAGTCGGTGTAGTCATTGGAGACCACCGGTGAGATCTCATCGTTCAAACCATCCATGAACCTTTCTGCCTTTCTTCATCACTAGCCACATCTGCTTGGGGCATAGCGAGCAAGCCGGTTGAACTTGTGCGGTATTCACCTTTGTCTTGGTTGCCTTGTTTGGCGCGTGGAACTCTTTCTTCTTTAGGGTCATTATCCTGCGGGAATATGTGCATGGCGGAAAGCCCGCACAAACTCCTCCCAAGAGATAGTCTCGCACATCGGCATGGGAGATGTTGTAATTATCCCACCATTACGATGCGGGACCGGTGAGTGGTGAGAGGCAAGCAGGACTCTCTCACGATCAAGACATCGAGTGATATCCGGCTTCTTCCGATAGCACGGATCGATCATCGGCATCCATCGGCTCTGTCTTCTTTGGAGAATGTCGGTGGGCGCATGCGCATGAAATCTGCCATGGTCAATCTCTGCGGTGGAGGTGGTGGTGCGATTCGAGTTGTTGCTTGCACATTACGCACTTATTGTTGAGGGATCGAGCTAGGAGGTTAATCGAGATGATTACGGTTTTCCATCATCGGCGCCAATCTGGTCCTTCACCGGTGGCGGTGGTGGTTCTTTGCACGGATCCTCCCGTGTCTGCGTCTTCGTTGCCCGACCTCGGACACGCCATCGCTGCAGAATGCAGGTGGTCACCATCTGCTAGAACTCCAAAGATTTAGGAGAGATAGACGGATAGGAAGTTCTAAAGGGTACATTCTAATGACCCAAGAACACAAAGAGCACACAAGACAAAAGCAGATTTTTCCAAAAGTTCCTTTATTAAGTCATTTTATTCAAAGATTATGGCTACCACAAATAAGATAGTAGCTCATAATTAGCAACTAAAGGTCGAGCTAACAGGAAGATAACTATAATGGGGTCTTGGGGTATAATCCGCCCCTCGAGCTAGCCTCGCCGACCTTGTAGCTAGCGAGCTCATGATTCTGGTCTTGACTTCTCTTACGCTTCTTGTAATGCATTACGGCGGTGAGCAAGTCATTCAAGGTGTTTAGTAGGCATAATCCAAAGCCTTAGCAGATCCACAGTGTGTCGGTTCGAGGAATCTTCGTCTCTAGCGGAGTTGAAAATCTTGTCGAGTCTGGTCGGAATGTGCATCGGGTAATAATGAAACCGGTGCCTGAAGGCGATGATTGTAGGTGTAGCGAAGGTGGCGGATCGCCTCTCTTGCCGCATCTGCATGCCCTCATCAAAGGTGTCATGGCGGATCGGGCGTCAAAGACGTGGAAGGCGGTGTCGGTGCGAGATTGGAGTAAATGAGCACTTCTACTCTCCACGATTGTTGTTCTCCCACTTGGTACTTGAATCCTTGAAAAGTTGGCCTCTTCGGTAACCAGTCTTTGTATCATTTCCCAAAGTATCTCGGCCCAATATCGATAAAAGGCTCAAGTGGGAAGTAGCGTCCGATTTCACCATCTAAAATTTTGAGAAGGAGAGGAGTTAGTAAACATTTTTAAAGAAAGGTTGAGACATGACTCTGGATAGACCCAAAATAGTTTTAGTTTTTGAAGATAAGTCCTTAAGGCAATTCTAAGGCCACGACCTCGATCGACATGGCTCGATACCACTTTTGTCGGACAGGAGCGAAAGATCCGAACCCTCTGTGTTCATACACGATCCGAGATTTCCGGTGTACCGATTACAAAAATGATAACATAACCAAATCTCGCGTTTCATTAATAGTAAATCGAGTTCGATACAAATGGGCATGAAGCCAAATAAAAAGTAAATAACACAAATGAAATAAAAAGATAGTAGTAGGCGAGCGATCCGCCACGAGTAATCGCCTGCAGGGCGTAACCTAAGCGTCGGTGTCCTCACCGTCGATAGTAGTCTTCTCTGAAATTTTGTTGCATAAAGCAAGCATGAGCACAACTACCGTGCTGCATAAGTTACACCAATATGGAATTGTAATGCATGCATAAGGTAAACAAAGGACATTGGCGGGGTTATTTTATGTAAAAAGCAGCTTTAATTTAAATAATCGTAGTAGATTGCAAGGCCATTTTCATACATTAATTAAAATCATATTTTAAATGACAATTGAATAATGTGGATAACCTCCACGAAAGGTGATGGATATCCTCCAATCACAATGGCTAACCGCCTAATTTTCCCCACAGGACTATCCATCCCGAAAACATCTGTTGAAACCATTTTTAAACCAAAAACAAGTCTAACTCAAAGTGGCTTTGCTAGCATGTCCATGATCATGACGCGCTATTCAATAGTTTTCTACTCTGCGAGTTTATGCAGCTTTACCCACGAGATAATTTGCTCCTTGTGTGGCCAATCCACGCTTCCTAAGGCGTGGGACAAAGCAATTATCACGAGGTCGTTACAATGATCTACCCCAAAGAACTCATGCCCGCTAAGGTTTCGCTTCCATTGGACTATCCATCCTCAGGAGCCCCTCTTGCGCCATGTGGGACTCTTGTCTATCCAACACCCACTCATACAAAATGGCACGAATATCTACGAGGTATCCCAAATTATTAAGCCAAGTCTTGCCCGGACAAGGCGTGTGGTGGTCTGATGAGCATAGCAAGATGCGGCTCCAAGACCGGTCCTTAATCGACTTAGGCGTCATTCAAAATCAAACCACAGGTAATAATCCTAACAGATTAAACCCGTGCATAAACTCTGCACCCACCATTCATCCGTTTCGCCCAAGTCTAAACCATTTTAGCGTTTTATTTGATTAAACCATCTTTACAAAATTCCCTATGGTAAAACAATACCATAGGTTCAAGTTTAAACAAATTTGTAATAATTTGGCTAAATCCTCCCAAAATCAAATTCATGGTCTAAGCATTTGCTAAGCATTTCCAAACAATTTATCTATGGTGACAAGGGATGACATTTCAATATTCAATATTGGCCATACAATGACAGTTGGAATATCTAATCATTTAAACAGGAATTTAAAATACTTGAATAAAAGTATGCATGCACTTAGTAATTTGAAAACTGAGTTTAAATAACTTTAAAATAGTAGGTGCAAGATGATCAAAGTATAACTTGCCTTCGCTGAAGTCTTGAAATTCTAATTCTTCGGAAGAATCAAATTCCCCGGAATAAATAAGTAATCTAAGCGTGAAAATCGACAAATCACTTGAAGTTCAAATGAAATCAAGGCGACAGTTTAGACTAACTCTAAATAAAATAATTATATTTTATTTGACTAGATAATAATTTTATAAAACTTTATAAGTTTGAAACACTCAATTTGGAATTAGGAAATAAAAGATATAAATTTTACAAGTTTAAATTATAAGTTTGCAATTTAAATAGTTTTAAATTAAAAGAGACAATTTAAACTAATTCCAAATATACAAATTTTAATTTATTAAGCTAGATAATCTTTTTGCAAAATTTTAGAAATTTAATTCAATAAATTTGGAGTTGGTAATAAGATGATATGAATTTTACAAATTTAAATCTAAATTTGGATTTTAAATGAATTTCTAAATTCTAAAACAGAACTAAAATGATCTCCAAATTGAATAATTATATTTTATTTAGTTGGATCATAATTTTCTAAGAATTTAGCCATTTGAATCATCTAATTTGGAGCTAAGATGAATAAGTTATGAATTTTACAATTTAAATCCTAAATCGCCATTTTAATCAATTTCCTGAATTATTTTTCTAAAGGAAATTCTCATTATTAGCATGGTGACGTCAGCGAAGGAATTCGGGATTTAAAAGAAATTAAAAAAATTCGACGTCGGGCCCTTATGTCGAGAGACACGGCCCGCGTGGACTTGGTCCACGCCTTGGCTCACGGTGAGGTGGCGTGCACGCGATCGACGTGGCTGCCACGTGGCGGCCACGCAGGATCGATCTTTGGCGTGGCGCCGAGGTGGCGTGCGCGTGCACGCCCGCGTCGGCCTGCGGCGGTGGTGCTCGGTGGCGGCCTCGCCGGCGTTCTATCTTGGGCGCGGCGGGTGGCATCAACGAGAGAGGGGAGTTCGCGATCCTAGTGGCTACCTTAGGTGCGGCGGGCGTGGCGAGTGTCGTCGGCGGCGAGGTTGGCGAAGAGCTTGATGCGTCGTCGAAGTAGTTGATCCCGAGGTCCTCCGGCGGCGTGGGCGGGTGCTACGGCCATAGCGATGCGGCGGTGCGAAGATGCGGTCGGCGAGGTCGAAGCGTGGGCGCGGCGCGGAATCGGAGAAGAACGGAGTTGACGCCGTTGAGAACCTCAAAATTCGGTGCTCGGAGGAGGAGAGAGCAATGGATGGTGGGGTTGAGTTGCATGGAGGAGGCGCACCCGGGTGCCTTTTATAGGGCTGGGGAGCTCGAGGCGGCGAGGATCGTGGGGATCGTCTTGCGACCGTTCTGGCGATTCGTCTTGCCTGCGAGAAGAGGGAAGAAGTGGGGAACGAGGCGGAGGTGGGCGCGGGGCTCGTCTTGCACGCTGAAAGCCTTGCGCGGTTGGAGGCGGCTGGCTTGCGAGCTTGCCCACGCGAAATGGCGGAGGCGACTTGGTCGCGAGACGAAGGGACGGGAGAAGATGACGCGGGACCGTCGGATCTGGATCCGACGGTGCGAGGAAATAGGGTGACGATGGTTTAGATCCGTCCGATTAGGATCTGGCGGTGAGGAAGAGAGAGGTGAGAGAGAGAGAGGGAGGTCGGTCGCGGTAGCTGGCCGTTGGATTTAGATCAGCAGTCACGCCTAGATGGGCTGTGAGGGTGGTGCGGGCCGCCTTAGGTTTCGGCCCATACACTGTTTGCGATTTTCTTTTGATTTTTCTATTTTAAATAATCTGGTTAATTCCTTTTAGACTTAGAAAATAGTAAAAAGAGTCCAAAAATTCTACAAAATTCTCATAAATCCTTAGAGACATCTTAGACTTAATAAAATTATTCCCAACTTAAACTTGATAATAAATTTTGTAATTAAATTATTTTAGCTTTAAAAACATTTAGGAAAAAGCTTTTACAATTTCAGAAAATTCACAATTTCAAATAAGTTTTAAACTTTAACCAAATTTGAAATTTTGGGCTGTTACACTGGGGCATGTTCCTCGACCGATTTATCCGGTCCAACCACTCCAACACGTAGGCTCGGTGATAAGCGGACCAGTCGGTGTGCCGGTACCTTCACCTTTGGTTCATCTGTGTGAGGGACAATCTAACAGTTAGCACGCAGCGCTACCGGTCAGCACATACACGCAGCGAGGACTTACCCATGAAGGTTTATGTCTGTCGAGAACATCACTGGTGGACATGCTTGAAACTTCCCAAACTGTCTCATCACCCGATGGGGCAAATGGTACTCCACCGCATGGAAGTAGATCAGCGGCGAGAGGGTCAACCACGAAACCTCGCCCTGCTCACACATTGGGTTTAGATCAATTTGGAGGACCTCTTCGCGGACGTATGGCAGCCACGTGACCTGCAGCAAGTAATAAAATTTGCGGTCGCCTGGAGGTGCTCCCCGGACCTTGTGCGGCCCCACAAGTGTGAGGCTGCTTCACATTCGCTATTTTCCATTGTTTGTCCTTTGTTTTGCGGCTCCGTACATTCCATCTGCACCTCCTTTCACACCTCACGGTGTACCTTTTGTTCACATCGGAGTGTTGCACTATGAACGAACGATGGTGCCGTACTGAGTATTCTTGCAGCCAAACCTTCATGTCCTCTATGGTTGGAAACAACATGTTCTTCCATATTATGTCATTCTTTGGGTCCGCAATGCCATCCCTACTCTTCAACCCATTAGCACAAACTGCCTTATCAGACATACTGACATCATCAAAAGCATGCACCGACGGGAGCTCACCCATTACACTGTGAAGAACACTCCCTTCCTCTGAGGAGAAAAGAGGTGCGGGAGCCTCGTCTTCATTCGAGCTCCATCCTTCGTCAGACTCCGCTTCACGGGTTGTTCCATTGCGAAACAACTCCTCGTCAAGCTCGTTGTTCATTCTGTTGTAGATTGAAATCGATGTGAGGTCAATAACATGTTGCGGGGAAGATATAGGCAGATCGATCGATAGGGGGCCATGGTTGGTACGACTCATGCTAACGAACTCTTTGGAAGGTCGCTCTTCCATTGGAGGGCCTCGCGAATGATGGGCAGCGGGGTCTAGTTCCCTCGTGTTGCCATTCACCACATCCAAATTGCTTGGCAAATCCTCAACAACGATTGTCCTCTCACCGCCACCTCCAACAACCGGACCTGAGATGCGAGCACAATTTCCTTGTACATGTCCTAATCATCAACGGACAAGATTGGCACCAACAAGGCGTGCACTTTAGAACCCAGCCCTGCGTCATATCGTCCTTGCATTCCGACAACGGACCCGGGCTCATCCCATCCAAAGGTCTACTTAATCTTAGTCACAAGAGTTTTAAAGTCCGGTGATTCGCGAAACAAAAGGACGGTCGCTTCCATGCCGTCGAAGTCGACAGAACTTCCAGTTTAGCTAATCGCCCTACAAGTAAATACACGTACAACTTTGTCCATCTACATCCAACAAAATATTACAAAGTCAGTACTACATGCCATATGATTACTTTACTTGTCAACATAATTTGTAATTCTTTGTAGTTTCATGCACCCAATTAAAGTAACTTTTGCTTATTGGACACTTATTAGTTATTATTAATGCAAAAATATTTAGAGACAGATAGAACTTGAAGGTCCTTGCGGTTGCATATGGTCCTTATTAATTACTATATCTACACCTATAATATGTTAAAACTAGACTTTGATCAAAGATTTATGGAAGAGCTACATTTGTCTGATATTCATTTAGTTAGACATATTGTAAGAAGGCAGCATTTGTAACAAAAGACATCAAAATTCATATTGATAGTTAAGTTGTGCGAATATTTTATAAAAGGTTACTGAATATCGACGAGAGACATTAAAATGATATGCATGTAAATATATCACAACTTATTTCACAATAAGAAATCAACTATTCCCACAAGAAATATAGTTCCTAAGAAATGTTTATTTCAAGTGCTTGACATAAAATTGCACTACTATTCATGGCCTCTAGGATTTAGAAAATAACTTAGTGTTTCTCATCCACAAGCAAAAAATTTAGGTCAACAAATTCATATTGCGACCATCAAGAACACTTATCCATAATTTTAACAATAACCGCATGCTTCACATATGGTTTGGCGCACTAAACCTAGTCTAACTCCAAATGGGAGCAGAAAGGGTGATTTACGCTATTGCCATCTTCGTGTTTTTCGCAATAGCAAAAAAGATCGAGGGTCTCCAACATTAACCCCAACACGATCCATTTCGCTTATCATACGGACGAGAGGCATCTCGTTTACCAATTTTTCCTTCTCGATGACGGAGATGCAATCTAATATTCACAAAGAAAGCCAAAGACACAGAGACAACAACAAGGAAGGAGATGATGGAGCCAGTGGCGAAGAGGCGAGACTAGCGAATCAACACATTGTGAGCATAATATCCGTCTCGTTAAATCGGTCCATCCATCCATCCATCGTATTCAGGGGAGCTCAAATCTCACCTCGTGACCAAACCCCGATCCCAAAGTGATCCAGGAACGGCGAAGGGTGAACTTCGGAAGGGGGGAGGGGGTGAACTGTGATCACTAATCACACACACAAATGCATACATACATACATACATACATACATACATACATACATACATACATACACACATGCATTTAGAGCGAGCGAGCGGCGAGGGAAGGAGGTGATGGCGAGCGATCAACCGAATCGGGGTCGGCGTGAGGCGGAGGAGAGGCGTCGGAGAGGATCTTGCCACCACAGGGAGGCGGTCGGCGGGGGAGGCCGCCGACGGCCGAGGAGCGCAGCGACGGAGGAGTCGGTGTCGGAGAGAGTCAGTCTTGGGGGACCCGACGTCGGGAATGGCGTCGGCGGTGGCGAGGGGGCGGCGTCGAGGAGGAGGAGCGGCGGGGGAGGCGGGGAGGTAGAGAGGCGTGGGAGGTAGAGAGGTGGCGGGAGATGGGGAAAATGGGCTACGGCGCTACTATTAAGTGGCCATTGTCACGCCATGTATCGAGGCGTGACAGGGAGCGTTGTCACGTCGTGGATCTCGGCGTGATAGATGCCACGCGGGTCCTCCACGCCGGTACGGCGCGCGGCCGAAGGCTTACGTGGCATCTATTGCCACGCCATAATATTTGGTGTAACAATATGTTTTGGCCACGCCACGTCTGGTGGTGTGACCAAAAAGGTCAGAATTGGAAATAAAGTTTGCGAGTGATTAACTTTAAAATATTAATAAAAAGGGATTAAATAATAAAAAAATTCAAATATATCCGGTTTTGGTATTATACCACAGTAAAATTTCGATTCACTTTAATACACCGAAATCTCCAAACATTTGGCAATATACCACTCAGTCACCCTCACTCAGTCGACCAAGCCATCCCGGCACGCCCTATTCTGCTTCTTTGCGCAACGCCACGGTCTGGTCTTCTTGAAGTGTCGAAGTGTTCTTGAGTTGTGTCAGCAGGTTGAGGCCGGTGAGGCGAAATCGAGAGAAAACGAGGAAGAGGTGAGCTCGCATCGCTCATTCTTGTCGGTTGCATGTTCTAAGTTCATTGGGATTCTAATTTCTTGTTTGCTCATGGGGATTGGGGTTTACAGGCAAGTCTGAAGGTTTGCGAAACCACACCTCACCTCGGCTCTTCCCATCCCATGGCGACAAAGCAGACCCAACGAAGCACCTTCGGCGACCTCCCCGAAGAGATGGTCTCGGAGATCATCCTCCGCCTGCAGCCTAAGTCTCTCCTCCGCTGATGCGCCGTCTACAAAGCTTGGCGCCGCCTCGCCACCGGCCGCAACCTCCTCCTCGCCCATCACCACCGCCAGCCACTCCAGCCCCTCCTCCTCACCTTCTTCCCCGACACCAGCTGTTACATGCGGTGGTGGTGGTGTCTATTACCTGCGGGAGAAGAGGGAGATGGGTCGGGAGGATGTGCATTGGAAGTGGCGTTGGAACTTGGAAGAGAAGAGAGCAAAGAAGAATGGGATGGGGTCGGGAGGAGGAGGAGATGGTTTGGTCCAGCCGTCCGCAAAGGGTCTAGTCGAGAGCCACCTTGTGTGCAAATGGGTAAATTCCTGCCAATAGTAATGTGAGGGGCTGACAGAGAGTGACAGAGTGGTATATTGGGAAAGATTCGGAGACCGGGTATATTTGGTAGTATATACCAAATTTTCTCTATAAAAAAGTTTTAGCGGTTTCGAGATGATTTAGAAGGTTTCGTCAAATTTCATATAAAAATTAGATGATACACCGATGGAAAGCAAGTTTCACGAAGTTGAAACTGAAACCTCAAGTTTCCACATGAGTTTTAGGTTTCGAAAAACTGAAATCTCGAGTTTCAAACATGAGGTTGAAGATGTTTCAAACATCAACTTCAATTTGTTTGGTCCTATATCAAGGAGGCTTTTGATTGAATGAGATATCCGAATAACCTTGAAGATTTTCACATTTTTGGCTCGATGGTTGGGATGCTAACGAGTATCATATTGGTTTGTTTAGTTTTGCAGTTTTTGCCTGGACGTTTTGGAAAACAAGAAATAAGTTGGCAATTGAGAAGATTTTACCTAACAAACCAATTGAATTTATACTTCAGTGTATGTCTTGTTTGCAGCGGTGGCAAGTTCGACTCAAAAAGGAGGAGGAGCAGAAGCTGGAAAGACTGCTGAGTTCGCTTGAAGGATGGTTGAAAGATTTTCGCAAGTCTGAGGACGGATAGTGTTGATGGATTTTGTGATCTGTTTTGGTCTGTAGGCTTGATTGTTCCTTATGTTCACTTGTGTCCTTAGACTGTGACTGGTTTTGGCAGATCTCCTCTTGTAAAGCTGGTTATCCCTAGTCTTTTTGTGGTTCTCTTAGTTTGTAATCATGAATATTAGCTTTCTATAAAAGCTGGGAATGTATTTCCTATTTCAAAAAAAAAAGATTGAAGATGTTTTACCAAGTTTCATATATGAAGCTTGATATTTCAAAAAGTTTTCAAATGTGAGCTGAAATTTTGTTTCATCACGTTTCATACATCAAAGTTGATGATATTCCAAATAATTTTCAAATGTGACTTTCAAAAGTTAGTTTTGGACAAGTTTCAAAACAAATTTTAGTCAATTTTCACAGAAGTTTCAAAATTCGACCAAGTTTTTTTTTTTTTAAAAAAAAAAGGGCTTATCCGACGGCCTTGCCGGACCGGTTGCTCACCGTCCGGGGCTACTCTCGGCCCATGGTCATCGGGCGCCGCTGTGCCCGTCACGGTGTCACCTGTTGCATTAGCTGCTCGACTACCATCCGCCTCCTTGCCCGCCCGCGAACTTCCTGCCTGTTGGCTCGCGGCTCGCCGCTGCGTTTGCTCGCCCACGGCCGCCGCGGCGTTCGAGCTAGCTCGCGTGGTGCACGAACCCTGTTACGTATGCCTCCACCGCTCCGTGTCCATGTCCTACGAGTGCCGCCAGGCTGGAGTCAAGCACGAGCTCCACGTTCGGCACGAGCGAGGCCGCGAGTGACGGGCGAACTGCCGAGGCCATCGGAGATAGAGGTGGCGAAGCACGCCGAGATGGCTACCGCTCGTGCCTACAACTCGCCCGTTACTAGTGGCGGAGCACTGCCCAATGACCGCCTCACCAAGCCTTGCCCCTGCACGCCGCTCACTCGTGGCCATGCGCTGCCCCGGCCCTTGTGGTTGCTACCGCCACTCGCGGCGCAGCTATGTACTTAGAACTTTTCGACGTCCATTAACAGAGCCAACATCTCTCTCTCAAAGAAACTGAGCTAACAAAGTTCTATGCGAAACATAAAGCAAAACTACTAAAAAAGGCCCAAATATTGTTTGGTTGGAAAGTTCTCGATTATATTCCAATCCTGTCGAATTCGGGTTATTCCAACATATTCTCAAATTTCTTTTAACATTGTGTGTGTCTTTATCTTGAATTTTTTTATTAATTAAACTTTTTTTGAATTTTATTTTAAAGTTAACCCCAGCGCACTTTATTTCAAATTCTGACCCCTTTGGTTACGCCACCATTCGTGGCGTGACAAAATAACACTATCACGCCAGCTCATTTATGATCAAACTCTTGTCACGCCACTGGAAGTGGTGTGACAGTGTTATTTGGTCACGCCACAACTAGTGGTGTGACAAAAAGTGCTATTTTGGGGACTTATTCTGGCGCGTGACAGTGTTGTTTTGTCACGCCACCACCCGTGGTGTGACCAAAGAAGTCAGAATTGAAAATAAAGTGTGTCGGGGGTTAACTTTAAAATGAAATTCAAAAAAAGGTTAATTAATAATAAAAAAGTTCCTTTATCTTGTACTCAAGCAAACATGATAAAATTAAATGCCTTAAGAGGAACACTGACTATTAAATGCCTTAAGAGGAACACGGACTACGTAGGTTTTCAACAGTCCTATCAAGATCCATCGACATCGATAATTTCACATTTTTTAGATAATGGAACCTCTGCATCAAAATGCACATAACCTATTTTATTAAAAGGTCTAAAAACACCAACAAAGTCAATATGTTAAAAGTGGTTTGAAGCCTTCCAATCAAACGATGACTAAAAATTAAACTCAATTATTACAAATCCTGTAACTAAACCGTCACCCATCAATGCTTAACATTTGCTTCGCCACCACTTCCAACCTGTCACTTCCAGTCAACATGGACTCCTTTTGGGCTGATTTCTGCAAATTTGTCCAAATCTCTCAATCAATGTCTACTCAATAAGATAACCTGTAGGAGGTTAGTGACAATCTTTTTTTCAAAAATAACATCATTCCAACATAACCAGATAGACCAACATAAGGCACTAGCTCCTACTAAGAGTTGTGACTTTAATTTTTTTTTGGAATACCGGTTAACCAATACCCAAACATATTTGCTATACTCGCAGAAGGAGAATTCCACAACTAGTTATTTTTGTTCATTCAATTTTCTGCAAGGAATTCCACAAGTAGTTTTTCGCAAGGAGAATCATGCGTTCCCATAGTTCTGGCCTTTTGAAGCCAAAAAAACAACGTACTTCACTTCCCAACCAGCAATCAACAACGCATTGATTCACTAGTTGAGACTTGGAAGCAAAATGAAACGAGAGTACATCTGATCCTCTGTTTTGGACCAGAAGTCGGGGAGGTACAGGAAGAGTACACACCTGATACTAGCGGACGTGCAAGTTCAGCAACAACGCAAGAGCCTGTGCATCTGATATGCTGATCGTCTAGTGAGCTAGCTGCATAAATAGCCAGTGCACGCGCACGGCGCCGAACCGACCTGCTGCCGATAGGCGACCGATAGCAACCTCGTGCGTGACAGCGTGAGCGCGTGCAACCGCGCCAAAAAACGGGAGGAAACCAACGAACCCAGGAGCCAAAACGAGAGACGTCAAAGCCGTCGACCCCCGCCGCGCGCGCGCGGAGCGTCGCGATCGATCACGCGATGGGGAAGGGAAAACCGAGAAAGGGCGGTTGGGCCGAGGAGCGCCGGGCGCCGCCCCAGGGGGGCCTGCCTGATTAGGCGGGGTGCGTGCGTGGCCAATGGCGACCCGATCGACCGTAGCGGCCGTCTTCACCTCTCCCTTTCGGACGCCGCCGCGGCGTCGTCTTAGGGTCGGGGATGCCGCGCGCCGGCCCGGCCGTGCAAGGCACTTGCGTGATGGCCCGGCTCATGGAGTTCGCTGTAACGTTTGCCTTACCCAGCTGCGTCCCTTTCGGTGTCTGATTAAATTTTAATCTTCCACTGGTTAAATGTCGATGATTTGCTTTTCTACCATAAAAATATCATATTATCCTTAGGATCTTGAAAAGGTTTAGCTGGGATAGGTTGGAACAGATATGGACAGCAAATAGGTTACATTGTTCAGGAAGCAGAGGTGGAGCCATGATTTGGAATGGGGCCAAATAGACGACAATCAGATTTCCAATTCCATGTGCGTAGCAAATAATAACTAATTCATGCCTTCTATAGATCTATACCACAAATTGAAGAGCCTAGAGAGTAGTACGCAAAAGCATAAATCTACAGACCAATAAAAATTACAAAATCGATGCCGATCATCATTAGAATTTAGAAACATGATAGACGTACACGTACTTTTGTAATTGTAACCAGTTCTTTGCCCCTGTAGCCTTGCTGTGCTAGGGCTAGAACCCAACCGAGGCTAGAGAGTAGCGACAGTGGCGTCCGGCTGGCGCGGCGCGGCGCGGCGTGACGGCGGCATGTTCTGCCGTACTACAAAATCTTGGACAAAGCTCGAATAAGCTCAAACTCGGCTAAAAAAAGCTCGGCAACTAGATTTTAGCATGGGAAGGAAAAATTGTGATGGTTAAGTCGATGCCTATGCAGCTGTGCTAGTTGTATGGTTGGGCTGATAGTTGGGCTTCGTTGCTTCAACTTCTTGGGCTCTAGAGTTTTGCTTAGAAATTTCATGAGGGAGGTAGTAGTTAGATATTACATGCTGATCAGTGGGGGTAATAATTAATGAATCCTGGGGAAAGAATTTTCGTTTGGGTGTTGTGGACGCTTTTGTGGGGGTAATAATTAATGAATCAAAGGAGACGCCAAGCCACTGCAGCACTTTCGGCCGGAGGCACTCTAGCGGTGTCGGACTCGGGAACAGCCGCCGAGTCAGCTACTGTTGCAACAGGGAATTCGGCAAGGGGAGAAGACCAAGCTGATTAAAGAGAGAGAGAGAGTAGTTCTCCTTAAGAGATAAGATAGAATTAGTTACTCCTTAAGAGATTGAATTAGAGAATATGTTAGTTTCCGTATCCAATTCGGCTAGTGCTTGCCTTAGTGATATTTCCTAAAATTTCTGGATGCTTAGTCTATAAAAGTAGCGGATGTAAAAGAGAGAGACTTAATCAAGAAATAAACAAAGTTTTGCCTCACCAAGTTTCGGCAAGATCAGAGCCTCGGTTGGCCGGAATAAGTCCAGCCAACCCGAGGGCAATCCTTGCCTTCGCCAGTTATCTTTGCCAATTGCATATTCATTCTCCTCGATCCCACCCACACCCAAGGATAGGCCCTGCCAGCTAGGGCTATAAAGGAGCCAAGCTCGAGCTTGAGCGAGCCTATGTTGAGGTTCAAGCCTGGAACTAGCCTCAATCTCGGCTTGAAACAATTCGGTAATTACATTTTAACATGATACCTTCTACAAAATCTTGGCCAAAGCTCGAACTTGGCTCGAAAAAGTTCTTCAACTAGATTTTAACATTGGAAGGGATGTGTGGGCGAAAATTGGGAAGGGGTAAGGGCTTGTTTGGTTGGTGCCCTGGATTTTATGTCTGAGAAAAAAGTGGTGCCTAGAGGTAGCCTGAAAAGTAGATGATTTTTGCCTCGCCAGGCAAATCTGAAGATGAGTTGTTTGGTTGAAAGCCTGTGCTTGGAATTGGTGAATAAAAAATAGACCTTTGGATTGAAGGAATTAACCGTGGATAAAGCTATATGGGAGGCAGGCTCCCAGTCGCTCATTTTTGGCGCCTGAAACCGGCGGCCTACCAGGCAACAAACAAACAAGTTGAAGGCAGCATGCAGGTGCGGTCCTGGCTAGGCACTTTGCCGCCAGGACCAAAACCAAACAGGCCCTAAGTCCATGCATATGCAGCTGTGCTAGTTGTTTGGTTGGGCTGGTAGTTGGGCTTCGTTGTTGAAATTTCATGAGGTGGGCCCTAGTTAGATATTACATGCTGATTAGGGAGGGGGGTGGGTTTGGTGATTAATGAATCCCGGGGAAAGAATTTTTGTTTGGGAGACAGGCCCTGCCAGCTAGGGCCGTAAAGGAGTTGAGCTCGAGCTTGGACCAACCTATGTTGAGGTTCGAGCCTGGAGCTAGTCTCAAATTTGGCTCGAAAAAGCTTGGTAATTACATTTTATCATAACTTCTATAAAATCTTAGCCAAAGCTCTAAAAAGCTTGGCACCTTCTTGGGCCAGAGACTAGAGTTTTTCATAGAGTTTTTCATAGAAATTTCATGAGGAGCATAGTTAGATATTACATGCTGATTAGTAGGGGGTAATTAATGAATCATGGGAAATAATTTTCGTTTGGGGCACATACCCTGCCAGCTAGGGCTGTAAAGGACCTGAGCTCAAGCTTGCGTGAGCCTATGTTGTGGTTCGAGCCTAGAGCTAGCATCAAGTTTGGCTAAAAAAAAGTTTGGTAATTGTATTTAAACATGATACCTTCTACAAAATCTTAGCCAAATCTCGAATAAGCTCGAACTCAACTTGAAAGAGCTTGGCAACTATATTTTAACATTGGAAGGAATGCGTGATAGAAAATTGGGGAGAGGTAAGTTAACCTTAACTGCAGTATTCGAGCTAACTTTTTTTTATAGCGCCAGCCATCCAATCCCTGCGTACCAGGAAGAGAGGACACGAATAAGACGGAAAAAAAATGAATTTTCTTTTCTTTTGGTCCCATGGTGCCACCTGAATTGCAAGACTAGCTTTCTTGGTCGAATTTTTTTAAATTTGACTCCCTCCCGAGCGCGGAATAACCGCAGATTGACATGTGTCTCTTTCTGCGCTCAAAGGGTGCGGAAACCTGGTGGCCACCGCGGCCTTTCCAACGGCGCAGAAACGAGCACAACACCGCGGAAGGTGGTGGGCCCAGCTACCTTCCACGGTACTGAAGCACGGAAAAGGCTCATCAACAAATGCCAATGCAATTAAATGCTTTCGCATGCATCAACAAATGCACACACTGGCGCAGCACAATGCATTGCATTGAATGCTTTCGCATGCATGCACACATTGGCGCAAGAATGCGGCCCATTTCCCACGCTCCACTGCCGCGAAAAGCAACCGAGTAGTTCACGGCCGCGGAAGCTCGTTCCTGCGCCAATTGAAATGCCGCGTTGGGCACTAGGTTTCCGCGCCCCCGAGCGCGGAAAGCGACACGTGTCTACTTCCGGTCATTCCACGCTCGGGAGGGGGCCAAATTTGAAATTTTTGGGCCAACAGAGCTAATCTTGCAATTTAGATGGCACCATGGAACCAAAAGGGGGAAAATGGAAAAAAAAAACAGCCTCCTAAGATGGCCTGTACACAATTTTTTGCTTTCGTGGTGCAGTTCTAGTTCCTTTGACATAAAATATCGGCAACAGTAGCATAATCTACGACACACCCTTTGAATAGAGCTGAGTATTGGGCTTTGCCGTGCTGGCCCGACCTAGGCCCATCGTGCTTCGGACCGCGTCATGTCGTGCCGGCCCACCTCGCCTTCGGCCAGGCCTAGGCACGGCCCAAAGCCCATCATGCTGGGGTCGTGCCGTGCCATGCCGGCCCACCTCGCCTTCGGCCAGGCCCAGGCACGGCCCAAAGCCCATCGTGCTAGGGTCGTGCCATGCTAGTCCAAGCCTAGCCCAAAATAACTATAGACAGCGGAGACGGCGATGGTGGCGGCGACCGTTATCTTCATTACTCTCGTGCCCGCCTCATTAAAAACCTAGTTAAAATTGAATTAATCATAAAAACATGCACACTCTACCTATCCACCTACCGAACTCTCTATCACAAGAATCAAGACTTGCCTCTAACTACCCAAGCCTTATCCCCACCACCCGGCCACACCCCATCATCCCCACCTACCGACCAAGGCCACTCGCCCCCCCAATCCCCCAGGTCCCAGTCCCCCATCCCCACGGTCGGCTGAGCGGCGTGGGAGCCGAGGTAGGAGGCGGAGCGGAGGAGGCGGCGGCTGGAGGCGAGGAGGCGCGTGGAGTGGCGAGGTGGAGGAGGCGGCGAGGAGGCGAGGAGGCGCTTGAGTGGCGGCGGAGGAGGAGGAGGCGGAGCCCTCACCGCCGTGGGCTCGCTTCCCGGCTCGGTCCCATGGCGCCACGCCCGTGGTCTCCTCGCTTCCTTGTGCGGCTCGGCCTCGGTTGCTACTGCATCGCTCAACGGCCCGCCCCTTGTCGGCCTACGTGCACTGCTCGGCCTCGGCGGCTAGCCTCGATCCTCCGCGCATGGCACATGGCAGTGCCCGTGCCGTCTTGGCCGCCTCGCCTCCTCACTGGCTCTCCTCTTCTCCCCTTCCCTTTCTTTCTCTTCTTACTTCCTGTTGTATTTTGGTTTTACATATGTTGTTTGATTTATCTTTTGATGTCAAATGGTTGATGTATGATGGATGCATTCGGAGGTTTTTGCTATTGATGGTATTGTGTTTTGGTTTTATGATGGATGCATTGAGCTCACTGAAGCGGGCGGTGGGAGGCGGCGGCACGCCGCCGCGTCGGCGTCGTTTGGCGTCTTGGGCCGACTGAGCACGCCATACAAGACCATGTCGTCTTAGTCTTCCCAAGCTCCACTGGCCGTCGTCCGTCTGTGTGCCGGCCGGCTCGCCACGTGGCGTGCCTTAGGCGTCTTAGGCCATCTTAGCCGGTAGACCTCGGGTGAACGCGGAATGGCCGGCAGACTCCGCCTCTACCTTTGAATATATGAACAACACAAGAAACTATTATGAATAACAATATTCAAGAGGCCCAATTACAAAGGGGACATAAGACTTAACCCTAACACAAGGAAAATACCATAAATACTCTTAACACCCCCCCTCAAATGCAAGGCATATGCAATAGCATTGTATTTGCAACGGGTGACACTACAATAGGGAAAATCCGAAGTCCGAGTCTTGGTAATATCGTCGTAGAGTGCAGCTCCTGAAAAATATGTCAAGCATCAAAAGATATCTCATCCGGGGTCGTGCGACAGCCCATAAAGCACTAGGTTCAGGGGTTGAGAAAGTAGAGGCAAGTGGGAGCAAAGTCGACCGTGGCAACGCGACGAAGAAGATGATAAAACCGATTAAAAATAGATAAAGCTATCAAATCAAGCCGAAGAGAAATAGATAGAAGCGTGGCGGCGCAGATCGAAGCCCAAGACGGCAGCTGCGCAGTGCGGGAAAAGCGCGACGGCTTTAGAAGCTCCGGGCGGCAGCTCAGAGAGAAGCGGCGGCATCATAATAACTTCTACGATCTGCAACAGCTCGGAGAGAAGAGCGACGACTGCTGACATACAAAAGAATTCCTATGTTTCTATGACTGACAATAAATTTGTGAACCCGCGTGACTTAGACGAACTCGAAAATAAAGTAGTATAGACTTAGATGGACGCAACAGAAGAAAAAAAAAAAGAACTCAAGTGATAGCTAGCAATAAATACTAGCAGCAACAAGCTTTAACAGCGAAAGAAACTGCTGCAAAAAGTCAGAGCTAGAGAAGAGCCGGTAGCGGATCTGGAGCGGGATCTGGTTATAAACCAGATCTTACTTGTTCTCCCTTTCCTCTCTGCTCTCTTCCATCCAGCACCGCATGGCCGACAGGTCCTCAATCTTTATCTGCGCCGGGCCGATCTTGTCACAGGAAAACGCGAGTTCGTCCAGCCTCGGCGCCAGGATGCTGGCCGTGCTTCCCTCGACCTCCAGCGCGATGATGCAGGCTTTCATGTCAAGAACCCGGAGGTTGGGAGCCTTCACTTGAACCAACGCAAAGATGGTGGACGATAGAAACAGCTCCAGAAGCGCGTTGGCTTCGAGCCGCAGCTCCGTCGGGCCAGGCAGACGACGTAGGCTCAGCTTCCGCAGCCGGGGCAGCACGTCGACGACAGCTCGAGGCCGAGGAGGTGGCCGTTGCCGGCAGCGGCGGGGAACCGGAGGATGGCACCACCTAGCGTCAGACGCATGGACTCCAATCCTGTGGCGCTGGGAAGCACGTAGAGATCCATCACCGGCGGCGGCAGCTCAAGCGTGAAAGATTTGACGGCATGCTGCATACCATGGCGGAGCCACGAGTGCACGTGCGCAGCTGTGATGCACGAGGAGAAATACACTGTTCTGGCTTCAGGAAAACGCTGGCTGATCACACAGGAGATGGGCAGCTCCTCGATGCGGGCGTGTGCACTTCTATGCACTCATGCTAAGAGACATCTGACTGTCATTCCAGAATCCAAACCATGGCCCAAGTAAGCACTGGAGCAAATCGGTGGTTAACCTATGGAACTTACACCAGTACAGCACAGCGGGATTGCACAAGGAGGAAAACCAAACTGCAGGTAGATCTGCACACTTTATTCGTGTAATTTAAACATGAAGCTTACACAGTAGGATGATAATAAAAAAGATAACAAAACAGTACATGAACAACCCTGCCATACAACCTTCTCCCTGACAAACCCTACCAGTCATCCTTGTTTCTGCAGTCAGTGACTCTACAGGCTGCAGTGCATCCCATCCTCCCCACAAGATGTCACCATCGTGGCTATCCAAATGAAACCGAAAGAGGGCTGCATGAAGAGCAGAAAACACAATTCTTTAGCAAAAGGTCACACAGCCATATTTGCTATTCTTCTGTATTAACTAAGAAGTATACAGACATTGCACAAAAAAAGGGTATCACAGAATCCAGAAAGTTTCTTCATTTTCAATGATAAGCCTTTGCCATCGACACTATCAGCCAAGGAGAATGTGGTTATTAATACGAACCCGGTACGTGAAGTATATCCCATCCATAAACCTTCATTCAGTGTCATATCCATACCCAATGTGTTTTGGAAATGGTAGAAGAATTTTTATCCATATGATAAACAATGGCCGGGTGCAGATTTTAGCAGCGGGTTTCGCAGGCACTCCTTTGTAGTGTCAACAGAGCATGAATCAAGAAAAGTAAGAAAAGATACACAGCCAGCAGTTGGGTGTAACAAAACAAACACGGCAGGGTAAGTTAGCCTGTTTATGAGTTATTTCACATACCATTTGATAACCGTACGTTGCACTGCTTCATCATTGTCCAATGGCTGCTGGAGCGGAAGCAAGTTCAATGGTGAGGATGAAGGTTGACATGCCAGCTTCCCTCAGATGACGAACATCGCCATTCATGAGCCTCAGCAGGTTTCTAGAAACTACGAGGCTCAATCCCTCCTCTGACTGCTCCTTGTTGTCCTCCCCATACATTTGCGACAACAGCTCTGCTGGGACTCCTAATCCCTGGTGCTTGATTCTGAAAACCCATAAAGATAAAGAGTAACTACCATTAAGCATTCCATACTCCAAGACTATCTTATAAGAAACAAATGTGCGCATGCAAAATTGCACGAAGAATGTACCTAATTTCTAGGTCTATAAGATGAAGACTTTCCCCAATGCTGTTCTTGGTCAGGTTGGAAGAAATCTCAACAGAACCTCCAACAGGAGAGAACTTCACAGAAACAAATAGGAAGTCAGAGAGGATCTGCTGGAGTCGAATACCATCCCCGTAGACTGTTTGCTTCATAAATCTCTCTGGCAGATTGCAAGAGACTCTGATCCCTTTTCCTTGGCAAGCTATCAGTACTTGACTTACAGCAGTCACCACCACATCTTGCAACTCAAATTCAACCATCTCCAAATCCAAGCAACTATATCTGGACACAATGACGGAAAAATAATGAACTATTACGCAGGTACTAACTCATAATATAAATGTAAGCTTGAGTAGTGAGTGAAACCATATTGACTCGGTGCGACAAAGTTGTTGCAAATGTAACCATAATTTTTGTTCGAATTTAACCACATAAGAAATAATATATACACATGATAGTGAGTGAAATTATAAGAAAAGGCAACAACATCAACCTACTAGGTCTGAGAACTGATATAAAACAACGGTGGCAGAAAGTAAATACAAGAACCTAATAAAACAATTCAGAAGATTTGGCAAGAAGAGTACTTGTCGGTGATGTTATCTTGATCCAAGTCGGCTAGTATCTTGTTTAGCTGGCGGTGACAATTATCTGTGACATGAACCTGCTTCATCTGCTCTTCATTCAAGCCTGTGCTCTTCAGTGCTTTCCTAGAGTAAAGCATACCTGAGAGAGGGTTGCTGATTGCATGTCTCATGTAGGAGAAAGCCTTCAACTTTTTTAGTGCCGTCTGCTCTGAGGCTTGCTGCACATGTAGTGCATGTTGCAGCTCATGACTAGGAACATGAATAAAACAGAATACTCCAGTGATGATTCCATCCACATTTTCTTTTCTGTTCATTGACAGAAGACACTCAATGTACTTCCCGTTTCGGTCGAAGAAGCCGAATGGAGCCTTTTCTGTTTCTTCACCGGCTAATGCACTGTTAATAAGAATGCAAAGACTTACAAATGCATCTTTATTCTTCACAAGGCAGGAGGCATTGCTACTATCAAACACTTCACCAAGAAGCATCTTATTGAGCACCTCGTCTCTGTACCATCCAGTCAGCTTGGTCATGGCAGCATTCCATTCAGAGCACCATCCGAATTCGTCAGCACCAAATATAGGAGGAATAAGTGGGTTTGGGTTGTGAATGATTGCCTTGTAGTCTCCCTCAATCCGAGTAAACTTATCCATGACCAATTTATGAACAGTCATATCTTGAGCTACAAAACACACCCCAACAACATGGTCATGAAGGTCCCGGCTGGCACAAGCATTCACCACCAAGATAACAGGACCATCATCCCTCTTGGGGCCGTGAGTTTTCACCTCAAATCGAATTTCTTTCTCTTCTTTGCCTGCTCAATCAATGAAATATTTAGAAATTCATGTACAATGCTACTATGTCATCAAGTATTAATTGTGTAAGCATGAAGATCAAATGTAGCAGATAACAAGTTAGGATCAATGTACATCTTTTTTTCTTTTTGAAAAAAAAAAGTTACTAACTACTAAGAAAGCTAAAATAAAAGGCAAGGGAAAAATAGACAAAAGCAACTAGAACAAATTCACTCACCCTGCAAAGCTAAATATAGCATCCTCTGGACGACTGGTACAGAAGATTCCTCCACAAGTGTAAGTATGTGTCTTCCTATAGCCTCATCAACTGTCAACCCAGTCAACTCCGCTGCTTTCTGATTCCACCCGTTGACCAAACCATTGCCATCTACTGCCAAGATTGGAACAGTTGCTGTTTCCATTAGACGAACCATTTCACTTGTCACCACCTGCAATTCAGCAAGCCCATCGAGTTTTAGATCACCAATCTGGTTATCTAACCTATCTGCCCTGGCTGTCTTGATGGCATCATTCAGCGTTCCTCTAAGTATAAGTTGCAATGAGTGAATAGCATCCATCTCATAGTCATTCCAAGGCAAGCTCTTCATCTTGACAACCTCAAGGAATGCATTGAAGGACAACCTAGGGTGCATCCTTCTGCTGTCATCCTTGTCGGATGGATCATGCTTTGCACCTCCCCATCTGATTTCAGCAGCTGTATGTGACCTGAACCAGAAAAGAATATCCTTGGAATTGATCTTAGCCACTGCCATTCCACAAATCATATCACCAAGAGCAGCAGCTCCTGGATATCCAGCATCATGGAGGCTCTCAGTACTCAGGCCAGTGGAATCCCTATGAACATCTGATAGCCACAAGGCAATATCACGTATCTGAGACTCAGTTGGAGCATTACGTAGACGCCATACTTTGTCCCCATACAGAAGAGCAGCACCATCACATTTGACTAGGTCCATGATATTAGGAGTTCCTGATATGATAGTCAGGGGAGAGGCTTCTCTGAACAGCATGTCAGAGAGCGTTGTTTGCATCCTCAGTATGCTCTTCTCACGTAACTGCTTCCCTAATTCAAACTCCTTGTTGACGTGGACGGCAAACACCTGTGCCAAGAACTCACAAGCATACCGCAGTGGAAAAGGTACATATCTGGGGCTCTCATGGTGGCAAACAATAAGGCCCCATAGCTTTTTCCTCTTCTGCTGTTGTGCTGGTTGTTCAGCCTCGACTTCATCATCCTCTTCATTCTCATCAACCACAACAGCCATGACAAGGGATGCGATTGAGTTCATGTTCTCCATATACTGAAGGTGACAACTGTGTGGTGCCCTGAGTGTTGAACCACACAAGCTAATATCAAAGGGGAGTGCCTCATCTTCGATAATCTTCATGGATCTTGCACGACAATCACATATCATCCGGACTTTATTCTTCATGAAAAGAAACCTGGCTGCTTGAGGGATATCAGTGGCTGGATAGTGCAGGCCAAGATAAGGCTCAAGACCAGGCTTTGTGATCTCAGCAAAGACCTCACCATGGTCATCTTCATGAAACTTGTAAGCCATAACCCTATCATACCCAGTAAGTTCAAAGACTTCCTTGACCACAGTATTGCATAGCACTTCCATGCTTCCACCTGGCAGTGACTGGATCTTGGAGATTGCCTTGGCAGCAAGCTTGTAAGACTGCAAAGCCCCAGCGGCAGTGGCAGGAAATTCCGTAGGCTTCACAGGCTCAAAATCTACCACCAAACAACCAGTCGCCCGATGAACAATGGCATAGAAAGGCTTGCCTGAGGTCTTGCATTGAACTAGGATAGGATTCAGCAAAGAAACATCAGCAAATCCTAGTGCCTTCTGCAGTGCTGTGGCACCTGGGTCAGTGAAAAGAGACCGTACACTGGTGCCAATGCCTAGCTTTGGGGGATCATCAACACTTGGCACCGCATGGCTGACTGTTGTAAGCATTTCCGGTGCGTTCTCACTGAACGCGATGACTTTAAAGCTCTTCTCATCAAGGGCCAACAAGCAACCAAAAGGTTGGATTAGTTTTCCTCTCTGAATGTGCTGCAAGTAGGCTATGACCTTCTCCGAACGCCCTTGCTCAGGTGGAGTGGTCCGCTGTGCTTCAACCAACTTGGAGTAGTCGAAGGAGTCACCAGATTCTTCATATTCAGCATTGAGTTCAGCATCAAGGGTTGTTTGTGCTAATATCCTTGCACGGGAGCTCTGGCGGGTCCTGCTGGAAGAACTGGAGCATTGAGTAGGCCTTGAGGAAGACATCTCCTGCCTCAAGTACTCGAACCACTCAACAGTCTTACCTGTAGTGTATCACTCCTGCTGAACAGATAAATGAGAAGTGGAAAACATCAATCAGTAAAACAGAAAGGTAGAGTAAACCACTAATGGCAAGCAAAAAAAAAAGATTTACTCAATACAGTGGATGAATGTAGACCATCAAATATGGCTAACGCCACATGATTAGATCGACCTGCTGCAGGGTAGATCAGAAAAAGGGGTTTTTTTTTTTGGGGGTCAGAGCTTGAGGAAATGCCAAAAACAACTCACTATAACTCCATAAATGAAGTGTTATTAAAGATGTTTTTTACTTTCCCATTTTTTTAAGTAAGGTGAACAAATTTGACGAATTGGACATTAAAAGACTAAAGACAGTACAAAGGTGTTATATGAAGAAAAAAAGCTGAAATGTCAGCTAATACAATCACAAGCACTATTGATAGAGAAAGCAAGTAATGAGCAACACATCGCCTGCAAAGCTAACAGATTATGAAGGCACTTCCCTTGTTAATCGATTATAAGGAATTCAATACTTTGTATGTGTCATGCATCCTATTTCCATTTTTTATCACATGACCAGACTTTTAGATTTCTGTAGGCATGAGTTGGAGCCTTGGAGGTGATTTAGCTGTGCTAGATTTAATCTTCTCAAATATAGTAATATCAATGTTACCAAATGATCTTTCACAAAAAAAAAACGCTTAATAAATGTTATGAATAGCGCTTGTATTCAATATGAGGCCAATGGGCCAGTATATATACACAAATACAGGTGGTGAATATGCACAAAAGCCCTCATAACAATGGGGAATAACATACTTAGACATATATCTCTAACACCCCCCCTCAAACTCATGGTGGATCAACAACACTGAGTTTGGAGAGGTAAACCATCTTGTGCTCGAGTCTGGGCCTTCGTGAAAAAATCCGCTATCTGAAGCTCGAAGGCACATACTGAAGAACAATCACCGATCATGCACACAAGACCGCATGAAGGAAGCATCAACACTAATATGCTTGGTGAGCTCATGCTTCACGGGATCACGCACATCTTGATAGCACTGTCTTGTCGACAAGAGAGAGTCGGTGTAGTGTGAAACACCAAAATCCTCAAGTAACCACCGTAGCCAAGTAATCTCTGGCTGTCAGAGAGCGAGCTCATAACTCGACCTCTGCGCTCGAGCGGGACACATGATCTGTTTCTTTGTCTTCCGGGCAATGAGAGAACCACCAAGAAAAACACGATGGCAGAGATAGACCGCGATCGGAGGATCGGCCGCCCAAGTAGCGTCCGAATAAACTGAAGGCATAACGAATTTGAGCGTGGAAAGAAGAGATGACAAGAGATAGTCCCACGAAGGTATCGCGAGAACTTCGAAGAAGGTGGTCATAGTGGACTGAGTGGGAGCGGAAACGAATCGACTCGAATGTGAATGGATAAGTGATATCCGGACGAGTAACAGCAAGGTAAACAAGACTCCCAACAAGATGACGATAGCGAGTCGGATCAGAAAGAGGCTCGCCATCAGAGGGTCGGAGGTGAACATTGAGCTCCATGGGAGTCTCAACAATATGCTGATCAGTGAGAGAGGCGCGATCAAGAAGATCTGAATATACTTCTCTTGGAACATAAAGAAACCATCTGAAGTGGAAGTAACTTCAATCCCAAGGAAGTAATGAAGAGGACCAAGATCGACATAAGGCGCTTTCGCTAAGACGAGCCTTGACAAAGGCAATGTACTCAGAATCATCTCCGGTAATGATCATATCATCAACATA
Source organism: Phyllostachys edulis (assembly GCA_036346405.1). Taxonomy (NCBI): domain Eukaryota; kingdom Viridiplantae; phylum Streptophyta; class Magnoliopsida; order Poales; family Poaceae; genus Phyllostachys; species Phyllostachys edulis. The sequence goes on along the minus strand of CM070549.1, from coordinate 18,412,468 downwards.
CAAAAGAAGAAGAGTCCGACCACGAGGCGAAGTGTGGACAAAGAGCGAGGATCATGATCACTCATTTGAAAAGCCGGCAGCGTGACCACGGAGGAGAAGCACTCAAACCAAGCACGAGGAGCTTGCTTAAGGCCATAGAGAGAGCGGCGGCGGCGGCAGACCATGCCCTCGAGGCAGAATACCCGGTGGCGGATGCATGTAGACCTCTCACGCGGCTTCGCCATTAAGAAAGGCATTCTTGACATTAAGCCGAGAAGCAGACCCGATGGCGAGCAGGCGCCACCGAAAGAAGAGCGGACGGTGGTCATGTGGGCCACAGGAGCAAAAGTCTCGTCGTAGTCACGACCATGCTCTGCTAGAAGCCACGAGCAACAAGGCGCGCTTTATAAGCGCTCAAGAAACCATCGAGCGAGTCTTAACCTTATAGACCCACTTACACGTGATAGGGCGAGAGTGAGATGGAAAAGGAACAAGATCCCAAGTACCAAGTACACTCGAGGCGACAATCTCCTCGGCCATGGCATGCTTCCACTCGGGATGAGTAACGACATCCTGTGGAGACAGCTCACAAGTAGTCTGCGCCAACAAAGGCAAAAGCAGCAGGGGGTAGAATCGATTAGCGATCGCGGAGGCGTGGCGAGGAGAAGATGACCCGTCGGGAAGATGGAGCATCGAAGAAGATGGAACATCGAAGAAGATGGCTCATCTGGAGGATCCTCAATCTGAGGTCGACGAGTGTAGAGCGAGTGTAGTGGGGAACTGAGGAGCCGCGGAGCAAGCTTCGCCATTAAGAAAGGCATTCTTGACATCAAGCCGAAAGCAGACCCCCGATGGCGAGCAGGCGCCACCGAAAGAAGAAGTGCGGATAGTAGTCATGTGGGCCACGGGAGCAAAAGTCTCGTCGTAGTCACGACCATGCTCTCTTTGGAAGCCACGAGCAACAAGACGCGCCTTATAGCGCTCAAGAGAGCCATCGAGCGAGTCTTAACCTTATAGACCCACTTACGTGATAGGGCGAGAGTGAGATGGAAAAGGAACAAGATCCCAAGTCCTAATGCGCTCGAGGCGACAATCTCCTCGGCCATGGCATCTTGCCACTCGGGATGAGTAACAACATCCTCAGAGGAGACGAGCTCACAGTAGTTCGCCAAAGAAAGGCAAAAGCAGGCGGGGGCGAATCGATTAGCGATCGCGGAGGCGTGGCGAGAAGAAGATGACCCGTCGGGGAAGATGGAGCATCGAAGAAGATGGAACATCGAAGAAGATGGCTCATCTGGAGGATCCTCAATCTGAGGTCGGCGAGTGTGAAGCGAGTGTAATGGGGAGCTGAGGAGCCGCGAGGAGGCAAGCGGCGGCGACAACGGCGGAGAGACCACTGGAGAATATGTGGAGACTCGATGGGGCGGGTGGGCGAGGCAAAACAGATATAGGTGTATCTGAAAGGTCAAAAACAGAGACTCTCTCGAAGCCGGCGAAGGAGAGCGGGGCGTGGGTAGAAGGGGCGAGACTCATCGAAAGAAACATCTCGAGAAATCGCGTCCGTCGACCAGCAGGATCCCAAAGACCGATAGCCTTTGTGCTCGGCATTGTATCCCAAAAAACACACTCAACGGTGAAGCGATCGGTTTGGTGCGTTCTCGAGGGCAAGAAGAAGCGTAGCAAGCGCAGCCAAATAGACGAAGGCGAGTAGTCGGGAAGGAGACCACGAGAGGCGCTCAAAGGATTGCATACGAAGAAGCGAGAAGAAGGCCGGATGTTGGCGAGATAGGTGGCGATGGAAACGACCTCGGCCCAAAAGTGAGGTGGAATAGGCGGCAATCATCGAGCACGAGCCGACTCAAGGAGACAGCGATGCTTGCGCTCAACAACACCATTCGAGCATGAGCACGGGACAAGAGAAGCGGCGAGTGCCACCTTTCGGCAAAGGAAGGCTGCGTGGGTGATGAGAGAGGTACTCGCCACAGAGTCGACCACGAAAAGACACGAATAGGAGTGGAGAAGCGTATGCGAACCATAGTGGCAAATTGTTTATAGATAGACAAGGCCTCGCTCTGACGAAGACATGAAATATACCCAAGTGTGGCGAGAGAAATCATCTATAAATATGATATAATATCGATGACCCTTTCAAACGAAGGGCCGGGACCCCAAACATCTGAATGAACAAGATCAAAAGAATATTGAGATCTTGACTCGCTATGAGGATAGGGAAGTGAAGGCATTTGCCTAACTTACGCCCCTTACAATCTAAGGACCGTCTCTGAGGCAGACCCGAAGACCACGACGAACTAAAGGCGATGCAGACGAGATCCACATAGATGGCCAAGACGGTGATGCCACTTCTTTGAAAAAGCCGTGAAGCGAGTGGCGAAGCGGAGAGGCTGGCGGCGATGGTGGCGGCGGAAGGAAGTGGAAGCCGATCAAGCTCCCAGAGGCGCCGTGAGTCAAAGCGCCAAGGCGGAACCAACGAGCTCCGTGTGGCGGTCTGAACACAACAAGAGTCGAGTCGAGAATGACCCGACAACCAAGATCGATGTCCTTGTGAAAGAAGGCGCATGGTAAGGTGAGGAACATGAGCAACAAGCGGAACATGAAAGGATGAGTTGCTAAGAGGTCCTCGACCGAGAGAGAGAGAGATGTACCATCGCCATAAGAACACTAACGGAGAATCAAGATGTGTAATGAAGGACGAGTGGAAGCATCGAAGTCATGTGAAAAGATGCTCGAAATCAAGAATCCACGGGAGGTACTGATGTGTAGAGGTGATTTCTCGATGCCCAAAGAGTCGATGGCGAGCTGCGGAACTGTCGAAGGAGAACACGGGCGACAAGCGGCGTCGAAGTCTGCTATCTCTGCTTTCGAGAGAAAGGCTGCTGAAGAAGTCGATGCAGGCGTCGATGTAGAAGCACCAGTGTCAGTGCTAGTAGAAGAACGGCGTGAAAGATGCCGTTTCTTCTTATAGCACTGGGACTCAATGTGGCCGACCTTGTTGCGATAGGAAGCGATGAGGCGGCCACCTCGGATGGAGGCGGCCACCACCGCTGTAACCATTGGAGAGCAGGTGTCTTTGAGCGTGGAGCCGAGCGGTGTAGCAGTGGACGACGGCGAAACACGAGAGGAGTGGCATCAGACCAGCACCACTCAGGCGAGTCTCCTCCGCGCGTATCTCGGTAAGGGCCTCTAGGAGAGTGACACGAGGGTGGCGTGCAAGGAGCTGGGCACGCCTCTGCCGAACTTCGGGGCGAAGCGAAGTAAGGAACTTCGTGAGACCAGCTGAAACTCGAGTCGGCCGCGTCGCAGCTAAGCGGCCGAGACGGGGCGACAACCCGGCGGTCGAAGAGAGTCCAACCGGCGCCAGACAATGAGCTCGGCGTAAAAGCGTCAACGATAGCATCACCTTCTTTGAAGAGAGTGCTCTGGCGGACCACGGACAGTACAAGGCATCACCGGAGGGCTCGTAGCGGCGACGAAGGTGAGTCCACATCTGAAAAGCCGAGAGATTCCCACAACCTCGAGAAAGAAGCGAGGTTGACATCGGCAATGAGGGCAACAACGGCTCGGCGTCATCGTCGTACCATCGAGTATAGGCGGTCGATTGATCCTTAGCAGGAATCGGGGCCTCTTGGTAAGCGAAGGCGGCGCATCATCGGCAAAGTGGCGGCCTCGATGGCGACCTTTTAATTTTGTCGAAGCGGCCTGTGAGCGTAAACTCCGTCGGAGAGTAGGGCAAGACGGCGCGATGACATCGCCGAGAGATACCCGAGCGAAGACCACGCATATGAATGCGCATGTGAGACGCGAAGTCGGTGTAATTAACACCATCGAAGATCACCGGACAACGAGGAAAGCAGTACCCGTTGGTAGCGGCGGCGGGCCGGCGGCGACCAAAGGAACGAAATCTAACGGCGGGGCGGTAGCGGCGGTTAAGCGGCGTTTTTTCTCTTTCCTTTTTTCTCTCTTTTTTTAACCGGCTAAGACCTAAAATCTACTTGGGCCTCGGGCCGATTGAGCGCCTTGCGACGCCGCCGCCTGAAGCGGCGGCGTCCTCCGGCAGCGGCCTGGCGGCCTCCCAATGGCCTCCTCCCGGCGGCGGCGGCCTCCGGCGGTCGGCGGCGGCCTCCGGCGGTCTGGCGGCGGCCTCCGGCGGCGAATCGGGTGTCTCGGCGGCGGCGGCAATGGCAATCGAAGCGGCGGGCGGCGACCTCCGGCAGCGGCAATGCGCGACCTCCGGCGAGGATGATGGCGCGGCCTCCGGCGGCAGCGGCAGCGCCTCCGGCGGTGGCAATGCTGGAGACCGGTGGCCTCGGCGGCGGCAATGGCGCGACCTCCGGCGATGTGGCGCCTCCGAGCAGCGGCCTCGGCGTGAGGCGGAAGCGGCAGCGAGCCGCGAGCCAACTCAAGCCGAGGAGTCGTCAAAGATGACGACGCGCGACCCTCAGATGGATCGGAGGCGGCGGCGGCGCGACAAGCGACGACGGAAAACCCTAGGTACGCTCTGATACCATGTTATGAATAGCGCTTATATTCAATATGTGGCCAATGGACCAGTATATATACACAAATACAGGTGATGAATATGCACAAAACCCCTCATAACAATGGGGAATAACATCCTTAGACATATATCTCTAACAATAAAAAATAGCACAAGTTGGGTTTAGTTGTAATTTCTAATCAAATAGTCACTTTTCTGAAGTAAACAAAGATGCCTATAGTATTGGGACAGGTCAAATTAGGTTCTTCTAGTCTTTTGTTGTATAGCTGTATTATTTGCAACAAAACAAGGAGAGGGCTCAGCAAGCAATATATAGCATTACTTCTTTGCCAGTCAGAATTTGGAAGAAAACCCTTATAAAAAAAGGACGACCAACACTGTTTGGGACTTCCAGTAGTATGTTTTTGTGGACCAAGATTGCATTTCATATTATTCATTTATTCTCCCCAACAGATGGGTATTTTGGGTTTTTGCTTTTGTGACATTACAAAAGCTCCTAATTTTCTAGCTGCAGCACAGTTCAAGAAAGGAAAAGGCTTGCTAAACTTCAGAAATGCAGCCAAGGCTACAACACATGAGAACATGAAGAACCTACATGAAAATTAGAATAACACGATGCTAGGAACAACAAAAATCACCATGTTAGTTCATCAATATATCGCCCCAAAACAACAAAGAAGGCAGATGAAACTTAAAAGGGTCTCAATTTCTATAAAGCGCCCTCCAGGATCAAGAAACTGTAGCCCCTGCTGTTTCCCTTCCTTCTGTTCCTATCCTCTTTCTGTTTTGAGATTTGGGTGACATTGACATGGCACATGGATAGAACCAAGAATCACCATCACTCCAAAAGTCAAGAAATCGACCACCAACACCACCTCCCTCCCTCGATCCTAAATCCGCTCAGCAGAGACAGATACCTTCCTTTTACTATTCACCCGATACACCAGAAAGGGGATTCTGAATCATCAAACTTACGCCCTGATCCACTAAACAAGGCTATTTACTACACCGAGTGCCACAAATTCATGTACATGATGCTAAGCCTAATCACAAACACAAAACAAGAACCTCACTTTCTCCAACTGCTGCTTCTCTTGTCTCTCCCAAAATCAACAGGGGAGAAAATTAGTCTCTGGTATCACCATCACTCTAGCTATACTACAGAACACCACAATCCGTTTCCAAGAAATGGGAAAAGAAGATGATAAGGCACAGATACATACACACATACATGGATACATACATAAACGCAGCAGGAAGGGAAGAACACAGCAAGCTGGGAAGGGGAGGGGAGGAGGGTACCTGCTAGGCTGCTACTGCTACTAGTGGAGCCGTGGATGGAGGAGGAGCGAGGAGAGTGAAGTGAGCTAGCCCCCTTTGGGAGCCCAGCTCTGGCGATTAAACAAATAAATACTCGTCGCGTGGAGCATGGGGGGCGATTAAACAAATAAATACTCGTCGTGTAGAGTGGGGGCGCGCACCGTTCCGCGCCCATGACCGGCGCTGATGGGATGGGAGTGCAATGGGAGCTGTCGAGACTTGATTCGACGGCGATTTCTCAGTCTCGAGCTGATTAACAACGCGATTAACCTGCTGCTCTTCACTACCATAAGAATGTACAATAATACAGATAACTATTATTTATAATAATATTTTATATTATCTATAGATAATATTATAGATAATTAATATCATAAGTTGTCTTTCTACTTGTCTTTATCTTGATATAATTTTTTAATGTTTTTATAGATCTAAGATATTTTCTCCTTAGGTTTGGTAATATAATCATTCTGAAATTACAGATAACATATTTCTTTCTTTTTATTATATTTTATATATATTAACTTAAATTATATGTGACAAAAATTATAGGACGCTAATGTAATATATTTTACATGACCTTAGCCCGTGGAATTACACACGCGACACGAAACGGTTTCGTCTCTTTTCTTCTCTCTCAACGCGATGACAAATTTGTACTGGACTGATTTGGACAATCCAGCGCATAAAATATTTTGGTAGTGTCAGTGCTCAGTACTTATTAACCCAGAATAGTACACAGCCGTACGGCATGACATGATGACGAGCTACACATAGAGGAATTTTTTTTAAATTTGGGCCTATGGTGCTATATTAATTACAAAAATAACATCATTGGCACTGAAATTGCAAATCTGGCCTCTGTTGAGCGTGGGAGTCCAGAAAGCTGACATGTGTAACATTCCATATTAGGGGAGCACGAAAAGCCGGTGAGCTGCGCGGAATATCGGATGTGTGCAAAAACCAGACTTTGGGTGCGGGAGGTGGCAAGCCTGGGTGGCTTCCGCGTCACCCTAGCGCGGAAGGGAACCCAATGCTTGATTTTTTTATTCACGTTCTTCCAATTTCTTCCTGTTGCTTGAAAGCAACATTTGTTTTTTAATTATTTACCAAAGGGAGCCACCACGCAATACTTGTTTTTTTATTCACGTTCTTCCTGTTGCTTGAAAGCAACATTGGAGCTGTGATCAACCGTAGAGGCGTGTACAAAGGGGTGCCACGTCCGTTTAGGTATAGCACAGCTAGCTAGACAGGTCGTTACGTATCGGTTTATGGCTTTAGCCACCGATCTAAAGACGGCATACTGAGCTAATGTGTCGTGTCATATCGGTCCTGACACATAGATTCATGTAACCCATCTAAATAAAGAATCCGCTATTGACGCCACCACGTCCACCGCTGACATCAACACTCGCCACCGCCTTCGCTACCATCTCCGTCTCGAGCCGTGTTAGCCGGGCCGTACCAAGCCAACCCGCTAGGTCAGGATTACGACACAAGCACGATACGGAGTGTTAGGCCATATCGTGTCTAGTCCGAATTAACAGCACCGTGTCTCGGGCTGAACAGGTTGAATTGAGATGGCAATTGGTTCGAGATTAGCATACGTGTCATCATTGCTTCGTTGGTCAGTACAGTTTACGTTACGTGGTAGCAGCAGCTCAGTGCCGCAAGTGCCGGGCTGCAGGGAGCAGTGGCCAAAGGCCGAGTTGCAAAGTCGCAGTCCATTTCTTCTTTCTGTCTCTGTTTTTTTAGAGAGACATTTTCTTTCTTTGTTTGGGGATGCGTTGGGTGCGTGGGCGTGGGCGTGGGCATGGGCATGGACATGGGCATGTGACCATCACGTGGGCGCCCATCCGGCTGGGCCTCCAAGGCTTTATCGGCATTCCATAGATCTGTTCGGTTATTCAATCGGTATCCCACGTAGATCGACAATCCAAGCAAGTGATGATTTTTTAAAAAAATTTGGCTCCTGCTGCCACCTTGATTGCCACCTTAATTATAAAAATAGTCTTCTTAACCTTAAAATTACAAATCTAGCTCTCTACTAAGCGCGGAAGAACTAGAAACTGACACGTAGAACTTTCCGCTCTGAGAGAGCGTGGAACGACGGTGCTAGGTGCGGAAAATGGGCGGGCGCAGAGCCAACGACGCGGAGCGAAATGTCATGGGCCCGACCCGGTTCCACGCCAGCGGAGCGTGACAGCTCGTCGGCTGCCTTCTGCGGTACCGGAACGTAGCATGCACCATTCCATTAATGTTTCCAATTAGCATTCACCAGATCAACATCATTCCATTAATGCTAACGCTAATGCCGAGTGTGCGTGCTTCCATTAGCATCCATTAATGCTAATGCACAGTGTGCATGCTTGTAATTCTCTGTGCCCCTGCCGTGCTTAGGTGGTGCGGAAAGTCGTCGCGCTCCGGTGGCATGGAAGCCGTCCGGACTTGTGACTTTGCGCGTCGCGCCCTTGTTTCCCACGCCCGCTGGGGTTCCGCACTGTGCACCAACGTTCCGCGGCCCTAGCATGGGAAGTTCCACGTGTTAGTCTTCCGTTCTTCTGTGCTCGTCAGGAGACCAGATTTGTAATTTTGATGTCAAAATGGTTATTTTTGTAATTAAAGTGACAGCACAGACCAAATTAAAAAATCTGCAAGTGAATAGCAAACCAAAAAGCACAGACCAAATTAAAAAAATCTGCAAGTGAATAGCAAACCAAAATGATGATAGCAAACCCTTTTAAAGGGGACTGAAATCGATACGAAGTTATGAACAAATCGAAAGATGGCCATACCTGTATCCAACAGTAGCTACGTTTAAAATTATCCTACATGTGCGTGTTTGATTTCTTTCCAAATTTATGACAACTATTTATATTGATACTCGGAGCTCATTTTGATGGACCAAGATCCGGCCAATCCACGTGGAAGTAAGTGCAGCTTTAACATGGATGGCCCGGGACCCACCCAGCAAGCCCTAGGTGTAGTGCAGTAGTGTCTTTAAAAAAAGGTGCAGTGCAGTAACGCTGTGATGTAGGTTGCTTTTGCTAAGAAAGTGGGGCACTCCTCGTGTACCATGTAGACTATATAAAATGGCTCTTCTAACTATTGCATATGCTTTTGAGAAGAGAAATAAAGAGAAGAAAGAAGTCTCTTATATCTATATGTTTAATCTACTATTACGTTCTTGTGTGCAATTCTATGCTTGTCTACGAGGTGATCGCACGGACTGGACTCGTCAGCGACGGTTCCTCAACACGTTATCAGCACGATCGACTTCGGCCTACCTCTAGGCCTACTATACTCGGATCGAAAGGTAAACGTCGAAGAACAACGCTCGTAGATCAAATCGCTTTTCTAGACCGCTTTCAATTCCGTAAATTTGGTTTTCTAGATTATTTCCTACGGTACAAATCCGCTCTAATCTACCGCGAGCTGACTTAAAGTCGCTGGCACAATGCCGATCGGTAGGTTTCATGAAGGAGTAGATGTTGATTGCACCATGGATTATAGATTGCAAAATCCCTCTAATCTCCGCGAGCTGACTTGCAATCGCCGGAACAACACCAATCGGACGATTGGTTGAAAGTAAAAGGGATTGTTGATTGCACAATTTATTGCATGAACGGTAAAAAAAATCGGGCGATGTTGTCTGTTTACGGCCGCACCGCCATCTCTGGCGACCACCACCATTGTGGCCATCTTGAGCCACCAACGCCGCCTAAGCGGTTCGTGCTCCGTTAAACCATGCGACATGCGGTAACTACCGTAAACTGGAGCTGCAAACGCCCACTGGCGCCACGTGGCGTCCGGAACAACAGTGCCGCCACATGAGCCTCGCCTAGCTCACTTGACGCCGCCGCCATGTGCGCCACCACCACCTTGAAGCCGCCGCTCGAAAGCCGCCCGCCGCAATCTCGTCGTACGCCTATCTTTGTGCAACCGCCCAGTAGGGAACCCTCCCCTGCAACCCTTTTGATCCGCCCGGGATGGGCCAAAGGAAAAAGGCCTAATGGGCTCGACCTATTTTCCTTTCGGAAGAAAAGAAAACAAATAAATTATATAAAAAGGGCCCTCGGGATTCTGGAAATTACAGGGATACTTACGCAGATAAGGAAATTTTGCAAGAAGGCCCTCGGAGTCTCTGAAAATTGCACAAATTTTTTTTCAGAATTGAAATTGAATTGTTTAGCCCCTGGAAATTGCAGAATTCGTCGAAAATTCATATTCCAGCAGAAAAGGGCCTCGAGAATTCAAATTTTAAATCGGTTTTAGCATTTGAAGCATGTTTAACTTTGTTATTATTATTTCTATGCAATTTATGTATTGTATTTACTGTTTTGATTATCTATGATTGTTTATATTGCTGATTATTTATATTGCTTTTAATCACTGAAAACAGTAGTAAATCACGAAAAATGCATAGAAAAATGCGAGAACATTATGAGAATTTTTACAACCAATTTATGCAAATTACTAGCAATAATCTTATGAACACTTTGCATAAATGTGCATATGATTGGCATTATGAACCGGGAGTTCGAAGAGCTGGCCCAGCATGGCCAGAATTACTTGACTTGGGCATCAGATGTTGAGATCGTACTTAGGGCCAAGAAGCTCCGTGTTGCTATCGGACTTGTCATCTCGAAGGATGCCACTCCAACTGCTGAGAAAAATGATCAGGCACTTCACTTCCTCAGACACCATCTCTGCCTAATGCTCAAGAATGGGTATATGGCGGAGAAAAAACACACTAGCTTTGTGGACCGCACTAAAGAAGCGATTCGAGAAGCTGAAGTACAACATTCTTCCTCGGGCAGAGCGGGAATGGAACCGACTACGTTTTGCTGACTACAAGACCGTGGGGAGTACAATTCTGTTTTGCACAGAATTTATACCAGTCTTTACCTCTTTGGTAAGATAATCACGGATGAGGAGAAGATTAAGAAAACTCTCTCTACCTTTCACCCGAATGCGGTGCAATCCGCACGCAACTGTCGTCAAGACGGCTACACGGAGTATGCTGGACTGATTGACATCATGCAAGTTGCGAAAGCCCAAGATGAGGTTCGAAGGAAGAACTACATCTCACAGCTGCCTAGTAGCAATGTTGGCCATGAATTCAATGCTAGCAGCTACAAGGTGAGGAAGGCTCACTCAAAGGAAAGAGGCAAGAAGGGTAAGGTCATGGATCGCAAGACCAAGCAGAATGCTCAAACCAAGAAGGGCGAACAAAAGAAGCGCGATGAGAAGCCCTATGACTAGCAGGACTAAAGATGCTACAAATGCGGCACATGGGGGCATTGGTCACGTGTTTGCTGTGAGCCACAACACGTGATTGATGCTTTCCAGTCTAAGAAGAAGGGCCAAGGACAGCATGAGGCACACCTCGCCACTGCGGACATGGAGGATCCACGGTCATTGGTTGCACCCATGGATGTGGATAGCCCAACAACAGCCCCCATCACCCCTTCTTTGGACATCGCAGCGGCCGCAGCCGTAGTTGTCGAAGAGGAGAAGATGGACATGGAACAGATTCAGGGAGAATTTTTTTCGTACTTCACTGATTCGATCTAGTGCACGCATTGCACTTAGTTTTTTTTATATAGTCATTTGCAGTTTATGGTTATACAACATTGAACTATTTGAACAATAGTTGTAAGCTCTAGAAGTGCAAAGCATTAAATTCTTATGATTTGTCCTGCAAGATTTAATTTTCCCGTATTAATAATAGCTTGTTTTGTTTTGTTTTGGAGTATTTTATTTATGTGTGGTTTGCTTCCTACCTCATATTAATAATATTTTATATTAGAATGCGTATGGCGCCCTATAGAGGAAGTGTGCTTAGCGGATAGTGACACAATGAATACCATCTTGAGAGAGACGAAATTTTTCCAGTCGATCAGCAAGAATACTGGTAGTCTTACAACAACTGCAGACAGCGATACATGTATAATAGACTCAGAAAGAGCCACAATTATACTCCCGATGGGCACAACTTTAGCTATTAAAGAAACCTTGTTGTACTCAAAATCGACTAGAACTCTCCTAAGTTTTAAGGATATTCGCGCTAACGGTTTCCACGCAGAGATTAAAGAAGAGTATGGTAATGAATACCTACTCATTACAAAGCGTGAAGAAAATAGAAAAGGGGTATTAGAACGACTTCCTTCATATGAAACTGGGCTATACTACACTAATATTAAGGCACATACAGCCTATACTGTCCTGAAAACCACTTTTAGAAACTCTAAACTTTTCTGTCTCTAGCATGATAAATTAGGCCACCCCGATCTTAGGATGATGAGAAATTTAATTAACAATTCTTAGGTGCATAGTATCAATCTAAAAAATTTCTCAAATCAAGAAGATTTTGTGTGTCCCGCATGTGCCACCGAAACATTAATTACTAGACCTTCTGCTCTAAACGTGAAGGATGAATTCCCTGCATTCCTGGACAGTATCTAGGGTGACATTTGTGGTCCTATACAGCCCTATCAGGGCCATTTAAGTACCTTATGGTGCTCATCGATGCTTCCTCGAAATGGTCGTACGTATGTTTATTGTCTACGAGAAACCATGCTTTTGCAAAGCTAATCTCGTAGATAATTAAAATTAAGGATAATTTCCCTCATCATCATGTGAAGTCCATCAAAATGGACAATGCCGGAGAATTTACTTCGAAGGCATTTGATGATTATTGCATGGCAATGGAAACTACCATTGAACATTCCGTACCGCATGTTCACACCCAAAATAGACTAGCAAATGCATTAATTAAAAGAATTAAATTTATTGCCCGGCCGCTTTTTCAGAATTGTAATTTACCAACTACATGTTGGGGACACGTAGTCCTGTACGTAGCAACTCTTATCAATTTTAGACCGTCAGCGTATAACATCCATTCACCTATGCAACTAGCGCACGGGTCAGCACCGAAAATTTCTCATCTTTGCATGTTTGGTTGCAAGGTTTATGTACATATACCACCACCGCAGTGAACTGCAATAGGCCCTCTCCGAAAGTCTGGGATATACGTTGGTTATGAGACAACATCCATAATCAGGTATTTGGACCCTTGTAAGATCGAGGAGGCCGACTAGAGGGGGGTGAATAGGCGGTTTTAAAAACTTCTTTGGCTAAAACCCAGTTTTATGCAGAATTGTGAATCAATTCGATTTTGCACAATTAAAGCCTAAATCAACTAGTCTGTACTAAGTGCACCAACAATATGAGACTATATAAATGATAGCAATCGTACACATACAAGTAAGCAATTTAAATACAAGGAATGTAAATTGTACAATGTAAAGCACAAGGAATCAAACCATAATGACACAACGATGTTTTATCGTGGTGATCGGAGACTTGCTGGTCTCCCCCAATCCATGTTGAGGTAAGCCCAAATCAATTGGACCGGCTTCATGAAATAAGCCAAACCCTCCGAGGTAAGTCCAACCACTTGGACCGGTTCCAACAAGAACCAACACCTCGATCCACTAGGGTTGCTCTTCCTCCACTCCGGAGGTGGCGAGCACCAAGCCACTCACAAATGCTCGGGTCTTCTCACAACCTTCTTTGAGAAGATCACCGAACCACGACGCCTCCACGCCGTCTAGGTGTTGGCAAACACTAAGAGTAATAATCCAAGCCCCTTGTTTGACTCTCACCACGTGCAACGAATGCACAAGCTCAAGTGGATACGAAATCCACCTCTAGATGCAGCACATGCAACTAGAGACCTCTCTCCTTACTCACAAGTTGCAACACATGCACAATTGAGAGGAGAAGCTCACACTAGCTCAAGAGAGTAAAATGGGATGCCAAGAGTTATCTCTCAACCGGCCAAAGGGGCATTTATAACCCCCTCCACACCAAAAACTAGTCGTTTGGAGACGAAACAGCCCAAAACTAGCCGTTACAGACTTGGTGCGGTACTACCGCGCTCACAAGGGCCGGTACTACCGTTCTGTGCGGTAGTACCGCTCTTCTCATAGCGGTCGTACCGCAGCTCAATTTCAGCACAAACGACACTTGGTAAAAAGGTCATAACTTTTGACTCCGATGTCGAAATTGAGTGATCTTGGACTCTATGGAAAGCTTATTCAAAGGGCTACACAACCCACCTATTTGATTGATCTCAAACACATTTGATCAAATCAAAAGCGCAACTCCAAGAGCCATTACCATGGTCTAAGTCCAAAGAAATAGGAATAAGTAATCTTAGACCATGCCAAGGGAAAATGCATGAATCCCAACAATTTGTAAAACACATTTACAAACTTGGATCATACCATAAGGAGTAGGTACATGGACATCAACCATTTGTAAAACACATTTGCAAAGTAGTCACATGCTGCAAGGATTAAATGCATAAACCTCGACTATTTGCAAAACACATTTGCAAATAATAGCATGATGCTAAGGTGAGCTAGAGCAAGCGAGATTGAGCAATCAACACATGATGAGACTCAAGCTACTAGACAAGACCCCTCTTAATAGTACGGCAACCTATACTAGCAATCCGGTCTTCCAACCAAACACCAAGACCGGTAAAAGACTATAAACACATCCTTAGCCCTAACTAGTCATACCTTTGCCTTGAGCATCTTCTTGAAGGTTGATTACACACATCTTCACTTCAAGTCCATGTCATCGTCTTGACATGCATCAACCCATGATGCATCCTTTACTTGACCTCCATCGACAAATGATGAGTCTTCTCTTGACTTGATGATCAACTCATGATCATCTCTTTTTCGAGATCTTGATATGCATCAACACATGATGCATCCTCTTCTTGAACCTTAACTTGATGATGTGATACTCATGATGCCATCCGAAGTCTTCATCACCCTGGAACATAACATATTCATCCAACTCATGGAAAATGTTAGTCCCACAATGATTAACATTAATTACAAAGATATATCTACAATAAATGCTTCTAAACAAGCTATCGTAGACAGGTGCAATACTACCGCCAACTAGAATCCTGTAATGCTGCTCTCCAGTCGTACCGTTTCTCATGTGCGGTACTACCGATCGTAGGGTTTCCAATTTCGCCGAAAAGAGGTGCTCTCTGGAAAAAAAAAGTACTGCCACATAATAATCAGTACAACCGCCGAGCGGTACTACCGTTTCCAAGGCGCGGTACTACCGATTGTCAAGGAGAGGCACCGAACCAAAATACACATATCCTATTTTTATCAAACCGCCAACTAGAAATCGGAACGACCGCAATCACGGTAATACTGAATTGCAAAGCTTGGTCGTCCGCGATTAGCGATTAGTTGGTCGACACGTTCGAACACGATAATCTGCCAAGTAAAGTCTTGGTCATACGCTTTAAGCGATACTACTACCGATTAGCCTCGGTACTACCGCACATCGATGGTAGTCACAGCTTACCAAATGCAGTCATACCGATTTCCACTAAAATTCTTCCAGAAGCTTTTCGAAATGCAATGCATGACTCCTTTGTCTTGAGCCATGTCAATCTTTTATCATCTTTGTATTTCCTTTTTATGTCATCATTCAAACTCTAGGACTAAGCCTTGAACACATCTTAGCACACATATTAGTCCCACAACACAATTGCAAATAATTGAATATAAAATAATATGAGTATATATGAACTACACAAGTTTTATATACTCAAAGAATATGTTTCAAAGTAGAGATCCCCAATATATGTCGATAAAGAAATATGGATCAATACTAATGAAACCATAAAACATAGAGTGAACTCTCCCTAAATGTGTGCATACACTAATTGTAATAAAAACAAATGCACAGATTCAAGTTAGACTTTTAGTGGAGTTCAACCTATATTTTGGATCCGAGGAATGCAACAATATATAGGAATATGATGTCGAATGCATACCTCTTTGTTTTTCACCTTTTCATCCAAATAAAACTATACAATAGGTATATCAATAGAAGTGTTAGTCTCACATATAGATTTGTCATTAATCACTAAAATACTCCATTAACACATAATGGCGGGTCTAGATTCTTCAACCCTATGACTGGAGATTTGCATACAGCCCGCTTCGCTGATAGCATATTTGATGAGGATAGTTTCCCATCATTAGGGAGAGGAAATCAATCCCTTGACGAAAAATATCGAGAAATAACGTGGCAAGCCACGAGAATCCATGCACATGACCCGCATACTAGTGAAGCAAATATAGAAATCCAGAAGATAATTGATTTGCAAGCATTAGCGAATCAACTGCCTCACCACTTTAGTGATTTAAAGAGCGTGACCAAGTCACATGTGCCTGTATGCAATACACCAGAGAGGATTGAAATACCAAAAAAAATTGTAGGTACCTCTAATCCCGTCCAGAGGCCTCAGAATAAAAGGACGAGAACTCCGGCCCCTTGAATCCCAAGTAACCGGAGGCGCCTAGCGAAAAAGGATAAGAAGCACTTGACACAGCCGATCACTAAAGTTCCCCAGAACTAGAAGGAGAGCCAGTTGAGACCTGACACTAGTATGGAACCTTCAGTAAAAGGCATACTGGATTTGAACATCCCCACGGAAGGAGACATCAGCATGGATATGTGCGCACACATCGGAGCTGCAAAACTGACCAAGTCACATGTGCCTGTACGCAATACACAAGAGAGGGTTAAAATACCAAAGAAAATTATAGGTACCCCAAATCCCATCCAGAGGCCTCAGAATAAAAGGACGAGAACTCCGGCCCCTTGAATCCCAAGTAACCGGAGGCGCCTAGCGAAAAAGGATAAGAAGCACTTGACACAGCCGATCACTAAAGTTCCCCAGAACCAGAAGGAGAACCAGTTGAGACCTGACACTACTATGGAACCTTCAGTAAAAGGCATACTGGATTTGAACATCCCCATGGAGGGAGACATCAGCATGGATATGTGCGCACACATCGGAGCTAAAAAACTAAAAGGGCGGTGAGCAATTAAAAACATTAGAAGAATCGCTCCATGAAGAAATAGCTATAAACTATGTGACTACAAAAGAATCCATGAGTAGGACATCAGCCAATATCGACATTTATTTTGCAAAGAAAACTGCCACAATCATCGATCTTGATACAGAGCTTACATCGCTCACTGTATGTAAGAAAATATCAGATCGAGAAGATTGGAAGAAGGCAATAGCAACTGAATTATTATCTCTAAATAAAATAGAGGTGTTTGGGCCTGTATGCAGCACGCCTCCCCATGTGCACCCCTAGGGCATAAGTGTGTATTTGTTTGAAAGAGAAATAAAAATAATGAAGTTGTAAGATATAAAGTAAGGCTCGTTGCACAAGGTTTCACTCAAGGTACAGGAGTTGATTATGAAGAAACATATTCCCCAGTCATGAGCGGAACTATCTTTAGATATTTAATCTCAATGGCAGTAAACCTGAATTTAGAAATAAAATTGATGGATGTAGTAACTGCATATCTTTATAGAAACTTGGATTCAGACACTTATATGAAGATACTTGAAGGTATCCCTGTCCCAAACCAAGACAGAACAAATAGAAATCTATACAGTGTGCAACTCAGAAAGTCGATGTATGGACTAAAGCAATTAGGCGGAGTGTGGTATAATCGTTTAAGCTACTTTCTATGCAAGAAAGGCTACACGAACAATGAGGATTATCCCTATGTATTTATATGACGATCCCAGGATGGATTTTGTATAATCTCAGTGTATGTAGATGATTTGAATATCATCGGGGCCCTGGAAGATGTTGAGAAAGCAAGCTCTTACCTGGAGTCGGAGTTCGAAATGAAAGATTTGGGTAAAACCAAATATTGCTTAGGCTTGCAGCTTGAGCATGCCCATGAAAAAATTTTAGTGCATCAGTCAACCTACACTCAGAAGGTATTAGAAAGGTTCGGCTTTGAAAAGGCATACCCTTAGAAAGTGCCGATGGTCGGAAGATCCTTACAACAAGATAAGGATCTATACAGATCCTAGAGAAGAGGGGGAGGAAGTCCTGGGACCGGAATTCCCGTACTTGAGTGCAGTAGGAACACTCATATATTTAGTAAACTGTACTAGATCGGACATTGCATTTGCCGTGAATCTATTAGCAAGGTATAGTGCAGAGCCTACCAAAAGACATTAGCAGGGAATAAAGGACGTCTTCCAATACCTCAAAGGAAGTAAAGATTTTGGTCTATTCTACAGAAAGAACCAAGATCTAACCTTGACTGGCTATACAGATGTTGGGTACCTGTCGGATCCGCATATAGCCAAGTCGCAAACAGGCTACATATTCCTATGTGGTGGAACTGCAATTTCATGGAAATCGTCTAAGCAAAGTCTTGTATCAACTTCGATAAACCACTCAGAAATCATAGCGTTGTATGAGACCCCGCGAGAATGTTCTTGGCTTCGGCAGATGATTCACCACATCCAGCAGTCGTGTGGATTGAATACCGTATAGACTCCCACTATTATTTATGAAGATAATGCAGCTTGTGTTGCACAAGTGCAGATGTGTTATGTGAAGAGTCAACTCAAAAAGCATATAAACCCAAGTTCTTCTATGCTCATGAATTTCAAAAGATGGATGGAATTAAAGTACTGTATACTAAATCATGTGAAAAACTTGCAGATTTATTCACTAAGTCACTTCTAGCATCTAGCTTTGAAAGGTGCATACGTGAAATTGGAATGATGAGACTTAGAGAAGTGCATAATTCAGGGAGAGAATCTTCACGAACTCATTAATGAAATTTGATCAAGAAAATCGAGTACCCAAAGAATAAATCCTAGAGATTAAATGACATTGGGTGGATTGTACTCTTTTTCCCTTGACGAGGTTTCCTGAAGTTTCTCGGCTAAGGTTTTTTAATGAGGCAATTCATGCAACACAACAGAACGAGTTTCATGTACTCTTTCTCTAAAATTTTCCCACTGGGTTTTGATAGAGTTTTGATGAGACATGAATATACCGGATGAGTACCCAAGGAGGAGTGTTAAGAAACCAGGCTCAGGCCAAGCAGGCCTAGCCCGTGGTGGGCTCCACATCCACCCTGCAGACTATATAAAGGGGGGAACCCCAACCATTGTACGTGCTTTTGAGAAGAGAAATAAAGAGAGGAAAGAAGTCCCCCTACATCTATGTGTTCAACCTACTATTATGTTCTTATGTGCAATTCTACGCTTGTCTACGAGGTGATCGCTCGGACTGGACTCGTCAGTGACGATTCCTCAACAGCTTTCAATCCCAACAACATTTTTTTAAATAGTGGGAACAACTGGTTAGTGTAATTAACTTAAAGCTCACAATTCACATGTTGCAGATCTAAATCCTTAAAAATCATAGTGGAAAATTGACACAAATAACATATCTAACATGTGGTTTGTGGAATTGAACTATTATCATCAGCCAGAGACAAAGCACCTCACCGCCAGCCTATCCTACGCTTGGCAATAGTACCTTATTTTGTTGTGATGGAAAATTTTTACAAGTGGTGTCCAATTCCCACTATCCACTTACATACTCTTACGTACATCGAGTAGATCGTTCGTTGTAATCACAACAACTTGACAAGAGTGTCGCAAACAAGGGTAACATACGCTCAACAACTTGCTTAATTAACGGCTAATGCATGGGACAATCAACCAAATAAATAAATACTAGATTAAAGAAGAAGCGAAGGCATTGGTGTCTCTCTCTATCTAGTGATCGCCTCTTGGTCGAGCATTGACAAGGGGCTAGAGAGCCTTGACGACGATCGTCATGTTTGGCTTTGAAATCGACCGTCTTGAGCATACAGTACGCCATGCCATTGCAGTGACACGAAGCAATTCAAACATATGAACAGAACATTAGGAATAAGTGTACTAAAAGAGTAGGTCCCTAACACAAACAACTTGCTCTGAAGAAAAACAATGGAGTTGATCTATGAGAGTTCATTATTCAAATGTTGCATTTTGTACCTTGGCCACTGCTTTTGGACGATAGTCGTTGTTCAGCTTGGGATCCACGCACTGCTTAACCTTATCCTCGCTTAACCTTGGCACCATATCCAGTGGACATGGGCTATTGTGTGAACATATGCACATGAGCCATCCTGGCGGTCCATCCTGAAATCGGCGGCACAGGGCGAGTGAGCGCGGGCGGGTGAGCAATGCAGGAGCGATTCTAGCATTTTTGCGTTCCAACCCCCCTCCCAAGCATTCTTCCATGACGCGCCTGCCTACTCGACTGTGTTCCCTGCTAGGGTTTGGGCGCCGAGCTCCCCGCGTTGCCCCCTACATCGACTGCTGCGCCACCAGCTGACGCCGAACCCCTGCGCCTCCGTCCCCTTAGCCACCCCTGCACCAGCCACCGAGCTCCCTGCGCCCCCCCTCCTGCGCCTCGCCGCCCAGCCGTGGCGTCTCGCCAGCGCCTCCCTGCGCCAGCCCCGTGTCTTTTGCTTTCTTGTGATTTCGGGATTTCTTCTACTTTCTTGTGAAAATCAATTTTGGGTATCCTAATTTTACTGTGTAGTGTTTGCAATTGCGAATCTGTTCTGGCTAATGGTGTAGTTCGATCTGAGAACCATTTTTTTTTGATAAAATAGAAATTATTTGGGAAGTTAGCGAGATTATGATTTGGTTCAAATATGTTCTTGAAGGTGGTAGCAATACCTCATTCTAGGTAACTCTAGTTTCTTAAATTCTCATCTCAAAAAAAGTTTCTGAAATTCTGAATAGAACCCAACGAATTTAGTATGACTTGAATGCTTTTGTGTGATTCCTTATGCAGGGGTCGTTAGCAGACTAGAGGAAAAACTTTGAATCAGGTATATATTGTAACTAGCATATACCATGTATCATGCTTTTACTTCTTGAGAATCTTGTATTGTTTTTATGCATTGGTCGGAATCCTTTCCCATGAATCATTACAACGTGAACTTGCTGAACTTGAAATTAACATGATCCAAAAGTTTCTTGTATTGCTAGCTTTTGACATATTCTGTGCGATCTGCTTCCACTTCCAGAAATTTTGTGCTAACTATATATGTTATATTGTATAACAGGTTGGTGAAGATGCTGATTTGACAAAAGGAACAATTCATCAATCCGGAACAGTGGACAACATGCTTCCATTAGATAAAGAAGTTATCTTTATGTATATGTTGTTGCAATTGAAATTGTACATCCCAACAAAAAATTATGATTATCATGTACACTGTGAAAGTATCACTTGGAAATGAATAAAAATGTGGGATTTCTTTGATGTATATATGTCTCTAAAGTCTGAGGTTTTAAATTCCCAATGCTAAATATGTATGAATCATAAATTAGTGCAAGGGTATTGTGCTGTTGGTTCTGCATGTAAAGGATGCAACTAGGGAAACTGTAATGGTTTGAATGTGTTTCGGTTGTTGTTGAGCAGTATCATCTTTTTGCCATCATGAACTAAATGCAGATGACAGCAGCAATCATCCACTTGTTCATGTCATCAGTCATCTGCTATCAATGTATACTATTGCTTTCTGTGATTAGAGCACATCCTGGATGAATTGTTGAATGCAAAATGATTCCTCAAATCGTTGAATTGTGCACAATCTGCTGTTGATGGAAGCACTACTCACTACTTTCTGAAACTGAGCAAGTTTTTTGAATGGATGCCATGATGCTTCCGTTTTGCAAGCTAGGTGCATGAGAGTTTAGCATCACTTGATTCCTGAACAAAATGGTAGCACATTTATCTTGAGTTTGCACTTGTCTGAAAATCTATTGAATGACCTTGACTCGTCAAAGCATCCATTTTATTGAGAATATGTGTTTCACCAGTACAATTTGAAGCTACCAAGTGTAAAGTACTCAAGCCAGTCATGTGGTAACCAACAATGAAGCTTCCTGTCAACATGTTCAACTAAGTTCACATGTCAGCTTGTACATCATTCAGATAGCCTGATTCAGTGGCATGCATGCATCACTCATGCTTTTGTGTCAAAAATTTAACCATGACAATGATTTCACTTTTTTATTCAGAAATGTTTGAATCACATGAGCTAGCACACGAGGAGTATCAGGTCCTGGTACTGTCCAAGACAACATGGCATGCACATATGGTACTTCCACAAACACAAGAGCACTCAACTTAATTTATACAATAATCTCCAGCCATTCAGTGATTACACATCAATCAATATAGTGTCACAATACATCTTCAAGAACATAATAGTGCACACATGATCTATTACATTGCAAGAACAAAATACTACATTCAAGAACAGAACACTACATTCGGCTTCAACATTTCAAGAATAGAACACTACATTCGGCTTCAAGAATAGAATACATTTCAAGCTTCAATATGCTTCAAGACAGGGGAGCGGCAGAGCGGGCGACAGGGGAGCTGGGTAGCGGCAAGACAACCTGAGGCGTCGCATGCATGTCGTAGTGGTGGTGGTGTGGTGGTGGTGTGCAACCTGGGGCACGAGGCGTCGCGAGGCCTCCTCGCCCTTGAATCTGAGAACCTGGCGAGCCAGCAGTGCCGTAAACTCGTCTCGGCCAGCGGTGGTCGAGAACAACGTCGTAGGGGTCCGACAGGCGGTCTGAAGGCGGCGTCGCCGGGTCCGGCGGGTGGCGCAGAGGGCATCGCGAGGCCTCCTCGCCGCATATCTCGAGGCGTAAGCGAGCCGCGAGTGCCAGCCTGAGCTCGTCTTAGCTCCGCGGGAGGCTGAGGGCGGCGTCGTGGGGGTCGGCGGGGCGCAGAGGAACCCTAGCTCGTGGGGGATGCGCGACAGCAAATGGAGCTAGCGGGGGGTTTTTTTGCAAAGAAGGATTCGCGTGGGAGGTGGGGGGAAACTCGACCGTGGATTTCACAGGGGACGGCTCAGATGGGCTATGTGCATATGTCCACCAAATGGGACATGTACACAGGATATGCCCTTAACCTTGGAGTGGCCTCATCGATCCGCACACTTAATCGAGAGCGATTGCATCTTTGGATTGGATCTGAGTTCAAGAGGAGCCATGATGTCAGTGGAACCTACCCAGGTCACCAGGCTCTGTTGCCCCCTTGGGCATGGTGTGATCCACAGGTTTCCTCCCAGTCAAAAGCCTTTTTAGGCTTAGGCTTTTTAGCTTATAGCTTAAAGCCAGCTTTTTGGCTTAATCAGCTTATAAGCCTCTTAGCTGCTTTTGAGCCAAGCTTTGGTGTTTGATAATCTGGCTTTTTAAAGGATGTTGGCTTATTGAGTTGTGTGTGAAGGATTAAAAGTCTGAATTGCCCTTTAGGAGTTAAATGATCTTTTTCAGCATGTCTATAAACTTATTTTTGCATAGGATTTGTAAATATGACGATACATGCAAGTGTACATATGAAATAAGATAGATTTCGCTCGTCCATGCATGCATGTATTAATTTTGGGCATTGCGTAATGAAATTAATTAATTTAGAAAGGCATATATTGGCCAACCGAACAAAATAACACAGTAGCAAAATAATATTCGATCATATCATATTAATGTAATCTATTTATCCTCTTGCGGAAGTACATACTCCTAGGAGTACAAAAAGGCAACGAAATCTACTGGGCAAAATAACTACATAGTGAAATGGTGGATAGAATTGAATGGCATCATCAACGTGCAAATATGGTTATCAACATCAACACATAAATTTGTACAACAACAAGAGCAGCAGAATAATGTCTCCCTCTCACATGAGTAATGCATGTAACACAGCCCTTTCAGGCATCAAATACAGTGGATTTTCTTTTTCGGCGAGGTGACTCTTGTAAAGTGCATGCATCTGAAGTTCTCAACAAGAAGCCATACAGAAACTGGAGTGACACTAGTATGGTCTCTATCTTTGAAATGGTATCGGCTCTCGCCCTGGACATGTTTCAATCTTCTCAAAGTATTTGACAGGAACGACGCCATCAAAACCCTTTGTCAGTGTCACTTTGTTGTCTGAAATGTATAGCTTCATTCCATGTAAGGAACAAGTTCAGTTATCAAACATTAGCCTCTAGTGAGAAAATAAATGAAAACACAAATCATTTGCGACTATTCTGATGACAATGGTACCTTCTTGATCGGGAGGAGGCGAAGGCAGGAGGCGGCGTCCAGACGAGAAGAAATTTGGCGTCGAAGTCGTCAGGGGAGGTGGCGTCAGACGAGGAAGCGGCAGCGTCGAAATGTCCGAGAGGAGGCGGCGCGTCGGGGCCGTCAGGAAAGCGGCAGCGTCGAGGTCGTCGAGGGGAGGCGGCGGCATCTTCCTCACGGCGGCAGCGTTGGGGAGGAGGGAGGCGGTGGTGTGGGGAGGAGCAGCAGTGGGAGAGAAGCGGCACCGTGGGGGGAGGAGGAGGCGGTGGTGTATGGGGAGGGGATCGGCGCCGTGGGGGGAGGGGAGGGGAGGCGGCGACGTGGAGGGTATGGGATTTGAGGTGGCATGGAGGGGAAACCGAAGGAGAAGAAGTGGATGGAAATTGGAACAGGAAAAAAACAGAACAATTTGCATTTATGTGTAATGGCATTTTGTGGGTAATTTCAACGAACTTTAGTGGTAAACGGTTATTCCATTTTGTAAAAGCCAAAAAAAGCACATCTCCTATGGCTTATGGCTTTTAGGCTTAAAATGGCTTAAGCTTTTTATAAGCCGGATAAAAAACTCACCCCTTTGTTTAGGCTTTGGCTTTTTTTGCTTTTAAATCAGACAAAAAACCTAAACAAACAAGGCCAAAAGCTCCAAGAGGACAACTCCGAATCAAAAGCTCCAAGAGGATAACTCCTAAGTTGTAGTCATCGCTCTTCTGCGTTAGCTGGCCCGTCATAGCATACCTGACAAATATAGGGGCAATGGCTACAATCAACTCCATTTTTTAATATAGACAAAACTAGTAGGGTGGCCCGCGTATTTACATGACTAGATTTGTTTCAAAGTTTATAGTATCAAATAATATAACTTAATGTTTGAGAATATATTTACGTATTTTGTAAGCTATTTAGATTTTTTTAGACATCATGAACATTAAAAACGATAATAGAAGTTTGAAGGAAAATATAACTTGAGGAACATGATGAAAGTACGAGCTTTGATGGATGAAAATCATTGAGCCTAATAAGTTGTTAGGTTCTTATAAACGTAACCACTCTCCATCGTGCATAGATCATGTAGTTGCATGCCCCTATTCTTCCTTCATTAGTTTCTCTTTTCTAAAATATATGCATACACATGTACCTCTGTTTAAGCTCAAGCAATACGTTATTATGTGTGCAACAAATTATCTTATTAGTTTATATGGTATTAGAGTACTTTACTCACGCATACACTGATGCACTATGAGCGACCTACGTTGAACTTATCTTCCCTCACATGCTGGTTGCGCCACCGAACCATGTGTTTTCTATCTCTTCTCGCCGTCATAGCCTTTTTTCTTCAGCTTCCAACAGCAAACCCAATGCTTAATCGACCCTTCTCAGTTGCTACCCCTTCCAATGCAATACTCTACCACATAGTTATCTTCTACTTCTCTCCAAATATTGTGTAATACAGACTGTTGCGACATCAACACGTATACACGTGCAACATTCACTGATCCCTGCCAGAGACACCCGTCACACTCTTTCCAGTGGCCGTGATCCTATTCCGTACGCCCACGCTATCTCAACTCCGAGTTTTTTGCTCCTCTCCTTCTGTACGCATGTGCTTCTATTCGTAAGGATGTATGCATACACACACGCACATGATGTCATACGTGCTCGATATCCTCTTCTCCCATATTGGCCGCTTCTCTTTGTACCGTGCAGACGTGCAGTATGTCGTAGAGGGAGCCCTTGGTCGCGAACTCGTAGAGCACGATCCGGTTGTTGAGCTCCAGGCAGTAGACCAGCAGCTGGGTGAAGTGCTCGCTCTTGAGTCCCGACACCACGGACAGCTGCGTGCCGTGCAGTCACCGGCCGGAGGCAAAGACAAGAACCAACATGCGTGAGTTTAGAGTTTAGGTCTTGGAGTTGAATGCATTGTTTAGGCTTTCGCGAACTGCGCTCTGACTGAATTTCGATGCGTATGCCGATGTGCGTGCCAGAATGTACAAGTCTGAGAGCATGTCTGGTCTCACTTGACTGAAAATTTCATTTCTCAAACGAAGAACTTCACAAAAAATTTCCAGATAAAGCCGTGGCAGGAATAGCAAAGCAAAAGGGACAGTTTCAACTTTCAATTCTTAGTCATCTTTGAGGTCGTACTCTACTTATTCAGTTCTTGTATTCTGGTTTGTAGAATCCACCTTTTTAAAAACAAGTAAAAGAGAATATTTCTGAGGATGCTCAAATAAGATAGAGAATACTGGGAAAGAAGCAAGCTATATACTATAGCTTTTGGGCTGCTGTATTCATTTCGGAGTAGGAAGAAAGGGGACATGCATGCTGGACTGCTAAGGCCTGGGTCTGGGCTATTGGGTTAAGCCCAATTGGGAAACGTCAGTCTCTGACTGGCCGGAGCCACCGTTGTCGAACATCTTGACCGCCGCGGTCTCCCCGGTGCTCAGCGTGGCGCGGTAAACGCGGCCGTAGGAGCCTTCCCCGACCAGCGACCTGTCGCCGAAGTTCCCGGTGAGCCGGTTGAGCTCCGACAGCGCGACGGCCGGGACGTCGATGGGCAGCACCTTCGCGGGCGCACCGCCGGTTCTTGGAGCGTTCGGCCCTGTCGGAGCTGGAGTCAGACCATGCATGTACGCCGATCGTGACGGAAAATGATTAATTTGGTTAATCAAATCGCAATGACCAACAAAAAGAACCAGAATGACCAAACAGACGACCAATGTCGCATGCAAATGCAAGAAAAGCTAGGAAAGAATGTACCTGGAGCTCGCGGCGGCGGTGTGGCCGGGTTGCAGGCAGAGCCATTCCTGGCATTTCGGGCCCTGGGCCGGGCAAAATAGAAGGTTCTTTATTTTAATATAAATAAATAGTGTTATTTTTATATTAACTGCAAAGCTATTCAATACATAAAAAAGATACAAACTACTTATAGAAAGCAATTTCTTCTAACATTTCTAGATGCAAAGTCATTGATAATAGTATCCACGTCAATGTGATCTAACATATTCTTTTCAATGCATAAAGTGATCAGACCATTCAACCTTTCTTGTGATATTGATGACCTCAAATAGTTTTTCAATAACTTTAACTTTGAAAAGCTTCTTTCAGTTGATGCTACAGTCACATATACAGTAAATAATATTCGATAAGCAATCGAAACATTTGGATAACAATCTACATCTCTAACAAACTAAAAAATCTCAATAGCAGACATTGTCACACAGCAATGTCATTTGCAACACTCTTAATTAAGAGAAAATAGATGTATCAGGATACTCATCCCTACACTCTTAACCTCAATCTAGTTAGTAGTTATACAACCCTGCAGAGCAATACGGCATATATTGTTGGAAATAAGCCCTAGAGGTAATCATAGAGATGATTATATTTTATTATGTTTATAATATTAGATAATATGTTATTTTGTTCCTAGAATAATATTGTTAATATTGATTATCAAGTATGTGACTTGATTGTGAAACTCTATATGTCGACGATCGAGTCGCCGATCTTACGAAATAAAAAGAAGAAAATGACGTGGAGTATCCTGGGAGAGAATAGCTTCTATGTTGCCTTGCTCTGTGTGTCTTCTGTTGTTGTCCCCGTCTCCTGCGTTCCACCATTAAATAACTCCCGAAGAGGCGGCAGTTACTCCTGGAGAAGGCGTCCCTAGCGAAACGTTACGACTGGTTGGAGGTTTAAGGCAGTTAACAACGTGTTAACTACCTTGCCGTTAAGTTCCTGTAAAAAGCTTAACCGTAGGGTGGTTTATTGTCAGTATCTTGTATATCATCGCATGGTATGGAACATTCAGCACATGTTCTATTCATCAAACGGTAAGAAATACCAGTTCATAGCTTTTCCGAGCAGCTACCTGGTCGAAGCCTAGTCCGACCAGGGTACCCATCGTGTAACCTCTGGAATCCTCACGACCCGGAGGTCGTTAATATAGGGGTTACGACCATGAAGACGTATGGTCTTTTATGTATTGAATTAATACATAGAGGTTATAATTCTCGTCAGCTAGCCCCCGAACTTTAAATGAACATGTCGTATGTGTACCTTTATCCGATGAAATCGTATCGGGCAGACCCCCATTTAATGCCGTGACATTCGAGGTGGTCTGTGTTCATTTTAAAGTTGAGAACTTGCCTTGGGAACCGAATAGTTCCTCTGTCCGTTGGGCGAAAAAGAAGCTTTTTGCCGTTTAGACTTTTGTGGGTAACCTCCAATCGTAATTTAAAGATTTGAGGCTATAAAATCCCCATCGCTAGACCTTTTGGAGTTTTTATGCTTCCAGATCCCCTTTCTGATCCTCTTTACCGAGAAAAAAAAATCTTTAGTCCTTTTTCTTGTTCTTCCGACCACAAAATCTCCTACGACCACTACTCATCCTTGAGGATTTTCATCATGTCGAAGCAAATCACAAAGTGATTGCCTTCGGAATTGAGCAAGAAAAAGCTTGAGGCGTTGGAGAAGGTTAAGATACTCCCGGACAAGAATTTGATAAGATGGAGACCGGCGATTGGAGAGCACTTTCCGAGCCGCGAAGATGGGGAAATCCCTGTTTTCCTCGCCTACATCGAATGCGGGCTGAGATTGCCGGTACACAAATTATTTCTCCGTGTTCTTGAATACTACGGGGTGGAATTGGTGAATTTGGCTCCAAATTCCATCGCCAATATCAGTATCTTCACATATTTGTGTGAAGCATACCTGAGAATGCCCCCGAATTTGAGGCTCTTCAGGCATTTCTACCGAATAGTGATGGGGAGAACCACGGAGACTCCCGGAGAATGTACATTGCGCCTTCACGACGGGAAGGCCGATGAGTACATTCATAGAAATCCTCGTGGTCGCCATGGAAAAAGAACTAGTTCTACATGACGGTTACGAGGGATGATGGCCTCTACTTCGCCGGGATGAGAGCGAATGAAAACCCCAAGTGGAGAAAGACCGTGGAGAAGACAGAGGTGATCGGAAGATGGGTGGACGCCATCTACGACCTGAGAGTCAAGGGCTTGACCTCTTGGCATGTGGTGAGAGACTTCACCAAGCGCCAGATTAGCTTAGCGTGAAGCCGGACTCATTCCTGATTTGGTCCATTGGTCGTGATGAAGCTATCTCAGGAGGTGGTAAGTCTTCGAGAGAAACTCCGACCATTATTTTGTTATTTGATTTTGGTACTACCTTAAAGTCTGCCATTGTTTCTTTTGTTTTCTAAAGCCCTTTCTCCTGAGGAAATCGGAGAGCGGATCAGGCTGATCTGCTCTGAGGAGCCTGGTGAGAAGGCCGGATTCCCCGAGATCTTGGCCATAGTTCCTGCTGAAGAGAAACTAGGAAGGCTTAAGGTAAATAATCAAAAAACTTCTTTTATCATGTACACATATTCTCCGATCATTTTTTTTTATCATGTTCTATTTCTGCAGCTGGTCGGATTACGAATTACTTAGGGTGAGGTTGACATCCCAAGTGGTTACGACCGATTCGTACTTCTGATGCCTTTGGAAGAAGATGAATCTCGAGGTAATAGAATATTTCAGATGAATATATATGTAGTTTTAGATAAAATATTTCATCTCTAACCAAATTAAACTTATTGGTTCAGTGGAGAAATTTGAAGGCCCGGCGGTCTTGTCACTGAGGTCAGTAAACCCGCACCGGTCATTGACGACCGGACGGTTATTCTTGAAACAAGCTGATGCGGAAGTTGGTGATACCACTCGCTTGACCGGATGGTCAGGGCGTAAACCTCGACAAAGGCGATCGAGGGCATCACTTCCGACATGTTGTTGGATGATGCAACGGATTTAACCAACTTTGCCGGTTTGGAACCGGCAAAAGCAGGAGAAAAGAAAAGGAAGGGTGACTACACAGAGTTTACCCTTCCGCGATTCAAAGTCAAATCTCCAAAACTAACCAGGTATGTACAAATGAAAAATGGTCGTATAAGCGCATACCTCTAATGATTTCTTGATGATTTGATTTTGAACTTCCTTCTTTGCTGCGTGGGTCTTACGGTGTTCGATTGTTTCGATCGAACTCCTCCGAGGACCGGGCATTCGTGGAGATCCCGACTAGAGTGCTTCCCGGATAGAACTCTGAGGAAAAAGTGGTGAAGAAGCCCCGGCGGTGTCAAGGCCAGCGGTCGAGTTGGATCGATGGTGGTTCTAACTCCTACTGCAGAGGTAGATGCCCTAAAGGCCCTCAACAGGTTTCGACCAATGTTGGTAATTCCTCTCAACGACAAGTTCCCTTTTTGCCCCCGATTTATCGAGGATAAGGAGTTTGACGAGGTATGGGGAAAAATATCGGATCATCAAATAAAAAATGCATCCTGATTCAATATTTGGCGGTTATAATGATTTGGCTATCCGGGTAAGTATCTACTACCAGTTTCATAGTACTTCTCAAAAGTTTATAAGGAACTTAAAGAGAAAAATACTATTTGTACAGCATCTGGTCGAGAACTTTGCTGTGGTCGGAAGACTGACCCAGCGAATTAAAGACTTGGAGCAAAAACACTCCGAATTGGAAAGTAAGAACTTCCCACTTAACCTTTTCTCTTTCTTGAAAACTTTACCCTTCTCTAATTATTCTCCCTTATCGCATTCGATAGATTTGGAGAAAATAAAAGAAGAGATCATGGCTGAGAAAGCCAAGACAACTTTGTTTAAAGAGGAAATCAAAGCTAAGGACCGGTCAATCGCCGAAGCGACGACCAGCAAGGAAGAACTTAACTAGAAAATTGAAGGTAACAGGTCGTAAACTTGACTGATTGTCTTCCTTCAATTATGTTTGTGCTTATCACCTGCTTCACTACTGTAGAGCAAAAACAAGGTTTGGACAGAGCAGAAAAGACTCTGAAATTTGAGCCGGATAAAGAGGCAGCTCTTGTGCAAAACATTGATGAAAAGATTCTATTTTTGAACAAGATGATCTTTGATATGGGATCAGGATCAAGTCTGCCTACTTTAAGAAATCCAGTAGAGAAAATGAACTACTTGGGTCAACTTCTAGAGGATCTTAAAAATCTGCTCAAGACTACTCGGAAGAACTATGCCCAGACCATGAAAACAGGCGTTGCTAGTGGAGTTAGTTTTGCTTTGGCAAAACTGAAAGCTTCCGACCCCTCCATTGATCTCCAAGCTGTTGAAGATGACTTCAACTGCCCACCTGAGGAGGCGACCAAGTTCATGGAAGAACTCAGGCCACTCGGAGATAAAGTTGTAGAGGAGATGGAGGTCGGATCTCCATCAAGCAGTAATTAGTCTGGAAATATTTCTAGAGTAGGCCCCTGCAAATGTAAGAATATTGAAAAACAATGCATAAAACTTACCTTTTATGTCATTAACAATGCTTTTGTTTATCCCGTTTTGACTTTTAAAATTCTCGTATACCTCCTAGCCTCCGACTGTTTTATAGTAGAAGATCTTTACTATACAAGCAGGTAACCAAGATAGAGAATGAAAGTCGAAACCATTTGTTTTGAAGGTATGTGCCGATATGAAGACAAAACTAATCGTAGCAATACTAGAAAATCATTGTGGTCGGAACCAGCTTATGAGTTCGTCTAGTTATAGATCCTTGTTTGTCATGATCGAAATACCAATCAAAAGTTGTACATGGTCAAAAAAAAGACTTGTTGTATTGACATAAGAAGAAATGCAAGAATGTATGCAATTGAAGAGAAGTGATCGTATTTATATATACGACCTAAAACTGGTCGGAAAGAACTAATAAGAATATAAGATATAGAAAAATATTTCGCAAAACGTGTTCAAACTCAAGTTCGATTGGCGGCGAGGATCGTAAGAAAAGAACCGTCGCTAGGAAGCTCCTTCGATTAGGCGGGACCACGTCTTGAAAAGGAGAGACTTCGACTAGGAGGCTTTCCGTGTCGACCGATAATAAGCGAGAGTAGAATGAGAATATTGAAATGAAGAAATATAGTCTTCATGATCTTAATAGCATAATGAACTATACATTGTTGCTTGTGTTATGCTCTGTTTACTCGTATGGTCGCGCGTGGAATCATTCATGGAATGATCACGACTAGGACCTATCTGACATATGACACCGATGTCGTTGCCAAAGAGTAACAAAGATCCAGATAAAGGATATCGGAGAGAAAAATTATCTTCTCCGACCATTTTAAACAACAATAATAGATGACCAGGATATAGGCATAGATATATAAATTGTATCACTTGTCGAAAACAAAAGAATGAATATACTAAATCAAGAATTGAAATAAAGTACAAAATAATTAGACATAAAACTTACGCAATTGATCAATGTTCCAAGAATTTGAGAAAATTTGCCCGTCCGACATGGCGAGTCTAACAGAATCTGGTCGGGTGACTTCGACCACAGTATAAGGACCTTCCCATAGTGTAAGAACCTGATTCTGAATTTTTCTGAGAATCAGATCACTTACAGCAAGGCTGCGAGGTTGCATCTTACGACTATGGTACCTTCGCATGGCTTGTTGATATACTGCTGATCGTACAAGGGCCTGATTTCATCGTTCTTCAAGGAAATTGATGTCGTCGAGTCGTCGTTCATTCTGATCATTTTCATTAAAGCGATCGATTCGGCGAGCCAATTTTGAGTTACGGAGGAAGCATGGCTTCACACCATAAACCAAAAAGAATGGCGTTTCAGCGGTCGCACGATCGGGTCGTGGGTTGAACGACCCATATCTGAGCGGGAGTTCTTGAGCCCAAGCTCGACCATTTGATTAGCGGTGAATACTCGGCGTTTGATCCCTTGCATAATGATACCATTAGCCGCTCAAGCGCCCTATTGCTTTGTGGATGAGCAATGAAACAAAATGAACTTTGGCGCCAAGTTCATCGCGAATTCTTGGAATTATTTCTTTGAACGAAAGCACCATTTGTTTGTGATTATACGTCTGGGTACACCAAATCATGTGATCACATTCTTCATTAGATATCTCTTAACGGCCTCAGTTGTTGTTTTAACAACAGGCTCGGTCTCGATCCATTTTGTAAGCGTGTCAATCATGACGAAAATGAATTGAAGCCCGGTGCTCTTGGGAAAGGTCCCGAATGTCGATCCCAGGTTGCAAAAGGCCAAGAAAGAGAATTGTTTGTAAGGCTTGTGCTTGGTGGCGTACTTATCGGCTATGGGCCGACATTATCGCGCCGTCACAAGCTCTTTCACATCATAAAGGGCAGTTGACCAGTAGTATCCTTGCCTGAAGGCTTTACCGACCAGTGTTCTGTAGGAATGATGTGCTCCACAGACTCCTCCATGGATTTCGGTTAGCAACTTAATACCATCCGTTTGAGATATGCATCTCATCAACACTCCATGAGATCCTCGTTTATACAAGGTACGTTCTATTAGAGTGTATGATTTGACTTTTCGTGCTACGATCAGCCTCTACATCATCTTCCGAAATTATGTCAAGCTGAAGATAATTGTAGATCGATGTCATCCGATCTCTACCTTGATCGTGGCGGTGCCAACCGTCAGCGACACATGGAGCATCCATGTTCCTTTGATCGGTTTATGCGACACAGTAAAGAATCATGTATGTTCTCGGAAGGCTCGACTACCGAGGGTGAATCGAGTTGCTCGAGAAAAACTCCCAAGGGGCGGTTGACCTCGTGGAGCCATCCGTGCCAACCGGTGCGCGAAAGTTTTCCTTTCTAGGAATGTGTTGGATCTGGAAACCGAAGAAGTGCTTTTCGAGTTTCGTACTTCCGCCAGATAAGATCACATCTTGGTACTCGAGCATTGATACTCTTTCCCTAATTGATTAAGCTACTAGTTGAGAATCGCCTTTCACTAATGTCTGCGAATCCGGCGAGCAGCCGCTTGGAGTCCTGCTAGTAAACCTTCATATTATGCCACATTGTTTGTGGCAGAAAAATTTAACTGGATGGCGTACTTGAGTTGTTCGCCAGTAGGGGATATCAAGACAACTCCAGCCCCCGATCCTTTTAACATCAAGGAACCGTCGAAGTACATTGTCGACTCATCGTGGTGTTCGTACTCGGGCCCTTGGGTGGGTTCGAGGTTTGTCCATTCGGCAATGAATTACGCTATTGCACAGGACTTTATTCTTTGTTAAGTGAGATGAAATGGAGGTCAAACGCCCTAGCTCAACCGCCCATTTTGCTATTAAATCTGATGATTCCCTATTTCCAAGGACTTAACCAAGGGATATCCGGTCGATGCGACTACTTTGTGGGCTGAAAGTAATTCCTAAGCTTCCTTGAAGACATAAGGAGGTCAGAGAGCAACTTTTGTACTGTGGGTATCTTTCCTTTGGTCCATGTAAGACTTCACTTACGTAATAAATCGGTCGTTGGATGTTATCCTTTCTCGATCGATTACACGCTTCTTGTTTGTGGCGTTGCAGCCACGTAAATTAGCAATGTTTCTCCCGATCTCAGAGAGACTAAGACCGAGGTACTCATAAGGTACTTTTTAAGTTTTTCAAATGCATCGTTTGGCTCTTTAGTCCACTCAAAACTCCTGTGTTTTCAAGAAGCTTAAAGAAAGGTAATCATTTTCACCTAACCTTGCTATGAAACGACTTAAGCGCCGCCATACTGAGGTTAGCTTTTGGACCTCTTTCTTTGTGGTGGGAGGTCGCATCTGGTCGATGACTTTTATCTTTACTGGATTTGCTTCAATACCTCTAGCCGAGACTAGGAAACCGAGCAGTTTTCCAACAGAAACTCCGAACACACACTTTTCCGGATTTAACTTGAGGTTATGCTTTCTCAGGTTATTGAAAGTTTCTTGTAAGTCATGAACATGATCACTAGCGTTGACGCTCTTTACGACCAGATCGTTAACGTAAGCTTCAAGGTTCCGACCTATTTGTGGATTAAAGGTTTTTTTGCATCAACCTTTGAAAAGTTGCACCAACGTTTTTTAGACCAAATGACATCTTAACATAACAGTAAGTGCCATATAGGGTGATGAAGGAAGTTTTCTCCTCATCTTCTTTACACATGTTAATCTGGTGGTACCTTGAATATGCATCTAAAAAACTTAGCAATTCGCACTCGGAGGTAGAATCTACCAGTTGATCACTACGCGGAAGGGGAAAATCATCCTTCAGACAAGCTTTATTAAGATCTGTAAAGTCAATACACATTCGCCATTTCCCATTATCCTTCCTAACCATTACAGGGTTGGCGAGCCGCTGAGGGTGGTCGACTTCACGGATGAATCCAGCCTTGAAAAGCTTGTCAATCTCCGACTGGATTGCCTCCTTCCGATCAGGTGCAAAACACCGTAGCTTCTGCTTGATCGGTTTCTTATCAGGCTAGAGAGCTAGCCTGTGCTCGATCACCTCCCGGGGGACTCCGGGCATATCGAACGCCTACCAGGTGAATACGTCCTGATTTGCTCGGAGGAAGGAGACGAGTGACTCTTCCTATTTAGGATCGAGTCTTACTCCGACCAGAACCTTGTGAGTGGGTGGGTCGGCATTTTCTGACCTAGGTAGTGACTTGGCGCTGTCCGGAGAAGCATCTTTGTCGAGCAATACCTCTTTTGACTGGTTGGACGGTTTCGGCGTCATCTTCGGCCTCGAGCGTCTGACCTGTACAGTAGATGGGTCAGCCTCTCTGGTCGAAAGTTCATCAACCAGTTATAGGGATTTCCGATCACATACAAAGGCCATTTTCTGGTCTCCTCGAACCGTAATGACTCCTCTTGGTCCCGACATTTCCAAACTTTGATAACGATGATGCGTGGCTATCAAGAATTTTGCTAATCTTTGGTCGACCAAGGATTCCATATATCTTGATTCAAAATCTACAATATCAAATGGAATTTTTTCTGTTCGGAAATTATCAGGCTTTCCGAACGTAACCAGTAGGGAAACTTGTCCAATCGGTTTGGCGATGGAGCTAGGAACTATGCCATGAAAGCATATTTCACTGGTTTCACATTTGACATGGGGACCTGCATCTCTTTTAAAGTTCCCACAAATAATATATTCAAAGAACTACCTCCGTCTACTAAGACTCGATTAACCCTACAATTATTAATAGTTGGTTCAACAACAATAGGGAACCTACCCGGTCGAGTCGAAGGGATGGGGCAAATCTTCTTTGAAGAAAATGCCGTGTCCGACCACCTTGACTGCTTGATGGTGGTCGGAGATTCGACGAGGTTGACCTCCCGCTCCATGGCCTTCAGATGACGCTTGGACTCGTACGAAGAAGATCCTCCAAAAATCATGTTGACTGTGTGTTGGGAATCCTGGTACTCTATCTATTCATCGCCATCCTTGTCCTTTTTGGAGCTTGTTTCTCCGGGTTCCAGTATTATGGGAAATGGTCCTTTACCTACATAATAATCCTCCAGTTTCTTTTGCCAGACACGACAGGTGTGTAGATCATGCCCTGCCTGCTGGTGAAGTGGACACCACTTCTTGTTTTTCTGGAATCTTTCGGTTGAAGCCTTTGCTTTGCTTCGACCGGTGTAGTCCTTCTTACCCTTCGTGAATTTTTTAGGAATCGCTAAGACTTCCTTATCGTCGGGTCTGCGGTTCTTTTTCTTCTTGAGAGACTTTTTATTCTTTTTCTCTGGTTTGTCCAGGCCAGGCTGGGGAATTTTGTCTTTCCGATCGATGGCTTCGCACCACTCAATTGCTTCACTAGCAGTGGCATACTTATCGGCCATGTCGAAAAGCTTGATGGTGGTTCGTGGAGGGTTCATTGCCATGTCCTCTGTAAACCTCCGGTTCCTTAATCCTACCTTAAAAGCCTGTATAACCGATGACTCTGCGATTTCCGGTATAGAATTGCGAACCTGGCTGAACCTCTTGATGAATTAACGTAAAGTCTCATCAGAACCCTGCCGAATTCGGTGGAGATCATCCTCCTTTCCATGGCGGTCGTACGTACCCTGGAAGTTCGCTATTAAGAGGTCGCAGAGTTGCTCCCAAGTATAGATTGATCCGACCGGTGGGTTGAGTAACCATGACCAGGCAAACCCTTCGAGCACAGTGGGTAAATAGTTAGCCATTACATTTTTGTCACCTCCAGCAACTCTGATGGCAGTGGTGTATATTTGGAGAAATTCTAGCGGGTTTTTAGTTCCGTTGAATTTGTCCAAATTAACCGATCGAACAGGTTTATTAGCGCACGACTTGGAGCCCTATAGAAGGCACGACAACCTGTGATGGATTCATGGCGCCTTCTCTAGGAAGGCGCCGGATTGTAATTGGTCGGAGACCGGTTCCTATGGTTGGAACGCAGGCACTCCGATGAGCCGATCCGGTCATGGACATTTGTATAATGTCTCTGACCGCTTACTTGATTCAAGCGGTGCTGATATCGTCGGGTTCGGCGTTTGTTCTTCTCGGCGTGGTGAGGGGTTGCTATCTGAAATAGCCTTCTTCCTCGTGACTCCTAGGTCGGAATCGCCGAGAGGGCTGGGTATCGTTTGTTCCCCAATTTGACCATGTTGCCCTCTCTGCGGGAGGCGTTGAGGCGAAGTCATGGTCGACTTCGGACTTCTTTGTTCTCGATATGCCTCCGTTCGTTGCATAATGCATTCTGAATTTCCGATACTTGGCCTCTGAGTGTACAAAACACAGAGTTTCTACTAGAACGAGGTCGAATTATTTAACATATCTTGCACACGTCGCAAGTTTTGTCTGATTCTTGAAGGTCTCGGGGTTTTGGTGAGTCGTAGGTGTCTGCAGACTGAATCTTCCCCTGACCTTCGGATTTGTTCTGTCCGATCAGTTACTCTTGGCTGGGCAGCGCTAGGTGAGTTAATTGATGGGCGTCGATCAGCTCCGTTGCCTCCGGAAGTTGGTGCTTGACGGCCCGCATCATCTCCACCAACATGTAGTGGCGTGGCAGAGTGCGTAGGACCGCGCAAAGGCATTGGTTGCATCTCCGATCGCATTGACCTCATGCCTCCGGGCGATCTTAGATGAGCTTCCATCGTGGCGATGGAGAGCTTCTCGGTGCTTTGCGAAGTTTCCATGACGGAGGCGGTCGGAGATGAGCACCTCCGAAGGTCTTCTTGGCGAATTCGGCTGACGTGAAAATGGCCGTCGTATCTGAGTTTGATCATCTCCGTCGGCCTCGACGGTGGAGGCTTCATCGATTTCTTGTTACGGTGTCGGTTCCTCTGGAATTGCGAAGCCGTAGGTGAGTATCTTTCACCATGATTTCGCCGAGTATAGAGATTCTCGATTTATGGTCTTGAAAGTTCTTCACTGTTTTGCGGTCGAACGGCCGCTTGAGGAAGGTTCCATGACCTTAGAAGCGATCGGAATGGTTGGAACCACCACCCGTCGTCTGGTGGATCCTCATCCATTAGGTCGACTTCGCCGGCGTCGGCAATGTCTTGAACCAAATAAGGAGGAAGAGGAGGATGACATGTCATTCTCTTGCATGGCGCGGATGCATCCTTCCATGTCGAGGTGGGCGTAGTCCGCCGTCGAACGATTCTCCTCGTCAAAACTCGGGCATAATCGCATGGCGATTACGGGGAATTTGGCGAGGATTTTGATGAGCAAGAAGTTTCTTGAAAACTCACGTCTTGATCCCCACGGTCGCGCCCGGTTGTCGGCGATCAAGTCGCCGATCTTCTGAAATAAAAAGAGGAAAATGGCGTGGAGTATCACGGGAGAGAATAGGGCCGCTCTTTATTAATATGAGCTGGGATTACAAGACGACTAGGGACTATCTCTAATTACACGAATGTATTGAATACTCTTGCTTTGGATTCTGTGTTGCCTTGCTCTGTGTGTCTTCTGTTGTTGTCCTCGTCTCCTCGTCTTCTGCGTTCCACCATTAAATAACTCCCGAAGAGGCGGCAGTTACTCCTGGAGAAGGCGTCCCTGACGAAACGTTACGACTAGTCGGAGGTTTAAGGCAGTTAACAACGTGTTAACTACCTTGCCGTTAAGTTCCTGTAAAAAGCTTAACCGTAGGGTGGTTTATTGTCAGTATCTTGTATATCATCGCATGGTATGGAACATTCAGCACGTGTTCTATTCATCAAACGGTAAGAAATGCCAGTTCATAGCTTTTTCGAGCAGCTACCTGGTTGAAGCCTAGTTCGATCAGGGTACCCATCGTGTAACCTCTGGAATCCTCACGACCAGTGAGGTCGTTAGCCTTAGGGGTTACGACCATGAAGACGTATGATCTTTTATGAATTAAATTAATACATAGAGGTTTTAATCCTCGTCACTATATTTCTGCGATAATTATTCTTATACGATCCCTGGTCGGAAACATATGAGGACACATATGAATAGACTAGCATATGTATTGGTTGATTACTATGTTTCACGGGTCATGGATATGGAGATATCAAACCCATAATATGGACACATGTTAAAGAATATGATGTTGGATTAGACCCACCTTGAGACACTATTGAGATTATTATGATTCTATGTGTCGTTAGTTGGTCTCAAGCAATGATGATGTATAATCCTTAGACCCGAGATCAGCATAGTTTCCTACATGTGTAATAGCACTCTTAGGGATTGCCAAACGCTACATCGTAACTGGGTAGTTATAAAGGTAACTTTCGGGTATGCTATGAAACATGCGAGAGAATGTGGTGGTGGGATATGGGATTTACCCCTCCTAACATAACAGGAGAGATGTCTCTGGGCCCCTCGTTGTGGTCGGATAAAAAAAGTGCATGGCCATGCCACTAGTAGTCGAAGTGTTCGACCACGTAAAGTAATCCGACACTCTATCAGGAAAGCATTGAACAGTCCATGGATGACACAACATCTCACCTAGAGTTCAACCAGACATCGTGAGGCAAAGGAAGTATACACGAGTAGGTCGCTTAGTTCGACGATTCTGGTGATCGTATGGAATCTGAGTTGGTCGTAGACTAGTCGAGCGTAATCACAGAGTGGTCGTAACACGTCGTGAGGAGTTATGAATCTGGTCGTGACCAAATCTGAGCTGGTCATTATAGAGATAGGACACAGTGGGTGCATTAAGGTTCGTCCGATATAATTTGTGTGTATTAGGAATCGCTATGTTACTGCTAGGAGCACTTCGACTCGTGATCGGAAAGGGTTTAGAGTCTGGCCGATTCGCATGAACCTCTGAGGTCACACATTTAGCGGGTTGGAACAAACCAAGATCGAATATGATTAAGTCAAATGTGTTGGATAGGATCCGTCCACGAGCACTATATAAGCAGATGCATGAGGCTATTTGGAACATAAGTTTTACACCACCAAAACCCTAGCCGTCATCTTCACGAGAGCTCTCTGCAGTGCGACTTGGTGCTAGCACACTTGCACATAGTTGTTCCTTCCTGGGCGTGTGGATCTGTAGAGACGCTCTGCGATTATTTGCGCTTGAGGGCGATTCGCGATTTTCTGAGAGCTGCGAAGTTCTTTGGAGGAGACGATCGAATCACGAGGACGCTGGACGATCGACTACGACCACTACATCGACGCGCTCTACGTTAGACCAGGCTGCTCCAACCCTTCTTCCGCTGCTCTGCGCGTCTGGTGGTAACGATCTGTGATCATCTACTTGCTTGGCTTTCTAGTTTGCGTGGTAGAAATTTTTGTTTGTATCTATCGTAGCCTACCCGTACCCTAATATATATAGGATATACAATTATATATATACGTATATGTAGTATGATGTATCAAGATCGGAGACCCTTGGCTCTGGTGGGCCCTGGGCGATCGCCCCAGCCAGCCCTCCATCAGGAACGGCCTTGGTTGTCGGCCGGAGGGTCGTGGAGCTCCTCCTCCGCGCCAGCACAGCACCACATCCTCGAATCTGGATTGACCGATCGGCCTACGCTACCTTAATCCAAGAAGCACACAGCAACCTCTGCTAGAACAATTCAACAGATCTGGATGTCGAGCGAGAATTCTAGCTTAGCCAGCTAGTTGAACAGCGGCCGATCAGTCGATCTACGAGTGTGTGTGTGTGTGTGTATACATATACATACATACATACATATACATATATGAAAAATGGTATGGTACTCTAGGAGTACGTACTCCCACCTCTCATATACCACTTAATTCGTATGATGATAAAAATTCATTAAAATCCACCTTTTATAGCAAATTTTGTGTATATACTTCTTTTATATATAAAAAAGGGTATATAACAAAAATAAAGGCTCCAATGAAAAGTTTTCAATCAAGTCGTATTGAAATATCTTATAATTGATATTTAAGTGTACTGAAAGTGATAAAGAAGTATAATATCTTCGTTTAAGTGGTATATTAAAAGTAGAAGTATATACTCCTAAAAATACGAAACAAACGTCGTGTATATATATATATATATATATTGGTCAAGCTGATCTTGTATTGAAGAGGAAGGCAAGGGGAGAAGGGTGGAAGGCAATGGTGGCTGCTGTCGAATTAACGGAGTAGTTAGGGGGATTGAAGACGACTTGATCGCTAGCGCGCGGCCGATCGACGCGATTCCCGGCGGGCGGCGTTGCAAATTATTCGTTCGGCTACGTGCGGCCTGCGCAGTTGGTGTTGGCTTTGTTATGCTGGTGGGTTGCACTCACTCCTATTGAGCCGGATCGAGATATCGATGGCACTTTTGTCCCATGTATATATGTAGCATGTCACGTACAATAACGAATGATCAGCGTGTGCATCCTGACAGGCACATCCAATGATTTACTGGGGCTAAAGATTGCTTAGTTTTAGTTATCGCTCAGTTAAACAATGATTTGCTATGCACAGAGATTATTACTACTAGTTTTCTGTTGGGTGAGTGCGTTTGGTTGATGGGATGTAATTAAATGGTATGGATGAGATTGTCCTTGATAGGATCGTCCTGGATGAGATCGTTTAAATTGGCTATTTGGTTGGTGGGATGGGATGATACGAGATTGTGTTTGGTTAGTTGTACGAAAAGGTGAACGGCGTGGTTCAATCAATTTTAACGAACCAACCAGTACAACATTTCAATAGAATATTCCCTTTAGTTGAATAGATTAGTCCAACGCAGAAACAACTTCATTTCTCGTATCGAATGGTTTAGCACCACGTAATTCAACTAATCAAACGGACCTAGGCGATGGCTTCCATGGGATGGGACCAACCGCAGAAGGATGGCCAAACCGATCGCCTGCCGTAGCTCGCTCCCGATCCGACGTGCTCCCGTGCAACCTTCACGTTTCAACAGCAACGCCTTGGCCTACACGTTTTCGTCCCCGCTAGCTGCACTATGCAATCTTACACGGACAAACAATTGCCAGCTCAGAAGCTCAACATGCACCCCTTCGTTTCGAAGATCTGCTTGCCTACTACCATCGTGCTCGCCATTGCGCAGCGAATTCAGGAGAAATGGGCGGGTCAAGGGAAGGTGTTTGTTGTTTCTGATTGACTTTCTAGGCATGGTGCTATACATCCTTGTTCAGGTTTCAGAGCATCCAGGTGCGGAAATGCAGCCAACGGTGTACATACAAGGTGCCAAATTTGAGAGTCTTTTGTTTAAATAGCACTGTTTACACGTGAAATAATAAATTTTACTCCATCGGGAGAATAAAACAAAAAGGACACCGCGGACTCGCCGGCAGATGACGTGTCCTCGTCCGTGCTACGGGTGAGCGGATGCCCGAGCCCCCTCTCTTGGAGAGGGGACTTCTGACACATGTCCTCGTCCCCTCTCCTGGAGAGTGGACTTTCCTCGTCCACGCTCCTGGGAGGGGAGTTTTCTCGTTCACGCGCCATGTGAGGGGACTTCGCTCATACTGATAATTAATTATGATTAAATTGATTATGGCTAAATAATTAGGACTAACCAATTATGACTAACTAACTACGACTAATTAATTATGAATAATTAGTTATAACTAAATTAATTACGAATAATTAACCATGACTAAATTGATTATGACTAATTAATTACGACTAAATGAATTTTGACTAATTAATTACATAGGTTAATTAATTAACCCCATCATGTAATTAATTACATGGGTTTAATTAATTAATCCATATTTGCGCAATGGGTTGATTAATCCTCATCTACACCATAGTGGAGACTTTCCTCATGCTGCTAGTTAATTTATTAATTACACGGGTTTAATTAATCCTTGGTTTAGTTACGACTATTAAGGATTAATTAAATCTGTGTAATTAATTAATTAACTAGCAGTACGAGGGAAGTCTCCACCATGGTGCGGACAATGATTAATTAACCCGTGGCGTGGACGATTATTAATTAATTAAACATGTGTAATTAATTACATGGTAGGGTTAATTACACGACTAAATAATTACACGGTGGAGTTAATTAATTACAACTAAATAATTACACGGTGAGGATTAATTAATTAACCCATGTTATTAATTAGTTGTAATTGATTAGTCATAATTAATTAGTTGTAATTATTTAGTCGGAATTAATTAATTGTAATTAATTGGATGTGATTATTTAGTTATAATTAATTAGTCATAATCAATTTAGTCGTGGCCATAATTAATTTAGTTATAACTAATTATTCATAATTAATTAGTCGTAATTATTTAGAAGTATGAGGAAAGTCACCTCTCCAAAAAAGAGGGGATGAGGACACCCGCACACTTGTGGCACGGACAATGACACATGTCGCCTGTCAACGAGTTCACGGTGCTATTTTTG
The DNA here is from genome assembly GCA_036346405.1 of Phyllostachys edulis. Lineage (NCBI taxonomy): Eukaryota > Viridiplantae > Streptophyta > Magnoliopsida > Poales > Poaceae > Phyllostachys > Phyllostachys edulis. The sequence goes on along the minus strand of CM070549.1, from coordinate 18,368,976 downwards.
ACTTTGATCTCCGGATAGAGCTAGATTTGCTATTTCTCGTGTAAACAATGTCATTTAAGCTAAAAACTCCTAAACTTGGCCAACTTAGAATGTATCTGCTGGTTGCAACCGGATGGATATCAATGTACTGAATTGATTCAATAAACCTGGCGAGTTTGCTGGTGAACAAAGAAAGGAAGTGGCTGTAGAAGATACATTATAGTGGCCTAGTTTTGAATTTCCATACAGCGTGTAATGTATGAAGTGCAGACAAAAACTTCAGCAGAACAAAATGCGAAAATATCATGGCTCGTTGCACTTTTGAGCACAAAATAACTAGGAAGTCCAATCAAGTAAAGTTCTGACATGTTTCATCAGCTTCAAGCAAATACATTATTTTAATAAGATAACCACCTATTCAACATGATAATATAATAAAAGCCAAAACGAAACTGCAAGCAAATATTTTTGTTTGCTACAGAAACATTAGTTTAAAAGGGGCCACACCACGGTCAGCTGTCCGATGCAACCCCAAATCCTCCAGACTCCCAATGCTCCATTACAGAATGCAATGCCTCTTATCTAGAGACCAAATAAGAGTTCCTGTTTTAAGCACTCCTCATGTTCAATCAGTAACTTGATGCTAAACTTTATGCATGCACTGAAAAGTCAAACATATCACCGCACATATTAAGAACAAATAGAAACCAAATCTTAAATAGGAAAGTATAAACCTCGGAGATGGGCTACATTTCACAACTTCCAGTAAATAAAATATATACAAAAAAAATTATAAATGCATAATCCACATTGGCATCAAATACAAAGAAAATTACAGCTTGTTAACTTTTGCTTATTAAGGGTCCGCGCTTCCGACAAATGTTCATGTATTGGGAAACATATTTACAGATTTTGAGTGCAATGTCCATGATGACACCATCTAACTCCTGGCCCTTACATATCAAGCTGCTTTCTTGCTTCTGTATTTGTTTGCACAGAAGATATATATCACAAAGTTCAGAAAACTGAGCCCAGCAAGCAGCCAGAAGAAATAATCAAGATGTCCTTCATTCAAGTTATCAGGAATCCATCCAGGGTTTCCTCCTCTTGTTGTGAAGTATGCAACCATTGTCAAAATGAATGCACTGAGATAATTCCCGAGCGCTGTGGTGAGGAGCTGTAGCGCACTGCAGAGGCTCCTCATGGCATCCGGTGATTGATCATAGAAGAACTCGAGTGCTCCGATGAATGTGAATACCTCTGAGGCACCAACCAAGAAATATTGAGGAATTTGCCAGACGATGCTCAATGGAACTGGGACATTTTGATCCACCAAATGTTCATCCCTCGCAATCGCCAACCTTTTAATCTCAAGGACCGCAGCTGCTGACATTGATAAGATGGAGATTACCAAGCCAATGCCCATCCTCTGCAACTCCGTAAAGCCCCTCTCGTTGCCAGTGAACCTCCTAGCTATCGGAACCAAGATGCTATCGTAGATAGGGACCCATATAATGACGCTTACCACGTCAAATGTGGATAGAGATGCTGGAGGAATCTTAAATGAGCCGAGCGATGGGTCAAGCACCATCCCTTGTTCCACAAACATGGTGGAAATCTGAGCATAGACAGCAGAAAATACAATAGTCGTCGCCCAGACAGGGAACATCCTTACCAATATCTTCAATTCTTCCACCTGGGTGACAGTACATAGTCGCCATGGGTTGGTGAAGCTATCTGTTTTCACATCAAGATCGGTAATTGTAGCAGCCTTGTCCAGACATCTGAAATAAATGTCAGTTAGAATATGTTTTTCCAAAAATATGGACAAAGAGAGGGGGCAGATATCAAGAGTCAAGACAAAAAAATATTCATCTATTTAGCTAAAGAACAAAGGTGAGTTTTTTAAGTTGTAATTTGTTAAAACTAATGTTAACCAGCATCGAAGAATCAGCAACTAATAAATTCAGAACATCTTGCCAAGCTCTTTACAGGTCAGAGAAATGCTTAGGTTTGCGGTGTCGTGCTACGCTCTGTGGTGGAATTTCAGCTCAGAAAGAGATGCACCTGAGTTCATCGGTGTGCTCCAATTGACGACTCCCTTCAATTGCCGAAACCCCATCAGGTAGCTCATACAAGAGAGAGCTGTCCTCTGGGACATGCGCATTCCACTTGCGCAAAGAGGCAACAACCACCTGGCATACTCGTGTAATAGGACTACCACCTGGTTTCTGGAATCTATAAAGCGATGTGCCAGAGAAGAAGCTTATGATGGCCAGACCCATGAATATTGTTGGAATGCCGAAGCCTAGTCCCCATCCTAAGTTGTCTTGCACCCAAACCAGAAAACTGCTTGATATAAGAGCACCGATGTTTATTGAAAAATAGAACCAATTAAAGAAAGACCCCTTCTGGATTCGCTCAGCTGGATCTGTATCATCAAATTGATCCGCTCCAAATGATGAGACACATGGCTTAATTCCACCAGTACCGAGCGCAATTAGGTAAAGACCAAGAAAAAAGACAGTATACTGAAAAGGATTTGCTGGTGGGCAAAACGATCCTTCACAGGATGGAGGCATGAGAGCAGGAACTGATGCTGAAAGAGTCAGTATTGTCATCCCCTACAATTAAAAGATGATGTCAAGATACAAATTAACCAGGTCATATCAGAATCAGATAAGTTTAGCAGTTCAGATATGGATAACTATGAAGTAAGAAAGAGCTGGCACACAAAATTATAGGCCTATTCAGTGGTTAACAAAGAGAACAGACATACATGTATATTTCCAAACAATTCATAAAGTAATTGAGAAAGAGTACAACAAGACATCTCTAAATTGATAAGGATGCATTACATTTACAGGCATAACTACCGTGAGAGTGCATATACCATATTTACTATAGAGATTATGGGTAAAAGATCCTAATCTTAGTGTGTTGAACAATTGTCAATAGTGTTGAGTTGTTCGCAGAAACCCTTGTTTTCGAGAAGTTCCTGCTGCTGTCAGGTTAGTGGCGGTTTGACCGGCCAGTGGGCAGTGGTCTAATCTGCCAGGGTACGGCGGTCAGACCGGCCAAAAGTTGAAAAATGGAATTTTTGGATTTGGCCAAAAATCACTTGTGTAGGAAGGTAAGGGGGTGCATTTGCACTAGGTCTGACTGAAAATGGAGATTCGAGGAAAAACTAGAGAGTTTGAAATTTGCAAAGAGTGTAGCCTGAGACTTGAGAGAATTTCCCAAGTCCCAAGCGGTCTGACCGTTGACCGTTTGTTTGTTGGCGGTCAAACCGGTGGGGCGGTCCCACCGGTTTGACTGGCCGTGGGTGGTGGTCTAACCGGCCAGAGGTATTTCATGCGTCGGGAAGGCGGTGAATTTCATGGGTTAGGTCAAAGTCATGGGATTATGTGCATAGGTATTGCATGATGCATGTTTTGGCTAAGGTGGGTCAAGTTGCAAAGAACTTGTGCTTGGAATCGTTTTCTTTGTCTATTATTATGCAAGTGGCTTGGAGTCAACGGCGAGGATGATCGAGACTAGACTAGGAGAGCTGATGTCATGTGGGGGATTCCTTATCAGCGTTGCAGGAATAGGAAGGAGATCCAGCCGGTGCAAACAACATGATTCTCAAGTCGGCAAGAAGAAGAGTCCGAGTATATCTATTACATTACTTACTATCTTTTAGCTGTCTTTAGCCATACATCTGTACTTGCTTTAAGTAGATTACAACTATAAAAGGGGAAGCCCTACTCATGTATCGGCAAGCAATCAAATAATAGTCTTTTCCCCAAATCCCGTTTTCTCTGTTCCTCGTCTCTTGCTTGTCGGCAACAACAGCTCATCACGGCTCGTGGGCGTAGGGGAGTTCGACCACAATCGCCGGTGACGCATCGCTACCCCTTGCGATCGTTGGGTTATACCAATCTGGTATCAGAGCCAACTGCGGTGGATACAATGCCAGCATCCGAAGAAGCGGAGGAGGTAACCATGACACAACTCTTCCAATCTCTTCAGATGAAAACAGTGCGACTCGACAGTATGAATCAGCAGATGAGTGATGTTGTCACCCACCTCACGGCCGTGGAAAAGCAACCCGCGCCAGAGCTACACGGTCCCCTGCAACCGCCGCGGGATCGCTACTGGCCGGCTCATGAAACACACTGCGATTCGGCCCAGGGCATTGCGGACCCATCTTCACACCTTCCGCAAACCATCACCCTATGCAGTTTCCATTCGGCACGACTACAACTGCAACCTCTACACTCCCATATCAGTCAATCCCATTGCCCTACCAGATGCAAGAACAGAACGATGGTTATCAACCCGCCACAGGCAACTCGTCCTCTGGGGTTCCACGCTACCATAAGTTGGAATTTCCCGTATATGATGCAAGGATGATCCTCTAGTATGGATGAACATGTGTGAGCAAATTTTTCGTGGGCAAAGGACGAATGAGGCCGATAAGGTCTGGCTAGCCTCGTATCATCTCACGAGGATTGCCCAATATTAGTACTTCCAGTTGGAACATGATTCTAGGCAACCGTCATGGCCTCGCCGTAAGGAGCTGTGCAACCTACGTTTTGGACCACCTCTCCGAAGCAATCCGCTCGGAGCCCTGGCTCGCCTCCCGTTCCCCGGCTCAGTTCAAGAATATGTTGATCGATTCCTGGAGCTATTATGCAGAACAGAGGCGTTGCACCGAATTCACTAGATGCAACTCTTCACGGCAGGTCTTCCAGAGCAATTACGTGTGGATGTCAAGCTCCAAAACCCACCTGACCTCCAGGTGGCCATCAGTTTAGCACGGGCATATGGCGCGCAACCGACCAACTCCGCGCGGCAAAGAATCGGCGAACAGGGGCGTTCCCACAGCCTCCAGGTGGGCAACATCCATCTACACCCATACCTGACAGCATCCATCTACACCCATACCTGCAAACCCGCGTCCACCAGCACCAAGCAGTGCACCGACGACGAACTCAACCACCATCGCACAGCCCGGTCGCCCACTCTGCCGCCTCAATCCAGCCGAGATGGCCAAACAACGCAAGCAGGGACTCTGTTTCAACTGTGACGAGCAATTTGTACGCGGTCATCACTGCCAGCGGCTTTTCTAAATTGAAGTAGTAGACAACGATGATGAGACTACACTGGAAGAGGCACTTGCTCACAGGGTCAACGCATAATTTCATCAGTGAAGAGATTGTTCCACACATGGGAGTGAAGTTGGAAGCCCACCCTGGTATTCGCATGGAGGTCGCCAATGGGGACAAGGTAGCCAATGGGGGCATAGCACAGCATCTACACTTCCAAATAGCGGGTGACACATTTACAATGGATGCCCTCACTATTCCACTAGGAGGATTCAACATTGTCCTAGGCGTTCAATGGCTACGCAGTCTTTGGGCCTATTCTCTAGGATTTCAACAATTTACAAATGTCTTTTTGGCGGGAAGGACGACACAGCGTGGTAGGGCATAGTCGCACTAGCACTAGCAGTTCGTGCAATCACCAGCTCCAAGGAGGACCTCCTCAACGCCCTACTAACCAAGTTTGAGGACCGTTTTGCCACACCAGAAGGCTTACCACCTGCACGCCCCTTCGATCATCGTATTCATCTTCGACAGGGCACCGAAACCGTGGCAGTACGACCATATAGATATCCGCAGTTACAAAAAGATGAGCTCGAACGCCAATGCGACGCGATGCTACAAGAAGGCACAATCAGGCCAAGCACATCGGCATTTTCCTCTCCAGTGCTCCTCGTTAAAAAGGCGGATGATTCCTGGCGTTTTTGTATCGATTACCGAGCACTTAATGCACTAACGGTACGAGACAAATTTCCTACCCCGGTCGTCGATGAGCTCATTGATGAATTGCAAGGTGCATGCTTCTTCACCAAGCTTGACCTCCGTTTTGGGTATCATCAAGTACGTATGCATCCTGCCGATGTGGAGAAGACCGCTTTCAGAACCCATCATGGCCACTTCGAGTTTTTGGTGATGCCGTTCGGCCTAACCAATGCGCCATCCACGTTCCAGGCGTTAATGAATGAGGTGTTGCGACCCTATCTTCACCGTTTTGTGCTCATCTTTTTTGATGATATTTTGATCTACAGCTCGTCTTGGTCGGAACATTTACAACACTTACGGGCAGTTCTCCAAGTCATACGTGTCCATTGCCTCCACCTGAAGCGCTCCAAGTGCAACTTTGGCACAACGTCAATCACCTATCTGGGCCATGTCATATCGCATAAGGGGGTGGCCATGGATGAAGACAAGGTACTCGCCATCCAAACATGGCCACAACCGCTGACAACGCGAGGGTTGCGTGGGTTCCTTGGCCTCACCGGTTACTACCGCAAATTCATCCGGGACTTCAACACAATAGCAACCCCTTTTAACCAAATTACTCAAGAAAGAAACTTTTCAGTGGTCCAAGGCCGCAGATCATGCTTTTCAAACACTCAACGGGCTCTCTCCACGGCACCAGTTCTTCACCTACCCGACTTCTCTATTGATTTCATCGTTGAATGCGATGCATCGGGTACTGGTTTCGGTGCCGTCCTGCACCAAGGCATGGGACCCTTAGCCTTCTTCAGCAAACCTGTTGCCGCACGTCATGCCAAACTGGCCGCATATGAACGGGAGCTCGTCGGGTTGGTGCACGCAATCCGACATCGGCGGTAAATACCTCGGGTCGTTCTTCATCGTGCCTGCATCGACCATTCTGACCTAAAATTCTTCTTTGGATCAACGCCTCCCCACTATACCACAACATCAATGGGTAAGCAAATTGTTTGGATACAGCTTCACGGTTGAATATCGTCTAGGGCGTCTCAACGTCGTTGCCGATGCCCTTTTTCACCGCGAAGGAGACAGACGCTACATATGCCTTGTCAGGACCCTCTTTTTCTCTATTTGATGAGCTACGTCAAGAAGCGGCATCTTCCCCCGAGTTACAAGCCATCCAATCTAAAATTCCATCAAGTGAATTGGGTGCGCCATGGGCTTGGTCAAACGGCCTAGTGCTTCATGGAGGACGTGTGTATGTATCACCTCCTTCAACCGCTTTACTGTCCATTTTGGCAGCCGCTCATGCCGGTCATGAAGGCTTTCAGAAAACCATCCATCGCCTACGCTCGGATTTCTATATACCGCATGCAAGGAAGGAGGTACAGGGCTTTGTGCGAGCTTGTGTGATCTGTCAAAGAAATAAAACAGAGCACCTTCATCCGGCCGGCTTGCTACAACCACTGGTGGTGCCAAACACTGTATGGGCTGATATTTCAATGGACTTCGTCGAAGGGTTACCCTATGTACATGGCAAATCGGTCATCCTTTCAGTTATCGACTGTTTTTCCATGTACGCCCAGTTTATTCCATTGGGCCATCCATATACAGCCACGACAGTCGCTCGTGTATTTTTTCAGGATATTGTGCGCATCCACGAGATTCCACAGTCGATTGTCAGTGATCGTGACCCGGTTTTCACCAGTCTTTTTTGGCAAGACTTGTTCCGTTTAACGGGAACTCACCTTCACATGAGCTCGGCATTTTATCCACAGTTAGATGGCCAGATAGAGGCAGTTAACAAAGCCATTGCTATGTACCTTCAATGCTTAACAGGAGATCGACCGCGTAATTGGGTTGATTGGCTACCATGGGCAGAATATTGTTATAACACTTAGTATCACACAGCTCTTTGCGATACTCCTTTCAAGGTGGTTTATGGGCGTGCTCCTCCTTGACGACTTATGACGCAGGCACGGCAAAGGTGGCAGCAGTTGAAGCTCAACTTCAGGACCATGATAACTTCATCTACGATGTCCGTGAATGTTTACTTCAAGCCCAACAATACGCCAAACAATACTACAATAAACACCACCGTGAGGTAACTTTTGAGGTGCATGATTGGGTGTGGCTGCGTCTAATTCATCGCCAAGCTGCCTCATTACCAGGACGTCGCACAGGCAAACTAAGCCCGAGGTTTTACGGCCCGTATCAGGTGTTAACTAGCATTGGTACCGTGGCATATCGCCTCCAATTACCCCGCTGGAAGCCGCCTACACAATGTGTTCCATGTTGGTCTTCTAAAGAAATTCCATGGGACTCCACCAGTCTCAATACAGGTTCTGCCACAAATTGAAAACGGCCGAGCAATTTCAGTTCCTGCAAAAGTTTGGAAGGCAAGTCTGCGCCGCGACATTTGGCATGTGCTAGTTCAATGGGTGGGATTACCAGCTGCGGATGCTACTAGGGAACCAGTGGAAGAATTCAAAATTGTTAATCCATCCTTTCAGCTCGAGAACGAGCTGCTTGATGAGGCCGGGAGAGATGTCATATGGGGGATTCCTTATTAGCGGCACAGGAATAGGAAGGAGATCCGGCCAACGCAAACAACATGATTCTCAAGTTGGCAAGAAGAAGAGTCCGAGTCTATCTATTACATTACTTACTATCTTTTAGCTGTCCTTAGCCATACATATGTACTTGCTTTAAGTAGATTACAACTATAAAAGGTGAAGCCCTACTCATGTATCGGCAAGCAATCAAATAATAGTCTTTTCCCCAAATCTCGATTTCTCTGTTCCTCGTCTCTTGCTTATCGACAACAGCAGCTCATCACGGCTCCTGGGCGCAGGGGAGCTCGACCACGATCGCCGGTGATGCATCGCTACCCCTTGCGATCGTTGGGTCATACCAGCTGAGGTCCAGAACAATCGAGGATGTTAGGTGAAGTCGTTGGACATAAGCATGGCGCGAGATGGACAAGAGCGACCGATCGGGAAGTTCCGTGCAACGGGTTGCATCAAGCGGCTTGGGAGCAGTGCTAGTGTCCTGGTGGTTCCGATGGGAGTCATTGATGAACCTACGCGTGGCGAAACATGGAATTGCTTCACATTGATTGGGCTCGGCCTTTGGAGAAGGATCGAGAAGAGGTAATTTGGTATCTTCGCCAAAATATCGTGTTGGTGACCTCAGAGAAACCGTGGCACAAGACGGGGCAAGAAGAGACGGTTTAGGTCAAGAGAAGATGGAGTTCACAAAGAAACGGATTTGGGAGACCCAGTTCATCGTCCGCTTTGAGAAGTATGCATAAGTGTAAACCCGTTTGTATGTGGGCTTAACAGGTGCAAGATAAGATTTCTCTCTAGACCTAGCCTCCACTATAAAAGAGAAGAGTGCGGGATTTGCACTCAATCATTTCAAGTCTAGGAAACCCTAATTTGTGATTTGGGGAAAGAGAAAGAGGAGGCTAAGGTTTGAGGGAGATGGGTTGATTGAGTGCTCAAGTGTTGAGCTTTTGTTCTCCATGGTGGAGTGACTGTAAACCAACAATCTATTGAATTAATCCAAGCAAGGTTTGCCCTAAGATGAGTTCTATCTTGTTCTTACTCTCTCTTTGATGCCTTTGGGATTTTTGTGTTCCTTTGGTTTTGCTAGGGTCTTTTGCTGTGATCTAGCTTACTAGGACTTGTGGGAATTGAAGTTTGAATTTCTTCGGTTTTCAGCCTTCTTGACTTTATCCAAGAAATTCGTGGAACCTTGGCTTCGATCGTCGATTAGAATATGTTACTGACCTTGATGAGCTATGTATGAAATTTCAGGGGATTTGGATCTTAGAATCAAATTTTATATCAATTTGAGATCATCTCGGGCTGCTTGCCTTGTAGCAAGTGGTCGAACCGGCCAGGCCACAGTCAGACCGGCCAGGAGGTCTTGACCTCAGGGATTTTTTCGGTCCAACATTTACAGGGCATATGCTATTGCTTTAACTCTGATGAAGAGGATGAGAATTTCTATTCCTGTAACTAATACATGTATCTTCTCTCAATATGAGGGGTCTATCTATACAAGCATTGACACAAGATTTACCATAAAACTTCAGCGAAAAGATGACTTACAATGAAGTATATGGTGGAGAATGTTGCAATCGTCCAATACCTCCCCCAGTATGCATCAGCCAGAATAGCACCAATAAGGGGAGTCAGATAACAAGTTCCCTGCCATGTAGTCACATTGCTAGCAGCAGAGGCATTACCATCATGTAGTTTTTTTGTCAAGTAAGTAACAAGGTTTGCAGAGATGCCATAATAGGCCAACCGTTCGCAGCACTCATTGCCTATAGGTTGTATACAATAGTTAATTACACATTATATGCGGACGTAAACAAAGAATAGGCTGAATTAGATTAGTGCAGATAAATACCTAAGATGAATGGGCACGCCTTCCATCTACCAGTTCTCTCCTTCACGACAGGATTTCCAGAAAAGTCAACAGATCCATCTCCAGTGTATGTTAGTCGGTTGGGTTCCTGAAACCAAGAGTATTTACCGTGACATGCCATCAAAAAATAGTAATAATGACCATAGAGTACTTTGACTCTGATTATAAATCAATGTACATTGATGGATAAATTTGAATCACTTAATTTTAAGAGAGTAAAGCATCACTGACTTTCTACGTATTGATTCAGCAAGACCAAAATCCAGAGTAAACGTTGGGCTTTAACATTCATAATTCATCATATGCAAAGGAAGCAAGTGTAGCATTATGCTGGTATATCATAGGCTCACAGCTCCATCAGCTTAAGGAAAATGGGTGGCCAAAATGACCAGAAAAGCTGACCGGGACAAGTATGTATTTTCCAGTGTTGCCCAGTAGAGGAGTTGAATAATCCACAAGCCAGTGTTGTTAGGCTCGGTTATGTATAAATCAAGCAAAAATTGAACAAATTTCACATATTAATCGAAGATACACTGAAACAATACGAGTAGGAACTTCTGAAATTCAACTCTACAGTTGGAATCCCAAAATCCCACCCAAGACTCCTCAGATGCGCACGCGTGTGTGCGCGTGAGGCGCGAGCGGGGTGTGCGTCCTCCTTTTACTCTCTAAATAAAATCTTACACCAAAGCTGAGACGAAGTCACTCAACAAAAAGGGAAATATTTCCTTCAATTTCAACGCAGTCGGAGGTGTATCCAGCTATCCTTACATATTCCTTAATCTTTGCTAAATTGAGCTATTAATCCCACTTAACGTTTTGTAAACATGAATAAACACACTCGGTAGGATCTTTAGTAAACTAAACTACCAGTTCCACCAAAATATCCTAATTAAGCCTCAGACGCAACCAAACACGACACCTCCAATCTCACGGGAAGTATATACATCTACAAACAGCAGGTCCATCCATCGAGAATCGAAAAAGATTAGCCGCACTGACGATCAAACTGGGAAAATCAACTCACCTCCGGACTAGCGAGGAGCCCCTGCTCCAGGGTGGGCTCCTGCTCGCCCTCCGCGCGGCCCATGGACGGCTCTGCCCCGGCAAACCACCACCCAAGGACGGATCAACTCGAGAGCAGGACGAGTCAAACTCAAGACGAATCTCTGGCCCGATTCGATCAGTCCAAGAACGGCAGTTCCAAGGTGGAACTCTTTGGAGAAGATATGGATGAAGCTAGTAGATCTGGACATGTGGGGTCCAACGAGTAAAGGGCACGGCGCCGCTGTTGATGTTTTCTATTCGGGAATTGATATAACCCTCCACTTAGACGCTAAGCGCATCTTTAGCTTATTGAATATATCGATTAAAAGTTATGTCATATAAATATTTTAGAAACTGAATTTATTTTTTTTAATGTATTGAACCGATTCCTACTAATAGCTGGGACACACATTACATTAAAAAAACTACAAAGTAATAATATCCTCTCTCAACCGCACTATCTCTTATGTAGTTGTTTAATGATCATATGAGTTGTTTAATGTTTTGAATCGACTTCTAAGTAGAGTCCAGTTACATGAATTTTTTGTTGGAATCGACCTCTTTAATGTATTAAATCGATTCAATACCTTATCTCTCCTCATTTAAACCAGCTAACGTTAGAAAAGAAACAACATGATTATTTCAACAAATCACTCCCTAATCTTGTTGATCTCAAATGACAGAGCCTTCCCCAAACTTGACAGATCCCTTTACGTTGGAATCCAACTCAGCGAAGTTCTCCTTGCATCCGAGGTTGCTTGTCCCTGTATCGAAGTGTCACTTCATCACACTGTTAAAACACTTTATTTTGGACTTGTCTTGAGTGCCACCATATGGCATTCCTCCCTTCTCCGATGAAGCTTCTTGCTCCTTCCCTTTCATGCGCGTGTGCCACTCCTCTTCTATGAGAGGCAGTTGCGCTCCACCGATACCACCTTCTGAAGGTTCATACCGATCTTCAACAGCCCGGAATCGCCCGGTGAGTTTTTCGGTGATGGTGCTCACATGTGCCATCAGCAGTGCTGGTATTTCATCGTCGAGCGTGCTCGCTCGTGCCAACAGCAATGCCGGCTCATCGTCGTCGACCTCTACCAAATTGGCGTGTTCCTTGCGCTCACGGCACGGTGCACAGCAATCCCTAAAGAAATGACTCATCTTGTTACAATTATAACATTTTACCTTGGTCATGTCGCGTTCTCCAGAGTTGTCGTCGTCCTTGGTTTCGCGGCCTCGGTTGTTGTTGTGGCCGCCCCTCCGTGAGGAGCAGACGGCTCCCTCACTCTTGCGCGTCACCATCGTCGAGGCCGTAGTGTTGCTCCACTGAGCGCAGCCGTGAATTTTTTTTAAAATAATATTTTTTTAAAAAAATTACAAAAATATATAGTCGCCCCAACAAATTACAGAAATAAGTCCCTGTCGTCAGTTGAAATGGCGACAGGAACCTATCGCCAGTTCAACTGGCGATAGGGACCCTGCCCGCACCTTGTCGCCGATCCAACTACCTATCGCCAGTTGAAATGGCGACAGTATGCCATGTATAAAAAGCTGAAAAAATCTTTCCAAACCTCATTTTAATTCTAGAAAAAAACAGAATCGAGAATGAGAGGAAGAGAAAGAAAGGTAGCGAAGCTCTGCTGGTTCATCGCAGAGGAGATAGATTCAGAGAGCAGTAGATCTAGTAGGCCGACCATCTTGCAGGTATATTTTTCTTGCAACCTTGTACATTATGTCAAATTATGTAGAATATCAATTAGAATTAAGTAGAGTAACGACATAGAATTAAGTAGATTAGCGACTAGAATCAAGTAGAATAGCGACTAGAATGAAGTAGAATATCGACATAGAATCAAGTAGAATAGCGAGTAGAATGAAGTAGAATAGCGACATAGAATTAAGTAGAATAGATAATTGTAGCGAAATTATGTATAGAACTGTAGTGAAAGAGGGACTAGAATGAAGTAGAATATCAACATAGAATCAAGTAGAATAATGACTAGAATGAAGTAGAACACTGACATAGAATCAAGTAGAATAGAAATTATGTATTACATTATATTTTTTCAAACTTGTACATGATGTCAAATTATGTAGAATAACAACATAGAATTAAGTATAATATCCAGTAGAATTAAGTACAATAACAACTAGAATCAAGTAGAATAGCGACTAAAATCAAGTAGAATAGCGACATATAATCAAGTAGAATAGCAACTAGAATGAAGTAGAATAGCAACATAGAATCAAATAGAATAGCAACATAGTGTAGTTCGTCATATATTATTTGAGATGTGTATAGTGTAGTTTATCGTACATGTTTCGTACTCTTTACAATGTATGCACTTAATTTGTAGATATGGAGGACGGAGGCCAGTATGAGTTGCTTGACCCGGTGATTGACGCACATCACCGGGCATGGAGGCTGCACGCAGACTAGATTCCGAGGTACGTATAGTTTTAATACACTCAATCGCGGTATGACTACTTTGCGTGTATTCACGTTTATTCTTAATCGTTCTGACGCAGGTTGAAAGCGACAGGCCTCATTGCACTAGCGAGGATGGTGGAGGCGACTTTTGAGGATGACTAGGACCATGGTGCTGGTCGTACGTCTAGGCGTTTTCCATACGACCGGGCGCTGCTGATGGCGCTGGTTGACCGCTGGAGGCCAGAGACGCACACGTTCCACCTTCCGTGCGGGGAGATGGCGCCGACGCTGCAGGACGTGAGCTTCTGCTTTCGGGTTGCCATCGCAGTTCCCCGTTAGCGGCGCCGACATCTCGCCCTCGTGGCGCATCGACCTCCTAGAGAGGTTCCACGATGTCTTCTTGGTCGCAAAGAATTCTACACCGAAGTTTAGCGACGCCGCGACGGGCGACGTTGAAGTGGATCTGTCATTTCTACGTAAGTATTTGTAACTATTGTCATCTCGCTTAAATTCGTATGTGAACCTTGGCCGATTTGTACATGTCTTCTTGCGGCCGGCGTATGGCGCTGACGCAGGATGTGGTTGTTAGGAGGCACTTTGAGGCCTACACGCTATGGTTGTTCGGGTGGGTAATGTTTCTGGGGTCCCACGGCGACAGCGTCGACAAGCACTACGTCCGGTACGCACAGGAGGTGGCCAACTTGGAGATTGAAGAGATCCCCTCCTACGCCTGGGGTCCGACCGTACTTTGCGCGACGTACCGCGCACTGTGCGACGCGTGCCATTGTACCCAGGACAACTCCATCCTCTCCGGATGTCCACTACTTCTGCAGTTGTGGTCCTTCGAAGCGTTCAGATTGGGCGACTACATACCGGACTTGAGGCGTATCTGATCGGCTTATGCGTTATGGGCGGCGAGGTGGACCGCCCCACCATGGGCACGGTTTGGTGCCGCCGACGGGTTATTTTTATGATCATTTTTTTTGTATTGTGATCACAATTTCGTGTGCTAAGTTTGCGGTGTTCTATTGCACAGGTCACCTTCATGCCGATCACTTCGCAGGGGTCTTACCCGCAGTACATCGCGATGTTCGATCAGCTGACCGATGACCGCGTCATCTGAACACCGTACACTATGGAGAGGCTTTTGCAGCGGGTGCCCGACGGACTGTCGCTCCTGTGCTCGCGAGACTACGAGTACTGGTACACGCGGAGGCCCTTGGTACATGATGTCTTCGTGGAGGAGTACCAGGTGCAGCGGGTCATGCGCCAGTTCGGTCTACGACAGGAGATCCCAGCCCCTTGGGGAATGCGGTCTGCGCAAGCATGTCCATGCGTAAGTTCACATGTTTACTTCTTTCACACAATGTAATTATGTGCTGACCAAATAATTATGTTGCTGTCCACAGGTACACTAGGAAGGGAGTGCGTACCATGATGTCCTGGTTGGATAGGATGAGGCCTTGGGTCGAGGCTTGGAGTCACGCGCTCGACGATATCATCCAGTGTGGGGAGGATCCCTACGACATCGAGATGTACGCGGATTACATGGATTGGTACTCTAGTCGGACGAGGCTTCGCTGCATCCGGGTCGTGGTTGACCCACCACGACACGAGGCTACGACGTCCGACACATACCCTACCCAGCCGGACTCCTCTTTCCACCTCTCCGTACGTATTGAACGGTCCTTAATTCATATTTAGCTTGCCAGATTTATGTTTCTAACTTGTTCATTACTTGTGCAGACGGATCTACACCGGGAGATTCTCGAGGTAGCAACCACCGTACACCAGAGGACGTAGGGGGACACGAGAGGGCTCGTGCAGCGGATCATGGACGCGGCGAGACGAGGCATCCAGATTGCGACTTGTCGCACGCCGAGGGACTCGGTGGATGAGGGGTGACCTCGGGACGAGGTGGTTCACGTCCACGGGCTCCTGCCCCGGACGTGGTGGGCATGTTATCGTGGCACCATGGTGGGGCAAGATCGACAAGGCTCATCGGCACGCGCCGTGCCACCGGTATGACCACCTTGCTTGCTTGCGGAACGTAATGCTTGTTTCTTCGAACCACGATAGTTACTAACGGCAATCTTCTCTATCAGTCTGAGCTCCACCATCACGCAAAGCGAGTACTGTGAGTCGTCGGCGCATGTCTCCGGACGGCGGTATGACCGCCTTGGGATGATTACGTTTATTTTTTGTGTTTTCGGCATGATTACGTTTGTAACATAATACTTCACAGGAACGCCTTGGGCGGACGGTTCATTTCCGGACGACGAGGCAAACCTATCGGTACCCCTCGATTTCTTCTTCGATGACCTACGTGACGCCTCATTCAACTTGGAGGCTTCTCAGCTGCAAAGTGCTCCGCCACTGACCCAACAGACACAGGAGGCCCCCCTCGCGACACCACCTCGGACTACTCGTTTGATCGGCCAATCATCACTTTGATCCTCGACATACTCGGGCCGTCAGCGAGGCGAGAGGCGAGGCGACATCGTGGAGTGTGCCCCAAGAGGGGCCGCCAGTAGATATTTGGTCCTCCAAATATCAGTCATACCATGTAAATATTAATATGTGTACAACTATTATTATGCTAGTCTCATGTTTTGAAATCTCTTTTTTACATGTTTGTTCGGTTCCACAATCTATCAACGTACATCACAACATCTGTTTTAGGGTTCAGGCTTACGGTTTAGGCTTTTCAGATCGACGTGACAACACTCTACGTCTTTCTTTGCAGAGTCATGTCTTTTTGTTACGAAAAATTTGGCGAGGCGTCGGGGTTGTCCTTTGCGCAAATCGCTCTATGTGGTCTTGTCATCAAGAAAAACCTGCCTCTTTTGGTGTTGTCATCGCATAAAGTCGCCTGTTTGGTCTTATCTCTGCGCAAGAAGCAAATTTCGTCGAGTCTTGTCATCTACAACCTAACACATTACTCCGTCCGGTCTTGGCCTCCCCTCGCGGGCTATAAAATGTGCGCCCCACGCTCTGGAAGGACCACTCAATCCTTCAAACCGTAAGAAGAAGAACCTTCTCCGTCATACACTAACATACCATGGCAGACGCCCAGGGACCAGTCCAACCGGGTTCGCCGAAGCT
The DNA here is from genome assembly GCA_036346405.1 of Phyllostachys edulis. Classification (NCBI taxonomy): domain Eukaryota; kingdom Viridiplantae; phylum Streptophyta; class Magnoliopsida; order Poales; family Poaceae; genus Phyllostachys; species Phyllostachys edulis. Next base: position 18,352,191 of record CM070549.1, on the reverse strand, counting down.
AGACCTTCTCCTGGAAAGGAGGGAGGACTTCGGCCCTAACTACCGGTTGATGCCGAACAAGCGTGCTCAATCGGTATGGCCGAAATGCAGACACAGGGAGGATGCTATCGTGTAGGTCATAGACTATCTTTTCGATGGCGGATGGCGTTTCTTCCGTTGTCCATACTCTGGGGTAAATACTTTTGTTCATGCTACTGCTAATACATCCTCCATACTAACTATCCCTTGCAACAGATGGCGAAATGCAACTTTACCCGCTGGATCGATCCTCCCCATGCTTACTATGTTGCGAGGCACGTGGATATATTGTGGAACCGAATCTTTGATTTGGAGGCGCAAATTGACAATCTCAAGGAGCAAAATGATGACCTCCGCCAATAGATGTAGCGCGAGAGGGGAAACGAAGAGGTCGTGAACATAGGAAGTTCTTACGATCCCACATGTTGCTGCGCCAACCCTAGCTACATATGTGCGTGTCACTACAACGACGGCCAGCCACGTCCGAGGCGCCCAACTGGAGAACACTCTATGTGGGTACCGCGAGGCACCTTTCCGTACTAGTTCCCGGAATGCCTAATTTATTTCCATTCAAAAAAGGCGCATATGTATCGTAGAAGTACTTCGGTTTGTTGCATCGTGTATGATGCTATTTGTTACGCACGTAACCAAACCCTATGCGCCGTGTTATTCCCAGCTTTGTTATAAAGTGTTTTTAAATTAGCAACTTCAAATCTCCTAGTCTTTTCGCATTCCATTCTTCCATGTTATTCGCATCATCGTAATATCACTTAGCTTCCTACTTACGAATCATTAATACCTCAAATGTCCTCGTAAAATTCTACAGAAATTCACTGCACTAGAACAATATACGATCATCATAAAATGTTATTGCGAGACTAATAGATTTTGTACCGTTAAAAATTTATGAAAATCATAAGTACGTAAAGTAGACTTGCAAATTAGGGTTGGAGGGGAACCTGTCGCCAGTTCAATTGGCGACAGGAACCTATCACCAGTTAAAATGGCGACAGGAACCTATCGCCAGTTGAAATGGCGGTAGGTAGTTGGATCGGCGATAGGTGCGGGCAGGGTCCCTATCGCCAGTTGAACTGGCGATAGGTTCCTGTCGCCATTTCAACTAGCGACAGGGACTCATTTCTGTAATTTTTTGGGGCGACTATATATTTTTGTAATTTTTTTTAAAAAATATTATTTAAAAAAAATCGTCGGCCTGTCAGCTCCTCAATCGTCATCATGCTCAGGTCGAGTAGCATCTCGATCGCGATTGCTACCTGCATGTAACGCGGGGGCACTACCCGGAGAAACTTCTGGACCACCTTCTCCTCGACGATGGCGTGCCCGAGTGTGCGTAGATTGTTAACGAGCCCAGTGATGCGCATTGCGAGCGCATCTACGGACTCTCCATCCTTGAAAGAGATGGCCTTGAATTCCTTCCACAACTTCTGGTCATTAGCCTCGCGTACACGCTCCACCCCAATCCTCATCAGCTTGACGGCGTCCCATGCTTGCTTTGTCGTGTTCTTCACGGCGAGCATCGCGAGCATGTTAGGCGGGACGGCGCAGAGGATGCCCGAGAGTGCCATGCGATCGTCGCGGAAAGAAGCGTTCCCGGGGTCGACCGTCTCTCAGAGCCCTTGTGCCTGGAGGTTGACGCGTATTACAAGCGTCCACTCGGTGTAGTTGGTGTTCGTCAATGTCGGGTAGACGACCGTGCCGCTGGATTCTCTCATGATGCGCTCCTTCACCAACAGCTCGTGTCCTCCCCTCCGTGTCCTGCTCCGCCCACGAGTTCTCGGTGGCGTGCGCGAGCCAAACGGGGACTGTGCGTCTTCGTTGGCCATGGTCGCCAGAGCCGAATGAACCTGGGAGCTCTGATACCAATTGTTAGAAAAGAAACAACAAGATTATTTCAACAGCTGAAACACAACATTGGAGATGGTCTAAGTATATACCCTTCTTCGCCGCGCCCTGGGCGTCACAAGAAAAACTATACCCAAAATCCATTTTGTCCGGCATTAATTTGGAACCGCGTGCATCTAAAGCACCCCTTTACTAAAATCAATGTAGTTGTATGCAAACCTAGAGCAATAGCATGATGAACCAAGAAATCTCCTGGTCCTATTGTTAAGAAAAGAGAATTAATATTCTCATTAACAAAATTGAACCATCCGGGCAACAATAATATATTTTTTTTACATGGAAATCTTGATTTAATATCTTGTTTATATTATTTTATTATTTTTCTTTGTTTTCTCCCGTTTTGACCAGGAAAATGGCCATTTTGTCCTTGCTCGGGTTCGGTGTTGCCCATCTAAGCACAAGACCAGTACGAAGCCCACGCCATCCGCATGCGCCTCCTCGCCGCGGAACTCCGTCGACCTCGGCTCGTCCGCCTGCACCTCGCGTGTGGCGTAGGCATTTTCCTTCGTGACCATGACGCCGACGACGAATGTGTCGAACTACGCGTGGATGCTGATGGTGTCGGTGACGAAGGTGGCGGCGATAACAATGGCCATAGTCAGGGGCGGATCTGGGCCTTGGGCAGGGTGGGCTGTAGCCCGAGGCCCAGATAAAACAGTAGTGGATTTTTTTTGACATATAGGCTTTAACAGCAGTGGTGTAGCATTTAGCCTGAGGCCCAGCAAGCCAGCCCAGGCCACGCCGACGCCTCCTTGGCTCCTTGCTCCTTCCCCGACTCCATCCAGACCTAATCCCTTATTCCCTTAGCGATCCCTCCGCCACCATGCCTCTGATGGCGGCTCCTCGCGACCTCGCTTTGCCCGCCGCCGCCACCCCCTCCCGGCTCCTCCGCCCTCCCTCGCCCGGCGTCGCGCCCGCGCGCCTCCGTCGATTCATCCCTTTCGGCGCGGCCGGTAGCCCATGTCATCCTCGACGGTGAATCGGCGATGTAGCGTCAACCAGACAACTAGCGCCTTAAGCGGCTGCGATTCTTCTCATTGCCGACGATGCGCTCTTCCTCGACGATCGACACTGGCCCTCCACGCCCGGGGCTCCCTCGGCGGCGGCAATAGCTCCACACTCGTGCTCGCTATAGGGCTCCCTCGGTGGCAAGAAGTAGCGACAGCGCCTCCAGGCTCCAGGGCTCCCTCGGCGGAAGGCGTCGGCGACAAGCGTCAGCGACATCGCCTCCAGGCTTTGAGGAATTGAGCTTTGGCTTTGAGGCTTTGAGCAGTTTGAGGAATTGAGGAGAGGTAAATAGGTAATGAGATCTGGTGTTAATGTGTTATGTCTAGTTGTCTAAATAAATGTGATTTGTCTATACCAGTATGTTCAATGAATCAATGTTGGATATAGGCTTTGAGTAGTTTGAGGAATTGAGGAGAGGTAAATAGGCCTAACATGTCAAATTTCTTCACTCAACTCACCTAGGTCAGTCTTTTGCAGATTTCTTGGGTTGTCTCGGTGCGATGCATTATAGGTAACAAGAATGAGGAAGTGATGTCAGAAAATTATGTCAAGTAGTTAATTGATGAGATCGATTCATCAGCGAGAGATATGATGATGATATAAGTTGTTGAAGTGGATTTCTGGAAGTTAATAATTGTCTAAAATTCATAATGGGGCATTGAAGGGTATCGCTTGGCTCAAACTGGGGAAGTATGGATGTAAATTCCTCCAAATCAAGAAGGATTCTCGTGTTCCTAAGTTTTTCTGCTTTTACTGGTTCTTGTGACAAATCAAATTTGCTTTACTGCTTTACTAGCTCAAATTTGTCTGAAAATGGTACCTTTCAGTGTCATTGGACTCACACAATGGGCTTCCGAGCATTCAGTTTGGAACTACAGTTAGGTTCTTACAAATCTAAACTTCATGTTCTTTGTATTTAATCATACCTTTGTTTGATTTTTTTTTAATGTTGTGTTTGTAGGTTCTGGTACATGTCCAACTATTGACGAAGAAATGGTGGGCTAGGTTACAGACTTACAGATGAAATCTTCGTTATTTAGGTACTCAATTTGTATCTCTAAGATGTTATATTATTTATGTTTTGCCATGTTTTTCTTATTATATTTTATGTCAAAGCATTTATGGTAAAATTTCATGTCAATGAAGCATTTGTTGCTTATTTTTTGTTATGTCTTGGTGCGGGTAGAAACTAGCGTTAGTTTTAAGATGTTATCCTATTAGAAATTAGCCCGAGGCGTGATCAAATCCTAGATCCGCCACTAGCCACAGTCGCACAAACAAGTTGTTCTTTCACCGGCTCGTCGTCCCGATACCGGCGCGCCATGTAGACGAGCACTGACCGTACGAGGACGGTGGCAATGATGACGAAGGTGACACCGCAAAGCAGGACGTAGATTGAAACGAACGACGAGCTAGAGCTCGAGAGTGCAATGGAAAGAGAAAGCAGTATCCAAATGCTGACATCGTTGACGGCCGAGGTCGGTGGTGAAGAGCTTGAGCTCGGCGAGGATGCGGGCGAGGACCGAGAAGGTGGTGATGGAGAGCGAGACGCGCCATGAACACTATGAGCGGGGCGTCGTGGGCAATGGCGGCGTGGAGCGCGAGGGAAGATTCTACCCCGAGGGTGAAGGGGAGGGAGATGCTGGTCAAGGCGATGGTGATGGTGCTATGCCCGGTGCGGCTAAGCGAGGCCGGGTCCAGCTTAAGGCCGACGAGGAAGAGGAAGAAGAGTAGGCCGATGATGGCCAGTGTGTCGAGCACGGTGAAGCTCTCCTTGGGGTAAGACATTATCGAGGAAGAGCTTCTTCCATCCAAGCCCTGACGGGCCGAGCAGGATGCTGCCCTGCATTGCCATTAATCGCATATGTGAGCACACAACCATTTGCTCGAACACTTTGCACAGCAGGAACAGTTTGCCACGATGTGGACACGAAGCGCAGGTGGGCGTGTAGGCAGACGAGCCGAGGTCGACGGAGTTCCGTGGCGAGGAGGTGACCGGTGTGGGCAGTATTAGACCCAAGCAAGGGCAAAATGGTCCTTTCACCTGGCCAAAACGGAAGAAAACAAAGGAAAATAATAAAATAATGCAAGCGCTGTATTTAATCAGGGTTCCTATATAAAGAGGGGTATATTATCAATTACTTTGGAAAAGAAGGTATATATTAGATTGGTATCTAAGTGGAGGGTATATTATCAATTCCTCCTTTCTTTTCTCGTTTGGCGTAGGACTCGGAGTCGGGGTGGCCAGAGGGAAACCGAGAACATGTCACTCAGCTTCTCAGCTCCCTGTGTGTGAAGAGAGAAGACGACGCGAAACGAGGATAAATCACGGAACTGAACTCGTGTTCTTGTGTGTCGTTGTACTGTGAAGTATATGACAGTACTCCCTCCGTCCAAATATATAGGATGTATTTTGTTTGGCTATATTCCGGTTTACTCTCTCGAACTATCAGAAAAGTCTGGTTTACCCCCTGAACTACAAAACCGGTTATTTAACCCCCTGAATTTGCGAAAATCGGTCAAATAACACCTCGGGCTGGTTTAGAACGGTGGTTTTGCACACGTGGCTCTCATTTGGCCCCGTCAGCATCCACATCCACACATCCGCATCCACGTACACATGGCACGCTCTCCCTCTTCCCCCTCCCCCTCCCCGCCGCCATCCCCATCCATATCCACACAACAGCCACCGCGTCCCCTTCCCCGGCGCCGACCGCGCCTCCGATGCCCTCCACGCGCTCCTCTCCACCTCCCACCGCTCTCCGCCCTCCTCCTCAACTTGGCCCGCCGAATCGCGGCGATCTGAGCTCAATTCGGCGGTCCGGCCGCTACCGATCTGTTTTGGTGGGCGAGATGAAGTCATCGCCGCTGAAGCTGCAGGGTTGCAGCATCTGGCCACGAAGCAGCGCGATGGACCGCCATCATGCCACTCCACCGCCAGCGATGACGAACGAAGCTCGCCACGCGCGCCCGGTATGGAGCTACTTTCTTACTTTCGCTCGTGTGATTTGCGGCGTCTTGCGGCGTGCCAGAGGGTGGTGCCGTGTGTGCGGACGCGGATGTCTCGGTGCCCTCGGCACACGCTGGCGCTCCGACCGCGGTGCCCATGATGACGCACCGCCGCAAAGACGTCATGCAAAGAACACGCCGCGCCACACGGACGTGGAGATGGCCGGGGCCCAGTGGAAGCCCACGATGCAGCGCGCCATGTTACGCTCCTTGCGCCGGTTGTTGCGCACACAGCGTAAGCATGGGAACTCCACGCTCGAACTCCATGACGAGCCGCTCCATGGTGAGCCGCGGGAGCCGGAGGGTTCATGGTGGCGTCTTGCCAACCCAAACCCTCAGGGCCCTACGTCACCGTCGGCCATGCGCCTCGTTCTTCCTCCCTTTCTCTCGATGCGGCGCTCTGTTCTTCTTTCTTCTTCCTCCGTGGCACCTCGTCGCGACGACGCCTCGCGACTCCTCGGCGGCACCTTCTCGCCTGTTGTGCATACACCACCATCGCCGGGGATCTCTCGGCGCCTTTGAGAAGATCGGTGTCGCCGCCTCATTGCCTCTCTGCTAGCTTCGCCGCCAAGCGCTTTTGCAACGATCAAGGAGAACCCCATGAGCGCGAGGCGTGAGGCGTGGGCGCGGCCGGCGGCAAGGGGACGAGGAGGTCATGGGAAGCCATCGCCTGTGCCGGTGACAAGAGGATGGAGGTGGCGGCGTTGGGGAAGAAAGAGCCTGGAACAGGGAATAATGGAGAAAATGGGGACCGTGAGCATTCATATTGGAATAGTGAGGAGAGAGGGAAAAAGTGGACACGTTGCATGCTGAGTTGGCTGAATTTGGCCACGTCAGCAAAACCACCGCTCCAAACCGCTACGGGGGGTTATTTGACCGGATTTGACAAATTCAGGGGGTTAAATAACCGGTTTTGTAGTTCAGGGGGTAAACCAGACTTTTTTGATAGTTCAGGGGAGTAAACCGGACTTTTTCCATTTTGTTTTACACATAGACCAATGAGGCATTAAAAATGACTAAGTATCCTTAATTATTATCTCTAAGTACTATATTCAATACATGCATGTATGGAATACAAAGTGAAATTGGATAGTTATTAGAGGTATATAGGGAATGACACACTTAATTTGCACTTGAATATGAAATACGTCCGTCCTATATTTATAGACAAGATCATTAAAAAATGTGCCTTGCAAATTTGGACGGAGGGAGCACTGTAATGTGGAGTGTGGACATGTTCTTCTCTCTCTCGAAGAAATACGTTCTTATCTTACAAACATGGCAACATATTTTGATTGTTAGGTAGCTAATGGATTGCCTCTCAAGAGAAAGAAAGAAAGGTATCTAACGGATTGGCCGAAGCAGCTTTTGGTCTTTTTGCAAGGTGCTGCTGGTTTTTTTTTTGGGTGTGCTTGGCACATGGTATCCAGTCCAGTGCTGGAGGGAGTGGAGGCTCTGTGTCAGAGCAAGGAGGCACTATCGCGCTGCACTACCACCGTGCCTTCCGGGGTCTTCCACCGCCGCACCATGTTGCGCCTTCTTTCTCGTACCACTCCGCCGCTCACCTTCTTCTTCTACACGTTAGCCCTCTCTACCGCCGCTACTTGCGCCCTCATCAGCATCGCTTCCCCCTCCGTTGCCCCTTCCCACCCCCATCTCCCCCACCTTCGTCACTCTCTTCGTCCCTACCTTCGGCATCCCTCCCTCCCCCGGCGCCTTCGCCGCCCACCACGCTGACCCCACCGTCGCCCTTCGCCACCTCCTGCGGCTGACGGCACCTCGTCGCACCACCTCCCACCCCACTGCCGTCCAAGCCCCTCCCAACCTAAACTCAAGTGTCATCGTCGCCGCCACTCACCAGTCGCCACCCTCCTTCGAATCTGCACGCCGTCGTCTGAGCCCCGCCTAACCTAACTCCAGTGTTGTTGTCACTGTGTCACCCAGTGAACGTCTCCCTAACCCCTCATCGCCGGTGGTCGTCGTCGCTAGAGAAGGTAGAGAAGGCTGCGCGGGAAGGGGAAAAGACTAGAGAAGGGAACGTGCAAGAGGATGAAGGCAAGAGGAACGTGCTAATAGAGCGCAGAAGACTTTTCCTTATATTTTTGCATTGCAAATGATCGTATAGTCTACGAATTAATACAGACAAAAATGGTGGCCAGCATACTTGTAAGATATTCCATAACTCATCCTCTGCGCGCTTAGTTGAAAGGTCAATGACAAGTTCACCCTGCCAAAAAATATTGTCAAGCTCTTTTCGGTCCCTGTATGGCTGTACGGTATCCAGTGGTTAACGTTCCAATCATCCAATGCTTACATGTTTGTTATTCTTCTAAGCTGCCTGTCAGCATTTGTGCTCATCATGTATTATTCATCGCTTACGTTCTTAAGCTAGATGTGACAATTGTTAGTCTTAGCTATTCCCCCTTGTTTAATGGCACATCTCTATCACTAGCGCGTATCGTTGGGCCCCCAAAGAGCTGGCCTACAGAAAATCCCAGGTTGAGCCAAATACACTCTTGGGGGAGAAAAAGAGCGAACCAAATCTCTCTATATAAAAGGGCGCACAAAGAGGACTTGGAGAGAGTGGCCACGTGTTCTTTTTTTTTGTGTTCGTCCGATTCCGCTCGACTCATCCGCGTTCGTTCGATTGAATCCGGGCTTCCTCGGCACGCGTTGGCTCGCCTGGCGACGCGTGGGCGTGTCGTGTCAGTCCACCATCTTCCCAGAACGCCTCGTCCATTCTTCCTCCTCACCTCGCGCCCCACGCCATCTCCGCTTTTCTCGTTCCCCTCCCTCGCCTCCCACAACGGCTGCCTCCTCCCCGCTCGGCCCTGCTCTCCCCATCCTCCGTCTCCCCTCCTCGTCCCTCCGCCTCCCTGCGGCCCTCATTGGCGCCGTTGTTCGCCCCAATCCATGATGAAGCGAGCATCCGAGGAGAGGGATAAAGCAAAGAACAGAACCAACAGACTATTTGCTCCTCCTCCCCAACATTTCAAAACAACGGAGAGGGAACAGACAGATGGAGATGGAAGGATGGGGCGAAGAGGCGACCATTGGTGGTGATGGCCTCTCGCCGTTCGCGATGGCGCATAGCGGCATGCGGATGGGGCCAACTCATTGGCGAGTTGGTCGACCGCGTTAGGTCGCTGGAGGTCGGGTCGCGCATGGTTGGCGGCGTACCACGACGTTGAGGCGGCCGTCGCCACCGCTGATCGGGAGCAGTCTGGCGTCGCGCTTCGGCGGTGATGGGCACGCCACGCCGGACGGAGGGGCGCCATTCCCGTCGCGATTCTTTGCCGGGTCGACCCCAAGGCCATGGCCTCCTTCAAGCAAGCGCAGTACCCTCTTCCCCACATGTAGGCTTCCGTGGTTACAAATTTAATTTGATATGCGGGGTTAGCGAACAAGTCTTGAATCAAGTCAAGAGCCCTTCATTTGACACGATTCAGCTTGTTCGGACTTGGATTGATGGATTTGTCATTTGGAAGAAAGCAAACTTTATTAAAGAGCAAAGGACCATAGCTGCTTTTTGTATGCATGTGATGGCATTTTTAAGAAAGCAAACACTCTTCTGTTGGATTTAGTGTAGCAAAGCCATTCTTGTTCCTTAAGGCTGTCTGGAATACAGGAGCCAAAAAGATGCATTATGTGTCGATTACATTGCACATATCATCTACATATGCAAAATATTATTGCACATATCATCTACATATGCAAAATATTATCGTCCTTTATGAAAAGAAAAGTAAAAGTAAAAGTGTTGTTTTTTATTTTCCTCTAAGCATTCAGGTTAACAAAAAGTTTTAAGAGTAAAGTCCATTACCGGTCCTTAAACTTTTTATGCTGTGTCATCCCGGTCCATAGACTTTCAAAATGTGTCATCCCGGTCCCTAAACACTGTTTGGGTCTCAAATTAGTCCTTAAACTTTTATCTTTGTGTCATCGGTCCATAGACTTTCAAAGTGTGCCATTCTCGTGCCTAAGCAAGAGAGCTATGTTTGAGACCCAAACAGTGTTTAGGGACCGGGATGACACACTTTGAAAGTCTATGGACCGGGATGACACAACATAAAAAGTTTAAGGACCGATAATGGACTTTACTCAAGTTTTAATTTGCAGGCATTGGCAGGTGGACCACCGGTGCAAGCCCAAAACTTTGCAGTCACGACTGGTGAAAACGCTTTGCGATCCGACCGTGCAAACGCCGAGCAAAGGACCATAGTCGCTACGATGCATGTGATGGCATTTTTAAGAAAGCAAACACTCTTCAGTTGATTGTAGTGTAGCAAAGCCATTCTTGTTGTAGTAGAATTTTGAAAAGGGGGAAGTACCAAGAGTCGCAACCGCCAACCCAAGAAGGTGCGATTCTTGAAAAGCAACGGAAGCGAATGTGTTCTAGGAAACCCGGTTCTCAGATATTGTGTCCGGGTGATGGTGGGTTTTATTCCTCAGAATATATATAGAAGGAGATCTCTAACTATTATAAGTATCTTTGAGAAGAGGAATAAAGAAAAAAAGTCTCTTCATATCTTTGTGTTCAATCTACTATTTGTTCTTGCATTATTCTGTGTGATTCTCCTACGAGTCGTCGATCGGACTGGACTCACCAGCGGCGGTTTCTCGTCACGTTATCAGCACGATCTACTCCGACCTACCATAGGCCTCCTTTACTCGGATCGAGAAGGTAATCGTCGAAGCGATACTCGTAGATTGAATCGTATTTTCTAGATCGCTTTTAATTCCGCAAATTTTGCTTTCTAGATTGTTTTCTACGGTGCAAATCTGCTCTAATCTACCGCTAGTCGACTTGAAGTCGTCAGTCAAACTGATCGGTAGATCGTATGAAAGAGAGGATATCGATTGCATCAGAGATCGGACCGGTGAACGAGAAGAAAAGGGCGCGATGGGAGCCTTGGCGTGCATCTTTGGGCGCCATTGCTTGGCCTCAAGACGGCCTTCGCCGCGTTACGCCCGCATCCGCTCGGCCGAGCCGCCGCCGCCCGCCTTCGCCGGCCGATATGTCGCCAGAAGCCGCCGCTAAGCGCCCGCGCTTGCGCCATCGAAGCTATAACCAAGCCGCATGTCGGCCGACGCGTGATGCCACTTGCCTCGTGCACGCACACCGCCGCCGCACCACCTCGCACGCAGTACCACGCCGCCGCCGCTGCCACGCAGCCCCACATGCGCCGCGCCGCCATCGCTGCCAGAATGCCACCACAGCGGTGGTCAAGACGCCACCTTGCTCGCTAAGCCGCGCTTCGCCACAAGGCGTAATCGTAACGTCTGGCCGCCATGGCGCCATGGGAACAGGGCAGGGGGAAACCCTATCCCTCCCCTGCGGTTTTAACCGATTTGGGCTAAATGGGCCAAAGAAAATGGCCCGGCACAGAAAAAAAGGAAAGAAAAAGAAAAATCCTAAATTTTGCAAATAAGACCTCGGTTCTTCTGAAAATTACATAAATATTTTCTCAGAACTGAAAATTAGCGGCTTAGCCCTCGAAAATTTCATAATTCACTGAAAATTTGTATTCCAGCATAAAAGGGCCTCGGGAATTATTAGTGGTTTAGCCCTCGAAAATTTCATAATTCACTGAAAATTTGTATTCCAGCATAAAAGGGCCTCGGGAATTCACATTTTGAATCGTTTTGAGCACTTGAAGCATGTTTAATTTCGTTGTTATTATTTCTATACAATTTCTATATTGTATTTGCTGTTTTGATTATCTGTGATTGTTTATATTACTTTTAATCATTGAAATAGCAGTAAATCATGAAAAATGTGTAGAAAAATATGAGAATATTATGAAAATTTTGTACCATTATTTGCAACCATTTTATGCAAATTACCAGCAATGATCTTATAAACTCTTTGCATAAATATGTAGATGACTGGCATCATGAACCAGGAGTTCGAAGAGATGGCCCAGCATGGCCAGAATTACTTGGAGTTCCTGAGCTTCTTCCGACTGGTATTGAGCGCGTCCAGGCAAATTTCTCTGAGCCACTACTCACTTCCGTCGGATTGTTTCAGAATCGTCCATACCTGATCTTTGAGCTTGCCTTATTGAAGTGTGATGATCTCGAGGATTTCCCGCATGCTTATCAGAGTATTGACTCTGTTCATCGCCGAAGGTGTCCTCGCCATTGCCACGAGCGGTCGTAAGGTGTGATCGTTGGGGAGCATCCTCAGTCTTGTCTCTAGGAGAGTTATTGCTACCTCAGGGAAGGACGAAGATCTCCCGCTGATGATCTCCACTTGCGCTTGAGACTTCCTCACTCGAGGAGTCGTCGAATAACACCATCTGGCGACTTGGAGCAAACCCCTCCATGAAGGGGAATTCCGGGTTATAGCCGTCTTCGTCCATAAGTAAGCCCTGCGCTGGGATGGTCGAACTCGCAGGAAGAGCGTGTTTGACTGCATCCTTGGATGGGCTAACCGGAGAGAGAGAACCACCAAATGCTGATGAAGATCCAGAATTATGACTTCCAGGAGTTGTCGCGCTAGGTTGGACTGCCTCAGGGGGACTTGAGCATTTGGAGAGGGAACCCTCGCCATACTCTTAGCCTGCCTCAGGACAGCCCTCGTTGTGGTCGAATGGACTCTTGCCCTCTAAGAAACTGGTTCCTCATATGGACGTATCGTTGTGGTGGATAAGGATCCCTCCTCAACTCCATTGATGGTATAGTCTCCTGGAGAATGATCTCTAGAGGCGACATCACCATCGGATGATGCAGTACTCGGCTCGTAGTCAAAACCGGCATCCATGTCAATATATGCGTAATCGGCCAAGTCAAACCAGTTCTCCTCGTTCCACTCTCCTGCCATGAGAGCATGAGAGTTTGGAGAAAATAGAGGAAAACTGATGACTTGAAGATCCACACGGTCGGCACCAACTATTGGTATTTTAGAACCGAACTTACGTAAAGATTGTTTGATTCGGGGGTTCCTCTAGGCTCAAAATCATACAGAGATGGAGACACGGTGATTTTTATATAGGTTCAGGCCTTTTCTTGGGAGAATAACAACCCTACTCCTGTGTGTATGTATTGAGTATGCTGGATTACAAGATGGAGCCAAAGGCGACAGTTCTAATTGACTTCTCCTCCCTTCTTGTACTGATGATCCCACCTTTTATACAGTCTCCGGAGTGTACCGTTGTATCTCCAGTCTAAAGGCCGCCTTAACGTTCCAGATCGTGGAGCCGTTACTGGAGGTTGTTATTGGAGTAGTAACGTTCCCACGTTGCCAGGCGGTGATCACCATAACAAGGAGTCTAAATCGTGCCATTATTCCAGAGAATAATAGTGTAGTTTACTACCCTATATCCTTAAATATGGTGCATAAGATTCTCTAGTCGACTAGGCCCACATGTTTGTAAGCCCTATCGACTAGGAATTGGTCGAGAAGAGCTTATTTACCAAAGACTGATCGTAGTAAAACTTACGATCATAGTATAGTCGTAGGAAAACTTACGACTATAGGGTGGTCGTAGAATACCTTACGACCTCCGGCTTCTCCCTTATGAATAAGGGGTATACTCAATGACCATATGATGTCATTATTATCCATAATATGTTACAGATAAATAATTAAATGATGATTATTATATCCTCGTCAGACCTAGAGAAGAGGGGAGGAAGTTCTGGGAACGGAATTTCCATACTTAAGTGCAATAGGAGTACTCATATATTTAGCAAACTGTACTAGACCGGACATTGCATTTGCCGTGAACCTATTAGCAAAGTATAGTGCAGAACCTATCAAAAAGCATTGGCAGGGAATAAAGGATATCTTTCAATACATCTAAGGAAGCAAAGACATTGGTTTGTTCTACAGAAAGAATCAAGACTTGACTATGATTGGTTATGCAGATGTCGAGTACCTGTCGGACCCTCATACATGTAAGTCACAAACAAACTATGTATTCTTATGTGGTAGAATTGCAATTTCATGAAAATCGCCTAAGCAAAGGCTTGTATCGACTTCGATTTAACCACTTGAAAATCATAGCATTGTACGAGGCCTCACGAGAATATGCTTGGTTTCGGTGGATGATTCACCACATCCAGCAATCATGTGGATTGAATACCGCATCAACTCTCACTATTATCTATGAAGACAATGCAGCTTGTGTTGCATAAAGGCAGATGAGTTATGTAAAGAGTCACCCCACAAAGAATATCAACCACAAGTTCTTTTATGCTCATGAATTGAAACTGATGAACAAAATTAAAGCACTACATACTAAGTCATATGAAAATATTACATATTTATTTACCAAGTCACTTTCCGCATCTAGCTTTGAAAGGTGCATACGTCGAATTGGAATGATGAGACTTAGAGAAGTGCAGAACTCAGAGGGAGAATATTCACGAAGTCATTATTGAAACTTGATCACGGAGATCGAGTACCCAAAGAGTAAATTCTAGAGATTAAATAAAATTAGATTAATTGTGTTCTTTTTTTCTTGACGAGTTTTTCCGAAGTTGCCTGCTTTGCAAATTCCCGGCTTTGCAAATTGCCTGCCGTCAAAGGCTGGTGGCCTGTGCGGCTGTGCCATCGAGTAGCCGAGCCTGACAAGGTCAGATCGTTAAGAGTTACGAGCCCCGCTGGCTTCAGGTTTGTGTCGTAGGCACTGGGTAAGTGTATTCTCTTTTCAGAAGAGGTGCATTTTGACTGCCTAAATCATATCAAGATTTATGCGGCCTCAACCAAAAAACTCCCCCACACCTCCTGCAGTCCTACCTCCCTGCTTTCACTTCCGTGACCGCTACACCTCCCACCGCCTCCCGAGTCCCGTCTTGTCCCTTATCTCTGGCGGCTCACCATCGTCGGATCCACCTTTCCCTTATCTCCGGCGGCTCACGGCTCACCGTCATCGGATCCATCACCCCGCGCCAACACCCAACTTATCAACTCGCATCATCGTTGCCCCCCTGCCGACCCCGTCTACCGCCACGGCACACTATCGGGCCACGTCCGCCTCTAAACAGCTAAAAAGCTCGCCGGAGAGAATGTTGCCACCATCGTCTGAGCACAAATCTCAAAGACACGACCGTGGTGCAAAATGGGAATGAGTGTCGCTTTAAAACGAGAATACCGAATTGTTCATTTGCACTTGTAGATGCTTAGCAAAGAGAAAAAAAAAGTTCATCGGTGTAGTTAGTCGTGCTTTTAGGTTCAGAAAAGGAAGTCGTGTCAAAGGACTACCGCAGCTCTTCAATACTTGCTTCAGTCGGTTCTCCTGCTGTTTTTTTCGGACAGTTGTCTACACATCTGTGATGAGCATATTACCCGAGTGCCTGTGCGTTATAACAGATCACAAATAAACACATATATATTTTTAACTTGAAAAATCAGTATGCATAAGGTAATTATCCTTGTATGTAAAAGTTATATACAAAATTTACATCTGATCAACAAGCTACAAAGAGTCTTATCATAAACAAAATGTTCATATGATCTAATTGTCTACAGAAGATCATTATAGTAGCATATGCATTTATGTACATATCTATCCATAAAAGATATTGCCAACTCGTAAGACGAAGAGATAGATGACAGACTCACCACCACCACTAAGTCTTTCTTTTATATTGTGATGAGCCGCCCAATATAATTGACACATGCTTCCTCGCAAGTCCTCAACACTCAACAGCTCAACTCGGTTTGGTGATTTTGTTTGACCCCTATGCTGCTGAATGCTGATGTAGCCTGCTGGTTTAAACAAAGATGAAATTTCAATTCGGCTCCGCTTAACGAACAACGAGAGAGACCAGGCCCATGCTACCGCGAACGAGGATGCAATATATAACAGGCCTCAATTCTAGTCTGCCCGGGCAACCGCCGCGTGCTCTCTTTCGCAGCCCATCGTGGATAGGCCAAGCGGACGGCGGCCATTGGCTTGTGCGGAGCTATGCGTGTGGCCATCTTCTCTTTTTTTTTCCTCTCCAAAAACTCTTCTCTTTTTTTTAGAAACATATAGCCATCTTAATAGCATCATACTCGTGATCAACAGTCGCATTCTACTAGCTAGTATGACAGCGCTATCCCTCTCGCCCCAGAAAGGTACATAGTACGAGTTTTTTTTTACATGACACTGTTAACGACGCTAATAATAATTTTAGCCTCCTTCAGACGTCAATACCAAAAATGATATCCTCCACCGTGTCTTAGGGGGCGGACTTCCCACCGCATGCCACGTATGAAATCTGGGCCTATGTGGCACGAACTAGGCTATTCCGACCCCTAGGGCCACCACTGAGAGTATTGCCGTGCCCTGGAGGCACGGTGGAGCGTAGTCGTGCCCAGAGGCACGATAGTGACGTCGATTAGTTTGAAAATTGATTTAAAAATTATTTTTTGACACTATTTAATATTAATTCGCACTATTTGGCACTTTAAAAAAATCTTTGGGTTTTTTCTTCTTGTTTTTTACCTCGTACCTATAGGTTCAAATGTATTATCATATGTACCAGAAAAAAATTCATATTTTTTCCATGTGAAATCATGGCGCAGCACAGCACACGAAGTATCAAACATAGGTGTCAATCGTTACCATCGCCGCTCTCGGTGGCTCGGTGAATCGATAGACGGTACACGTGAAACACTATTTGATGACACGGTGACGAGCAGTAGTACACCATCGTCGGTCGCGACGGTGTGCACTAGTACATCGTCCCTGGTCTCGGCGACTAGCGATAGTTCGGTGACGGTGTACTACTGCAGGCCGCTGCGACCGGTGATGGTGTACTACTACTCGCCACCGCAACTGGTGATGGCGTACTACTGCCCACCGTCGCGTCGTCAAATAGTGTTTCGCATGCACCATCCATTGACTCACCGAGCCACCGAGGGTTGCGAAGGGTGACAATGGCGACAGTGACACCCATGTTTGAAGCTGTGTGTACTATGTTGTGCCGTGATTTCATGTGAAAAAGATTGTGATTTTTTTTTGTACATGTGATAATACAATTGAAGCTACGAGTGTGAAGTACAAAAAGAAGAAAAAATCCAAAGGGAAAAATATTTTTTAAAAGTGTCAAACAGTACTAATTAGTGTCAAAAATTGATTTTTTAAATCAATTTTCATACTAACTGGCACCACCACCATGCCTCCAAGGCATGACACTGCCCTCTGCCATACCCCTGGGGGCCAGAATAGCCTGGTCCATGCCCCAAGGGCCAGATTTCACGCGTGACGCGCGGTGAGGAGTCCAGGCCCCTAAGGCACGGTGGAGCAGTGGCGGAGCTAAAAAATTTCTGAAGCTTGGGCAAGCCGCAAGCGGGAGCGAGCCGACGGCGAGGGCGGTGGCGAGGGTGGCGTGGGCGAAGGGGAGGAGGTGGGCGACGTGATGGTTGGAGGGGAGGAGGCGAGAGAAGGTTTCTACGAGAGGAACAGGGGGAGCTCACGTGAGTGCGGTGCGACGCGATCTGGGCCCTCGGTAGCTCTCCGTGAGGGCCCTCTAAGAAACTGGTTCCTCATATGGACGTATCGTTGTGGTGGATAAGGATCCCTCCTCAACTCCATTGATGGTATAGTCTCCTGGAGAATGATCTCTAGAGGCGACATCACCATCGGATGATGCAGTACTCGGCTCGTAGTCAAAACCGGCATCCATGTCAATATATGCGTAATCGGCCAAGTCAAACCAGTTCTCCTCGTTCCACTCTCCTGCCATGAGAGCATGAGAGTTTGGAGAAAATAGAGGAAAACTGATGACTTGAAGATCCACACGGTCGGCGCCAACTATTGGTATTTTAGAACCGAACTTACGTAAAGATCGTTTGATTCGGGGGTTCCTCTAGGCTCAAAATCATACAGAGATGGAGACACGGTGATTTTTATATAGGTTCAGGCATTTTCTTGGGAGAATAACAACCCTACTCCTGTGTGTATGTATTGAGTATGCTGGATTACAAGATGGAGCCAAAGGCGTATTGTGCTCCTAATTGACTTCTCCTCCCTTCTTGTACTGATGATCCCACCTTTTATACAGTCTCCGGAGTGTACCGTTGTATCTCCAGTCTAAAGGTCATATTTAACGCTCGGATCGTGGAGCCAAGCATCGGAGGTTGTTATTGGAGTAGTAACGTTCCCACGTTGCCAGGCGGTGATCACCATAACAAGGAGTCTAAATCGTGCTATTATTCCAGAGAATAATAGTGTAGTTTACTACCCTATATCCTTAAATATGGTGCATAAGATTCTCTAGTCGACTAGGCCCACATGTCTGTAAGCCCTATCGACTAGGAATTGGTCGTAGAAGAGCTTACGACCAAAGACTGATCGTAGTAAAACTTACGATCATAGTATAGTCGTAGGAAAACTTACGACTATAGGGTGGTCGTAGAATACCTTACGACCTCCGGCTTCTCCCTTATGAATAAGGGGTATACTCAATGACCATATGATGTCATTATTATCCATAATATGTTACAGATAAATAATTAAATGATGATTATCATATCCTCGTCAGACCTAGAGAAGAGGGGAGGAAGTTCTGGGAACGGAATTTCCATACTTAAGTGCAATAGGAGTACTCATATATTTAGCAAACTGTACTAGACCGGACATTGCATTTGCCGTGAACCTATTAGCAAAGTATAGTGCAGAACCTATCAAAAAGCATTGGCAGGGAATAAAGGATATCTTTCAATACATCTAAGGAAGCAAAGACATTGGTTTGTTCTACAGAAAGAATCAAGACTTGACTATGACTGGTTATGCAGATGTCGAGTACCTGTCGGACCCTCATACATGTAAGTCACAAACAAACTATGTATTCCTATGTGGTAGAATTGCAATTTCATGAAAATCGTCTAAGCAAAGGCTTGTATCGACTTCGACGAACCACTTGAAAATCATAGCATTGTACGATGCCTCACGAGAATATGCTTGGTTTCAGTGGATGATTCACCACATCCAGCAATCATGTGGATTGAATACCGCATCAACTCTCACTATTATCTATGAAGACAATGCAGCTTGTGTTGCATAAAGGCAGATGAGTTATGTAAAGAGTCACCCCACAAAGAATATCAACCACAAGTTCTTTTATGCTCATGAATTGAAACTGATGAACAAAATTAAAGCACTACATACTAAGTCATATGAAAATATTACATATTTATTTACCAAGTCACTTTCCGCATCTAGCTTTGAAAGGTGCATACGTCGAATTGGAATGATGAGACTTAGAGAAGTGCAGAACTCAGAGGGAGAATATTCACGAAGTCATTATTGAAACTTGATCACGGAGATCGAGTACCCAAAGAGTAAATTCTAGTGATTAAATGAAATTAGATTAATTGTGTTCTTTTTTTCTTGACGAGTTTTTCCGGTTGCTCGCTTTGTAAATTCGGCTTTGGTAAATTGCCCGCCGTCAAGGTCGGTGGCTGTCTTGGTGTGCCATCGAGTAGCCGAGCCTGACAAGGTCATATTGTTAAGAGTTACGAGCCCCGCTGGCTTCAGGTTTGTGTCGTAGGCACTGGGTAAGTGTATTCTCTTTTCAGAAGAGGTGCATTTTGACTGCCTAAATCATATCAAGATTTATGCGGCCTCAACCAAAAAACTCCCCCACACCTCCTACAGTCCTACCTCCTTGCTTTCACTTCCGTGACCGCTACACCTCCCACCGCCTCCCGAGTCCCGTCTTGTCCCTTATCTCTGGCGGCTCACCATCGTCGGATCCACCTTTCCCTTATCTCCGGCGGCTCACGGCTCACCGTCATCGGATCCATCACCCCGCGCCAACACCCAACTTATCAACTCGCATCATCGTTGCCCCCCTGCCGACCCCGTCTACCGCCACGGCCCACTATCGGGCCACGTCCGCCTCTAAACAGCTAAAAAGCTCGCCGGAGAGAATGTTGCCACCATCGTCTGAGCACAAATCTCAAAGACACGACCGTGGTGCAAAATGGGAATGAGTGTCGCTTTAAAACGAGAATACCGAATTGTTCATTTGCACTTGTAGATGCTTAGCAAAGAGAAAAAAAAAAGTTCACCGGTGTAGTTAGTCGTGCTTTTAGGTTCAGAAAAGGAAGTCGTGTCAAAGGACTACCGCAGCTCTTCAATACTTGCTTCAGTCGGTTCTCCTGCTGTTTTTTTCGGACAGTTGTCTACACATCTGTGATGAGCATATTACCCGAGTGCCTGTGCGTTACAACAGATCACAAATAAATACATATATGTTTTTAACTTGGAAAATCAGTATGCATAAGGTAATTATCCTTGTATGTAAAAGTTATATACAAAATTTACATCTGATCAACAAGCTACAAAGAGTCTTATCATAAACAAAATATTCATATGATCTAATTGTCTACAGAAGATCTTTATAGTATCATATGCATGTATGTACATATCTATCCATAAAAGATATTACCAACTCGTAAGACGAAAAGATAGATGACAGACTCATCACCACTACTAAGTCTTTCTTTTATATTGTGATGAGCCGCCCAATATAATTGACACATGCTTCCTCGCAAGTCCTCAACACTCAACAGCTCAACTCGGTTTGGTGATTTTGTTTGACCCCTATGCTGCTGAATGCTGATGTAGCCTGCTGGTTTAAACAAAGATGAAATTTCAATTCGGCTCCGCTTAACGAACAACGAGAGAGACCAGGGCCATGCTACCGCGAACGAGGATGCAACATATAACAGGCCTCAAGCCTAGCCTGCCCGGGCAACCGCCGCGTGCTCTCTTTCGCAGCCCATCGTGGTGCCCATAGACCAAGCGGACGGCGGCCATTGGCTTGTGCGGAGCTATGCGTGTGGCCATCTTCTCTCTTTTTTTCCTCTCAAAAAAATCTTCTCTTTTTTTTAGAAACATATAGACATCTTAATAGCATCGTACTCGTGATCAACAGTCGCATTC
Source organism: Phyllostachys edulis (assembly GCA_036346405.1). Taxonomy (NCBI): domain Eukaryota; kingdom Viridiplantae; phylum Streptophyta; class Magnoliopsida; order Poales; family Poaceae; genus Phyllostachys; species Phyllostachys edulis. The sequence continues at coordinate 18,331,345 of CM070549.1, read as the reverse complement.
TACTAGCTAGTATGACAGCGCTATCCCTCTCGCCCCAGAAAGATACACAGTACGAGTTTTTTTCTTACATGACACCGTAAACGACACTAATAACAATTTTAGCCTCCTCCAAACGTCAATGCCAAAAATGACATCCTTCACCGTGCCTTAGGGGACGGACTTTCCACCGCATGCCACGTATGAAATCTGAGCCTATGTGGCACGAACTAGGCTATTCCGACGTCAGGGCCACCACAGAGAGTATTGTCGTGTCCTGGAGACACAATGGAGCGAAGTCGTGCCTAGAGGCACGATAGTGACGCCGATTAGTTTAAAAATTGATTTAAAAATTATTTTTTGACACTATTTAATATTAATTCGCACTATTTGACACTTTTTAAAAAAATCTTTGGGTATTTTCTTCTTGTTTTTTACCTCGTACCTACAGGTTCGAATATATTATCATATGTACCAGAAAAAAATCCATATTTTTTCCATGTGAAATCATGGCGCAACACAGCACACGAAGTATCAAACATAGGTGTCAATAGTTACCATCGCCGCTCTCGGTGGCTCGGTGAGTCGATAGATGGTACACGTGAAACACTATTTGACGACGCGGTGACGAGCAATAGTACACCATCATCGGTTGCGACGGTGTGCACTAGTACACCGTCCCTGGTCTCGGCGATGAGCGATAGTTCGGTGACGGTGTACTACTACAGGCCGCTGCGACCGGTGATGGTGTACTACTACTCGTCACCGCGACTGGTGATGGCGTGCTACTGCCCCCGTCGCGTCATCAAATAGTGTTTCGTATGCACCATCCATCGACTCACCGAGCCATCGAGGGTTGCGAAGGGTGACGATGGCAACAGTGACACCCATGTTTAAAGCTGTGTGTACCGTGCTGTGCCGTGATTTAATGTGAAAAAAATTGTGAATTTTTTTTGGTACACGTGATAATACATTTGAAGAGTGTGAAGTACAAAAAGAAGAAAAAATCCAAAGGGAAAAACTATTTTTTTAAAGTGTCAAACAGTACCAATTAGTGTCAAAAATTGATTTTTTAAAAATCAATTTTCATACTAACTAGCACCACTGCCATGCCTCCAGGGCATGACACTACCCTCTGCCATGCCCCTGGGGGCCAGAATAGCCTGGTCCATGCCCCAAGGGCCAGATTTCACGCGCGACGCGCGGTGAGGAGTCCAGGCCCCTGAGGCACGGTGGAGCAGTGGCGGAGCTAAAAATTTCAAGCTCGGGCAAGCATAGCAGCGGAGCGAGCCGACGGCGGTGGCGAGGGCGGCGCGGGCGAAGGGGAGGAGGTGGGCGACGCGACAGTTGGAGGGAAGGAGGCGAGAGAAGGTTTCTATGAGAGGAACAGGGGGAGCTCACGTGGGTGCGGTGCGACGCGATCTGGGCCCTCGGTAGCTCTCCGATCCAACGAACCAGAAAGAGGATGGGGGACGAACGTCGATAAACTCCAATATTTAAGTAGTAGAGAAACTCTCGTCAATCATGGGTGCGTGGACTAATTTAAACGGAAGGCATAAAATCATAAAATAAGAGAATGTCGCTGTGGCCCGACGTGCCGAATTGGGCCAAGAGACACGAAACCATAATACTAGCCAACACAACCCCCTCCTAAGCCTTAATTACTTCCCCGTTTAAGCCCTCCTCTCTGCTTGCTCCCCATGCCGACCCGACTCCTACCCGCCGCCGCCCTCCTCGCACACTCCGCCTCCCGCCCTTCCGCGTCGGGTCTCCCCGCCTCCCATGTCTTCTTCCATTGCAGCAAGCGACGCTGGCGGCCTGGCCCTCGGCGACGCCTCTGTCTTGCTCCTCGTGGCGCAGGTGCCGCCTCCGCCGTGTGGCCGGCCAGCATGACCTCCGCGTTCGGAGCAGCGGAGGAAGCCGCAGCCGCGCTGAAGAAGGTGTCCTCGCCTCCCCACAAGGTAACGCGCCCGCCCCCGCCGGCCGAAGCTCCTCTTCATGGCGCCTCCTCCTTCCTCTTGGTTTCCCCCATGGCTCTCTGACCTCTCTCTCTCTCTCTCTGGTGTTGTGTTCTCTTGGCCGAAAATCTCCCCGGGCGCCGTCTCCTTCTGGCTCGGCTCGGCACCTCCGGCCGCCGCCCGTCGCTCTGCTCCTCGTGCGCCCACGGTTGGCTCGCACTGCTCCTCCTCCCGCGGCCGCCGGCTCGGCTAGCATGGCCTCAGCTTGGCCCAATACCACCGTCAAGACGGCGGCTCGCCCAAGCCCTGTGTTGTCGCAGCTTGAAGCCCGCAAGTGCCTAGGTGGAGGGACGCCGTCGCGCCTCTACGCGAGAGGTGCTATTTTCGGTATTGACGCCGAGAGGGTCAAAATTGATGTTAGCGTCGTTAATAGTGCCATATGAGCGAAAAACTCAGTTAGTACTATCTCTGTATGACACTTGTTTGGTATTGCGCGACAAGCCTAGTCTAGCAGAAGGATCCAGATGCTCTGACATTGTGATGTAAAGTCACGGTGCTACAGTATCATAATTTTTTTCTATTGCCATCCGATCAAAAGGCAAAGGGTGTGATAAATTTTCGGCTGCACCGAAGCACCGTTACTGTGCGCGTGTCGCAGCATGCGATCTGAGCTGTCCATTTATCATCGGACGGCTGATATGATCCACGCGTGCGGTGTGGCGTGCGTGACTACCTGCTGGCTGCCGGTGAGACGAATTCAATCCAGTCCAGGGTGCCACTGCCGTGACGACTGACGTTGGCGATTGTGACGAGACACTGTTCTTTTCAGTGGTCTAGTCAAGTGTGTCAGCTTTCAACAACACGCGAGGTGTCGAACCTGTAGTGTCGGCAGCTCGGTGCTAGGCGCTAGCTACTAGGCAAGCTACGCAGGCTTGAGGCTTGTTTGGTTGGTGCTCTGGATTCTATGTATGAGAAAAAGTTGTGCCTAAATGTAGTCTAGAGAGTAGATGATTTTTTTGTCTGGCCAGACAAACCTGAAGATTGATTGTTTGGTTGAAGTATATGCCTAAAACTGGTGAATAAAAAATAGTTCGTTGGATTAAAACAATTAACCGTGGATCAGAAAACCTGGGAGGCCTGGGAGCCAATGCTCATTTCCGGAGCCTGGCTAGTGGTTTGCCTGAAATCAAAACAAACGGCGAAGAAGCAGCCGCCAGGTTGCTGTCCCGGCCAGGCAGGTGGCGGCCCGGTCTAGAAGTAAACAGACCCTTGGTCTCTGGGCTGCATACGGGTCAATTTTAACGATGGTCTCGATTGGTGTTAGGTTAGGGGGACTTAGACCCTACAACCGGAGTTAGGTCGGATTATTTTCTGGTGCCCCACAGGAAAAGACAAAACTTAAGAGTGAATGATGAGTTTTTTTATGGCACAGTTATGTGTGTTTGCTTGGTGCCGGCACTACTGGGTGCAGGTGTACAAGAGGCGAATGATGCCATCGGACGGTGCCAACTGCCAACACCGAGAGTGGTGGTGAACAAATGATGCCACCACCAACAAAAAAACGGCAGTCGTGCAGGTGCGCCTTGCAAAGCCAGCAAGGCCGGGCGGTGGGCGGTGGGCGGTACCGTCAATTATCATAACGAAGCAACAACCGTTTCAGTACTAACGAATGCATGTGCATTAGGAGGAGCCTCCGCCACTGCTTTTCTATGACGACTGACGAGAGGTGGGCGGACTCTCTATACTGCCTCCGGTGTGAGGAGCTATTGCTAGCATCTTCTCCGGAAATGGCACCGAATGCCCCCGGCGAGTGCAAACAAGCAGAGGACGGCGTTTGGCATTACGATTAGCTTTGCAAGCTCCGTCCTTGGGTGATTTAGGCGAACTCACACGCCCACGCAGATCAGGTGAACTCGCACGTCCTCAGATGATTCGATCATGCAACGAACGCCAAGATCTACGACGGTGGCCGCAGTCGCCGCCGTGGGGAGTGTCGTTCCCAACTCAAAACCATATCGAAGCTGAAGCGAATGGGATAAAACTTTTTCCTTTTCTCTACCGGTGTTGCGTGTGGAGGGAGGAGTGGGCACCACGCAAAAGACAAAGCGAACGGATGCTCGCCACGCGGACGGAACACCCATAGGAATACGAAACTCGGAACAGGGAAGCCGGATCCGGTGGTCACCACGCCACCGTCCACCGGTTGGTCGCTGACGCGCGAGGGCTGAGGCCGGTGTCACGGTAGCGTCGGGCGAGACGAGACGCCCCGGAAAACGAGCGCGGAAAACCGCAGAACGCACGGGTGGATTCGGGGGAGGCGATGCCTGGCGGTGGGACGACTGGGCGACAATAGGCGTGCGGTGCGACCGTCAAGGGCTCAAATCTCAACGGGGACACGGCAACGAGCCAATGACCAGTGGAAAGGCCCATGCGGTCATGTCATGCCAGTATGCCACTTGACTAGCACCTGAGCGAGACAGAGACGCTGCTGTTCAGGGACAGTAGGTCCTCTGTTTTCTCCTGTTGATACTCCCCGTGCCGGACTTTTTGTGGCGCCAGCGAATAATTTGCGCTTATTTGCTCCGCGAGACTGTACACATTACTCAGGATGGTTGCCTGTTTAGCAATCAGAATGGTCTCGAGCAAACAGCGAGGTAATCAATCTGGCGGGCCACACGTTATTCGGACTTCCCTTCCCAGGGCAACTAAGATCGTGTACAAATCACGTACTCAAGAATGGCCTTCAACTCGGCAACGTTTGAAACATAGAAATCGTGTGGGAACGTTTGAAACATAGAAATCGTGTGGGAATTATTGCTTCCTGTGTCTAGCTTGCAGGTCAGTTTTATCGCCGTTGTTTTGGTCTCTTCGCAGGACTCTAGCTGAAGCCTACATTGGATGATCATGGGCTCATGGCTTTAACTGGCGGCAGAATTAGCGGTGTAGGTGGATGCCCACATGGCCACATGTTTCATTCAGTACTTAATTGGCGGCAGAATTAGACAATTAGTGGTGTATCAACTGTGAAAGATTCGTAGATAAGATATCCCACGTGTGTGTATACCTTTTTGTTTTTTCTTACGAGACGAATATGTTGATTCCAGAAGCATAAATTAATTCTAATATATCTCGTTGTTTGGGTTTAATGCGAATTTTCACAGGCCATGTAACAGTAGGTATAATGGTGTGACATCAACTGTTTGTAAATCTTGATACGTAGGACATAAGATGATGTGTACGAGAGAGAGAGAGCATAGAGAATTGTGACGTTTTTCATGCAGTAGTCGACTGTAATACGAAAAAAAACACATTGTACAGGAGGAATTGTCTATGGAGACATATAAAAAGACAACTCATTGTAGAAATTGTCTTTAGTGCTGTCTATAGATAACATGGAGATATATTATAGATAATAGTTGTCTATACTATTTGTACATGCCTTAAGATTGTTCAATAGCACCGGCATGGTAAAAAACATAATGTTCCCTCCGTTTCGTTATATTTGTCTATGGTCTCGGGAGTACCCGTTTCAATATATTTGTGAATTAAAGTGTATTTATTGCAATTTTTCATTCTCTACCTCTACTTAAAAGCTTTGAAAGATGTTAAATGGTTGTGATATGTTATTTAATAGAGGTATGTATCATCACGGAGATCTGATTATTCGCCATTGTCAAAGATATGCAATTCAGGATTTATCACTCATGTATCTATGACATGTGGCTCTAAGACCCACATGTCATAGACACATGAAGTGACAAATCCTGAATTACACATCTTTAGAGTGGCAAATAATCAAATATTCCATATAACAGAATAGAGAAAGTAGCTACTACTGATAATTCAACACTGTTCATGACCTTTATTTTAAGACTAAATAACACCGTTGACTTATATTTCACACATTTGGTTTTTTTCGTCATTAAAGAGATACACTACCAGGACTCCGGTTTTTCCCGAGTGTCTAAAACACTCGGGAAATTAGCAAATACACTCGGGAGCTAATTTTCCGAAGGTCGGTCGTCGGGAAAGAGCACTCGGGATAGATTAGTCGGGGGGGAAATTGGTTTCCCAAGTGTTTCGAGATTTACACTCGGGAGAAATACCTTTCCCGAGTGTAAATCAGAACACTCGGGAAACAATTCAACACTCGGGAAAAATATATTTCCCGAGTGTAAATCTAAACACTCAGGAAACATATAACACTCGGGAGAATTGCCACAATGGGTTTAGCTACCATAACATGATACTTTTACCGAGTGTTGACACTTGAGAAAGTGATACCCACTGATTACCACTGATTACTAGTAGTAAAGCACTAAAATACATCATCTGTATCCCGAATTTACTATGTGCTACATCTAAAAAAGTATATTTACCAAAATATTATCTGGTATCCAAAATCAACGGGGACAAACAAGATTAGAGAATTATCAGCAGTAAGAGTACATGTGACCTATATATGTCAATCTCTGTATGATCAAACACTAAGATACAAGAGGAATGAATTCTCTCTAGGTGAAAATCTTGGAAAATTTTACAATGCTCCTTGAAATGCCCACTGACGAACTGACTATGGTGTACGCTCCAGTGATGAACTAAGCTGTAGTAACATGTCAACACAGGGTCTACGAGTAAATTTTCCATATGCCCAGTCCATAACCTACTTTGATCAGCAGGAGCTCAAATACCATGTGCAGGATGCCTGTTATGTGCACTTTGGATCCAGGTATTTCAGTCCAATTAACAGATACTTCTGCCATCGGGATCCTGAGGTGCTTGCATAGGTACACTAGCTCAACATCAAAACACCACCTGCCAATCCAAACAATAATAATAATAATAATAAAGAACCACCCATGCCTGTCAACTTCATGCCTTGCAAGAGGATTTGAATATTTCATATACAGAATCAGCACAGGAATTTTATTAAGAAAATACCTCTTCAATCTGATATTTGTAAAGAGTTTCCTTGCAGCAGCTCGAGTGAACATCTTGAAGCCACACTGAAATTTGTAATAATTAAGCAAATGGGATTAATGAATAGAGAAGTGGATCAACAGGCGCATCGTATGCTTACAAAAGCATACCTGTGTATCTCTAATCCCAGGACCAGCAGTCAACAAAACTACCAAGTGGAAACCTTTCATAAGAAAGTTTCGGTACCATTTCCTCTGCAGTAAGCCAGGAAAAGCATAATACATCACAAAGTGAAAAACCTAATAGACTAGGAAACAAAATCACATGATTGGGGGTAATGGAGTTTAAGGAGATTTACGGTGGCAAGAGCCTGCTTCTCCAGATGAGCACGGGAACCGAAAACAGCAATTTCAACATCAGATAGTTTCTAAGATGAACCAGAATTAGCAGATGCTGCTGGACTGGACTTAACTTTTTTAGCCAAATCATGAACCTAACAGCAAAAATGCAAATCTTGAGATGTTATTTTTACTCAAGTTAATCAAAATCAGCCCAATATTTTTTTTACAACATGTTGTATGAATAAGCTTATGACAGACCTTAGCTTCAAGCTTTTCCAAATCAGTGACCTTAATTGCCCCATCAGCATCAAGCATGAGTAATAGTTCACCATGTGAATGGAGCATCCCCTAGACAATGCTTACACAAAAAAATTGGAAAGCATCAATCAGTGTTGATGTCATACAAAAACTAGTGTGTGCATGTTAGAGAGAGAGGGGAGTTCAACAGCACTCACTTTCTGACTGCTTCACCTCTCCCATGGTTTCTTCCAAGTAGAAGAACTCTAACATTGTCAATCTTGTGCATCTTTACAAACTCGAAGGCAACTTTAGAGGTATGGTCAGTACTTCCATCGTCAACAATCAAGACCTTAATAGAATCGATAAAGAACAAAGGAATCCCCCAAAATTAGCTAAATAAATACAGGATTTAAGACTAAAAGGTTTTGTAATAACATGATAAAAATCTGGCTGGGTATAACAAAACAATGCAAATACAAATACAAATAGAGATAACAAGATTTCAAAGAGCATGATGTTGTTCATAGGTATGAGTTCTCCGACATTGCAAACAAAGTTCAGATTACATTAAGGTCTCACTTGACCCATGTACAAAATTCAGCGGTGCGACGCCCCGTGTCATTACGCAGGAGGTAATCACACTTAAGCATACGGATTACTATTCGTTTGCCCAGTAGAACACTGCTCCAACGAATAGTAAGCCATTTATCAGAGGTAACGCAGCAGAACAATAAAATAGAAACTGCTCTTTATTACAACAGTTGCCACACAGGTCTAAGACTTTAAATACAATAATTTAATTACAAACAGGGGAAAACACTTCCCGCTATTTCCTGCTAGGTTTCTCCGGTAGTCTCTTCGTCCCACGAGTCAAAAGGGGCGATCATCTCGCCCTGCTTCTCGTACCCAATGCCCTCGTCACCTCACGGCCTTCTCGATACTGCAAAAATCTCCTCATCCCACTCGCTAACTCCCTGGTTGGATCAGATCTAAGCAAGGAAAGATAGCAAGAGTGAGTACTATAGTGTACTCAAGAAGCATTAGTAGCTAAAATGCAATTGATGACTCTAACATTTCGCCCTTAGCAACATTCTTATCTCTTCTCTTACTCGAAAATAAACTTTAAAACTTAGGTTGCAAATTTTAATTCAAAAGACTACTTGATTACGCTGGAGAGAAGAAAGACCCTAGCGGTTCCTCAGAGACTCCAATCCAGAGACCGGCATGAATTCATGATTTGTATAGCATTGCGCAGGCTTGTACCACTTTACCCATAGCTACTCCGAACTCTTGATGCTAGGTACACCGCATTTCCTTTTATGCGATTTCGAGCTCGTATCTAACGCGTTTTCGATTCGTGATTAATCTCTCCACCCATTACTTTTCGTCGGTGCTGACCTGGCCACCACCGAGTTCAGGTAATGTTGGTTGGGCCGATTCATCCTCTTCGCACCCAACACTCCACCTAATGCTTATAGCACCTCTTCTTACACTACACTCACACATAATACATACCCGATGTGGAGAGCATAATTACGTAACATGGTAGCATTTTCGCTCGTCAAAAAGAAAAATGGTTGGCACTTAAGATACTGACCTCGACCGAGTAAGAGTTTTGTTTGTCCTTATATTATAACCATAAGTAAAGGGTCCCACCTCTTGCCCTCTTTCATCCTGACCACGGGCCCCCTTTACCAACCATAATATTACTCTGCTTTTCTCTCATTTCTCATTTCTCAACTCTTTTCATCTCTAACATTTTTCTCATCTTTTCATCCTTGACTCATTTATTTGATTTGAGTTTTGACAAATAGTTTTGATGCAATACATATACAATAGAATAAGTACTGTTTACATTTAATATAGCTATATTAATGAACAAGAGAGTAGCTTGCCTTCAAACGAGTAGAAAAGATTACTGTCGATAAAATCCGATTCAACTACTGCCGCCTGCTTCGGCTCGCTTGCTGCAAATATGCGACGAAATGGATAATAAATAATTAAGTAAATACTTAGTGACATTTTGGTGCTACTAAATATGTATTAGTTAGATGATTCTTTTCATTAGTGGATTTTAGATCAATAACATTTTTCAAACCCCCTATTTAGGTTAGCACTCCTCATCCATCGTCGTTCCAAAGATATCGGTTCTAGGGTTAGAACTAAAATACACACGATCTAAAGAATGATGAGAACAACTATACATAATCGAAGATTAGTAAGTCTAACAAATTTTATTTGCTTATTTACCTCTATTTGATTTTAGTAAAGCGCAGAAGCAAAACTTCAACTCTCTAACTAAACGCAAAGTTAATGAACTTAATTAATCTAATTTAGCTAAACGATTGTTAGCGAGTCAAGATTATTTGTCAAATCTCTCAAATCCTAATTTCTAACCCTAACCTGCTTCTAATCCTAACTAACCTCTAATTCCCTAATCTTTTCTAACCGGCCAACTCCACCTATCCCTCTATTCTGCCGACCCTACTCCAGGAGCTCTAATCCTTGCTTCATCTCCCTCAACTCCCTCACACCTCTCTCTCCCCCTCTCCAGATCTGGAAACCGCCGCCGCCATGGGGGCCTCCTCTCCCCCCTACTTCCCCCCATCGGTGCCGTCGCCCTCTACCTCTTCTATGGCTCCTCCTCCATCCGGCCGATCCGTCTTGCGCCCCCATGCGCGCTTAGTACCGGTTGCCTCTCGCCGGCTTCGCACCGCGCCTCTCCCACCGGCTTCGGCACTGTGTGGCGCTGCCGCTATCTTTGTCGCCGCCTCCTGGCCGCGCCTCTCTCTCTCGGCCAGCCTGCCACAGACGCCCATCGCTCCGGCCGGCGCCGCAAGAATGCCACCGCCGCAACGCCGCCTCACTCGCTCGTCCTCGGTCGGCGTGGCACAGGGGCGGCCTGCCAGTGCTCTGCTTTCGCCGTCACACCTCGGGCCCCACTGCTCACCCTCGGCCCATTGCTGCTTGCCGGCCGCCCATGGCCGTCGGCGCCTCGGCTCCACCTCCGAGCCCCTCTGGCTCTCATCCGCCCGGTTCCCCTCTGTCTCAAGCCGAGCCCTGCCCGGTTCCTTACCTTCCCTAACCCCACTACTGATTACCAATATTATCATGATTTGGTTGATTTGATTACTTATGAAATGCTGATGCTCGATTGATGCATGCGTATGATGGTGGTGGTGACTGCTATATGATTATGCAAAAAGGGAAATGATGGTGGTGGTGGTGATTCTGCTATGCTTACCCTGAGGTATCACTCCCCCTATGCTCTCTGATGCTTGCTCCCTCCCTTGCTTTGCGATGGATGACTGAGATTCGATGATGATGCTGCCATGAAACCTAGTGATTTGGATGAATGCTTTGGATGAATAGAACCTACAGAGGGATGGCTAGGTTACCTCCTGCTAGGGTTTTGGGATGGGGAGAAGTTGCAGTGCCGGCTTGCTGGTGCTCCTTCCTTCCTTTCCCCCTTGCTGCAATGGTGGATGTGGTGTTGGTTGTGGGGGAGGCTCCTCCTGGTTGCTCTTCTTCTCTTGTGGCGATCTTTGGGATGGTTGAGCTCTGGTCTCTCTCTTTCTACCGTGGATCGAGAATGGGGAATGCTTTGGTGGTGGAGCTTTGGTGACTTCCTTCTCTTGTGGCTAAGAACGGAAATGGGGAATGGATTTGGGGTCGTGGGTGATCTTATCCTTGGTCGTGGTTGATCTCATCCTAACTTGTGGTAAATTCTTATTTACTGACCTTCCTATTCTTATTTACCATAGCCCTATTTACCTCAATCCTATCACTTCCTATTCTTGGCTGCTCTCTACTGTGATGCATATAAGCTAAAAATGATGTTGTGGGCAATGTGGCTACCCCTGTGGCTCCCCGGTGATCGGAATGAAATACTGTGAGCGTTGGTTTAGGTTGCCCGATGATGTTTTCAACAGAGGGCGGATATGAATGGGAATGTATTGTTGGATTCTAATGTGGTTGAGGCAAATGAAATAAGGTGGGTGCTGGCTCTCACGACGTCGAATGATGAAATTCTCAGAAGTAATGGTTGCCTACTAGCTTAGGTTGGTTTTGGATATCTTGGTTACCACAGGTGCCGACTAACTTGGTTGGTCAGGTCATCTTGGCGATCGAGGGACCTGTTAACCTAGGTTAGTATGGAAGACCTAGTAAACTTCGGGTATACTGACATCAATCCCCCTTCTTTACTCTAGCTAGCACTACTGCTTTTGGTTTTGCTAACTACTTCTTGAGCTTTTTGTTGCACGACAGGAAGTGGAGGATGGATGAATGAGGAGGCAAGGAAGGCTGTGATGAAAATGAATGCAAGCACCTTTATCTTTATTTTATTATCTTCTTGTAATTGAGGTTTGTAAAAGATTTATAATATAAATTTTTGAGTCACACATTTGGTTGAAACATTCTAAATTCTTGTTTGTAAAAAGGACTGTTGTAAAACTGTATTATTGATAAATAATATTTGCTTGATTACAAGGTTCATTTCGTTAATTATATAATTGATTACTTACTGAGATTATGTTTGACATGTTTTAATGAAATTTTTACTTATGTTAACTACATGATTACTGTTGATAAGCTTGGTTTAATTATGCGGGTTCTCACATCCTCCCCTCCTTGGAAAATTTTGTCCCCGAAATTGAGATCTCCCTCAAGTAGGTCGCGGTAGGCTTTGTGTAGCTCATGTGGCTCTACCAAAGGAATAATTTTCCCATTGATCCGTGTAGGAACGAATGGTTTGGTTCTGAAGTTTTCGGTCTTCTGTAGCTAGAGTTTTCACTGGAGGCTCTTCGTAGGTTAGGTCATCTTGTAGGGGTGGGCTTAATTTGGGTAGGTGCTATGAAGGTTTCCATGTGCATTTTCTGAGCTGCATGGCGTGAAATGCTTCGCGAATCTTTTGATAACTAGCCTGGTAATTTCAACCTATACACTATGGTATCTTCATCTTCTAAAATCCAACATGGTCCAATATACTATGGACTTAATTTCTCTTTTAATCCGAATCTGCGCACCCCTTCTTGCTAAATGGTCTATATAAACAATAACAGTGAGATAAATCCAACCATGCAGTCCTAGATTCAGGGCTTTGGTTTTGCTATAGACTGAATGAACATGTTTCAAACCATAAATCTAACATATGCAAGTTCCGAGATCATATGACAATTTTAAAAATCAGTCGACTCGTGATGTAAAATTTTAACAAATCAATGGGGACAAACAAGTGCCCGAAATTTAGCACGAGATTTAGCACAGAAATAACATATAGAATAGAAAAAAATCATCGAATTTTAACTTGAACCCTCTTGATGTTTATATATACATATTCTTCAAGTTCCATATACACGATAAGCGAGAAAATACACATCATATAATATGATGTCAACCGCCTAACCTAAATCTCTCACTACTACAGAAGCCTCATCACAGCGGTTGGGAATCGTCATCACGCATTTGAACCGTCTATATTTGTTGGTCTGTGATAACGGTAGTTATCACTGACGGTTCAAAACCGCTCGTGATACGCACTATCACGAGCGGTTTTTGTTGAAACCTTTGTGAAGGCTATTATCACGCATTTCATCAAAACCGCTCGTGATCCGAGAATACCACCGCGGTTTAATTTACAAACCGTCGTGATCAAGAACCGTCTGTGATGAGTTTTCCAGACGGTTCTTGCTTAGAACCGCTCTGTGATAGCCATTTCGTAAGTAAAAAAAAAACAAAACGGCCGCTAAAACTTCGGAGGTCGTTTGAGGCCCTAAACGATCTTTTTGGGGTTTTCACTTTGTCCGAGTCTCCGAGCCTCGTGAATGAATCTAATATGGACTTATGGATTTTCGGATTGAACTTTTCGTTAGCTTTCCAGCGAGCCAAAGAACGTCGCAATCCGAGTTTGTATGCAAAAGTTATGGCGGTTTTACTGACAAAGTCGCGATCTACCATGTATATTTTTGCCCAAACCAAATAACTCAACATGAACTACACATGCACGAGAGCCTCCAACAATAAACCATAACATCACCCACATCACAGTAGCATCAACTCAATCCATTTACAGAGCACTAACACTAGCTCTTAGTAATCCACATCACAGAGCAAAGGGGGGAGTAGAGAGAGTGAGGTCGTGGGAGGCCGGGGCGACGAAGTGGAGGAGGCCGAGGGCGACGAGGTCGTGGGAGGCCAGTGACAACGAGACCGGGGCGAGGTGGAGGAGGCCGGGGGCGACGGTTCGGAGGAGGCCGGTGACGATGAGGCCGGGGCAATTTGGAGGAGGCCGCGGGCGACAAGCTCGGGGCACGCCGGGGCGCAAGGTGTGAGGAAGAGAAATGGTAGAGGAGGAGATGGAGGTATGAGGTGTGAGGAGGAGAGATGGCAGAGGAGGAAATGGAGGTTATATAAAGCGAGTTTCGGCAGCCCGCCCATTATGTTCAAATTTTCGTTTCCCGCCCAACAATCAGAGACGGTTCTTGTTAAGAACCGTATGTGATACGCACCTATCACGCAGCGGTTTTTAATAGAACTGCTCAGGATCATCCTGACAGTTCTAATTACAAACCGCTGCAGGATTGAAGATTATCACTGACGGTTTGTGAATAGAACCGTCGTAATAATCCATGAGCGGCTCTATTAATAAACTGCTCAGGATAGGTGACTATCACGAGCACGTTCTAAAAATACCGCTCGTGATAGGTCCGCGCCACCACCAGGTCGGACAGACCCAACACAGACGGTTCCAAAGAAACCGTCTGTGATGGGGCGTCTATTATAGCCTGTTTTGTAGTAGTGTCTCTACATAAATACATTATTATAGAAAATAAGATCATGCAAACACAGTTGAACATACTTTAGTGGTGTTTTGAGAGCTTTGTTATGATGTTCACAGATATTGCAGGCAAGGTCAATGATGGTCATCATCCGATATACACTTTGCTCAACATGCTCATCTCTCTGAACATGTGGGGAAAAAGAACATAAGCCAAAATTAATTATGATGGAATAAACCATGGTAAAAAGTTGAAATAGTGCACTGCTGGATATATACTTACATAAGTCAAAAGTAATTCGTGGTTTGATATATGAGTATAGCATTGAAAGATATTTTTTCCATCAATTCCATAGACAATTTGCAATATCGCCAACTGCACAAAGTTGAAGCAATTACCTTCTTTGGATATATACTTACATGGTAGAGTGTTGAGAGAGAAATTCTGCAGTATTCTTCTCTAGTGCGTCCTTTTAACCGTTTGCGGTTGAAACACACATATATATTAGTAAGATTGTCGATGTATTTTACCAAATATGGCACAACTTGGAGGGGTAGAAAAGCTAACAAATTACATCAAGTAGCCATAACATGGAAAGAGAATTGGCATCTCCAACGATTTAATAACTAAAACTTCTGAAAATGGGAAAGCTAGTTTTAAAGCACTCAAATCTGTAGTGTACAATGTCTTTATGAATACCAAAACTGTCTATAATAACCACTTTTCTAAACAATAGTTATGGCAATAATTGAATAAGAATTCTGAAATTAGCAGTCAAATTATAACATCTCAAATACATTAAGATGGCAAAACTTTGAGGTGCACAGCCAGCCATACTTACCCAGAAGGGTTACTTGCATCCCTTAGAGGGTTTTGAGGGGTAGTCACATTTGAGCCTAACTCTATCATGTTTCAATAGTGGAACTTGTCGGGTAAGAGAATATGTAAATAAAAATATTATGGCCAAGTAATTTTCATTTAAACACAAGAAAAGGAGTGAGGTGAGATCATGTGGCGACCCAACCCTAGGGCACCCGAGAGGTCCTCCCAGATCCCCCAGGATGTCCCTTAGGACCTCCCAGGAGGTCCGATAGCACCCCTCGAGGCTCGGGTAGGACCTGCCCCCGGTAGTACCAATTGAGGCCTTGGTAGGACCTCTCAAGATTACCACCGAGGGAAGTGGGAGTCACGGGGAGATCCCTCACTGCCACGGCCAACTCGGGGAGGTCAAGGACCCGACCGAGGAGGTCGTGAGACTTGAGGATCACTCAGGATTCCCAAAGTGAATCGAGCTAGTCCCAAGGATCTCAAGCTAGCTCTTCACAAAGATACAAGAATGGTAACATCCACGACATAAACTTTATTTACAACATAACAAAGGAGTTGTTTACAAAAGGTGGCCTTGGGCCAAAAGCAAGCTTACAAAAGAGTGGAAACAGACGTCCATCCACTATACCACAGGCAAAATGGCTGGAGGGCACAACCTACTCGTCCTGGTCCTCTTCTTCACTGTTGTGGTCTTCTCCTGATAAAATTTGCATTGAGCAAGAGTGAGCACTACCACTGTGCTCGCAAGTCACACCCGTGGAGTAACAAAATGACATGCATACATGGATGTACAACAGAAGGCATAATATGGTTGATTTGCATAAAGCCAAGTTTCTTTCAATTACTGACTACTAAGTTCCAAGGCGGGTTTTAATAGATAAAATTCATTTTCAAAACTTGATTTTCAGTTGGATAGCATTCATCAACAAGTTGGTGAAGGATACCCTCCTATCACAAGGCTCCCTGCCCAAAAACCCTATGGGATAGAAATCCCAAAACAATTCATTAAACATTCTTTGGAAACCAAAACCAATATCTAACTCTGAGTGGCCGCTGCCAGCATGTCCATGACCGTGGACACGGCTATTCGAATAGATTTAACTCTGCAGAGGTTGTGCACTTTACCCACACGACATGAGTCCTCTAGTTTGTCCGGCATCCGTCAATGCCACCTCTCACTACCAAAGGTAAGAGGTCTAGAGTTCATGACAAAGCCTTTACAATGCATTGTTCCACCACAGCCTTTCCTTGCTAAGGTTTCGCCTCCTTTGGATACAAATCCGCAGGATCTGGGCCCCCTCTTGCACCAGTGGGAAACATAGGTCATAAAAGACCATAGGCCGTAGAAGACCTCCCACACCTCCAAATGGATCAACTACGGTGGAAGTTCTGCAAATTAATTGGCCAGGTCCCACACCCCATACTGGAGACATGTGGTTGCATGATTTTGGCATAGCCCATTATAGGCCTAGCATTGGCGGCTCAAAGACCGGTCCTCAACTGTCTTGGGCAACAATCACAAACCCCTGGACCTCCACCTTATCCAGGATAGAGTCCGTGCATAGACATTGCACCAGCCAAGCAAACCAATTCGCCCAAGTCCAAATCAGTTTTCATTTTCTTTTGCTTCCCCAGCAATATTTCCTACTCCCATGACAGCCCAATGTCATGGTCAAAACATTTTAACAGTAGTTGGTCATGAAGGTAAAGATTTTCCCCAAATCAAGTACTTTTGGTCTAAGCAAGACTAAGCGTTTGGTTTTTCAATTGTTTCTGGTTCATACTAATGTATCAACCAGGTTTTGTCTAAGGTGACAACAGATTTGGTTCAATGTCAAGGTTGGCCATATGAAGGAAATAGGCATAACTATGTGTTCAAAGACAGGTATTGAAATAACTTGGTAGAAATAAGCATGCATTATACTTTGAAATTGAACATAAATAAATTAAAATATTGGGTGCAACATGATCAAGAGCATGACTTGCCTTGCTCACTGTCTTGAGAGTCTTCTTCTTCAGTGCACTCAAGCTCCTCAGTGCCTTCACGATCTATACGTGAGAAAAGGAGACAAACTCAAATCAAATTCCAAATAAAGAGCCAAAAGAACTTCATAAGAAACTCCAAAACTAAATCAACAAGAGCATCCCACACACAAAAGAGGTTCTGTGAGGGAGGTCCTAACCTACGGGAGAAATGTCCAATGAGGAAGGTCCTCACGGAAGACCAGAGAGGCGGCTTTAGCAACAGACCAAGAGGATGACACTTGCGCAGAGTCCAAGGAGGTGATCTCCAGCTGTAGCCATGGAGTTCCGAGGAGAATCCAAAGGAAGAGATCCTGAAATGGACATAGCCTCTTATGGTGGCGGTAAGAGCAAGAACAGATCAGACGCAAAGAGGCTTACCAGCTATAAGAAAGAGGCGACGAGTGAAGGGGAGGGCGAAGGCAATATGGGCCGTTAAGGTCAACGCCCAAGCTCCTGCTGAGCCTCCAATGGTGAAAATACGATGGAGGGAGGTGCTCCTGGCGATGCTCTTGGCAGCAAGGCTCTCCAAGAAGCCACTGAGTGTGAGCCAGAGTGATGAATGTGGGAAAAAGGTGGCAATGAAGGGCTCCCGGGGCTAGATATAGTCAAAGAAAGTGGAAAGACCATTCAATGCGTACATGACTTGGCGAGCATGAAAAATAGGCAATAGGGCAGGGGATGTCAAAGGAAAATGATAAAGGACATTGTGTATGACCACGGAGAAGACTAGAAAAGACACCAATAGTGCCCCTGAATGACCCCATTCAATGGAGGCACCACTTTCATGGTCGCATTCAATGCGATAGGACATGCATTAAATGCTCATGGTACTAGTGTGGCGGGAAACATAAGAATGGGTAAGCTTTGGCGGTGGGACCACCAAATTTGGAAACAAGTAGGTCAAAGGGGGAGGTCCTGACAGTTGGATCTCCAAAGAGGAGGTCCAACGGCCAAGATTGAGTGCTAACGGGGAGGTCCGCGTGGTAAGAGGAGAACCTCACCCGCAATGGAGGTCTAGGGCCGTAGGATCAAATCCAGACGGGAGGTCTGAACGGTTAGGATTTCCAAGGGGAGGTCCTAACGATCGATCTATAACGAAGGAGGTCTCGACGGTTAAGATCTCCAATGGGAGGTCTTGACGGTCCAGATGTTCAAGGAGGGAGGTCTGGGCTGTTAAGATCTCAAGGGGGAGGTCTTAACGGTCCAGATTACCGAGGAGGTCTGGACATGGGGAGGTCCAGATACACATGGAGGAGGTCCACGCGACAAGAGGTTCTGACAACCAAGATCCCATCAAGGAGGTCCCGGTGAGGATCCTTGTAAAAAGGAGGTCCTGACTGGTAGGATCTCACCAACGGGGAGGTCCTACAGTTAGGCTCTCAAGAAGGGAGGTTCCACGGGCTCAAGGAGGTCTTGAGAGGAGGTCTAAAGAACTAAGTCGACAAGGGGAGGTCCTAATCGCTAGGATCTCCACAATGGGAGGTCCTGGCGGTGAGGATCTCAATATAGGAGGTCCTAAGGGTTCAGGAGGACCAAAGGACAGAGGTCTATACGGTTTCAAGGTGGTCCAAAGGTCTAAGATCCGCAGGGGAGGGTCCAAAGGAATTAAATTCGAAGGAAGGCATAAACATATAGGCACGCCTTAACCAAGAGGAGGTCTGGGCCACACAAGAGGTCCAAACCGATTTCATCACAGAGGAGGTCTAGACCCCAGAGGTCTAAACTGAACATAACACAAAAGAGAGACTGAGGGAAGAACTGGCCAACATACAGAAGAGGTGACAACACGAAACTTAACCTCTCCAAATGAACCAACTATGAATTATCATCAAAACAAAATAGTTTTATTTTATTTTACAAATTTAAAAGGGTTTGAAAAATCAGGATGTTACAGATCATAAGTATTGAAGTGATACAGGACTAGCCTGTTGAGAAATATCTATTACCTTGTGGAAGTTAAATACTAAATCGAGTTCACACACATTGATGAAGAAACAGTCCAATATCTCGACAAACAAGTAGATACATTCCAAGTATGCCAACTCATTGTCAGTGATATCCACACACATTAAGAAGAAAAGTCCTGCATATCTCCTATAGATAACTTTGTGTGTGCGGAACTGCACGAAAAGTTCCACATCAATTAAAACAAATAAAATGAATAGCCCAAAGTCGGTACTAATGAAGATATACCAAACACTGAAGTCAATAAGCGAAGTTCATCTATCTTACAACCTTGTTTTTTCACATATCTTGTTTATTGAATATTCACATATCTATATTACATTTTCATCTTAACTACCATTCTTCTAAATCAACATTAAGTCAGTAAGCGAAGTTCATCTTGCTTTTTCTCTGTGTAAGAAAACTCAAATCATGTTTCTGACAAGACTTGCACATGTAAATTTGGTAAAACAGACATGCCATCTCAATTTGGGTCCACTACTCCTAGAGCTATTCATGCTACTCAATGAATCTAGATATGCATGCATGATAGCATGGGAATTAGCCTGAGTTCACTAAAATAAAGGTGTACTATAAGTGCGCTATAGGAACCCATTAGCTTGATTTGGAAGATTTATCAGTAGATTTCACATTACTAGGGAAGTTTGTAATAAGTGCTCCATTTAATTTGGCAATTTGACGTCATCTATTACAGATAACAACAAAAATACCCACAAACAACATTCTAAATAATTGATCATTGCAAATCACATGTCAATTCACGAACTATATACCATTATTAGTACGCCTAGATCCTAGATCCCACTGTCATCTCCGTTTTTGCTCAAGCCAAAATCCACTGCAACCGCAACCAACACACCACTGCCATCCCACCTGCAACCCCACCCAAACAAGGTAACACATCCCCACTGCCATCTCTGTTTTTGCTCAAGCCAAAACCCACCTCACAATAGCAATATTTATAAACATCATCCAAGCACATCACATAACACTAGCCGTAGCAGCATAACCATCACAGAGCAAGGGGAGGGATCAGGAAGTAGAGAGGAAAAGAGAGTAGCTACCTCAGTGCAACCATGTATGAACCACAACCATGGCGGCAGTAGCCTACCTCCACCATGCACGGACCAATAGCAACCCCAACAATTTCCCTCACCATGCTTCAACCTATCTTCAGTAGCTTCACAATATGCATGCAACAAGTAACCACATAAGAACTCAAACCAAGTAAGACTTAAAAACCAAAATCGAGTCCAATCCAAAATCGTCCGGGCCAGGGAGAGAGACACGGGGCGAGGGTCGGGCGAAGTGGCCACCGGCCGGAGGCCACACTAGCCGAAAGGCAATACGGAGAGAGAAGCGCCCAAGGGAGGCGGCCGACCACGGGAGGCAAAAGGCGCAGCGCGAAGACGGTGAGAACACGAGGGCGAGCCGAGCAGACTCTGACAAGGCTTGGTTGGAGCCAGTGAGGACCCAACGTGGGCGAGGCGAGAGGCGAGTCGGCAAAAGCGTTGGAGAACAAGGCGTAAAGGCGTCGTGATGGCAGCGCTGGTTGAGAGGTGGCGCTTGAGCACGGGCGACAGCGGCATGCGTGTCGGCTTCTGCAGCCGTTAGCGGTGGCGCTAGGAGACCGAGCGATGGCGAACCGAGGAGGAGGAGGAGGCGGTCTTGGAGGAGGAGGGCGGGCGCTTCGGGAGGAGGAAGGGGAGGAGGAGGCGGTGGCGGGTAGAATGAGGAGGAGGGGAGGCGATCAGGGATTGGAAATGTAGGGTTAGAGGAAAACAAGTGCGGCTGGAAAAAAAGAGGCGCGGACGAGAAAAAAGAGGCGCGACGGAAAGAAAAACGGGCGCGAGCGGAAAAAAAAGAGGGCGCGACGAAAAAAAAAGGCCCCGAGTGTTTGCGTTCCGATGCACCCGGGATTATATATATTTTCTCAAGTGTTATGAGAAACACTCGGGAAAGCTCTTTTTACCGAGTGTTTACTTCTTGTCCCGAGTGTCCTATGAAACACTCGGGATCTGTCCGAGTATTTTTGTTCAGACACTTGGGAAATACGTGTTTTCTGGTAGTGATAGTTGAAATATATAAGTATTAAATATACAAGCTATAAATTAAATCACGGGAGAGCTAATTTTTTGTTTTGTTTTCCTGGAATGTAAGATCATTGCTAGATGTAGGAAAATCTTTACATGCGCCTCCTTGCATGTTCGCTAACAAGTGACCGCCGACGATGGGCTAGCTCATGCGCGTATGAACGCATGGTCTCGCAACAACCGCCCCTATTCCAAATCGTGATACACACAGCCCACGTACGTACAAATGAACAGATCTTAGTATTATTTTTCTACGGAAGGAAGAAGAGGGCAGACAAGGTTCCAAAACGAAGCAGTTTAAGTAAACAGACGATCTCAAACGGAAGATCTCGACAATCAATTGTGCCTAGTTGTCCATCAAGACATGCTTCCCCCGGCATCACGGTGACCCAGCCTTCACCTAGCACTTTACAAAAGGAGAAGAGTAAAGCAGCATGCTTCTCCACCTTCCGTCCGTTACCTACAAAAGAAAACAAAAAGCTTGGTTGGGGAAATCAAAGTTGAGAAATAACATTATCCCAGTGCACCAGAACGCGTGAGCGAACGAGAACAAACCGTTGGAAATATGGATAACATTTTAATTCCAGATTTTATAATAGAGCAAAGATCACAAATAACTAGAGATGCATAATACGATACTATCAGCAGGCTACACAATGCACTTCTAAACATACTCAATACCATGATTATATCATAATATACTAGTCGTACACACAACTTACAGTATAGGTTGATGAAGAACTGGAAGCTGTGCATACTCGATGCAGTGCAGATTGTAGACGTCGTAGTGCAGCAAGCGGTCGCGCAGATACGCTACCCAGAAACCTTATTGATGCCCCATGCAGATGAACTCGAAGATACCGCTCACTCTTCTTCCCGGTGCACGCCGAGGAGAAGGGACGGTTTGGTTCAAAACAGCACAACCCTCCAGTACAAGAAAACAGTGAGGAAGAAGCAGAATAATTGGAATGGAAAAAGATCTCCCTTAGTCTGGACCTCTCGAAAACCTTTTAAGGGTTGAGTCAATTATTCTCTAGTAACTGCTTAATAAGAGCATCTACAATAGTTTGTTTCTTAACTTGTTACTAAGAGGAGAGAGAGTACTTAATCTAATAAAAAGAAACAAGTCTTCCAATGAATTGTTTCTTGAGCTTGTGTCTAAGACTTTAATTGCTACAAGTGTGCATGATTCTTGATAATCAATAATGAAGTACAACTTTGTGGCCTACATGTTTTAGCTCATTTATCATATCAATAATGAAGTCGAGTTGCACAAATGATCTGATAGATATTTTGCTTTAAGACAGTGGGACCCACAAAACGCGTTTTTAGGTAACAAGTGAGTCTCCAATAGAGTATTTGGTTGTTTCTTGTGTCTTGGTATTAACAATTTGATAGTTTCTTCATCTAGAAACAACCTCACCTTCTCTCCTCCACATCACCTAAATGCTGATGTGGCAACCCCTTAGTAACAGCTGACGTGGACTGTTGTAGATGCTCTAAAGCACACATTAGAACGCTGGTAACTGCTAATTAATAACCAATTAATAGTAATTAAGCAGAATTTATCATATCCTGATTACACGTTGGTCTTCAGCTTTGATCACGTTCTCGAAGAGAGGTCCAAAAGGATCTCCATACTAGGCCCAAGAGAAAGTCTAAGGAACACTTGATTTGAGAGAGAGAAATGCATGGTCAAAGAAAGAAAGGTGGACTTGGTTTCACGGTCGCAAATTACAAGTCATGTGATTGCCACGCGAATAAATGCACACGCGTGTGTATGTGCGTGTGACTTTTAGCTATAGTCCTTCTCATGTCACCTTATGATATGTATCACATGTATCAAGGTGTGGTAAGAACTTCACCTTATAAATTGTTCTCCCACTATTTGACCAGACATTATGAGACTAAATCATACATACTTTAAAATTTAGGAATGAATAGGTTTTACAAATAAAGGCCTAATTCTAGCACAAACCACATTCTATAAGACGATGCTGTGTTTCTAAAAAAAAAAGAAACAAAAGACGAGTATCTCAAAATTAAAAACAAAAATAAAAGACGAATGGGGAACGGGCACAGTACACACCTGCGTCATATATAGCTCCCCACAAATCCGCTCCGGCCTTTTATCCCCCACCGCGGAATCCATCGCAAAGAACAGGAAGCGTTCCGCGTTCCAGAATTAATCCCAGGCAAGCGTAGCGACGACCCCGTTGTCGTCTCCTCCTTCCCCGGGCACAAGCTGGTTACCGCCTATCCGGCCTAGCTTCTGCCCCTCCCTGTCTCCAACTCGGTGAGCGATCAAGATGGTGCTCTCCCACGGGGTGTCCGGCTCCGACGACTCCGTGCACTCCACCTTCGCCTCCCGCTACGTCCGCGCCTCCCTGCCCAGGCACGTAGATCGATTCTTGGGTGTCTGGCTTCTTTCGTTCGATCAATAGCATCTTGTTTCCTTGGAGCGATTAATTCAGATGGATGGGTGGATGCTTGATTTGCTGGTTACTGGTTAGGTTCCGGATGCCGGAGCAGTCGATCCCCAAGGAGGCGGCGTACCAGATCATCAACGACGAGCTGATGCTGGACGGGAACCCGCGGCTGAACCTGGCGTCCTTCGTCACCACGTGGATGGAGCCCGAGTGCGACAAGCTCATCCAGGCCTCCGTCAACAAGAACTACGTCGACATGGACGAGTACCCGGTCACCACCGAGCTACAGGTAATTAACAACATACATACATATGCGCGCCCGCACCGCCATCTTACTACTCGTAACTAGTACTTCATATGGTAGCTAATGAATCGGCCGGCTATTGGCGTTCTTTTAATTTAGGGAGCAGTAGTTGTAATTTCTACTGTTTCTGTTCTACTAGTCGCCAGCCCGCCACCCAAGTTAGCGTGGATCCCAGGTCTTGTGTGACTCGTGAGTCGTGGCATGCGCTTGATTATACTTTTTGTTTCCTTCGGACGGCGAGTTCCTGGTTTTTGATTCGCTCGTTCCAATGGGTTCAATGGTTGCTCGTTTTCCAGTTTCAAAAAAAAAAATGGTTGCTCGTTTCAGTAGGTTCAATGAATTTTCGTTGACCCTCACCCACTTGTCTAGTTTGTCCTCTGATGTTGTCTAGAAGATTGAAAACTAGTAGGAAGAATACAAAACGATAGTGTCCGAGTAAGCCATCACATGCGGGTTCGATTCTTGGCTCCCTCTCCTAGAGACAATAGTACGTGTGTGTGAGAGACTTTGATTGCTTTCAAGTTTCTGTAACCGTAGGCGTAACGGAAAGAAAGATCAGGTTGGTCCCTTCGAAGCGAGTGTGGGTTAGGCGCTCGAAGCGATGTGATAGAAATAAAAGTCATTACACCGTGACAGTTACGTCGACGCGTCGATTTCATCAACAAGGAAAAATAGAGAAACCAACGAGCCATGTCTTTCACTCTTTCGCCTGGTCCATTCTGTGAATTTGGACAAAATTCATGTGATGTACGAGTATAAATTTGTGGTTCTGGGAGGAGAATCGGTTTTTGTTGATCTGGACGAATGTCACATGGTGTGAACTTGTTTGTGGTCTGGGAGAAGAATCTCCTCATTATCAGGAGGTACGTACCGTCTACCTGGCCGCTACCTTTTCTTTCCCCTCGTTTGAAACCAAGAATATCACGGATGCAGAGTAGTACTACTAGTGTCGGCTTGCAGCCCAATGCCCATTGCTAATGGCTCGCAGGTCGCGGTCTGCCTGCTACTCATCACCGACCGCATCAGTCGAGGGCAAAGCCAACTTGCTCGGGCGCGCCAATAATCCCGTGACAGCGTGTCCTTATCCATCCTTTTTGCATGTTACCCCATGCGAAGGTACCTCAATAAATAACAGAGAACAAAATTTGGGTGGCTTCATCGCCCAACGAGACTTTCCTGTCGCTGTCCGCAAAGCAACAGTGGGAAAGGAAGAAGCACAGGTCACTTAATCTGTTGTTTAATCACCCAATTAGACCGTAAACATCGGTAAATAAGGGCATCTCTAATGTAAGGTGAGATGGCGCGGCCTAGTACTATTTTCTGCAATTTGTAGAACTAGTACTTGGTAGGTCTACAATTTAATAAAATATCATGCCACGAAGTACTCCGAAGGTGTGAGACCCCCCTCGATCGGAGAGGACGGTTGGATGGTGGGGCCTCTCCCCTAGGCCCTCCCCACCACATGTTTTTCCATCCCCCCCTAGTCCCCAACTCCCCATCACAACCATACTCCCACCACCGCACTACTCATTCCTTCTCACCACCGCACTAGATCCAATCCACCGCGCCACCACAACCGGACTCCCACCACCGCACTACTCATTCCTCCTCCTCTTCCTCCCCCCCCCCCTCTCTCTCCCACGAAGGAGTGGAATGAGATGAAGGAGGTAGAGATCTCGCGCTCTCCCGGTGGATGGATCTGGCGGTGGCACGCCTCCCGCGGCCTCCAGGTGGCCCTTCGAAGGCGAACGTCCAGTGGCAACGCCCTCCCCCCGACGAGCTGGATCCGGCGGTGGTGCTCGTCCCCGGCCTCCCGACGGTCGGATCCGGAGGCGCTGCCCCTTTTCCGTTTTCCCAGTGAGCTTATACGGCGGCAGTAGCCGGCGATGCATCCGACCGTTGGCAACAACGGCAACCACCAGTGTGGGCAGCGTGTTTTGTGTTGATTATACTTTTTGTCTGCTTCGGACGGCGAGTTCCTGGTTTGTGATTTGCTCGTTCCAATGGGTTCAATGGTTGCTCGTTTTCCAGTTTCAAACAGAAAAAAATGGTTGCTCGTTTCAGTAGGTTCAATGAATTTTCATTGGCCCACTTGTCTAGTTTGTCCTCTGATGTTGTCTAGAAGATTGAAAACTACTAGTAGGAAGAATACAAAACGATAGTGTGTCCGAGTAAGCCATCACATGCGGGTTCGATTCTTGGCTCCCTCTCCTAGAGACAATAGTACGTGATTGTGAGAGAGATGAATGACGAATCAAGTGTACTACTGCCTTTGATTGCTTTCAAGTTTCTGTAACCGTAGGCGTAACGGAAAGAAATATCTGGTTGGTCCCTTCGAAGCGAGTGTGGGTTAGGCGCTCGAAGTGATGTGATAGAAATACAAGTCATTACACCGTGACAGTTACGTCGACGCGTCGATTTCATAAACAAGGAAAAATAGAGAAACCAACGAGCCATGTCTCACTCTTTCGCCTAGTCCATTCTGTGAAGGATTAAGTACAAGTTTCGTTCCTCAATTTTTGTCTTAGTTTAGTTTTCGTTCTTCAACTGAAATACCAGATATAACACAACTTAAAGTATCAATACCGGACAAAAGAAGTCCTTCGATGCGTTCGAGAGCGGTTTTATCCGATGTAGCATCCACGCTGGCCATTGACTCGAGTCAGCCTTCCTTTTTTCTCACTTCATTCCCCATCCTATTTCTTCCCAATCTCTTATTTCTCTCCCTGGTGCTCTCGGTTCCAAGAGGCCGCCTCCTCGACCCCCACACCGCCGCTCTCATTTCTTGGCTGTCGTCGCCGCTGAGCCACGACGCCGACTCCCGACTTCTAGCCGCCTTTGGTTCCTGCGTTCCACGCCACAGCGCCACCACTTGCCGGCTCTGCCGGCCACCCAGTTGCGCCTCACCAGACCTCCTCCTCACCTCCTCGGCTCTCCCCTGCCTCTCGCCATCGCTGCATGCGCCGCTGGCCATGGCGTTGACTCCGTTCTGCGCGTCGCTATCGAGAAGGTGGAGTTTGATGACACGACCCATGATGAAGGTGGAGTTTGACGACGATTGGCGCCTCGCGGTGGCGGCGGCTTGCGGTGATGCATTCTTTGTTCTCGTCGGTGGCCACGGAGGGTCGGCGACGCAGCTGCGTGGCGATAGCGGCCTTGTAAGAGATCTAACGGCTGCGTCGTTCGCGGTGGCGACCATGACCCAGTAGCGTCACGGCCTACCATTGGCAGACGCGGTGGCGTCGAGGTTCTCCGAGGCCGGTGGCCTCATGCGACGACGAAGCGCCGAGGCGATTCTGGCGTTCACGATGTTCTACCAAGCGTCCCCGTTCTACCCGTTCGCGCATTTCACGGTGAACCAGGCGATCGTGGAGGCGTTCGAGGCCGTCGCTCGACGGTGCCTCCACATCATCGACTTCGACGTGTTGTACGGGTTCCAGTGGCCTTCCCCTCCACAGCCCACTGAAGATCTGACGTCCCAGATGGCTTCACTCACTCGACGGCTTCACCCAGGAGATGAAGTTTAGTTTTACTGTTACTTTTGTCATTCTCTCTTTTCAGTTGTAATTCCAATTCTACCATGGTGATTTCGGCCTGAACTCAAGTGGTATTAACTCAGTTAATGGAATGAAAAGGGGTCATCATTGATGCCAAATATATGTTCTTAGCTAGGGTTTAGTTGTTAGCTACGTTCCTCTTCTCTGCAAGTTCCCAATTCAGAAACCATATCCCCAAATCCTCGATTCTGAATATCGGTTCGTGATACGCCACCACGAACAGCTCCCACGACGGCAGCGACTGTGACGAGGCAGAAGTATCCCTGCAGATCCACTCTCTGAACCCGTCCATGGTGTTCTTGATTGAGAAAGACGAAGGTAGTACTTCGCCGTCGTGTTCGACTCCCTACGCGAGTGCCTCCCGGCCGACAACGCCGAGAGGCTCGCCATCGAGAGGAACCACCTCAGCAGAGAGATCACCAATGCAATGGCTTCCTGCATCATCCATCAACCTAGCATCAAATTGAGCATCACATTCTTCTCCTAATTCCAGGAACTCCCACCCCGCATGGGGTGAAGATGCTTGCTCTCGGCCACAAGTGAGTCTTCTTGTTGTCGAGGTGCCCATTTTGAGCCGCGTCTACCAGGAGAGCCGTGGCGGCCAGTCCGTCTCCTTGTTCACCAATGACACGAGCACTGCAAGACGGGAAGTGAGCCAGAGGAGCTGTCTGGGAGAGAGGCCGGCAGGAGTCATGCAGCCGAGGCCGAGGTTGAGCGCGCGGTGTAGCCGACGGCAGTAGAGGAGGAGGCGGCGTCGAGCCGGCGGTGCTAAGAGAGAGAAGGCGCCAGGAGGAGGCGGCGGCGCTAGGAGAGAGAAGGCGCTAGGAGGAGGCGGCGCCATGGAGGAAGAAGGGGGAGATTGGGGGAAGAATGGAAGAGCTAAGTAATATATTTTGACGTGGACGCCCCGAAGGATGCCACATCAGATCAAACCGCTTTGAAACGCACAGAAGGACTTCTTTTGTCCGGTATTGATACTTGGAGGATCGTTATATCCGGTATTTAAGTTGAGAGACGAAAATTAATCATCAGGTATAGTTAAGGGACGAATCATATACTTAATCCTTCTGTGAATTTGGACAAAATTCATGTGATGTACGAGTATAAATTTGTGATCCTGGGAGGAGAATCGGTTTTTGTTGATTTGGACCTATGTCACGTGGTGTGAACTTGTGGTCTACCTTTTCTTTCCCCTTGTTTGAAACCAAGAATATCACGGATGCAGAGTAGTACTACTAGTGTTGGCTTGGCTTGTAGCCCAATGCCAACAACCAGTGTGGGCAGCGTGTTTTGTGTTGTTTTTTAATTGTTGAGACCGGGCCTCAAGCTTGAGGCCCGCCCCATGCTAGGGCCGGTTTCATTTTTTTGCTGTAATGTAGGGGTCGACTCCGAAACTTCTCTCTCCAACTTAGGAACTTTTTATGTGGATACCCTCACAAATCTGGAGGAACAAGATTTCAAGTTGTACTCCGAGTCCAAGTTGTTCTTTTGCGATATTAAGCCACCTAGCTGCTCTGAGTGAAGAGGTATTTTTAGAAGAAAAAAACTGGAACATATAAGAACGATCATGCTTGCACAGCGCATGAAAAACGTTATCCGAGCGGTCAGCACTTTCGGTATAACGAATGAACGAGACTGTTTGTGGTGGGCTAATCATGTAAACACACCTGCCGTAGTACCAGACTCACCGGCCGAAGGAGCCGCATGTGCGAATCCCTAACTAGTTCTTTTATGTATTGTTTTTTCTAACATGTTGTAAACACTCTGTATAAAAATTCTTTGGAAAAAAGGGTTTTAGTTTCAGATTCTAAATTGAAAACTAATGTGAAATATGGGTTACTAACACGACCAATGGACTGGTCTTCTGAGCTGCTCTCGGGCGACTCAGGAGGTGCACCCTAGCCGCCGCGCTAGACCTCCCGCCGCCTCCCCGCTCTCGCCGCCGCCTCGCCATGCGCGGCGGCCGGGTCCTCCTCACTCACCTTACCCTTCCGGTCTCCTCTTCCATCCGGTCTCCTCTCCTTGGTTCTGGAGGTGCCTCGCCAATCCCGACGACTCTTTTGTTAGGATTAACCACGTCGCATGTTTAGTTCAACTGTGTGTACGTGTCACATTTTCAGTCGCGCGTATTGTTTCACGGCGAGGTCGGTAGCACGTTTGTATGTAACGTGAATATTGGTCGGTAGTTGTTAGTTGATTGATGTTAGTTTGTTAACAGCCGATTGCACGTAGTTGTTGATGGCTGTTAGTTTGTTAGCAGTCGATTGCTCTCGGGTGCATGTAAACAAGATAAAAGGAGGATACTAGAAAACAGAAAAACGCTGAGATTGTTGCAGCGGCAAAACATCTTTGTCTCTCCCCCTTCGTTGTCTCTATCCTGCGTTGTCTCTCTCCTGAGTTGTTCACTTCATTCAGGTGCTCGCGTGCGACTACAAGTGGTATCAGAGCCTCGTTGCTCTCGTACCTGTGAGGATGTCGCAAGATGGCTCGAGGTTGCCTCAGAAGACCAAATCGCCAGAGCGTCCTTAGACCCACGATAACAGCGGCGGCGGCAATGGCCGCGAGCTGGTTGTATCGAGGGTGGTGAGGGAGTCGGGGGGCTCGGCGCAGTACTCGATGCTGACGCGAACCAACTACGGAGATTGGGCTCTCATGACGGTGGTCATGATGCAGGCGTGAGGCCTGTGGGATGTAGTCGAGAATGGCGACGCTACCTTCCATGAGGATCGTATGGCGCTGGATGCGATTCTTCGAGCAGTGCCACCAGAGATGCTCTCTAAGCTCACCATCAAGGAGAGCGCCAAGGAGGCATGGAATGTCATCAAAACCATGCGCATGGACGTAGCACGCGTGCGCAATGTAAGGACTCGAAATTAACTCTCCTAAATCCTTTGTGCATTCCACTCTAGTCCCATGATCAGTAGCTAGAGTACACAGTTAAACAAAATGATAACAAATCTATATCATGCATTTAATAAATAATAAACAGAGTTTTATTACCAGAAAGGCTTACGAGCTAACAACGATGAACACAGCGGAAGACGAAGTAAAAGTAGTAGAGTCCAGCTAATCCGCCACAGGCAATCGACTAGGGTAGCGGCCTAATAGTCGTGATCTTCAGCAGTTGCGAGGTCCTTTTCCTCTGATCAACAATTTATTAAGCACGGTGAGTACAAATGAATGTACTCCGTAAGTTACACCCAATAATAGATTATAATGCATGAGAGTATAACAACGGATTGCTTATAGGGTTTATTTTGCATAAAGCGATATTTTCTTTAAATACTTGTACTAAGTTCCAAAGCAGATATTCTATAACTCAAATTCATTTTCTAAATTCTCAGTTTTATAGTCAGATAACATTTACACAAGAATGGTGAAGGGTATCTTTCTATCACATGGCTACCCGCCCAATTTTCTATTTGGATAGAAATCCAAAATCATTTAACAAGTTTTTGAAAACAAAACCAAAATCTAACTTGAAGTGGCTTTGCTAGCATGTCTATAACCGTGGACACATCTATTCGAATAGTTTTACACTCTGCAGAGGTTGTACAGCTTTACCCACACGACACGACTTGTCTAGTTTGTTTGGTATCCGTTGATATCACTGCTCACTACCTTAGGTAAGCGATCTAGAGCACGTGACAAGGCCTTTACAATGCGTCATCTCACCGTAGTCCCGTCTCGCTAAGATTTCACCCCTTTTGGATGGAAACCCGCCGGGTTCATGCCCCCTCTTGCGCCAGGTGGGAATATATAAAACTAGGTCATAAAAGACATCCACGCAACCGGATGGCACGACCATGGTGAAACGTTGCAAATTAGTTAGCCAGATCCTCCCCACTTTGGACATGTGGTTGTACGATAGGGCGTAACAAGATGCGGCTCGAAGACCGGTCCTTAACTGACTTGGGCGACTTTCCAAAAGAACCCCTGGGTCTCAACCCATGTCCGGATTGAGCCCATGCATAAATCTACACCCACCAAACATCCATTTCGCCAAAGTCCAAACCAATTTTCATTTTGTTTTGCTTTTCGAAAATCATTTGTAAAAGTCCTATGGTAAACCAATACCATAGGAGCAATTAAATCATATTTGAATATTTGGCTAAATTCCCCTAAATTCAATATTTTTTGTCTAAGCATAAAGTTTTTTTTAATCAAGAGCATCTTGTTAACACTATTGTATTAACAAGAGTTTTATCTAGGGCGATAATGTATGATGGATTAATGTTCAAGAATTGTCAATTTCAAGGTCAGTAGGTCAATCTCCAATATTGTATTCCTATAGTCCAACTTCCAGTAATCCAATATCCATAAATTATTTCTCTCTATAATCCGACAATGTCCGTCCATTCTCCAACAATATTCTATTTCTACAATCCAACATCCGATAATAATATATCTCTATTGTCCAACAGTCATTTATACCTATTATCCAACAATCATGTAAGGCTATAGTCCAATAATCATTTAGTCATATAGTTCAATATTCAACAACCATCCACTCCTACAATCTAACATTAATATAATCCGATAATCCAATATAACCAATTATTCCCTCTAATCCCACAAAGTTTTATACATACTGCTTGATTCAACTAATCCACAAAAGTTTAACATCATGATTTGCTAATCCTATCATCATGTATTCATATAATCCAATATCTAATAATCACGTGATTCTATAATTCAATATCCATCCATAATGTATATCTACAATCCCATGTTCATCAATTATGTAATCCTATAATTCCATCTCCGATAATCCGAGGTCCAATAATAATATATGTATCTATAATTCAATATCAACAATAATCAAATTCTATAACCCAATATCCAACAATCGTGTAGTTCTATAATTCATATTCGCCAATAGTCTAATATCAATAATTACCTATTTACGTAGTTCAACATTCATTAATCCGATATCCATCAACATTCCTTCTTTATCATTAAACATCTATCTACAATCTACTTTTATTAGCCAAACATCAAATTCTAACTCCAGACTATATATTGTATTCGAAAATATTCTCCATACCACCTCTCTTGACAATTATCGGTCATAGAAGGGAATTGGGAATAACTAGAAAGCTTAAAACGGGAATTTAGATTACTTGAATATAAATACGCATGCAATAATAATTTAAAATAGAATTTAAATAATTTAAAATAATGTGATTCAAATATGATCAAAGGATATAACTTGCCTTGCTTATTTAGTTGTTATTCTTAAACGCGTCAGAATCTGATTCTTCGAATACTTTAGGTTTCCTCAGAGTCGTCGAAATCTATACGCAAAAACAAACCAAATCCAAATATATTCAAATGAAAGGAAACACTTTGGATGAAAATAAACATATATAGCAACATCTTGAAAGATGGAAGTATTCCAGATGAAACTAATCTTACCTAGTAGGGTTGATGAAGGAAATTCTTCAGACGAGGTATATATCCAAAGGAAGTTGATGAAAGAAATACTGAAGACGAAAGTACAATCAAGTAAGCTGATGAAGGAAATACTACAGTTAAAAGTAGATAAATCTAACAAGGGAATAAAGAATGTTCACAGGAACGTGAGGCTAGATAGGAGAGATTACCTGGTTAGGTAATGCTCTCAGATTTGTTTTTGGATCAAGACTGGTTCTGCTATTGAGAACAGATGATACCTAGAACCTAGACGATGTTGTTTTCCTTAACAGGTCACCTAGTACTCATAAGTACTCTCTCTAGGTATTCTATGTATACATCTACGATGATCATACAGTCAAAATCAATCGTCTTATACGATAGTATGCACATCTATTATCTACGGTTGCAAATGCTAATAGCACATTTATACACTGAGGTTAACT
This sequence comes from Phyllostachys edulis, assembly GCA_036346405.1. Taxonomy (NCBI): domain Eukaryota; kingdom Viridiplantae; phylum Streptophyta; class Magnoliopsida; order Poales; family Poaceae; genus Phyllostachys; species Phyllostachys edulis. The sequence goes on along the minus strand of CM070549.1, from coordinate 18,298,069 downwards.
AACTATTTAACCTACTAACATCCTCATACAAAGACAACTAATTAACTTATTACATGCCCTTCAGTTTAACCTTTCTACTAATCCTTATTTAATACTACTAGTCCACCCTTATTAACTAACCATCTTCTAAAATGGAAAAAAGGTTCACAGTCAATGACCACTATCTAACATTTAAATATCTAACTTGGCTACTTTATCCTACTCATTGTAGCTGAGCATCTTAATCAGAGGGGGATCTGTGTCAGCTACTCATGACTCAACTTTGCATTAAACAGATAATACCCTACTGTTTATATGCAATTAACACCAATTAATCCTTAATTACCTCACTGACTAACCTGCTAATTGACTTCCTAATTAACATCAAAGGGCTCACTGCCAGACAAACAAACACAAGTACCACAATCAGAGAGACTCGAGCTGGGGGAGGAGGAGCAGAGGAGCTAAGGGGGCAGCTCGGCACGCTCGGGGCGGCGCTGGTCGCCGGCGGGTAGGCGGTCGACGGCGGCCATGGTGAGCAGAACGGGACCGGCCGAGGAGGCGAAGGTGGCCGGCGCTGTGGTGCTCAGGAGTGGTGGCCGAGGCGGATTCGGGCAGGCTTCGCCGGCGGGGGCGGGTGCTTTGTGACGGCGGTGCGGTTGAGACAGGACGACGGCGGCGGTGGCAGCTGCCATGCGCGGTGGTGACGGCGTCCGGGGCGAGGTGGCCGATGAAGATGCGCTGCAGGAGCGGGCGCGCGGGCGGCAATGGCGACTCGGCGGCGGCGTCCGGAAGTAGGCGGAGGCCGAGGAAAGGGCTGGGGACAGCACGGGCCTGTGACGGAGGAGGGCGTGTGCGACGGCGCTCTTGGTGGAAGAGGAGAGCTCCGGTGGAGATGGGAAAAAGATTGGGGAGAGGAATGGCCAGGCGGGGAGGGAGACGAGCTCAGGCAGCTTTTGTAGGTCGAGTGGCGGAGGGAGCGAGAGGACCGGCGGCATGGGCGAAGGTGCTGCGGTGGGGAACATGCAAGGGCAGAGCGGGGGCGTGTGGCGGTGGAGCCTGCCGATGGGCTCCGCTTAACAGTGGGAGGGGAAGAGCTGCGGAGGAAATGGCGCGGGCCGCGCGCAAGGAGGAGTCGGGCCGGGCAAGTTGGGCCGCGGAAGGAAAACAGTGGATGGGCTGAAGGAAATTCGGTCCAGATTCAATATCTGAATTTTGATTGATTCTCCAATTTCAAAAATATCAGTTAATTCAATTTAGCCATAGAAAATAGAAAATAAAGTCCAAAAATTATGAAAAAAAATTCATAGAAATTTCCTAAGATATTTTGGACGTAGATAAAATATTTTCAACTTAACATTGGTATTTAATTTTGCAAATAAATTATTTTGGCTTTATCAAAAATAGGAAAAAGCTTTTTAAAATCTCAGAAAATTCCGAAAACTTAAGGAAAATAATTAAAATTTTGTTTTAACTTTAAATCCAACAAAAATCCAGATAACTCAATATATTATATTGAAAGGAAAGGCATTAAAAATATTTTAAAACTCATAAAATCCATTGAAACCCTTGTTGACTTGGACACGTTGTCCGTGGAGGAACTGACCGGGTGACTCAAGGCCACTGAGGAGCGTCTCGACCTTGGCGACACTGGCCGCTTCGGGAGCTGCCTGCTTCTCACCGAGGAGGAATGGCTCACGCGTATGAAGAAGCGCAAGCAAGGTGAGAACTCCTCCGGCGGCGGAAAGCCGGCTGGAGACAAGGCCGGCGATGGCGGTGGCGATAAGCGACGCTACAAGCACCACAAAAAGGGCGGTGGCAAGGACGCCGCGTCTAGCGGCGGTAAGGTCGACACATCTAATAGTAGAAAGGGCAAGTGCTACAACTGCGGCTTCTACAGGCACTTTGCTTGTGAATGCCGTAAGTCGCGTCACGAGCACAAGGAGGAGGCCAACCTGTTGTGTGCTCAGGAGGAGCAACCGACGCTTCTCATGGTCGAGCAATGTGAGCTCGTGCAAGCTGCTGACGGCGAGCAACAGGGAGCGGTCTTCCTCAACAAAAAGAAAGTATTCCCGGTGGACGCTAGCAGCGACATGTGGTACCTCGACACTAGCATCAGTAACCACATGACCAGCAACTGGTCGACGCTCACGTCGCTCGATGAAACGGTGAATGGCACTGTAAAGTTCGCGATGACACGGTGGTAGAGATTTGCGGCAAAGGCGCTGTGATGTTCCAGTGCAAGAACTAGGAGAACTTTGTGCTCATTGAGGTGTACTTCATACCACAGCTCAGAAGCAACATCATTAACCTCAAACAGCTCGACGAGAGCGGCTGCAAGATCGTCATCAAGGGTGGGGAGATGTGCATCTTAGATCGCGAGCGGCTACTACTGGCTCGAGTGTTGCGGTCCAAGAACAGGCTATACACATTGGCCCTGAACCTGATCGCACCAGTGTATCTACTGGCAAAAGCAGACGACGTGGTGTGGCCTGGCATGAACGCTATGGCCACCCGCACTTCCGCGCGCTGCATGATCTCACCACCAAGAAAATGGTGGATGGCGTGCCTATGATCGATCGCGTGGAGCAATTCTGCGACGGCTGCGCACTTGGCAAGCAGCACCGGGCTCTGTTCCCTTAGGCTTCGCCTTACTATGCCGAGCGTGGACTGGAGCTGGTGCATGGCGATCTATGTGGCCCCATCACACCTGCTACACCGAGCGGTAATCAGTATTTTTTTGCTGATCGTGGATGATCACAACAGGTACATGTCGGTGGAGATGCTGAGGACAAAGGACGAGGTGTTTAGGTTCTTTCGCAAGATCAAGGCGCTGGCTGAGAACGAAGCCTTCCCGCCTTCTTCCATCCTCTCTGTATTGGGTGTCGTCTGCTGAGAAGATCCCACCCTGCTGTTGTCCAAGGCCAGTAGTTGATGAGGCCCAAAGAGTTTGGGCGCTCAATTGTTGGATTGCTATCCTGAGGTGCAGGTCGACTATTGTGGATGCCCCTTTGTCAAACAGCCGATTTGGACCTAGAGACGGGCCACCGCCCACATCTCTGTGGGAGGAGAAGAGGAGTCGGCGCTTCCGTCTCTTTCGCGCGCCGTCCGCCGCCGTCGTCAAGCGGAGGGTCGTTTCCCTCACCCTTTACATTCTAAAGGCTTGATGGTCTCCTGGTTTGGGTGGAGTGCTTCTCGTGGCTCTTCAGCCGCGGCGGAGCTTTGGTTCTCCTGGCTTTTGCTTCTAATCTTCTATCTCGAGCATTGTGCTTTGGTTAGCTTTTGCATCGCTAGGTCGACTTTTGGAAACTTCAGCGCGTTAGGTGGTGAGGGAGTCATCTTTTCTTTTGGCCACGTTGTGTGGCTCGGGTACGTAAGAGTCGATCGGTGCTTGTTGTGGCTAGTTGGTGTAGCCCTAGCTTGCGCGTTAGGTTGCTTCGCCAGGTGTTCAGAGGGGTCCATTCCTCGTCTATGTTGTCATTGGGCGATGGCTGTATCTTTTTTCCTCTGTTTTCTCCTAGTTTATTAATACAATGGGCATCTCTCCTGCCTTTGCTTTTAAAAAAAAGTGAAATATGGGTTCGTTAAGCATACCAGTTAAAAATATTTGGGTGAGAGTATTAAGTACTCATTGTAAATTCCCCCTCAAAGATTGATAGTTAGAATCTCATTTAAGTTACTCAAATATACAAAGTTAAAAACTGAAACTCAAAGGTTTGGATTTTAAACAGTTATCTGAAATTTGAAATATCAAAGTAAAGTTGTTGGGTATCAGAACTACTGCAAGTATGCACGCCATTTCTCCGTACAAAATTTATGTTTATTCTGCTCCATTTGTACTTTAAAGCAGACGGTAACTAGAAAACACTAGGAAAATTTTCACTGTTCTACTGTATAAACACATTGATAGAAATCCCATGATTGCTGATTGAATAAAACTTTCGCCCAATTGTGTTTTGTAGAACCGATGCGTGAACATTATCGCGCATCTCTTCAATGCTCCTCTCGGGGATTCGGAAACGGCCGTCGGAGTCGGCACCGTCGGCTCGTCCGAGGCCATCATGCTCGCCGGGCTGGCCTTCAAGAGACGGTGGCAGAACAAGATGAAGGCCGCCGGCAAGCCCTGCGACAAGCCCAACATTGTCACCGGCGCCAATGTCCAGGTAAGCAGATCACAATCTCCGTAACCACATCAGCATCCACACATAATTAACCCGGTGGTGCATTACTTCACCAGCTTGACTGGATCGATCGAAAAAAATGCAGGTTTGCTGGGAGAAGTTCGCTCGCTACTTCGAGGTGGAGCTCAAGGAAGTGAAGCTGCGTGACGGCTACTACGTCATGGACCCCGAGAAGGCCGTGGAGCTGGTCGACGAGAACACCATCTGCGTCGCGGCCATCCTCGGCTCGACGTTGAACGGGGAGTTCGAGGACGTCAAGATGCTCAACGATCTCCTCACCAAGAAGAACGCGGAAACTGGGTAACGAAGCATTCTTCCATTGCTAGTGCACGCACAAACATTTCGGTGTATGCTGATGCACAATTCTTATGGAATTGGATTGAACGTGCAGCTGGGACACGCCGATCCATGTCGACGCGGCGAGCGGCGGGTTCATCGCGCCGTTCCTGTACCCGGACCTGGAGTGGGATTTCCGGCTGCCGCTCGTGAAGAGCATCAATGTCAGTGGGCACAAGTACGGGCTCGTCTACGCCGGGATCGGGTGGTGCATCTGGAGGAGCAAGGAGGACCTGCCGGAGGAGCTCATCTTCCACATCAACTACCTTGGCGCTGACCAGCCCACCTTCACCCTCAACTTCTCCAAAGGTGCCATTCTTTCGCGCGCATATGTAGCCTTCTTTGCTTATTACTTTCTCGTCCATTTTGATGCATACTTCGGGTTGGCTAATCTGCTTGAATCTTGATGCACACTTCCAGGTTCCAGCCAAGTTATTGCACAATATTACCAGCTGATCCGCCTTGGTTTCGAGGTAAAATGCATCAGCTCATTGTTTTTCTTTCAGAAAATTGATTATATGCAATCGAATAACTTTCTTCTTCCAGATATGTCATTGAATAACTTCTTATTTTACAATATAACATCGTCTTCCAATTTTTCTTCACAGTATGCCATTATCTTGTTGTCCAAACCCATCTGTTAACCTTGTTAGTTTTTTTCTTTTCTAAAATGGCAAAAATGCCCCTACCTTCTCTCTTTCCCCATCTTCTCTCTTCCTCCGACACTGTTTTCCTTCGGCAAGGAAGAACAGTGGATGGCATTGCCATGGCCAGCGACGAGCTATGGTAATTCTTAGGCCAAGATAGTCTGAGCATGCACGTAGAACGCGGAGTGTGGAAGCCAGGAGTGGTGCGGTTTGGACTGGGGAGGTCGGAGGTGGCCGGAACGGCGGGCGGCGGCCGCGGCAGATGCAAAACAAGGGAGGCCGGCGGCGATGGTTCCGGCAGTCAATCCGGCCAGGCAAGTGGTCGAGGAGCATCTAAGTGTTGAGGTGGTTCTTGTGTCGTTGATGGCGCGGCCAGGGGATGGTCGAGGCAGCCTGGCAACGTTGGCGGCGCCATGGGGCCGGCGAGCTCAACGGCGGCGGCTCTTCAACGACAATGCCGGTGAAAGGAGGGGTCTCTGGGCATCAGTGGGCCACGACGGGGTCGATGGTGTGCTATGTCTGGACGGAGGAGACGGCCTGCAGTGGTCTGTCACCGTGCAAGGCGTGCGCTGCGGTGTTGTGGGTGGAGTTGAAGAAGAGGAAGGGGTGGAATGGGGTCATGTTGAGGTGGTAAGGATTGGTGGGGGATCAATTTTGGAAGAACAAGTGTTGTGGTTGATGTCTGATATGGCCGCTTAGCTCCAGATCTGATTCCTGAAGAAACGAGAAAAGAGAACAAGGGCGGAGAGAGCAGGAGGAGGAGGATGATTGGATGAAGAGAACGGGTCCCACATCCAGAGATAGAGAATGATGAGAGAATGGCATGTGTGGCTTGGCTGTTACATGTTCACGAGGGTAAAATGGTCTTTGCATTTGTTATCGGCAAGCAACTGCCGTGTTAGTTGACGGCAATGATATATATTGGGAAGGAGTTATTCAATGGTATATTGTGAATAAAAGACTTATTTGAGGGCATGTAAATCAATTTTCTCTTTTCTATTAGACAAATCATGAGCAGCACTACTGGCTAGTTAAAAGTTAGCCCGTTGTGTGATACTGGTTAAAAGTTAGCACATTGTTTTAACATTTCTGACTTGTAAGGCCATGATTTCTGTGAAAACACACCTTCTAAGTTCTAGTGTGTGTGTTTTTGGTGCAATGCAGGGGTACAAGAACATAATGGAGAACTGCCAGGAGAACGCGATGGTGCTGAAGCAGGGGCTGGAGAGTACGGGGCGGTTCAACATCGTGTCCAAGGACAACGGCGTGCCGCTGGTGGCTTTCTCCCTCAAGGACAGCAGCCGGCACAATGAGTTCGAGATCTCCGACTTCCTGCGACGCTTCGGCTGGATCGTGCCGGCCTACACCATGCCCCCCGACGCGCAGCACGTGACGGTGCTCCGCGTTGTCATCCGCGAGGACTTCAGCCGCACCCTCGCCGAGCGCCTCGTGCTCGACATCGGCAAGGTGCTGCACGAGCTCGACTCGCTCCCCGCCCGCGCCCCCTCGCCGCCCAACGGCGACGCCGCCGCCGCCGCGGCGAGCGAGAGGGACATGGAGAGGCAGCGCGAGGTGATCTCCCTCTGGAAGAGGGCCGTGCTGGCCAAGAAGAAGACCAACGGCGTCTGCTAAGCAACGCATGCATGGGGGCGCTGCCTGCTAGCTACCGCTCTGGGTAAAAGTTATGTTGTTTTTGTGATTTGATTTCCGTATTAAGGTTGCTTCTGTCCAAGTTAATTTTTAGAGGACCGAATAGCTCCGCCTCCATATGAAGTACGAGTATATTCTTGTACGTGCTAAACACCAGTACTCTATGTACTTGCATATTGGTGTGTGACAGTGACGCTCCTTGATCCGTGTATTTTAATTCACTCGATTCAATCGAATCAACACTGTGTTTGTATACTTATCAGTCGATAACTAGATATTGTCTTATCTTGCGTGATTGCATATAAACTGTGCCAAACGAGATTGAAGAGCTGCTCGTTGTACTTGTACGCCATGCATGATAACACGGATCACGTCACTTACGAGGGGGAACGAAAGGCCACGCACGGTGGCAGGCGGCAGCGACGGCGAGATGTGCGAGCGGCGCGGCAAAATCGGCAGGAGCACGCGCGAGATCGGAGGGCGCGGCGTGTCCCGACTCCCGACTCCTGAGCAGAGCGGTGGAGGAGACGACAGGCCCGCGACCGTGGCGGTGGCGTCCAACTCTTCCCGGTCCGCTTAGCCGAATGGACGTGGGACCTCGCCAGCACGAGCCCGAAGGCCGAAACGTCGTGTGTCTGGCGTTCGGCTGGCAAATTTCGTTGCACGGCCCATCGTAACACAGACCACACCGCCCTCTGTTTTTCTGCACGGTCCCACATGACCCGCCCCAAGCTGGCCGTTCTTTTCTTCGCTTTTCTTTTCGTTTTCGTGCAGACACAGTATGCTGTATTCGAACACTGCCGCTGCCCGTTGGGTCAGCGGCAGCCGACCTCGAATGCTTACGCGTTGCGTACCGTGCTATAGTAAGATAGCCAGTGACTGTGAGATAAAGGCACCATGCTAAGGTCCACGTTTCACCTTTCTTGGGCACAAGATACGCTTGGAACGTGCATATGTCCTCGTTAAAAGGACACCTGTACACTCCCTGTCAAAAGAACGACCTTTTATCCGAGGAAGAACACGTATCTACCTTTGACAATCACAGTACAGACGCCCTTTTAAGTCACAAGGCAAAGAAAGCGTCAAAACTCCGCTCCAAAGAAGAAACGATCCAGTCCAGGCATCCAGCTAGGCCGTGCTTCTACAACCACAACAACATCAAACTTGTCGATCACAATTGATAGTCGCTTTCACCGACACGAAGCCCCATTTAAGGATGCCTAATCCCAATCAAACAGCAGCGCACGGCGCCATCCCCTATTGTCCGATTCGCTATCCCGGCTGCGGCAAAACTCTGCTCCAAAGAAGAAACGACACAGAGTCCATGCATCCAGCTAGACCGTGCTTCTACAACCGCAACAACATCGAACTTGTCGATCACAACTTAGTCGCTTTCGCCGAGACGAAGCCTCATTTAAGGTTGCCTAATGCCCTAATCCCAATCAAACAGCAGCAACAGCAGCGCACGGCGCCATCCCCTATTTTCCGATTTGTTATCCCGACTGCGGCAAAACTCTGCTCCGAAGAAGAAACCACAGAGTCCAGACATCCAGCTAGACCGTGCTTCTACAACCGTAACAACATCAAACTTGCCGATCACAACTGATAGTCGCTTTCGCCGAAACGAAGCCCCATTTAAAGATGCCTAATCCCAATCAAGCAGCAGCAGCAGCGCACGGCGTCATCCCCTCTTTTCCGATTTGTTATCCCGGCTGCGGCCAGCATGCATCGCCATCTTTCTCCCCAACCGATGGCTACGTGTTCCTCCATGTGGTGCGGGGCTCTCGCTTCGGTTCTACGAAACGCCCCGTGCGCAGCTAAAGGAGCTCGGCTCAGGCGACGGGTTCTTACCCCCACCCACGACGAAAATTGCAGCCCACTTGGTGCGCCCAGGCGTCATCAGTCCACCACTGCCTTCTTCAAGTCTCGCGGGTTCGGATTCCCTAGAGTTTATCCGACTCCACCCAGTGAATTTACTCTTGATCGTAGCGGTTTGCTTCACATCGTACGCTAGGAAATCGTTGGAGGATGTTTTTAAAAGAAAAACACCGACAAAAGGTTGTATTAACATGTATGAGCAATTCAAAGTGTTGAATTTCGGAAATACACAACATAAATTGGGTGAAATCCACAGAGATGGAGTTGGGGGTAAATCCGGAGGATCCGGACCAGGCCTTAATTATATTTTTGCTTAGTTAGAGAAAAAGGGCAGTATCCACTTTTTCCTTGCACAAAAAGTAGTTAGTAGGGGAGAGAGCTGATTCCCTCTTGTCTATAGGTGTTGCTTTCTGCAAGATTTCAGTTAGTTTTCAGTGATCACCTTTACTTAATTGACTTTGGCTAACAATTCATAATATATTATTGCAAAGTAGTAATGGGACAATTGGGATGATTAAAAAAGGTGGCTCACTTTAGAAAGGATTTTATCATCTGGGCGGGAATATTAAGATGGCTGGGGCCTCATCAGGACATGTACAATGGTATAGACAGACGTTGTCTATAACAACTATCCATGTCACTTGTAAACAGCACTAAAGACAGCTCATACAATGGTATAGACTGCTGCTGTCTTTTTAGTTGTCTCTATAGAACACACAATCTTTTAATGCTTTTCTTGTTTCTTGTACTATAGTCGACTACAGGATTGTAGAAAACATCTTTCTCTCTCTTCATTCTCTTTCATCCACGTCAGCAAAAATCCTACGTGTCAATGGTTATAGACGGCTGACATAAACCCATTGTACATGATCTCAGGAACCGGCCGTCCGTCAGTTGGGTCGGATCAGGCATCAACTCCTGCCGATTGTAAGTGACATTGAGCCGCTGGATTGGAGGGAAAGGAAATGTAGACGTCTCCGCGGTTCCAAGCACCACATAGAGGTGTCAAATCCCATCAGGCTAGGTATAGTATGATCTCCTAAGCATGTATCTCTTTCAGCCGGGTGCAGTGCAGTGCAGATCGATACTAGTCCCTTTTCCCCAATAATCGAAAATGTGATAAAGCATGCGGTTTAGAAGCTAATTAAGAGCTAGCTGCTAGCTTCCTAGATGGACCGCTGGGTTTTCCCATAAAGAAGAAAGGTCAAACAGATGAGGGGGGCTTTCGATTTCAGGGTTTCTTTTGAGAGAGGGATTCGAGGATTATCTCTACCCATGTATCACATCAAAGGTTTGCGTGCATACGCTTGTAACTCTACGTGTACTTCTTATATGTGTAACCATAACAAGAAAAATGTATACATATCTGGCGTAAACCACCAACTCTATGTAAATGTGCAAATCATGCTGGTTCCAGTGCAAAATTGACATAAAATCCGCATTTGTACAATATCCCGGCCCATTTTTTTAGGCTAGCTCCACCTTCAATTAGTTAGGAATGAAAAGGAGTGAAAAGTATATACAAGCCCAAAAGCTAACAAGACTATTGCAATCCGTTTGTTCATGTCCATACTAGAATTTGGCTCATGCTTACCACCAAAGTTAACTTGTGAAGAGGCAAAGCCGCAAAGCGTCAGGTGCCTGCACTGCATGTACACTACTACACATGTGTGGGGTGGTTAGGTGAGTTAGGTACCGAACTATTTTTATTAATTAACCTTATTTAATTTTTATTTTAAAGTTAACATTCGGCGAACTTTATTTCTAATTTTGACCTCTTTAGTTACGCCACCACTTGTGACGTGATAAAACAATATTGTCACGCTATAGAATAAGTCCCGAAAATAGCACTTTTGATCACGCCACCAAACCACACTGTCACCGTCACGCCATGGGTGGTGGCGTGACAAGAGCTCCCCCGGATATGTGCTGACGTGACAGTATTATTTTGTCACGTCACAGGTGGTGGCGTGACCCAAGGGTCAGAATTGGAAATAAAATTCGCGGAGGTTAACTTTAAAATAAAATTAATAAAAGAGTTAATTAATAAAAAAAATTCGTTAGGTACCACTCCTTTGCATGATTTGAGTAATACCGAGTTCTGGCTGCTTGTACAATCTACAATCCACAGTCATTTTCTGACGCGTTGAAATATATATACCTTTCGGTTCCAGCAAGAACTGACAGGCGTATCGTATCCTATCTGACACGTACTAGGCATCTAAGTATCTGACAGCAAACCAAACTCGAAGACATACAGGGCTGCAAGTTCATACGCACCAGTAGAAAGACATGAACGCCGTACTACTGCATCAGAAATTATTTGAGCCGATGGGTCGAGAGACGGCTAAAAAGTGGCCGGCTATATGCCTATGCCTGCGTTTCATCACTCCTTTACAGTACTAGACTGGTATAGCTTGATATCAAACGATGTTACATACGTACGTAACTATGATCGATTCCACTGGTCTGAAACTATGATTATTTCGCCAAAAAAAATGAACACTATGCAACGGAGATGAGATACTTGAGCTATGTACTCTCGAGCTCATATATATACCCATTTAACACCTACGTACTTACATGCATATGTGTAAGTTAATTTGAGTGTACATGCATACATGACACTGGAGCCACGTGCTATGGTATAGTCCGTGTGTCGACTGTGTTGTTACCAGGAACCTTTAAAACCTCGTGTCATCCATCATTCATCAGGTGTTACGAAATTTCGCAAAGGGGGATCTCGCGATCACGCGTGTATCAATTCAACAGCTCCATCTTCCGCGACTTAGCTGTCACTTTAGCCTGCCTGCCTGCTGAGATCATGTTCAAAGATGTTAGGCAGGAAAGAACCGACCGTGAAACCACAGTTCAGGCTGATTATGTCACCTTGCAGGATCAGGGCGCCACCTTATAGAAGAAGATTCGACAGTTATCATCGCTTCGTTTTACGATATTCACGTCACTTGTGCACCGTTAGTTCTTCTGTGTATGAATTTAGTTATTCTTCTAGATCTCTGCTGCTATTTTTCAAATGCTTGGGTTAACAATGTCCAAAAGAATTCCAAATGCGAGAAAAAGAGGTTACATGTTCTATGTTCTGTCTCGATCATTCGAGACTGCACACGTGAGAATCTGCTTACTGTGTAAAGGCCTGACGCCAGATCAGTCTAAAGTATGTGCCGTTTGTTCAAGTACGGTGCGAAACCTTACCGTGGAAATGAAAAAGGCATAGCTAACCAGATCTAACCGCCAGTGGCGACGACCAAGACCAGAGATCTGGCGGCCAACAGGGATGTCGACGGCCAGAGGCAGCGGATCCGGTCGTCACGGCGAATGAGGAGCCACTGGCGCTAGGCGCGATGGGGAGGCTGAAGCAGTGGATGATGTTGGAGATATGACTGGGAGACAATCATAAAGATAAAGATGATTATATTTCGTTATGTTTATAATTTATTGGATAATATGTTATCTTGTTTCAAGAATAATATCGTTAATATTTATTATCAAGTATACGGTTTGATTATGAAACTCTATATTTCCGTGATGATTATTCTTAAACGTTCCCTAGTCGAAAACATATGAGGATATATATGAATAGACTACCATATGTATTGGTTGATGGCCATATTCCACGGGTCATAAATATGAAGATATTAAATCAATAATATAGACACATGTTAGCGAACATAGGGTTGGATCGACCCACCATAAGATACTGCGAGAACGTTGTTTTCTTACATGTCATCAGTTGATCTTATTTACAATGCGTATGCTATGTCCTTAGACTTGAGGTTGTCGCACGTACTTGAGATGCATAATGGCTCACTTAGGGGTTGCCAAACGCTACTCCGTAACTGGGTAGTTATAAATGTAGCTTTCGGGTTTTGTCATGATGCATGCAACGAGACATGGTCGATCAAGATATGATTTGCACCTCCATGCAACGGGAGAAATATCTCTAGACCTCTCGAGTGATTGGATTCCATAAATACATGGCCATGCTACTCGCGGTTAAAGAGTTAACCGTAGTCGATGAATTTGAGTCACGTGATCGATAAAGAGTGGTCAAGCTAACCAACAAGGATGGCACGTATTCGCCTTGAGCTTGACCGATATCAAGAGGCAAAAGGAAATCTATATCTATACTAATCGGAGGTGCTCCTAGAAGCATCCATATTAATCCTAGAACGTAAAAATTTAGAAATTCTTACATTAATTAGAGAAAAAGAAAATGACTAGAAATTCCCACATTAATCAGTGAAAAAGGGAAAACCATCCAATTTAGCATGTGGTACAACCTGCGGCTTGGATATATTTTTTTAGCTGGCAGATTTATTACGGCACCTTTAATTGTTGTGCTTTCTGTATCAAACAAGTAGTTCTCTCTCCTTAACAAACAGAGTTTGTTGTTGCTATGCTTCAGCACATAGAACGTGAGAAACACTAAAACACTCCAATCTTTTTTGTTTTTTTTCCACTGTTGTAATCTACAGCTTGCATCAACTACAGAGATATCTATGTCTTTTAACATTGTACGTTGAAACTAAAGAGTTTGAATAGGAGGGATTAAAAATTATTTATAATAAGTACAAAATCAAGACTGTACTAACCTTTATATTGTTAAACTAATTATTGGTTTTTTTTACAAAGTTTGACTCATGAAATGTGTGGGCGCCTTATAAAAAAACGAACAGAGGGAGTAAAACTTCTGTGACATAGAGAAACATCGTTTAAAATATGTAGCATGTGCGGATGCACGGGTTGATGACTAGTGCATATAAGTTTTGTTGAGGTTCGTATGATATGATCTTTACGTATACTTGGGAGTCGGCATGTCTTGCTAGTGGTCGCTACCGATTAGTGAACGAGTAGGAGTACTTGGGCCATGTCAAAGTGTACGTGAACCTATAGGGTCGTACGCTTAAAGGGCTGAGATTTATTTTGGATAGTGATACGAATTCTAGTGGGCCACGAGTTCCTAATAGGCCTCAAAGTTCAAGATTTTCGGAATTCCCGAAACCCTAGTGGTCACACCTTCCTCATCCAATACCACGCAACCGGTGCTAGCACTCTAGTGCATGGTGTCCCTGCCCCATACATGTGGATACCTTGGAGGTGTTGATGCGAAGCATCAACACTAGGACGATCCGCAACTCGTGACGATCACAAGCAGCCGGAGGAGGAGACGTGCGGCTAGTACAACTACCACCGCACCAACATGCTACATCGACTCTACTTTCGCTATGAGTCTACACGTCTAGTGGTAATCCCACTAGTACAGATAGGGTCATCACAGACGGTTCGGAACCGTCATCACAGACGGTTTTTGAACCGTCTGAATTTATGTGTCTGTGATAGCAGGCAGTTATCACATACGGTTTTGGAACCGTCTGTAATAAAGCCCAACACAGACGGTTTTTAGTTGAAACCATCTGTGAAGGGCTAGTATCACAGACAGTTTTTGGTGGAAACCGTTTGTGATACATAGGATATCACGTACGGTTCTATTTACAAACCGTCTGTGATATAAAAGTCATCACAGACGGTTTCATCTAAAACCGCTCATGATGATCGATATATCATGACGGTTTGTAGATCAAGCATCTGTGATGACCGATATATCACAAATGATTTGTAGTCAAACCGCCTTTGTGATGACTTTTTTCTATAAAGCCTCCAAGCAAAGGGTACTTGTGCCTTCAAAACCATATATATATATATATATATATATATATATATATATATATATATATATATATATATATATATATATATATATATATATATATATATATATATATATACGCTATTAGATTCTCTGAGTATGATTCTCCCTTCTAATATACCACTTAAACGAACATATTATACTTCTTTATCACTTTCAAGATACTTAGATACCGATTATAAGATACTCCAACGTGACTTGATTGAAAAATTTTCATTGAACCCTTTATTTTTGCTATATACCATTTTTCATATATAAAAGAAGTATATACATGAATTTTGGTATAAAAAGTGGACTTCAATGAAATTTTTCATGAAACTCACTTTGGAGTATATTAGAATCATTATTGGAATATATTCAAATTGATAAAGAGGTATCATCATACGATTTAAGTGGTATATGAGAAGCGAGAGTACGTACTCTGTGAGTACCATACCATTTTAATATATATATATATATATATATATATATATATATATATATATGTATGTATGTATGTATGTATGTATGTATGTATGTATTACACATTTAGCATCTGGCTCGCCAATGGCCATCACCATCAAGATCAACCAACAACCAGACAACATCAAGAAGACAAGAAGGGGACTTACGCGTTAGTGGGAGAGCCAGAGAGGTTGGAGGCGTGAGGGAGGTCCGAGGTAGCGCAGCGAGCCGGCGGCGAGAAGGAAGAGGATCTAGAGCTGCGGCGTAGGGAGGAGGAGCCAGGGCCGGTGGCGCAGCGAGGGGGATTGGGAGCTTGATCCGGAGGTGCAGGAGTTGGCGGCAAGAGGGAGGAGGAGCTCGGTTCACATGAATACCAATAGCATAAACCAATAGGTGATAGATCTGCCTTACCTCGACATCGCCAATGGAGAGGTAGCTGGGGTCGCACACACCGGGGGGAGGAGGAAGAGGGGGAAGGCAGCGTCGCCGTAGTTGTGGCACTCGGGTGGGGAGGGGAACAGATGAGAATAAGGGCGCTGGGGAGTGACGACGCGAGTTAGGCGCAAACCCTAGCGGTCTCCTACTTATAAAGACATATCACAGACGGTTCTATAAAGGAACCGTCAGTGATTCTTATCACAGATGGTTCCATAATTAAAAACCATATGTGAAGTCTACAATTATCACAGACGGTTCGTATTTGGAACCGTTTGTGATAGCTTAAGTTTCCCAGACGGTTCGTATTTGGAACCATCTGTGATAACTTAAGTTTCACAGACGGTTGGTATTTGGAACCGTCTGTGGTAGCCTCTTCAGAGATGGTTGGTATTTGGAACCGTCTGTGATAGCCTCTTCTCTACAAAATCTCCAAGCGGGGCTACTTTTGCATTTAAAACCGCTTGTGTGTGTGTGTTCAGTTAAGTAGTCACTGGTTAGCTAATCGATGCTGAATTGACTAGCTAGCTCGCTCGTTGGCGTTCATCCTAAACGTGCAGGTGAACCACGGCCTACTTCACGAAGTAGGCTGTGTTTGGCTACTTCATTGAACCTAATACACTGGAGTGTACGATTTGTTTCATGCTAAGGTATGAAGCAAATCGTACACTCCAGTGTGTCAGGATCGACAAAGTAGGCTGTGTTTCACCTGAACGTTTTGGATGAACGACCAAGGAGCGAGCTAGCTAGCTGAATTGATCAGGCCTCGAGTTAGCTAACAAAGGCTACGAACTATGTGTATATTTATATATGTGAAGCCAGTTTTAAAGGCAAAAGCAGCCACTGCTTAGAGATTTTGTAGAGAAGAGATCAAGAATAAAGGAAATGGGAGGCGGGCTCGAGGAGGAGGAGGCCACTGTAGAAACTCACCTCTATCCATGTAGAAGTTCGTTTACATTCTTATGTGCAAACTATGTGTAAGGATCTTGATTCCATAGATTCATAAGCTTTCATTCCAAAATTATTCATATACAGTCCCTGGAGATTCATTTCATATCTCATCAGTGAACACAACTAATAACATTTGCGGTTTTTATGTCAAGCAGATAAGAGCAACAACCTGTAGAAACTCACCTATATCCATGAAACACTTACATGGTGTTATTTATCCTAAGAATAGATGGTGATCAGACTTACTATTAACAGACAGCTATTTGTTAAGATCCTCTCCAGGAGGCAACCAAATTGCCTCCCTTAGATTGCCACTTCTTAAGGTTGCATCAATGTGTTTTTCAAAGAAGACACCCTACATCATACGATCAAAAACAAAAATGTCTTTAGGAACATACCATGCGTGATCACACCCAAACACAACCCCATTCCCCACCTCCGGATCTATCCATCCATCCACCAAAGATCAGAGAGGGAAAGACAGCAAGGCCAAGGGTTTCCAAACCGACCATCAAGCTAGCTAGGTAGGTAGCCCACATTGCAACTTGGTTCACATGAATACCAACAGCACAAACCAATAGATCTGTCTTACCTTGATCGACATCGCCGGTGTCGGTGGTGAGGTAGCCGAGGCTAAGGTCAGTGGAGTGAGAGGTAGCCGGGGTCGCGCATGCCGGGAGGAGGAGGAAGAGGGGAAGGCACGCAACGTCACCATAGTTATGGCACAATGGTGACACTGCAAAAGACACTATTATCGTACGAGTGTCTTGTACAGTGAACCGTGGTGTCACATCCATCGGCGACGGGAAGAATGGCGGCGTCGGCGATGGGGTCACTCGGGTGGGGAGGGGAACGGTCGAGAGTAAGGCCACTGTGGAGTGCCGAGTTAGAGCACAAACCCTTGCGGGCTCCTACTAATAAAGAGACTTATCACAGTCGGTTCTATGATGGAACCGTCACTTATCGTGGACGGTTCCATTGTGGAACCGTCCATGATATTGTCTCATATCACAGATGGTTCATTATGAAAACTGTCTATGAAGTATCACAGATGGTTGTTTGTTGAAAACCGTCTGTGATATTTCGAAAGATCACAGACGGTTATTGTTAAGAACCGTCTGTGATACTTCACAGACAGTTGTTTGTTAAAAGCCGTCTGTGATATTTCGAAAGATCACAGACGGTTATTGTTAAGAACCGTCTGTGATACTTCATAGATGGTTTTGATAATAAACCGTCTGTGATATTGCCTCTTCACACACGGTTTTTAGCGCGAACAACCTGCATTTCGGTCGTAAACCCTAAACCGTGCGTGATTGCATATATATGATTTGTTGTGGTCAACCATCTGTGATGAGGCATCTAGTATTAGCCTTTTTTAGTAGTGTCCTGTGATCTATTACTAGCGGAGGTTCCTTGTTGATGTGGTAAATTTTTGAATTTATGCTAGTGTAGCCTACCCGCCGTTCAACAGATGCAACCGAAGGAGGTCAGTGTTACCGGTAACGATGAAGCCGAGTAGGGGAAGCTGGAGGTTTAGATGAGTAGGCACGGTGAAGAATCTAGGCCCCATTTGCAGTGTTTTGGTAATTATAGACAACCATGTGTTTTGTACTAACTCGCTTTATCAAGAAGTTACTAGGGTTATTCTTGGACTAAGACCGAAGAGTGCTAACAGATCTTATCTCACTCGAGGTAAAAGTATCTAGTTGATATGACCTTGACGAGGATATAAAATTTCTCATTTAATTATTTATCTATAATTCATATTATGGATAATAATGACGTCATATAACTCTTGAGTATACCCCTTGATATTCATAAGGGAGAAGCTGGAGGTCGTAAGTTCTCCTACGACCACCCTGTAGTCGTGGGTCTTCCTATGACCACCCCATAGTCGTAAGCCCTTCTACGACTATCCCGTGATCGTAAGTTCTACTATGATCGATCTGTGGTCATAGGCTCTCCTACGACCACCGCCTGGTCGTAATCTTTCTACGACCAGTCCTTAGTCGACAAGACTCATAGACATGTGGGCCTAGTCAATCAGGGAATCTTATATACCATATCCAAGGATATGAGCAATCAATTACGCTATTATTCTCTAGAATAACAGCACGATTTAACCCCTTTGTTATGGTGATAACTGCCTGGCAGCACGGCAACGTTACTACTCCCATAATAACCTCCAGTAACGGCTCAATAATCTGGGACATTAAGGCAATCTTTACACTGGAGGTGCAGCGGTACACCTTGAGGACTGTATAAAAGGCAGAATCATTAGGACAATCGGGGCGATCCAGAGATCATTAGAAGGACAATTCTCTAGTATTTGGCTCCATCTTGTAATCCAGCATACTCAATACATACACACAGGAGTAGGGTTGTTATTCTCCTAGGAGAAGACCCGAACCTGTATAAAAATCCTCGTGTCTCCATCTCTGTGTGATCTTGAGCCTAGAGGAACCCCCGAATCAAACAATCTTGACGTAAGTTCGGTCCTAAAACACCGATAGACCTTTTCTTAGTTTTACCGGTCTAGGATAATGAATGATAAAAGACCGGATTGATAGCGTAGATAGCCGTACTATAAAGAGGGATCAAATGTCTAGTAACTTGAAAGCAAAAGATGTCACTTGCTCAATCTTACTTGGTTTATAACTTGGATTCATTTGAAGTAGTCTGGCCTTAATTTAAATGTGTTTTATCTTCTTGGCTAGACTGACCGCAGTTGATTGGCCGGACTGATCAGAAACCCGAATCAACATTGCGGTCAGCTTTTTCCAGTAAGCTCCCTTTCTACGTTTTCAATGGCCGGACTAACCACAGGTACTAGTCCGGACTGAACGGACATCCGGATCGAGTGTCCCGATCAGCCTTTTGAAGAGAAGGGAGTTTTTCGTGCTTTGCTTTAAAAACTTGAGGCTGAATGTCACACCCCGGGTAACAACCCCCGGGACCTCCTGTGCAAACTGGACTAGTCCCACGATCAGTCGCTAGTCCGCACAGTTTTCAACAAGGATGTCATCACAGCCATACAACAAACTAAAGGAGAAGCAGACAAATTAACAATAATACCAACAAAGGACCTTATGGTCAAGCTTTTTACAGAGGTCCTGCCACGTAGGGCTAACCACAAAAGGGGTCACAGCGGAAACAAAAGAAACACGTGGTGGCCACTCGACATGCCCACAGGCAATTGAGTGGAGGACGACCTAGCACAGGAGGTCTTCAAAGACCTCCTCTTCGAAGAGGTCGGAGCTCTCTGGGAGGTCTTCATCAACTGCTGATCAACTAGAGGGCACAAGCCATGAGTACTTTGAATGTACTCAGCAAGCCGTATGGAATTGAATGCAGATAATATTTATGCAATGCTCAACAAGGTTAGCTTTATGGTTACTTTGCAGAAAGCAATATTGACATGAAATACAATAAGTAGATTGCAAGGCACAAGTTGAAAGGTTAGCACATAAGTAACAAGTTTTCTTTTGAAAACGGTACAGGACCACCCTAGTCACTGCCCAGACCACCCGTGACCACCCTGGTCATGGTCGAGACCACTCACGACCACCCTGGTCGTGAGCCAAACCACTCGAAACCAGCCATGACCAACAAGTTTTAGAAAGATCTACCCCTTGTGTGAAATCACCAGGCATGTCCATAACCGGGGACACGACTATTCAAATAGATTCTTTTCCCTGTAGAGGTGTATAACTTTACCCACAAGATACGAATTCTCTAGTTTGTTTGGCACCCGTCGATGCCCCCTCCACTACCTTGGGTAGCGAGCTGAAACACGTGACAAGGCCTTTACAAGGTTACATCTGACTGCATTACGCTTTCGCTAAGGTTTCGCCATCCTGGCCCCCTCTTGCGCCAAGTGTGGGCGTAAACCCAAGTCCTTCCACACTTCCGCCAAAACGGAACCAAATCAAAGCATTGCCAATTAGTTGGCCAGGTCCACCCCATCCTGGACATGTGGTTACACGGTATGGCCTGGATCGAACTCTTAAAAGGTAAAGTCCTTAGTGGGTGCTCAGGCGAGACCTCCTCATCCCAATGTGCTTCCTACACCCCCTTTATTGCACGATCACTTGCCCGAGCAAAATATTTTGGGTTCAACCCGACCAAATGACCACCCTGGTCATGGCGCAACAGATTTTATTAGCGGCCACACAGGCCAGCGGCAACACTTACAAGACAACACATGCCAAGACAAATACATGCCACAATTCCATAATTTCTTAGTCAAATTTAACATCTTGAGAGAGGTGATCAAGACAACGCATAACTAAGTAGGTCTAAGCAAGATACGTACCCATGTTGGTTATCACAAAGAGGTCCAACTAAGGTTACCCATCCTATGGTGGTCCAAAGAGTACATGTTAACATGCAGAACACAAGTATTTCAAGGAGTCATATTGCCAAGTAGGTGATTAGCTAATTTCCAAACCATTTTTATACAAATAGCCATGCATGTTGATATAAAACAAAGTATTTTTTGTAAAACTAGGTTCAACATGATCAAAAAGGTCTATGACTTGTCTTTGATGAAGAGCTGGGGGTCTTCTGTAGAGGTTGCCAGGTCCACGAACTCTTCAGCGGAGCCGGAATCTACACATGCGAAAAAGAGCCAAATAAATACAACGAATTCAAATAAAACCAAAGACAAACAAACTAGAACAAAAAAAATAAACACTGAAATAGAAACGGACTCTCAGGAGGAGGTCCTGAGGGGGAGGTCCAAAAGAGGAGGTCCACAGGAGGAATACAACTACGCAACGTGGTTGTAAAAGAGATACAACCATGCAACGTGGTTGTAAGAGCAAAAGAGGACAAGGCACGGAGGAACTCACCCAGACACAGAGAGAGGGAGAGAGAAGATTGGAGAAGAATGGTGAACGGCGCAGGTGCTCCGACGAACTCTTCAGCGGCGAGGTGGTCGAAGGCCGCGCAGTTCCAGCAAACTCCTTGGCAACGAGGAGGGCTCCAGCGAACTCCTTAGTGAAACTTCAAACACGGAAACTGGGTAAGAGCAAGAGAGAGTTGAGAGCTGTGTGAGGAAAAAGGTGATGAAGAAGGGCTGCTCAGGCTTTTATAGCCGAGGAGAATAGGAAAAGCAACTAAGAAACTCTGAAGCACACGAGATCAAGGGTAGGTGGCGACAGGATAGGACATGACACGAACGTGCACAAACAGCTGCCCAGGGACAACGGGAACTGTGGAGACGATAGCATTTAATGCGTTACAGCATCATTTAATGCGCGAGGCCTCCGGCGAGAACAGCGCCACAAAGAGTGGGAGAAGAAGGTGAGCAAGGCTGACAGGTGGGGCTGGTCAAAAGGGGGTCGCAGTCAAAGGGGAGGTCGTGACCCAAAGAGCGCACGTGACCAAGGGGAGGTCATGACCCAAGGGCGCACGTGACCAAGAGGAGGTCGATCGTGACCCAAAGGGATGTCGTGATCCAAAGGGTGGTCGCGGACCAGGGGGGTGGTCTTTGCAAAAAGACCCAGAGGGTGGTCGCGGCCCAAGGGGATGTCGCGGCACAAAGAGGTGGTCGCGGCCTAAAAGGTGGTCTTTGCAAAAAGACCAAGAGGGTGGTTGCGGCCCAAGGGGAGGTCGCGGCACAAAGAGGTGGTCGCGGCCTAAAAAGTGGTCGCGGCCCAAAAGGGTAATCTTTGCAAAAAGACCAAGAGGGTGGTCTTTACAAAAAGAAAAGACCAGCTCTAGGACTACTGGGAGGTCTAAACCAAAAGGGAGATCCAACGAGAAGGGGATCAAAGAAGGCGCAGCGAAGTGGGGCCGTCTGATTTTGATCGTGCGGTTCAAAAAGAGGTGAACGTTCTGACCGGTTGAACGCGCCAACCAGATCGGGCCGTTCAACACAGATCGGACGATCCGCAAGGAAAGGAGGCGCGCAGCTGGCTGTGCGGGGAGAAAGGAACGAGCAGAGAAGGGGAAAACAACACTAGAGAACTCTAACAACTCCAAAGGAACCAAACTCAAATTAATTGAAGTTGGATTTAGTCATATTAAACACTTTAAATTCCAAAATCTTCAAGTTGAGCTTTAGAACTTCAACAAGACCGAATGGTTCTTTTTATTTTTGAAAACCCAGAAACCCAAGAAGAACTTGGGATGTTACACCAGACTAACCGCCAGCATAGGTCCGGACTGACCGGACCTCCGGGTCAAGTAACTCGTTCAACTTTCTCCAGAGAAGTGATTTTCATGTCTTGCTACAAAATCTCTAAAGCCGGACTGACCGTGGGTCTGACCCTAGACTGACCGTACGTCCGGTCCATCAAAGCGGGCAACTTTTTACAGTGGCTCGTTTTTCTTTGGATTGGATTGCTTGTAGACCGGTCTGACCGGACTTCTAATGGCGGTCTGACTGGACTTGTCGCACTGGATAGTTCCTATGCATTTAATGCATAGCAGTCGACCGTTATTATCAGTCCGGACTGACCGGCCAAATGCCTGCGGTCTAACTGGACCTGCTGATCTTTTGGGGATTTCGTACTCTAACGGCTAGTACAGTGGGTGGAGGCTATGAATACCTCACCCACTGTAGCTAGAGAGCCTCGATGAACCTCATTAAATACTCTTGAGCCTTTTGCTTGTTCTTCCACTCTTTGAGAGCATTAAAATCATCTTGCAAAGGTTGTTGAGATTTTTCCAAGTGTGTTGATTAGGGTTTGATCTTTGTGGCACTTGAGCATCTTCAAGCGAAGAATCATTGGTCTATTACTCTTGGAGATTGCCGTCTCCTAGACGGTTCGGAGTTGCGTCGGTGATCTTCTCAAAGGAGATTGTGAGAAGACCCCGGGCATTTGTGAAGGTTGGAGCTCGCCTTTCCGGAGTGGAGAAGAGCTATCACTAGTGATCGAGAGAAGTGCTTGAGTAAAGCCGGCTTGAGTTGATCAAGCTTCCTCAACGTGGATTAGTGGAGACCGGCAAGTCTCCGAGACCACGGGGAAACACCATTTGTCTTCGTAGTGTGGTTTATCCTCTTCCTCTTTACTTTGTGCTCTTATTCTTATGAGCTATTTATTGATCTTGTTTAGATTGTTTAGCTTGTCTTGATGGTGTAGTGCTTTTAGAAAGCCTTAGACCTTTTAGGCCTTAACTTATGAAATTGTATTTCATAGCTTTATTTTGGTAAAATCTGTTTTTAGCCAAAAAGATTTTAGAAACCGCCTATTCACTCCCCTCTAGTCAGTTATCCTTGATCCTACACACGGGGAATAGGAGCTTTGGTCATCGGAGGAGTAGAGGAGATGGTCGCCTTTGAGGTCGCAGCAAGGGGAGGGGGAGAGAGAGAGAGGTATACTTGGGGCAGCGGCGTGTCTTTGGGTGGAGGGTCCGGAGGTGGGTGAAGGTGGTGGCTGTCGCAAGTATGGCTAGCCCTTGCTGGTGGTAGGGGAAAAGAAGAGGGGGAGTAGGATCTGGACTAGGGGAGAGAAGGAAGAAGGAGGTGAAGTGAGGGAAGCGAGAAGGTAGGGGCAAAAAATATCCATAGTGCTATTGAGGAAGGCCATGTCTATTAGTTAATGCTATTTGAGCAAGGTGAAACAGAGTTTTTGGCTGAAATGGCGACTTTTCGTCTCGTATTTGCAGGAATGGCGGTCCCTTTTTTTTGCAAAAATAGCCCCTGCCTCATGGCCACCGTGCAGGGGGGACTGTAGCAGCCCCTGCCGCACAGCCACCATGCGGCAGCGCACTATAGCAATTTTTTCTTTTTCCTTTTTTTTAAATAATTTACATATACTTTTTGTATGAATTTTAAATATATAAAATTAGCTCCAAAAATTATGAATTTTTTGTGGAGCCTCCTGACATGGTATAATTGCTTATGTAATTTTAAAAAAAATTATCCATTCTGATTTTTTTCTCAAAATTTCATTTAAGTATATTGTTTATAGGAATATTTTAATATAGAAAATGAGGTCCAAACATTACAATTTTTTTAAGTCTCCTTACATAGTGGACTTGATTGTATAATGTTTTTTAGAATTTCATATGTTCTGAAAATGTCTCAAAAATTAAGGGTTTAGGTCTCGAAAATTAGGGTTTTAGGTTTCAGAAATTAGGGTTTCATGATTTCATGTGACTTGGAATGTGTGAAATTTAGATACTCGTTAAGGGTTTAGACCAACACCCAGCCTCCCTCCCCCATGCGTCTGTCAGCCTGCTGTCGATATCCCCTGCGCTAGTTGTTGCGCCGACAACACCTCTAGAATTCTTGCCACGTGACTACTCTAGGAATTCCCAGATGGGATGCGAAGGGCCTAGTGAACCATTTTATTTAGTTCCTGTGCTGATCGATGGGTAGCGTAAAAGGGAGCAACTTTGAGCGTGCCTTTGAGCTAATGAGTAAGATGATGCATGAAAGCTTCCTGGGACAGCGGCATGACAGAGTGTTTTTTCCATGCCGTGAACCCTTAGTGAACTGTTTGCTTCCCTTCCTAACAAATGACGGCATGATTTCATGTGACTTGGAATGTGGGAAGTTTAGTACCACATGAAATGACGGCATGATTTCATGTTCATCCTAGATAATAATAGTAGTAGTATTACTCCAATCGAGCCCGTATGAGGTCAACTTAACTCCTAAAAAGCCTTAATTGTCAGAGTTTCTAATCCCTCGTAGCAAACACAGAACTTCTTTTAACATCGTTGTAATAGTACACGACTAATATTACTAACTGTTTCGCAAGGTGTGCCATGGAGAATAGAATCGAGCATGAAGATAGTGACATCCACGTTCTCACCTCTAGTGCTTGTCCTGCTGCATCTTGCGGTATTGCTGTAGTACAGATTCGAAACAAGCCAGAATGTTTGCTAAAGACATTAGGAATTCAAATTCTACCACTACTGCTATAGTAATCTTACTGGGTGAAGAACTAAAGACAGAGGCCACGTTATTCACTACCAAAATCTAAATAATAGTAGTATGATAAGTACTACTCGGAGCGAAAGAAAATAGTATGGTACCCAAAATCTAAATAATAGCAGTATGGTACCCAAAATCTAAATGATACTACTATGGGAGTTCAAATTCTGTCACTACTACTATAGCAATCTTACTGCTGCAAGTAGTGGTCCATGTGGTACTAAACTTCACACAATCCAAGTCACATGAAATCATGAAACCCTAATTTCTGAATCCTAAAACCCTAATTTTCGAGACCTAAACCCTTAATTTTTGAGAAATTTTCAAAATATATGAAATTCTGAAAAACATTACACAATTAGGTCCATTGTGTAAGGAGCCTTTAAAAAATCCATAATGTTTGGACCTTATTTTCTATATTAAAAAATTCCTACAAATAGTATACTTAAATAAATTTTTGAGAAAAAGTCAGAGCAAATAAAATTTTGAAAAAATTACACAAGCAACTACACTGTGTTAGGAGGCTCCACAAAAACAATCATAATTTTTGGAGCTCATTTGCTATATTTAAAAATTCATACAAAAATATATTTAAATGATTTTTTTTAAAAAAAAAACTACTGTCTTATTGTCAAGACAGTGGTCAGTCTTGACAAGTGTTTTTTTTCTTAAAAAAAAGAAAAAAAACTCACCACACGGTGATTGTCTTGTGGCACGTGCGTGGCGGAGAGGGCTCACGCACGGTGATCGTGTAGTAGGGGCTATTTTTGCAAAAAAATAATATTTAGGGACTACCATTCCTGCAAATACGAGACGAAAAGTCACCATTTTGGCCAAAAAATCGGTGAAACACAAAAATGGTATGCGGTCAAATTTGGGGGAAAAAGTAGTGCTACGAGAACAATTTTCCAAGAAAAAAAGGCTTTAGATAGGAAAATGTTTGCCTGAAAAAGCTTAGGAATTAACCTCGAACGTTAACATAAAAAACATTGTATAAAAAAAAATCGACCCATGTAAAATTTGTAAAATTTAAAATGGAAGTTTAATGTATATACTAATTAATTCTAGGTGCAACTAGTCGACGATCAGGAGATATATATGTATACCAGCAAGTTGATTTTGCCCTATTTTTTAAGCTTGAGTGTTTGCTTAAAATCCAAGGACTTTTATCAGCAATACGGAACAGAGTTAGGCCAACGGTTGAAGCTGACATTTAGTACCCTTGTGATGCATGTTACCTGCAATAGAAGCACAGCACAGGCACAAGCTCCCGAGCAGCTCTTCT
Organism: Phyllostachys edulis; assembly: GCA_036346405.1. Lineage (NCBI taxonomy): Eukaryota > Viridiplantae > Streptophyta > Magnoliopsida > Poales > Poaceae > Phyllostachys > Phyllostachys edulis. The sequence goes on along the minus strand of CM070549.1, from coordinate 18,271,659 downwards.
GTTGTTGACCTCAAAAGCAATCTAACGCAGGAAGGAAGGAATATATGTATTAATTAACTTCAGATAGGTAGTTGCTGTTACCGTGATATGCACTAGCTATCTCAAGAATGTCTCTCCTATGGTTGTAAAGGCCCCATCACCTAAACTTCAAATCCATTTATACGGCTAGCTAGATATGCAACAAACAACAACTTATTTTGTTTTCTAACTATTTTTACCACAATGCTAATTAAGTTGTTTGTTTCATACATTTGGAAAGTGTTCTTTAATTTACTTGCAGTTTGCATGTTATATATATTCAATGTTTGAGATAATATTAATTAGATAGGAACCACAGTTTAATAACTAGACCAGGTTAAACATATTCGATACTATATTGTGAGGGCTGCATATTGCAATCTGGGTACTCGTTAATTAGCTAGTATTAATTGAGCATAAAAAGATTGTACGATAGCTAAAATCTGATTGTCTTGAAAGATCACATCAAGTGGTACGTGGCCAGAGCTGTTCCACACTTATACAAACGATAGCATGAACATTTTAGCACACTAAAAACAGCAATACTAAACAGCTAGCCATTGAAGTATGTAGCATGCATATAGTTACAACTCAATTGACCACTTGGCCTAATTAAACTTAAGCAAACAGGCCACCGAATAGAGAAGTGTATTTGATTGGCCAGGGTAGGTCTGAGGCGCCCAACAGCACTTGAAAACCCGTAGCAACTAACTTGCTGGCTCTTTGTTGCCAGCAAGCAGAAACTAAGTCCCATTTTTTCTAAATATTTTGAGTAGAAGGTTGTACTATACTATTAATTTTAGGCACGCATGATCTAGTGTTCGTGTCTTCCAAGTATTCTAGAATCAAGAACAAGAGGAAGATCTTGTGCAGGTTCGGTTCTTTGAAGTTTGTACAGATAATATTGCTTGCTGATTTGTTTAACTAATGTTTTTGTTAGTGCATGCACGCACAGGACGTGTAGTTTTACTTTCAATCAATCAATGGAACTGTGCAAGCGCATGCTGGTAATAAACTTCGACGCACATGAACCAACAAACTATTCATGTAACTGGAATATGTTGAAGTGCATCTCTTTAGTTAAGAAAAAAATAATGTTTATGAATGGAGTTAGTTTTGCATTATATTTGTCAATTTTTTGTCCTATTTCTCAAATATTAACTCTCGTGTTGAAATAATCGTCGGACACATATATTCTAAACACAGAGGTGTGGAATAGGATCGCCCAATATAATGCAGAACTTATTTTAAGGCGTGTTACTATAATTAGGTGTCGAGTACATTTGGGGAGGTTGAGTGATGGGTTGGTTCTAAGTAGACGCTGTAGGTTTGAAACATCATAGGGATGTTGAGACCTGAACAACAGAATTCCCCCCACCAAGCAACCCTACAGCGGCATCTCCCCCCTTCTCCCAAACTCTCAAAATATTAGGTGCGCCAAGCGAAGAATTCCCTTGCACAGAAAGATCGAGCTTGTGAAGACAGTAATAAATGGTCTTTCTGAAAGGTACATACTGATCAAACCTAGCTAATTGAGCCAGGTTACATGGTAAGCACAAGCTAGCACGTGTACAGAACAACATATTTGGTTGGTGGGGTTGTCTATTCCTGAAATTTAGCAAAATTTCAGTCACTTTTCTCAATCCATGTATAAAGATCTAATCACTCTCATAACTTTCCTCACTTCCTACATGTAACCTACCCCTCGCCTCAGGGAAAAATATTGAAACAAATAATTATTTTAACCTAGACCGAAAAAAGTTTGGAGAACCCTACAAAGTACAAAAACAAAAAAATCTAACCTAAACAAAAATAAAGTGAACCCAGGTGAACCCTACAAATACAAAAAAAAAAACTAAAGTTGCAGTAAAGTTGTACTAAATTTACACATTACTTAGCACTGCAATTGTCGAGGCCCTGGGTTTTGAATAACTAAAAATCCTCGTGGGTGTACTGTACTAGTCACATGATGAGTGGATGGTACACACACCGACAACATTGACGTACATATCCATACATAAATACATACAACATAAAATAAATATGGTACATACGATTACAAAATTTATATCACAAGGGCCGACCGACCAAATAAAAGCTCAAGTATAAGAAGTACCAGCGAAATTATAATAACTTAGAAGCAAAAGTCTAGCGGCATGCCCATCCAAACTCTTAGGCAATCAACAAGGAATAAGACCTAGAAAGTTCTGTCCCCATACCCCTAGTACCGGGAGCAAAAAAGGTGTCGCCTGGTAACTGGTCATCCTCATCCTCTGAATAACAAATTAAGCAAGACTGAGTACATTGCGTACTCAGCAAGACTTGCAATGTATCGTAAAGTTTGTATATATATGCAAGGCTAATAAGAAATGGGGCTATAACTACAACTTATTTTCAACATTAAGCAAATTTTGTTTGCAATATCAATATGTAGTATTTTGCAACAGAAATTTCAAAGAGCAGTTAAATACTTAAGGAACAACATGTATATAACTTAATACATAACCAATAGCAACCCTCCTTGGCTGCAATTAACCTTTTATTCTCGGCCATAGACGTGGCACTCAATTCAAATGACAACAAACCATACCCAATGTGGCCGCACAAAGTATGCTAATGACCACGAGTACGGCTATTTAAATAGATTTACACTTTGCAGAGGTGAACAACTTTATCCACAGCATATGAATTCTCTAGTTTATTTGGCATCCATCGATGCCACCGCTCACTATCCTTGGTAAGCAGTCTAGAGCACACATCGAAGTTTTTACATCACCTAGTCCTAACCTTGCACTAGCCCGGTGAATGAAAACCCTCACTTCGATCCTAGGTACCTCCCGTCAAAGCGAGGCATTCACCGTTGTATTGGCAAGCTTTGTGCCCAACGCCTCGGTGAAGGGAGCCCCTTCGAGCAAGCCTACCCAGTCATGCTCGTACTACTGCGGCCTACCAAAATGCAAGACTAGTGTTCGATGACTTAATTAGCTAAGGTCGTCCCATACCGGCAAATGTGATTGTATGCTTAGGCTTAGTTTGGTCACGCCGGCGTTCGGTCCTTAATTGACCCAAGCGAGGATCTTTCCCTATCTACATGTGAGAAACCCTCTAACATTCATCAGTTCATAATGTAACTCGCACGCATATCAATCAAGGTTTTTCATTTCATTTTTATACAAACATAACAGAGGTAACTCCTCTGGACCATTATTTCAAAATCTCCCTAATTTCATATTCCATGTTCCATTCATTTCCAATTTTGATACAACTAGAGCTTGACTAAGCGTTTGTGCGACATTCGCACTTGAATTTTCCAAATTGACATTAATTAATAATTATTGCCTAAAACAATACCTAATGGTTACAACAGTAAGGATAACAATATTTCAAGGAGTATCATGCATTTAATAGGAGTATAACTATCGATATCCCCAAATATAGCAATTTTAAGCAAACATACATACATGCATAATAGATTTTACAAAAAGAAGTACAATAATTGAAATAATAGGATCAACATGGTCAAAGGGAGTGCTTTCCTTGCTTTGGTAGCTCTAAATAAGAGGACGGAGGATCGTTGTAAATTTCGCTCGAACAATCGACGTCTAATCAATTCAATTTGCTTCGGTTTTGAAAATCCAGAAATTATTAAAAGGGTAACATCGAAAGCACATTCTCTGAGGTTTACGCTTTCCGGTAGAGAAAGTGTATTCTCCTCTGAACTGAAAGCGATTTTTTCATTTTTCTAATTTTTATTAACTTACATGTGGGGCCTACTTGTCAGTGACTTATATTGTCGTTTTCTTGATTTTATTTATAAAGCAGAGGCAGTCCCATGCGTCATAGACTCATTATTTGTTAACTAATGATTAAACCTATTATTATTTTAATTAATTGACGGCTGGGGTCCACCTGTCAGTCACCCAGGTTTTAAAACATGTTTTAAAACCGATAATAGTGCGTGGTCCCACATGTCCGTGACTCATTTACTAAACACGTTTAAAATTATATTTTTAGCTGGTCCCACATGTGATTGATTAGTTTCACTTAACTACTGTCATTAGTGTTAAGCTAATACTCCATCCGAGTGGGACCCACTATCTGTTAGAGAGAAGAAAAGGGAGCAGAGCTAGCACGTGGCCGAGCGCCATAGAGAACTTGCTAGTGGCGAACGACGTATCAACTCAGCTCGAGAATAGGCAAAATGGGTTCCTCTCTCAACAGCGATTCCACCGGATGGTGGTAGAGCCCGGAGAGATGGACGGAGGCGGCGCTACACCGGTGAGCAGCGGCAGAGTGCCTCGGGTCCGTAATAGCTTTTGCGTATGGAGTAGATCGGTGGCGAAAGATGGCACGCATAGGCTTTAGGAGGTATCTACGATGCTACGGGCAGCTCGGGGACAAATGGTGACAGGAGCGACGGCGACAACGCTTCCCGTGGTGGTGCCATGGGTTGTCACGGTGAAGTCCATGCTACACTAGCTAATCGTCCAATCTAATGCACGCAAAAGCTCTAGGAGACTACTAGAAGCTCACCAAGATCCTTGATGGTGTTGGGAAATGGCCGGGGTAGCTTGGCAACGTTGAGCAGCAGCGGCGCAGAGGAGGCTCTTGGTGCTGGCGTTCTATGGTGATGGAGAAGCTACAAGAAGCAACGCATTAGATTCCTAAGGTCCTAAGGATGGTGTGGACGCAAGGAATTTGATCGGGACTCACCGGGATTCGATGAAGAATGAAAATGGCGGTGGCGGCCGTAGATGAGAGAGATGATGACGATACCTGGTTTCACTGCGAGTTTGTCTGCGTTGAGTGAGGGGATTAGATGAAGGGGTGTTGGAACACATGATGACGCACTCGAGGGAGGTTCAAACCTTCTGGAGTGGTGGGAATGCAGCGGCTCAGATCGGGTGCACACGTCGGAGACTCGGAGTTGAGGGAGACGACGGTGCTTTGGTGCTGCACGGCTCTAGGAGCTACGTTGAGCAAAGGGGAAGAATAAGTGATAGACGAGGATCAAAATGATGCGAGTGTCGTGGGTGAGGAAGCTCACCAGAGCGGCGGAGCTGAGGAGGTGCGCTCACGGGCGTCGGAGACAACGCTCTCGTTCCAGGCAAAGCAAAGTACGAGATGCCCTGATTCTGTGCAGGAAGCAAGAATGGCGAGCTGAGGATCTCGTGACACGGTGAGGAGCTTATATGCGGTCGTGAATGGCACGGGAGAAGCGGTGAGAAAATGGCACGGTGTACAAGTTTCTCGCGCCGAGCTTCAGTCTCGTTGTCCACGTGGGATAACGACGCGTCGATGGGCAGCTAGCATGGGCATTGGTAGGCGGAAGCGACAAGAGTGGTTGAGGCATGAAAATGGTGGGCGCAACATCGCAAACCACGGCGCGAGCGGCAGAACACGCTGGCACGCGGGGGCGAAGCGAGGTTGGCAAAGGGGTTCCGATAGGTGGGGTCAGCGTGTCAGTGAGCGAGAGGAGTGAGGCTGGAGCGAGTACGAGAGAAGATGGGCCGTGGCGATTTCGGCCCATTGGCCCGGCAGGAAATTCAAATAGAATTTGGAATTTCAAAAAAAGGCTAAGACTTTGCCAAATTTTTAAACATCAAATAGGCTTCAAAACTTATGAATTTTTTTAGGGCTTCTGACACCGTGTAGTTTTTGTGTAATTTTTTTAGGATTTCATCTGTTCTGTGATTTTCTCGAAAATTCTTATAATTTATTGTTTGCATGTAATTTCATTATTTGATTTATACAAAAGTTCACAAATCATGCTAAAATAGTTTTCCACACAAAAACATGCTCAAAATAATTTTCTCACTTATTTTCATTATACTTTCTCAAAATTGGGATTTTTGGGATGTTACAACAATTTTAGGCTTAGTATTGTACAATTTTAGGTGACCGAGAGATAGGAAATTTTCAGGCGACTGATAATTAGCAAACCCGTTGGTAGAAATAGTTTTGTTCACCTCTTAATTGGCAGTTTAGCACTGTACAATCCAGTTAATATTTTGTGACTCTCAAACTAACTGTTACTAATATATGCTACTGGTTCCTGCAAATGTCATAGCTAGCTAGGTAGTTGGAATTACATGCAGAGATTGTGCTTGGTTTCCGTATGCTGTTTGTTGAACAATTGTAACCGCCGAGATAGTTAGTTGATCTTGTGGACCTATATCTTGTAACTAACATTTTCTATTCTCTTTTGTGAAGCTTAACGTACAAAACCACCCGTTAGCCCACACGTAGCATCAAACTAACTCTGGTGTAACCATCTCCTAACTCACTATCTTCTCCCTCACTAACGATCAATAACGAGAGTTAGAGAGAAAAAATACTGCCTATCACTTTCCCTTAGACCCCTTGTTTTTATATACCCCCACCCCTTATCTTTCTCTTGCCTCTTCTCACCCTATCGATCTTTTGTCTCTCTCTCTCTCTCTCTCTCTCTCTCTCTCTCTCTCTCATCTTTGTTCATATCTCCAGTGGCCCTACAGCACAACAATCTCGATCGATCTGTGTTAATTCTTCCTTCCTGCACTAGTTGATTCTTTTGTTGCTGCTTATTTCCATGGTGCAACCCTAGGAAGCTAAATGAGAGATAGCTAGTGCAAGATTGCAAGGGATAGAGCTATAGAGCGATTGTTCTTGCTTCGTTAATTCCGTGATCGATCGAGGATGTGCACCAGGGGCCACTGGAGGCCGTCGGAGGACGAGCAGCTGAAGGAGCTCGTTGCGCGATACGGGCCGCACAACTGGAACGCCATCGCCGAGAAGCTCCCAGGCCGATCAGGTGACACATGCATGATGATATATATGCGTATATGCTCGAAAATTTCTCTATTGGATAACTGTATATGTTTTGGTTCCTATCTTCTTCTTGGTGCAATTGCTTTGATTAAGTTTATTTGACCTTGGGATTTGGCATGTTTAGTTCAGAGAATTTTAATTTGTTAGGGTGTCATGTCAAAGAGGTGCTTATCTGCAGTTCATCAATACATGATGTTCACTTTGATGTGTATACCATATCTCTATCACTTGTAGAGCAATTTTATCTATCGAGTGAGTTAATTTAACTTTTCTTGCTTTCTAATTTATCCGTGCTGTGTTCTTTCTAGCACAAGCCATGGCGTCACAAGCACATAGCGTAAGGAGCTAACCGAAAATGACAAATTGTTTCAGGGAAAAGCTGCAGGCTGAGGTGGTTCAACCAGCTCGACCCAAGGATCAACAGGAGCCCCTTCTCGGAGGAGGAGGAGGAGCTGCTCCTCGCCTCGCACCGCGTCCACGGCAACCGATGGGCCGTTGAAACACCTGAAAAATTTCAAAGTTTGAAAATCAGTTTGAATTCAAAATCGAATTTCAAAATTCAAATCAAAAATCAAATTTCGGTCAAATCTCGCCCAAATCCCAAACCCTAACCCTAACCCGCCTTCTCCCTCTCCTTCCCTTTCCCCTCACGGCCGCGCCTCCAGCCCTCGCCGCCTTCACCCACGCGGTCGCGGTCGCGCCCGCGTCCGTCTCCACCCGCCTTGGCCGCCGCCCCGTACTGAGCCGCTACAGCGCGCCGCCTCCACCTCGCCCTCGCCTTCAATGCACCCTGCCACCCCGCGCCCCAAGCAAGGGCGGCGCCACCTCCCGGATTGCTCCAGTGAGGGGTCGCCGCCACCTCCTTGCGCCATTAAGGCCCCGCACCGCCCGTACGCCCCTCCCTGCCGCCGCCTGACCCGCCGGCACCGCCCAAACCCTCGCGGCCAACCACCTCACCCCCCTGGCAGAGGCGACCCACGCCGTCCCCCATGCCCTCCCCTGCTCCCACCGCCTCGCGAAAGCTATAAATAACCGCCCGCTCAGCCTCCCAAGCTCACACCAGCTCGCCGCTACCCTCCCTTCTTCCCCGACCCCGGCAAGCCCCACCGCCCCGGTTTCCCCACCCGTAAGAGCAAAACACCCCACCCCTTGCAAATCCCCACCCGGTGCAAACCCAGAGCCCTCCCTACCCTCCCCGGTCACGGCACCGCCGGATCTATGCCGGCGCCGCCGCTCCCGCACCCCAAAACCCTAACCCTAGAAAACCCGAGCCCACACACGCGCAAAACCCTAGGGTTTTTGAGACCTACCTGGGCGGCGCCTCCTCGCGCTGTCCTCCCCGTCCCGCCTTGGCCGTCGCCGCTGTCGCCGTTGCGGCCGCGCCATCGCGCCCGCGCCGCTGCTCCCGAGCCGCCTCGCTCGCTCCGCCCACGCGCAGCGCCGCGGGGCGCTTTGGCTACAAGCCAGCGCCCCGCGAGTCCCTCCGGCCTTTGGCCGCGCAGTGGGCCGGCCGTGGGCCGTTTCGGCCTGCTCGGCCCGTTTTCTTTTAGGCCGCACAGTAAAAGCCCAGTACTGTTCATCCTAAAACCGGCCCAACACTGTTCCTTGCACAGTAAAATTTGGTTTTATTCCAAAATTCCAGAAATTGCTTTTAAGCCAAAATTCCTATTCCTAAGCCTAGATTAATGATTATTTATTGTTTGTGTCTAAATAATAGATATAAACGATAAAATGATTATTAATTGTCGAAAACTCTAACTTGAGTTAGTATAGCCTTCCGTAGTCTCGAAACCGTAAAGTCTAATCCTAACTCCGTTCAAATAAATATCGACTTCATTTAATTTTCTTTCTCTTTTAGTATTTTTGTTGTACTTGGATTAGTTTGCTAGGCTCAATCCTTGTCGAGCGAATTGGTTTATTGGTTTTGTGTCTTCTTGGCTAGGTTTCGGCGTCGGCGAGCCATTTCGAGGACTTCACGGAGACGGACACCGACATCGCAGACAATTCGAGGACGCCGAACCGGGAGGCAAGTTGCATACCTTGAACATATTGAACCCACATGTCATATATTCATATTATTATCTTCATTAAAATATTTTAGCCAAGTATTTCAACAAAGAAATAATACTTTGGAATGCCATGTTGATTAGATATAAGTCCTTAACCCCACATATTAAACCACCTATTCTTGTAAGCCATATTTACCTTGACAACCTTGGTTCACATAAAATATTAGTAAATATTCGCTAAGTCATGAAAACCTCTGTTCTAAATCTTTGTTAAGGAATGTTGGCTTTAGGCCAATAGGATTTTGGGTGTAAGTTGAGGTCGTCCATTGAGTTGGGCAACCCAATATACTTGGTAAAATGGGTCATCGGTGAGATCAAGAGGTGGCAAGCGCTGGTTGGGCCATCGCCTCATTTGGATGACAAGTAAGGACAAGAACCTTGTGCTAAATAATGAACACAAGATGGCCGCTCAACCACATGCGTGGTCATTACTCCCTAGCTTAGTACATTTGCTCATCCAATTGAATATCTATAGCATCAAAGGCAAGTCGGGGTGGACCCTAAGGACACTCACGATCCTTACAGCAGTATGGGCCGTCGACCTCGGGTGCGAGAGTCCGCTATTGGTAGGTGGTCTCCGAAATTGTATGGATTAAGATCTACCGGGTAGAGACTAAAAAGGATAAGCGGTGAAAAGGCTTTGTTATCCTTACTCGGGTTGTGCGCAAACATGTTGCGTGGCAATATGAGTCTGTGATATCGTGTGGGTAAAGTTGGGCAACTCTGCGAGTGTAATCAATGTTATTGAATACACGCGTGCTTAGGTTAATGAAGTTTGTGTTCATGGGTGATTCAACATACAAAGCATAAGTAGAATTCTGAGATGTTAATTGGTAATGTCGAAGTTGTTAAACCCCCGTGGCTATATTTATTCTTGTTTTCTTTATGCGTACTATTGTAAAGCTTTTAAAGTCAACTTTTGCATTCCACATATACTGTTTGGTAAAGCCGTACCATTTCCTTGATATTTCCGACATATAGTTAAATAGCTTTTCCTATGCGATTTGTTGAGTACGGTAGTTGTACTCATTCTTGCTTAAATCAATCAACGTAAGAGTTTTGGGAAGATCCGGTGTTCTCTACGAACAAGAAGAACCGTGAACTTGACGACTCTTGGTACTAGGGTCTCGTTCACGCTCAAGCTTCTGTGGTTCTAGCAATTCTTTTGCAAGTGTATTATATTACTTCGGGCTCGAGCCTTTTGCTTAAGCTTTTAAAGCGGGTATTTAAGCCCTATCTGTGTAATAAAAGTCATCTTTTGTTGTAACGTTTGCTTGCTTGTGAAACCACGGCTTCTGTTGTACATCACATCCGGTTGTAAAAGATTCTAGCGATCCTAGTTTGAGTCGTTACAAAAGTGGTATCGAGCCGACTTGCCCGTAAGTTGAGACCTTAGCTTGGTTATAGGTTGAAGACCTTTAAAACTAATAATTTCAAAAACTACAAAAGAATTCTCAAAACAAAAATATAAGTATTAAATTCTTTGTCTCTTTTCCTCTCTTGCTACCTTACCTTACTTTAGACTTGAAAAACTTGTGTTGTTCTTCTAAAAGATTTATCTCCTCTTAACTAACCTTTCAAACTTTCCGTTTGTCGGGAAAATCTGAAATCCTACTCCGACCACTCGAGTTTAGAGGATGGAGCAAAGACTACTCGAGATGATGCGGTTTATCGGCGCCAAACAGAAAGCGATTACTGTCTTCCACCGAGAGGAGCGGATCTGTGATGGAAAAAAGTACCACCGGAAGGCATGGATAAACTGGTTCCGTTAGCTTACAAACGACAATGAATGTCGGTTTGTGGGTCAACGCTTCTGAGAGAGAGAAGCGTCTGAGGATCTTTGCAAAGCGGCGATTACTACACTGCGTCGGCATTATGATTGAGTTTGAACACTCTGAATATCGGTGATTCCACGAGAGAAGCGATGGATCCGACTTCAAATTCCTTGCCCGGTGATGATGAAGACCCGCGTCCGTGAAGTTGCCACCCACGTGCTAGCCGGAGATTCTATATACGGGGTCCTAAAGGAATACCGAAGGTGCACGAAGTATCACTTGGCCAAGCACGGAATCAAGAACATGCGAAGGAGTTAGATCGTTATAATGAACGGATCGGGGGCGGGATCAATCTGTGATGAGAGCCCCGACGCGTTCTCGAAGATCCAACATGGAATATACTGCGAGATCACGGATTACACTCCTTTGTCTCCGGTTATTACTCGAGTCACCTCGGTAGCTCGCCCTCATCCAGCGGGCATAGCACACTTCTCTGTCGCCGCCAGGATCCAACAAGGAAAGGAGAAGATGGAAGAGGCAACACCCGACCGGTGACGGCGCTAAAGAAGAAAAGAAGGAGGATTACGAAGAGGAGGAAGACCGGAGATCTTGATCCACTACACCACGAACCCTCCGTCCGATGGGTGGTAGAGTCCTCCGCAAGGTGTTAGATTACGATAGAGTATTGTAGATCCACCTACCTTAGTAGTAGAAACGACTTTTGATTGTAAGAAAAGTTGTGTATTGTACTCTAAGTAGTATACATCCAACTTTTGTAAATTAATTTGTCTACTTTGTGTAAAATATAATAAATAAGTTGTTTTCCTATCCATATCTCATATCATCTTGTCAAAAGTCATTTCATACATTAGTCTTAATCACTTACCTATTGCTTTCACCGCTTATCTAAGAATCAGTCTTACTTATCTCAATGTGTTTGGTCAAAACCATTGCTGATAAATTCACAAAGATGTCTCGAAATAACAACAATGAAACCGTTGAATCAGCAGGGCAACCACCAAGCTTGGCGAGAGGTCATGGCTATGATGGAGAGAAATAGATTCGAGCGAGCGAGAATCGGGCCAGATTAATGGAGCAACATACTCAACTCCTCGAACAAATTGCCGCAAGACCTACAATTGGACATACTCACGAGGCAACAATGGAGGAGTGACTCGTGCTTCAGATGGGCGATTTTGAAAACAAGGCCACCAACTTTCACGGTGTCACCAGAGCCGTTAGTAGTCGATGGTGGATAAGGGATATTGAGAGAAAGTTGGACACTATCGATGTAGTGACAAAGAGAGACTTTGTTTGCTTCTCATCAACTACAAGGTCAAGCGGCGTGTGGTGGATGAATTATCGGACTCTTCATCGAGCAGAGATATACCATGGGCGTAATTCAAGGAAGCATTTCATAAAGCCCATGTCCACGAGGGCATAGTTGCAGCCAAGTGCAGGGAATTTCTTGCTCTTAAGCAAGGAGGCCGTACAGTCACAGAATACTTGCACCAATTTAACCAATTGGCGCGGTATGCTCCACATGAGGTGGATACTGAAGCTAAGAAGATGGAGAAGTTTTCACAAGGTGCGCAAAAGTCCTTTGAAATTTCACATTTCACTCTTGACTTCTGACCTAGCTTCCATGGTGAATAAATTGATAATCTCGGAAGAAGCGAATCGATATGGAAGAAACCGAAAGAGGAAAATGAAGCAAATAACTCCGACCACAAGTGCACCAAGGGGAGAATGGCGCCCACCCATCTTCAGATTTCACCAAGACCCTCTATGAATACGCCAAGACCATCAATGAACCCGTGAAGAAGATCGACTTTTAGTGGAAGCAGGCATGCAGCTTCAATGCTATAACTGTGGAGAAACCATTATTTGAAGGATTGTCCTCGAAATCCTCCAATTGCTTTCATTGTGGACAACTTTGGTCACTTCAAGGGGCAAGGCCCATTGAAGAACATGTCATCGAGATGCAACCAAAGCTCAAGCAAGAAACCCGACCACGAGTAACCTAATCCTCCCACCTTCGGGCCAATAGAGGAGGAATGCTCTGACCCGAAACCAGCCGAGGCAATCGGTCAATTCTCGGGGAGGAGGATACCGCACCAAAGACCATCGCAAGGAAGATCAATCATATCACCACTCGGGATCTGCAATGGAGGCCATCGATATCATCGTCGGTATGTTCCTACTCAATGCAAGATCGACTTTAGTGCTTTTTGATTCAGAGCTACACATTCGGTTATTTCCTTGGATTTTCTTTGTGGAGAGTTGTTTGCCTTTTATTGTTTTGCCAAATCCTATGTGTTGCAAACACCGGGACTATATTGAAATCTCGAGATAAGTGCAATAACTCGAACCTAGAAGTTCAAAGTGCATTTGAAACGAGTTATTGGTGATCGGATGAGAGGCATAGATGTCATCTTGGGAATGGATTGGTTATCAAAATATAAAGCCACGATTGATTGTGAGAAGAAGACGATAACCTTGAAGAATGCAGAAGGGCAAGAAGTGACAGTCATGACAGATCGGTCTTTGATAAGGAAGCAGAGCGAAAGGTCAATAGCACCATCTCGAAGTCACTATCTGAGATGCGATGGTTGATGAATACCGGATGTGTTCCCGGAGAAACTACCCTAAGACCTCGAGATAGAATGATTGAGCTTACTATAGAGTTAGTACCTGAGACCAAGCCTGTAACTAAGGCACAGTACAGAATGGCAACCAGTGAGTTAAAGGAGCTTAAGAAACAGTTGGATGAGTTGGAAGAAAAAGGTTTCATAAGACCTAGTGTCTCACCTTGGGCTGCACCAGTCTTATTTGTTAAGAAAAAGGATGGAACTTTGAGATTGTGTGTGGATTATAGAGCTTTGAATGCAGTAACCATTAAGAACAAGTATCCTTTGCCAAGAATAGATGATTTGTTCGATCAACTAAAAGGAGCTAAGGTATTCTCAAAAATTGATCTCAGATCAGGATATCACCAGCTCAAGATTAGAGAACAAGATAGAGAGAAGACTGCATTTACTACAAGATATGGACTTTATGAGTTCACAGTAGTACCTTTTGGATTAACCAATGCTCCGGCATATTTCATGAATTTGATGAACCAAGTCTATATGGAATTCTTGGATCAGTTTGTGGTAGTATTTGTGGATGATATTTTGATTTATTCAAAAAGTGAAGAAGAGCATAAGGAGCATCTTCATTTGGCCCTAACCAAGTTGAGAGAGCATCAGTTGTATGCAAAATTCTCCAAGTCGCTAATTTTGGATGAAAGAAGTGTCATTTTTGGGGCCATCATCACGGAAGAAGGAGTAAAAGTTGACCCAGAAAAAGTCAGAGCAATGCAAGAGTGGAAGCAACCAAAGACAATGGATGAGATAAGAAGTTTCTTAGGTCTGGCGGGATATTACCGCAGATTTATAGAAAATTTCTCGAGAATAGCCCGTCCCACTTACTCGACTTCTCGTAAAGGATATTCCTTTTAAATGGGCGGATAAGTCGAAGAAAACTTTCAGAATTGAAGGTCGATTAACCACTACCCCAAAGCTCATACTACCAAACCACGAGAAGGACTTTCAGTTTTATTGTGACGCTTCAAAGCAAGGATTAGGTTGTGTGCTAATGCAAGATGGCAAAGTTGTGGCTTACGCCTCAAAGCGCTTAAGAACTCATGAAGAGAATTACCCCACACATGATTTGGAGTTAGCGGCGGTTGTGCACTCATTAAAAATTTGGAGGCACTATCTCTTGGGGAATCATTGTGAAGTGTTTTCGGACCATAAGAGTCTCTGAAATATATTTTTACCCACCAGATTTGAATCTCGAGCGGAGAAGATGGCTAGAATTAATAAAAGATTATGATTTGGATATTGATTATCACCCGTAAAGCAAATGTTGTCGCAGATGCACTTAGCGAAAAGGCACATCATAGTCTGAATGCATTGCGGGAATGTCGATCGAGTTAGTGTTGGAAATCGTGACTAAACTTGGAAATTGTTGAACAAGGGTTAATATCGACTTTGGAGATACAATCGAGTTGGTCGACCAAATCAAACAAGCACAACAGAAGATCAAGAAATTGACAACTCTTGGCGAGAAAATCAAGGTGGAAAAATAAAGGAATTCAAGAAAGATGATCAAGGAATGATAAAGTTCAAAAACCGCTTGTGTGTACCAAACAAAGAAGAAGCTAAAGCAGTTGATTACGCAAGAAGCTCACTCATCTCAATTCTCAATACATCCAGGGGAACAAAAATGTATCAAGACTTGAAGAAGAGGTTTTGGTGGAAAAAGATGAAAAGAGAGATAGTGAATATATAGCCAAGTCGACATTTGTCGAAGATCAAGATAAACCATCGAAACTCCGCAGGTTGTTACAACCCTTACCGTGCAGATTGGAAATGGGAAGAAATCGGCATGGATTTAAATCACGGGATTACCAAGGACACAAAAAGGATTTGATGCAATATGGGTGATAGTAGAGATTAACCAAGGTGGCACATTTCATACCAATTGACAAACATATGGAAAGAATAAGTTGGCGGTTGTATATGACCAAGATAATATCTTTACATGGGATTCCAAAGAGAATAGTATCGATAGAGGAGCACAGTTTACATCTAAGTTTTGGAAGAAACTACAGGAAGCCATGGGAGCAGTTTAGCTTTCAAAGACTTACCATCCACAAACCGGGGGATGACAGAGAGAGTCAATCGGTATTGGAGGATATGTTGAGAGCATGTGCTTTAGCTTATGGAGCAACTTGGGATAAGTGTTTGCCTTTTGAAGAGTTCTCTTACAATAATAGTTATCAAGCTAGTATCAAGATGGCACCTTTTGAAGCCTCATGGCGAGAGTCACGAACACCATTGAATTGACGGACCTTTGGAGAAAGGCGGTTGTTAGGTCCTCGATAGCCCAAGACTCGGAAGATCAAGTTAGGCGATAAGAGACAAGATGAAGATTGCTCAAAGCCGTCGGAAGGAGTATGCGATAAACGCAAAGGATTTAAGTTTTGAAATTGGAGATCTGGTATATTTGAAGGTTACACCATTCAAAAGCAGTTCGAAGATTTCAAGTAAAAGGAAAATTGGCCCCAAGGTATATTGGTCCTTATAAAATTGTGAAAAGAATTGGAGAAGTGGCATACAAGTTACATCGACATCAACCCAATGGCATACATGGCGTGTTCCATGTTTCTCATTTCGAGAAAGTGTTTGAGGCAAACCAATGTAAGTACCACTTGAAGAGATAGAAGCGCAGAATGATCGACTTATGAAGAGGAACCCACGATGGTACTTGACACTCTGAAAAGGCGCTTGAGAGGCAAGAATGTTAAGTTTTGCAAGGTTCTCTGGAAGAATCATCTTGAGGAAGAAGCAACATGGGAAAAGGAATTGAAAATCAATGAGATTTTCCCAACTCGTTCCCGACCTGCGTGAATCTCGAGGTCGAGATTCCTTTAAGGAGGTAGGTTGAAACACTGAAAAATTTCAAAGTTTGAAAATCGGTTTGAATTCAAAATCGAATTTCAAAATTCAAATCAAAAATCAAATTTCGGTCAAATCTCGCCCAAATCCCAAACCCTAACCCTAACCCGCCTTCTCTCTCCTTCCCGCTTTCCCCTCTGGCGTAGCGCCTCCGCCCCGCCATGCCTTTGCCTTGTGATCATGATCGCGTCTGCGTCCACCCGCCTTGGCCATTACTTGGCCCTTCTGTGCGCAGCCTCCACCTCGCCCTCGCCGCCAATGCACCCTGCCACCCCGCCCCAAGCAAGCGCGCGCCCTCCCGGATTGCTCGGTGAGGGTCGCCACCTCCTGCGCCATTAAGGCCCCAGCCGCCGTCAGACGCTCACTGCCGCCGCTGACCACGGCACCGCCCAAACCCTCGCGACCAACCACCTCGCTGGCAGAGGCGACCCACGCAGTCCCCATGCCCTCTCTGCTCCCAGCGCCTCATGGGCTATAAATAGCCCCTGCTCGGCCTCCCAAGCTCACACCACTCATGCTTCCCTCCCTTCTTCCCGACCGAAGCCCCACCGCCGGTTTCCCCTTCAGAAGAGCAAAACACCCCACCCCTTGCAAATCCCCACCCGGTGCAAACCCGAGCCCTCCCTACCCTCCCGGTCACGGCACCGCCGATCTATCTTGCGCCACGCCCAAGACCCCAAAACCCTAACCCTAAGAAAACCCGAGCCCACACACGCAAAAACCCTAGGGTTTTGAGACCTACTGGCGCCGCCTCGCTGTGTCCTCCTCCTGTCCCCGCGTTGGCTGTCGCCCAGCTGCTGCCATAATGCCAGCCCTTGCGCCTGCCGCTGCTCCCCCGAAGCGCCTCCTCGCCCGCTCATGCCAGCCTTGCCATGGCGCTTTAGCTGCAAGCAGGCGCCCAGTCCTCCGACCTTTTAGCCATGTGAGTGGGCGTGCCAGGGCCGTTCGACTGCTCGGCCCGTTTTCTTTTAGGCCGCCAATAAAAGCCCAAGATCTTGTTCATCCTAAAACCATTAACACTGCTCCTTGCACAATAAAATTTGGTTTTATTCCAAAATTCGAAATTGCTTTTAAGCCAAAATTCCTATTCCTAAGCCTAGATTAATGATTATTTATTGTTTGTGTCTAAATAATAGATATAAACATAAAATGATTATTAATTGTCGAAAACCCTAACTTGAGTTAGTATAGCCTTCCGTACCGCCTCGAACCGTAAAGTCTAATCCTAACTCCGTTCACCGTATCGACTTCATTTAATTTTCTTTCTCTTTTCGTATTTTTGTTGTACTTGGATTAGCTTTGCTAGGCTCAATCCTTGTCGAGCCAAAGTGGTTTATTGGTTTTGTGTCTTGCGCTAGGTTTCGACGTCGACGAGCCATTTCGGGACTTCACGGACAGACACCGACATCGCAGACAATTCGAGGACGCCAACCGAGAGGCAAGTTGCATACCTTGAACATATTGAACCCACATGTCATATATTCATATTATTATCTTCATTAAAATATTTTAGCCAAGTATTTCAACAAAGAAATAATACTTTGGAATGCCATGTTGATTAGATATAAGTCCTTAACCCCACATATTAAACCACCTATTCTTGTAAGCCATATTTACCTTGACAACCTTGGTTCACATAAAATATTAGTAAATATTCGCTAAGTCATGAAAACCTCTGTTCTAAATATCATATGAATGTTGGCTTTAGGCCAATAGGATTTTGGGTGTAAGTTGAGGGTCAGTCCATTGAGTTGGGCAACCCAATATACTTGGTAAAATGGGTCATCGGTGAGATCAAGAGGTGGGCAACCGCGGGTTGGGCCATCGCCTCACTGGATGACAAGTAAGGACAAGAACCTTGTGCTAAGTAACAGACACAGTAAACCGCTCAACCACATGCGTGGTCATTACTCCCTAGCTTAGTACACTGCTCATCCAATTGAATATCTATAGCATCAAAGGCAAGTCGGTGGACCCCTAAGGACACTCACGATCCTTGCAACCAGATGGGCCCGTCGACCTCGGGTGCGAGTCCACTATTGGCGGTGGTCTCCAGGGTCAGATGGATTAAGATCTACCGGGTAGAGACTAAAAAGGATAAGCAGTGAAAAGGCTTTGTTATCCTTACTCAGTTGTGCGCAAACATGTTGCGTGGCAATATGAGTCTGTGATATCGTGTGGGTAAAGTTGGGCAACTCTGCAGAGTGTAATCAATGTTATTCGAATACACCGTGCTTACGGTTAATGAAGCTGTGTTCATGGGTGATTCAACATACAAAGCATAAGTAGAATTTACAGATGTTAATTGGTAATGTCGAAGTTGTTAAACCCCTGTGGCTATATTTATTATTGTTTCTTTATCTGTACTATTGTAAAGCTTTTAAAGTCAACTTTTGCATTCCACATATACCGCTTGGTAAAGCCGTACCATTTCCTTGATATTTCCAAAGATATAGTTAAATAGCTTTTCCTATGCGATTTGTTGAGTACGATAGTTGTACTCATTCTTGCTTAAATCAATCAATGTAAGAGTTTTGGGAAGATCCAGTGTTCTCTACTTAACAAGAAGAACCGGTAGACTTGACGACTCTTGGTACTAGGGTCTCGTTACGCTCAAGCTTCCTGTGGTTCTAGCAATTCTTTTGCAAGTGTATTATATTACTTTCGGACTCGGGCGCTTTGCTCGCTTTTAAACCGGGTGTTAAGCCCTATCTGCTTGTAATAAAAGTCATCTTTTGTTGTAACGCTTTGCTTGCTTGTGAAACCACGGCTTCTGATGTACATCCCGGACAGTTGTAAAGATTCTAGCGATCCTAGTTTCGGGGTCGTTACAGGCCGTCATCGCCAGGCTCTTCCCGGGCCGCACCGACAACGCCGTGAAGAACCACTGGCATGTGATCATGGCGCGGCGGTGCAGGGAGCGGATGAGGCTGTCGAATAAGCGGGGCGGCGCTGCCGCCACTACAGTTGGTGCTGTGAAAGATGAAAGCCCTAGGAACGCCGAGAAGCCGAGGCCTGACACGAATAGCATGGCCTCCTTGCTCGACAAGTACCGTAGAGAATTTGCTAGCCCGTTTGCAATTAGCCATCACCACAAGGAGGGTTATTGTTCATCTGCTGATGAAGGTGAATCTCTTGCATGCATGGTAGTACGCATTTTCCGATATTATTGTGCGTGCATGTAGGAAGTACTGTTCTTATTTAGCTTATATATATGCAATTGGAATTTGTTTTGCAGATACGAATAAATCGTTGGAGTTCTACGACTTTCTCCAAGTGAACGTGAGCTCGAGCGATACAAAGTGCGGTTCGAGCATCGAGGAGCAAGAGGAGAACCGGGATGATCAAGCTGAAGGGCATGTGCAGCTCATAGATTTCATGGAGGTTGGGACTTATCATCAATGATGTGTCTATGTATTTAACTAGGGGTTGCATCCAAAGCAGCTTGTAATGCTTTGTGAAAGGGGCATGCTACATATAGAAATCTGACACCAAAAATACTTATAGAGGAAGCAATATGCAAATTATATATATATATACGACATGTAATTTATTGATATACACATATCTGTCCGTCGACCATTCGTCCATGCAAAATTATTCGTGATAAATGGATAGTTAATTATTCTCTCATGTATTTGTAAATTTTAATTAATAATATAAGCACTTCTGATTTTCCTTTTAGTACTTAATTATCGATTATTGTGATTCACCATTTCATTGCATTCCAAGTGGCATGAGTTATATGATCAGCAATATGATGTGTAAATGCGTTCTAATTGGACATGTGATGTTGAATTAGTCCTTTAGGTACTCAACCGGTGGTGCCATCTCTGATGGCAGCTGTGTACCATCTTTATCGTTTACCCTTTGTTTGTGAACATTCTTGATAAGCATGATATAACACTCGTTTCACATCAATTAATCCCTGTGCTTGCTAATTTGCTTTGGACTTCCACTCTAGGATGGTACGTTTGATTTGAACAAAAATGGTAGAAGAGGAAACTAATATTCAGTAGTAGTAGTTGATATTTGTCGCCTTTCGGTGCACAAACTTGATCCGTTCACGTTTCTTTGTCGAATCGATTTTAGTGACATTATCATATAGACAGTGTAACGGTGAAGTCTCTTGTTACTATATGCACGACATGACATTTAACAACCTGAGAGAACTTTTACGACGTTGCTGTGTGCAAATAAAATTAAATGGATGGTCGATATCGTTTATAGCTATCGCACTAACTATCACACTCACACGCATCTTTTTACTGCTTGTTCAGGGATGGAACGATCGCGACGATATATAGAGAAGTCGGTTATTGGTATATACGATATATAAAAGAACTCCAATATTGTTAGTACATGCTTTCGTAACAAACAACAACAACAACAAACGAAATACAGTGTTGACTAATTTTGCATGCTTGTTCATTTAAAAAAAATCCATATGCATGCACGCTGGCTTGTACGGTTTTACCCCCAACCTGCAGATAAATACGCGCGCGTCCATCGTCCATTGATCGCTCTTTTCTCCAAACTAGGAAATATTTTTTAGGGACTTTATTTAATTTGAAGGAAATAATTTGAAATGAGATATTTAAAGATATAGCCTAATAATGTACATGTCATAATATAAACCAGAAACAAACAAGTATTCTTATGTTTGTGGAAGAAGTACATTGGAACCACCCAAACATGTGTTGCCCTAGAAGAGAACAAAGTACAAAAATTTATCAGTTTTGCGACAGATCGGCCGGCCGGCCGGCCTTCATCATTCCATAAAGCTAAGCCATCTTCAACAGTTAGTTATAATGTACTTGGCAGAGACGTCAGCATCAGCAGGGCAAGCTAAGCTAGCTAGCAGCAAGCTAGCAATGCAAGAGGGGGGGACGAGCTTAATTTGATCCCAAGTAACATACGCACGCAAGGAAACCAAAGCGCCCGCACGCACCACCGAGGCGTCGTCGCCGCACGACGGCACGCGTCGCTTTCCGCGGAACTGTTGCAATGGTCGGTATCATCATTCATGGCACCCGTCCCGCGCGCTCGCAACGCGAGCGCGCGCCCTGTTGCAACGAGAGACGACGCTCGCGCGAAGATTCTGGTCGATCGATACATCAATCCAACTGCTGCTCCCACTTCGATCGATCGATCGTCGTCGTTGGTGGCCGATATTTTTTTCGAGAGTACACACCGCACGCACTTATATACACACACTACGCGCACACCTACGCACGTCCAAACACATATACTGTACATTCTTAACACACACCTAAACTAGAACGGGGCTAGATTCTTATGGAGCGCAGGCACACGCTTTAATCTCTGAACGCATTTACGTGTGTACTATTCTAAACCCACCTAAATATATATATTTTAAACCGGTGAGAAATTCTGCGTTCGATTCAGAGATCCAACACAGACTAGCTAGAGGGGCGAGCACCCTCGCTCCCTACCACGGAGCTATCGCCGAGGCCTCTGTTGGTGGCTGATATGACGCTGCCGCTGTGCGAAGCCCGTATAGGTGCGCGAGCGGTTTAGTAACGGGCAAGTCGGCCGGTCGGTCGCTTCCCGTTTCGTTATTTCATGCATTTAGGGCGGCCTTTTCGGCTTCAATTGGGATGGATGGATGGGTGGTCAGGGTCGGCGACGTCGATCGTCTGATCGATCGATGCAGATGCAGCGTACGCATCTTGGCTAGTGGGGGCCGGTGACGTACGAGTTTTGATCTTCATCCGATAGAGGGCAACATCGATCCATAGGTTTAGTTTAATTAGTTCCTAGCAGATGATTTTAGAGCTAGCACTAAATGGATGAGTGGATAGAATGTTGCAGATGTGACATTAGCTCACATCTATGCTGTTCAAATAAACGATGGTATTTTCTCTACCGATATTTTGTATTGAATAATTGGATAGGAACACATGTTGCCAGGCGCAATGGAGTTTGTTGCGGGGCAGGCACAGGCCATGGAGGCGGCGTCTGCGATTGCCAACCCTCAAGATGGCGGAAGGTGACCAAGGTGGCACGATCCGGTGCGATACAAGCTGCGATGAGGCTGCTGAGATGACATTGACCGATCCTTGTGCGACACTTGGGGAAATCATTCTCTCCTGCAAAGGAGCGCATCGGAGGGAGAACAACTGCAGAAAAACGTGAAGCGGAACTGGGGATTCGGTGATGTGTCTCGCAGTTTTTTATTGGGTAAAATTTGCCCATACAAAGCACATCCGTACATTTTTTAGATAAGTGGCCTAGATTGGCTAATGTCATTCCTGCATTAGCTACTACTAGTGTAGATGATCTGCGTCAGTGGATTGAGATCTTTAGCATTGAAGCTGTGATTAAGTCGAAATGACATATCAATTGCTAAAGTGTATGTATTTTTTTTCAGGTACGCCCTGCCGTTACGCTGAACCGCGCCCCGCCCTAAGTACGGGCGCGCGACGCAATCTTCAACTCTCGGCGAAATTCGGCTGGAATGACGACGTTCTCACGTGCCGGCCAATTCGGGCGCAGGACCGCTCTGGTCATCTGGAGCTCTGCCCCTCTCCCTTCCTACGTTTCGGGGCGGCTAGCCCACCGTTCTTCAAGTTCAACTTGGGTCGGTTCGCTGGCTTCGGTTGTGGAGTGGACGACGAGAGCTCCCTTTCTTGGCGCGGTTGTTCCGTGGGCCGCCTACCTCGCCTCACATCCCCAGGCAGGCTGGCGTTTTGCTATTGGGTTCCCATTCTTAGTCCGGCTATCTCGCTTGTGGGCTTGCCGGCCTGGCTGTGTATGGGATGCCAAGTGCTCCACTATGGACGAATCGCGATCGCATGCTCGTCCCTGCCACAGCACTCGCTCTATCGACGGGAGTGTTAGAATTAACTAGATGGGAACGCGCGCCTTGCCGCGCCCGTCCGATAGCTGTAGGATGATCTGTTCAGTAAGTATAGGAAAAGTAAATTCAAGCGAAGTGCAATATTACCAATATCTATCAGACTGTACAATTGCAGATTAGTTGTAATCGGCAAAACAAACATTATTGCTTTGTTGTGACGTATATAACCAGCCAGTAGAGCAAGAGTATCTGTTGCAGGAATATTAATGTGCGGTGGCAGCATGACATGTTATTATTTGTTGTTAGAGCTGTTCAAATGCTGGGCCGGGCTAGGCTTTGGGCCGGGCTTGAAAAGCCCGGTCTAAATTTGTTAGGCCCGAGCCCGGCCCGAAAAGTTGAATTTCGTATTAAAATGTATTATTTTAACCTTTTTTGGAATAAAAAAGTATTATTTAATTCGTTTCCAGGATTAAAATAATATATTTCCATTTTTTATTTTTTTTCCGAATTTCGGTAGGCGAGCTTCGGCCGACTTGCGATCCCCAAGGCTGCCCGACATGGTTAGGCTCGGAGACGGTCAAGTGGCCGAACCGCCTGTGAAACAGTCTATTTGTTGTAAGACTAGCAGCATATAGTGTCGAGATAACATGTTAGTATTCGTTGTAGGATAGCACAAATGTAAGAACGAAAGAGGTGTAGTAGTGAGGTAATGTATATCACAGGAAATACATAAGTGGGCGTGTATCTTTTCTAGGTAGTACATAATGTTTACAGCTTGTAGTTCACAGGTAATACCATATATAGCACTGAGGGAAATGTTCTGGCTATGACATAGTAGGCACCATGCATCACAACTGTAGTGTCTGAAGATATACGCTTGGTGTCGATGGTATGTACATAAGGTACTGTAGGCTGATATATATGCAAAAGGTTGTCACTGTTGATGATGCAGTGTTGTTCTTGTTCGTAAGAACTTTGGCTTTGTCACGCGAGTTGCTGGATACTGCCTCTGTCTTATGGGTCATCTCTACAATATGGATACACATGTGGTATCTTTTTTGTTAGGTATTCTGTGAAGGGTAAATGTATGCATATTTTGTGATGTGTATAGAATGTTGAACATGATAGAAACTAAACGTTATGAAGCATGAGACCGATATAGAAATAAGACATTGAATAGCTGGAGAAGTATATGTGTGGCATAGAAAGGAAATTACATGTAGTGTAGCAAGTACACTGTGTGTAAATGTTTTGTTTTTTATGGTTTTAATCTCTGGATGTATACACTGAATATTTTGAAAGGAAAAGTGGATAGGTGGTATACACATGCAGTACTTCCTAGTTCTTTCATGTCTATCGACGCTAAAGGTAGCAAACCAAAGACAGTCCTAAAATATGATCAAGCACCATGTTTTTTTTTTGTTTTTTTACATCATCCTTTTTTTAAGGCTGTGGAGACTAAGTTGTAGTTAACTGTGAAAAAGATGTTATTAATAATGCTCTTATGTAGGGCAACTGTATTAAACACTTTTGTGCTATAAGCTGGTAGTGTGATTGGGCCATACAGGTAAAGACTACATACAGAATGATCTAAATCTTTGTTGTACTGTAAGCTAATGTAAGGCTAGACAGTTGTGCTGCTGTGTGTAGGTAATTTTTTTTCCATTTGCGGTAGGTACAATAGGCAATATGGATGGAATAATTGTTCTTTATTTTCAAAGTGTAAATAAAATTGGACTGAAGCTAGGTGTTTTAGTTAGTTCGGCAGTTTACTATTTAATGGGTACTATATCGGGTATCTGGAAATGTATTTGCTACAGAAATGAGGACTATTCTAGAAGAAGGTATTGGACCGTTAGATTTTATGTGGCAAACATTTCTAGTACTTTGTCGTATAAAGAAAAAAGCACGTCTATGAAAGAACTGTGTGGTATTGAATATCAATATCATAATATTTAATTAACTCTAACCATCTTCTCTGTCTAAGATTCAGATCTGGCTGGGTGAAATATATATTTCAGACTCTTATGGTCTGAAAATACTTCACAATGATTTCCTAGCAGATAATGCCTCCAAATTTTCAAAGAGTGAACCACCGCTGCTAACTCCAAATCATGCGTGGGATAATTTTCTTCATGAGTCCTTAATTGTCTTGAAGCATATGCCACAACTTTTCCATCTTGCATCAATACACAACCTAATCCTTGTTTTGAAGCATCACAATAAATCTGAAAATCCTTTTCAAGGTTTGGAAGTATGAGTACTGGGGTAGTGGTCAGTCTATCTTTCAATTCCTGAAAGTTTTCCTCACACTTGTCCGTCCATTTAAAAGGAATATCCTTTCTGAGGAGCTGAGTGAGTGGACGAGCAATCTTTGAGAAGTTCTTTTTAAATCTGCGGTAATATCCCGCCAGACCCAAGAAACTTCTTATCTCAGTCACTGTCTTTGGTTGTTTCTATTCTTGTACTGCTCTGACTTTTTCTGGGTCAACTTTTACTCCTTCTTCTGTGATAATGTGCCCTAAGAATGACACTTTTTTCATCCAGAATTCACACTTTGAGAATTTTGCATATAATTGATGCTCTCTCAATTTGGTTAAGGCCAGGTGGAGATGTTGCTTGTGCTCTTCTTCACTTTTTGAATATATCAATATATCATCCACAAATACTACCACAAACTGATCTAGGTATTCCATATAAACTTGATTCATCAGATTCATGAAATATGCTGGAGCATTTGTTAATCCAAAAGGTACTACTGTGAAATCAAATAGTCCATATCTTATAGTAAAGGCAGTCTTTTCTCTGTCATGTTCTCTAATCTTGAGCTGACGATATCCTGGTCGGAGGTCAATTTTTTAGAATACTTTGGATCATTTTAGCTGATCAAATAAATCATCAATTCTTGGCAAAGGGTATTTGTTCTTAATAGTCACTGCATTCAAGGCTCTGTAATCCATACACATTATCAAACTTCCATCCTTCTTCTTAACAAATAAAACTGGTGCAGAACATGGTGAGACACTAGGTCTTATGAAGCATTTTTCTTCTAATTCATCCAACTGTTTCTTAAGCTCTTTTAGTTCACTAGTTGCCATTCTGTATTGTACTTTAGTCACAGGCTTGGTCTCATGTACTAATTCTATAGCAAGTTCAATTCTTCTATTTGGAGGTCTTTTGGGCAATTCCTCAGGAAACATATCCGGATATTCTTCAATCACTAACATTTGTATGGTGGCTTCTGAAATAACACTGTTACTCCTCTTTTTTTGTTCTTTCATCAATGACTGGTCTGTTGCAATTGAAACTTCTTGGCCTTCTGAATTTTTCAGTGATACTGTCATCTTCTCACAATCAATTGTGCCTTTATACTTTGATAACCAGTTGTAACACCCTGGCTATTCGGAAGCCAAAATGTTACCTAAAGAACTAACATACAACAACAATACAGGTAATCTTCAACAATATCTCAACTAAAAGCATAAAGAGGTCAACAATATAGAACGAATACAGGAATAATCAAAATCCATCAACAGTTCACAAACTCCAATTATTCAAGTCTACTGAATCCACTAAGATAATTATACCAAATGAGTAATCATTGATCACAAGCAGTTATGTAATCAACCTTAACATAGAGAAAAATAAACATCCATCAACGAACTCTATTTATTATAGTTCATCATCTAACGAATGAAAGACACGGACAAAATCATATTATTGGAACTTGAATATGGTGAAGTGAATGAATTATGTGTGTCTACTCCCTCCCAGGAATGCTCTCATCAGCGATCACCTAAAATAAACAAACACAGACAAGAATGAGTCCAAGACTCAGCAAGTACAAAGAATAATAAGAACTACAACGAATAGGAACATAGAACTGTAAGAAACATATGAATGGATGGAATGAATGGACTACATACGCTTATACTGGGGATAGCTAGTGACACACCCGTCAGTGTTCACTTAGGCCCGCATTTAACAAAATGCGAGGATCCAAGGCCCGTATGAATAACGTTTCATACAGGGATCCAAACCTGCCCACATTGAAATGGTGGGTCTTACGTACCTATACTGGAATTAATGAGTCTTTCTTTTCCATTTCCGTGGAAGAAATAGGAACAAATGTATGAATGGAATGAATCATGAATGATGAAAGATGTCATCTCTTTAACACATGGATTAACGGATATGAAAGGAACATGAAGTATTGAAACTATTCATGGATCATAGAAACAATAGAATGAATACAAACACTCAGCATTCACCAACATTAAGAATTACAATGTACTTGCCTTCCGCTCTGCGATGCGTTATGAGGCAAGACGGAAGCTGCTACACTCGAAATTCCCCCTCCTACACAAATTATAAACTTGAATAAGGAACCACGTGAACAGGACGTCGCTCAAAACGTTTAATCGCAACATCCTAACCCAAGGATCACGAAGTCGATCTACTCAAATAAACCGACAGTCTAGTAGGACTACAATCTGGACAGTAAGTACAAAATAAATCATAACTAATGATCTGAGACTTGAAATGGAGTGCTCTCAAAACCTATGGAAATATAACAATATCCTACACAAAATTCTAGTTGGCGGGATCTCCCAATTCGGCCAAAAACCTACGTCAATAATCCTCTGAAAGTTGAACATCGAATCTATCTGACAGAACTACATAGCAGTAGAGAAATAATCATATCTTTTGTTCTACAACTCCAAATTAAGTGTTCTTTATCATTCTGGAAAGGTTAACAAAAATGATACAACAACCTAGTTGGGTGGAAACCCTGAACCTGCCATTATCTTAATCATATTTTAAAAGACAACTTGACAGTTCATTCACGTCAGGAATTTAGGACAGCAGGAAAGATTATACCATATCTTTTGAACCGTAAGTCGGAATTAAGTGTTCGTGGTGGATACGGAAAGCTAAGAACAATTCCTATATATCTCTAGGAGATGGAAATCTCCAATTCAGCATCTAAGAATCTGAAATCAGCCACGCAACTATCTGGACAGAACCGAACTAATAGCAATAGCGAATCGATCCAACAATCCTAATCGAATTCGCATCTACTACTAATCAAACAGTAAAGAACGGCATCCGTTACCCTTGTAGAACCCCAGGAAGACGATGAACGAAACCCACGAAGAGGAACCTTCTTCTCCTCCCTCGATCTTCATTTCTTTCGGCCAACCAGCCCGCAATCTCCCTTCTCCTTCCTTCGTGAAGACCAGCAGTAGAGAAGGGCGGCTCCAAGGGGCAAGATGGCCGGCACCAAGGGCAGTAGGGGGCGGCACCATGGCCAGAGGGGGCAGCAGCTTGGAGATGAGGAAGTGGAGGTGGCGGCTTGGATGGGGAGGAAAGGGGGAGGAGAGAATTTTGGCTAGGGTTTAGAGAAGAGGTGGGCGGCTTGGCCGGGCCTTAGGGGCACCTCTCGCCTCTAATGGCCCATTAAATGGTGACCATATCTTGCCCTAGGCTTGGGCCGAGGCCCAAGTTCCCAAATTCCTCCAAAATCTCGAAAATAAATCAATTTCCCTCTCCCGAAAGATTATTCTCTCTAATTGAAATTTGGGGTATTACATTCTACCCCCCTTAAACAGGATTCGAATTCGACCCCGAATCCTCACAAAGCACTACGCGAAAGAACAACCACAACTGAGAACTATCAACGGTAACCACGTACCTAAAGTGAACAAACCCGGATAACGCTCGCGCATACAAAACTCCAACTCCTAAGTGGCCTCTCTCGAACTGAGGAGACCACAACACAAAGATGTAAAACGACGTCTGTCCTAACACTCAACCCGAACTTTCCAAGTATACTCATCAGAAGAGGATCGAAGGTAAGACCTTACTCGATGGTCAACGTCTTTAACGAAATCTCAAACTTTGAATGGCTCAGTTACTCACTCAGCACCAGAACACACTAGATGTTGCGTTCTTCGCGTATGGACCCGAGACGGTCAAAGCGATACGCTAACTTCCTAATTTCTGCAACTATCGGAAACGAACGAATGTACCTGAGCCAAATCTCCCCTTTGGTACGAAAGCACACAACATGCTCAAAATCGAACTCTTCATCTAACAAGAGACGCCTCCTTTAAACAAGAATGCACAACAGAACTGGTTCTTAAACCACTAATTCACAAAGAGAATCCAACTGGAAATAGAGAGTTCTCATCGCAACCACGCAATGCTAACTCTCCACCAAAAGGGTCAAATCCCAAAGTTGACAATTCATCACGAAAACAATTCCACTTTCTAAATAGGCAGTTTACTAATGAACACCACGAAAGCCAAAGGAGAAATCACTCAAATGCCCAAACCAAATTCTTCTTTTGGTTTGTCTGAATTGGAAAGAATCAAACATGCTAACACAGCGCCGACTCCAAATTACGAAAGAGATCAGTCAACAACACAAAGCTCAAGCGAGAATAAAGAAAACGCTTCGCTACCCAAGAAAACATCATTTTTCTCAGTTTTCTCTTTTAGGAATAAAATTTCTCTCAAACCTTTGAATTCGAATTCATCGCATACCACACGAGATCAAACCTCTTAAGTTAACATCCTCAAGTTATGCTCCAACCGAAATACATCGTCCACACCTTTGTGGAGAAGTTCTATTGGTCCCACCAAACACTCTAGATAATTTCTTCTACTAACGAAATTAATTTGATAGAAGGCACCCAAAACACCACAAAATGGATCCCACGCAATCACATCACCTCCAACTTTCAAGAACAACAACTCAAAATCCTCAGTACACACGCTCATGTACTACATCAGAAGGGTTCTATCAATGATCATTCCACTGCTCAAGAAACATCATTATCTAATTTCTCTACACAAAATCATTGGGCAACCAAAGGTCTTGCATAAAAATGCAAAGCCCAAAATTTAACCTCCAAGACATCTACAACGAACTTCTCTTATAACAGATAGAGAAATTATCAGATTAAATCTCGAACATGCCCACAACTCTAACATACTCACTCATTGACATCATCAGAAATCACCAACACAATCTCGCAATACTTTTTAATTGCATTACTCTATAAAATTGATCAAGGTTTCCATACCTTCGATAATCCCCAATATTTCAACATGAACTAAAGTTCTGGAATTTCACTATACCATAGGTTCTACTTAGTCGTACCACTATTCAGTTTTTCTTCAACGCCATACATTCCATTGGAATCAAATTTCCTCCAAGAGGTACAGGTCAAAACCAATTCATCTCTTACTACTCCTCTAATAGCTTGGTAGCAAAATCTCACCACTACAAATTCTTAACCACCACCAAACAGTTGCCAATTTACGCTTTGTAAAACTTTGCAACACAAACTGTTGATCCTTTCTAAAAAGAAAGAGGCGGACAAGGACAAGTTTCATCACAGAGGAAAACATTGCTCCTCACAGCGAGCACGAAACCAAAAGAAATATTCTGATAACGGTGATCTTGGGAAAATGAAAGTTGAGTTCACAGTTGAGGGCACACATCCCTCAAAAGGGAATAGCAAATAACAGCCAATAAGAAAATGACATTGCGATTGAAACTCGACATCTCTTGAGCGAAAAGAGCAAAAAGTTTAGGCATGATTCAAAAAACCACAAGTTACAAAACTTGACTCAAATTCTCAAATACTCCTACTGCACTCTTTCCTTTAACACTGAAATTAATCCTTTGACTAACAACACTTTGCCACAACGAATAAGATACGGTCTTTAGTCAAAACCACAAGAACTAATTAAGAACCAATAAAATTCTTCAACACGTCATATTTGCTTGGAATAGTTCAACTACACATGAAACATGAGATCCAAATAATCTCAGCCACCAAACTCGAAACATTTTCATTCACGGGATTTCACGGAAAGCAAACGGAATAATTTCCTCTTGAAGAAATCAACAAAAAAATTTCTTTGATTGCAATCTCACTTTGTGAACTAAAACCAAAGAGCCTTTAAGACTAAATGACATGAAACTCTTAAGAAGCAATAGGACATTCCCATACACCAATTTATTTTAAATAATTTTAGCTAGCAGAAAATTCATGAGCTCCAAAAGATCACGAAAACTAAACTTGAAGTATTCTCATTTAAGCGATATCACTATTGGCGATCAAATTACTACAAGTATTAACATCAATCTCACAATAACAAATAGAAAACACTTCGAAAGACCCATGTAAAAAGAATGGGTTGATTCTTTCTCAAAAGAAGAGGCAAATGGAAACGATTTTCACCAACTAGAAAATCATTTACCACTCGCAATGAACACAAAACCAAGGAGAAAACCAATTAAGCAATGAAATCATAGAACATAACTGGAGTCCATAGTTGAAAGCATAGGCCTCACAAGAAGAGAATATCAGACCTTAACAGATAACAAAAAACAAGCATTCAAGATCAAAGCACTTGCATCATTGAAAAACTATTATAACTTTGCAACATGTCGCTTTACTCGACAACTTCGTTTACCACATAAAGCTTGAACACCTAAAAGATCATGAACGCAAAACTTGAAATATGATCATTTAAGAAATATCACGAAATACAATCAAATTTCTTTCTCTATAAAAGAATCAACATTACCCTCACATTACTGAACATTTTATTAAGATCAATAACATACATTCCTGGTAACAATCAATTTACCTTACTATCACATCAGTAAACCTTCTAAAAGAAATATGACAAATCGTGTCATAAACTCTCCAGCATCAAAAGGAATTGTAATAACAACTTATTCTAGAAAAGAAACCTAGTGCGAAAGCCACAAAGCTGAAACAAACCTCTTTTTAACAAGCTCACTCTAGTACAAGACAAACTCATAAAACACACCAGATTAAATTACTTATTAGATTTCGCTCATTTACCCTTACTGAAGCTCAACGCCAGTATAGCACACACTCATAGCACTCTAACCATTAATACTAACAACCGATGATTATCTAATCATGGAAGCATTCATAGTCCTACCTTTGTTTAGAAATTGGAATGAAATATCTTTAAACTTCAGCAATGGAATATTTATAAGACAAGGTTTTGGAAGTCAATACAACCACCCTCATCCATTTCTTCATACATATAACAACAATTTAGCATGGCAAAATCAGGTGAATCTAGCATTTGTACAAATTCTTCAGGTATCCAAATAGAAGACATATTTAAGGTTAATATTTACCAAGGCAAAATTAACTTCACTTTTGAAGACAATAACTAAGAGTCATTGGTTTGCACCAAGATATTAACCCAACTTGATAACTCCTACCATACCAGATAATTCTTTTAATTAAAACCTCTTAGATAAGTAAGACAATACATCACTAAAGGGTTTCAACATACTCTTTCTCATAAGAGAGGCATTAAACTTCAACTCTCAAATTAACCCAAAAGAAATATGCAAGGTCAAAACACCCACTTAATAAAGAACTTGCAAAAGAAATCTTCCACTGCCCGAAATTCTAAGCGAACAAATGAGTTACATTTTCCAACAGAGGATAAAACAGAACTTCCGTGAAAAGATCAATCTTGCAAATTAACTATGTTCACAAGTAGCAGAAATATCGCACTAGTCGGAAGAACAAATAGAGACCAAATGGAGCTTGCCCACTTCATTATAACCACCATTCAAAAGAAGTTCATCAACTGCAAGGAACTATAACCAGGAAACTAAATACAAGCTCAAGGAAGACAACTTTATCAAATAACTCATTCTCAACACATAACTATGGAATGGGGGTAGGTACTTCACTATTCTCCTACCACGAACGGTGGTGTAGCCTGACGAAACCCAGGACAACAATCATGACTTCAACTTCTCAATGTCCGTTACCAACACGCATGTTCGTTATAATCAATTATGAATATATAGGATCATCTCATGACAATCATAGAATAAATTCATAGATATAGGATATCACATCATATCATAGATTAACAACAAGAAAGATAGTACAGAAGCAATTCGATATAGTACAGCATAATGAAACACATCACTAGAAATACGGATGTAATAGATTTCCCAAACCCCACCTACTGTGCACAGTGTGTCAATTTACTATTCAATTACCACGGACCTAAAGCCCGCTCTGATACCAACTGTAACACCCTGGCTATTCGGAAGCCAAAATGTTACCTAAAGGACTAACATACAACAACAATATAGGTAATCTTCAACAATATCTCAACTAACAGCATAAAGAGGTCAACAATATAGAACGAATGCAGGAATAATCAAAATCCATCAACAGTTCACAAACTCCAATTATTCAAGTCTACTGAATCCACTAAGATAATTATACCAAATGAGTAAGCATGGATCACAAGCAGTTATATAATCAACCTTAACATAGAGAAAGATAACATCCATCAACGAACTCTATTTATTACAGTTCATCATCTAACGAATGAAAGACAGGGACAAAATCATATTATTGGAACTTGAATATGGTGAAGTGAATGAATTATGTGTGTCTACTCCCTCCCAGGAATGCTCTCATCAGCGATCACCTAAAATAAACAAACACAGGCAAGAATGAGTCCAAGACTCAGCAAGTACAAAGAATAATAAGAACTACAACGAATAGGAACATAGAACTGGAAGAAACATATGAATGGATGGAATAAATGGACTACACTTCTGCTTATACCGGTATAGCCAGTGATACACCCGTCAGTGTTCACTTAGGCCCGCAATTAACAAAATACGAGGATCCAAGGCCCGTATGAATAACGTTTCATACGGGGATCCAAATCTGCCCACATTGGAATGGTGAGTCTTACGTGCCCATAATGGAATTGATGGGTCTTTCTTTTCCACTCCCGTGGAAGAAATATGAACAAATGTATGAATGAAATGAATCATGAATAATGAAAGACGTCATCTCTTTAAACATGGATTAACGGATATGAAAGGAACATGAAGTATTGAAACTATTCATGGATCATAGAAACAACAGAATGAATACAAACACTCAGCATTCACCAACATTAAGAATTACAATGTACTTGCCTTCCGCTCTGCGAAGCGTTATGAGGCAAGATGGAAGCTGCTACACTCGAAATTCCCCCTCCTACACAAATTATAAACTTAAATAAGGAACCACATGAACAGGACGTCGCTCAAAACGTCTAATCACAGCATCCTAACCCAAGGATCACAAAGTCGATCTACTCAAATAAACCGACAGTCTAGCAGGACTACAATCTAGATAGCAAGTACAAAATAAATCATAACCAATGATCTGGGACTCGAAATGGAGTGCTCTCAGATCCTATGGAAAGATAACAATATCCTACACAAAATTTTAGTTGGTGGGATCTCCCAATTCGGCCAAAAACCTACGTCAATAATCCTCTGAAAGTTGAACATCGAATCTATCTGACTGAACTACATAGCAGTAGAGAAATAATCATATCTTTTGTTCTACAACTCCAAATTGAGTGTTCTTTATCATTCTGGAAAGGTTAACAAAAAATTCTACAATAAACTAGTTGGGTGGAAACCCTGAACCTGCCACTATCTTAATCATATTTTAAAAGACAACTTGACAGTTCATTCACGTCAGGAATTCAGGACAGCAGGAAAGATTATACCATATCTTTTGAACCGTAAGTCGGAATTAAGTGTTCTTGGCGGTTACGGAAAGCTAAGAACAATTCCTATATATCTCTAAGGGATAAAAATCTCCAATTCAGCCTCTAAGAATCTGAAATCGGTCGCGCAACAATCTGGACAGAACCGAACTAATAGCAGTAGCAAATCGATCCAACAATCCTAATCGAATTCGCATCTACTACTAATCAAATAGCGAAGAACGACATCCGTTACCCTTGTAGAACCCCAAGAAGACGATGAATGAAACCCACAAAGAGGAACCTTCTTCTCCTCCCTCGATCTTCCTTTCTTTCGGCCAACCAGCCCGCAATCTCCCTTCTCCTTCCTTCGCGAAGACCAGCAGCAGAGAAGTGCGGCTCCAAGGGGCAAGATGGCCGGCACCAAGGGCAGTAGGGGGCGACACCATGGCCAGAGGGGGCGGCGGCTTGGAGATGAGGAAGTGGAGGTGGCGGCTTGGAGGGGGAGGAGAGAATTTTGGCTAGGGTTTAGAGAGGAGGTGGGGGCGGCTTGGGCTGGGCCTTAGGGGCACCTCTCCCCCCTAATGGCCCATTAAATGGCCGGCCATATGCTGCCCTAGACTTGGGCCGGAGGCCCAAGTTCCCAAATTCATCCAAAATCCTGAAAATAAATTAATTTCCCTCTCCCGAAAGATTGTTCTCTCTAATTGAAATTTGGGGTATTACACCAGTCCATTCCCAAAATAACATCTATGCCTTTCATCTGAAGTACCAACAATTCTGTTTTGAAACTAACTCCTTGAATCTCTAGGTTCAGGTTACTACACTTATATTGAGATTTCATTCTAGTCCTGGGTGTTTGCAACACTTAGGGATTTGGTAAAGCAATAAAAGGCAAACAACTCTCCACAGCAAAATCCAAGGAAATAACTGAATGGGTAGCTCCTGGATCAAAAAGAACTAAAGCTGATCTTGCATGGAGTAGAAACATACCGACAATAACATCGGTGGCTTCAGCTGCATCCTGAGTGGCTATATGATTAATTTTCCCTTGTGTTGGTGCCGGTGTAGATTTTCGTCCTCCTGAGAAGTGTACTGGTTTCTTAGGTTGGTTTCTGGACTGTTGCATTCCTCCTCTGTTGGCTTGGAAGGTGGAAGGAGTCTGGTTGCTTTGTCTTGTTTCTTGCTTGGACTTTAGCTGCATCTGATGTCATATTCTTTAATGGACATTGTCCCTTGAAGTGACCAGGTTGTCCACAATGATAGCAATTTGAGGATTTCCAAGGACAATCCTTCTGATAGTGGTTTCCTCCACAATTATAACATTGAATTGTGGTGGGTCGGCTCCCACTGAAAGGTGGTCTTCATGCTGAATTCATAGGTGGTCTTTGCTAGAATCTGAAGGATAGTGGTTGCATCATTCTCCCCCTTGGTGCACTTGCGGATGGAACCATTTGCTTCATCTTTCTTTTTTTGGTTTCTTCCATTTCACTTTTGGCTTCTTCTGAGATTAATAACTTGTTTACCATGGATGCTAGGTCAGTGAAATCAAGGGCTGAGATGTGGAACTTCAGTAACTTTTGCAATCCCTCTGAAAACTTTTCCATTTTCTTAGCTTCTGTATCCACATCCTATGGGGCATACCGTGCCAATTGATTAAATTGGTGAAGGTACTCTGTCACTGTATAGCCCCCTTGCTTGAGAGCAAGAAACTCTCGGCGTTTAGCTGCAATTGTGCTAGAAGGAACATAGGCTTTAAGGAATGCTTCCTTAAATTCTGCCCAGGGCATGTCTCTGCCTGGATGAAGAATCTGATGGTTCATCCACCACGCTGCTGCTTGTCCTTGAAGTTGATGAGAAGCAAATAAAGTATTCTCTTTATCATTACACTGAATGGTGTCCAATTTTCTTTCAATATCTCGTATCCAATCATCAGCTGCTAGAGGCTTTGGTGATACTGAGAATACTTGGGGTCTTGTCTTCTGGAAATCTGTCCACCTGAAATCTGGGGTTATTCCCCCATTATTGGTTCCGGGGTAGGGTCCAGTTGGTGACCTGGTAGCAATCTGCTCAAGGAGCCTGGTGTGTTGTTCCATCATTCTTGCTTGATTCTATTCAGCTTGATATCTGTTCCTTTCCATCATGGCCATTACTTCCGCCATACTTGGTTGATGTTCTGCTGAATCAGCCTCATGGTTGGTGTTGTTTCCGGACATCTTGGAAATGTAATTCTGCAGTGGTTTTGACAAAATACAGTAAGATAAGTAAGATTTAGATTTAAGATAAGTGGAGAAGGAAACATGTAAGGATTAAGACGAAAAGAAGGAAATGACTTTTGACAAGGATGATATACAGATACTGGTAGGGAAAACAAGTTCATTATATTTCACATAAGTTACACAAATATCTTACAAAAGCTGGACATATACTTCTTAGAGTATATTACACAACCTTTATTACAAGCAAAAAGTCGTACTAGACTTGGGTAACTCTACAATACACTAATGCGCTCTGCTGACTGAAGTGGATTCTACCACTTTCCATCAGAAGGAGGGTTGCTGGTGGTATAGATGATTTCTTCCTCTGGATCCTCCTCCTCCTCCTCCTCCTCCTCCTCTTCTTCTTCTGCATTCTTCACCTGGTGGCTGGGCCCTTTCTCTTCAACCTTTTCTTTCCCCTTGATGGATCCTTGAAATAGGCGACAGTAGTCACGCGCTATACCTGTTGGGTAAGGGCGAGCGCTAGGAGGTGACTTTGGAGTGTAGTCTAGAGATGCTGGTGTATAGTTAGGTGACTTTGGTGTATAATCTGCCATTGGACTATTTGGAGGGTTGGGACTCTTGTCACAGACAGATCCAGATCCCAAATCCAGTGTATCACGGCGACGTAATTCCCTTTGCAGAC
Organism: Phyllostachys edulis; assembly: GCA_036346405.1. Lineage (NCBI taxonomy): Eukaryota > Viridiplantae > Streptophyta > Magnoliopsida > Poales > Poaceae > Phyllostachys > Phyllostachys edulis. Next base: position 18,234,161 of record CM070549.1, on the reverse strand, counting down.
TCTGCAATCCCTACTTGGCCAAATAATACCTCTGATGCATCCTCTGATACTCACTCAGAGTTCTGACATACAGAGCTTCTTGAGACACTATGGGCCTGTTTGGTACAGCTCCAACTCCTAGCTTCGTAGTTGGAGTTTGTGGAGCTATGCCAAACGGGGTTGCTCCATAAATTTTTTGAAGTTGGAGCAACCAGGAGCAGAGTAGCCTATAGTGCAAATTTTGGGAGCGGGTTGAACCTTGCTCCAAATGTGAAGCTGCGGACCAACAAAACAAATTACCCCTAGGAGTTGAAGGTAATTACCCGCAATATGCCACTGATATAACCCCGACAAACCCGCAGCCCCCACCCGTTTGGCCATTCTTCCCCCGTGCGCCTATCTCCCCTTGGCTCTTCGCATCCCGTGCATGCACCTCTCTCCCCCTGCAACCCTAGGGGTTCGTCCAGGGCGGCGGCGGCTCCACCCCGACGCTCTCCTCGGCGACTCCACCCCGGCGCTCTCCCCGGCTCCTCCCCCGGCGCCTCCACCCGGCACTCTCCCCGGCTCCTCCCCCGGTGACTCCACCCGGCGCTCTCCCCGGCGACTCCACCCCGGCCTCTCTCCCCCGGCAACTCCACCCCGGCGCTCTCCCCGGCTCCTCCCCGAAGGCGGCTTCTTCCCCGGCCCGGTCCTCTCTCACCGGCTCCTCCCCGACGGTGTCTTCTTCCCTGGCGGCTTCTTCCCCGAAGGTTTGCTCGCCGCCCGCTTCTCCCCCTTTAGGAATTATGAGCATTTGATTGTCTTTGAAAATGTCGAGGTTAATTGTGTTGAGCAAGAGCCATATGTGTTTAATTATACGAGCACTTGTATATGAATGGTGCATTTCGGCAGAGAAGAAGCACACCAACAATGTCAAACTAAGTTGGAATTCTCGACCTTGTCCTCCACATCGGTAGTAGTCAGTAGGATGTGCTTTCTCCTTGAGAAGTGGATGTGTATGTGCGGTTTTAGTTCCATAGTCCACAACCGAGGGACAGAGTTATCATTTGTGATCCATGTAATTCTCATGTGCTTTTCTCCTGCTAGTGACATATGCACCAGAAACATATTGCTATATAACATTTCAAAGTCAACACCAAAAATACTAAACAGACTTGGTCTAAACACCTTCCCGAGATCCCAATTTGTGAGGTTCTTCTTTAACACAAAGATTCACCGATAAGCAATCCGAAAATGATAAAAAAGCTAGGATATCCTCGTAAAAGTGGAATACCTTCACGAGATCCATATGTGTTTAATTGTCTTTGAGGTTAATTGTGATGAGCAAGAGCCATATGTGTTTAATGGTAAATTGCATATTGTTTGTCGCCAGCTTTTGTCATGTGCTTTTCTCCTGCTAGTGAAATATGCACCTCTAAAACATATTGCTATATAACATTTCAAAGGTCAACACCAAAAATACTAAACAGACTTGGTCTCAACACCTTCCCGAGATCCCAATTTGTGAGGTTCTTCTTTTTAACACAAAGATTCACCTCATAAGCGATCACGAAAATGATAAAAAAAAGCTAGGATATCCTCGTAAAAGTGGAATACCTTCCGGTAAAAGAAAATGCATGGTCACAAGAACACTAACAAGTGATCGGGCATAAAGGAGAAAGGCAGGCAGCCTACTTACCATCAAACAGCTGGTTGGGCCCTTGTGAAAATTTAGAAATGCTGTGCACATGCGTAATATAAATTCTTGTTTCAATATCACACAGTGCTTCTGATCTACACTACGGTTGCTAACGCAAATCCAAAGATATGCAGGAGGGTGACGTCTCCGGAGGCTGTGGTGGTGAAGGTCTTTGTCAAGCTGCTGGCTCGGCAGGTCCCGTCACCGTCGAGCAACAAGGAGAACATGCCACCAAGTGTGGGTCAGGAGGATCTGACCAAGAGGAGTCCCTTCCCGAGTGGTACCCAAGGGCCCTCCTCCGTCACGCCGGTCTCCACCACGTATTGTAAAAATGGTTAACTAATTCATTAGTTTCTTGTGATTTTGTTGTAATGGATGCCTTGAATTGGAACAAACAATTTTGTAATGTTTTCTGAACGAACAAGTGAGTTTGGAATGCACCTGAATGGTCTTTTTTTTGGAAGACGCAACTGAATAGTATTGTTCTGAATGCTTTTGAGGTTGTTTGTTGATATATTATTATGATGGATGTTCTGAATATTTGTGAGGTGATACAGTATTTGATTTGATTATGTGTTGTTTGATACAATATTATGTTTATCTTTGTTATGGGCTTTTGTTATGAAACTAATTGAATTCATTGTTCCCCTCTTGTGGGATGAGCTGGAATTCATGGGTCTCCATGGAGTCGTGGGTCTTCATCATCATTTGGTAAGGGAACAAGAACACTGAATCCATTGTTCCCCTCTTGTGGGATGAGCTAGAATTCAGGGTCTCCAAATTCTTCATCATAATGTTGACGGATGTGCAGAACCGCCAGTCTTGCTGCATCTTGGATTGCATCCCTTTCCTGACAACGATAGCCCACAAACCGACATTCAGTGTCTGATCTATAAGCTAGTGGGATCAAAGTCACCCATGCTTTCCATTGATATATTCTGCCATGGATTAGTTGTTCTTCAGTGTGGAATGTGGGTAGCTGCCTAGCTGTTGCACCTATGAATTGTATCATTCTTCTTAGCCTTGAGGCCCATCCTCTCAACTCTGCAGGGTCGGAATAAGAGTTCGACATCTTCCTAACAGACGAAAAGTTGAATATATAGTTAAGAGGAGATAATTCTTTTGAGGAAAACAACACAAGTTTTTCAAAATCTAAAGTTAAGGTGAGGTAGCAAGCGAAAGAGAAGGGACATCAATTTATTACTTATATTTTTGTTTTTAGAGATCCTTTTGTAGTTTTTGAAATTAGTATTTTAAAGGTCTTCAATCCTATAACCAAGCTAAGGTCTCAACTTACGGTCAAGCTGGCTCTGATACCACTTTGTAACAGCCCCAAAATTGGGACCGTTAGAATCGTTACAACTATCTAGAATGTACAGTTGTCTAGTCATGATTTCACAAGCAAGCAAACGTTTACAACAAAAGACAGACTTTTATTACAGCAGTTAAGGCTTAGCAGACAGTTTAAAAGCAGAAGCAGGCATCCAAGCCCAAATATAATATATTACAATGCAAAAGTGTGCCAAAACCACAGGCAAGCTTGGGCGCAAAAGAGACCCTAATACCAGTAGTCATCACCGTCTAACGGTTCCTCCTGCTCGTAGAAATCACCTGATTCTTCCCAAAATTCTTCTGTTGATGTTAAGCAAGAATGAGTACAACTTCTGTACCCAGCAAATTGCATAGGAAATTCTATTTAACTATATGCTGGGGAAAAAATCAATGGAATGGTACAATTTTACCAACACAGGTATATGTGGAATGCGACAATTGAATTTAAAAGCTGTACAATAATTAAAAATAGTAAAACAGTAATAAATATAGCCACAGGGGTTTACAACATCTGAAATTACCAATTAACATCTGTAAAAGCCTACTTATGCCTTGTATGTTGGAATCACCCATGAACACAACTTCATTAACCGGAAGCACAGTGTATTCGAATACCATTGATTTGTACGCTACAAAGTTGCCCAACTTTACTCACAAGATATCTCATACTCATACTGTTAAGCTATATACACGCAACCAGATAGCGTGTGACTGAGTTGAGATAACAATTTCTTTTCCACTGCTCAACCTTTCTAGTCTCTACCCAGTAGGTTCAAGGTCCAAACAACCTTCGGAGACCACCGCCAATAGTGGAATCTGACTCTCCAGGTCGACGGGTCCATACTGCTTGTGTAGTTCAATGAAAGTGCCCTAACAGTCCACTCGACTCACCCCACTCATGATTGCTCTATCACACAAGAGCAAATGACACTCTGAGATATTCAATTAGGAGAGCGAAGTACTAAGTTGTTGGATAAACCACGCCTGTGGTTGAGCGAGATCTGTGTCTGTTTACTTGGCACAAGGTTCTTGTCCTTACTTAACATCCAATGAGGTGATGGACCATTTACCAACTTATGGCCGTCCATCTCCAAATCTCACCGATGTCTCACTTTTATCGAGTATATTGGGTTGTCCATCCTTTTGGTCTCAACCCTCAACTTTCCACCAAAACCTATTGGCTCAAAGCCAACTTTAGAAATGAGTTTTTGTATGACATTGTGGAATATTTGCTATTATTTTATGTGGACTAAATTTGTCAAGGTGAATATGGCCTACAAGAATGGGTGGTTTGATATGTGGGGTGAAGGGTTTTATCTATTGAACATGGCATTCCAAAGTATTATTTCTTTATTGAAATAATTGGCTAAAATATACTAATGAAAATAATAATATGAATTTATATGGAATGTAGGTTCAATATGTTCAAGGTATGCAACTTGCCTCCTTGCTCGAAGTCCTCAAAAAGTCCTGCTGCTTTTGTGTCTTGTCCGATGATGTCCTGAGCTGGCTCGTCGGCGTCGAAACCTAGCGTAAGAAACAAAAACCAAATAAAATACCTGGCTCGACAAGGAATGAGCCTAGAAAATGAATCCAACTACAACAAAAATATAAAAAGAGATAAAGAAATAACTAAAGAGGTAAAAAGATTTATCGGGAGTTTGATATGGCTGAACGAAGCTAAGAATGGGCTTTATGGGTTCGAGACGGTCAGAATGGATATAAGACGCCAATTTAGGGTTTCGATGAATAGCGACCATTTTACTGTTCATACTTAAGAATAGATTATGAACAGTAATTTACCACTAATCTTGATTAAGAAACATAAGTCTAGTTTACTGTTTGAACAGTAAACTGGATGAACAGCGTTTTGGGTTTTTCGATGAATAGTAAAAGAAACTAATGTGTATTGAACAGTGTTGGGCCGAATTCAGAATGAACAATGTTGCTGTGAACAGTAGAGGGCTTATAAATTGGGCCGAGCCCACTTGGCCTAACGGCCAAGGCTCGCTCACCGCGGTATTAAAGGCCTTTAGGCGCTTCGGCCAAACGAGCGCCTCAGCTGCCATTGTCAGGGAAGAGGGAGCGACACGGAGAAGCCAAGGCGCATGATGGTGGCGGTCGCTCAGGTCGGGAAGGGCGGCATGGGAGGCTCCACGGTGAGTGCCTCTCTCCTTTGGCGGTTTTTGTCAAGGGTCGGGTTTTGGATGGGAGGGTTCTTGGTTTTGCGTGGTGGCGGCCGTGGGGAAAAGGGGTGGTGCCGATGAAGCTCTATCAAACTCGGGAACCAAGGATCCCGGATCCTCTATGTTCATACACTAGTCTATGATTTCTAGTGTACACAGTCAAAAATGATATCACAAGCATATCACACATTCCATTAATAATAATTCAGAGTTTAATACAAAGTGGGCATGAGGCCAAATAAACAAATAACACAACTGAAGCAAAAGCAGTAGTAGGCCACACGATTCACCACAGGCAATCGTCTGGGGCGTAGTCCTAAGCGCCGGTGTCCTCACCGTCCTAATAGAAGTCTTCTCCTGAATAAAGATATTCAGCAAGAGTGAGCACAACTTCCGTGCTCGCAAGTTACACCCAATATCGAATTATGATGCATGCATAAAGTAAACAAATGAGACTGGCAGGGTTTATTTGCATAAAGCAGCATTTTCAGTTTAAATACTCATATTAATTTCCAAGGTCATTTTTATACTGTATCTAAAATCAGATTTTTAAAATGACAGTTGTATAGTGGATAACCTCCAATAATGAATGGTGAGGGATACCCTCCTATCACATGGCTAACCGCCCAATTTTACCACAAGGATTTACCATCCTAAAATCATGTGTTGAAATCATTTTAAAACAAAAAACAAAGTCTAACTTAAAGTGGCTTTGTTAGCATGTCTATGACCGCAGATGCGGCTATTCGAATAGTTTTCTACTCTGCAGAGATTGTACAGCTTTACCCACATGAGATAACTTGCTCTTAATGTCGACCACTTCATGCTTCTGAAGACGTGTGACTAAGCAGTTATCATGAGGCCTTTACAATGCTCTGTCTTAATATATTTATGCCCGCTAAGGTTTCACTTCCATTGGACTAACCATCCTCCGGAAGCCACTTCTTGCGCCAGGTGGGACTACTGTCTAACCGACACCCACACAACAACATGGCACAAATAACACTAAGACATCACAAATTATTTAGCCAAATCCTGCCCACACAGGACATGTGGTGGTACGGTAAGGCATAGCAAAGGAACGCTCAAAGGCCGATCCTTAATTGACTTGGGCGTCTTCCAAATTAAACCCTGTGCCTTAACCCTAACCAGATTAAGCCTGTGCATAAACCTGCACCCACCATTCATCCATTTCGCCCAAGTCCAAACCCATTTTGATTTTATTTTACATAAAACCACCTTTATAATCTTTATATGGTAAAATAATACCATAGATTCAAATTTAAATCAGTTTGAAATGATTTGGCTAAATCCTCCCAAAATGACAATTACGATCTAAGCATTGGCTAAGCATATGATTATTTTGAATATTATTTTATCTAATGGTGACAAGGACATGATAATCAATATTCAAATTGGCTATACAAAAAGAATTGGCATAGCTAAGTATTTAAACAGGGAAGTAAAATAATTGAATAAAAGTATGTATGCAATAATAATTTAAAAACATAATTTAAATAACTTTAAAATACTGGGATCAATATGGTCAATGGTATAAGTGGCCTTCATTGAAGTCTTGGTACTCTTAAGTCCTTGGAAGGATCAAACTCTCCGGAGTCGTCGAAGTCTATACGCTAAAAATACGACAAATTCAATTAAAATTCAAATAAATTCAAAACTACAAATCAAAATAACTCCAAATCAAATGATTTTAGTTTGGTTAGCTAGATATTGATTTTATACAACTTTAGAAATTTGAAACACCTAAATCGGAGTTTGGATGCAAAAGATATGGGTTTTTGAAGTTTTAACCCTAAATCTGAATTTAAATGATTTTACCGAATTATTTTTCTAAAGGAAACTCCGATTACTGCGCAAGGATGACGTCAGCCCTCAAGATTTCGGAATTAAAAGAAATCCGAAGAAAAACGGCTGAGGTTGACATGTGGGACCCACGTGTCATAGACACAGTCCACATGAACTAAGCCCACGGGGTTTTGGCTTTAGAGGGCTGGGTTGACGTGGCGCCACATCGGATCCACGTTAGATCCAACGCTGAGGTAGCGTCGCAGTGGTGCGCACGTGGCAGCGCCACGGTGGCAAAACCCGGTGAGGCTCTCGGCCCTAGGGTTGCCAGCGTTGTGCGACACGGCGGCGGCCGGCGAGGTGCGCAAAAGAGAGAGGAAGGTGAGGGGATGTCGATGCGCTCACCCAAATGACAAGAGGAGGACAGAGGCAACCGGCGGCGAAGTGAAAGCGGTGGTGCGGTGCGGGTCGACGGTGAAGTAGCGATCCCATGGGGTTCCAATGAGATGAGGTGCGACCCAGCCAATGACGCTATGCACGATGATGACGTGTGGATGACGGGCGAGCGTTCGGTGGTGGCGTAATTGAACATCCAAGCTTTCTTGGCTGGCGGCGAAGAAGCTCCAAATTGGGGCGCTAGAGATGAGGAGTGTGGCAATGGGTGGCGGCATTGGGTTGTGGGGAAGAATGCGCACCCGGGACCTCCTTTTATAGGAGCCGAGGGGCACCGGGGCGGCGAGGAGATCGTGGAGGTCGTGGCGGCAGTTGTAGGATCGTGGCAGAACCGACATGAAGAAGAGGGAAAGAGGGTGAGGGTCATGGCAGAGGCGGGTGCGGGTCGTGCGCATGCACGCATGAAAGTCGGGGACAGTTGAGATATGGCTGTTGCGGAGCTTCAAGCTCGCAACAATGGCGACGGCGCTTGTCCGTGCGGAGACGAAGGCGAGGAGGAAGAAGGCAGGCGGGCCCACATGGCGGTGAGAGAAAAGAAAAGAAGAAAGACACGGGCGAGCCTTGGCCGTTCGATCTAGATCGAACGGTCCACAAAGAATGGACCGTTCGGACCGTCCGGAAGTTACAACGAATCCTGGCCGTCCATTTTAGATCGAACAGCTCACGCGCGTAGGGTCGTTCGGACCGTTCAAAGGTCACACGAGATCTGGCTGTTGGTTTAAGATCTGACGGTTGAAGGATTTGGAGGGTTTTAACGCGTGGGCGCGTGGGTGAATGACAGGTGGGACCGGGGGTGAGAGAGCGGGGTGACGGTGCGGGCCATCTTGGGCTGAAATGAAAGGGAATTGGGTCAAACAGTAAAGGTTTCGGCCCAAAGGTCATTTTAGGATTTTAAATTGTTTTGTTAATTTAAATAATCTGATTAATTCAAAAAGACTTTAGAAAATAGCAAATAAATTCCAAAAATTCTAGAAAAATTCGCAGAAATTCCTAGAGTTAATTTGGACTTAAATAAAATACTTTCAACTTAAAATTGGTAATAGTTTTTGCACATAAATTTATTCTGGATTTAGACAAATAAAGAAAGCTTTTAAAATTTTAGAAAAACCACAAAATTAATTAAGTTTTAATTTTCAACTAAATTTGAAATTTTGGTCATTATAAGCTCCAATGAGCCTAGGCCTGACAAAGGGGGGAAGGGGTCCCGGAGGAAGGGAGGTGTTGGGGTGTTTGGATGGAAGGGATTTGGACGGGGTCGGTGAAACCGGCTTACGGGGAAGAACCGAGGCGGCGGCGGGGCACTTGGCCAGCTCTGGGGACGAAGGAGGGTGGGGGGAAGAAGAGCTTGGTGCGAGTGATGAAGGCCAAGCGGGGTGGCTTTTATAGCCAGTTGAAGGCGGTGGGAGTAGTGGTGGTCTTGGCTGGCGGCGATGGTGGGAGAGCGGAAATGGCGCCGCGAGGATGGGTGGGGGCATGGGTGTACGCGTGGTGGCGTTCAGGGCTCGCCACCCACACTGGGCGGAGAGGTGGCACCAGATAGTCGCGGGTTGCGGCGCAGATGGCGAAGCGGCGGTCAGCTGCGCTTGGGGCGCGCATTGAAGGCGAGGCGGGAGGTGGCTCGGTTCCTCACCGAGCGGCCGAGGTGGCGGTGACTGGTATGGCTTTGGCGCGGAGCGGCGGCCAGGAGCGATGGCGGCGGCGTCTCCCATGGCGACACGCGGAGAGACGACGGGGGTGGAGGCGGTTTTGGTGAAGCCGCTTCTGGAGAGGGGAAGACGGGAGGGGAAAAGGGAAAGTGGGGATTTGCTGGGTTTTGCTGAATTTTGCTGAGATGGAAAGAAAACAAAAAAAAACCAAAAACCCAAATTGAATTTGAAATCTTGAAATTTTGCAGATGTTTCAATAATAGATGACTCGCAATTGAAAAGACAACTCACAGTTTACTCATTATGCCGATCGGGATTAGAAGTAAGATCACGGCAGATCGAGGAAGTCACGATTCATAACCAACTAGTTCAATGCATGTACTTTGCTATGAACAAATAAAAAAATCATATTTAACTCAACATGTCGAGTGTCATTGCACTTTGTGCAAGCCCTTGGTTCTACCATGGCACTCGGCCGAGCTCCGCTCTGGTACATGTTCAGTCCTTCGCTACCATATTCGACGCTCTCGGCTCTGCCGTTGCGGCACCCTATGTCTGTCTCTGCCCCATGCCCGGTCTTCTTGGACACCCTCAACTCCGCCACTATGGCACCACACGTCATGTCTCCGCCCAATGCTCGATTTGCTCCGCACCATGGGCCACGCCACTCACGCCTGGCCCCGCAACGCCGCTGCCGTGTCGCCTCTACTGAGGTCGAAGATGTAGCCGCCGATTTAATTAAAATAGTAATTTGTTGCAGAATTGTTATGAGAACTTATAAAGAGAAAATAAAATTGTTGGGATAAGATTGTAGTTTGTTTGGATAAGATCTTAGTTTGTTACGTGCTTGTTAGGGAAGCTAATAAATAGAAGAGAAAACTATGTGAGAGATCCGCACAATACGCCTTCACATATACCATAGAAAAAGACATTGTTGCAGTTATAGAAAGGCCAGGGGCATAGCTTGTCTATGATACTTCACATGTCGGAGCAGCCAAACATAAAGAAAAGTAGCACACATTAGTGACCAGATCGGAGATCAAAAATCTCAAAGCACAAAAGAACAAAGGAGAAAAAAATCCTGAATTACAATATATTTATTCCATCTACCAACAAACCAGTTCGAAGAACAGAATTATTCATATTTAGACAACAACAAAAACCACGAGATGGTCGAGGGTAGAAGGGAAACCAACACAACAGCCTCATCACTGCATGTGATTCCACGTTACGCCTGGATCTCAGTAGCTGCCTGCTAGAGGCACTCATCTAGATCGACAACGCACCAATGGGTGGCATCCAGTTTGGCGTTCTTATGTGACAGCCACCATACCGTCATTGCCGATGACACCATGCCCATTGGCGGCGGAAGGGCTGGGACTCCAGCCACAGCAAACGCGGTGGGTGGTGTCAATGGCGAGCACAACAGTGCGTGTAGAAGATGGGCGCGAAAGCGGCAGGGGACGTGAGGTCGCGGGAGGGTTGGTGCGGCAGTGCAAGTAGGAGAGAAGAAGGCCTTAGAGAGTCGTGGAGGTGCGTGGTGAGGGGAGCACCGGCGGGTGGCACAGGGAAGTTGCTGCACTATGAAGAGAATAGGAAGGGAGTGTTTGTTGGGCTCACATGGTGGCACCAAAATATTGATGATGGGAGGGAAGTGGATAATACATCACTCACCACTACTAGAGTCTTTTAAAGAAGTAAAGATAATAGTATTTTTTGTGAGTCACGTGATGAGTACCAATTTGCCAAAGGGGAAGCGTGAGATGCCCCTACCGTGGACCCCTCTTGTGAGAACCCCGACAATCTAATTAAGCTAAGCAACGTTAAACCGTATTGCACAGTAAAACAAACTAATCAACACAATAATTACCAACGAATTGAACACAGAACAAACTCAAATTCCATCATAATTTCAAACTCAGATTTACGAACCCAAAAATCTCGACTAAACTAAAGCGATGCTAATCAATATTTAGAAGTAATTAAAATCCATCTAAAAAAAATCAAACCTACGCTCAGATGTATATCGCTCACATCACCAAACAAATGCATGCAAGTTGTACCCTCAAATGTTCATAAGCGCAAATGACCATATAAATTATCACAACAAAAGTAAACCATCATTATAAAACTCAAAGTCAATTACAATAAGAAATCATTACAAGCATACATACAACAGTATACCATCTCTAAAATAATTTACATTGTAAATTCATGTCAAGCGAAGTTGGAACATTAAAACAAACGATATTTAATTACAAGAATCAATCTCCAAAAATTACTAGTATGAATTATTAAAGCGATAATAAAATATTGTTATACTCTCAAATTAATTACAAACAAAAGTAAAAGATTATTACAACAACATACAATAATTTATTTACAAAGCAAAAGTAATATAATACAAACTTGACATTTATTACAAGATTGAGTTACAATAGGTCAAAATATATATTACAGCATTTAATTAAACTACAATATAAATTCTTGCATTGCATTCCGCCGAAGCCCTCCTTGTACCATTGTCCACCTATCGCTCGCCATCGACCAATACATAAGTAGAGAACCAAATGTGTTAGAATAGAATTAGAATATAGGAAGTGTCCGTCAAATTTCTCCAAAGTGCAGTAGGATACCCGGAATAATCTGAGTAGTCGGTCCCTTGACCGTCAAGATACCCAGACCAACCGGAGTTAGTCGGCCCCTTGATCGTCAAGATATCCAGACCACCCGAGGTCATTCGCACTGCTACTTCCGTGGGTTTCACCCAAGATTTAATTTAATTCGACACCCACGCGTTATCGACTCCCCTCAACCGCATAAAATCACTCGCATAGTGATTTATTAACAAATGGACCAAAAGGTCTTTAGCCCAAATAGTATCATAGGAGAGAAAATGGGATAAGGCAAGGGGCATAGTGGTCATTAGCAGGCCAAAGGCCAGCCACAGCCGAATGCATCCCCCCAATAAGCCTTTCTCCCCACAAAGCAACACACAAGCCTCCTTATTCACAGAACCAAGCCACCACCTAGAGCAAAGCACAGGCCAAGGGATAAGGGCAAATCCTAAGCCATTCCCCCCAGAACAAAGCCTCACTCTCCCTATCTCGTTTCTTCTCAGCCGGAGGCAGCACCCAAGCAGGTAAAGCAAAGCCCACCCACAAAGCCATTTCTTCCCAGCTGAAGCACAAGCAAAAGGCAAGCCAACTGTGACACCTCGTGTCATTACCCCAGAGGTAATCACACTTAGGCCTTACGGATTACTATTTATTTGCTCAGTAGAACACTACTCTAACGAATAGTAAGCCTTTACTGGAGTTAACGCAGCAGAACAATAAGATAGAAACTATACTTTTAATTTCAGTTAGCCACGTAAGGCTATGGTTCTTACATAGTAATTTACACTGCAAAATGGGAGTAAATCTGTTAGCTTGCCTTCCTTGCTCCATCGGTCTTCCACTCGTCCCCCGCGCTGAATATGGTGCCCATCTTACCCTGCTCCTCGTGGTAAGCGCCGTCGTCTCCTGCGGTCTCATCGGTACCTGTGTGTCCCTCGTCCTACTCGGATAATTCCCGGCCGAACTCGGATCTAACAAAGGAGAATACTAACAAGGTTGAGTACAAATGTACTCAGCAAGCATTAATAGCAAAAGATGCATTGTATGACTTATCTCTCTTGTCATTACATTTTCTAATTCATCTCCTTTCTGAAAATAACAACTTGTCAAAACATTAAGTGGCAAGTTTTAATTTAGAAAAGACTACTTGTCACTCGAAGAGAAGATAGACCCCAGCAATTCCCGTAGACTCTAATCCAGGAGACTGGCATGAATTCATGATTTTATTTAGCACTGCGCAGGCTTGTACCGCTTTACTCATAGCTACTTTGAACTCTCTCTAAGCTAGGTCCACCGCATTTCCTTTGATGCGACTTCGAGTTCAGAATACAGAACATTTTCCAGGTTACGTGATTAAGTCTCTACCCATTACTTTCCATCGGTGTCCAGAGACGTGACCTCTGTTATCCACCGAGTTCCCGTAATGTTGGTTGAGGCGGCTTTGCCCAGCACCCAACACTCCACCTTACTACTATCCTACCCGTTGTGGAGAACATAATTACGTAACAAGGTAACCTTTTCTGCCCACCAAAACGGGAAAATAGTTGGCACTGAATTTACGGCCTCTAATCCGGGTGAGAGTTTTATTGGTCGTTATATATTAACCATATGTAAAGGGGCCCACCTCTTACCTCATCATCATCATCGTTGCATTCCCCTGTCCGGCCCCCTTTACCAACCTACTAATTCTCATTTCTTCCTCTCTTTCATCTCTTTTCTTATCTTTCCAATTTCATCTTAATCCGATTTAATTTTGAGAAATAGTTTTGATGCAATACATCTATGATAGAGCAATATACGGTTTACATTTAATATAGCTATATTCATGTTCAAGAGAGTAGCTGCCTTCGTAATGTTATGTATATGTGTATTGTGTATATGTGTATATGGCCCATGTAAGGCCCATGAGCTCTAGGGTTGTATATATACTAACTATTCATCCAATAGAATTGAGATGTTGATTTGTATCATGGTATCAGAGCAACATCTCTGCCACCTTCCACTGAACACACGTCGTTCTTCCTCTGCTCTACGGCCGTGACGACGTCGGGCCGCCCAGTGCTGTTCGCTGGCGAGGTCGAGCGGCACCTCCTCCCGCTCGCCGATCTCGAGCCCGAGGAGACTTCCCACTGCACGCCCCTCCACGGCTGCCCGACGAGGTCCGCGCTGGGTAGCCCCGTCCCCTCTTCAGCGACGATGCGAGCCACCTCCACCGCCCGCACCAGAGGCGGGTCACCGCGCGCCTCCGACACCTTGACCGCCGACATCACCACCTCCCATCGCCTCATCTTCCTCCACGAGCCTCCTGCTCCACGCTGCATTCTCCCCGCCGTTTACATCGCTTAGGTTGCAAGTCACGCCTATTCGCCGCTAGGATCGGGATTCCCCCTTGAATCCCGCGGACCAGTGGCGCGTTGTGGCGGCAGAGATGAGGAGCGGCGGCCCGGGGAGATGTGGTCGCGGAGGAAGGCGAGTGGCACGGCGGTAGTGGCGTCATCCAGTAGGTCACGTGACTCCACCCACAGCTCTTTTGCGCGGCCGAGCTTGGCACTCGTGCTCCTGGTCCTCTTCTGTGTGCTGCTGTTCGCTCTTGGAGTTGGTGAGTGGCCTATTTGTGTGCGCTCCTAGTCAGTGGTCTGCTTCTGTGTTGTTGGTCAGTCGCCGCCGCTCTGAGGCTCGCGACAATCGAAGTTGGTGAGTGGTCTGCTCTTGTGCGCTGTGAAATGGCCTCTGGTGTTTCTGGTTCTCTCGGTATGAGAGGTGCTCTTCTAGTCTTAGATATCAAGTTGGATGGCCAGAATTATCGTGAGTGGTCGTCACGGTTCGCATGCTTCTTTGGTCCATTGGTCTACTCTCATATATTACGGCGACCCTCCGATCGAGAAGACTAATGTGAAGGAGGCTATTATGCGGGCGGCGTCGGCGATCGTGTTATGGGTATCTTATGTCACAGTGCTGAGATTTCAATTAGGATGGATTTCATTGATCTTCCAAGCTCTCGTAAGATGTGGGAGTATCTTTAGCATCGTTACGAGCAGACCAGTGCGGCACGTCGTTTTTCTCTTCTACAAACTCTTCATGATTTACGTCAGCAGGAGATGTCTATTGAGGAGTACTACAATTCTTTCACTCGCATTTCATGACAGCTAACCTCCATGGTTCCTCTTTCCTGTGCTGGATGTACTGGCTATGTAGGCAAGGCGGATCATGATGTGCAGAATTTGATGTTCACCTTTGTTATGCGCCTTTGCCCAGAGTTTGAGTCTATTCGAGCTCAACTACTGGGACGTGTTGTTCTTCCAACCATGGAGGAGGCCCTTTCTGCGTTGATTGCTGAGGAGACTCAACTTCACTCTCTGTCCTTCGGATTGACACCACCTCAGTCTGTTCTTGTGGCACCTCGTCACGAGGTTTACCGGCCTGTTCCACTTTTCGATGCTACATCCAACCAGGTTTTATGCCCTCACTGCAAGAAGCCTGGTCATCCTGTTCAGAGGTGCTACCGACTTCATCTAGAGCTGCGACCTGCATCTCGTCGTCATCGTCGTGGTGTGGTTGCTGCCACCACTCCTGCATCTGTTGGGGATTCTGCTCTTGCCACTCAGTTGAGTTAGCTTCAGTGTCAGCTTTAGGCTCTTCAGACTCAAGTTCAGCAACGGTCTTCATCTGATGCCTCTCCTAGTGGGTCTGCCAGTCTTGTTGTAGCCTCTTCTTCCGTGCCAGGTACTAGTCTTCCATGGGTTTCGGACTCTGGAGCTTCTTTTCATATGACATCGGATAAGTCTCACCTTGCATCATGTTGACCTGTTATGGATGGTTTATGTGTTCAGACAGCTGATGGTACCTCATGTTCAGTCACTCATCAGGGCACTCTCTCTACTTCTCATTTTACTATTCCCGATGTGTCATTTGTACCTCAGCTTTCTATGAATCTTATGTCTGTTGGTCAGCTTACTGATATGCACTACTTTCTTGGGTTTGATGACTCTACTTGCTATGTGCAAGATCGTCGGACATGAGTTCTTGTTGGTACTGGCCATCGCCTTAGAGATTCTTAGGGTCTCTATTTCCTTGATTGTCCGAGCCTTCCATCTTCCTCCGCCATGCATCTTCGCTTTTAAGTCCACTCTGTTAGTTTTCTCGGTGGCATCATCGGCTCGGTCATTTGTGTGGCTCTCATCTTTCTACATTAGCTCATCGTAGTGTCCTAGGTCGTGTCATTGTTTATACACTAGTTATGATTGTAAATGTTGCAAGCTTGGTAAACAAAATGAACTCCCATATCCTACCAGTACATCTCGTTGTAGTCGTCCTTTAGAGTTAGTTCATTTTGATGTTTGGGGTCCTGCTCCTTTTGCTTCCTAAGGTGGTCATATCTATTATGTAATTTTTATTGATGACTATTCTCGATATACTTAGGTTTATTTTATGAAACATCGTTCTCAACTCTTGTCTATTTATCAGTCTTTTGCTCGTATGGTCCATACCCGCTTTCCACTCTGCTCGTGACTTTTCGCTCGATCGTGGAGTACTTGTCGATGCCTTTCGTCAATTTCTCTCTCGAGGAACTCTTCCTCGCCTTTCCCGTCTCCGGTGCCCATGCTCAGAACGACGTTGCTGAACGTAAACACCGTCATCTTATTGAGACTACTCGTACTCTTTTACTTGCATCTCATGTTCCACGGCATTTTTGGGCTGACGCGATTTCTACGTCTGTCTATCTCATTAATATGTAGCCATCTTCTCGCCTTCAGGGAAAGTGTCCTGGAGAGCTCTTGTTTTCCACTCCCTCACGGTATGACCATCTTCAGATTTTTGGTTGTACCTGCTATGTTCTGCTTCCACCTCGTGAGCGCACCAAGTTAACAGCTCGGTTTGTTGAGTGTCTTTTTCTTGGATATAGTCTTTAGCATAAAGGCTATTGTTGTTATGATCCCTCTGCTCGACGTATGCGCATTTCTCGTGATGTTTCTTTTGTTGAGGATCGTCCCTACTTTTACTCTTCTACCACTCGGTCCTTCCCTCCCACCGAGTCTCTCTCTTTTCTTTACCTTCCACCTATTGTTTCATCTGATACACCTCTTTCTGTGGAGTCCTCTTTTCCATCCTCGGTCAGATAATTGTTTCCTCTTCACTATACTTGTCGGTCTAGGGTCCCTCCAGATACTCAGCCTTCTACTGTTTCCTCCTCTGATGGTAGGGCTAGTACTAATGATACTCTTTCTAATGATCCTCCATCGCCACTGTCATCTCGGTATGAGCTTCGTGATCGTACTACTATTGCTGCTCCTGACAGATATGGTTTTCTTTCTACTATCACAGTGCCTAAGCCTCACACTTATCGAGGCTATTGTTCATCCCGGTGGCGCTTAGCTATGGTCGAGGAGTTGGTCGCTGGATCGCATTAGTATATGGGATCTTGTTCTTTACCCGCTTCATGTTTGCTTTCTATTACTTGCAAGTGGGTTTTTAAAGTTAAGACAAAATCGACGGCTCTGTTGAGAGGTACAAGGCCCGACTAGTTGCTCGTGGTTTTCAGTAGGCACATGGTCGTGATTATGATGAGACATTTGCTGATGTTGCTCATATGGTAACGATTCACACTCTTGTTATTGTGGCTGCTGTTCGCTCTTGGACTATCTCTCAGATGGATGTGAAGAATGCTTTTCTTCATGGTGATTTGCGGGAGGAAGTTTATATGACACCACCCTGTGGTGTTGTGGCTCTGTTGGTCATGTTTGTCGCCTTCGTCAGTGCTTTTATGGCCTCAAACAGCTCCTTGTGCTTGGTTTGAGCCGTCATTCAGCATTGTGTTAGTCAGCCGGTTTCTCCCCGAGTAATCATGATCCTGCTTTGTTTATTCATAGATCTCCACGTGGTCGTACTATGCTTTTACTCTATATTGATGACATGCTGATTACTGGAGATGACAAGAAGTACATTGCTTTTGTTAAGCAATGGCTCAATAAGTAGTTTTTTTATGTCAGATTTGGGTCCTCTACGTTATTTTCTGGGGATTGAGTTTACTTGCACAGATGATGGCTACTATCTATCTCAGCAGCACTATATTCAGGATCTACTTGCTCGTTCTAGTCTCACTGATAGTCGGACAGCTGCTACTCCTTTGGAGCTTCATCTTCAGCTTCATCCTACTGATGGCACTTTGCTTGAAGATCCTTCTCATTATCATCATATTGTTGGGAGTCTTGTCTATCTTGCAGTAACATGTCCTGATATTGCTCATTCTGTTCATGTGCTCAGTCAGTTTGTTTCTGCTCCCACATCTGCTCACTATGCTCACCTACTACGTGTGTTGCGCTATCTACAAAGGACTGTTGATCGTTGTCTCTTTTACTCTCGGTCGAATCAGCTTAAGCTTTATGCTTACTCTGACTCGACTTGGGCGAGTGATCCTGTTGATCGACGATCTGTCTCTAGCTATTGCACATTTCTTGGGTCTTCGCTTATTGCTTGGAAGTCCAAGAAACAGACTGCTGTTTTCCGGTCTAGTGCTGAGGCTGAGCTTCGAGCGTTGACCACTACTACTTCAAAGATTGTTTGGCTCCATTGGCTTTTAGCTGATCTTGGTGTGTCTTGCGGTACTCCTGCATCTCTTTTGTGTGACAACACTAGTGCTATACAGATTGCTACTGACCCAGTGAAGCATGAGCTGGCTAAGCACATTGGTGTAGATGCATCTTTCATACGATTTCATTGTCAACAGATGACTATTGCTCTTCAGTATGTGCCCTCTGAAATTCAAGTCACTGATTTCTTCACCAAGGCTCAAACTCGAGAGCAACATCGCTTCCATCTCTCCAAACTAAATGTTTCAGATCCTCCTGACCCATGTTGAGTTTGAAGGGGGGTGTTATGTATATGTGTATTGTGTGTATGTGTATGTGGCCCATGTAAGGCCCATGAGCTCTAGGGTTGTATATATACTCACTATTCATCCAAAAGAATTGAGATGTTGATTCAGTGATCACGAATCGTAAAAGGGCTCTGCTACGACAAATCCCCTCGATCACCTACTCGTCTCATGGGTTCGCCCTCTCAGAGTAATGCGGTTGCACGAATAATAATATAAATAAATACTTAGTTGATTTTGAGTGATATTACACGTACATAAGGTAGTAGATTCTATTTTGCTAGCCTGTTTTAATTTAATAACACTTTTCGAGTCCTCCGCTAGGTTAGCACTCCCTTAATTACAATTGTTGTATGGTCTACCTGCTTTAGGATTGTTAGCGTCTAACTTCGGGTTTTACCACACGACAACAAAATTTACTACACGCACCTGCATGCAACTAAGCCTGATCAATTTTACACGTGCAATTAACTGCCTAGTTGTTTTTACGCCAGTGTTGTTTAACTTAATTAATCTATCACGAATAACTTATTTTCTAAAGCAACCGACTATTTATTTAATCTAGTGGTTTCTAAAGGCGACTAATTGCATCAATTAACCTCAGGTAAATATGACAGCTTTTCCTGCATTTAATTTCTATCGGTCTGGTCTATGGTTGATTATTCGAACGCGGCTTAAAACAATTACCCAGTTCAACAATTACACGACTTGTACTACTCTTAGGTCTAATAGCTACACAACACTAACACGTATTAATTTTATTGCTCACTTTTAAGGTTACACACAACACTTATTAAAAACACTAGAATTGATACACTTCTCCTAATTTTCCTATGCTTAAATTCCTGAACCTAATTTCCTAATCCTAATCCTACTCCCACCTAAGCCCTCTCACCTAACCCCTAATTACCTCTCCCCTCACCACCCAAACCGGCTGAACTGCAGAGGCCTCCTGCCTTCCCCATCATATTCTTCTCCACTACTCCTCCTCTCTCATACCTACCTCCTACTCCCATTGGGGTCTTGCTCCTTCGGCGCCGCCTCCCTTCCGCCTACCGCCGCTGTCGGTGGCCTGCCATCGCCTCCAGCTCCTCCTCATGCCCCCAACTCACTCCGGCCCACCTCCACTGCCACACACTGCCACTAGCCGCTCATGCTCCCTCAGGCGCCGAGGTCTCCTGTCTTTGCCGTGTCGCTGACGTCGCGTCATCCTAGCGCTTGGTCTTGCCCTCGTGGTTCTCTTGCACTTGTCGCTCCTCGGCTCTCTCGCCCACTGACGCCTCGGCCAAGAAGCCTTTTGGTCTGCCCCTTCTTGGTGCCCCAGCTTGATTCCCCCCTTCCAGTTCTTCTTTTTCATTTTGTTAGCTTTGTTTTCACAGATGCATTGAGGATCTTACGATTTGTTGTTTCTTTCTTTTTGTTAAGCTCGTGCATGAGGGAGTGGAGGTGGAAGTGGATGTTGGATTCAGTTTGCTATTGAGGTAAATCCCCACCTTAATCTCTCTCTCTAATCCTCCCCCTATTGCTATTTGATGATAATGGATAGCTACTTTGCTACCGCGGGATGCTCAATGTGCATGTGTAGGGATGAGTGGCAAAATGGTTGTGGGGGACATGGAGATGATTTACCTGAGGGGTTGGGGTTGGGTCGGTTTTTGGGTCGTGGCTGATGTGGTCGGGCTGGGGCTGCCGGCAGTGGGGGTGGATGTCCTCCTGTTGGTCTCGGTGTGGCTTTCGGTGGTCGCTATGGCTCACAGTCCGCCACGTCGCCTTGCTCTCCTGGGCTTCGTGGCTCCTGCTCCCTCGACTCTTCCTCCTCCTTGCTCCTCCTAGTGAATGCAAGCTGGGCAGAACTTTGTGTATGTGATGGAATGGGTCTTGTGCAGGGAGGAATGGATGTGGTGAGGGAAGTCTCTGGATATGTTGGATTGTGCTACCTGTGATGTGGCATTGAGGAACAGGGGGGATGCAGAATTTGTGCAAGCTGGCGGGCTTTTGGTCAGGTCTGGTCAGGCTCTCTGTTATGTAGTGAGGGGAAAGAATGTGTTATGCGAAGGGGAATGGCTCTGCTGTGACTCCTCTGTGAACGCAGGTTCAGCCTTATCATCTTCATGTGCACAGTGAGGTGTGGACTTAGATATTCACTGGGTTGAATCGGCTGCGAAGATAGTTGGATGAACTAGCAAGGAAGGCTTTTAGAGAGATGAATGCAAGAATATTGAATTGTAATTCCATTAATTATTGTAATTTACCTTGTGATTGGGTTGCGACAATTTTTTTTGTAGCAAATGCCAGATTTGTAATATATCACCTTTGTTTTGCAAATGAAATGTTGTAATGCATTCAAGGTTGTAACTTTGGTGAATCCTGAGATGTATCGAAATGCTGTATATAGTTTTGAGTTTATGTTAGTGTTCTATTTAGGCTTGT
Source organism: Phyllostachys edulis (assembly GCA_036346405.1). Classification (NCBI taxonomy): domain Eukaryota; kingdom Viridiplantae; phylum Streptophyta; class Magnoliopsida; order Poales; family Poaceae; genus Phyllostachys; species Phyllostachys edulis. Next base: position 18,213,162 of record CM070549.1, on the reverse strand, counting down.
AATGGATTTCTTTTTGTAATTGAATCTTGAGTTATAATGATGTTAGAAAATTGTTACTATAATTCTTATTGGCACTTGTACGGATTATGTGCTTAATAACAATTTTAAGATTACACTTTGTCCCTGGTTGATGAATTTTAATTACCGCAAATTACTGATTAATGTTGTTTAGCTTAGTCTAATTGTGCGGTTTCTCACACCAACAAGATTCACAAGCATTCCCTCCCCTTGACAACCAAGAACAAGGGCACCAACAGCCAGAACAAGGGCACCCACAGCCATCTCACAAGCAAGCTCAGCTTCACCATCATAGCCTGCAAGCACCACCAAGAGCAAGAACAAGTCACCAGCTCCCACTGCCACCTCCATCCACAACCACACAACCCACAGAGAGATAACACTGGAGAAGGGAAGCAAAGGAGAAAGAGACGGCCGAAGGAACAAGAACGGCGCCAAGCGAAGACCAACACAGACCACCAGGAGGAAGACCAAAGAGGAGGAAGGAGGAGCTCGCACAGGAGACCACCACACTAGGAGGAGGTGACAACAGAGCCCATCTCAAGCCCACCATCAGCTAAGACAACAGATCAGAACATCAAGGTAACACCTCCTTACTACCATCTATATATGTTGCTCAAGCCTAATAGCTCAAACACAAACTATACGTGCACAGAGGGTCTCCAGCATTAACTCCAATACGAAACCCTAGCGATATCACCATCCCTTCCATATCCATACCCACAACCCTCGGCATCCATAACAGGGCATGAACCGAAACCACTAGCAATGTTACCCTCCCATCTTTTCATCATAGAGTAAAGGGGGACAGAGGGGGTAGTGAGTGACTGGTTTACCTTAACAGCACCCCGCCGTAGCTAGCACCAAGTAGCACACCTCCAGCACATCCACCCATCCACCTCGCATAAGCAACAAGCATTCATTCATCAGACAATAATCGAGCCCTCAAGAATCAAAAGAATCGGTGAAGGAATCAACCTCAAAACTGAAAGCATCAAGAAAAACAAAGTAATAAAAGGGGGAGAACCGAGCCGCAGCACACACAAGCGGCGGTGCCGATGGTCGGCGGCGAGTCGACGCCAAGCGACTTTCTGACCAGGTGGTTCAGTCAGCAGCGCAGCACGGCCAGCAGCCACTCAGAGGCCAGAGGGAGGCGCTGGACCGAGCCGACGGGCCGACACACCAGTGGCGGTGGCGAGCAGGGACCGGCGAGCTGGACCCGGGAGGCGAGGCGAGGGAGCTGCGGACGACCCAACCGTAGGGGTGGAAACGGATCGAATACGAATTGAATAGTCTCGAATACAAATACGAATCCATATTTTAAAAATGAATACGAATACGAATACGAATATTCTCGAATACGAATCGAATGTTGCAACGAATACGAATTTGAATCTGAATTCGGTCGAATGCGAATATCCTACAACTTTTCCCACATGGACGCATTAAAACAAACAAACAAACACAAAAATGACAGGATGTAACAGTGTAAACAAATCCACAGCAAATCATTAACTATATCGATTAATCAACTACAAACATAGCGAATGGAACGCCGCCACGTCGCCTCCCCTAGGTCTGCTTTCTATCAAGAGGTTAGGGGCTCAGGGCCACCATGTCGCACGTGCACCATGGATTATTGGAGCCAAGATGTGTGTGGACTGACGCATTAGAACAACGAAAGCGAGATGGCCATACACTCACTGCTCCATACGAATCAACTTTGTGCCTTTGCGATGCATACTTGCACAGTTGGGCTTGGGCCACTCAAAGGACACTAGGTCATTGCCGTCAAGCACGCTGCATATCGGGTTCGGCGCCGCCGTAATGTCAGCTGCACTTTGTTGCGAATACGGATACTATCCGAATCCGTATTCGTATTCGGTGTTATTTCTCATACCACATCCAGATTCGTATCCGGGAAAAAAATGGATAGTATCCAGATTCAGATTCGTTTTCTATTCGAATACAGATTATCCTTTACCATTTACATTTTCTCGAATACGAACATCAGATAAAACAGATTAACCTTTACCATTTTCCATCCCTACCCAGCTGGGGCGAACTTCAACCGAAAGAACCAGGGTGAGGCAGTGGCGCAGGCGAGCTCGAATGGGCCAGAACCGAGCCGACGGCAGGCGCAGGAGGTGGCGCCGGTGGTGCCAGGAGGAGTCGCTGGAGCGATTGCCATGGCTAACTTCGGCCAAAGAGGAACCATGGAGGAGAAATGGGATTGGGGAAGAAAGAAGAAGTGAGGGGGATGGACCGAACAACTGTTTGAGCTGCATGCGAATAACTAATCATAGACCAGACCGATGAATGATAAAATGAAATGAAATGAGATAAAACAGAATAAAAATTATTAATAAAAAGAGAGAACACATGCGTAGCATACCGGCAATTTTCGGACGAATCGCCAGAATGTTGGGTTTATAAACTCTGTATAGGTGAATAACAGTAGATAGACCGGTCTAAATTAAAAAAAAGAAAACGATGTAGAAAATTAATCTAAGTCTTTTTAAATAAATTAATCCCCGCTTTGAACCGCTAAATTAAATAGATAGCCGGATGCGTTAGAATTAATTTAATTAAGTTAAAATAATTAAATAAATCAACCCAAGTCTATTTAGGGAATTAAATTAGTGCGTACGCAACTGAATAAAATTATTTTGGCGAATTTGCACAAATAAAATTTTATAGACTTAGTGACATAATAGTACGAGTAGTATTTTATTTTTCCGTGCGTTAAAATGCGTGTTTCAGCAACCTCGATCCCAGAGCCATTGGACCGTAGAACCACCGCAGTTGGGGAGTGCTAACATATCGGGGATCCACAAAATGTTATTAAATTAAAATCTGCTAGCTAAAAGAACCAATTGACCCATATACTTACACTAGCACCAAAAGCAACTAAGTACTTATTTAATTATTATGTATGTCTACCGTATAATTGCAGGAATCGAACCTACGTAGGCAAGAGTATCTGATTTCATATCTGTTGACAACAGTCTTTTCTACAATTCCAAAGGCAAGCTACTCTCTTGAACACGAACATAGTTATATTATATGTAAACCGTATATTGCTCTATCATATATGTATTGCATCAAAACTATTTCTCAAAATTAAATCGGATTAAGATGAGATTAGGAAGATAAGAAAGGAGATGAAAGAGAGGAAGAAATGAGAATTACTATGTTGGTAAAAGGGGGCCCGTTGGCAGGGGAACGCGATGATGATGAGGTAAGAGGTGGGAGCCCTTTTACATACGGTTAAAATATAAGGATCAACAAAACTCTTACTCAGATTTGAGGCTGTAAATTCAGAACCAACCATTTGTCCATTTCGACGGGCAAAAAATGCTACCTTGTTATGTAATTATGTTCTCCACAACGGGTCACGTTGGAGTGTTGGGAGCAAGAAGTGAGCCGCACCAAGGTGGAGTGTTGGACGTAGGGGCAGAGAGCCGCACCAACCAACATTACTGAAACTCGGTGGATGACTAGATCAACACCGTGATGAGGTGAGCACCGACGGAAAGTAATGGGTGGAGACTTAATCACGTAACTTGAAAAACGTTTTGTATTATGATCTCGAACCTGCATATAAGGAAATACGGTGGACCTAGCTCAGAGAGAGCTCAAAATAGCTATGGGTAAAGTGGTACAAGCCTGCGCAGTGCTATACAAAATCATGAATTCATGCTAGTCTCCTGGATTGGAATCTACGGGAACCACTAGGGATCTATCTTCTCTCCGAGTGACAAGTAGTTTTTTCAGAATTAAAACTGCAACCAAAATCTTGTTAAAGTATTTTAAGAAAAGTGATGAATTAGAAAATGTAATGACAACAGAGATGAGGCATCTAGTGTATTTTTGCTATTAATGCTTGCTGAGTACGTTTGTACTCAACCTTGCTAGTATTCTCCTTTGTTAGATCCTAGTCCGGCTGGGAATTATCCCGAGTATGACGAGGGATGTGCAGGTGCAGATGAGACCGCAGGAGATGAGGACCCTTACTACCAGGAGCAGGGTGTAACATCCCAACTGTGTAAATATGTGTGTGTTTGAAATGTAAGAAAATGTGTAGAAATAAAAACTTTTTCTCACATCTTGAAACTCTTGAACCCACCTAAAATTCTTGTTCAAAAGTTGCGGAGTTAAAAAAACCTAAACCTTCTGTGGACTAAAGTCCAACCCTTATTCAACTTGTCACTAATCTTGTGCCAAACCCTTTGGAAATATTTTTTTCCTTGGTCCTAGAGATGTTGTGGGACCCCTCTGAAAAATATCATAAGTTGTAAAACTTGTTTGATAAATTTTGGAGGTAAATCCAACCCTAGATCAGCCTTTACAAATTTCTAGAGAAAAATGCATTGCACAAAAACCTCTGAAAATTTTACGAAAGGTTAATCCCAAAGTCAGCAAGCTCCAGTTAAAATTTCATAAATTTTGGAGTTGTTTTGCTATCTCATTTAAATCCCCAAAGTCTCAGCTGTTAAATTCACATTCTAATGGATCAGACTGCTGTTTGGGCTTGAGCCACCTTCCAAAGTGGGTTAAACCCAACCTCATCTCTCGCTCATCGACCTCCTTCCCACTGGTGAGGTCGTGAGCCGCTGGATTAAAATCCAACCGCCACGACCTCCGCCATGTCAAACACCACGAGGACCTCCCACTCATCGAGGTCATAGCCGCTGGATCAAAGATCCATGGCCATGACCTCCCTCACTATCAAACCACTCGCACCTCCCATTTAGTCGAGGTCGTGAATCTGCTGGATCGATCCAACGCCCACGACCTCCCTCGTCCTCTCATCGCCGATGAAAATCTCGCACTGACCTCCCCATCCCTTTCAAAGGTTTTGCCCATGGGCCATGACCTCCTTTCATCTCGTAGTCATGGATAAAAATCCAACCGCCATTTACCTCCTTTGTGCTTCGCAAGGGCCCAGACCTCCTTTTTGATCAAGACCATTGATGCAAATCCAACGGTCCTAACCTCCTTGGCGTAATGCGCAACGCCCACGACCTCCTCGCTCTATTGTGCGCCTTTGGATTGAGATCCAAAGGCCATGACCTCCACATCCTTTTGGCGATCGCTGCAGCAGTAGGTCCTCCCCATCTGGTACTCGCCCTTGGATTTAGATCCAATGGTCAAGACCTCCTAACCCCTTTTGCCTTTGCGCCCGCAATGGTGATCCAACGCCAGACCTCCCCACTCGATCCTAGGGTCAGGACCTCCTCCCTTTCACTTAAACTTACCGCTCAAAATCACATCCGAGGGTCATGACCTCCCTGTGTTCTTATCCAACAGCTTGGGAGGCATGCCCTGTTTTTCTCCTTGCTGCTCATGCCAAGATGCGCCATGGCAAGGAGGAGGTCACAGATGTCTTGTCCAACGGCTCAGGTTGTGCGCATTTAAATGCATGTCAAGACCTTTTCCGCCCTAGGCCATGCTCCGACCTACCTACCATATCCTCTCCGCCTTGTCCAAGTTATGGATTCGCCATGGGCTAAGCTCACCGTGAGCTTAACCCTTGGCTCATGACCCTTTTGCCCTAGCTATAAGACCTCCTGTCCTCCCTTGGTTTCCTTTTACACACCATTGAGCTTTGCCTTGCCTTTGTGCTTGGCCGAGCTTCCTCCACGCACCTCCCCAAATCGCCATTGAAGACCTTGAGCTCCTCGGTGGCACAAGTGTTCCAAAGGGCTCTCCTCTCCATTTCCTTTCTTCAATTTATGCCATTTCTCTCGTGACCAAAGAGCCTAACTCATTGGGTTGGGACAATTGCAGAGGTGGTCTAAATCGGCTTGAGCTTGGAGCTTGGAGCTTGGAGCTTGGAGGACTTCCCTTTGGCCGTGGAGCACGTTGTCTTCCCCATCACGGCCCTTCTTTCTCCGACCTCCTCAGCCTCCTTCAGACCTCCTGTAATCTTTCGATATTTCTTAGAGCGGGCACTGCCAGGCGTCGCCATGAGCTCATTTTAGTCGCTGTCGCTTGGGTCGTGTTGGCCGTCAGTGTTCTTCTTCCAAATTGCCGGCGCTCAAGGCCGCCACCGCCATTAAGAGGAGGTCCATTGTGTGCGCAACACTATTGCACACTCAATGGTACCCTTGGTTGTCGCCAAGAAGGTCTCAGATCGCCGGCGATGACCACTTCTTTGCGATGGAACTTTTGTTGGAACAAGTTCACCCCGCTGTCATTAGGACATGGATTTGGGCAAGAAATGCTCAATCATTGGGAGCATTTATCGCTGTCCTAAGCGCTCGACCTCCTCGTTGTCCCGCCAGATTTACTCCTTGCTCACAAAGATGCGCAAACGTGGGGCTTTGATCTCGACTGCTCAAGACCTCCTCCGTGAGATCTTGACCGCCTAGGACCTCCTCCTTGATCTTAGCCGCCCGCACTCCCCCGAAGTCTCGAAATAAGACCTCCCTGTAGATCTCCTCCGCAGAGGACCTCCTCGAGGTCATCTCACCTGCTAAGACCTCCCCGAGTTGATCTTAGCCGCTTAGGTCCTCCCTGACAATCTAAACTATTAAAGTCCTCCCTTGAAAATCTTGACCGCCCGTGACCTCCCCGAGAGGTCTTGACAATGTAGATCTTCCTTGGGGAGATCTTGATCGCTTAGACCTTCCTTTGAAGATCTCACCGCCAGTCCTCCTCGCTAGATCTCGACCGTCCCTGCCCTCCTCAATCGCTAGACCCGTTGATGCAAGATCAACGGCCACGACCTCCTTTCCAGCTAGCAAGACGCTACAGCCGGAGGACATGGACCGTTGATCCAAGATCAACTACCCATGTTCTTCGGGCTCAAGGCTAGAGCTGCAAGATTTTCTCTGGGAGGTCTTAAGCCGCCGATCCAGGATCTATGGCTCATGTCCTCCCCCTGCCTTTTGGGTTTTTAGATTATCCAGAGAGCTCTTTTAATTGCAAACTGAAAAAGGTAATAACTTTAAAAATGCATATCTCTTTCATTTTAAATCCAAATGTAGTGATTCCAATTTTGTTAGCTCTGGTTTGACCTGGGCTCTAATCTAAAATTGGTTATGAGCTCAGTTCAGCTCCAGAGATTGGGTTGGCAAATAGATTTCAAAACTAACTTTAAATGTTTCATTAAAAATTCATTTAACTTGTAAAATGCATAAGTAATTCTCTGTAGTTTATTTTTGAGTGAAACCAACTTTGTTGGCTTCCTCTGTTAATGCACTAAATGTTAGAATAGGATTTAGGCATGTCACTATTTTTAAAAGGATTGTGGGTGCATTTTAGTTGTGCTCATTTTCTTGTCTTTGAAAAATTATAGAAAATGCATAATAGCTCCAAATGAGGTGAACTCAATTGTGTTATTCATCTCATGAGGTGCTTGTTTTACAGTAAAAATTTTAGTAGCACCACCTTTCTAGAAAATGTTGCCAAACAATTTAATTATGTAAATAGTAGCAGTTTTGATTTTTAGGGCTGAGCAGATTTGTTTTGCTCATATCTTTTGCATTGAGAATCCAAATCAATTGGTTCTTGTTGCAAAATTCCCTACAAATCATCCTCTTGCTTCTGTAGAAATTTCAGAGCATTTGGAGTTTGTTTGCTATGCTGTCTTTGTGGTTTTCGTCGTTCTTATCGTTTCTTTTCGGCTTTTCGTTTAGGTGTCGACGAGTGTGTTGATCCCGTGAGTGATGCTCAGTAACATCTTCAGCAAAACCAGCAAGGCAAGCAGTTTGATCATATCCCATTATTGTCCCATTACTTTAAAGTTTAATACTTTGTTTCACTTGTATGTATGCATGCTACTTTGTGTTAAAATATCGATTAGTTGAGCCTATAGATGCATATCCTGTAGGTAAATGTTTATTCTTTACTACTAAGTTTAGGATTATCTTGCTGTGATTTAGAGTTCGATGGATGGACTCTTATCACTTAGTAGTTTACGTTGGTAATGCTTAGCAATGCTTAGATGACGGTAGAAATGGGCGGTTGTCGATATTATGTCGATGACCTTGATCACACAAAAATTATTATTCCATTATGTCCATCTTGTGCTTTGTTACTTTGTAAAAAAATAAAACGAAAATGAAAACAAAGTTGTTATTGACTTGGGCACAATGGATGTTGGTGTGATTTGTTGGGTGTGAACGAATGGTGCCTAAGTCCCAAGGACCGAAGTTACTTGTGTCACTAAGCTAAGCGCTTTTATGCATAACCACACGAGGGGATATGGGACCTCTTGACTAAGTACTTTGGGAGGTGTTAATTATGAGCCGGTCGGTGGGTATGTGTGTGCTATGTGTGGTGTTGGGAGGGAGCATTAACAGATCGGCCATAGGTCAAGTTAATGTGTCCTTATCCCCGGGTTGCGGCTCTTAATTAGCATCATCCATTGAAATGTCTCTAGGACTTAGCGTGCCAAGACACCAAAGGAAGTGTGCTAAATCAAAGTGGCTAAAAGGCGGTCCGGCGTGTGGGTACATTGGTACACCCTTGCAGGGTTAAAACTATTCGAATAGCCTCGTCCTAGGTTATGAACATGCTTGGTAAGGTTGTGCAAGAACTAGACTAAACACTTAATTAAAACTTGATGGGTGGTATGAATTGGGTAATTCATGCTATTGTTGTGGTGACTTGGGTGAGTCACTTCCAGGTTGTTCTTGTTGTTATTATTATTATTGTATCGTTGTTACTTCAACAATTAAAAATGCTTTGTCAAATTGCTTTCAATCTATTACATTATTGCAAATGAAAGCTTGCTTTATGCTAAAATGAGTCCAAAGCCTCATCCACTTAAATAAAGCTTGCATGTAGCTATTTATAGTTCTCATATACTACACGCCGCCTTAAGTAGTACATCTTTGTACTCATTTGCTTTGCTTAATAACTTTGTTGCAGAGGAGGTAGAGCCCAAAGGGCTTTACTTTTGTGAGAGGTGTCATGTTGGGAATCTAGCTAGACGGCTTGGTTGGTTGCCTTGTGGGCTAAAGGCAAACCTTGTGGTTTCTTTTGTTTATCGCCATCTTATGGCTTTTTTCTTCCACTGTGTCTATCTTTCTAGTTGTATTTGGCCTACGGCCCCTTTTGTAATAACTCTATATTACGATGTCTTTTATTCTAGTCGTGTTTTGGTTCTATGTCTTGAATGGAATTGATGCATGATTTTGTAAAGGGGTGTGTATACTGCATTCTGAGAAGTATACATATCTCGAAGACACGAGTTATTTTGTTTGTAACGCTAGAGTCAATGGATGATTAAGTATTACAAGCTAAATAAACCGGGGTCCTCACACAGGGCAAGGTGGACGCCCTATTTGGTACATGGGACGAGTAGGTGACCAAGGGAGCTTGGTAGGCAAGCGAGGGACTTAGTCCCATTTTTGCAGTTGTAATTACTACCTGTAATGTAAGACCCTAGCCTTATGCGTGACTAACTCGCTGTAATAAAGCGACGCTTTATTTTATTCTTCCGTCACAGAATCAGAATGCCTACTATTCGTTGGAGCAGTGTTCTACTGAGCAAACGAATAGTAATTTGTATGCCTAAGTGTGATTACCCCTGGGGTAATGACCCTGGGCGTCACACCTCTCTTATTCTATGACTAGTAGTCAACCCGGGGATTCGCACGGGCTACTTAGATTTGTAGAGACTATGTGGTTTAGTCATAATCTAGGTGATGAACAATTGACATCGGCGTCGAGGAGTTTGGGAAGTGAACTCTCAATTTTGCAAAATGACGGATTGTCGTCAGCATCAAAGGCCTCGACGGCCATGGCTAAGTCGACCCAAGAAGGTAAACTTTGGGGAAATGAACACCAAACACTTATACGGGTGTGTATGAGTGTGTTTACATCAGGTGTCGTTGAAAATATAATCTGGACACGAAAATAGATAGAGAAAAACTGAAAAGTCGAGAGAGGGGTGTTTTCTAGTTTTGGGAAATGGTCTGACCAGCCAATACACGGTTGTCGATCAATGATCGTCGACCGATCCTCGTTATCGGGAGCATGGTCGACTAGCTGGCGCTTAGACCGACCAGTGGTTGGTGGTCAGATCGGTCTGGTGGCGGCGGTCTGACCGGCCATGGCGGTTCACGCACAGTGAGTTGTGCTGATTTATGTGCATTGGCCAAAAGTCATATATTTGATGCATGCGTGTTGCATGATGCATGTTTTAGCTAATGCGGGTCAAGTTGCGAATAACTTTTGTCCAAAATCGATTTCTTGGTGTATTGTTGTGCAGGAACGCTTGGAGTCAACTATGGTCAACAACGAGGATGATCGGGACTTGGTTTGGAGAATCAAGGTCTGGAATGATCGAGGATGACAGGTGAAGTGGTTGGTCTAAAGCAAGGCACAAGATGGACAACAACGACAAGAACATGAAGTTTGGTACAACAAGTTACATTAGGTGGCTTGAGCTGGTTCAAGTGTTGAGGCAGTTCGGTTGGAGCCGGATAAGAGAAACTTGCCGGCATGAGGAAAGCCATTGATGAACCTACGTGTGGCGAAGCATGAGATTACTTCACGAGATTGGACTTGGTCAAGGATGGAAGGATCAAGAAGGTGTATTTTGGTATCTTCACTAAAATATCGGGTTGGTGGCCTTGGAGAAACCGCAATGAAAAGGAGAAGCGGTTTAAGTCATGAGGAGGACGAGATCACGAAGAGACGGATTCAGGAGCGCCAGATCATCACCCGCTTTGGAAAGTGTGCTTGAGTGTGAGACCTGTTTGTGTGTGGGCTTAACAAATGTCCGTTAGGGTTTTCTCTTTAGACCTAGCCTCCACTAGATAAAGGATGATGCATATTTGCACACCAACCAAGCCTAGAAACCTTAATTTGAGATTTTTGGAAAGTGGAGAGAACAGAGGAGGTTAGGGTTTCAGAGATGTATTAAGAGAAAAATTATGAGATTGAGTACTCATGAATGAGCTTTTGTCCTCCCTGATAGAGTGATTGTAAACCTTCAATTCCTCAATATCATTGCTATCAAGGTTGTGCAAAGATGAGTCCTTTCTTGTTCTTACTCTCTTTATTGTGATTTTGGGTTCTTTTATTTTAGGGGTTTGCCTTGGTCTTTTCCTATGATCTAGCTTGCTAAAACTTGTGGAAGTTGATATTAGGTCATCTTGATAGTCTTTCATCCACGAGCAAGGCTTTGAATCAAGTTTTGGTTTTCACCAGTTTTGAGCCCTCTTGCACTCAATCAAGAAATTCATAGAACACTAACTATGATTGTTTCGATCTTCGGTTGTAATGGGTTTTTGACCTTCTCGTTGAGCTATGCCTAAAATCTTTAGTGATTTGGATCTCTAGATCAAAAGTTAGGTTATTTTGTGGATCCAAAATCGTGATGTTTTTCTGTCGGCGTGGAGTTGTCAGATCGGCCGAGGGGTGTCGAAGTTTGTTTTTCTTGGTTTCAGCTGAATTCCTCCGTTGTGATTTTGAGATCTTCATCTTCGTAGCTTCTCATAGCTATTGGAGTGAAAAAGGAGTAAAATTCTATAAAAATAATACTGAGCTCATGTTCACCCCCTCCAGTCACTAACACGGCCCAACAAGATCTAATAATAATGTCTTTTTCACTATCCATACTATCAATAAATTGAATTATATTTTCCAAATTTTTTATTGCAATAATTTAGTTTTGCCCTTTTAGCTCTGATTTTTCAAAATTTATATTAAAATTCTTAGCTTCATAATTTTAAGTAGATATATATTTTAAATTTGAACTCTATGTATTAGAGTTGTATTAAAAATAAGTATTTTAGCATCGAGCCATGTAGTCGCAGAGGATTATAGGTAGTTCGTGTATATGTCAATACAACTTTATTAAAAAATTAATTCCATACTTATATATTTAGGTAGCAAAAATATTTTACATGTTTTGTCTATAATTTACACACACACACTTCGATATCGCAATTTTGTTTTGGAAGCTTTCGCTCCCAGATTACAGCATGCATGCACATGATTGTCCTTGAATTCTTTGAAGCACTGATCTATTAGTGTGTCTACTTGTATTTGACCTGCTTTGGAGTTTGGACTTTGGAGAGCCAATGCTTGCATGTTAGCTAATTAAGTGACACCAACAAGATGGCCGTGGAGATGTAAATAGATACTGTTTGCAGCGGGTTCGTTAACCGGAGAAGAGTCATGAACCTTTATGACAAAGTTGGCTACGTTGCACTAAAATTTTGTATCCTTAGCAAGCAGACACATAAAAAATATGGCTATGCCAAAAGACACTCAAAATTTGTGGAAATTGGCTCTCGGACACTGAGACGAGTATTATATTATTATTCATTGTTTCGGAGAGAGAAACACTACAAAATGACCTTTATACCTTTTCCTCTCCCCCTCTATGACGAGTGGGCTCGTGTGAAGAAAATAGAGCTGAACTTCAGTGAACTTCAGAGAGAAAACAGAGGAGGTGATGGTCGGTTCTAGACGACGGCGCCGGCGGCGAGCGCCAGCGTGGGAGTCGCGGGAGATGGCTAAAATGGGTTGGAGGGGTCCCAAGGAGGCATTGGGAGGAGGCGTCGTAGGCTAAGGCGCACAACGGTGGCAGATGCATGGGCAATGGTGGCGACGCTATTCTGGCAACGCCCAGCGGGATTTAGCATGGGCATGGGAACAACGACAGAGAGGGGAGGCCATCGGGTCATACGGGAGGGCCGAAGGTGGTCAGTGGCGACGGGGCGGCATTGGCCAGCGTCGAGGAAAAGGGTGGTGGTGGCGGGGGTGTGCTACGGTGACGGGTTGGGCGAACTGAGATTGGGAAAAGGTAGAGGGAGATCGGGAACACGGCGTGACGCGAAAGAATTTGGAAGATGCTCACTCGAGAGGGAGATCAGGGCGAGGGCGCGCACGACGGCAGGAGAGGAAGAAGAAAGGGCTGCAGCACGTTCTGGCCAAACGATGGTGAGGTAGATGCTGGGATTGGGGGAACAAAGAGGAGGGCGTGCGTGCATGCATGCTGCTTTATAGAGAGAGGCACGACTTGAGCAATGGCCGAGCCGCCTCACCCAATGGCGACTTGCATGCATTTTAACTCAAAGATGACGGTGTGGCGGCCTAGACAACGCGATGGTTACAAGGGCGATGGCGGTGGCACGACTAGAGGCAGAAGGCGGTGCCGTCGGGAGGGGAAGAAGGGAATAGAAAAAAGAATAGGAAAGAAGGAGGCCGAAAGGGAAAAATTGACATTTCATGTGCTTTCTCTCTCCTCTCACAATGGATAGTAATATAATACTCGCCTCAGTGTCTGAGAGCTAATATCCACAAAATTTGAGTGTCTTATGGTATAGCAACGTTTTTTTGTGTGTCCGCTAGCTAAGGACACAAAATTGTAGTACCCTGTAGCCAATTTTGCTTTACAGTATATATTCCAAATGAACTTCTATGCATGAAGTAGTAGTGGTGGTGGAGTACTTGAATAGAATTATTCCTATTCTGCATGTATGGTTTGCCATCTATATATTCCTATGTTGTACGTTCCTATGCTACGTATATTTGGAGGTTAAATCCCAACCCTAGGATGATATAGATGGAGCAAGCCAATTTGTTAGATCTTTTCTTTTTCTTCGATTAATGTGATAATTTATAGTCTTTTTTTCTTTTTTTCGGATTAATGTGATAATTTCTATCGTTTTTACCTCATAGGATTAATGTGAGGACTCCTGAAGGAACCTCCTACCTGCATAGATATAGATAGATGGGAAAATATATGGTGGAAACCCATATTTGGGTGGAAATCTGAAACTGCCCTCCGATTCAAAATCCACGCCTCGTATATATCCATTCAAATCCCACATCTCTCCTCTTTATCTTCCCTTCTCTCTTCTTTTCCACGTCTTGAGCTCTAGCATCGGGCCGCCCTCCTCGAGCCGCTCCACCGGTCTCAAGGATGCCATCAGATGCTAGCTACGCTGCTTGCCTCGATCTCGCTGTTTGGCCCAAGCCCATGTCATCCTCCATGAGCCGATTGTTTATCAGAGCCCACGCCGTTCTTTCAAGACGCCAAAGGACCGTGTCAGGGGAGCCGAGAGAGAGAAAGAGTGAAGGGGAGAGAAAAGAGAGAGAGGGAGGGAGGAGGAGGAGGAGGGAGAAAGAGAGATCGGGGAAGAGGGGGAGATGGATCTCAGCTGTCCATCTTAGATCAGAGGGTGGTTTCAAGTTTCCAACCAAATATGGGTTTCCATCATATATTTTCCCTTCCATGAGTTCAACCGTGAGTCACTACTACAAAAAAGGCTAATACTGGGCATCACATCACAGACGGTTGACCAAAACCATCAGTATTAAATACAATCACAGATGGTTTGGTTCAATGACCGTCTATGTTACTAGCTGCGCTAAAAACCATCTGTGATGAGTTAAGTATCACAGACGGTGTTTAATACAAACCGTTTATGATAATTAACTCATCATAGACGGTAGTATTAAAAACCGTTTGTGGTATGTTCAATTCTTCGGATCCCGCGTGATGCGTCTCACGCGCCAATGTTACGATGCGTCTCTTTGTCTCGTGCACCGACGTTACTTCTTGTTTTATAAGAATGATCATCGCGCGCCATGGTGAGCACACACGATATTGAATATACATGCCATGCTGAGCACGCGGAGCATGACGGCGAGGACCAAGGCGAGGAGGTCGACGATCGCCGTCACTCTTCCTCACGATGTTGTCGTCCACATCATTGGCCTTATGGCCACGAGCTCTCCTTGGCCCATGGTTGACCTCTGCAGCCTATGAGCCGTGTATGTATTCTGTTCTTTTGCGTTTGGTAGGTCTAAAAGGAGTCAATATTCTGCTCGCTTTTGTTCGTGAGTCGGCTCAAGATGACCGAGCGATCATCCTAGTCGCCGAAAGCTTCAGTGTTCGCTTCGTTTCAAAGACCGATAGAGAACTCGATTGTAATTCCTCCAAAATCTATAAACAGAGGAAACTCCGAAAAGTCGATTGGCTTGATACGCACAAAATAATCTCGTGTTGATTTTGTTTTGTGTCCAATATCTAGTTCTGAACTGAAGGGGAAAGCCTTAGTTGTGTTTGTTCTGTCTGAAATATCGGCAAATTTAGTTTCGACAGAAACATCGATTCTGGTTCTTGTTTCAATAAACATGTCACTAATCTGACTAGCAACAACGACTTTAATTTGGCTTTTTAATTTTATCTTATGGAGTAATTCTTGTATTAAGATTATGTTGTCTCGAATTTTAGTTGTAAGGCCATGTACAAGGCGTCCAAGGAGCGCACCGTGGGGAGACATGTGGCGCTGGAGCGGGAGGAGGCGATGAAGTGGCTGGACAATGAGTGCTACCTCGCCGTCGTCAACCACCTTGTCGACGCCAGCAACCCGGAGGCCTGCTTCATTGTCGGCATCACGCTTGTTCGCAAGACCAGAAATACAGGCGGCCCTCGTGTGCCTCAATCGGTGGCCGCTGTTTGGCCATAAGGACGCTGCCCACGTGTTTCGCCTCCTCCTCTACACGGCCGGTGAGGCGCGCGACGTTGGGAAGCACTACATCAGCTAGGTCGAGGGCGAATTGGCCGGCGGCGGGTGCGAGATGGCCAAGAGGACCAACCGGGAGTGCAGACGGTGCCAAAGGTTTCGCATGCGACACGGCCCGTAAGACGACGGAAGAAGATGGCCGCCACGTGGTCGAGTGTTGGTGCCGAGGACGCCCACCGGCACGAGCATCGGCGCAAAGATGACGTAAGGTGTGATAACTACATCGCCTTTCTACAACGCATTTACTATAGATTACGATGAGTACGCCAAGTTCTTTGCACAGGTTTTGAACTACTTGTAGAATTAGCGGTTTTAGCAAATATTCAGATATAATTGTTTACTAATATGTGAATGCGTCATATGTTCTGAATTTGCATTTATGTATGTATATTATCACGCATTTATTATTTATTTCAAATTGCCTCAGGATGTGTATTTATCATGCATTTGCTCTATTTTAGAATTGTTCAGGAATATTTATGGTTCTAAAATAGAACCGTCTGTGATGCACTACGAGAACCTCGGTTTTTCCCGAGTGTTTAAAACACTCGGGAATTAGCAAAAACACTCGGGAGATAATTTCCAAGGCTCATTGCCGAGAAAGAGTACTGTGATAGATTAGTCGTGGGAAATCGGTTTCCGAGTGTTTCGAGATTTACACTGAAAATACCTTTCCCAAGTGTAAATCTTAACACTCTGAAACATCCAAAGACTTAGGGTTTTTCCCGAGTGTAAATCTAAACACTCGGAAACATATAACACTCGGAAGAATAAGTGCCACAACGGGTTTGGCCACCGTAACAGGATACTTTTACCGAGTGTTGACACTCGGGAAACACTCGGGAAAGTGACACCCACTGATTACTAGTAGTAAAGCACTAAAATACATCATCCGTATCCCGAATTTACTATATGCTACATCTAAAAAAGTGAATAACACTCCATCTGCAGGTAGTATAGCAATGCAAACTTCACCGCTTTATCATTAAAAAGAACATATATTTTTACAACGTACGAATGAATTATTAGTACATATAGGTTGAAACACATATTTTGACGACATATGAAATGAATTGTTAGCACATACAGGTTTACAAATGGCAATGCTTTCTTTTCATCAACAACCAACAAACAAACGATACAAAATCTACACATCAGAATGTATGCATCACCTTGTACAAAAAAAGAATGCAGAAGTCCAATGAACCACCTAGCAAATTCAGTTGTTTCCAGGGCATCCGTTGGTCCTCTCTACAGTTGACAAAACCGAAGAGAATCTATAGACATATATACAAGAAAGTTGTAATAATAAAGGGAGCTAACAAACGCAGCTAATGTGTACTGCGCTATGAAGTCAATTGGTAAAGCGAATCTATAGACATTGATCTGATTATTTGTGGCACAAACTATGAAAAGGAATTGTGATCGAGATACATAACTTGAAACTAAATGCAAGCAACATCGTAGACCTCAGAGAATAAGGGTGATCAAGTATATTTAGAGAGTAATACGTGGGGTTTTAGGACCTAATGAAACAACAAAAGCGCTTTTCAAAATCGTAAATGCTAAAATGAAACGGATAATTAGGCTTACTATCTATAGCGAATTGCTAACAATAATAGCAAGGGTTATATCTAAAGCTAACAGGTGTATTCATGAAGTATGCTAAAATAGTAAACCATGGCCTTGTATAACGATCAATCATATCGTAAAAGTATGGTCAGAGGTTAATGTTGAAGTTCTACTAATACAACTAATGTATTTATCTCGTAACAAATGAAGGAATTTTGGAACATAGAATACAAAATGAAGTGAACTATAGGTTACCTCAAGCGCTATTGGCTGCTGCGACAGCTGGGATGGTAACTCATGTATCTGTGTGGCTTCATGTGTAGCAGATGATGCCCATAGCTCAAAATCAGTAGAAGGGATGATTTGTTGTATGAGATCTAAAATACATACAAGATCAGTGAAACATGAGCTATCAAAAGGAATCAAGCTAAATTAAATGTTATACCATATATAATCAATCACATAACACAAATTATGTAATGACAAGGAGTCATGCTTCTCGAAACTATGTAACTGAAAAATAAAAAATAATCTCCATACAGAATTGATTAACACCAAGTTCATGAATTGATCAAAATAATCTGCCACTAAATTGATCCACTTGGTATCCAGCAGCACAATGTTTTTGAGGGTAATTGATCCATGGTACCACACAAAAATGATAAAAAGCCAACAGGGGATAGAAGTTGAGAACCAGTAAGAATTTTGGGCTAAACTTGATAGGGTATAAAATATAAAAAAGGAAGGCTAAAATGGAAAGCTTCGCTGGTACAATCTAGTAAACCTATTACAAGACATGCTACTAGTTCCAGTTAAAGTCACTAAAAGGAAACTGAAACAAACATTGGGCACATACACTGTGAAGGAACGCCTTCCATGCAATATCTGAAATAGTTAGCTAGCTCTGGCTGACCAAAAAGAAAACAAGTGAAATCAAACCATCAATAACTATTGCAAGCCATCAATCAAGAAAGTATTCAAAACCTTAGAAAAATCGAATTCATACAACTCTTCTGTTGGTTCCACATTCAAATCAATATCATCAATTGCTCTTCGACCTCTGGAACTTGATGACACATTGAAATAAATATCTCCTAGTACTCTTCGACCTCCACAAATTGTATTAGCAAGAACTGCATATTAGTTTGAAAGCAATACTTATCACATAATTAGCCAACCTAAGAGCATAAAGGTACAACCTGCAAACTTGACAAGTCAAATCTTACCTTGGCCAAGATCATGAGAGGTCACTGTTCTTCCCACCACCGTAGATAAAGATCTTGCATATGGTGACAATGATCTCTCTAGTGTAGCTGATGGCTATATCCCATGTCTCATAGAAGGAGACCTCACCACTGGAGATAGATGCATCCTGCGATGTGAGAACATCCCGCCAGCTGGGATCTAAAATTGGCATGTTCGCACAACGGACTTCCTTTTCGCCAAGCTAGTTGAAGTCAGAGGATCTCCGGTTCCATTTGCATACCCTCCTCCCGGTTCTTGAACATCCAAATTTCTCCTTGCGCAAATCAAAGTTAGGCCCAGAGGAGCATCAACTGAACTATGAGCTGAAAATGTATTGCTACATGTATCAGAAAATTCATATGAACTACCAATTCCAACACAAATATGCAGCAGCTCAAAAGTGGACAGCTTAGAATGCATAAAACTTTGTGATCAAATTAGTGTCTTTTGGGCAATGTACTCCGTACTCCTCAACAACAATCAGAGCAACTAGGAAAAACTTGAGTAAGAGTTGATTGCATTTCTGTGTTCAGACCGACGAGGACAATATTTGTGCAGTACGAGTGTATACATCAGGTAGGTGGTGCAATGCATTTCAAGAAAGCTAAACTGTAGGCTAGATATCTTTGACAGCCAATATGAAAAAACGCAGAATAAATGACAACAACAATCATTGATGTGTGCAATCACCAACAAGAAGAAAGTAAAGAGATTATTGTACGTACGAAGACAGGAAGGCAAGGGTGGCAAGCCAGGTTGACAACAAGTTTTTAAGATCAATTTTTATTTTTGTTGGCGGCCTCTCACCTTCAACGGTCCCAACAACTAGAAGAGACCAAAAAGCATTACAGGTAACACGTACAGGTGGAATTTTTCAAAAATGAAATCAACTGGAGGGTCACTCTAAGCAAAGAGAATAACCTGTCACGCTCATTCTTTTGTGAAAACCGAAAAAAACAAAAGGCTTGAGAGGTGTCAATGCAAGATGAGCTTCCGTGTCAATTGAAACTAGACCACGACATCATGCAAATTTAGGACCTGCTAGAAAGTAATATTTTACACTATAAATATATATTGGAAGATGAGTAATAAAAAAGGCACAAAAACATGTCAGTGACAAGATTGAACCATCATAAATTTTCTGCTCATGGTATTAAAAACATTAGGCCATTCATTTGGTGTTAGTTGATAAAAAAGTTCTTTGTAGTTCTAAGTGGATGAAATAACTTCTTCCAAATAATGAAGCATTGAATCAAACCTCAAGAATAGCAATGACAACATGGTTAGCAGTAGGGATATATGCCATACGAACAACACAAGCTCCAAGGTCAATTGAAGCTATCTTGCTTCCTGTCAGAACATCAAATTCTGCAAACAAATAAGAAAATCGAGGCAATTAAGAAGAACCTAATGCATCACATACAAGCCAGATAACAATTAAAGCACTCTCTTAAGTTCTTACACAAACTTCAGTAGTCTTTATTGTGATAATAGTTAATAGTATGTGACACAGCCATCTTTTATAAGAATAAGTGGTTTGATTATCTCAAAGTAGCAAACAAAGGATTTCCCCCAACAAACAGTGTATAAAAAATGAAATGAACAAATGCACTCATTACTGTAACATCCCAAATATAATGTTACTCTGCAGATGTGTGTGTGTGTGATAACAATGTAACTTATTCTAACGATAGTGTGTTTTTGAACACCCCAAGCCACGGAGAAGTTATTACTCTGTTGATAATTCTGGCTACATATTACATGAATTGAATTCAGATACCCATTGTTCTACGGCATTTCAGGCCAAATCCCTGTTGTTTGACTACCGAAAACATCACCTAAAGCACATCAAGCTATGCAAGTGATTTGTGGACTAACTAACCCATTACTACAGGTTTAAGTTACTCGTGATGAGAGGTGGACATGTGCTCAACCAGAGTGACACATTTTTTTACAAACGAACTCGTACAAAAGTGGTCATCAAGTTCATATATGTAAATGTTCAACAGTCTCCAGTACACTGTTAAGATGTGTAAGCAAAACAGGTAGATTACTGTGTTATTACCTTTGAGCATCTTTGGCAAGGTTCCTACAAAGATTGCCACAACGTGTTCTGTCTCGCTAATTGCATGTATGTTCTGTCCGTCGAACCGTGTGGCACATTCACCCCACATATGAGAGCAATGGAAAAAACAACAACGCAATGATATAATGTGCAAAAAAAGCTTAATCCATTTCTGTAATTAACATAGCAAAGTGAATGCACTGAAACAGATTAGCACTACCTCTTTGGAGATGACGCAAGGCGCCATCACCATGCCATGCTCGATTTAATATCCTCGCCACAGCACTTCGCATAAGCATATATTATCACAAATCAAAATCATCAAAACATCAAAATGAAATCATCTTTAAAAGAAAGCAAAGTCGGTTGTAGCAGAAAAAGGAAGGAGGAGAGCAAAGTGCGGATAGGGGCTGTATGTGTCGGGCCAAGAGGGCCGAGCGAGGCGGGCGGCGGCTGGGAGGCTGCTACCAGAGGCTGTGCACCGACCGTGGAGTGCGCAGGGGTCGGGCCAGAGAAGCGGGGGCTTGAGCCGGGCATAGACGACAGGGGACGGCGCGGGCTGAGGAGGCGAGACCCAAGGGAGGGGCGTGCTTGAGGGCCGGGGACTGGGCCGAAGGTGGCGCAGGTGGCGGAGGAGGCGGCACATGGGGGCAAAGGCCAGCGCCAGGGGCCGTGGGAGGCGCAGGAGCCGGGCAACGCCGGGAGCCGGAGGAGGCACAGTGCAGGAGGCGACATAGTCAGGCGCAGCACGAAAGCAGTGCAAGGCCATGGTCACAGGAGGAGGCGACTGGTGGTCGGTGGAGGCGCGTAGGAAATCTCGACGAGGGCCGGAGGAGGAGCGCCATGGGGAGATGCGGCCGGAGAAGCCACATCGGAAGGAGGAGCGCCATCGGAAGGAGAGATTGGATTGGGAGAAAAAGGTGAGGGAGGTAAGAAGAAAAGGAGGACCAAGGGTTTGTGTCGGCGGGATGTAAGGCTAGCGGCTGAAAAAAAAGGCGCGGTGGAAAAAAACAGCGCGGGATTTTTTTGTGTTCCCGAGTGTTTTTGTTTTTATGCACTCGAGATCGTCTTAATTTCCCGAGTGTTCTTTGAAACGCTCGGGAAAATTCTTTCTACCGAGTGTTGCCTTCTCATCCCGAGTGTCTTATAAAACACTCGGGCAGCTCCCGAGTGTTTTCGTCTAGACACTCGGGAAAAATATAGGCACTCGGGAACTAAGTGATTTCTGGTAGTGATGTGTATTTATTATCGACGGTTCTACTTTAGCACCGTCTGTGATGTGTATTTATCACCGACGATTCTACTTTAGAACCGTCTGTGATGTCCAACCCTATTTATATTCGGACTCTAGGGTTTGCCCGCGCCCCCACTCAAACGATTAAGTTTCTCCTCCCCCGAGCCCTTCACCGCCGTCCTCGACGCCGCCTCCTCCTCGATCCCGGCGCGCCTCCTCCCCCGAGCCCGCCTCCTCCTCCTTGAGCACAAACCGCCGCCTCCTCGAGCCCGGTGCGTCTTCTCCCTGAGCCCGCCTCCTCCTTCTCGAGCACGAACCGCTTCCTCCCCAAGCCCGGTGCCCCTCCTCCCCCGAGCCCGCCTCCTCCCCTCCCTGAGCCCGTCGTCGCCGTCCTCGAGCCCGATGTGTCTCCTCCCTCGAGCGCCTCCCAAGCACCACCAAGGTAAGCCGGTCACCCCCCCGCCATCCCATTTTTTCATATCACCTTGCTTATGTGTTGTGCTATTGGATATATTCAATCTGTGTGATTTGTATGTGCCTAGCACTGGGAGATATTGCGAAGTGATTTTTTGTGGGCTCGGTGAATCGCTCTATGATGAATTGATGTCACAAATGCAATTGGATGTGATATTGTGTATAGATTGTATCTTGAGCTGTTAGATTACCTGCTGTTATCTATTGTTTTGAGCATGCAATTTATACATTCTGATATACTTGTTGTCTTGTAGAAGTTCCAGTCTTCTAGTCTATTTTTTCTGTGATTATTTACCATCACTGATCTACATCACAGTTGATAGTGTCTTGATAGATTTTGTTCCTGTGTACAACAAAGTTAATTTTAGATGATTTGCTTGAACTAGTCTGAATAGATTAACAAGTTTTATTTTGAGCTCAAGGCCTAATCTATAAAGTATCATATTCAATTCGTGATTACATTTGGCATGAGTGCTGTGATGACCAAGTTTTAATCTTGTGCAACTAGCCTTCTGAGAGCAATAATCAATCTTCTAAATCTTAGCTTTATGCTAATTTTTATTGTGCACATTGTGTATATTGACCATATTATTTATTTTAAATGACTTGAAGGATTCACATACTTATATGTTAATTATGTCATTTAATTGGTGTTGGAAATATGCTTTATTCATAATTATTTTTGCAATACAAAAGAATATCACAGAAGGCAAAATTTGCTATTTTATTCCAAAACAAGACCAAATGAGTCAAAAACTACTACAACACCTTTTCACCTGCCTCTCGCTATTCATTTCACCTTTGTCAGTGTAACCGTATTCACGCCAATCATGTTCTCCTCCCTTGTGTCCCAGGTACGTCCTACCATTCCATTCCCAATTTCTTCTTTATAAAATCTCCAAGCAGTGACTGCTTGTGCCTTTAAAACCGGCTTCATGTGTGTGTGTGTATAGGAAAATGGTATGGTACTCCCGGGAGTACGTACACCCACTTCTTATATACCACTTAAATAGTATGATGATACCTCTTTATCAATTTGAGCATACTCAATAATGATTATAAGATACCCCAAAATGAGCTACATGAAAAAATTCATTAAAGTCCACATTTTATAGCAAAATTTGTGTACATACTTCTTTTATATATGAAAAAGGGTATATTGCAAAAATAAAGGCCTTCAATGATTTTTTTTTCAATCAAGTCGCATTGAAGTATCTTATAATCGGTATTTAAGTATACTGAAAGTAATAAAGAAGTATAATATGTTCGTTTAAGTGGTGTATTGAAAGGGAGACGTGACTTGATTGAAAAATTTTCATTGAGCCCTTTATTTTGCTATATACCATTTTTCATATATAAAAGAAGTATATACACAAATTTTGCTATAAAAAGTGGATTTTAATGAAATCTTTCATGGAACTCACTTTGGGGTATCTTATAATCATTATTGGAGTATGCTCAAATAGATAAAAGAGGTATCATCATACGATGGTTATGAGTGGTATGTATGAGAGTACTATAGTATGTACTATATATATATATATATATATATATATATATATATATATATATATATATATATATATATATATATATATATATATATATATATATATATATATGTATTCCTCGAAGTATTCTCGAAGTATGTACTCCCACTTCCAATATACCACTTAAACGCATATATTATACTTCTTTATCACTTTCAAGATGCTTAAATATCAATTATAATATACTCTAATGCTATTTGATTAAAAAATCATTGGAGCCCTTTGTTTTTGTTATATACCTTTTTTCATATATAAACTAAGTATATACATAAATTTTGCTATAAAAAGTGGACTTTAATGAAATTTTTCATGAAACTCATTTTGGGGTACTTTAATCATTATTGGAGTATGTTCAAATAGATAAAGAGGTATCATATATATATATATATATATATATATATATATATATATATATATATATATATATATATATATATATATATATGTAGGAAAAATACTTTCTACTCCCTAGTGTAGTTACTCCCACTTTTGATATACCACCTAAAATAACTTGACATACTTTTTTATCACTTTGGGTATACTCATATACTAATTATAAGATACTCCAATGTGAACCACACGAAAAAATTGCAAGAGAGTCTATAGTTTTTAGCATATTTTGTAAATACCTTCATATTCACACATATAAAGGAGTATGTCACATAAAAAGGAGTATGTCTAAAAATTGAAAATTGTACATACCACTCTTGAAAAGGTGTGAATACCACATAGGAGGTCTTATATACTCAGATATTACACATACATACTCTTGGTACAAGAAGATACTCCCTACGCTAGAGATACTTAATAGGAGTAACTACACCTAGAGTAGAAAAAGGCTTATATATATATATATATATATATATATATATATATATATATATATATATATATATTCGTATTCCTTGTTAGCTAACTCGTGGCTTGAATTCAGCTAGCTAGCTCGCTCCTTGGGCGTTCATCTTAAACGTGTAGGAGAAACCACGACCTACTTCATCGAACCTGACACACTGGAGTGTGTAATTTGCTTCATGTCAATCCTCCAAGTGCTTTGTAGAATTCTCATAAACCACGGCCTCAGAAATAATAGCAGTAGAGCTGAACTTGAAGTTATTAATTACAAGCATGTAATTGTCTTTAAACCCAACAAGGACACCAAGTAACTTAAGTTCTAGTTTATATGTAAGGATGGCCTCATCGTAGAATTTGACATCAAGGAATATTTGGTTGCTGATACATGATATCACTTCTCAGTCGGAGTACATGCACGTACACGCCACTTTCTGAACATAGCGACGTCTAATTACCTATCGACGACATCCAGTTAATTGGATGTCCATGCGCTCTCCTGATAGCCATGTTTCTTGAACTTGCAGGCTCGATGAAGTAGGCCGTGGCTGCTGTCTCATCCTTCTCATGCTGTGTGGACGACCCCCCCTCCGGAAAAAAATCATGCTATGTGGTGGGCTTGGTTGCTTTCTTAGGCGTACTCGTCGTCTTCTTCAAAGCAGCCGCATATCAGAGACATGTCTAGATTTTATAGAGAAGAGATCATCACAGACGGTTCCTTAGTACAAACCGTCTGTGATACATCATCTATTACAGACGATTTCATCTACAAACCGTTTGTGATGCATAAGATATCACAAACGGTTTCATCTCAGACTATCACATATGGTTCGAAAATTCATCACAGACGATTCGAAAATCGTCTGTGACGACCTCATGTCATTACTGATCCATAAACTTAGACGGCTCACGAAACCATCTGTGATGACGTTTTTGAACCATCTATGAAGACCTTTTCTATAGTAGTGAGTGAAGTTTTAGAAAAACTTTTGAGATGATATGGTTTGTTAGTATAAAAGAAATGGCTTTAAAATCCCTTGTAGTTGGAGACCCTAGAAACTGTATCCAATGGGGCATTACGAGTTAGGGTGACGTATGATGGAGCTGGAGACACATACACAAATTACGAGTGATGCTCTATACCCAATGGGGCATTACGAGTTAGGGTGACGTATGAATGTATGATGGAGCTGGAGACACATACACAAATTACGAGTGAATCGAACATCAAACTCGTAACCGTTCTTCACACAACTACACAAGTATGCACTCCTCACTATCTAGTTGCGCATGGGAATGTGATTCTGCATCAATTGACCCTGCCAAGTAGATGCACCAGATTAATTGCCATGATAGTATTTGCAGGAGCAGAAGCGGGCAGAGGCGAAGGACTGTGCTCTTTACCGCCCAAAGTTACACTCCACGAACAACTACTGACCACTGGGGCCCAGTTCTACAACCCGGCCACACTCAGCCACTTACATACCGGACCCACAAAACAAACCACAACAGAGCAGCAATCATCTCTGACATGGAGGCTCCACCTAGCAGCCAGACATGACTTGTAGCCTAAGGCTGTTCCCAATAGACAGTATCTTAGTGTAATTTCTTTAGTGCATGAAGAGTGTTATAATACGATTTTTCTAATGCATAGTTTCTTATGGTGTAGTATCTTAAACTATTTTATTTAATTACATGCATGATCTTTACTAGTATTTGAGCATTGTGGTCTATTTGTGGCATATACTAAATCAATACATGTTTGTTGACACACACAAACGTAAATACACGAGATCGATCATAATAAATTTTATGCGTTCGATTTCGAGATCGAATCTGTATCCAAATTAAATACTAGAGTACCCTCTCTCTTTATTAACCATGATATCACGTCATTATTTTACCTATATGACAGACTTAAGATAACAGTCTGGATAAAGCCCTGTAGCAGCCTAAAACCCCCGATCAACTCTGCTGAGTCGTCCCATTCCTTTTTCTCACCTCCTCGGCCGCCGCAGCGCACACCACGCCACTCGCTCCCTCTCGGTTTCCTCCAGCCCGCCGCCGCCGCTACACCAGCGTCCCTTCTCCGCGAAATGGGCGCGCAGGAGACGGCCGCGGAGGAGGTGCTGCGCGCCGCCGCGGCCGAGGTCTCCACCTCCTCCACGAAGCGCCGCCTCCGCCTCTTCCGCCGCACCCTCCCCCCTCTCCTCGAGAAAGCATCAGGTATTGACGCCATCATCGCCTCCGTTCTCTTTTCTCTGGATCGCCCGCTCCCTCCCGTCCGCGGATTAGTCTCCCGTGCGCCTCCGCTCGTTCCCGTGCTCCCTACTTTTTTTTTCCAGCGAGGGGCTCTGCGATCGGAAAATTTTCGAACTTTTGACGGTGGATTCGCTTCGATTTGCGAGAACTGGATCTCCCCGTCTCCCGTGATGTGTTGCGTGCTTGCTGAATTCCGTTCTACTTGCAGCGGATCGTAGCTTTTTAGCTTCGCCCTTGTGTGCAGGTGTGCTCGTTAACTCGTGCGGACTTTAGATTGAGATTAGCGCTTCGCTTTGCCCTTCTGACGCATCCTCTGCTAGTGTTATCAACTGCGATCTGTAGTTGGGTTTTAGTTGTTGAGATCATACGTAGGTCAGCACTCAGCAGCTATGTAGCTTCTGGAGTTGCTTGTTATTGCATCGTCCTAATCTCTGCGTAGAAGTTTTGAACCAAGGGAATGGAGCTTTTAGACAATACGTGACACTAACTCTGCTTGATTTCAAGTGATTGCCCCAAAGCAACCATCTGCAGTTAAGCTGCAGGTTTCCATTGTTTTTTTTTTTATCTCGTTTTGGCTTCATTTGCAGCTGTAACCGAGTTGCACAACGGACAGGGCTGTCTGTAAGGGAAGTTGACTCGTGTTAACCTCTACTATCCTTGTTCTACCATTCGAGCTAGCTCTTATGAGAAGTTGACAAATGTACTATTTCAGCCCATACCTGCATACCTTTTTTTTTTCAAAAAAGAAAAAAACTTATACCTGCATTCCTGGTAAAGACTACAGAGCATATGGCCATATACTTGTTAGATGTTAGTTTGTATAGGGTGTTCTTTGCATATTTACCTACACTGTAACTTGTACATTTGGCTTTTGGCCCATTGGAATAGATAGACAAGGGTTCATTCCAACATAGTGTCCGAGCTAGGGTTAGGGTTTGCCACGTGATCGCCATCATCCCCACGCTGAGCTCCTCTGCTTCTCCCCACAAGCTCCTTTGTTCCCGCCGGGGCTTCTCCTACTCCCGCCCGAAGTCGCCCTTTGATCGGCTGGCCGCTCTGATCCGGCCGCTTCCTTCTTCTCCGACGACCTCGAGCCCCCGCCGCCGGGATCAGATCGTGCCGCTTTGCTTTCTCCCGAAGGCCTCGCCGCTTGAGGTTGACGCTGACGCGCTCGAACCTCCGCCGGATCCCCACGCTGACCGCCGACCACCACGCCCCCGAAGGCCGCTGCTCCACCGTCCTCTGCTCCGGGGCCCGCCGCTTCTCCTTCATCGCTGTGGTCCTCTGCTCCGGGTGCTCCTCCTCCCCGACCTTGTCCCTAAGCCGCCGCTCTTGCGAAGCTTCGCCGCCTTTACTCGCGTGGTGGCGAAGTCCGAGCCGAGCATGCATGCCTCAATTCAGCCGAGACGCTAGGAAGTCGTAAAGACAGTGGGTCTCCTTACGAGGGAGGAGGCGGAGGTGAGGAAATCTGCTGAGAAGCAAGAGCCAGACGAGCAAAACTCAAGAAGTCTGAGGATAAGCCAACACCGAGGCGCTAGAGTAGGGAGAGGAGCTGCCGCGTGGCGTCATCGGAGGAGCCATGGCGAGAGGCGCCAGCTCTTGAGTGGGAAGAACCTCCAGAGCTCTTCTGTGGACGTCCACCCCGGCGACCCTAGACCCTCTTACGCTTGTAGCAGTCCTGGTACCGGTGGTCGTCACGTTGGCCGTAGGTGCAGTGGAGATCTGTAGTAGAGACAACAACCACTGGTGCTGCGGGAGTTGGAGGGACCATGGTCAGTGTTGAAGGAGCCGACGCGGAAGAAGATAAGACAACCGACATCTGAGTTGCGCCACGATGACGAGTCGCCTTTCTAACTTTTCCTAACCCTCAGCTTTCCACTTCTGTTTAGCTTCAGCCTCCACCTTTTCCGTTTCCCTCTCCTCCAGCTCCACCTGTTTCCCCTCTGCCGAAGATTCCTTCCAACTCTTTTGTTGAGATTCCACCCTTTCCCCCGCATTGCTCTCGCCGTTCTCGGCCTGCTCCCTCTTCTCCATTTGAGTATTCGTCTTTGTTGGGTCCTGGTCCCAGCTCTTCTTCTCTGTTCTTGTTGTTGGGTTCTACTCCACCTTCTCCCAGATGTTAAGGGTAGTAATGTAATGTGTGGTAGAAGTGTAATAGTCATGTAAGTGTTAGGGGTAGTTATGTAATTGTAGTCTAGTCTAGGGTTTCTAGTCTAGGTTTCTCTTGTACACTATATATTGCCCCTTGGACTCTTGCAATAGAACTAACAATTCAGCCCCTATTCCGCTCTTCTTTCCCAAAATCTAACATGGTATCAGAGCCTAGATCCAAACTCTAGTCTCTATCTTCTTCCACTAGTCTTGCCCCCGGGAGGAGCAACCTCCGCTCCCGGGGGCAGCACCCAATCTCCTTTTTTTTATCTTTACCATATCATTAGTTTCTTAGTGTAAGTAGCAGTAGTAGCAACCAGCAAGCAGTTGGTATTCATCTTTCTTCAAGTAGCAGATGTGGCGGGATCGACTCTGCGCACCAGATCCTGTGGGATCGACTCTGCATCCTCTGCTCCGGAGCTCACCATCGATAGGGCTGGGCGCCGGCGCGTCCGCGGTGGAGACAACGGGGAGGGCAGCTAGCCGTCTGCCGGTCGGATCTATCGTCCTCAACCTGTCTTCTTCCCATGCTCGAGTCACCGCCGCCGTCCTCACCTCTTCCCCGCTCGCCTCCGAGCGGTTCGTCTCCTCACACCGGCCAAATCCGGAGCGGAGAAGTCCCGAAGTTGCCGGCCTCACCTCTTCAAGGCCGCCGCGCAGCCTCGATGTCTCCGCCGTCGTCGGCAAGGGCACCATCACAGGCTATTCGCCGCGTACCGCTTTCGCGTCGCCGCCTTATAATTGCTTTGGATCCAAAGGCACTCGTCGCTGCCATCCTCAGATCCCATCAGATCCGTGCCTCGTCGTTGTCGACCGTCAGCTCGGCCTCGTCCTCGCCGGATCTGGCGCAGCTCGACGCCGCTGGCTCGTCTTCACCATAACCGGCGCCGCCAAGCTCGGTCTTCTTCACCAGAACCGGCAGAGGAGCACTCCCATGACCTCCCTCCTCGCATGGCGGCAGAGTTCTCGTCCGGTGCCGTCGGCATCGCACGGATCCGTCGGCAGCGACCATCATCCTCTTGGATCGAGAGTGGCGCTCTTCTTTCCCTTTTGCATGGCAGCAGTCGTCGCTCCTCTCCAAGCCGTTGCAGATCGTAGAAGTCGTTATGATGCCGCCGCTTCTTTCTGAGCCGTCGCCTTGAGATTCTAAGGCCGTTGCGCTTCTTCTGCACTGCGTCTCTGCTGTGCTTCTTGTGCATTGCACCACCACCGTCTTGGGCTTCGATCTGTGCCGCCATGCTTCTATCTATTCCTCATCGACTTGATTTGACAACTTTCTCTATTCCTGTCGGTTTCATCATCTTCTTCGTCGTGTTGCTGCGGTCAACTTTGCTCCCGTTTGCCTCTACTTTCTCAGCCCCTGCACCTAATGCTTTATGGGCTGTCGCACGACCCCGAATGGGAGATCTTTTGATACTCGACGTATTTTCCAAGTGCTGCACGCTAGACAACATTATCAAGACTCGGACTTCGGATTTTCCCTATTGTAGTGTCAATTCTATCCAAATGCAATGCTATTGCATACGCCTTGCATTTGAGAGGGGGGAGTGTTAAGGGTATTTGTGGTATTTCCCTATTGTTCTAGGGTTTAGTCCCGTGTCCCTTGTACTCTATATATTGCCCATGGGCTATTGCAATACATACACAATATTCATAACACCACTCAGCTCCACTACAATCACCTTCTTCGTGTTCTGTGATATCTTCGTGGGACCATCAGTCGTCGCCTTTTCTTTCCTCGCTCGCAGCTTCAAGTGTACTCTGATCTCTTATGCGACCTTGGCTAGCGTTTCTTCTGATCGCTGGTCTCTTTCTGCCTATTGTGTTTTCTTTGGTTCCTCTCTGATTGTCTGGAAGACCAAGAAGCAGACCGCCGTTTCTCGTTCCAGTGCTGAGGCTTAGTTGTGAGCAATGGCAGTGAGCTTGGAGGCGCTCCCACATCAGCTGAGTCGTCGGCAGCTCCGCCACATCTATGGAGATGGTCACGGGCATGCTACCCACCAAGATGGCGGTAGCACGAGCTTCGGCATCCTGCCACCTCTCGTGGGCGTGCAGTTCGGACTGTTAGAGCTCCAGGGCCTCCTCTAGAGCAACGGTGGTAGCCTCCTGAGCAGCCTGATCCGCACCAGCAGGATGAGCAGGCAGAACCGGCGTCATTTACAGCTGAGATCACTTGGTTGCGGTGGCTACATGAGGACTTTGGTGTTTCAGCTTCTTCACCAACTCCTCTCTTATCAGACACTATTGGTGCAATCAGCATTGCTCGAGATCCAGTGAAGCATGAGCTCACAAAGCACATTGGAGCAGATGCTTCGTACATGAGATGCAGGTGTAGGACCAAGTTATTGCTCTTCAGTATATGCCTTCGGAGCTTCAGTTAGTCGATTTCTTCACCAAGGCATAAACTCGAGCTCAGCACAGTTTCTACATCACCAAACTCAGTGTTGTTGATCCACTATGGGTTTGAGGGGGGTGTTAGATGTTAGTTTGTATATGGTGCTCTTTTCATATTTACCTACATTGTAACTTGTATATTTGGCTTTTGGCCCATTGGAATAGACAAGGGTTCATTCCAACAATACTAACACCCATGTCGCTTGGTGCTGCATTAGCTTGTTTGTGATTTGCTCCTCTAGACTTATTCTTTGCAGCCTATGCTTCATATAATTTTAGTCTATTGTTAATCTGTCGAGATGCTATGGGTTAGAGTTGTTACCACCAATTTTAGTCTGTTGTTAATCTGTTATTATAGTTGCATACTTGCAAGCGTACTGAGGTCAGTGTCTACAGCTTAGAAGCTTATATGCATCTGGTTTACCTGACATTTTGTGAAGATTTTGCATCAAGCGGCTCGCGACATTAGCTTTAACAAATTTTACGGCATACATGTGTTGTGAATATATCATGAGAGGTTATTATGCTACAACTGATGATTTCTGATAACATATGGTGCCTATGTCATCACTCTCCAGATCTTTCATTAGTTTTGATATTTCTCACATTGCTAAGATATTTTAATACTAGTCACATTCACGAACCCCGAGACAATCTGGCTGCAACTATACTAGCCGATTGATTGGGTGAAATTGGCCTATTTTTACTCTTGAGCATTTCTTTAGTTTACCTCTGCAGGGTCATTCTACCTGTGTGTCTACAATGATACTTCTGCAGTTCATTATCCAATGTTATGTACGTAAGCTCAATGTAAAATCATTTTTTTCTTAAGTTGCATTGTTTCCCTGCAGAGTCACCATCAGATACCACATTGTTAGTCGATCTCATTTTCCAGACGCTGCCTATATATGATGATCGGGCATCAAGAAAAGCGGTAGATGATATAGTTATTCAGGCTCTTGGTGAATCAACCTTTATGAAGCCGTTTGCTGCTGGACTGGTTCAGTCTATGGAAAAGAATCTAAAGGTCACAAGCCCTCTTGCATGCTTCAAGCTTCTCAGATGGTCATGCTATCTTCTGAAATGGAGCCAGTTTGCCACACTTTCAAAGGGTGGTTTCTCAAGACTGGCCAATGCACAAGCAGTCTTATGTCAAGTCCTTATGGATGGTTCCTTCCGTCAGCGCCGGACTTGCAAACAACTATTCATCCGTCTTTTCTCTGAGGTAATTTTCGGAAATAAGTAAATAACTGCAGTACACAGGGTTATCAGGTTTGGCTCCTGGTCATTTCTTATTTGGTTTCATTTTCCAGTGTATTGAAATATATAAGGCGTACATAGACGAGATCAGAGATTCGAGGATTTCGATGAGGGATTCTCCTGCATTCGCAAATCTAATACTGGATTTCACCATTACTTATTCATCGTTATTCACCAAGTACAAGGTAAACTTTCAACCTAGTGTTTGATCTCCACTTTTCAGTTGTTATTTATAAGTATGGTACTGTGTAACCTGATTTTTCTGGACTCCCTTCTTTAATTTTTCTTGTGTGTTTGATAATCTGTTGTGATCTATTTTCAGCCAGTGTTCCTTGATTTGTACGTCAAAACAATCTTGAGTTCAAAAGACCGGCCACCACAAGCTGCCAATGAAGCTTTTAAGCCTCTTTTCTTGGATATTGGGCATGAGGATTTCAAAAATGTTGTTCTCCCATCATGCATAAGGATGCTGAAAAGAAATCCTGAGATTGTGCTACAATCTATTGGATATCTTCTAAAAACAGTTCATTTAGACCTAAGCAAGTATTCCGTGGAGTTCATGCCAGTTGTTCTGCATCAGGCTCAGCATTCAGATGACGAGAGGAGGATTAATGCTTTGAGCATTGTAGGAACGTTGAGTGAGAAGTCCAGTGATCCGGACACTTTACCCTCCATGTTCAATGCTATTAAAGCAATTTTAGGAGGTTGTACATATATAATTTCTGTTTTCTGATACCCGTTGACTTACCATATTATCTTTACTCCTGCTGATGTTCTACACCCTGCAACTTTAACAAGTGCATAACATGCTGTGAAATTTGGTATTATAATTCATACAGCTCTTGACAAGCTTGATTTGGGCAGGCTCGGAGGGGAAACTATCACTACCGTACCAGAGAATTGGAATGATAAATGCTTTAGAGCAGTTGTCAAGATTTCCTCCAAAGCAAATAAGCAGACTTGCTCCCTCAATAACTAGCTTCCTTCTAATGAGTTACAAGGATGATGGTAAAGTTCAAGTGTTCCATACTTCCATTCTATGCTTCATACCCTCATGCAATAGCATCAATTCATAGTTTTGCTATCCAATGACAGGTATTGAGGAAGTGAAATTGGCAATTCTCTCAGCTTTGGGATCCTGGG
This sequence comes from Phyllostachys edulis, assembly GCA_036346405.1. NCBI lineage: Eukaryota > Viridiplantae > Streptophyta > Magnoliopsida > Poales > Poaceae > Phyllostachys > Phyllostachys edulis. Next base: position 18,179,439 of record CM070549.1, on the reverse strand, counting down.
CTTCAGTTTCAGCTGAAGCTGTCCAACCAGATGTTGTTTCATTTATAACTGCAGGCTTGAAAGAGAAAGACACTTTAAGAAAGGGGCATCTAAAATTAATACGAGTCATATGCAAAAAGTCTGATTCACTGACTAAGGTAACAGAGTTACTTTCAGTTGTCTACAAAAAGAATCATCTTCCTGTTGAGTTATCTCTCTCTTTTGTGCTAGCGGAAGAGTGATTGAAAGTCAGATGGAACACTGATGCTAATGATTGATGCATATTGATTATTGATGAATTTGTTGTTGTGCAGGTTACTTCTTTGTTGGATCATTTGATTCAGTTGTCAAAAACTGGTTTCACCAAGGCAACACAGCGGTTGGATGGAATCTATGCACTCTATGCAATATCGAGGCTTGCTGCTTTTGATACAAAAGCAGGTTTTGTACAATTTCCTTTGATATCCTTGGGCATTTTTTTCATTTATATTGCCAAGTATCTTTTCTGATAAATATGGTTTTAATGGATATGCAGATGGTGCTGTTCTGAAGGAGAAGCTCTGGACATTGATTGCTCAGAATGAACCCTCATTGATCTCTGTACAGTTGGTAATTCCGGTGTCCTTCGAATTTTCAACAAGAATAATTTGTTCTGCAACATGACCGAGACTCCCTATTTATCTCCTTCGCATGACTGGTTCATGACATAAACCTTGTAGTAGTTTGCTCTATTTATTATCGAAGTCATAACAATGTGTTAATACTTCAACGTCTCCCTAACCTTTTTGTTTATTCTTTGAAATGCGATGATAAGCTGCATTATGAAATCTTTTTGTTATGAAATGTTCTAGAAGAATATGAATTATTATTAAATACTTTGGTGGTTCAGGCTCAGGGTAGTCATTGACACTTTAATTCTTCTAACAGTTCTAAGTTTTCCAGATCTTTTGATGCTACCTTGAAACTGATGCTCATTGTAGTAGTTTTTTCGCACAACATCTTCTGCTTGCAGCTATCCAAACTAACAGATGAAGATTGCTTAACCGCTGTGGACCTTCTTCAATCGCTGCTTGTGGGGCATCTTTTCCGGTCTTGCTCTATCATTTGCCTTTACTGTTATTAAATTGGATTTTATGCCTTGGACCAGTACCTTTTTTTCTTTCCTCAACTTATCAATTTTTGAACTGCAGGGTCCAAGATTTTTTTTCTATCCAGTCATTGCTACAGGTATCTATAATGGGCAAGCATGCTCCAAACTGTTGAGTTTGACTTGTTTATCCCAAGTTTTCTTTTAAACTCCTGATATGTGCATTTAGCTTTTGTAGTGTAAGTGAAGTATTTGCCCTTAGAATATCAGTTACATTTAGCTGTAGGCTATATTGATTTGTTGTTTTTTTGGGTCCAGCTGCTAATATATCTAGTTTGCTATCCAAGCTGGGAGGTCAGAAAGATAGCTTATGATGCTACCAAGAAAGTCCTCTCAAGCTCTGGTGCCTTGGCTGAAGATCTTCTCTTCTTATTCACTAATTGGTTATCATTAGTTGGAGAGAGATTGTCAATATTGAAACAAAGGTATGTACCTCTTGGCCTATTGGTGATTGACTATTTATATTGCTTATTTATTCTTAAATCTTCACCCTCCTCTTGGGAGTGAGCGCACTCTACAAGGCATCTGCTTTGGTTGTGTTGATATTATGTATTCGTCTGAACCCTCTAAATTTGTGTATCCTGAGTTCCTGACTCATTTTTTTTTCAATCAGTGATATGGATAGCTCTGCAGATTCACAACTACCATTCATTCCATCTACTGAGGTCCTTGTCAAGTGCTTGTTGTTGGTTGCACCTTATGCGGTTGACCATAGTCCGAGATCATATTCTCGACTCATATTGTGTTCTCACCACCCTTGTATTTCCGGCTCCGGTTCTCCTGCTGGTGTATGGAAGGTTGGATCTTGCTAGCTATCTTTTGTCCACATTTTGATGTGTCAAATTGGTTTGTTTGTCCAATTTCAGAGGTTGCAGACAAGTATGAAACGACAAAAGATCTTGTTTATTGACTTAATTTCACCCAACATTTCTGGTATCTGCAAGGTACTTCTAAAATGTCAAATTTTAATATGATGCCTTTATTTTCTGGCTAGCATTTCTATTAATGTGTGATACTGTTTTAGCAACCATGACACCTCCTGAAATTCCTATCAAATGTCTAGAAGTGCAACAGGCTAGTAAAAACAGCTGAATGTACTTCTGCCTTTATAGTGTATGTTTGTTAGCGCATGCTACATAGTACATCCTATGATTTTTTTAGCGTCAGTGACTAGCCTGGATATAATAGTTGCATCTGTAAATCTGCCAGGGACAAGATTGATTAAGCTGCACTGGTTTTCTCTAGTTAAGTTATAGTTTTTGGGTAATTTTGATTTTTGATACAAGTTTCTGATGGTCCTGGTCTATCTTGGCGAAGTTAGATGGATTCATATGATTGAACAGATTGAATACGGCAATTATTAGTTTGCTGAAAATAGGAAAAAAAATGAAATATAGTAAAAGAACAATATCCAAAATGGGAGTGCCCTTGGCTGGTTTTTTGGGTTCCCATGCACTATTACCTTTTTTTGGACCAATAGGTTTTTCTTTTCAGGAATTACTTTCACAGGATGGTTTGTTTAGTTCCAACAAGCAAGAACAGCGTGCAGCATTATCTTCGTTATCAACAATGATGACAATAACACCAAATGATACATTTCTAGAGTTTGAGAAGGTCTGTTTACTCTTCATATTTCAAATGAAACTTGCAATATCTTCTAACATTTTCTTCATACTGTTATCTTTCCAGCACTTCATAGGGCTTCCAGATCGCACTTTGCACGATGGCTTCTCTGAGAATGATATTAAGGTGAACTTTCAGAACTTGTTGATGATTTTTTTTTCATAATTTAAAAAATATCAAGTCTCATGGTGATTTCTAAAGCCCATGTATTTTAGGTCATAATAGCACACATATTTCTGAGGTCACATCTACTCATTTTGGACTGGTATAATATATTGGTTTTTGTGCTGTTTCGAACATGCACGAAAGTGTCAGCTTTGTTCTGTTCTCACTGAAATGACCTGTGTTGCGGCATTTGTTCCCCCAAGCCATGGTCAGTTTAATTATGTATTACCATGTCAATAACGGTTGTACTATTTTTCTCACACTACACTATTTATGTAGTGGAATCTTTTGAGAAACTGATGCACTTTCATCCCATAATACAAGCTGAATGAAATATTCTACTGTCTTGATGGCTTAATATTGCTTTGTGTTGAAGTACATCTCTGGTTATATACAACTCTACCCTTTTTATCAACCATCAGTGCAGAAATGGTGAGTTATTTTTATGTCATAAATATTTCATGCTCAAAAGGTTCCACATTCTGTGAGCATTTTTTATGTACTGCGAATCTGCGATGATGGCATGATATTATTTATTTTTTGCCTTTATTTCATACTAGTTCTTTTGAGGGTGGATAATCCTAGTATCCTACCATAAGGATGTACTTACAAGTTCTTCTCACTCCAATGTAGATATTCTTTACTCCAGAGGGGCAGTTGTCTACCGAGCAAGGGATTTATGTTGCTGAGTCTGTTGTTTCCAAAAATACAAAACTTGCAAAGGGGCGCTTTCGTGCATATGATGATCAAGATGCGGTAATTCTTGTTCTTTACATCCTGAAGAAAAAAAAGTCCTCTAGGGCAAGAGAAATGGATTTTAAAAGTTTGTATTTTTGTACAGCCTTTTGCTTTTCTCTTTTAGTTCTTGCAGCATGTTTTTTCGTATCACTTTAATTGGAATATGTAGCCCTGTGAGACTGACCAAATCATGTATGGCTGATGAAATCTAGCTTAACTACTGCAATATGGCACCTTATATTGTTAGAAATGTTGCGGTGAGAGCTACAGACATCTGTCTCATAGATACTGACTTATTTTTAAACTAATCTGGATTTTGGGTTTCGATATTTTATAGGACACTGCTCGATCTGGTGTCCCTGCAAAGAGTGACAGGAGAGAATCCTCTAGCATTGGCAAGGGAGAAACTGGGAAATCTACAAAAAAGACGGGTACTTCAAGCTCTTAGGTTTGAGGCAGGTTAGGTTTAGTACACTGTTTGGTAAAATTTATGTTATACAATTTTTCAGCTCCTGCTGACAAGGCCAAGACTGCAAAAGAGGAGGCAAGAGAGTTGCTTTTGAAGGAGGAAGCATCCGTACGTGAGAAGGTTGGACATGTGCAGAAGAATCTCGCCTTAATGTTGGATGCTCTTGGTGAATTGGTTATTGCTAATCCTATATTTACTCACGGCCAACTACCTTCTCTGGTTAGTAATCCTACCCTTGCCATTTCTAGTCTCTTTTTTCTACTCTATTACTGGATGGTGCATGTATCATATTTTTCAGCGCTTCATCACAATTCACAATACTGAACATGACCGATAAAAGAGTGAGCCACATGCCTCGTGTTGCACATTTTTTTCATATAAGCCTAGAAAACCGCAAAAAATGTTGAATGCATTATATATAGATATCTATGTGAGTGAATTGAACAAAAAATGTGTAATGTTGGGACCAATTCATTTTGGACAATCAAATCGTGGGAAAAATGGATATCTGGCTTGTTAAACTATATTTCCTTGTAATACAGAGTTACTAGTCTATTGTATATGGCAGGGCAGGCCCATGTGGTCCTTGTAGCCAATGTATGGGTGTGTATATAACCCCTCATAATCAATAGAGAAGGTAATGTGTCATTCATAATATTATAACAAGGTATCAGAACCTAGGGTTAGGGTTAGGGACAAGACCTGGTCTGGCCACTGCCATCCTTGCCGTCGCCGGTGAGCGTCCGGCGAGTCGTCACCGGCGTGGTACTCTTCTCCCTCGCATTCCCCCGTGGTTCATTTTTCTTCACGTCTGCTCGTGGTACTCTGTTTCCTCGGATCCGGTTGGATTCGAGCTCAGTCTTCCCCGAGTGTCCTCGAGTCAGATCATCCCCGCCCCTGGCGCCGTGTTCCCGGCCAGATCCGTCGTCGTGTGTGGGGAGAGCCGTCCTCCTTCCTCAAGTCGCCGCTTGTCATCGCGGATCGGGTCTTCTGTTCCCCCCTGTTCGAGCCATTGGCGTCGGTCGTCCCCTGCTCGAGCCACCTCTGCTCTACTCCCATACCCCCCGCCACGGATCCGGTCTTCCCTTGGTCGAGCCGCCTCTGCTTTGCTCCCATATCCCCCGCTACCGCCGTCTATCGGCTGGATTCGTCGTCTCCCAGCTGCCCCCGCTAGATCTGCTGTCATGCTCGCTTTGGCTACCTCCTCGCTCTGCTTCCTCTCCAATGGACCGCCGCATCGAAGCGCGTCGTGGGACCTCTTCATCGCCGCATTGCACAACCTCTCCCTCGTCGCCTCCATCTACGGTGCCGTGGCTCCTCGGTCATTTTCGAGAAGGAGAAGAGGGGACAATTGCTGTTTGTGAGGAGTCACCAAGGCACAGATTGCGATAGGCCATTGGAGTTGCCTTTGCCATCGAAACATCTAGAGGCTGCCGTGAACCTAAAGGGAGAGGTTGCTGTGAAGGTTTGAAAATGTTTGAAACGATCTGCTGCTGCTCTGCTTCGGCCACCGCTGTTCTATGCTCTGCTTCGGCCTTTTGCTCTAAGCTGCCATCTTCTCACCATGACGGTGGCGTTTGCTGCACTTGACGGAGACTCGATTTCGCTCACTGGCTGCTGCTTTCGCGAGTCTGACCCACACTGTCTTGGTAGCTCCCCATTAGCATGGTCCAGTGGTTGCTCCAACTCCCACAGTTATTGTTTCCTCTGATGAGATCGTCTGCCCCTACTACTTGAGGACTGACTGGATACAGTACTGATTGCTGTTTCAGACTCCATCCTGAGTTACTAGCTACCTATCGAGCCAAGCGTGCTATTGGGAAAGCTCGTCGTACCTCTGGTCCTCTTTCTACTGGTGCTTACACGGTAATGATCCTGCCTTGTTCATTCACACGTTTGAGTGTGAACGCACTCTTCTCTTGCTATACGTGGATGACATGCTGATTACAGGGGATGACATGGAGTATATTGCTTTTGTGAAATAAAAACTCAGTGAGCAGTTTATGATGTTTGATTTAGGACCACTTAGCTATTTCCTGGGGATTGAGGTCATCTCCACAGCTGTTGGTTATCTTTCACATCATTGTTATATTGAGGATCTCATTGTCCGGTCAGGTCTCATTGATACCAGGGCAACCACTGCTCCCATGGAGCTGCATGTTCAGCTTCGTTCCACAGATGACACTTCTCTTGATGATCCCTCCATGTATCGTCACATTGTTGGCAGCCTTGTCTATCTCACTATCACCAGACTATATCCCAGTTCATTATGGGCACATGCTTCGTGTGTTGCGCTACTTGAGGGACACTATAGCTCGTCATCTGTTCTACGTATCTTCGAGTCAACTTCAGCTCCATGCTTAACGTTGACTCCACTTGGGCGAGTGATCTTGTTGATCGGCGGTCTGCCATTGATTATTGCATCTTCCTTGGGTCCTCTCTTATTGCATGGAAGTCCAAGAAACATACTGCAATATCTCGTTCTAGTGCTGAGGTTGAGCTTCGTGCTCTTGCCACTACTACCGCAGAGATTATCTGGCTACGTTGGCTGATCTTGGTGTTCCTTGTGATGCTCCTACGCCTCCCCTGTGTGACAACACTGGAGCCATTTAGGTAGCCAATTATCATGTGAAGCATGAGCTGGCCAAGCATATTGGTGTTGACGCCTCATTCACACGCCCACATTGTCAAGGCTGTTAGAATGAGGTTTCTTGTTCATTCCAATGGGCCATAGGGCCAATATATAACATGTACAAGGTTGGTAAATATGCAAAGAACACCCTAGTCTATATACATATCTAACACCCCCTCTCAAACTCATGGTGAATCAACAACATTGAGTTTGAAGAGGAAGAAGCTATGCTGAACTCTAGTATGTGCCTTGGTGAAGAAATCTGCTAACTACAACTCTGACAGCACATTGAAGAGCAATAACTTGGGCTTGCACCTGTGATCGCATGTACGAAGCATCCACTCCAATATGCTTGGTGAGCTCATGCTTCACAGGATCCACTCCAATATGCTTGGTGAGCTCATGCTTCACAGGATCTCGAGCAATACTGATTGCACCAATACTATATGATAAGAGAGGAGTCGGTGTAGAAGCTGAAACACTGAAATACTCAAGTAGCCACCGTAGCCAAGTGATCTCAGCTGCCAATGACGCCATGGCTCTCAACTCAGCCTCAACGCTCGAACGGGAAACGACAGTCTGTTTTTTGGTCTTCCAGACAATCAAGGAGAAACCAAGGAAAACACAATAGGCAGAAAGAGACCGGCGATCAGAATGATCGCTAGCCCACGTCGCATCAGAGTAAGCTTTAAGCTGCAAAGAACTAGAGCGAGGAAAGAAAAGACGACGAGTGATGGTCCCGCGAAGATATCGCAGAGTGACTATAGTGGAGCTGAGTGGGAACAGAGACAAACTGACTCAAGATGTGAACTGGGTGAGAAATGTTAGGGCAAGTGATCCCAAGGTAGACAAGGCTCTCGACAAGATGGCGGTAGCGAGTGGGATCCTCAAGAGGCTCACCATCGGTAGGCCGAAGGTGAGCACCAAGCTCCATAGGAGTATCCACCACATGCTGATAAGTGAAACAAGCACAAGTAAGGATATCCTGAATGTACTTCTCCTGGGAGAGATAGTAGCCATCGAGCGTCGAAGTGATCTCAATCCCAAGGAAGTAACGAAGAGGACCCAAATCAGACATCAAGAACTGCTCATGGAGACGCTCCTTCACAAATGTTATGCACTGGGAGTTATCTCCAGTAATGATCATATCATCCACATATAGAGGAAGTAGCGTTTGACCCCGAGGAGAGGTGTGTACAAAGAGGACATGGTCGTGATCACTGGCGGAGAAACCGACAGCAGTGACAACAGAGGAGAAGCGGTCAAACCAAGCACGAAGGGCTTGTTTGAGCCCATAGAGAGAGCGACGAAGGCGACACACCATACTATCAGGGACATAATACCCAGGCGGCGGTTGCATGTAGACCTCATCACGCAGCTCGCCATTGAGAAATGCATTCTTAACATCTAACTGAGAGATAGGCCACTGTCGAACAGAGGCCACAACAAGGAGAGTGCGAATGGTGATCATGTGAGCAACAGGGGCAAAAGTCTCATCGTAGTCATGACCATGCTCCTGCTGAAAACCATGCGCCACAAAACGAGCCTTGTAGCACTCAAGGGAACCATCCTAGCGGGTCTTGATCTTGTACATCCACTTGCACGTGATAGGAGCAACACGAGCAGGTAAGGGCACAAGATCCTAAGTGCTAGTATGCTCCAAAGCAGCAATCTCCTCAGACATCGCGGGCTGCCACTCAGGGTGAGCAGCAGCGTCATGGTAGGTCGAGGCTCGGAGAAGAGCAATGGCACAAGGGTTGCAACGCCAGAGGCTCGACATCTGCGATTTATCACGACGATCATATATGGAAGGAGAAGGTGGAGCAGGACTTAGCAAGGACGGAGAAGAAGAACTGGGAACATGACCTAACAAAGACGAAGGCTCAACAGGGGAAGATGACCTAACAAAGACGAAGGCTCAACAGGGGAAGGAGTAGACCGAGGATGGCGAGAGTAGTGCAGAAGAAAGGATGGAATCTCAACAAAAGAGCGGGAAGGAAAATCCGACGAAGGAGGGACAGGTGGAGCTGGAGGAGAGGTAGGCAAAGAAGATGGAGGATGAAGCGAAATAGTAGTGGAAGGTTGAGACTCAGGAAAAATCAGAAATGAGATCGACTCAACAAGAGAATCTGAGCTGATAGTGGGGGAGCTAAGGTTGGGACTCGTCAAAACGAGAGATCCTCATCCTGCGAACAACAGGGTTATAGCAACGATAACCCTTATGCTCAAGACTGTAGCTAAGAAAAACACACTCAACTGACTGAGTAGTCAGCTTGGTGCGCTCACGGGGTGGAAGTAGAACGAAATAGACACAGCCGAAACTGCGAAGGTGACTGTACTCTGGAGCTCGACCATAGAGACGCTCGACAGGAGTAAAACCCTGAAGAGCAGTGGGAGGCTGCATGTTAATGAGAAAAATAGCTGTGGAAACAGCCTCAGCCCAGAAGTGAGGTGGAACAGAAGAGGCAAGCATGAGAGCACGAGCTGTCTCAAGCAAGTAATGATGCTTATGCTCAGAGACACCGTTTTGAGCGTGAGCACAAGGACAAGAGTACTGGGGAAGAGTACCGTGGTCAGCGAGAACGACGCAAAGCAGCAGAGAGATACTCGCCAGCCGAGTCGGCACGAAACACACGAATAACCGAATCAAACTAAGTGCGAACCATGGTGGCGAACATCTGGTAAATAGAGAGAACCTGACTGTGAGAGGACATAAAGTAGATCCAAGTACGACGAGAGTAATCATCAATAAAGATCAAATAGTACCGATGACCCCCTTTCGAAACGAAGGGAGTCGGACCCCAAACATCGAGTGAACAAGATCAAAAGGACGAGTAGAAATAGAATCACTAGAGGGATAGGGGAGCTGCAGCTACTTGCCAAGCTTGCAACCCATACAATGTAAAGAAGTGTCCCCAGAAACAGACCCAAGAACGATAGACGAGATCCGCAGAGATGACCCAGACAATGGTGCCACTGAGCGAAGGAGGTAGTGGAGGGCGCGGCAAGACCAGAAGTAGTGGTAGTGGCTGACTGGCCGGTGGAGACATCGGAAGGAAGATGAAGCCAATCGAGCTCCCAAAGACGCTGCGAATCACGGCGCCGAGGGCCAGTACCAAGCAGAGTCCTTGTGCGGCGGTCCTAAACACAACAGGAGTCAGACTCAAGAACAACACGACAGTCGTGATCTGACCAGCCGACATAAGCTGCATAGTAAGCTGAGGAACATGAGAGACTGTAGGAACATGGAAAGAAGAAGCGAAAAGGATGCCTCAGCCTGTGACAGGAAGAGATGTACCATCTGCAGTCTGAACAGTGGAGGGAACAACTGTGGGACACATAGAAGTGAGGTGGGTAGAATCTGGTGTCATGTGAAAGGAAGCACCAGAGTCTAAGATCTACGGAGGCAAGATACCTGACGAGGGAGGAGGCGAGGAAGGCTGCTGAGAAGCAAGAGCCAGACTAGCAGAATCCGAAGAGCCTGAGGACGAGTCGACACCGAGGCGCTAGAGCAATGTGAGGAGCTGCTGTGTGGCATCATCGGAGGAGCCCTAGCGAGAGGCACCCGCTCCTGAGTGGGAGGAACCTCTAGAGCCCTTCGGGGGACGTCCACCCCGGCGACCCTGGTCCCTCCGCTTGTAGCGATCCCGACACTGTGGTCAGCATCTCATGAGAGGTGCGATGGAGACTTCAGAGAGGCAACAACCATCGCGCTTGTTGGGAGTTGGGGGAGGCATCACGGTCGGTGCTGAAGAAACATGCGGATGCAGCAGTCTTTGAAGGTGACAAGACACCAGATCTGAATCAAGCCCACTTGTGATGATCTCCTCAACACGCACACCCGTTAGGGCCTCTACTAAGCTCGGGCGTGGGTGGCGAGTCAGGAGTTGAGCACGCACAGTCTCGAACTCAGGCCGGAGACGCGTCAGGAAGTCATAGAGACGGTGAGTCTCATGGTGAGTGCGGAGCTGCACACCGCAGGGACAGGTCCGGTAGACATCCGGCCCCAGAGAGTCAAGCTGACACCACACCTCAGACATCTGCTGATAGAAGTCATCCACGGTAGCATCGAGCTGCTGAAGAGAATGTGCCTGGTGCACATCTGAGAGGTACATAGCATCACTCGTCGGCTGAAAGTGAGCTCGGAGGCGCTCCCACATAAGCTGTGTCGTCGGAAGCTCCGCCACATCCATGGAGATGGCCACGGGCATGCTACCCACCAGGATGGCGGTAGCACGAGCCTCGTCATCCTGCCATCGCTCGTAGGCGTGCAACTCAGACTAGTAGACCTCTAGGGTCTCCTCCAGTGTAGCATGGGTGGCCTCCTGAACCGCCTGATCCGCACCAACAGGAAGGTGTAGGGCGAGGCGAACAGGGGTGCTCACCGGTGAGATGACCCCAGACACGCTGGCTGTTGAGGTGAATCCTCAGGTGAACGGCCCACTTCTTGAAGTTTGTCCCATTGAGCCGAACTGGGGGGAGCGGGATGGCGAAGGAGCCTCCGGTAGAAGCCATCAGTGATGACTTGCCCGGATCCGGAGTCGGGAGTCGATGTGCTCAAGAGCGGAAGCCAAAAGCAGGGGCTCCAGCTGAAACAAGAGCTGGAGAGAAGCCAGAGGAGTCGGAGCCGAGTTAAAACTGGAGCTGAAGCTGCCGGCTCCACGTAGATCGGGAAGCCGGAGCTGAAGCCGCCGGCTCCTCATAGATTGTTGGAGCCGGAGAGAAGCCGGAGCCGCTGGCTCCACTTAGATCGCTGGAGCTGGGTGGAGCTGAAGCCAGCCCCACCGAAGAAAACAAAGCAAGGCTCTGTTGCGGTGGCTTCGGTGGCGTCAAGGCGGTAGGTGGCACGGGAAGCTTGACGGCAATGGCATGCAGATCGAAAAAGGAGGTCCCACAACACGAAGCTCGGCGAGCATCGCTGAACCTCTGGCGGAGCACACACTGAGCTTCAAATGACCGAGATGGCAACAAAACCTTGGGGACACGGCGGCGGTGGATCGGGCCACTTTGGGCCGATGGCTGCATCGGTAGCGCATGGACGGCGCACACAGAGAAGCGGGAGAGGAAGGGCATGGGGAAGGCAGCGACGGCGGTGGCCGGGGCGGCTATCACGGGAGAAACCCTAGCTCTAATACCATGTTAGAATGAGGCTTCTTGTTCATTCCAATGGCCAATATATAATATGTACAAGGTTGGTAAATATGCAAAAAACACCCTAGTCTATATACATATCTAACAAAGGCAACACCATTCTCCTTCAGTATGTGCCTTCAAAACTTCAGGTGGTAGATTTCTTCACCAAGGCACAGACTCGTGAGCATCATTGTCTTCATCTACTCAACCTCAATGCGTCGACCCATCTTGAGTTTTTTTTTTGGGAGAGTTGGGGGGGTTGTTAAAGTATATTTCCTTGTAATATAGAGTTTCTAGTCTATTGTCTATGGCAAGCCCATGTGACCCATGTAGCCCATGTATGGCAGGGTGTGTATATAACCCCTCATAATCAATAGAAAAGGCAACGTGCCATTCATAATTCATAATTATAACATGGCTAATGAATTGACTATCAGATATGCAATTAAAAAAGTAGGTTGATATCTATTTGGTCATTCAATGTCTAATAAAGCACATATTTGAGACATTCTTTAGGTTTTAAGTTCATTTTTCCCCAGATATGACCTGGTTGTGAATTATGATGATTGTTATATGTCATATGTCAAGGGCTAGATATACGGTAGCATAGGTTGTAAGATTTATGTTTGTTTATATGTGTTGTGGCTTGATGCTTGATGGTGTTCCATACTTCCATGCAGGTAAATTATGTTGAACCGTTGCTAAGTTCTCCAATAGTAAGTGACGCTGCATTTTGTGCAATGTTCAGGCTAGCACGCTGCACAGCCCCTCCTCTTTGCAATTGGGCAGCTGAAATTGCTGCTGCTATCCATGTAGTCTCTGTTGACGATTTTGAAATGGTTTTGGACCTTATGCCTGTGATTATGGAAGAAGATACCAAGAAGAGATCATCATCTGGCCTCTTTGAACAAGTAGTAACTGGGCTGACAGTTGCATGCAAAGCAGGACCTCTTCCAGCAGATTCATTTACTTTTGTTTTTCCGGTATTTCTTCCATTTTGTCTGTAGTCCTATGATAAAGTCACTTTTGTTCCTCTTGACCTTTCCCTTTCTCCTTTTGCATTTTTTGCTTTCTTTCTTTTCATTCTTTTGCTCCATTTTGGTTCAGATAATGGAGAGGATCCTTCTTTCTTCGAAAAAGACATGCCTTCATGATGACGTGCTTCAGATACTATCTATGCATCTGGATCCAATATTACCTCTTCCTCGACCTAGAATGTTATCAGTTAAACATTCTTAATTCTCTAATGACTTAATGATTTTCATTGTTTTATTCCCCTCTTATTCACTAACTTTTTTTTGGGGGCGCACTAGGTTCTTTATCATGTGCTAAGCACTATTCCAGCTTATCATCCTTCAGTTGGGCCTATGCTGAACGAGTTATGCCTGGGTCTAAAAAGCAACGATTTGACAAAGGTTATTATTTTTTGGTTAATTCCTCAGCTCAGTACTTTGTTTCATCTGATTTTATGATATTTTTACACCCTTCTTTATTTAGGCTCTTGTTGGAGTATATGCAAAAGATGTGCATGTTAGGCTTGCCTGCTTAACTGCTATAAAGTGTGTTCCTAGCCACTCTGTACAACGGGATTTGCAGGTTTCAACAAGCCTCTGGATTGCTGCTCATGATCTGGAGAAGGTTGGTAACAACTTTCTTACTAAATTTGACATGGAACTGTGTTCTATACTTCTATTAATCTTTTACAGCCTTGAAAGATGTTGAATTTTTTATTGTTTTGGAAAAAATGTTTATGAGTACAGTTTATGTGTTGGTACTCATTGGCACATTTACCTTTTCTAGGTGGTTGCTGAATTAGCAGAGGAGTTATGGGATCGCTTTGGTTTTGATGTTTGTACTGATTATTCTGGTATTTTCGATGCGTTTTCCCATAAAAATTATAATGTTCGAGCTGCTGCAGCTGAGGCTCTGGCTGCTGCATTGGATGAAAATCCAGACAAAATGCAAGTGAGTCTCCGATGGCGCCAATTCCCCTTCTACATTATGTTCGTACTAGTGTCATTGTGTTTGTTTAATTGCAAAATATTCAAAAGGCTCCAGAAAATAACTATCTTGACTACATAATTTTCGTTGCTTTGGAAGAGACCTGATGACGATTATATGGGATCATGGCAGGATACACTTTCTACTCTTTTTTCATTGTACATTCGAGATCTTGGTCCTGGAGTTGAATTTGGAGATATGCACTGGCTTGGAAGACAGGGTATCGCATTAGCACTCCACTCGGTTGCAGATGTTTTGGGTTCTAAAGATCTTCCTGTTGTCATTACATTTCTCATATCACGTGCATTGGTAAGTGTTTCCCTATTATTTTATGTGGATCTTATAGTTGTTACGCCTCTCACATTGAATTTTTAATGCCTCTTATATTGAACTTACAGGCTGATCCTAATGTGGATGTTCGTGGTAGAATGATTAACGCCGGTATCTTTATTATTGATAAACATGGAAAGGACAATGTTCCTTTGCTATTTCCTATTTTTGAGAGCTACTTGAATAAAAGGGTAAGCCGCTATAATAATTTTACCATTGCGATTTAAGTTGAAGATATAGCTCATGGCTTTTCTTATCTGCTGTGCGGTATACTGTATTATCCTATATGTTTTCTCATTTGTTCACAGGCATCAGACGAGGAAAAGTATGATCTTGTCAGGGAAGGTGTTGTAATTTTCACTGGTGCTCTTGCAAAACATCTATCAAAGGTACAAATACTTCCAGACTTTATGGTGTGTAGGATACTGAATTGTTTTTAATTTAAAAGATATCTATACATGGTACTAATATAGATTTTGTAACAGGATGATCCTAAAGTTCACAGTGTTGTTGAGAAGTTGTTAGATGTACTTAACACCCCATCAGAGGCAGTTCAAAGGGCTGTGTCGGACTGTTTGTCTCCACTTATGGTCTCAAAACAAGTTAGTTGTGCTGTTCACCATCAGTTTTCTTCCTTGCGTTGATGACCTCCTGATCTATTTAGTACTCTTCTCGTGTTCTCTTTTTCTGTTTTATGTTGTAATACGCACTTATCCATACCCAGGAAGAAGCCCAAGCTCTTGTATCTAGACTATTGGATCGGATGATGAAATGTGAAAAGTATGGTGAGCGACGTGGTGCAGCCTTTGGCCTTGCTGGGGTGGTTAAAGGATTTGGAATTTCTTCCTTGAAGAAGTATGGTGTTGCTGCAACATTACGGCAAGGTTTGGAAGACAGGTATGCGACCTCGTTACCTCTTCCACCAGTGCTACATGAGGGACTTCATGACTAAAACTAGTTGATGCATTCACCATGCTGCATACAATTTTGTTATATTATATGCCGATAGCATTTTAAAATTACTTTTTTTGTTGTCTACTCGCGTTTAAGGCATTTGAAAAGTGGATGTCTAGAATTATGACCTTTGCTGTGGATGGTTTAGGGGACTGGTTATTCATCCCTTGCTTGAGAGTTGAGACCCTTCTTTTGCACCCTTAAATCTGGCATTTTGAAGGCGTAGTGTCTCATGCATTTCTGCAATGATAGAATTAGTCTTTGCTTCATATGTTTCTTTTTTAGTCAGCGCCATTCAAATCAGATGCCCACCTTTCTTTGACAAGATAATAATATTCAATGTATCGAGTGTTTTCTAATGATTAATGATTGATAACACAATCTGTCTGTCCCCAGAGTTTCTGCAAAATCTCGTGAAGGAGCTTTACTTGGATTTGAGTGCCTGTGCGAGAAGCTTGGCAGACTATTTGAGCCGTAAGTGAGGCACCATTTACTTCATAATTCTGGTCTGGTTCAAAATGGTTCACTGTGATTGTTGTCTTGCAGGTATGTCATTCAAATGTTACCCTTGCTACTCGTGTCTTTCTCTGATCAAGTTCTGGCAGTGCGTGAAGCTGCTGAATGTGCTGCTCGCGCAATGATGTCTCAGCTCACGGGTCATGGTGTGAAGCTCGTCCTTCCTTCGCTTCTTAAGGTGTGTATGTCTTGTTTGAAGCTATCAGGCTGTAACTTTTCCTTGTTGCTCTGTGTTAAGAGTATTGTACATTCTCTACTTTCCCTCTCTTCGTCTCTTGGCCCATGTGGCCTCTGTAGCCCATGAGGCCCATATAACAATGTCTACATATATACCTCTCAATTAATGAATAAGTTGCACAGTTGTGAATAGCAAAATCATTCTCTCCCAAATCACTCTCCTAAGTTTCTAACATGTTATCAGAGCATGGTTCACCCAAACCCTAACCCTATTTTCTTCTAGCGCCACCGCCACCGTTGAATAAGCCTCACCTCTACTCGGGTCGGCGGGCCCTGAGCAGCTCTCACCTGTGCTGACGACTCCACCGTCTGGCGGCCAGCACACGCGGATCCGGTGCTTCGATCCCCTCTCGTCTTCGCCGCTCCACGCGGATCTGGCGCCTCGATCCCCTTTCGTCTTCGCCATCTGCTCCAGCGACGACCAGCACGAGACAAGCTCCACGCGGATCAGTTCAAGCTCCTCTTCCTCCGTGCCATCTGCTCCAGCGACGCCCAGCACAAGCTCGAAGCTTGTGGCCGCCGCCGCTCCAGATCTGCACCATTGGAGTCCCGCCTCTCCAGATCTGCGCTGTCGAAGCGCCCGCGGTTCTCCCTTGCTTCGACGACCTCTACGCCGCCAGAGCCTTGCGTCGCAGATGTGGCGGTGCAGACGGCTCTTCCGCCTCTTCAGATCTGCAGCCTCTCCGGATCCGCGCCGCCGGAGCCCCGCCTCCGGATCCGCGCCGCCCGTGGGTTCTCCGCATGGAGGTGGAGCCGCCTTGTCTTCATCGACCTCCTCGCACGACGTCGTGAAGGCCACCGCTTGGAGCTCAGTTGTGCACCGTAGATCCTTGTCATTGACTCGTCTGCGTCGCTGTCTCCTCGAGCTCGCCTGGTGATACCACTCCTCTGCTTGGTACTCATTTTCCTTTGCTTCGTTGTTGCTTCGTGGTTGCTTCATAGTACTGCTGCTACTGTGATGTGCTTTGTTGATGTTCTGTGCTTAAGTCGTTGTGTTGTCTACTGCTTCTGTGTACTGCTCCTGTGATAATACGGCTATTGTGGTGTTTATGCTACTGTTGATGCTCTGTTGTGCTTAGTACTACTGTTGGTTGGTTAAGATGGCCAAATCCGACTCAACGTTTGGGGGCAGCTCATCTCCCATGTTCACGGATATTAAGCTCGATGGGTTGAACTACCAAGCATGGGTTATGGTTTGGCCTTTCATTTGACTGATGATCCTCCTGATCCGAAGAAACATGGTGTTGAGGCAGTAAAGGCTTGGCAGAAAGAGGATGATCGTGTCATGACTGGCCTTGTTCTAAGTGTGTTGATGTTTCTTTGAGGATGAGTCTAGAGTATCATACTTCAGCCAAGCAGATATGGACATACTTTGAGAAGAGATATGTTCACCCATCGATGGTGCTCTTAAGCTTCACATTGCTCAAGAACCTTCATAGTATTCAAAGAAGATCAGGATCGATGAAGAGAGGAGTATTATTGCTTTTACTCATATCACTAGCCGTCTAGAGTCTATGACACCGAAGGCTGCTACCGCTTGCTAGTCTTGTGTTGTCAAAGATGAGTGCTCAGCAAGCGCTCATGTATCAGTTTGTGATGGGGCTTCGATAAGAGTTTGTGCCTGTTCGTACTCAGTTACTCAACTACCACACTCCACCGACTTTGACTGAGGTGCTCTCTAGGACTTTGACTGAGGTGCTCTCTAGTTTGATTGCAGAGGAGACTCGTATCCATTCGCTTATGCCTACCTTAGGATCCTCACCACATGTTATCCTGGGTCTCTCACAGCGATCTGGATCTATCAGAGCGACACCCACAGGAGTGCTAGTTTGTTCTCATTGCAAGAGGATTGGTCATCTTATTGACAAGTGCTTCAAGTTACATCCAGATCAGCTTGAGCATTGTGCCAGACATCCATCTAATCGTCGTCGTGGAGTACCTACTAGGCCTTCGAGAGCACTTACTAGAGCAGTCACTGCTGTCACATCCATACCTACTGTGACTTCTGGATTAGTGTCTACTATGACCTCAGTTGCACCTTTTGCTCCTAGCACTGCTCATCCTTGGGTTCTGGACTTGGGTGCCTCCTTTCTTGTCACATCTGACAGCTCTCAGCTTGTTGCTCGAAGGCCCGTGACTAGGGCTGGAAACGAGCCGAGCCGGCTCGAGCCAAGCTCGGTCAAGCTCGATTGAAAAGTGGGCTCAGCTCGTTTCAAGCACGAGTCAGGAGGTTGGCTCGGCTCGGCTCGAAAGAAAGCTCGAGCCTGCGAGCCCAGCGACATCTTTGAGTCTCAGAAAGCTCGAGCCTGCGACCCCAGCGACATCTTGAGTCTCGAGCCGAAGCGAGCACGAGGTTGGCGGCCGGTGTGGGTCACACAAGGCGCGGAGTGGCAAACGGGAGATGAGATCTGGCGAAGATGATGACGCTGCACGACGCGATATCGGTGGCAATCGCCGGCGGTGAGCAAGAAAGCGGCGACATGGTTCTGGTGGTGTTCCGGCAAATGGGAGCAAGGCACGGTGTAGAACATCGAGCGGCGAACCCAACGGGGTGGATGGTGTCAACCGAAACTCAACAGAGACAGCGGAATTGGACGGCGAAGAGTGGTGGTGGGAGTTGATAGAGAACAAGGGGATCTCCGCTCATGGTGAACCAAACTCAGATTTGAGAGAGGGAAAAGATAGATCTAGATGTGGAACATACGGTGACGCGAAGGGATTGGTTAGGAACTCACCGAGGTGGCGGGGAACACGACGGATGAGTTTCGGCCGTCGCGGACACGACCGGACGTGACGATGATGAAGTTGAAGTCGGCGAACAGTGGCTCAAGAGCTTCAACCGGTTGTCGAACTCAGTGGAGGATGTCGAGGCGATGCCAATGACGCTGGTGCTACGGTTAGAGGGGCTTCAACGGCAAAGGAATGGGTGACGATGGTGGCCTCGGACTCGAAGGAGGAGGTCGCGGGTGGCGGCGCACGGTGGATCTCCGGCAAAGGCAGCTAGGGCACAGGAGGCAATGGAGCAAGGCGGAGCGAGGGTGCGCAAGGGTCTCCGGCTAGCTCGTCTCGGACAGTGCGGTGGAGTCTGGAGGCGATTGCCGACTGGGCCTTCGTGTGCAGTTCAAGTAGGCACGAGCCAAACTAGGCTCGCGAGCGGCTCGAGCTTGGCTTGTTTTTTTTTGCAAGCTAGACATGGGGCTCGGCTCGGGTCGAAAATTCACGAGGCCAAGCTGAGCCAGCTCAAGCTCATTCCGAGCCGAGCCGGTTCGCGAGCTTGTTCCGAGCTGAGCCGGTTCGCAAGCCTCGAGCTATTTTCCCAGCCCCACCCCTAACTGATGCTGCATATGTTCACATTGCTGATGGTACACCTTGCTCTATCACCCATTAGGGCATTCTGTCTACATCTCGCTTCTCTGTTTCTGATGTGTCTTTTGTTCCTTAGCTATCTATGAACCTTCTTTCTGTTGGTCAACTTACTGATATGAACTGTTTCATTGGATTTGATGATTCTTCTTATTTCATTCAGGATGGTCAAAGCAGAAAAGTGATTGGTTTTGGCCATCGCCGTAGAGGCTCTCCTAGTCTCTATGTCTTGGACACCTTACATCTTCCTTCCACCAGTACATCGAAGGCCTTAGTGTCTTCTGCTATGTCATCATCTCAGTCTCCTGTTGGTTCTTCCTTCAGCAAGTGGCATCATAGACTTGGTCATCTTTGTGGAGCTCGCCTCACCACTCTAGTTCACCAGGGTTTCTTAGGTCATATCACTGTTGAGTCTAGTTTTCATTGTACTGGTTGTAAGCTGGGGAAACAGCTACAACTTCTATATTCTAGTAGTATCTCTTAGCCCTCTTATCCTTTTGATTTGGTGCATTCAAATGTACGGGTCCATCTCCTTTTGCTTCGAAGGGTGGTCATAGTTATTATGTCATATTTGTTGATGATCACTCTCGATATACTTGGACCTTACAACATTAGAGTGTACAAGCACTTGGGATCTTGTTTCGCTACCATCAGGAGCTATTCCTATAACTTGCAAGTGGGTGTACAAAGTAAAGAACAAGTTAGATGGTTCAGTAGAGGGATACAATGCTCGTCTTGTTACAAGAGGTTTTTAGCAGGCTTATGGTCGAGATTATAATGAGATTTTTGCTCCAGTTGCTCATGACCACGGTCCGTACTCTTATTGCTGTTGCAGCGGTCATGGTTATTAAGGCGTCGCTTAGGCATCGCCTAAGCGGTAAGGCGCCGCCGGGGGGCAAGGCGTCGCTGCCGCCTTAGGCCTAAGGCGTCGCTAAGGCCGGAGAGAAGAGAGGAGGAGGACCTTAGAGCGTGATTTACATGCAATGCCGCCTGAGCTCGGGAGGTGGATCCAAGACTTCGTCGTCGGGCGCCGCGTCCTCCTCCATCGCCACCTCCTTCCTTCTCCACCACCTCCCCTCCTCCCCGCGTCGCTTCCCCACCTTCCCCATCTCCGGTGGGCAAAGCCGGCAGCAGCGATGGCGTGGCGTGGAGGAGGCTTCCGCTTTTTCCCCGCCAAGAAGAAGAACGAAAAGGAGGCGGGGGGAAAAAGAGAGAGGCGGCCGGCCTTGCGCATCTCGATCGGCGAGGTCGAGCGAGGAAAAGAGGAGACAGACGGACGGGGGTGGGCAAGCGCAGTGAGCAAAGCGAGGCAAGTTAGGAAGGTTCTCGGCATTTCTTAATATATATCACTTAACAAAACAACTATGACTTAATATATATTAGATGATTCCTCAAATCCTATATTTTCAAATTCTACATGGCTTCGCCTTATGATGTGTGTAAGGCGTCGCCTCGCCTCGCGTCTTAGCGCTTAAAAGGTGTGAGGGGGGGGGGGGGGCGCCTCGCCTTACCGCCTTAATAACCATGGCAGCGGTACGCACACGGACTATATCTCTGATGGATGTTAAGAATGCTTTTCTTCATGGTGATCTCCATGAGGTCTATATGCCGCCACCCCCAGGTTTTGAGGCTCCTACAGGCTATGTTTGTCGCCTTAGGCGTGCTCTATATGGTCTCAAGCAGGCTCGTGCTTGGTTTGAGCGTTTCAGTTCTGTAATTCGAGTTGTTGATTTCTCTCCAAGTGAGCATGAGACATGACCCTACCTTGTTTATTCACACTTCTCAGCGGGGTCGTACTTTGCTTCTGCTATATGTAGATGATACGCTGATCACAGGAGACAACATGGATTATGTGGCTTTTGTGAAGAGGAAATTGAGTGAACAATTTATGATGTTCGATTTGGAACCATTGAGCTATTTTCTGGGGATTGAGATTCATTCTGATTGTGATGGCTACTATCTCTCTCAGCATCACTACGTTCAAGATCTGCTCGCTCGCTCCGGTAGACTGATACACGCAATGCTGCCACACCCATGGAGCTCCACCTACAGCTTCGACCTACAGATGGTGTACCACTAACAGATCCTTCTCGCTACGTCAGCTCGTTGGGAGCCTTGTTTATCTCACTGTCACCAGGTTAGACATTGCTCATGCTGTTCATGTGCTCAGCCAGTTTGTTAGTGCTTCCATCTCAATCCACTATGGTCATGCTCTTCGTGTGCTGAGATATTTGAGGGGGACTGTAGCCAGACATCTGTTCTATGCCAGTTCGAGTCAGCTCCAGCTCCACGCTTACTCTGACTCCACTTGGGCTAGTGATCGCTGGCTACTGTATCTCTCTTGGTACTTCGCTCATTGCCTGGGAGTCCAAGAAGCAGACTGCGGTGTCACGCTCTAGTGCAGAGGCTGAGCTTCGAGCTCTTGCCGCTACCACCTCAGAGATCATTCGGCTTCAATGGCTCTTGATTGATCTGTGTCCATTGTGACAATCCTACACTTCTCTTTTGTGACAATACAAGTGTCATTCAGATTGAGAGTGATCCAGTCAAGCATGAACTGACAAAGCACATTGGTGTTAATGCATCCTTCACACGATCTCATTGTCAGCAGTTGACCATCGCCTTCAAGTATGTTCCCTCAGAGCTTCAAGCTGCAAATTTCTTCACCAAAGCTCAGTCTCGAGAACAACATCGGCTTCATCTACTCAAACTTAGTGTATCAGATCCTCCTAATTCACCTTGATTTTGAAGGGGGATGTTAAGAGTATTGTACATTCTCTACTTTCCCTCTCTCCCTCTCTTGGCCTATGTGGCCCCTGTAGCCCATGAGGCCCATGTAACAATGTATATATATACCTCTCAATTAATGAATAAGCTGCACAGTTGTGAATAGCAAAATCACTCTCTCCTAAGTTTCTAACACTTTGTACGGCATAGTTGCTCACTTGCTCTTGTTACACGATTAAAGTTTAATCCACTTACTAAATCTTCTGTCATTTCATCTATTTGATGCACTGCACTATTTTCAAATTTTAGCTTGAATATATAGGGCCATCTGGCACCAGAAACTACTTGTTGCATGCAATTGCACATTATCTACTTGTGGCCTTTCAGTTAATCAAGAGTGCTGAACATCCGAATGGCCAGCTGTCATCCAATATTTGTGATTTATCCTATAACATTCTGATAATGCTGCTTTCTTGTTTTCATCTGTAGTATTTGCACTTCTAGTGTTATTTCTTCTTTTTTTTACTTGTGTTAATTAATAGCTCAGATACCATCGGGGGAAAAAAACATATAGAAAGCCACATTTATTTTTCCTAAAGGTCAACTGCTGTATATTTATTTATCTAGTGTGATAAATGCTCAATTTTTTTCTTGAAATGCACATATTTGGATGATTATCGTGTACTTTTTTCCCCAGGGCCTAGAGGATAAAGCATGGCGAACTAAGCAAAGCAGTGTTCAACTTCTTGGTGCTATGGCGTATTGTGCTCCTCAGCAGCTATCTCAGTGTCTTCCGAAGATTGTTCCAAACCTAACTGAGGTATATGATGAAATTTGTATTCTGAGTTCATCAGCTGCATATAATACTTAGCATGTCTTTTTATATGCTATATTTATATCTTTGCCAGGTACTGACAGACACACATCCTAAAGTCCAAGCAGCGGGACAGACAGCCCTCCAGCAGGTAATGCTTGCTTATTTATCATAGACATTAGGATGCTCTTATGCCTCATCTCCAATGGACACTGCTATGTTTTTCCAGGTTGGAAGTGTCATAAAGAACCCTGAAATATCTGCACTTGTCCCAACTCTGCTGTTAGCTCTGATGGATCCAAATGACCACACGAAGCATTCTCTTGACATCCTTCTTCAGGTAAAGTAGGGTTTAATATAATGATCACCCCGTGTTTTGCATTTCAATTGCTTGCATCACCTTGTTGACAAAGTGAGCTTTATTAATGACTATCTTTACCTCCTATGTTTTTTTTTTGCAGACTACTTTTATTAACTCGATAGATGCACCATCACTTGCGTTGCTGGTGCCTATTGTGCATAGAGGACTGAGGGAGAGAGGTGTTGATACTAAGAAGAAAGCTGCTCAAATAGTTGGAAACATGTCTTCTTTAGTTACAGAACCTAAGGATATGATCCCATACATAGGATTGCTCCTACCTGAAGTCAAGAAGGTAATTTCTATTTTCTATGCCTGTCTTGTACTGTTGTACACATAGCACTGTGGAAGTGAGTACCTACTGATAGCAAGACAATCATTGATTTTAGTAAGTGAACTTTTTTTGCTTCTTATACTCTGCTTGACAATATTTTGTAGGTTCTAGTGGATCCTATACCTGAAGTCAGGGCAGTTGCTGCTCGAGCTCTTGGATCTCTTATAGTAGGAATGGGTGAAGAAATTTTCCCAGATCTTGTGCCATGGTTATTAGATACACTCAAATCCGATAGTAGTAATGTTGAACGATCTGGAGCTGCCCAGGGACTAAGTGAGGTTGGTTTTTTCTTTGGCTTGCTTCAAGTGCCCTTTTTGTAGTATGATTTTTAAAAAAAAACTTAGCAGTGTCTATTATCATGTGATGGTTTTGTTTTTCAACTCTTGTGGGAACATTGGCTCCAATGGGCATGCAATCTAGCATTTGTAGCTAAGAGAATTCACAACTCTATTTCTTTAGATGTTATGCACTGCTACTCACTTGTCTGATACATCATTCAATTAGGAAAAAAATATGTACTCCACAAAAACTAACTGTTGCATTGTGGAAGTTCATTCAGGGTTGTCCTAGTCCAGTATTATCATCTTAAAAGAGTTCCAGGGAAAGCTAATGTTTTTTTTTATCATTTCTTAAGCAATGAATAGCTGGTGCAGCCAGACACTGTCTGGTATATAATTACATTGTTTATTGTCAATTTCCAGGTTTTAGCTGCTCTTGGCAAAGATTATTTTGATCATATTCTTCCTGACATCATCCGGAACTGTTCCCATCAAAAGGCATCTGTTCGCGATGGACATCTGACACTTTTCCGGGTAAATTTACCGCTAGTTCCCTATCTTTTTCTCATATGACTATATCACCTGTAATGTTGTACTTTGTTTCTGACTTGTATGTATTGTGTAGTATTTACCAAGGTCCTTGGGTGGAGTTTTTCAGAATTACCTGCAGGTCGTTCTTCCTGCTATATTAGATGGTAAGATAGTTGAACCTCTATCTCTGCTCTTATCACATTGATTCTCTAATTATTTACTCTTATCAGGGCTTGCTGATGAGAATGAATCTGTTCGTGATGCTGCACTTTCTGCTGGTCATGTGTTTGTGGAGCATTATGCAACATCGTATGTTCTCCTATTTGAGTTAGTTTGCTGCTCATTTTGTTAGCAATGCTATTGATATATGATTGCATTTTCTTGATGTTAAATAGGTCTTTACCTTTGTTGCTTCCTGCTATTGAGGATGGGATATTCAGCGATAATTGGCGTATCCGACAAAGTTCTGTTGAACTTTTGGGAGATCTTTTGTTCAAGGTCCCTACCTCCTTTATGTAGCACTGAATTCAGGTGTTACCTTTTCTGTTATGTTGTGCCATCTAGTAACGCTGCTATCTATAGGTGGCTGGAACTTCTGGGAAGGCAATCCTTGAGGGTGGAAGCGATGACGAAGGTGCTAGCACAGAGGCACATGGGCGTGCAATTATTGATGTACTTGGAAGGGAGAAACGCAACGAAGTTCTTGCTGCCATTTATATGGTCCGTTCTGATGTCAGCTTGACCGTCCGGCAGGTATATGTTATATTTTAAGCTATCTTCATGATATTACCCCTTCTGTGGGAATCGGTGAATTTGGTTGTTAAGGTTCATGCCATTAGAAATTTAGAATATGCAATTATTCAGCATTCCCAGAACATCCTTGTTCTAGAGTTTTTCTTTTCCATGCCAGGCTGCGGTACATGTCTGGAAGACGATTGTAGCGAATACTCCAAGAACTCTGAAGGAGATCATGCCTGTACTTATGGACACACTTATTTCATCTCTTGCGTCATCTTCCTCGGAACGGTGGCAGGTTTGACTTATTCCACGTACTGTTTGATCTTTTCTGTAGAATTGTTATAGTTTTGAATTTTTTTTCTATGTATTTTGTATTGATGTTTTTCAGGTTGCCGGGAGATCACTTGGTGAGCTTGTAAGGAAGCTTGGTGAGAGAGTTTTGCCCTCTATTATTCCCATTTTGTCACAAGGACTCAAGGACCCAAATGCTAGCAGAAGACAAGTAAGTATTCTTAGCTTAATATTGTATGGAGGGTGACTTAGATTTTGCAATTGAGGGCTTCCGTGGAATTTTCAGGTTTACATTGATCACCGTTTTTCCTAGTAGAGATTGAAGTGAAAGTCTTCATATATTTATGTTGAATTATGTTTTCCTATCGATTTTTTTTGTCAGCCCAGCAGCAAGGATTCAAAAACCGGAAACGGGAAAAATATCGGACCCCCACCGGTACCGGTTACCAGCCGGCTACCGGTTTTAAACCGGCCAAATTTCATCAAACAAAATTTAAACTCAAAATTTTAATTTGGCTGGTTCTCGGTTACTGCCCGAATGACTGTTCATCAATTTAAATTCAAATTTTACATTTAGAACCTTTTCGGACCGATATTTTTTTACCTGTCTGGGCCGGTAAATGACTGGTTACCGCTGGTTTTTTTTTATCCTTGCCTAGCAGTTTCCTTGGCATGCTTTATATTGATGTGCTTTTCTTAATTTATTTTGAACACGCCGTTCATTTTGTGGAATATACTTATTCTAGGAATGATCAATATGCTGTTAACCTTTTGCTTTTCAGGGAGTTTGCATCGGCTTGAGTGAGGTTATGGGTAGCGCTGGAAAACATCAGCTATTAAGTTTTATGGATGAACTTATCCCTACCATCCGAACTGCTCTATGTGACAGGTTTGCTTTTTGGCTGTATGCTTTTGTTGTTTATAGTGAAGTCTCATAATCAATATGTATTTGTAACAGCGCCCAAGAGGTTCGTGAATCTGCTGGATTAGCATTTAGTACTCTATATAAGGTAACACAGCCGACCACTTTCTTATATTATGGATGATTTGTCATGTTTTTTGTTGACTTTTTCACTTTTTATTTAGAGTGCTGGACTGCAAGCCATTGATGAGATTGTCCCCACACTGCTACGGGCTTTGGAAGATGATGAGACTTCCGCAACAGCCCTTGATGGTCTAAAGCAGATTCTAAGGTTTTTTTTTTCTTTCTCATTCATTTGGTGAAATTGAATCTCTTGACTTGACCTGCAGAGAAATGTTGATCTTTCGGTTTGCTTTTACAGTGTCCGGACTGCAGCCATTTTGCCCCATATATTGCCCAAATTAGTCCAGCCCCCTCTCTCGTGAGTGGACCGTTCATATATTTTTTTAAATCAACCTCCCTTTTCTTGACAAATTACTTTATTGGTGTAGTTCATTCAATGCACATGCATTGGGAGCTCTAGCAGAGGTTGCCGGACCAGGTTTGAATTCACATATTGGAACTGTCCTTCCGGCATTAATACTTGCTATGGACGACAAAGATGTTGTAAGATGAATTCTAAACACATACGTTAAATCTAGTTAATTTCTTATTCACGTGATTCATTATTTCTACTTCTGGGCTCATTATCTTAATGCGTTTACTAGGGGTGAAAACGGATCAGATAGTTTCCGACCGATCCAGACAAAAACGAATTCGGATTGTCTCGGATCAGATTTTTCTCGGATAATTCTCGGATCGGAAACAAATACGAATTTTTTTGTCGGAAACGAATACGAATACGGTAGCCCTAGTATCTGTCGAATATGAATATAGATTATCCAGATTATGCCAAGGTTGGATATCCGGCAATTCAGCCCAACAACACTCCTCCAGTCTGGTCTACTTGTCATTGGGAGAGAGAAAAAGAAGGAATGGCATGTGGGGACCTTGTGTCAGTGAGATAGAAGGAAGAAAGAAAGAAACAGAGGACCATGGCGGCTGTGGCGCTGGCGAATGGTGGCGTGGGAGGGCCCGATGGTGGCCAAAATTGAACGGCGTCGTCTCGGGGAGGTGATGGGAGGTCACTACAAGTGAGCGGCACGGCTGGCTACGGAGCGAGCTTCAAAGACGGGAGAGTGGCGGCGCGGTGCTCGGCCAAGATTATCGAGGAGGCAGCGCGAGCACAGGAATGGCGAGAGCGATGGGAAGCTCCCAGGTCACTCTGGAAGGCTGAGGTGGTCCAAGGCGGCGGGGCAACGCCGGCCGGCACCGGAGAAGAAGGGGTGGTGGCGACGCGGCTCCACGGAGGTTCCTCGGCCGAATGGAGAGGGGGAAATGGTGGAGGACGCTCGGGAACGCGAGATGACGCACATGACTTGGAAAAATCCTCACCGGAGAGAGAGATCGGGGTGGGGTGGTGGCCGGTGGCCGGTGGCGGTGGCGCAGTTTGGCTCTAGAGGAGGTGGGAGTTGGGGGAATGTGTGAGGTGTAGAATTGCAGTGCTGGTGCTCTCCTTTTATAGGCGTGGGCGGCGGCAACCGAGCGGGCGCGGCATGATGGGGAGGCCGGCGGTGCTCGACTGAACAGAGCAAGCGTCGGGAGGAGGAAGAAGAAAGGAAGAAAAATGAACGAAAGAAAAAAGTGGGAAGATGGGCCAGTGGGCTGGCGAAAGAATGGGCTTCACCCAAAGCAAAGTGGATTTTTGGCCCAGAACCGATATTGAAATTCTAGGATTTATATTTGGTTTTTGGAGGGAATTTGAGATTTGAATTGGAGTTTAGAAATTTTATTCAACAGCGAATGAACTTCAAATGAAAACGAACAAATTAAATTAAATAATTTAACTTAATTTTTCTTTTTAAACTAAATGAAATTTGGGTTGTTACAATATATGATGAACTAATTGTACTGCTATGCATATTTTTTTGAGATGTATCTACTTATTATCGAACTATGTATGCGATTAATGAACTAGGTACGATAAACTAAGTTTTATGTATGTGATGAATTGAGTGTGAATGTGTGATGACTTATGAGTTATGAGCTGACTTGTGATTTACGAGTTAAATGTGGTAAACTAAGTGTTATGTCTATGATGAACTAGTTAATACAGCTTGCAAGTGCCAATGTTATATGTGGTTACTGAAAATGTGAACAATTCATGAATGTTTGGATCAAATAAACTAGTTATATGTTTCTATTATTTTCTAGCGCACAATTTAAGGGGTTTCCATGTTCCGAAAAATATCTATGATCGTATTCGTTTCGATTTGTATTCGCTCTGTATTTGTATTCGACATAATTCATATTTGTATTTGTATCCGGGTTATTCGTATTCGTATCCGCATCTGAGAAAAAAATATGAAAACAAATATGGTAGAGCCATTATCTATCCGTATTCGATCCGTTTTCACCCCTAGCGTTTACTCATATTTCTGAATCTGTCCATTTTACAATAATGCTATTAATATATTCTGTCATTGCCCACATTTAATATTTCTCTTGGGGTTTATAGGATGTACAAAACTCGGCCAGGAAGGCTGCTGAAACTGTTGTGATGGTTATTGACGAGGAAGGAGTTGAAACATTAATACCCGAGCTTCTGAATGGAGTCAATGACAGTCAGGTTGTTTCACCTGATAATTCTGTTTGGGAGTTGGGAGTTGGGAGTTGGAACAATATTATGCCTGTTGTTCGTTTTTGAGGTTTTAACTGATCATTTTTTTGCAGGCATCTATGAGGCGGGGTTCAACCTATCTAATCGGTTTCCTCTTTAAAAATAGTAAATTGTATTTGGCTGATGAGGCTCCTGATATGATGTCCATCCTAATTACTTTGCTGAGCGATACTGATAAGGCTACTGTATCCGTGAGCACCTGCCATCCCGCACTCTCCTGTTTCAGTTTTCTCTACTTTTGAAACTTACTTACAATGGTCAACAGGCTGCATGGGAAGCATTTTCAAGAGTCGTTGGCTCTGTTCCGAAGGAACAGCTTCCTACACATATAAAACTAGTGCGTGATGCTGTCTCTACAGCCAGAGATAAAGAACGTAGGAGGAGAAAGGTACTTATTTGGACTTCTACAGTTTATGTGTGCATATGTGGGGATAGTTCTACAGTTTATGTGTGCATATGTGGGGATTGTTATTCTGTCCTAGATTCTAACAATATGAAATTCATTTTCAGGGTGTGCCTATTCTCGTACCTGGCTTATGTCTTCCTAAGGCACTGCAGCCTTTTCTTCCTATATTTCAGCAGGTATTTATTTGTGTAGAACTATTAATTGTATTATAATAATATCCCTGCTATACCAAATATTGAGTTGCGGGCATTTTGAAGTTTGAACTTTTGAAGTGAGAAACATGAAAAAAAAGTGCATTACAAAATCAAACTTGTCTCGTTTTCTTTATCTTACCATTAGTTTCAGGCTTCAGCACATTTTATACTGCATCATCTGTCAAACTCCAGGGTTTAATTAGTGGGTCAGCCGAGACAAAGGAGCAGGCAGCAGAAGGTCTGGGAGAGTTAATTGACGTTACAAATGAGAAAACACTTAAGGAGGTTGTTGTGCCAATTACAGGGTATGACTTTATATCTTAGATTTGTCAAAATAGCTTCAGTTTGACGGTTTTGTCCCTTTTTTTACTGGAGGTCGGTGCTGTCCTAGCTTAAGACAAGCTCAACAACATGCTTCATTACAACCATAAGCCATGCTGAAGTGTGTCTTCTATGTCAAAATTTGAAGATAAAAAGGGCATTAAAAAGATAATAACAGTTCCAGCGAAATGAACATACAGAACAGAACACTTCATAAGCTTATTGTTGGTGCTCCACAAGTTCAATATTTGTTATAGGTGAAATATTGATGCTCCAAACCGCTCCTTGTTAATAGTTTATTTTATATTATTTTCTTGTTCTTTTGTACGGAACAGTCAGTTCCAAATTTCTACACCAATCTGCTGCTTGACCATAAGCTTGGGCTTGTATATAGGTCCCAGAATGCATTATTGATCTTTATGCTTAGCTGCACATGGGAGTTTCATGGAACAATCTGTAAATCTTATGTGCTTCAGTTCACACAACCTACGTAGCCAACATAAAACCTCACACTGTAACCTATACATCACAAAGCAATCACATTTTCACACTGTTGCTGCTACCTAGTAACTTTCACTTTTTTATCTACTGTAATCTACTTGGAACAAACCAAGAACAGGCAGGCAACTGTGAAAACAAAACAGGCCTCATAACATTGTGTAAAAATACATGATTTCTAGTTTACTCTCACATGCTAGGCTGATTGATTTATGTATATATATATATATGGTGTGTCTTCATTGTAGGCTTGTAGCTCTAATATATGCCTTGTTTTGCCTATAGACCTCTTATCCGCATCCTCGGAGACCGATTTCCATGGCAAGTTAAGTCAGCCATCCTATCAACTCTGACTATCATCATCACGAAAGGAGGGCTTGCACTTAAGCCGTTCCTTCCACAACTTCAGACTACATTTGTTAAATGTCTACAGGATAACAATAGGTTGGTGTTATCTTCTCGTTCTGCGGCTCTTTCAATTGTTTTTCCTCCTCACATGAATATATGAATTACAGATCTGTCCGTACAAGGGCCGCATCTGCCCTTGGAAAGCTTAGTGCACTTAGCACACGGGTTGATCCATTAGTTAGCGATCTTCTGTCCATGTTGCAGGTAGTTTGGATATTCTGTCTCTCTCTATTTTTTTTGCATGAAGATGCCACCACTTGTGCAGAAGTAATTTTAGGTATTTTAGTCAGGGGATGATGCTGTCAAAGAAAGTGTGCTTTCTGCACTTAAAGGTGTTGTCAGGCATGCTGGCAAAAGTGTTAGCTCTGCAATCAGATCAAATGGGTGTGCTCTTCTCAAAGATTTGCTGCAGGCTGATGCTGATGATGTCCGCAATTCTGCCGCAAAAGCAATTGGTACATTGTCTCAGGTATGCTAAATTCTGGCATTTTTATCCCTATAAACTTGTCTAAGTTGTCTTTTTCTCAATGCAAAGGCATAAAAGTTGAAAGTTGATGTTATCAGAAATAATTTATTAGGTTTGTCTAACTAGTTGTCGAGGCGCTGAGCTGTTATTTATAGTCTTTTTACTGTTGTACATCCGTGATACAACCAATGCAAGCCAGTGGAAATCAAAAGCATTAAGCAATACTTTTGAACATGTAATTCAAGATACCACATTGTCTTGTTTTGAGCAAACTAGATTGTCAAATGAGAACTCCCCTCGAAATGACAAATGAGAGAATGGGAACTTTCATCAGAGCTGTTCACTTGCTTGAGAGGATTTTTGTTTGGGATGCAACCCAGTTTGGATGAGTTAGATTCCTGCACCGATCGGATGGCTAGAATTGGAATTTTGCATTCTCGTATTTTTAGGTTGAGTTTTTACTAATATATAGTCAGGCTCAACATGTTTATGGACATTATAGTCGGGGCTTCAGGCTTGCTGTTACCAGAACAAGTAATTTTGTCAGTTTAGGAAATACCAGTATGTTCGTTGAAATTGAATTATAGCTAAGTCATGCTTTAAAGCAAACATGAAAGAAAATGGAAATATCTGTATGTTGAGTAAGGCAGCAAAAAAATGGATGTTATAACAGGGAAGTTTAAGGTAGTTTCTTTAGAGGAAGGCAGCAACACCATACATGATAATGGGTAACAATTTGAACATAGTATTGTTCGAAAAGCAACTCCAGTTTCAAGGGAATATATGTTCTCCGTTGCATACAAGTATTCAAGCATCTGACTTGTCATTGTTGTATCTGTGGAGGGACCATGCTCTTTTCATAATTGTTGGGATTTTTTTTTCCTTTTATTTTCCCAGTCATCTATTGATTGTATGCGCATATGCTTTCTTCAGTACATGGAGGAGACCGAGACTTCTGATCTGGTGCAAACCCTGTTGAACATGAGCACCTTACCAGACTGGTGTACCAGGCATGGTGCTTTGTTAACATTCTCATCCATATCAATGCATTGTCCATCAATATTGTGCCATTCAACATCCTTTCCATCTATTGTTGATCTTCTGAAAGATTCTTTAAAAGATGACAAGGTATTGGATCAACTTGTTCACCTTGGTTACGGTAATTATCGTTGTGTATCCATGTGTAACTCTTGTCTGTGTTGTGAAGTTCCCTGTTCGTGAAGCCTCTACAAAAACTGTGGGGAGGCTACTCTGTCACCAGTTACAATCTGAAGCCAGCACCTTGCCGCTTATTCAGTTGCTTGTCTTGGCCTTGCGTGATGATTCAAGCGAAGTTAGAAGAAGATCTTTGTCTTGTATCAAAGCTGCTGCAAAGGTTTATTTAGAGCATCTATTTCTCAATCAGCACTTGTACCTTTATTCTAGGTATTATGCTGGTAATCTAATGGTTCCTTGTTGTAGATAAATCATTCAGTTCTTGCTACACATCTCTCGATATTGGGCCCGGCAATTGCTGATACTTTAAAGGATACTAGCACGCCTGTACGTCTAGCAGCGGAACGCTGTGCCATTCATGTTTTCCAATTGACCAAAGGTTCTTACATTTCTTGCTCTTTGTCTTCAACTGTTGCATATCATACGGTACCTTAGTTTAATGCTGGTGTCTCTTGCAAATAAACTTTATGGTAAACTTCATGTGGGATTATGATAAAATTATATTTGTCTGAACTTTGAACCTGTAGCTGTGTAATAAGAACTGTTCAAAAACTAGTGACACTACCTCTGTTTCCAGGGGTAGATAATGTTACAACCGCACAAAAGCACTTGAACATGACAGGCTTGGAAGTAAGGAGACTTGCAAAGCTTCCTGAGGAGAGGTAAGATAATTTAACTAGTCTAGTAATACTACATTTACCTTCGTGGATGCTTGTGATGGCTTGCCCTCTTTTTCCATTTGAATCAGTGAAATTGAATAGAATTAGATAAGCAACTTGACAAATTTCTTACCATGGGTTTCCTCTGCAGTGATGGCAGTGAGAGCAGTGATGACGACAGGAGGATATAAACACTGCCCACTGCAGCCTCCCAGGCCAATTTCTGTATCTGTTCGTCCATTCATACATGATCTTTTCTTATAGTTTTTTTAGAGGGATCTTTTCTTATAGTTAAATTGTAAGTGGAAAATGTGGTCATTTTTTTCCTCTGACCTTTGATGTAAACATCCTTTTTTTGACCGACTACAGTACCAGAGGAAGACAGATCAGCTTTGTTTATATTTCTTACTACAAATGAACAATGTTTATATTGTTATTATAGTGTTGAAGGAAATCAACCATCCATTCTGACTAGCAATTTATTTCAGTACCTTCCGGAAAATCTCTGTCCAACTCGCTTCAATTGGTGATCAAGCCACAAAAACTCAACAACTGTTTTACAATCAACGCTCCAATACTTAGGTCACATAACAATCGTCTCAGCTTTCCTACAACAAAACTCAAATCACTCAATTTCAAGCCAAACACAATGAAGCTCAGCTATTCCTACCATCTTTCATCTCCCTCCCAGTTGTTCTTCTCCTTCGGCCCGGTTGGCCCTTCCTCCTTGGACAGCTCGTTTGGCAGCTTGTTCAGCATGTTCTCCGCTGGACCTCTGAGCCGGCGCGGAAGGTGTTTGATCGTGCGCTCCATCCTCTTCCTCGACTTGTAGATCACCGTCGGGCCCCACTCCCGCATGAACTGCAGCCACTGCGGCTCGGCGATGGTGTCGTCGCCCAGGTACTCCGCAGCGACGATCCGGTACTTGACGCTGGAGTCCACGGCCAGCCTGCTCCGTGCGGCGTCGTTCCGTATGCCGATCCCGAGGGCCGCCGAGCCCTGCAGGTACACGCCGGGGTACGGGTAGCTCGCGTGGCCGTTCCTGGACGAGTACACCGCTGGCCTGTTGCCGGCAGTGTACTCCAGCGCGCACGCGGCCACCCACCTGCCGCCGCTGTGCTGCGAAAAGTACACGCCCATGAGCTCGCCGGTGAAGTTGCTGACGCGGAGCGTGAAGTGCTCCCAGTCGCCGACGTGCTGCCCGGTCTTCCCGAGCGGGAGGGTGATCACGCCGAGCTTGAGCCTGGCCGGGCCGTTGAACGGGCAGAACACCCACATTGCGACGTCGGTGCACGTCCCCCCCATGGCCGGCTTGACGTGCGCGTACAGCTCCGCGCTGTCGATGTCGCCGCGGATGATGGATTTCCCCCTCTTGCCGTCCGGCAGGCCTATCCAGTACTCCCCGTCGTTGCACCCGCCGCCCGGGAGGTTGGACCCCTCGCCGTCGACCTCCTCGCCGGCGGCGCCTCCTCCTTTCTTGCACAGCGAGGCCCCGTTCTTGAAGAACCAGGAGACGGACGACGGCAGGTAGACCTCCTTCGGGTGGAAGAACACCGTGGGGC
Organism: Phyllostachys edulis; assembly: GCA_036346405.1. Taxonomy (NCBI): domain Eukaryota; kingdom Viridiplantae; phylum Streptophyta; class Magnoliopsida; order Poales; family Poaceae; genus Phyllostachys; species Phyllostachys edulis. The sequence goes on along the minus strand of CM070549.1, from coordinate 18,144,711 downwards.
CGTAATGCCGGATCACCGCGTGCGCCTGCTCCAGCGTCGGCATCGCCGACAGGTCGAGCTCGACGTTCTTCAGGCACGCCAGGCCCTGCTCGCGCGGGGAGCTCCCGTCCGCCGCGCAGCAGAAGGTCCCGGTGCCGACGCCCCGCCCCCACATCCCCCGGTCCAGCGGTCTTACCCCCCGCACGGCGAAAGGCGCTGGGGCCGGCGACGACGACGACGGCCACGCGAGCTGCAGGTGGAGCAGCGAGCCGTGCGGCTCGCACTCGTCGGTGAGGTCGGCGCGCACGCAGCCGACCTCCTCGAGCGGCGGCTTGCGAGGGTCAGTCGTGACGAGGAACCCGAGCGCGCGGTACCCCTCCGGCGGCACGGGGAGCCAGAAGTACGCGTCGCTGCGGCCGTAGCCATAGCAAGAACTCTTACCGGCACTGCCGTTGGCGTGGAAGGCCCAGACGAGCGCGTAGTCCCGCGGCGCGCAGAGAGGAGGTGCTTCAGGCGAGCGGGACAGGTCCGCGGCCTTGGCGACTAGGAGGTGGCCGTGGAGCGGGCGGCGGTTGGGCTGGCAGTAGTGGCCGAGGAGGGAGAAGCCGGCGGGCACGCCGAGAGGACTGTAGAAGGTGGCGCTATTCCCTTGCCGCGGCGACGGCGGCGACGACAAGGTGCAGATTTTCTGGAAGGCGGTGACCGCGGCGAGCTCCAGCTCCCCTCCTCCTATCGAAATCTTTCCCCGCGCAAATCCACCACCTGCAACAATGCCACGCGAATTAATTAACGAATTGGCAATTGTTAACTGAAAACCAACCAATTAACAAACATTAACCACTCGACCCACGCACTCGTGGAAACAATTCAGAGCAAGCATTAGGCAATCCCGTGGATTATGGATAGGATAATAAAAGAGAGGCAAAAGCCAAATCCAAGAGGGGGACGTCACGTCACCTTGTGGCCACGGCGGGAGGGGCTCAGCGAAGGAGAAGGGCTCCGGCTCCGGCTCCTCCGCGGCGCCGGCTCCGGCGCTGGCGCGGCCCAAGAAGCAGCCGCCCCACCGCTGCAACATCGCTCGCTCGCTCGCGTCTCAATTCGATTGGGTTTGTAGGGTTGTGCTTGGATTGGAAACGGGATGGTTCGGGCTAAGCCGGATTAACTACCTACCAACCGGAGCACGCCTCATCGAGAATGAGACGACAAGATCCTCGGAGTTGGAGGGAGGGGACATCGCCATTCCGACGCTACGCACGCAGGCACGCTAGATTTGCTTTGCTCCGCCTCCGCTACAAGACAGGTTGATTCCGCGCGCACGGGAAAAGAAGATGTTCCTGTCCTTGCCTTGGCTTGGTGGTAGCTGGTAGGAGTGGGAATATCCGGAATTGGGATTGCCCGCCCGGCGCCGTGCTCATCATCCATTGGAATTGGATCCCAAGTTTCCGCATAGAGGGCGTGGGCACGTCCACTTCGTTGCGTTTAGCCGTCAGTGCGGTACACGCCGGATGGATCGTGGATATTACCGACAACTTCCTGAATGGCGACTGGCATGTCAATATCGGGCTTAAAAGCTTTCTCCGAAAATCTGCCGGCGTCCCGGTCACGCGTTTAATCAAAGGCTTGAGGCAGGCCGCTCGTCACACCATCACTCGAGCCCGCGTTTAATCAAAGGCTCGACGCGGGATGGGCCAAACCGCTAAGGGTTTTAATCAAAGGCTCGATGGGACATGCGTGGTTGTGCTACCAACCAGCTGCTTCGGCGTACTAGATGCCCACCGCGGTTCTCCTCTCCTGCCGCGGTTTAGCCTACCATGCCTAGCCTACTACAGTACCTTTTTTTTATATATATAATTTCGTACGATCAAAGCTATTTTGGCTATTACCAATCAAAATACGGCCAAATCAGCCAAAACCTCCTTAAACCTGGCTTGGGACAGATTAGCCCTTCGGATTCAGGGGCTGACGAACTTGAACGTGCCGTGCCTAGTTACTAGTTAGGCTCGTTTACAAATGAGTGAATGACCACAGGCAAGCGTTGCACTGTAAATAGTAATAACAGTGCGCCACTGGTGCTAAAAACTTGCCCATCACAATTCACAAGAGAGCGGAATGAGAGAATGGCATCCTTAACATGTGATAAGAAACAGAATTCTACTAGAGTTCCAAACCTGACTGCACAGTTCATTGGCAGGTTCATGTTCATTGTTTAGTCTATGGATAAATAAGTCTAGCCTCATGTCTGCAGATCATGGGTGAAACACCAGACTGACTGGTTGTGGAAAATGAATTGGATACGCGTATCAGTACAGAGTCTATAACATTTCTCCCCTGAGCGACTACGTTATTTCTTCCTTCAGAACCACTATTCTCAGAGACGAACTCACTCCTGGTTGAGATCAGCGCCATCACAGGTTGTATAAACGCAGCTGCAGCAAAGAAATCCAGTTAGAGATAAACTTAGCAGATCAGATGATGAATTATAATAGCAGAAGAAACACATTTATTTTGATTTTGTACCAGAAGAAACAGAAAAACGTTCAGCTGAAACAACAAGAAAAGAAAAGAAAAAACTGGGCCAAGGAGGAAGAGGAACTATGGGAATCTACAGGCATGCAATATTGTGATGTGAGGTCAGTGAACTTGTGATGTGGCTGGCCTAACTTGATAACTCCTATTGCTGCAACTGTAACACTTCTGAACTGCTGCTGCAGATGCCAAATTACAGCTATCTAAAAGAACTCGTTTAATCAACGATCAACTTGAGTTTTTACACACACACACACACACACACACACAAAGAAACTAATAGAGTAACTGGTTCCCAGAGAAAATACCACCTTCACTAACTCCCTTTAGTACTGAAATTAAAATTGATGATGCCGTAATAGAATCAACAATACTCACACATATGCATACTCATGCCGACATGTGTACACACCAAAAGAAGATTTTGTAAAACAAGAAACAAGGAATGTCTCAAAAAGTTGAACAGGACTGCCACGTCCCAGGGCCCCAAATTGAGGGCACCTGGAGATGACTTCTGAGAAAGAAAATTACGACTAATCAATCATCAGTAATTCAGTATATTTTTCCCAAGCAAAGAACATGCTCCACAAAGTCAGGAGGCTCAAACACCCAGCCAGAAAAAATTTCAGGCAAGTCTATCGGGATGTTTGAGAAAATATAATAGTATGAAATCAAATATATTGATCGCATGAACAAGAAGTCGAGGGGTACACATTGGTTTAGTACAGTTTATCTACTGAATTTACTACAATGATATTTATCGATGATCTACCCCATGAATCATGTTCCTCTCAAGTCTCAAGAAGCAACTATTACTCATACAATGCTATATTCAGATGAATCACTAGTTAATACATTGGAGAGATAGCTTTCCCTGTAAGCAAATCTTCTCGTAGATTTCTTGCATACTACACTAATTAATGTCCATGGACTATTAAGCAACCTTATGAAAGATTCACTGCTGACTAAATAAATTCATGCCCAAACCCTAGATAAAAAACGAATAGTCCTGATGATCTATGTACAGAATGATAAAAATATTGACAACTGTTAAATTTAAAGGGTTTTTTTACTAGAGTTCCCACTTCTTAGACGTTGGAACTAAGAAACCCTTATCCACAGCAACAGACTAACATGAACTAATCCAGATAGAGCTCAGCTCATCCTTATCCAAAGTATCAACACAAAATTATATCCTTTAAAAGTTGCAAAAGCCAACCACATTATTTTCCAGAACATTATAAAAAGTAAAATTCATCAATGTACCAAAGTGGTGTTGATAATCTCTATTTTGTAATCCCATGATCCAACAAATTTTGAAGCCCAGCTGCTAATACACAATCGACAGCAGTGGCATGCTGCTGGAACGTGGGGAATCTAGCTCTTTTCTGCACCGAGAAAACAAGAAATTACTAATGGAGCCTGCTTCCGCAATTGTCAACTCACAGAGCAGTCATAGACAGATAAGAAAAGGGGAAAACCAGCTAAAACTGTTGTAATCTTGGCCCCTAGTTAGCAATAACTGTTTCAAAACACATGGTTACACGCACATACTTAATGGCATGGAAGCACGCTTCCGTACTCCAAAGTTGATCAGAGTCAGAGCTAATGCTACAGATTCATTAAGCGATCCACATGCCTTAAACGAACCTTCTAGTCATCCAAATGTGCAGATAATTATCCTAACCAATAATCGCAGTCAGGAATCTATATTCTAGATTAATCCCCAACGAACAGAAAGATCAAAACCCAAGGATGCAACTTCAGTTTTGGATCAAACATATGTGCTCACTCAATTCCAATAGGGTACTAAAAGCACTCAATCAAACGAAACCATCGCCCACTTATCACCCAGATGCATTCAAAAGTCCAATCAGAACAAAAATCAAGCTCCCGTTTATATCAGTAGAACCAGGATGCAATTTTTATCAGAATAAAGCATCCTGATCTATTCACATCTATAAGACATCAGAGGTACGAAATTTAGCACAAGCAATTACGCTTAGCAGTAGAAAAATTAGAGCAAAGGATCGAATTGCTACCTCAATTTACTTTCGGATCGGGCATGGGGAAGAGACCCCCACCGGCCGCGGCGGCTGCGCGGGGCGGCGCGAAGCCGAGCAGCTTCTGGAGGTTGGTCCGGATGCTGATGGAGCAGAGGAAGTAGAGGAAGACCATGGAGCAGTCGGTAGGGTCGTTCCCGGGGATGCCGCGGTGGCTCATGCGCTGGACGAGCGGCACCGGCGCGAAGGGCAGCTTGGCGACGGCGCGGCCTTCGAAGAGCGAGTTGAGCAGGCCGAAGACGACGAAGAGCACGGCGGCCACGACGGCGCCAGACTTGAGCTTGGCCAGCGACAGCTCCCGTGCGGCGTCCTTGAGGCTGGTCTCGACGCGGTCCATCTTCTTGGCCCGCGACGACGAGGACGCCGCGGGCTGGGAGGAGGAGGAGTTGGAGGAGGCGCCGTTGCCGGCGAAACCGGACTTCATGGAGTCGAGCTTGCGGGAGTGGCGCTCGATGGAGGCGCGGAGGGAGTTGTAGGTGGCGGTGCGGTAGATGAGGAGCCAGGAGATGGCCTCGCAGAGCACGGCCGTGGCGCCCGAGATGGCCACCACGGAGAGGCTGTCGCCGTAGCGCAGGGAGGACAGCGCCGAGGCCATCTTTTCTTTTGGCTTCGTTGCTGCGCGGCCGCGGCCGGCCGGCGTGGGGCGGGGTGGGAGACGGACGGGGTCGGCACGGGAGAGATCTCGATTTGGCTGCGGAAAGCACGAAGTTTTTGGGCTGCCGCGGGGTCGGGGTGGTTGGCTGTTGTGCTGTTGGCCCTCGGCCGTGTGGTCTATGGAGACTGGAGATGGAAGAGAAGTTTCGGCGTGGGCGGCAGGCTGGTGGATGACATGTGGGGCTTGCTCGGAAGCAGGTTCTTCGTGGGGGATTCTCCCCTTCCAGCTTCCAAGTATCTAGCAGCCGTAGCAGCTAGAGATGAATCCGGTAACGGTTTCTTGATTGGAATGCAGAAATTTCACAAAATTTTGGAAAATTCTCGTTTAGCAATTTCAGTGATTGCTAATGCCATGGGTAATGCATCTGTTTGCAATTTTACACGCTCCTTCTATCTTGCAACAAGGGATTGGGGAAACAAATGTATAGAGGAATTATTTTCTTTCCTAGAAAATTGTGGTAAGCTCTTAAATTCCAAACAAGCACTTTGAATTTGACTATCTCAGCTGAACTGGCCTTTCCTAAATGTTTCCCACCTTTCTGTTGTAGCAAAACACCAATGCAGAACATCTAGAAAAAAAAAACACCAACGGAAGAAATTGCGAATAGGTAGGTTTGGTTGCACATGCGGCGACTTAGCATTGAAAAAGTCAAAAACCAAACGGAGATCAGTGTGTTCGCTGATGATTCGTGCAAAAACATGTACTAGGTAGCACCTCAAAACGGCTGGTTTTAAGTTTCTGAACTAGTAACTTAAAAGAAACGTCCAAGGTCCAACTTTCATCTTGTTTCCAGATACTCCCCCAAATAAGAGAGATGGAAGGTGCAATCCATCCTAGTAATCTTAACAATTTTGGCAGCGAATTCGGATACTGAAATTCTAAGCTTCAACAGTTCCCTTATAAAGCTTCATAACAATATACTAGAAGCTTCAACAGTTCCCGCGCGCGCAGAAGCACGGGTGCAAGGGGATCACTATTTGAGCATTCTGAATGTCAGCTAACACAGCTTGCAAAGTTTACAGAGAAAAATACATTGCAACTCTAAAAAGGCATCACATATTCAAACTTGACGTGAGAAAGACATTATTGGAGTATTCAATCAACAGTAATTAACATATATACATTGTCAGAAAAACAATTAACTGATGTAGCGAACCACTGAAAGCAATTCAACTGATGTAGCGAACCACTGAAATCAATTCTAGGCACTTTCAGCATATTCCTATGAGCAAGCAGCATGCTTCTGTAAAGTTTCAGAGATATCAAAACAAAGAGCATCGTCTCCTAATGTTTCAAAAGGAAAATGTCAAAGCATAGTGCATCAATGGGGTCTGTCTGGGAAGTGTCCTATTCCTAGAAGAAACAGTAGACTAGTGCATTGTCTTGGACTGTTCAGAAAAACAAAGGAAAATGCTAATCCTCTCAACGCATCGCTTTGCTGTAAAACGGTGGAGGTGTTGACAGCAATGTCCAGGGGAAGAATTGTTGGCTGATCCTATCCTTTTCTTCTATTCAGCATCAAGATCTGGAAACCGCAGCTCGCTGTACCCTGGAGTCACAGAGGTGAGAGGTCAGAAACAGGAAGCTAAACAACAGCCCAGAATAATTACACCTGCCCAAACAGTTAAGTAATCTATGTAATATGCTCAAGAAGTAGACCACAGGAAGAGATGAGCACTGAGACATCCTTATACGAGTTAAACACATTCGTAACATATGAAACTGAGGATACATATGAAATGACGTAAATAGGAGTCTATGTCAGTATCTCCTGATCGCATTTCAGAAATAGTTCGGCCTTTACTATTCTCTAACTAGAACACCAGCGTGTAGTATAAATGATGAAACAGCAGATTATATGTTGATAATGGAATAGCTACTAGCAGGTCATATTTTTTTCTAGGTTAAGGAGTACAGCATGAAACAAGATAACCACACAACAAAATTGGGTATCATTTTAAAAATAAGTTTTAATCCACTCTATTGTTTTTGTATCAGTGTCAGTATTCAGCATTTTACATACATATGATCAATATTCAATTCACTACCTTACGTCCTTACCGGATAGGATACCTTTTTCTGTCAATACTTACCATTTGTTGACCATTAGTAACTTTTATCTGGTGGATCAATTTTCTGGGCTGAGGACTACAGAATGGTAACCAACTAATTATCTTCAAAAACAAAGCTGAGTGTCCATGTATTTAACCAGTCAATTAGTTTCAGACAGTACTTATGTCACTTTACCCTTATGCGGTTATTTAGCAGATTGTGAATACAGGAATTAAATTGTAACAACTTTCTGCAATCACTTTATACTTCTCATGTATTTTCCAATTAAACATTTCAAATATCATATAATATCTACCATTTCATCAATGTGACCAGTGTGATTATTATATCTGAAAAAGTATAGCTCCATCTTTCGACAAAAGTGCAGAGAACTGAATGAAAGTACAATTCTCACCTGGTGTACCAACCATGAACACCACGATGTCAATGGAATCATCTCTATGGGGCAGGTCGGTGAGCAGAGGGGTGAGCTGCCCAAGGTTGCCTGCTCGAACAAAGAGGGTGATGTTCTGGAAGTCGATGCCGTTGCCCAGTCGATGTGCCAATTCATTGCCCAGCTCAGTCAGACTCCTCCCATAGAACGGGGTAACTGTTCCGCCCCGACCATTGGTGTTGCCATTATCATCTGCCAAATCATAATTGATTTCCAGCACCTCCCCAGAGCCTGGACCGTATGGCTGCCCATGCAAATTGCAGAAGGATGTAGGTGGCACAAAGGAAGAAAAAGCAATCCAATTAAGCAAGGTATAGATTATTAGATTGTTAGAGATATATTAGAGATAATATATCTCTAACATAGATGACACAGATGATTGGTCCACTAAGAACCCAATTCACAAAAAAAAAAAATACACCTGAAGCAAGCAAGAAGGAAACTACTTCTGATCCAAAGAGTGGTATGCGGCATTAATAGGGCAACCAAGAAAAGAATCCAATATTGAACAGTACCAAGTACAATATTACCATCAAAGGATCCAATTATCAGAATTAAGCAAGGACCATACGCTCCAAAGAACCCAATATGCAACACGAATTTAAGCATATCATGCAGACCTACGTTGCAAGAATCAGCAATAACTGCTCGGTTAATCAAGCAAGAATTAACCACAACATCTCTGAGCAGACAGTACTAAGAATTCAGTAATTCACAACAGAGAACTGGTAGAACTAGCACTTTTTCAAGAATGTCCGAACTGATCAATCAATAGCCTAAGGGTTAAGCACTCCCAAGAAGAGTAGAAGAACCAATTCGCGGAACCACCAAGAAGTGTGCAAGAAAGAAGGGTGCGGGTGATGAGCTTACCATTTCAGCGCCTGGTGGTCGCAGCTGGTACGGTGGCCTCCCTACCCTGAGGGGGATGACCTGAACCTCCCACTCCATCATCGAGGTGACGCGGGTGCTGCTGATGGCCTCGACGGTGACGCACCTGTTCCACCGGCGGTAGCGTCCGTTGGCCCGGAGAGCCCTGAGGTTGGCCGACGTGCCGTGGAGGAGCACGACGCTGCCGCGCTTCCCCGGGGTGGTCCACCACATGACGTGGTTGTCCTCCGGCTCGTCGAAGATGCATTGGGCGGCGTTGAAGCCGCTGTGGCCGGGGCGCGGGGGCACGCGCGTGACGGCGAGGTAGCGGCCGTAGGCGCCGCGGAGCAGGACGTGCACAGCCCGGTCGGTCTCCAGGATCTGGACGGCCCACGCGGTGTTGACCATGCCGCGGCGGCGGTCGATGGAGACGCCCCGCCCCGTCTCGTCGGCGAAGAGGTACCCGCCGCGGCCGCAGTTGAGGAGCCGCACGTACTGCCCGTCCTCGAAGGGCGCGACCTCCATCGCCACGGGAGGCGCGCTGGACTCGCCGCCTCCTGTCGCCGACGACGACGCCATGCCTCGAGGACCGGATCAAGCTCGGGTTCTTGCCTTGATTCTTGGCGAGCAGCGCGAGAGAGAGAGGCGAGGAGCAGGCGAGTGTTTGTTGGTTGTTGCGGCGGTTATCCCTGTAGCGCCAAGGCGAGGGTTTAAATAAGCTCTTGGCACGAAGAGTGGCGGGGGAATCCTATGTGGCGGGTCTGCTCGCTGACATGCGGGGCCAAGTTTGGAGCCCACCTGTAAGCCAGCTGGCCACGCGGTGTGGGCCACGTGGCCGGTCAGGCTAGCCGAGGAAGCTGATCTCGTGCGGCTGCGGCCGCTCGCCGACGACGACTGGGCGGCCGCGCAGACGAGCTGAGCCGCCTCTTCGCGTCGCGCGGTATTCCTCGCCGGCGAGGACCCTCTCCATCTTCCCTGGGCGCCGCCATGCCCGTGGTGCCGGTGTTTGGCACGGACACTCGGACACCACCTGACCTCGCGCGGAAAGCGCCGGCGTGCGGTGTGGTTCTCGGTGGGAGAGGGCTCAGCGGACGGCGGGCGCCGAGGTCCCGAGGAGGAACGAAGTGGCGCACCAGGGTGTGGACTAGTGGTGGATGGTTTGGTGGGGTGTGGCCGTGGCCGTGGGTGATTGGGGAGTAGACGGAGGGTCAATGCCTGAAGCCCTGAACAACGTGGTTGGTTAGCTGTGCTGAACAACACATTGCAATCCGGACTTTTCGCACACGCACACGCACACGCACACCCACACCCACACGCACGCACACACATACGAATGCGTTCTTAACACTTTAATCTAGAGCGGGGGCTTAGAGCATCTACATTAATCCACCTCAGCTGTTACTAAGAGATTGTCATATCAGCTTTTAGATGATGTGGAAGAAAGAAGATGAAGAGAGAAGGTGAAGATGTTTCTACATGAAGAAACTATCAGATTGTTAATACCAAGACATAAGAAACAACAAAAAAAACTCTATTAGAGGCTTAGTTGTTACCTAAACACTCATTTTGTAGATCCCACTGCCTACTAACACTTAGATGCTCTTAAACTCTACGGAATGTGAACACACATTTTGACTACTGAACACACTCACATGTACATACTATTCAAAAACCACATAAATAGCTCTAAAGTCACCTAAATGGTGAGACTACCTAGGTTCGAACCCACGTGGCTACCTGCTCGATGGCAACACGAGCCAACTAAGCGAAGCTCGGTCCTCTGCAGGATGGACTTAGCGGTTTGGAATGGAGGAACAGGGGAAATCATAGGCCCAACCATCTTCATTGGGTCAAAGCCCAAGCTACCTGGCTTTTGCCCACTAGGACGGCAAAGGTGAGCACAAAATGACACGGAAGACGAGAACAATACCATTTCTTTTTGTTAAGTAACCTTTGACCAAGTGTTGGGCAAAATACCGAACGTATCCTGAGTTTAGTTTATAAATAAGACATCTCACGTACACGGAAAGATGGATAGCAATAAATAAAGAGTTTTTCTATACTGTGTCTTTATCTATTGTCTCATTTATTGGTGATTGACTTGGTTTTAGCCTACGATGACTACGTTATTTAACACGTTATCAGTACGAATCGTTCTACACGACCGAATCGGTATGTCGTCGGGATTCCCTTCTTTCTGATCCCTAATCTCGCTATTAGATTAATCGGGTAGATTAATTTGCTTGGACCCAATTAAATCTGTTAATCGCTAATTAGGGTTCTAGTTATTGAATTACTATTTCATCGCTCATTCGGCCCTCACGATGCTGCCCACTCGCCGCAGTTACTGTGTCCCACGCGATGACGAGGCAAGACCCCATCGGTCGTCTGTGACACCAGGGGCGTGCTCGGTTTGAGTCGTAGCACCGTCATCGTCGCGTCATGTGCGCCAGTCAGTTGCCACGTCGATGGCCGACTCGCGCCAATGACCGAACTACCAGCTCGAGGCCGCACTGCTGTGCATAGCCTGAGGCCGACAGAATCGCCGACCCAAGGTCGCGCCGCCTGAGGCCGAACGAACCGCCGGCCCGAGGCCTCGCCGTCATGCGCCGCATCGACCAGTGGTCACGCCGCTGCATGCCACGCTGTGCCCGAGGCCATGCGCCAGTGCGCAGCCGAGCATTGCGCTCCCACCGAGCCGCTGCCTCCCGTCGCTCCTCCGTCGCCCGGGCGCCAAGCGCCCTGCCGCGTCGCGTTCCCGCTAAGCCGCCGCCTTCACGCCACACCAGTACGCCAGCCGCCGCCAGCGGGGGCAACCCAAGCGCCCCCTGCTACTCCTGACAGCCCGAACGGCGCAATGGGCTGCGCTGGCCCACGAGCATTTTTTGGGAAAAAATAAAAGAAAAAATTGATGAAATCCTAAAAAATTGTGAAAAGGCCCTCGGTAGTTCTAACAATTACGAGGAAAATTTGCGGATAAGAAAAGTTTGCAAAAAAACCCTGGAGTTTCAGGAAATTACAATGGATTTTGGATTTTTCATATATTCTTACGGAATAACCCTTTGCGGGTCCAATTTTTGCAATAGATCAGTATGTTTTATAGTTATTTTATAACCTAGACCCTCGACTTATGGCTATTTGCTTTACTACTATTTATTTTTATGCAATAACCTTAAAGTAATCCTATAAACTAAATTTCTAAGGTATATGAGCTTCCGTAAATTGTGATACCTTAGAGCTTTTACACATCGAAAGCATCATATTTTTATGGTTTTCCCTGGTATTGTGTATTTTGGAAATTAATTTATGAGTTTAGTAATTTTGAAAATTGCTTCCATACCTTAAAAATATCAAAAAATATCAAAATACTAAGAAATTTCTGGAAATTTATAAAATTGTCTACTAAATAGATAAAATTAAGCTTTACTATTTTGAACTAGTTTCATGCATTTAAAATGTTTTACCAGTAGTAAACATATAGAAAATTGCATGAATTATGTGGGATATGTTATACATCACTAAATAGAAATTTGCTTGCCCTGGATGGCAGCAACTATATCACCTTGGTTTATCTCCATGTCATACCATTGTCGAGTCTGCCGTTGGCACACCTAAACCTGCTACCGTTGAAAAGGCAAAGGCTTTGTAGTTTATGAGGTACCACCTCTACTCTGCCATTAAGAATGACTACGTAGTGACTAAGTGTGATTCGTTGGCTCTATGGTTTTCTCTAAAAGAATGCCTATAAAAGGCTAATTGTGCTCCTGTAAGCACATGTACCTAGGACTACGTAAATGAGTGTAACTCTGCCTTGCACCATATTATCTCTCGACTAAGGTTTTGTAACCAGAAGTTACTAAATGCTGGTTTAATTGATAAGTAGATGCAATCAAAGGCAAGGATAAGCCCATGGTATGTTCTATGGAGACCTATAGAGATCTCATAGTTATCCATTAGCTTTGTAAAGATGTCGCTTTCCTACACGAGTCACGTTAGTAGTATAGATTCAGCTCCTGTCAAGCTTGCTCCTGCTTATGATGAGCATGTCTTATATTTTGCTTTAGGTTAAAAACTTATGCATTAGATTGCTATTTCCCATATGCCATAAATAAAATAATGGTCTCATTTGTTATATTAAAGCCTTATCTCCCGCCGAATAGTTGATTAAATTTGCTTAATAGAACATATTCCCAATAGCATATCTTACATGTAGTAAAATAATTAATCTTGTATGGAATAAAATTTGTAAACCGCATGCCTGAAAATTGAAAATACTTTGTCATACTTTGCTAACAAAATATTGGACATGTGCTCTTGAGCCTCAATTCACTAGCTTGTAGTGCACGGATGCCCATATGGCAAAAGGGAAAGCATTTTTCTCAGTGGCACCAGAAAAGGCTAGTCATATGTTGATCTCTGATTGATCACTTTGGCTAGAAAACACGATAATACTCAAATAAGTATAGAATAACCTACGCCCTAAGACTTGGAGTTTATATAACACTTTCCTCCACCACACTGATTTCTTAATTGAATAACTTTGTAAGCAAAATATTACAGAGTATACATTGTTTTCACGACAATAAATTTGTACTCCTGTTGAAGTATGATTGCAAATCTTTGCTAAAACTCTTTGTTGATTTTAAGCAAATGTCTGATGCACACGCTATCACTCGGGATTTTTATAGTTGGCGTGAAAGGGGGAAGGAAATTGGGCATGTGTGCATATTGGAACCTAAGAGGCGTAGAAGAAATGTTAAAAACAAGAGTCATGGTAGGCGAAGTGGCATGTCCTAGGGCAAAGCTAGAAGCAAAAATTAATCTAGTTTATTTTGAGAGATAATAAAAGTAAATTGCATGATTATTATCCTTATCCAGTTGATATGGGTAATGGCATTTACGCCATTACTGGTATCTATGCTGTTGGCAACCACAATCATTGCAGCCCACGAAGGGCAATTGATTTGTGCCTTCAGCGATACGTTAACCACCAGCATGCGAGAATGCACACGACAAACCACGGTCGCTTGAGGTAGTTGCACATATGCCATGTTGGCAATGCACCAGAGCGTGCTATACTCATCGAAAATGACACGTGCATATTGGTAAATGTGGTCCACAACTGCATCACCACCAAAAGCCATATCACTTGCTTGAAGTAAATATAACTCCCGAAATAAAATATAATTACATATTGGATTTTTGTTGATCTTGTGTAACATCCCAATTTTCTGGAGTTCTTAAAAGTTTTCAAAATAAAAGAACCATTTGGTTTTGATGAGAGTTCAAAGCTTAACTTGAGATTTTCGGAAATTCGAGTGTTTAAAATGACTAAATCAAACTTCAACTAATCCAAAGTTTGGTTTATTTAGAGTTGTTCGAGTTCTGGTCTTGCTCTTCTCTCTCTTTGTTCGATCTGTCCTCTCTAGACCTCCCTTAACCTCTTCTGACCTTTTCCCTGTTTTGACCTCCTTCTTTGTTTAGACCTCCTCTTGGTCTAGACCTCCTTCTTTGTTTAGACCTCCTTATCTGTTTGAACCTTCCTTCGGTTCTGACCTTCCCTTGGGTCACGACCACCCCCGAGGTGCTCCAAGCTCAGGTGTGTGTTTCAAATATCCTTGATTTTCGAAACCCATCGCTTGGGTTGAATTCCTCCTTTTGGGATCTCCTTTGGCCCCATCTTGACCGTTGAGACCTCCCCTGTGTTGGTCTTGACCGTCGGGATCTCCTTTGGCCCCATCTTGACCGTTGAGACCTCTCCTATGTTGGTCTTGACCTTCGAGATCTCCTTTGGTTCCATCTTGACCGTTGAGACCTCCCTTCGTTTGGATCTCCCCGCCTGTCAACCCTTTTCTCTTTCTTCGCGTGCGCGCGCTCAGTTTGAACCATCTGATCAAAATCAGATGGCTCCGCTCCTTTGCGCGTATTCTCTTCGCCCTTGAAGTCTTTTCACGAAAACCACCTCTTTGGTCTCTTGCAAAGACCACCCTTCCCGGTCTCTTTGTAAAGACCTCCTCCTCGGTCTTTTTGCAAAGACCACCCTCTTGAGGTCAGGACCTCCCTCTGGGTCACGATCTCCTTTCGCAGTAGCAACCTCCTCTTTGGTCTTTTTGCAAAGACCACCCTCTTGGTCGCGACCACCTCTTCAGTGGGACCGCCCTCTCAGGTCTCAGTACCGCGGGGGAGAAAAGTCCTCGTGCATTTAATGCTGCATTAAATGCTATAATTTCCACCATACCTTGTCTTTTCCTCTTTGGCCACCTCTTTTACCCACTCCTTTCATTCCTTTACCTGCTCCCATCGTGTGCATTAAATGCACCGTCCTCCTCTCAGGACCTCCCCGTGCCTATATAAAGCACCGGAGAGGCCTCCTGTTTCATTTTGTTTCCTAGAACCTTGAACCTCCCTGGTTGAGCTTTTTCTTCTTCGATAGGAGCTCCGATTCAGTGAATCAAGTTTCTATCTTCGCCCTGATCCTGTGTTTTTCCTTGGCTTTGATTTGGTTCTTTCGTTGGAGTTTTGTGGATTCGTTTTATTTACTTGGTTCTTGTTCGCACGTGTAGGATCTGACTGTTCTGAAGACCTCCTGGACCCAGCTTTCTCAGCAGAAGACCCTCAGTTCTTCAGTGAAGGTAAGTCATAGACCTTTGATCATGTTGAACCCATTTTTTCCATAAGTATATTGTTTTGATATGAACATGCATAGCTAGTTTTATAAAAATGGTTTTGGGAATAGTTAATCACCCACTTGCCTTATGATTCCTTGGTTTGGTTGAATGCAACATATTGACATGTACCCTTGGATATCTGTAGGATGGGTTATCTTAGTTGGATATGTCTTTGAATACCAACATGGGTGCGATTTGTTGCTTAGCCATACTCTAGTAGACGTTTGGTCTCGAAATCTCATGACTCAAAGAATGTTGAAGATAACTAATGAGCTATGGAATTATGGCAATGCCACTGTTGTTAATATTTGTGTGCCAGGACCAGGGTGGTCATTTGGCCGGGTGAACCAAAAATATTTTATGCTCAGGCGAGTAGTCAGGGAGTGAGTAGTGGGTGCCTTGAGCACATTGGGTTTGTGGTCAAACTCGCTTGAGCAGCCAACTAAGGACTTAACCTTGTACGCCATCGATCTGGGTCATTACCGCGCAACCACAAGTCCAAAATAGGGTGGTTTTGGCCAACTAATTAGCGAGGTCCTAATGCGGTTCTGTCGTGGTGGTCGAAATGGCGCAAGAGAGGGCCTAAGCATGGCTAATCCTTAGCGTGGTAGAACCAAGTCAGGACTGACCTTTGTAAAGACCTTGTCACGAGCTCTAGACTGCTTACCAAAGGAAGTGAGCAGGGGCATCGACGGGTGCCCAACCAACTAGAGGACTTCATGTCTTGTGGGTAAAGTGTGCAACCTCTGCAGAGTGTAAAAATCTATTTGAATAGCCGCATCCTCGGTTATGGACATGTCCGGTTTTTTCACGCAAGGGGTAGATCTTTCTAAAAGCTGTGGTTGGTTTCGAGTGGTTTGGCTCATGACCAAGGTGGTCGTGACTGGTCGGTGCTCTCGACCAGGGCGGTCGTGTGCTGTTTTCAAAGAACTCGTTTACTTATGTATTATCTTTTCAACTTGTGCTTTGCAATCTACTTATTGTATTTCTGTAAAATGCTGCTTTATGCAAACTAGCCATACAGCTTTCTTTGTCAAGCCTTGCATAAATGTTACTACATTCATTTTCCTACGGCTTGCTGAGTACATTCAAAGTACTCATGGCTTATGCCCTCTGGTTAATCAGCA
This sequence comes from Phyllostachys edulis, assembly GCA_036346405.1. NCBI lineage: Eukaryota > Viridiplantae > Streptophyta > Magnoliopsida > Poales > Poaceae > Phyllostachys > Phyllostachys edulis. The sequence goes on along the minus strand of CM070549.1, from coordinate 18,128,320 downwards.
GCCGAAGACCTCCCCAGGTGCTCCGAGCACTATGAGGAGGAGTTCGTTGAAGACCTCGTGGACTAGGGGACGTCCTCCACTCAATAGCCTGTGGCTCCGCGTTGTATTTTGTTTCCACTGCAAGTGTTCCTTTTGTTGTTTGCCCTGCGTGGCGCCCCTGCAAACAAGCTTGACCATAAGGTCTTTTGTCTATAAATATTAATTTGTCAGTTCCATCTTAAGTTTGTTGTATGGATGTGATGACACCGATGTTGGGTCTGTGCGAGCTAGCGATCTGATCTTGGGACTAGCTCATTGTGCACAGAGACTGGGACCTCCAGGTGGTCTTGGTGGATCTCCGGGTGAACCTTCGAGTCCTCCTGGGTGGTACTAGAGGCCCTCCGGGAGGTCCTAGGGGACCTCTTGGGAGATCTTGGAGGACCTTCCCAGACCTCCGGGTGGTTTGGTTGGACCTCCTAGGTGGTCCTGGGAGACTCCTCCGGGTCCTCTCGGGTCAGGTCCCGACATCTTGAATGGTCTAATTTGGCCATATTTATTCTGGCATTACAAACTAAAATCAAGCATGCAGTTTATCAGCGACATATCAAGTGAACATGCCTTGCTTTGTGAACATATGCACACACGCAACCGCAGCCATCCGATCTAATCCGAGCGGCCAAGATCTATGCGAGCGTGCCTCCCCTTCTCACTTCATAACATTTCGCGAAACCCCCCGCAGTAGCACCAAATCATCTGCGAGCTCCCATCGTCCCCAACCTCAGCCGCACCTCCCATCGACTTGCGCTCCCTTTCGCCGCCTCCTCCTCCCACCGCACTGTGCTCGCATCCTCCCCGAGCCGCCTCGTAGTAGAGCCTCTGCATGCATGTGCCCACGCCTGAGCCAGGCCAAGGCCAGAGAGCCCGTCTGACGCCTCCCCTCACCAAATGACACTTTGTTTGAACCAGCGGTGATGCTCCTCCATCTGGGTGCCATCCTCCATCATCTCAATGTGTCTCACCTCGTTGCCTCCCCCTCCCTCACCCTCGGAGCCTCGCCGCCACCCCCTTCCTCGGAGCCTCGCCCTCCCTCATTGGCGACTTGTTGTTGTTTTTTTTGTGTTCCATGATTGGAGAACACATGTCCTTGTTTTGATACATCAAAGTGTCAAACATCTAGCATTATTATCGCCAAGTCATCGAGAAGCTTCATCTCACTTGCATGTGCATTGCCGCTGCAAACGCATGTAGCAAGAGGCTTACACCCTTGAGCACCCAACCACATCCCCCTCTTCACCATCTGCTCCAAGACGAAGCACGCGGGGGTGGAGGTACAAGGGGAGGCGCGGGAGTGGAGCTCGGAGAGGAGCGGGAGGATGAGGGGAAGAGCCCTGCAGCTGCAAGAAGGCAGTAGAGGACGCAGCGGCGAAGGGGTGGTCGTGGAGGCTGACAGCACGAGAAGAGCGCCCACAACATGTGATGGGAGGCGAGAGGCGAGGCGTAGGAGGTGGCGGCGCGGGGGCGGAGACGCAGCGGGCGACGTAGGGGTGGCGTGGGGAGGTGCAGGAGGATTGAGGGATTGGGCATCGGGCGTGGGGTGGGGAACGAAAAGCTCATTCAGGCAGTGGGAGGGACGCATAAGTGCTCGCTCGCATATGTTGCCCAGTTTATCACCCTTAACTAAACATGGTGTTCCTGTTGAACAATAAATATTCCCGTCGAATAATTATTCTATTTGGGTGATTAAATATAATTATGTTCTAGTAGAAAAATGTGATATTCCTTGCATATTAACCTTTGGTCAATGTTTTACGTTCAAGTATTATATATTTATGTTCCTAAAGTGCATCCTGTGGTTTTATGTTGTTAGAAGATACTGCTTATGACCATAAGAAAATATATTGCGTAATTATAAACTTCAAGTTTAATGATCCAGATTATTTAAAATCTAGTATGAGTAATTGGATCAAAACTTGGGCAAACAATAAAGAAGCTAGATTATAGAATAAGTCTCCCAACTCTCGGACCCCCGTATGGGATATTCGTCGTGGATTAATAACCAACTAGGAGTTAGAATATCCTATAGAATAGGATCATGTAGTTTTCGTGCCACTGCAATGATAAAAGTCTAGTTCACTACATATAATTATCAAACCCCCTTATTGAAATTAGTGCGTATTGGAGAAACCACACATTTCCCACATGTTATCACCACTATAGCATACACCTTTTGGTTCACCACCTGTTGTTAGGGATCATGTTGGATTTGAAATTCAATCGATCATGTGCTCATGATAGAAAATTTTGTAGTATGTTATTAATAAAGATTGAATCTCATCATTAGGGGAGAGAAATGCCCAAAAGTTCGAATGTCGTTGTATTTTTCCTGAAGAAAAAGATCTTTTGTACTGTGATACACGCACTAGTCAAGTTTTTAGTTTATGCTCTTGTACGCCAGAAGCGGGGAGCCTGCCAGATAATTTCCAATTACAGAGGAGTTACCATAGTGTTACTTGCAGTAAATACTTCACTAAGAATGGAATACCCTGGGTTACCATATTGTTACTTGCAGTAAATACTTCACTAAGAATGGAATACCCTGGGTTAAATTGTATATCTACTTATGCGAAATTGATTTATAGGTCCTTGATCTAAAATCTGAGGGGATACCTGCGGGTCTAAGATCTAATGACACTAGTCAAAACAACCATCAATCACTCCTTAAACACTCTTGAAGAGAACTCTTCTTGAAGGTGAAATACCTCATGAAGAGGCTCATCGTGAAGATAAAAAACCTAACAACTTGATGCACACATATTACAATGCTGGGAATGCGAAACGACCAAGAACTTTTGTTTGTGAAATGACAAAAATCTGGTTAAAACTGAGATACCCTCAATTATGAGGATATGAGAGAAAAGTTGTCGACAACCATTTTGCCTCTACAATTGCTAAAGTTTCTCTTACGAGAACACATATCCAGAACCAAAGTCCATGACCGAGCGATTTAAGCGTTCATATTGGGTCACATAATGAAAACATATGAGCCTGAACCATAATTGATAAATAAAGTCTTGATGAGTCATTATGAATAGGAAAAAGTCTATTTTACACCCTCGAACTTTTCAAAAAGTCTAGATTGCAACCCTAAATTACAAATTCAGACATCCAACACCCTCAACTATTAACACCACGCAAATTCCCCCCTGAAGTCATTCCACGCCGGTTTTCATCCTAGGTGGTAGCAGTTTTTGACACGTGGGCTGGTTTTCGAATGACATGGCAACCCAATCAGCAATGTTTTAATAAAATGGCAAGGGCCCACCTGTCAGACTCCATTGTATACTCCTCTCCTCTTCTCCTCTCTCCACCCGTTCTCTCCCCACCATGGCCATAGTCACCGGTGACCTCCTTTGATCCCCATCTTCGACCTCCTCGCCAACGCCCACGGCGGCTCCGCACCTCTTCTACCCCCCAGCTCTTCGAGCTACTCACACTTCTCTCACTTTGCGCTCGGCGACCGTTGCCGGCTGCTTGACGTCCTTGTCGCTGAAGGATCTCCTGGTGCTCATCGACGGTAGCACAGTGACACAGCGATTGGACGATGGCAATCAGATGCAGAACTGGAGATGGACGGAGGCGGCTGAAACTGAGTGGCGTAGAACTCCAGCGCGATTTGGCGGACGCATGGCCTGTTCCCGTGTGCGGAGACTCCATTTTTTGGGTTGCCCGAAGTGAAGGTGACCCTGGGAAGCCAACATGGGCGGTGGCTATGTCTTGGCGATGGAGATCGACACGGCGACCTCAAGTAGTGGTCCGGCCTTAGTGAGGGCTCGTACAACATTATCAAGAGGATGTGGATCTAGTGACGCAAATGGACGGTCTTGTGAAAGCCTAGAACAACGGGTTCAGGGCGAGGAGTCTCTACGAAGTCACAGAGAGATAGTGGAGCTGGCCGAGAGGTCAATTTAGTTCCTATGGTGGTGTAGACGATGAATTATGATGGATTTGGGGGATTGAGGGTGGGTGGTGCGACAGTGGTGCTGACTGATACGGCTGTAGGGGTAGGTCGAGGTGGTCGTGAAAGGGTGAGACGGCGGGTGGAGGGCAGAGCTGGAGGCAGTGGGGGTAGGCGGTAGGCCAAGGTGGCTGAGGCGGACGAGGGAGGTGAGCTAGAGGAGGTTGGGAGGAGGGAGAGGGAGGCGGTGGCACCAGCGGGAGCCGGAGGCAGTCGTGAAAGGCCAAGGCGGAAGCGGAGAGGGCGGGCGAAGGGCGAAGCTGGAGGCAGCGGTGGTAGGCGATAGGCCGAGGACGCTGAGGGAGGCGGCAACGCAGGCGGTGGTTAAGGGAGGCCGGCTCGGGCTAGAAAAAACAGAGGTATGCGAGGAGGAGGAAAAAGAAAGGGGAGAAGGAAAAGAAGAAAGAGAGGAGGTGACTTGGCTGATGAGGTGGCAAAATATGGTGACATGTGTGCTACCGTAGATGCCATGTCAGCGTCACGTCACACAAAACCGCCCCAGTTTGGGTTGAGAGGGGTAAACTGAATGGTTTTGATAGTTGAGGGTATCCGATGTCCGGTTTTGTAGTTCAGGGTTGAAATCTAGACTTTTTGAAGAGTTCAAGGGTGTAAAATAGACTTTTTCCTTATGAACATAATGTAGTGGTGAAAGCTATGGTTCAAAGGTCCCCGTAGAGACCGTTACTCTCCTATTATGAATGAAATAATGTTCCGCTGCATAATAATTCTGGCAAATGTCATAAACAAATAAATAAAATATGCAGTAAATGGATTATGGAAATCCTTGACAAAGATCCTCGAATGACCCAAAATTCCTAGTAAGAAAGAAAACAAAATCACAATATATATATAAAAACTCATACCCAATAGTCTCTTATCTGTAGAAAGAGCAACTCCCTAGAGGGAAATTATCTTACCAGTCGACCTAGATCATATGACCCTAGAAGTGCACAAGGACCTATCAAGACCCGAAAGAATGTAATGAAGAACCTAAAGACCAGAAGTGTGTCACACAAGCACTTATAAAGCGCATCTTCCGCCAGAAGTTTAGTGGAATGGTTGTTTCCTCTAGTACCATGAAGGTACGATATACATTGGTGATATTGGCAATTAATCCCCTAAACGCCAAAAACTAAGACTGGTTATATTTTACTCTAGAGTGGTACAACCATACTTTATAGATCTACAGAACAAACTATTGGTTGTAACTTTAACCACCCGGAGATAGTTACAAAATATTGAGACCCTGAAAGATTTTGATAAATCATATCTGAAAGGCGTACGACTTTGCAACTAATATTACCCTCATATCCTCTGCAAGGATAATCTACTTGTGTTGCACAATCAAATAGTGGTATTTGGTAAGTTAAGCATGTTACTCCTGAATAGTGTTTATCCTAAAATCTCCAGATAAGTAAAATAATATTTGTCTATAAGTCTCTTTACTGTGATAATCCAGTTGATTTGATTGCAATATCCTTGCATATATTCATTTTCAAACAATATATGAAAGACATTAGAGCAACAAGTAAGACTTCAATGGAAGTTGTCTGGGGGGGGAGGGAGGCATATACTAAACACTAATAATCATACTTGAGATTTTGAAAATCTTAATTTAGTAAAGACTAGAAGGTGTTGATACTATGATTATTGCTTAAATTACCAGAAGGTGTTGATACAATGATTATTGCTTAAATTTACATTGTAGGTTTTACCACTTATAAATTTAGATTCATTTAATCGATAATGCAAAGATTATGAAGATCATGCATAGATCCTGATGATTATTACTAAATTATGAAGATATGCTGACTATCTGTCGAATCATTGTAGTGCAAAATCCCAGAATGGATTTATATTACTTTAGTGGTGCAGCCATCTCTTGACGGTCATCTAAGCAGACATTGATGACTTCTTCTACCAACCACTCAGAAATTATTGCACTATATGAAGCCTCACGTGAATGTATTTGGCTCAGGTGAGTGATTAGCCATATCCAGAAGTCATATGACACTAACACCGTCGATACTCCCACAATTATCTATGAAGATAATGATTCTTGTATTGCACAAATGCAAATGGGTTATGTTAAAAGTAATATCACGAAGCATATTGCTTCCAAATTCTTCTATCCTCATCAACTCCAAAAGAACGGTGAGGTGAAGATCCTGCAAACTAGGTCTTGTGAAAATCTGGTTGGTCTATTCACTAAGCCTCTTCCTACATCCAGTTTTCAACGATGCGTTCATGGTATTAGAATGAAGCGGCTTAGAGAGTTGTAGGGATTTGGGGGAAGAAACCCCCGAATCATAACCTACTTAAGGTCCTGAAGTTTTACCTTAATTCTGAATATTAACCCAAAAGGTAGAGATGTTGCACTCTTTTCCCTTAGTGGTTTTTTCCTGAAGATTTCTCATATAAATGTTTTTAACGAGACAATAATGCAATACAACTTGCGGATGCAATACACTTTTTTCTCTATCCTTTTTTCTTACTGGGTTTTTTGGAGCAGTTTTTAATGAGGCATGTGTATAACACGGTATTCGCCTAAAGGGGAGTGTTAAGAAACCCTTGATGAAGAGCTTGATGGACAAAATACCGAAAGTACCCCTAGTTGGTTTAGTATATAAATAGGACCTCCCATGTACACAGAAAGATGGATAACACATTTGCTGGCATATTCCATTTCACACTTCAAATTTACTATGATACAAACAAAAGCTTGAGATCTATTTCACTAGTCGTTCATATTGGAAGTTCTCACACTGTGGTCTTGCGAACTAAAGTAGTGTCACGACTAACACTACTTTTTGTATCATTATTTTTGTTGTTATAAAAGTGTTTTTTGTTCGCCCTCTCACATTGACCTCCGAAAACACACACTGAAAGATGACTTATATCTCCCTCATGCATGCACACAACGGCCGGGCACCAACATAGGTGCGGCGAAAGATGGCTCATCCTCGTGCGTACAACCCACACCAATGTAGGTACACCAAACGATGACTCGTCCCCTCGTGCACACAATCTGCACCAGTGTAAGCACGCAACTTGCACAGGTGCAGATACACCGAAAGATCACTCCCCTCGTGCGCATCAATGAAGTTACGCCGAAAGATGTCTCATGTTCTTCACACGCACAACCTGAACCAGTGTAGATACGGCAAAAGATGACCCCCGCCCATACAAATAACCGGAAATAAATTTTCGGAGGGAGGCCACTCCTCAGCACCACCGTTCGATCCCCATCGTATCGTTACAATGCGCATGGACAATGAGATATGAAAGGTCTCACGGAGGCTAAACCTCAGAAAATTTATTTGTTGAAATACGACTCGTACTCCTCGTTGACACAGCCGTGGGCATAGTTTTTTTTTCCCATTCGCCACCTCAACCCCTCCCACCGACCACACCGGTCTAGTAACAAAACCTTACGTAAAAAGAAATCGGTTTGTAATAGAGCCATTTATCGACGCATACTACCGTGTACGCAGACACGCACGGACAAAGAAAACCGGTTTGCAGTAGAGTTTTGGACTATAACCACACTTGTGTGATTGTTACCGGAGTAGTTTAGGAGAGGTGCATTGGGGCGAATCAAAGTTAATTTAGACTATTGAATCCAATCAAATCAACAAGCAGTCTTTATAAAATAATAATAATATTCGCAACAATGTACAAGATTTGGACTAGGTGCTTTGTTACGAACTTACATACACTACTTTCGCGCTACAATTTTTTAAGAATTAGCCAAACGTTGTAGTATTCGTGATTTCTAAAACAAAACAAAGAATTTCAAGTTCGGTAGTGTAAACATCCTGGAAAGTGACAACAGAATATTAGGAAGGGCGCAACTACGGCTCGGACGTACGGCAGGAGACTTCCCACCGCACGGTCCGGTGCTATGCATGGAAAAGAACGGTGCAACATTTTTTATTGCAGCAGTGGCAACCCAACGTCTCATGTTGTCAGAATCCAAACAAACATTTGGAAAAAAGACACGTTAAAAAATTTTGCAACATCACAATGAACAGTTTGCAACATCACCGCAAAATGGGATGCAATATTTGTTTCGACAGTCGCAACATCTAAAAAAAACAGTATGCAATATTTTTTTTCGAGGGTTGTAACATTTTTTTCAACAGATGGCAATATCATAACAATTCGCAACATCAAAACATCAGTGAAGAAGAGGAAGAAAACTAATTCAAGAAGCAGCAGGAGAACCTCCTTCGTCGACCTGTACATGAAGATGTCGCCGAAGAGGAACTTGCGGCAGAGAAAACTTGTCCAGGAAGTGGTGCGCCTCCTCCACCTCAGCGTCCGGGGCGCAGAACACGGAGGGGGTGGCGTGCCTCGCCACACTGATCTTCTCTGCCTTCACACCGACGGTGTCAACCGTGGAGGGAGGGCATGGCCGGAGCGCTCGCGTGCTGTCGCCCCTGGAGAAGACCACTGAGAAGTCGGGGTTGCCGAACATGTGGAAGTAGGACGAGGTGAACTCCATCGACGCCGTCAACTAGCACGTAAGAGCAAAAGGAAGGAGAGCGAGAGAGGATGAGGCATAGGAGGAATGAGTGGCTGTGTGGGAGAGCGAGATAGAGAGAGCAAAAGGAGGGAGAGCGAGAGAGGATGAGTGTGGGGACTCAGGCGTAGAAGAAAAAAAAAGAGTTGTTGTGGTTGTGATGCGCATTTATGGGTGTGGGGGTGATGTTGAACAGCGATTAGGCAGACGTCTGATTTATTTCACTATATCGGATGACCGGACAGTATCGTTTCCTATTAGGAAACATTTTACTCCTCTCAAGAGAAAAAGGAAAAAAGCCATCTAGGAAAAAAAATGACAAGAAAGCATTTCATTAGCCAAGCTGTCGTGCCACGTCACCGATCCGCGCCTCCCCCGTCCCAGCCAGTCACAGCCCGCCTCCCACCCCAACCCTAACACTATAAAACCCCAGGCGCCGCCCGCTCCTCCCACCAGCATCGCCTCTCCAGTCTCCAGTCTCCAATCTCCCATCTCCCATCTCCCATCTCGAACCTTCCAGACTCCCCAAGGAGAAGCGGCGATGAGTTCCTCCGGAGGCGGCGGCCGCGGGAAGGCGAAGTCGGCGAAGGCGGTGTCGCGGTCGTCCAAGGCCGGACTCCAGTTCCCCGTCGGCCGCATCGCGCGGTACCTCAAGGCCGGCAAGTACGCGGAGCGCGTCGGCGCCGGCGCCCCCGTGTACCTCTCCGCCGTCCTCGAGTACCTCGCCGCCGAGGTACGTAAATCCCCGATACCCTCTCTCTCCCCGTTTCGCTTGATCCGCGTGGATCCGATCTCGTGGTTCGGATTGGGAAGGCGTTGATTTTAATCCCCATGGCGGATTGGCTCGTGTGGTCTCAGGTGCTGGAGCTGGCTGGGAACGCGGCGCGGGACAACAAGAAGAACCGGATCGTGCCGCGGCACATCCAGCTGGCGGTGCGGAACGACGAGGAGCTGAGCAGGCTGCTGGGCACCGTCACGATCGCGGCCGGCGGCGTGATGCCCAACATCCACCAGACGCTGCTGCCCAAGAAGGCCGGGGGCAAGGGGGACATTGGCTCCGCCTCCCAGGAGTTCTGAGCATCGGTAGAGGTTTTGGGATGATTTGGTGTTTGAACTTTTTGGGATGTAAAAGCAGTCTTCTGGTTCGTGAATGAATGGATGGATGGATAGAAGAAAAAGATTGTGTCGTTGTGTTGTTTCATCAAATATTCAGAATTAATTCTGGTATAAATTATGATAATTAAAGTATAATTCTAGCAGCAAATGACAGAAATATCACATAAGCATGTAATATATTCCTGTTAATAAAACATGATAAAATATTCAAAAGATAGATTTAAATAATTAAAGAAACTAACATAATACTTAGATTTAGATTGTTTGTTTATTGTTCTTATACACCAGGTTGTTTAAGATAAAATTTTGGTCTCCTTATCACTATTATCTATACTCTTTACAAATTGGATATGATAACCAAAAACCAGACTTTGGGCTTAAAAAATTGTTTTACTAATATGTCAAAAATTATATCAAAACAGTAAGTTGTATTTTTGGCCAACAAAGGATATAAATTACTTAACACTGCAAGAGAATCACAATTCAACACTTTAGCCTTTTGGCCAGCAAGATAGTATTTATATAACAGTGCACAGAGATGTTCAATTAGTCACAAGACTCACAACTGAACCATCTAACAATGCACATAGATCGCAGAACAAGATCAAGTTCAATTAGTCATAAGACTGATAACTAAAACAACTGAAAATGACAGAGCCACCAGAATGAGATGAATGACAACAGGAAGCAAAGCTATAAGCTCAAGTCTGATCTAGCTATCAAACCAATTTCATTATATGACAATTATCCTCATCGAGCATTAATCTGAGCCCAAAAAATCACTAAGCAATATCTCACTGTGCTAGTATCAACCAAAACAATCACAATTTGTGACTTCTACTAGTACATCACATATGCAAAGTGATGCGTAAAATAGAAAACATCAATACTCACGATGCAGATGGCACTCAAAGCCACTGAGTAGTAAACCGGGCAAGGCACGTCGAAGGCGTTGACTCAGAAAACCAATCGCCTCGCTTGGCCACGAATAACAGACGAGGTTGACGGAGATACAATGCCAACTTCACAAATCGGGACACACCAGTGTGCGAAGATAAGGTACAGGGTATGTCGCACAAGAACCACAGTCGAGATGCATCGGCCGAATGCACTAACGGAGCACCAATCACCAAAAACAAATGCCTTCTTTCACTCAAGATCAAGCCAAAGCCAACCAGTTCTCACCTCCAATCGGCGGAAGTCCAACCCTCATTGCACCTCAACAGAGAAGAGGAAGCAAGAGTGATAACTGAGATGCACAAGAAGGAGGGGAATCCATTCCTCACCACCGATGGCGCCGGGTTCAATCATGGCAGCGCAACGGCTCTCAAATCCTCAAGAACCGAAACCAAATCGGGGAAGAAGAAGCAAAAGAGGAGGGGAGAGCTCACTATTTTCGGGGGTGAAGAAAGAAGAGAGGAGGAGACTGCCTTATGACGAAGGAGGAAGAGGGAAAGGAAGCTCACAACACCGCGAATGACTGGCGAAAACTCCGCCAAGATGCGTCGCCGCCGCCGCCAGCGATGGGGAATCCCATCCCGAGCGCTACTCGGTTTTGAGACTGGGTCTCAAAACCTTATCTCCTCCTTTCCCCCAATGATAGGTGGGCCCCACCATTTCTTTTCTTTTTTCCATTTCTTCTTTTCTCAAATGAGAAAAATACCAAATGACCCTCACATATACAACAGTTTGTTATGTGCAAAAATGTTGTTCCTCGAGTGTCTCTTAGTATTGATTTGGTTTATCACATCGAATGATGTGTTCGGCCAAACTAGATGGTGGAATTGGTTGGATTGTGTTCTTAGGAAATGTGAGGTTTCATAAATCTAATTTCTCCACACTCCTCGTCTCCTGTGGTGGCAGCGTAGTAATGCGAAAGAAATCAACCCACTTCATGTACTTACCATTCATTTCTCCAATAGTGGAGTAATTTTAGTGAAATATTCGAAGTGTTGTTCGTGGTTTTCCTTTTTCGTAGAAAGGAAATGAAGGGAGGAGTTCATAAATTATCTGTTTGATGTTCCTTCTGGTATCCCTGTTGAAGTGTTGAGTTAGCCTATTGTCAACCGATCTCGTTTATTGTGTTCTGGTTTGATTGCGAAGGTTCAGAAATGTCATTTCCTATACTACCAATTCACTTCATGCTGAAAACGACCACTCTTCCTAGGAGGCGAGGAAGAGGAACATAGGAAGTGGCTTTTCTCACTCTGTTTTTTCTTAGAGAAAAAATAGATTCCAACTATCACGGTGGCCTACCGTAGTGTTTTGGCGTGGTAGGAGTGTTATTTTTGTCATTTCATTCATATGAGGACTAGATTTGCCAAAAAGAGCCCAAACGACCTAAAAGCTCATTAATACGAAACCTCGTCAAAAGTCGCGTAGCTTGCACGAACGAGAAACTATCATGGCGGTCCTGGCGGCAATGGGGCATCAGCATGCTGGAGTTCAGAATAAGAAGGATAAGCGAGCAAAGGCTGGAAAGACGTGGGAAGGAGCAGAACATGTGAGTTGAATTGTTGTGCAAGTATGGGCCTTGTAATAGACTTAGCCGTGTGTGGATGGTGTGGCCTGGTTGGCTAGTTGCTGAGGTTTATACTTGCAAGTCATTGTATCGGAGGGGTTATGCTAAAAAAATAGAAACACATCTACACTTCCTTCCCTATTCTTCTTCTTCCCCTGATCCCCAATTCCTGTATGCATTCACACTACATCGTGCTCCAATTTCGGCGACAATCCTAGTCGGCGGCGGCGGGACATGACAGTTGGTATCAAAGCCTAGTCGATCTGTCGGTGGCTTCTCGATTCTCTCGTCTTTGATTGGTAAAATCCCAAGGGGAAGGGGGCGATTGTCATAATTCCTGAACCTAGATTCGATCTGCTTGGAGTAGAAACACCACGGCTCCGGCAAAGCAAGGTGCGCATGTGCGGTAAATGGTGGCGACGATGGAAGGAATGGAGGAGCGGCTGGTTGAGTTAGTAAAATCCAAGGTGGAGGAGGTAAAAGGCCAAGTGGCAGCGGTGGACCGAAGATTTGCACAACAAGGATCTCAGATTGAGGAGATGCAAATGAAGGTGACCACGTCTATGGAATCAATTGGCAAGGTACATGTAACATCCCAACATTTGGGTTTTCAAAAATCTTTTGTAGATTAGGTCCTTGAAAAACTTCACCAATTTTATTTGAATTAATATAGCTTAATTGGGAATTTCCAAAAATTAAAATATTTAATTGGGCTAATGTGATTCAAGGAATTTTCTTGTATTTTCTTGGATTTTTCCAAGTCTGTTTGCTATTTATTTTGCATCTTTTGAATTTCAGCCTTTTTCCTAAATTCTTAAATCAAATTTTAATTTAGAAAATCTTCTTGGGCCAAATTAGCTTGGCCCATTTCCTTATCCACTTCCCATCCGTCCCAACCCTGCCTCCCTGGCCCACTTCCCATTTTCCCACCGCTAGCCCAATCAGGCGCCCAGCCCCACCGATTCTTTGTCGGCTTCAGTCTTGTGCGTGTCTTGCCGGTCCTTGTTCTGCGCCCACCGCCACTTGGAGTCCGCGCCCTACAGACCTTCCAAGCCTATAAAGCCACAGCCCCGTGCTCCCTAGCTTCGCCTCGCCTCGCTGCCTCGGCTGCCCTAGCCGCCATCGCCGGAGCGCCCGCCAAGCTTGCCGCCCTGGGGTCTTCTTCTTCGCAACCAACGCCATCAGTCCACTTCATTCCTCCACCGTCTCATCTCCCCGGGACATCCCACTTGCGTCACTGCGGTCGCCTCGTCCTCCCTTCCACGTTGCCTCCAACCATTGAAGGTCCCGCGCCTCATAGCTCTAGTGCCGACTCCATCTTCTCCACCTCCAGTGACGCTCTGCGACACCGAAACGCTTACTTCGCGTTCCACGTTTCCTCGGTGAGTCTCTCACGTTTCTAACGACATTACCATGTGTTCTAGTACCCGATCTATCCGTTCCTGCAGTTTATTTGGAGTTTCATCCACCGTACCTCAAGATCAAGCCATCTCTCTCACTTCCAGCCGCCACTCCTTCGCCAGCCGATTGCTCCTCCTCCGGTGAGCTCCGCTGCTCATCAACCCCACCATCTTCATCCTAGTGCCGCGTTCTACGTCGTGCTCCCCTCTCTTTCTCCGGAGCTTCGTCGTAGCAACCTCACCGCCGTAGTCGATCTGCCGTCATCGCCTTTCTTGCTCGCCGTTGGTGATTGCCGTTGTCTCCCACCGCCGCACCTGCGTCACCTTGTTCGCATCGTCGTCCTCGTTCCGTTTTTCCCCTTCTTCGCCTCCGCCATGAACCACAACACCGGCGACCACCTCATGCCTGAGCGTCGCCATCCTCACTGTGCCACGCCTCCACTCACGTCACCGTCTTGTTAGCACCACATCACCCATTTTGTCCTCCGTGGCCGCCACATCATCGCCACGTGCACGCCACACGAGCAACTCTACCACCTAAGCCGCCACCTATGCATCACCCTAAACCTAAACCTCTGTGAACATAGTCCACCGTTAGCTAACTCACTTGCATGCAGGTCCCGCATGTCGGTCAACCCTAGTCAAACCCTAGCCACATGAACCTGGTTCACCGTGAACCTCTCCTTTGCCGTGGACATGGTTTATGGACCAGTGTGCCCCCACATGTCAGCCACTCTAACCTTTTCTGGAATTATTTTAATTATCGGAAATCCATAAATCCCAGTGGGTTCCACATGTCATACATTCAAATATTTTCTGTAATTCCCGAAATAAAGATTCTCGGGAATATTCCCTCGGTCCCACCTGTCAGTTTCTCTCTTCCTTTTCCTTTTTCCTGATTTTCTTTCCGATCAAACTTCCGAGAGCTCGTTCTTCCTCATACAAACTCCAATTGAACCCATTCAATTTTCTAAATTGATCTAAATTCAAGATATACCTTCCAGTACCATTTAATTTTAATTTGGAGTTTATTTGATTTGTCTTTTTGATTTTTTTTTGTTTTGCGCTTTCTTTCTCGTTAGACGTTGAAGTCCCGGAATCGTTTGAATGAGCTAAAGGTCAAGGAAGTAGAAAATTAAAGATAAAATAAGAACATCATTACTATAGCAAGACAAGTTGTGCTTTTGAACATGTTGAACCTAGTTTTCCTAAATTACTTTGATTCAAATTATTGCATTATACTTTAAGTATTTATTTAAATGTTTTGGGATTAGATATTCACCCATTTGATTATATCCACTTTTCTCATGGTATTACCCTAATATTTTGTCACCCTAGCTTGGTTAATTATTAGTTGGTATTATCATAGCACCAACGTGGGTTGATTAGACACGAATAGTCTGCTTAGCCATGCAACGGGCTATTGATATCGTTTTGAGTTGCAAGATATAAACTTGACTAAATAATTATGGAATAGGTTATGAAAAGATTGTATGTTGTATGTTGTTACTTGTTGATGGCATGTGATGCACTTAACCAACAGAGTGAGAAAAAGATTTAGACTGAGCCGAGTGGAAAGGTTTGGTGGTATGATGAACTTGTGATTGGAAAATGTGAATTGTGGTTACTAGTAGAATTTTGGCAGTCTTGCCTTGGTCAATTAAGGACTTAACTTTGTGCGCCATTGAACTGAGCCACAACTGTACAACCACATGCCTGGAGTTGGACGGGCCTAACTTAGTAAGTTGTGGAGTTTTGACATTAACTACTCAGGTAGTAGGTTAGTGATGGGTAAAGGTGTGGACTACTCTGAAAGTCACATCTATGGGTGGTTCACCATCTCCAGGTCCAACGGTGTGTGTCGGACCAGCAAGTGAGGTTGGGGTCGACTGTATTGCACATCGGGAGAGTCAATTGTTGAGATGCAACATCCGAAAGGTTTTGTTATGATTGGTGCTAGCTACACTGGTTATATCATGTAGGTAAAGTATACAACCTCTGCAGAGTGTTAATCAATCTATTCGAATAGCCTCGTCTGCGGTCATGGACATGCTCGGGGATTTCACAGGAGTGGTAGATTTTCATAAAAACAATTGGGAAGGGACAGCTGTGTGGTTAAACTTATATGGTTGTTTGAAATAAATTGATTAGGCTTTGTGTCTTTGTGAAAATATTTGTTAAAATTATTATTGTTATTTGTTTTAAATTACACTTTCAATCTATTATTCATATTCAACGGCAACTACTGCTTGATTCAACGGACGTGAGAATTTGGGTGGACAAGTGCCAGACATTTTTAGAATGTATCAAATTCTAGAGGGCTTCAAAGTAGAAGCAGCAACTATGTATATGATCGAGAATGTGGCCCACTGGTACCCAGCCTACAAGATGAACCATGAATGGCACAATTGGGAAGAGTTTAGGGAGGCGGTCATCAAGGAGTTCGAGAGAAATCTACTCAGAGATAAGATGAGAGAGTTGTTGACTCTGAAACAGATGTGATCGGTGGAAGAATATAGAAGAAAAGTTGATCAACTAGTGCACCAGATTAAACTATATGATCCTACAATGGGTGGAATGATGTTGGTTACCCAATTTGTGCTAGGACTTAAGGATGAGTTATAAGCAGTAGTGGAGGGACAAATGCTAGAATCTATGTAGATGGCAACTACTTTTGCAGTTGTACAAGGAGTCATTCATGGAACTAAGAAGATGGTGAACAAAGGAGCTAAAATTTACATAGCTAGTTTTGCAAGGGGGAAGTGGTGGCAAGAAGTGACAACAACAGTACATCCAATAAGTTCAATACTAAAGAGTTATGGAAGGCAAAATAGTTGAAAGATTATAGAAGAGCTAATGGATTGTGCTTTAAGTGTGGAGAAAAATATTCCCATGCACACCATTGTGCAATACAAACACAAGCTCAAGTCAAAGCAATAGAGGTCGTGGAGGTTCTGTCTGATGAAATTTTGGATGCTCTAGTAGGTGGAGAGAGTCCGGATGTGGAGGAAGACATGCACATATCATTGAATGATCTTTCTCAATCTGATCATCTAAGAACAATTAGAGTAAGAGCGCTAGTGGGTAATAAAGTATTTCTGATGCTGATTGATTCAGGAAGTTCACATAGTTTTATAGATGCAACTTTTGTTCCAAGAATTGGCTGTAAGATAAGAGCAATAAAACCTGCAGCTGTGAAGGTAGTTAATGGAGAAATATTGTTGTCTGACAGTGAAGTGCCACATCTGACATGTTGGATACAGGGCACTACATTTCAGTATGACATGAAGGTGCTAGAATTGAAGTTATGATGCAATCCTGGGTATGGATTGGCTGGAGCAAATAGGAGAAATGAAATGCCAATGGGTGGAAAAGTGGGTTGAATTTGAATACAAAGACAAATGTGTTTAACTGCAAGGGGTTAGAGAGCAACACAGCCCACAGTTACAAGGGATGACAATGGGACAATTGAGAAAATGATGCAAAGGGAATGAAATATGGGCAACAACCTTAATAAAAATAGTAACTAACCAGGTTCAAAATGATATTCCAGAACAAATCCAAGAAATCTTGAAGAGCATGAAGAGGTGTATCAAGAATCAAAACAATTACCTCCACACAAAGCCTTTGATCATGCAATATCTCTGTTACCTTATGATTTTTCCAGTTAATTCAAGGCCATACATATACTCTCCTCTTCAAAAAGATAAAGTTGAAAAGCAAGTGAATGAAATGTTACAAGCAGAGACTGTGATACCCAGCATGAGTTCATATGGTTCACCTGTCTTGTTAGTCAAAAAGAAAGATGAAAATTGGAGGTTTTGTGTGGATTACAGAAGACTTAATGTGGTGACTGTTAAAAGTAAATTTCCAATGCCATTAGTTGATGGGTTGTTGGATGAATTGGCAGGTACAAAATTCTTCTCCAAGTTAGATTTGAGGGTAGGATATCATCATATCAGAATCCAAGAGCAAGGTGAAGCTAAAACAACTTTTAAAACTCATCATGGACAATTTCACTTCAAAGTGATGCCTTTTGGTCTCACAAATACACCAACCACCTTCCAGTGTTTGATTAATTCCATTTTTGCTCCTCATATCAGAAAATTTGTATTGGTCTTCATGGATGACATCTTGATATACAACACAAGTCTTTTAGAACATCAAACACATCTGGATATAGTGTTTCAAATATTGGCTAAGCACCATCTATATTTGAAAGGGAGCAAGTGCACTTTTGCTAGGAAAGAGCTTGTGGTGAGGACATCCCATTGATTCACACTCACATAACAGCACCTAAACATCAATTAGCAATGATAAGGTGATTCATTTACTTGAGAGTTCTTTATTGCATGAAAGAACAATGATTTTGCCTAATTGCTTAATTGATGATTGTAGGAATGCTAGAAGTATACATGGTGTCTAGCGGGAGGTGAGGGAGGAAGGCACCACAAGGGAATGCATGCTTGCAATAAACTTCGGCCAAAGGAGAAGGAAAGAATATTTTAGCCTTTTCGGCCAAAGGAGAAGGAAAGAATATTTTAGCCTTTTCGGCCAAAGGAGAAGGAAAGAAACTATTGGGCCCAAGGAGGGAGACACACGACCCAAGGTGGGCTTTGGTCATGACTAGGCGTGGAGGAGGGCTATTGGGCTCCAATACAAACTCAAAATCTGAATTGGAGAACTCTCCCAATTTCAGCCCAAAGTCAATTCCGAATTTGAAGCAGATTTCAATCCGAATTGGGCCCAATGAGTTAGGGAATTGTGTGGGCTTTCATGCCACCTATTTAAGCCTAATTATACTCGTAATTTCATCCATGTATCATTTGTTTTCATTCAAAACACTAGAGTTCGAACCGTTTGCGTTTAGGAGTTAAATTCGGCCTCTAGAACCCGAATTGGTGTTTTGGAATTGTTGGCCCATGTGTGGCCAAACCAAGGGGGTGGGAACACCCTATTTAATGTTAGTGGCCAGCCCTAGGAACCCTAACCATGAATTTCGATGATTTTGTTCAAATTGAACTAGTAGATTGATATCGTTCTTGAGAAGAACTATGTGTTCTTGCTTCCTTTGTTCTTGCAAGTTCTTGGAGTTTGCTTAGGCTGATTGGTCGTGGTTGTCAGACCCCAAATTTGGAACTTGGGACCTATTGTGTATATTTGTGTCATTCCCTGGATCAGTAGCTGGCACACACATTTACATTATTGGTTCAAATACATATCACGAAAATATAAAGTTATTACATAATAATAAACAAAGCGTAAATATACCTAACGGCTTTTGACTTGCAGAATGGCCGAATAGGCCAAATATTTTTCAAAGAACAGTAGCGGAAGCAGATTCAGAGTATAACGCGTGGAACCCTCACGATATACCCACCGGCAATCGACTGTGAGCTCGCGACCTAGTTCTTGGCCTTCTTGATCTTCAGTCTTGTTCAATGTTCATATTTGTCCGTGAAGCCTTCTTTTATGCTTATTGACTAAAAGAATGTAAATAGCGAGCATGAGTACACAACCGTACTCGCGAGCCAATACACAATGCAATTATTATACATGCAAGGCTAATCAAAGGGGAGGCTCGTGGTTCTTTTATTTTGCACAAAGCCATCTATTGAAATAGATTAAATAATAGAAAATCCTGAGACTTAGCATTTTTAACCAATACATGTTTTATAAACTGAGTTTTTGTTTGTAAAGTACTAGTGGAGATTCCATCTCCTATACCATTGAGTGACTTTGTTCACTCAATGCTCAGGTTATCCCGTATTTACCACTGGTCCCCGACCAAGCTTTCTCAACTCTCTGGATTCCAACCTCAACATTTCCAACAGCTGGGCTCAAACCCACCCTTTTCATTTGTGAGAGCCCTGGGTACTTACCTTGTAATGCTTAGCCATCCACTTGACCCTAGCATCACAAACCAAATATCCCGCGTCTCGGCGTACATGTACTTCCCAGAATTGCAGTACACATACCCCGTTCAAAAATTAAGCACCCATTCCATACACAAGTCATTACATTACCGAGTCTTCAAATTTACAACACAAAGACATACACATAATAGAGTTATTACAAAAGAGGCCGACAGGCCAAAGACAAGGTAGATAAACAAGTAGCAACGGAAACAAAAGCCATAAGATGGCGATAAACAAAAGCCAACTGGTTTACCATTACCCACAAGGCAACCGACCGGGCCGCCAAGTTAGTCGTCATGTACAAAGTCGGTCTCACAATAGTTAATCCCTTGGGGGATCAACCTCCTCTGCAACAATTAAGCAATACATTTGAGTACAAAAATGTACTCGCAAGACTTACGTATAACAAACCTATATATAGCTACATGCAAGCTGAAACAAAGGAGGAAGCCATAGGGTTCATTTTCCGCACAAAGCAATATTTTATTTGCAATAAAGTAATAGATTGAAGACAATTTGACAAATCTGTTTTTGATTGTTTAAATAACAGTAAGACAACATTTATAAGCATAAATAACATCCTAGAGGTGACTTACCAATAGCCACCACAACATAGCATGAATTACCCATTCGTACCACCCAAAATCAAGTATTATCGAAAATGTTGTAGTCTAATTCTCACGGGGCGTATCTGAGCGTGTCCATAACCTAGGACGAGGCTATTCGAATAGTTTATACCCTGCAGGGGTGTACCAATGTACCCACACGTCAGACCGTCTTTTTGCTAAGCTATTAAGCACACTTCCTTAGGTATGCCGACACGGCTAAGTCCTACAAGACATTTCCAATATTGTGTATTAACTACGAGCCGCCCGTATGGATGGAAACCCATACGTTGTGTTGAAGTCATCGGCAGAGAAACAGCTTACCGACGCTCCTCGGTGTGGAGAACCTACACAGGAACCCACCCCCACAAACCCAACAACAACAACAAATTTCTTTTTACACACAACACAGAGCCCACCTCATACGACTCGGAGCTAACACACGCCAAAGTACTAAGTCAAGAGAGGTCTCATATCCCTCTCATGTGGTTAGTACGCAAAATACTCAGTACGGTGGCGCAAGTAATTCGGTCCTTGTTGACTCGGGCACCATACACACACCCGATAATCACACCATCAACCAATGTGCCCAAGTCTAAAACATTTTATTTTCAGTTTAGTTTCTCAAATACTATACATATATGGGTACCCTGACCCAAGTAATTTAAAGTGATGATATAATAACCATCGCCGAAGCGATGATCCCCATTCTACCGTTCTAGGCATTGTTAAGCGACATCAACTCGTATATTATAAGTAAAGTGACTAGAGCCCATCCATCGAGCTCTAAATCACAACGGATATAAACCTAGGCTCAGTAGTAGAGGAGGGATGTTTACCTACAATTAATTTAACTAAACAGGTAAACTATTGCGAACTAAGAAATAACTTGACAACAAAGCATGCATACATAATGTTGAAACATTTGAAATATTAACATGCGCAAATAATAGGATCAACGTGCATCAATGGAAAACTGCTTGCCTTGCTGGAGATAACTTTCTTGCTGCAGAGGATCACTCTTGTACCAAGCGAATTAGTCGGAATCTATCGAAAAATTCGAGAAGACCAATAAGAACGAATAACACCGAGAATACTCAAAAATTCAAACTCATCCAAAAATCATGAAAAATTCACAGAAGCTAGAGCATGATTTAAAAAAAATTAGCAACAAAAATCAAATGATTTGGATGATACATGCAAAAGTTATAGCCAAAATAAAAACAGTTTTTTTGAATAAATGCTGGAAAATCCCTCTTGTGTACTGTTCATCCAAAATTAATTTTTTGGCGAAAATTTCCAGAGAGGTGGTGAACATGAAAATTTTATGGTAGACAAAGCACCACATGAGATGAACAATAGAATTTCATTCACCTCATTTGGAGCTAAAATGAATTTCTTATGATTTTTCAAAATCAAGAAAGTAGTGCACAAACCATATGTAAAAAATAATATTTTCAGAGGAAGTAACATGCTTAAAACCTATTCTACAATAAAGTACTCTACCAGAGGAACCTAACAAAATTTGAATCATCCAAAAAGGAGTTAAAATGAAATACTTATGCTATTTTAAAGTTTAAAGCAATTAACAGTACAAAAATAAAGCATTTTGAAATATATATAAGCATATAAAAATTTTTATACCCACACTGAGCTAGCCACGACGCATGACCGGTAGGTCCTACGTGTGAGGGCTGCCCAACCAAACTTGACTCGGTCAACTAGGCCTTGGGCCCACGCGTCAGCGAGCGAGATAGAGGCGCTGGATCGTTT
Source organism: Phyllostachys edulis (assembly GCA_036346405.1). Lineage (NCBI taxonomy): Eukaryota > Viridiplantae > Streptophyta > Magnoliopsida > Poales > Poaceae > Phyllostachys > Phyllostachys edulis. Next base: position 18,106,468 of record CM070549.1, on the reverse strand, counting down.
TAACGAGCGGGACAGATTTTGACCGTTAGATCAAGATCGGACGGTCCAAATGAGAGGGACGTTTGGACGGTCCGAATGGCCCAACAGATCTAGGCGGTTGAATTGAAATCGGATGGTCCAAATGAAAGGGATGTTCGGATGGTCCGAACGGCCCAATAGATCTGGACCGTTGAAATCAAATCGGACGGTCCAAACGAGGTACAGGCTCGGGCTCTGACTCGAGCGTACTGACAGGTGGGACCCACCCGTCAGTGACTCAGTCCCATGAACTAAGTTCACGGGTGCATGCGCACGGCGCTTAAGTGGCTGGGCCCACTTGTAAGTGACACACTACAATCGCTAAGTCAGCCATCAAATGACTAAGCAATCATTAGTCATTAATGATCCGGATTTGGGTCCTAAGTATGTTGCTCTGATTCTGTCGCGTGATGACAACAGACTTTTGTCCACAGAAGCTTGCGGCGGCTCACGGCTATATATCTTGCATGAGCGACCAAAATTATCGACAACAAGAATAACCATGCGCACCTCCTAGAAGTGGTTACACCCATCGAGGTGGATTTGCGTGTCGTGGCCGGAGTGGAGCGGAGGTGCTCTCACGGTCGAAAATGCAAACAGCATAAGTGAAGCTTTGTAGCTCATTCAAGCGGGTGCCCAAGTGTCTAAAGGCTACTAGGAGGTTACCTGAGCTATGTGAAGCTCGGGGAAGCTTGGAGTTGGCTGAAGCAGCATCGGCGCCAGAGAAGACAACAGCAGCGATGCGGCTCAACGAGGAGAGAAGATCCTGAGCAAAACCAAGACCAGTGAATGCTCGGGATAGCTCAAAGATTATATGTGGATGCTAAAGGAGCAGGGAAATCGACAAATGCCTTACCGGATCGAAGTGGGAGGTGAAGGGACTGTTCTTGGGCCGAAAATACAATCCTTTCAAATTCCCGAAATCCTATCATGCATTGTTGAAATAGATTTAGGGGTTTACTTAATGATGCCCTAAGATACAAAGTGACGCGCAAGATTGAGGATAATACCTACCGGAGGTGAACAGGGCACAATGGTGTCTTTCGGAGCACGCTCTGGAACCGCCGAGAGCGTCAGGTTTGGTTCGGGAGCTACAAGGCAATGCAGAGGTTGGTATTGGCCAAAAAGGAAACGGCGTTGAAGGAGAACATGAAGGGACTCTAAGACTTGAAGCTTACCAGATAGAGGTGCTCACAATGGCGTCTTCTTGCTCAGCCACCGAGAGGAAGAATGACGAATTGAGAGGGGTGTGAGGGGTATTAAGCTCGAGAGTTGACGGCAATGGAGGCGGCGTGAAGCGGAGGAGGATCCGGAGTGGTCAACTTGTGCGATGAATTTACGCCGTGAACGGGGCAGTGCAGCATGCAATGGGCGCGTGGCGTTGAACTTCTGCCACGCCAACGGAAGGTTAGGGATGAAGCTGACAAGTGGGGCCCACCAGTCAGCGACAGAGATGGGCGCGGTCGCACCCTGGCTCGGGTCAACGCAGAAAGGGGGTTGAGTCGAGTCATTTGGGCCATTCAATTGAAAATGGACGGCCCCGATTGAGATGAACGTTTGGACGGTACGAACGTTCCCAAGCGATGCGGACGGTCCGATTGAAAATGGACGGTCGAGATTGCGCGTTCGTTCGGACGGTCCGAACGGCCCACTCAATCCAGTCCATTGATTTCCAAATCGCACGGTTCACAATGCGCAAGGATGGTTGGGTGGAGTTGGGTGCGCCGGTGCAGTTAGGTGGTTCGACCAAAACAAGTGGCTCGAGCCGAGGTTGGGTCTAAGCCCAAGGAGCAGTGAAAACTGATTTTTGAGGAGATAAGGCTGAGATGGTTAGCGAATTTTTAGAGAGAGTTTTATAGCTCCAAAAATTCTGAAATTTTTACTAGAGGTTCCTGGCTCCAAGATTAACCTTGTATACAATTTTCAGAGGTTTTTATGCAATGCATTTTTCTCTAGAAAAATTACAAGGTCAAGTCCTAGGGTTTTGACCAAGAGTCAAACTGGTTTGACTGACCCCTTAGAAATAGTAAATAATTTCTAAAAATTATGAAATTTTTCAGAGGAGTCAATGGGATGATCTAGAACATAGGAAAAATATTTCCAGAGGATGATCACAAGATTTGCTTAAGGAGTTTTAAAGGACTATGCTTCTATTAATCGAAACAATGGTCTTTGAAATTAGGAAACCCTTGGGAAAAATTCCCAGAAAATTTCAAATGACATCATGAGGTATCAAAAGTTTTAATTTCTCCTCATTTTTATACATTTGAAACACAAACTATTGTTTGGGATGTTACATCATTCCACACACACACCCCAATGGTTTTATAAAAATGAAAGCTATATCAAGCAAGTTCTCAGCACCGCTCTTGACCGCGAGCACGGCTATCCAGATAGTTTTCTTACTCTACAGAGTTTGTACACTTTACCCACAAGAGATAAATCAACTTATACTGCCCCGACACACTTCTGTAGGTGTGTGGCTAATGTTGATTATCACAAGGCCTTTACAATATCCCACATCATCGCACTTTCACGCCGCTAAGTACCACCTCCTTGTGCCGCGCCCCCGGGGGTCTCCCTTTTGTGCCGTGTGAATCGATGACTCCCTTACCCTTAGCACACTCCACACACCCACCAGTGGTGAAATCGCGAGGAAGCGGACAAATTAGTTAGCCAGGTCTTAGATGTTACAGACTTGTAGTTGCACTGTTTTACATGAGAGGTAATTACCAAATTCGGTCCTTAATTGACTTGAGCAGTACATCCACATACCAACTCTCTCTCGTGCACCCGGCATCAGCCACTCTTTCCAACCGCCCAAGTTGAAATCTGTTTTTCAGGTTTTTCTTTGTTTTCAAAATAATCTTTAATCCAACATACCAGCCAGGCTCCCAGCCTCGATTGCCCAATTTTATTTTCAAAGTGTTGATTGATGTCGGGCAACTTAATGCCCGAATGACAATGTATCTAAGCAAGGCTAATCATGACACTTAGATACAGACTTATATCTATTATATTAACCATTAATTCTAGGGTGACAAGGATAGTGTCCAAATTCGAGGATTGGAAGTTTATACACAATTATTGTTAAGGCATTAACTATGAGCTAGACTAATATGATTGTATAAAACATAGCAATGCAATTTTATAATTTAAAACAATATAATTACAAAAATTAGGTGCGGTATGGTCAAAGTATTGACTCGCCTTGCTTAATATTCTGATACAGCTCAATATGTTGATAATCGTCTTGCTCAACATTCTGATAACCCTGATCCTATTCTGGCTCAAGGTTCTGATAATCATCTCGCTCAACGTGTTGATAATCATCATGTTCAACGCTCAGATAATCTTGATTCTAGCCTCAATCTTGTTGGGATTGTTGACCCATTACAGCTTTAGAGTCTAACTACGCAGAATACGATTAAATCCAAGATCGTCTGAAAATAACCAAATGAAATCCAATAAATCCAAAGACATTCAAACCAAAGAAAATACTTTGAATATAAGCAAACATTTCTAACGATAACTTGGAAGGACGAAGTATTCCCGATGAAACTAATCACACCTAATGGAGTGAATGAAGGAAATACTTCATATGAAGTATAAATGAGGAAGTTGATGAAGGAAATACTACAGACAAAACATATTCAAGGGAGTTGATGAAGGAAATACTACATACAAAATATATCCACTGATGAAGGAAATTCTTCAGACCAAAGTAGATAATTCTAAGAGAGAAAGAGAGAGAATGTTCACAGGAACATTCCTCACTGGTTAACTGGATGGGAGAGATTACCTGGTTAGGTAATACTCTCAGATCTACTTACGGATCAGGAATTGTATTGCTACTGGGAATGGTTGACGACAGATGATACCTAGAGTCTAGGTGATGTTGTTTTCCTTAACAGGCCACCCAGTACTCACAAGCACTCTCTACAGGTATTCTATGTATACATCCACGATGATCATACAGTCAAAATCAATCCTTTTATATGCTCTCCCCTTTCAGCAGACTTTGATGGAGATTGTGTGCACATCTATTATCTGCAGATGAGCTCTAGTTACCTAACTTAACTATTCTATGTAAGCACATGTGAGTTCATATGTTTTTCTACATGTTACTATGCGGAGATTAACCGATGGCTATTATCATTTGTATCGGCTAAGAGCTTACACTGCATTGGGGTTTATAGGCTAATGGTACTCGATCAGTATCCAGTTTACTGCTCTTCAAATCTTTGATTAACTATCCGACTAATTTATTACTTCTATTATTACAATGGTCTTGACCTAAGTATTACGATGACATATTACCATTTCATAAGTTAGTAGCACTAAATTGGGTTAGCCTCTACCGACAATCTAAATAGTGAATTAATGGTTTAGAACCAAATTCACATGTAGGCACTTTTAAACATAAGATTATTTTGCTAATAACTAATTGCTTGGAATAGATTTTGAATTGATTATTAACTAATTCCATTAGAAAAGGCAATGGCTGATTGATCATTCAACCATTGATTATACTATTCTAGTCTAACCGTTCACTAATTGTTATTGTTTCAAAAGTATAATCTGCCAATTGATTATCTACAAACTACTAACATGTTAACGTCTCTAGGCTAACTACTTAACTTAGCACTAACTATTCTAATTAACATGTATATGTACCAATTTACTATACTAATTAACTCTTTGCTATCCTAATCTAATGGCTCATTATCAGCTGCCACTACTAGCTATCTATTGCCCTGCAACCACACTTACACAACTACACCAAGAGGGAACCTGAGAGATAGAGGGAGGGCCCACCTGGCATACATACATACAAGAGAGAACAGCCAAAGAGAGCTAGGTAGAGGGGCCCCTACTGTTATTGAAGTTTTGCATATGACATATATTGTAATATCTAGAGCTATGTGTTTAATTACTCTCTTGATTAGTTAGTTCACCAAACTATTGGTTTGCTCACTGTTGGTTTTTGGTTGCTGTTAGTTAAATCTCCACTGGTTAAGTGAATTAACAAGATTGCCAATTACTTGTATTAACCAAGCCATCAGCCTAAAGACAAAACTGAGTATCTTCAGTTTACTGTTCATACAACCTACAAAAGCCAATTTTCCTGAACTGAACCATTGCTAACTAAACTTCCTCTGAATTTCAAAATTCAATTTTGCTAAATCATTTGAGTGGAGCAATTATCAGTCACAAGACTAGTTGTCACTTCTGAACCTCTACAGGTGGATTTTACATTCGGCTCATACACACAGAGCCACAAAGAGCAGTTTAGAGAAAGGATACAGAGAAGGCCAAGGGGGCTCTCGGGCGACGTTGGTCGCCGGCGATGGAGTTGATGGCGGCGGCCGGGAGTAGCAAAAACAGAACCGGGGCAGGGTGGCGAACCTAAGGACGGTGGTGGCGCTCCTGGGGGTGATCGAGAACGGCGGGGCGAATGCACGCGGCTGCCGGCCATGGAGGAGGGAAGGGGCGCCGGCGCTGGAGTGGGAGGGGGAGGGAAGTAGCGTGCGCACGAGCGGGAGGCAAGTGTGGGGAACTCACCGGGGGGTTTGGGCGGCGGAGACAAGGTCGGAGACGAGCTGGCGCCGTGAGCCACCGGCGGCGCGGAGGACTCGCCGTGGGGGCGTCGCTACGGGAAAGGGGAGGGGGAGAGAACTGTGCGGAGAGGTAGAGGGCGGTGGAGGGATGCTCCAAGAGACAGGAATTGACCGCCGGCTTACCGAGCAAGGAGTGGCGGCGGTGGAGGCGGGGTCGGCCGGACTTGGAGAAGGAGGCGGTGGCGGCGGCTCCGGGTGCGGTTGACGAAATTGGTTGAGGGCTTTGGCTCAAGACGCCGAGGAGCACCGCGTGACGCCTTTGGCTGCTGACGGGGTGCACCGTGGCGGTCGGAACTGCGAGTGGGCGCGGTGGCCGTGATGGGGGTGCGGCGGCTTGAGCTCTGCGCTTTCTTCTTTGGTGAAGATGAGAGGGGTGAGGAGGAGATGGCAGGGAGGGGCTAGGCGCTCAGGCGATGGCTCTTTGTAGGCGACCGGCGGAGATGGCAATGAAGCCGGCGGCATGGGCGGCGCGGGATGATGCAGCCGCGAGGGCGTGGCCGGGCGAGTGCTGCATGCGAGCGGCGTGGCAGCAGGCAGAGCAACGACGCGTGGCGCGTGGCATGCGACATGCGGCATGGGCGAGTGCAGTGGTGGTGGCATGTTGGCGCGGCTGGCTGTCGGGTGAGGGAGTGGAGAGAAAGGAGGAAGAAAAGCGAGCTGGTTCAGTGGTGCGGTCGGTTGCAACGAGTTGGTCCAAGGGCTTCACTAGATGAACAATAAAAAGTCTAGGGAAAATTTTATTTTGGGATTTTTATTCCAAATAATCTTTTCAGAAGAATTAATATCATATTATATTTTGCTAAGAATTCTTATGTTATGGTTGAACATTAAGATTCCAAATTTCAAGTTTTTGATTCTAGGGTTTAAACTTCATATAATGTTTCAAAAGGGCAATAATTTGAGTTGATTTTGCTTTTTGCAATTTATGCATCTAGGGTTTTGTAACGATCGGACCCGGGAGCACCCCATGTCGCGGTCGGACCCGGGATCTCTCGGAGGTCCTCTGTGCACAACCGAGCTAGTCCCAAGATCAGCAGCCAGTTCACACAGTAAATAAATATGGTAACATCCATCAACGAAACTTTATTAATAGACAACAGAGTTTGATACAAAAGGGGGGCGTACAGCCAACGAGAAAAAATTACAGCGAAAGCAAAAGACAGTAAGGAAGACCACACTATTCGCCACAAGCAATTGTCTGGAGGGCGCAGCCTAGTCGTCTTGGTCCCCAGGTTCCTCGTAGACGTCCTCTCCTGCTCAGATTTGAATCAAGCAAGACTGAGCACAACAACCGTGCTCGCAAGTCACATCCGTCAAGTAACAGAATGCAATGCATACAAAGATATCTCAAAGGAAGGCTTATAGAGTTGATTTGCATACAGCCATGTTTCTTTCCAAATACTTGTACTAAGTTTCAAAGCAGTTATACAATAACTAAAATTTATTTTCTAAATCTCAGTTTTATAGTCGGATAACATTCATCAACAAGTGGTGAAGGATACCCTCCTATCACAAGGCTCCCTGCCCGAATTCCCATTTGGATAGACATCCAAAACCATTTCATAAAGCATTTTGAAAACAAAACCAAAATCTAACTTGGAGTGGCTTTGCCAGCATGTCCATGACCGTGGACACGGCTATTCGAATAGTTTTACACTCTGCAGAGGTGTACAGCTTTACCCACACGACACGACTTCTCTAGTTTGTTTGGCATCCGTCGATACCACCGCTCACTTTCGTAGGTAAGCGGTCTAGAGCACGTAACAAGACCTTTACAATGCGCCATTCCACCGTAGTCCCCCCTCGCCAAGGTTTCGCCCCCTTTGGATAGAGACCCGCTGGGTTCCTAGCCCCCTCTTGCGCTAGGTGGAAATGAATAAACGTAGGTCATCAAGACACCCACACAACCGGATGGAACGACCACGATGGAACATTGCAAATTAGTCAGCCAGGTTCTGCCCACACAGAACATGTGGTTGTACGATGAGGCATAGCAAGATGCGGCTCAAAGACCGGTCCTTAACTGACTTGGGCGACTTCCGACAGAACCCTGGGCCACGATCATAGAAATGAATCGATCTCGTGCATGAACATGCACCCTTCCAAACAACAAATTCGTCCAAGTCCAAACCAATTTTCCTTTTGCTTTGCTTTTAAAAAACATTTGCAAACTTTCCATGACAACCCAATATCATGGTTAAAACATTTAGACAACATTGGTCTTTGGCAGTAAAATTCCTAAATCAAGATTTTTGGATCTAAGATTTGACTAAGCATAGAGTTTTGCAACATGTGCTAATTCATACTAATGTACCAACTAGCTCTTTACTATGGTGACAAGGGGTGGTTGAATCAATAATCAAGTTTAGATGTACAAAGGAATTAGGAATAACTATAAAGTTAAAACAGGGATTTGAATTACTTAAATTTAAATAAGCATGCAATAATAATTTAAAAAAAAACTTAAATAATTTGAGATACTGGGATTCAATATGATCAAGGGTGTGACTTGCCTTGCTCGAAAGCTTGAGGATCTACTTCTTCGAAGTACTCGGGCTCTCCGGAGTCGTCGAAATCTACACGTGAGAACGAAGCAAATCAAATAAAGACCAAATAAAATCCAAATGAACTCCAAAACAAACCGAACTAGAACCAACAGCAAGGTACTTGTAACGTCCCGTTTTTCCGGAGTTTTAAAAAGTAAAAATAACCATTTGGTTTTGGTGAGAGTTCAAAGCTTAACTTGAGTTTTCAAAAGAAGCTTTAAATGACTAAACCAAACTTGAACTAAGTCAGCTCGGTTTCCTTTGGGAGTTTGTTGGAGTGTTCCCTTTCTCCCTCTTTTGCTTTGTGTGCCTTTGTGTTTGGCTTCTCCTTCCCGCACCTCTTACGTATGCAGGTGCCTCTTCTCTTTCTTTCTCTCCTTGTCGGCCCAGATCTCCTTTGAGCTAGACCTTTCCTTGCTCGGATCCCCCTTGTTGGTCTAAGTCCTCTCTTTTTGAGTTTAGACCAGCTCAGGTTTGTGTTTCAAACCTCTCGAATCTTTGGACCTTTTCCTTGTACCTTTCTGTGTGGACTTCCTATAGTCCGGACCTCCTCTTTGTTGGTTTGAATCTCTTTGTGTCTAGACCTCCCTCTCGGCCTAAACCTTTCTCTGTCTAGACTTCCTTCTTTATAGACCCCTTTTCCCTGTTTTGGCCTCTCCCGTGGACCTCTCAACGTCCAGTTGTAACCCCTGAGTTCATTTGGGCGTCCTGAAGTCCCTCTGGACTTCCCCGTGCCTATATGGACCTCTTTGTATCCTTGTGGAACTCCTTTGGACCTTCTCTGCGTCCTTTAGGAACTCCCCTTGCCTATTTGGATCTCCCCTGGGTTCAAATAGACCTCCCTTTGGTTCCCTTGGCTCTTACCTTGCTTTTGCGGACCTCCCGATTGTTCCAGGTTCTAGCATGGTCGTACCGCTTTGCTCTTGCGGTTGTACCGTTTCTCTGTTGCTCTCAGACCTCCCCCTTGTTGAGATCTGGCCGTTAGGACCTCCTCTCTGGAGATCTTAACCGCTCAGACCTCCCCCTTGTTGTGATCTGGCCGTTAGGACCACCTCTCTGGAGATCTTAACCGCTCAGACCTCCCCCTTGTTGAGATCTAGCCGTTAGGACCTCCTCTCTGGAGATCTTAACCGCTCAGACCTCCCCCTTGTTGAGATCTGGCCGTTAGGACCTCCTCTTTGGAGATCTTAACCTCGAGACCCCCATGTTTAGATCTGCCGTTAGGACCTCCTCTCGAGATCTTAACCGCTCAGACCTCCCTTGTTGAGATCTGGCGTTAGGACCTCCTCTCTGGAGATCTTAACCGCTCAGACCTCCCTTGTTGAGATCGGCCGTTAGGACCTCCTCTCTGGAGATCTTAACCGCTCAGACCTCCCCTTGTTGAGATCTCGCCGTTAGGACCTCCTCTCTGAGATCTTAACCGCCGACCTCCCTTGTTGAGATCTCGGCCGTTAGGACCTCCTCTCTGGAGATCTTAACCGCTCAGACCTCCCCTTGTTTAGATCTGGCCGTTAGGACCTCCTCTCTAGAGATCTTAACCGCTCAGACCTCCCCCTTGTTAAGATCTGGCCGTCAGGACCTCCTTTTGCCTTTTGATCTTGACCGTCCAGGTCCTCCCCTTTGAGATCTTAGCCATTCAGGTTCTCCTTTTGAGATCTTGAGCGCTAGGACCTCCTTTTGCCTTTTGATCTTGACCGTTGGACCTCCCTTTTGGAGATCTAACCGTCAGGACCTCCTCTCCTGTGTTTAGACCTTTGTGGCCTAAACCTCCTCTTTTATGTTTAGACCTTTGTGGTCTAGACCTCCTATTCGCTTTGGACCTCCTTTAGGTTCGAGACCTCCTGTGTTGTGTTTGGACCTCCCTTAGGTTCGGACCTCTTTTGTGTTTAGATCTTTGTGGTCTAGACCTTCTGTTTGTCCTTGGACCTCCTTGTGGCCTTTAGGACCTTTTTGTCCTCAAAGACCTCCCTGTCTGTCCTCCTCTCAAGACCTCCTCGTAGGACCTCCTCTTTGGACCTTGAACCACGCCTTTGGTAGTCAGGCACCTTTTGGTGGCTCCTTTGGCGGTCTTAAGTGCATTGATGTGGGTTGAGTCACATTAAATCTTGCCACCTACCTTTGTAGTCTTTTCTACTTTTTGTCACATCCTAGCTTTCTTTATCCTTTTTCGTACCTCTGGCGGTGTGCCTTGTCCTCGATGCTTTGAATCAAGGCGTCCTTTCGATGGTGCTCTTATTCTCCTTTCTCTTTAAATAGGGCACCAGGGCCTCCATTTCCTCCCTGTTCGTCATTTCTTCCCCTTCTCTCTCTCTCTCGGTTCTGGAGGAGCTCTCCAAACTCCTCTGGTTCGGACCTCCTTGAGTCTGAACCCTTCACTTCTTGGACCTCCCTCCCGTGGGATTTCCTCCCTCTCGGACCTCCTCCTTTTCCCTTGTTGGACCTCCCCTTCTGTGGATCTTTTCTTTCTGTTCTTGCTAGTTCTTTTCGGTTTCCTTTTGGAGCTGCTTTATTTAGTTGTTTTTTTCTTTGCAACGTGTAGATTCCGTGGGTACTAAGGAGCTTGAAGATCCAGCAGCCCCGGTTGGAGCTCAGCAGCCCGCCATTGAAGGCAAGTCATGGGACCCTTGACCATCTTGATCCCATTTGCAAAAGTATTTTGATTTGTTAAACTTGCATTGCTATTTGTATAAAATGGTTTGGGCTCTAGTTAAGTACCCTCTTGGTTTTATGCCTCCTTGTCTATTTGGTAATCCACATGTTGACATGTTACCTTTGTGACCTAGGGATGATCTTGTTAGTTGGCTCCTTATTGCTATTGCTTGACATGGGTATCGTTCTTGCTTAGCCTTGCTCTTGTAGACGCCGGGTCTCCCCATGAATCATCATTATTGCTTAATCTTGACTAATGAATTATGGAACTTTGGTTGGTGCCACCGATAAGCAACTAGGGTTGAAGCCTTAGTTGTATTGTTAAGTGGTGCGAGACCACTTTAAAATATGTTGTGCCAGGTGGGTGGTCTTTGGCCGAGTTGAACCTAAAACTGTTTTTTTCGGGCGAGTTGGCGAGAGGCAGTAGTGGGTGCTCAAGGGTTGTAGCCATGGAGTCACTGGGTGATCAAGGGTTGTAGCCATGGAGTCACTGGGTGCCCCAAGTTGTTCTTTGGGTCACATTTGGGTTGTGGAATGCCTCACCCGAGCGACCATTTAAGGATCGAACCTTGGGAGCCATTGACTGGGCCAAACCGTGCAACCACATGTCCATTATGGGGTGGACCGGGAGCAATAACTAGAGAAGTCTGATTTGGTCTGTGGTAGATGAGTCGTTGAAGCTGGCGTAAGAGGGGGCACTAGTGCTATCGCTGGCCGAGTTGGCGAAACCTTAATGTGTAGAACTAAGTTGGGGTGATCTTTGTAAAAGCCGGTGGTAGTCTCCACTTGATTCGCATGTCTAAGGTAGCGTGTGAAATATCAGCGACTACCTCTTGTGGGTAAAGTTGTGCACCTCTGCAGAGTGTAAATCTATTCGAATAGCCGCGTCCTCGGTTATGGACATGCCCGGAGATTTCGAATGAGGGGTAGATTTCCTTTTGTGAAAGTGTGTTCCTCCTGGGCGCTTTGGTGAGAGGTCATGGCTTGTGCCTCGAAGAGACCTTGGCCGGCTCGGAGGGGTCATGGTCAGCTCACAAAGTGGTCCAGGCTGGTCTTATGGTGCTCTGGAGTGGGTGCTCGAGAGGTCTTGGGTTGGTACCTTGGGTGTGAGTGGGTGCTCACTTGTCCCCTTTGAAAATCAAATGTACTTATGTATTATGTTTTCTAACCTTGAGCTTTGCAATCTATTATGTTATTCTTGTCAACTTAGCTTTACGCAAGCTAACCATCTGACTCTCATTGTCAAGCCGCATAATACTACTTGCATACTTTACCCATGGCTTCTTGAGTACATTCAAAGTACTCATTGGCTTGTGCCTATTTGTTTTGATCGTGAGGTTGGAGTTCAAGGTGGTCCAGTGCTCTCAGGAGGGGAGCACCCTTGAAGACCTTGCGCAGTAGGTGGCGTCCTCCACTTGGTAGCCTGTGGGCTGACCGAATGGACCTTGAGTTTATGTCTTTGCCTCCACTGTGTTGTTGTTCTCTTTTGCTGTTAGCCTTTAGTGGCACCCCTGCACAAACCTTGGCCATAAGGCCACTTGTTAATATATGGGTTATTTTGGCCTTTTTTTCTCTTTAGGCTTGTTGTATGGATTTGATTACACTTGTGTTAGTTCTGTGCGAGCTAGCCAATCTGCTCCTGGGACTAGCTCGATGCGCAGGGGTAGGACCCCTAGGAGGTCCTACGGGACTTGGCCTGGAAGATCCTGTCGGACCTCTCTGTGATATACGCTGAGGTGCTACCGGCGGGTTGTTGGCCAAGACCTCCAGGAGGTCTTGAAGACCTCCTGGGAGGTCCGGGCAGACCTCCCTCGGGGAGCACCGAGCGGTACTACCGCTCCTCCATGCGGTAGTACCGCAGCCAAAAAAAATATGGTCCTCCCGGATCTTTGCTGTATATCATAGGGTGGGACGTCACAGTACTGAATTAGATGAATTAGGAACGGGCTCTCGGGAGAAGGCTCGACTAGACGGGAGGCGGTCCAACGACCTGGTCGGAAGAGGCCCGACGGGTGAGGAGGAGGTCCTGAAGAGGTCAAGGGAGGTCCTGAGGAGGAGGACTACTCAACGCGATCGTACGAAGAATACAAAAGGGATACGACTACTCAACGTGGTCGTACGAAGAATACAAAAGGGATACGACTATGCAGCGTAGTCAGAAGAAGGGTACAGGAAGGATATGACTACGCAACGTAGTCGTAGGAACAAGAGAAGAGAACAGGGCACAGAGAAACTCACCAAGGCTGAGAGAGATTGAAGGAGGAGGGAGAGCCAGTGGACGGCGGGCGGCGATCGAGGATGGCGCGATGCTCCGGTGAATTCCTTAGCGACGGGGAGGCGACAGCGCAGGCTTCAGCGGACTCCTTGGTGAAACTTGAAGCACGGAGGAACTGGGCGAGAGCAAGAGAGTTGGGTGCGGAAAAGGTGATGAAAGAGGGCAGCTTAGACTTTTATAGCCAAGGGAGATGGGGAGAGTCACTGAGAGACTCGGAGGCGCACACGATCAAGGATTGGTGTGCGATAGGACAGAGCATGGCCAGCAGGTGAAGGAGGAGATGGGGCAGGTAGGGGAGGAGACAAGAGGGGAACTGCAGTCTTAAAAGCGACAAAGATTTAATGCGACACAACGACATTTAATCTTGCGGAGACCATTCGTCGTGATGGCCTTAACAGGAGGAAGAAGAAGGTGGCGGTGGACGATGGGGCTAGTCAAAACTCGAGAGGGTGGTTCAACCAATGGGGAGGTCGCGACCAAAGGGGTGGTCGTGACCAAGGGGGGGTCGTGACCCAAGGGGTGGTCGTGACCCAAGGGGGGTTGTGACCCAAGGAGAGGTCGTGACCAAACTCCAGGAGCACCCGGGAGGTCTTGGACTGAGAGGGAGGTCCAAATGAGAGGAAGGTCTGGACTGAAGGAGAGGTCGAAACGAAAGGGAGGTTTGAAGAAGAGAGAGCTGGGCCGAGGGGAACGCGGAACGAATAGAGAAAGGGAATATAAACACCAGAGAACTCCAACAAACTCAAAAACCCAACTTTTGGATTAGTTGAAGTTTGATTTAGTCATTTAAATCACTTTTAACTCCAAAATCTCAAATTAAGCTTTAGATCTTCAACAAAACCAAATGGTTCTTTTTATTTTGAAAATTTTCAAAAAGACATGAAAAACGGGATGTTACAAACCTACCCCCCTTAATGGAATCTCGACCCTAAGATTCAGACCTGGTTAGCAAAAAGGTGGGGATACTCTACTTTCAGATCTTCTTCTTGTTCCCAAGTGGCTTCTTCCTCTGAGTGGTTACTCCACTGAACTTTGCACGAACGAATGATCCTGCTTCTGGTTACACGCTCCGCGACATCCAGAATCTTGATTGGTTGCTCCACATAGGTGAGGTCTTCTTGAAAATCGATGCTCTCTAGCGGTGTTTGCTCTGTTGGAACTCGAAGACACTTCTTCAACTGCGATACGTGGAAGATGTCATGAACTGCAGACAAAGACGCCGGTAGCTCTAGCTGATAGGCAACTTCGCCTTTTCTTTCCATAATCTTGTATGGTCCAACAAATCTTGGTGCAAGTTTTCCTCTGATCTATATTCTTCTTACTCCTCTGAGTGGAGTTACTCTGAGATAGACAAAATCGCCTATCTAAAATGACAAATCTCTACGACGATTGTCAGCATAGCTCTTCTGTCGTGATTGAGCCACTCTCAATCGCTCTCTTATCAGTATTACTTTACTTTCAGCATCCTTGATCAATTCAGGTCCAAAGAACTGATGCTCTCCCACTTGATCTCAAAGGAGAGGGGTTCTACACGGCGTGCCGTACAATGCTTCAAAGGGAGACATTTGCAAGCTGGCTTGATAGCTGTTGTTGTAAGAGAATTCTGCATAAGGAAGGTTCTGATCCAAACTCTTCCCAAAGTTATAGCACAAGCTCAAAGCATGTCTTCCAAAATCTGATTCACTCGCTCTATTTGTCCATCTGTCTGGGGATGGTATGTTGTACTGAAGTTGAGTCTGGTTCCCAAGGCTTCATGCAAGCTCTTCCAAAATCTAGACGTGAACTGTGAACCTCTGTCGGACACTATCCTTTTGGGTACTCCGTGTAGATAAACAATCCTGGCCATGTATAACACTGCCAATCTACTACTTCTGTAGGTGGTCTTGACTGGTATAAAGTGTGTCACTTTAGTTAAATGGTCAATTACCGAATCATATCCCGATTGGGTCCTAGGTAATCCAGTGATAAAGTCCATGCCTACCTGTTCCCACTTCCATTCGGGAATTGGTAAAGACTGCAACAATCCTACTGGTCTTTGATGTTCTACTTTGACTCTTTGGCATACATCACAGTGTGCGACGAACTCGGTAATCTCTCGCTTCATACTGACCCACTAATACTTTTCCTTTAGATCCTGGTACATCTTGGTACTGCTTGGATGAATGGAGTAAGGCGATTCATGGGCTTCTTTCAGAATCAACTGCTTTATCTCCTGGTGATTCACACAGATGTGGCTATCGAACCAAATTGTACCTTGCTCATCTTCAGAAAATCCTAGGGCTTTGCCTCTTCTCATGTTCTTCTTGATTTCTTTGATGTCTTCATCTTCTTTCTACTTCTCTCTTATTTGACTTTGGACGGTCGGTTGAACCTCCAAGGTGTCGACATAGCCTTTGTTAATGATCTCCAAGTTCAGATGCCTCAACTCTTCATGCAGCCTTGGCTGACTCTTCAGAACCAACGCAGTATCGCAATACCTTTTTCGACTCAGGGCATCTGCCACTACGTTTGTCTTGCCTGGATGGTAATCGATTCCAAGGTCATAATCCTTTATCAGTTCTAGCTATCTCCTCTGCCTGAGGTTGAGTTCTGACTGGGTGAATGTGTAATTCAAACTTTTGTGATCCGTCAAAATCTCACAGCGATTACCAATGAGGTAATGCCGCCAAATCTTCAAGGCATGCACAATTGCAGCTAGTTCCAAGTCATGCATCAGGTAATTTCCTTCATGAGGCTTCAACTGTCGAGACGCATAAGCCACGACTTTACCTTCTTGCATTAATACACAACCAAGGCCTTGACGACAGGCGTCACAGAAAACTTCAAAGTCCTTGAGGATGTCTGGTAAGACTAGCATAGGAACAGAAACTAGTCTCTTCTTCGATTCTTGGAAACTTTGCTCACAGTCTTCAGTCCATTCAAGCTTCTTCTCTTTCTTCAAAAGCTGAGTCATAGGTCTGGCGGTCTTGGAGAAACCTTCTATGAATCTTCGGTAGTAACCAACTAATCCAAGGAAACTCCTGACTTCGGTGACAGACTTGGGTTGCCTCCAATCCAAGACGGCTTCAACCTTTGCGGGATCTACTACAACTCCTCCTGCTGACATGATATGACCAAGAAAAGCTACTTGGCTTAGCAAAAATTCACTTTTACTGAATTTGGCACAGTGCTGTTGCTCTCTGAGTCTTTCCAAAACTGCCCTGAGATGCTTCTCATGCTCTTCTCCATCCTTCGAGTAGATGAGAATGTCGTCAATGAATACGACCACAAACTTATCCAAAAACTCCATGAATACTTTATTCATCATATTCATGAAATAAGCTGGTGCGTTCGTTAACCCGAATGACATCACTGTAAACTCGTACAGTCCATATCTTGTGGTGAAAGCAGTTTTTGGGATGTCTTCTGATCTGATCTTCAACTGATGGTAACCAAATCTTAAGTTAATCTTGGAGAAAACACTTGCTCCTTTCAACTGGTCGAAGAGGTCGTCGATCCTGGGCAAAGGATACTTGTTCTTGATTGTGACTTCATTGAGTGATATGTAATCCGCACACATCTTCAAACTGTTATCTTTCTTTCTGACAAATAGTATTGGAGCTCCGCAAGGTGATGAGCTTGGTTGAATAAAACCCTTGCCTTGCAATTCTTCAATCTGTTTCTTCAATTCCATTAACTCATTTGCTGGCATTCTGTAGGGTCTCTTTGAAATTGGAGCTGTCCCTGGGACTAGGTCTATTAGGAATATGATGTCCTTATCTGGTGGCATACCGGGTAATTCCTCAGAGAATACATCCGGGTATTCGTTGACCACTAGGAGGTCTTCTAGCTTTACTTCCTAAGACTGGTCAGGATAGGACTCACTTGCGTAGAGGTCTCGGGTGTGAATTCTACTTGTATTCCTTGTTCATTGGTGAGGATGATAGACCTACTGGCACAATCTATCTGGCCTTGATTCTTAGCTAGCCAATCCATTCCGAGAATCATATCCAATCCTTGGGAGTGCAAGACTATTAAGTCTGCCAAGAAAGGTACTCCCGAGATTTCTAAGGTAAGGTTTAGACATAGAGAACTAGTCCTCATCTCTGAGCCCGGAGAATGGATTAACATAGGGTTAACTAAGGGAGAGATAGATAACCCATATTTTCCCACAAACTTACTTGAAATGAAAGAATGCGAAGCTCCAAAATCAAATAAAATTGATGCTGGTACTGAATTGACAAGGAACGTACCAAGGACCACGTCTGGTGCGATCGAGCTTCTTCCGTGGCGTGATTCACACGCCCTTTAAGATATCTGACCGATGGCTTCACAGCTTGAGGTCTTGCCAGTCTTTGGAACTACCTGATTTGGTCGGGTTGAGGTGGCTGCTTGCTGCTTCTTCGGGCACTTATTGGCGTAGTGACCCACTTCATTGCAGTAGAAACAGGTGACTCCTGCAGTAGAGGCAGCGGGTACCTTCTTCAGAAATTGGCCTCCAAGAGAAGTGTTGCAGAATCCTGAGTTGACTGGGCGCTGAGCTGGTGCCAGTGCCTTGGACGGAGAGGACTAGAATGTCCTACGCTGGGGTGTCTGCGGCTAAGCGGTGCGGCGCTTGGGAAAACCCCCAAAGTTGAATTTTTGGGATGCTTTCTTCCTCTTGCGGTTCTCTATTTCTATGTGCTTGCTCTCCTGATGGATAGCCTTGTTTACCAGCTACTGGAAATCTGAGTAGTCTTGGGCAATGAGGAGGACTATGAGGTCATCATTGAGTCCTTCCAAGAAACTATCTTGCTTGGCTTCATCTGTTGCCACATCTTCTGGTGCATAGCGGGCTAACTGGTTGAAATTGTGCAAATACTCATTGACTGAGCGGCTGCCTTGGCGTAAGGTGCGGAACTCTTTCTTCTTCAGGGACATCATGCCCAGAGGAATATGTGCACAGCGGAAAGCCTGCACGAATTCATCCCAAGTGATGTCTGAGCATCAGCGTGGGACTGGGTGAAATTATCCTACCACTCTGACGCTAGTCCATTTAGCTGGTGAGATGCAAACAGAACCCTCTCACGATCAGTGCACTGGATCATATCCAGTTTTCTGCCGACTGTCCTGAGCCAATCATCAGCCTCCATTGGCTCAGCGCTACTGGAGAAAGTTGGTAGACGCAACCTCATGAACTCTGCTATGTTGGCCCTTGGGGGAGGTGGAGCGAAAGCTTGAGGTTGAGCTGTTGCTGCTGCTTGGAGGTTCTGGGTGTTGTTGATTGATTGTGCGAGCAGATTGATCAGCTGAGCTTGGTTGGCCATCATCTGGTTCCAGTCGGGTCCTTCAGCTGGAGGGGGTGGTGGCGGTAGAATTGGGTTCTCTTGCACATTCTCTCTGTTCTGATTGCTGGTGCTACCACTGCCGTTGCGAGTAGTCACCATCTGCTGGATCTTCATAGACTTAGGAAAGAAGAGGAGAAACTAAGGGGGACAGGGCGAAACAACCCACCCAAGCAAAACAATCAACACAGAAAGCTTTTCCAATACTTTAATAGCTATACAATGTTTTACTTGACGCTCGCGGTCTTCGGTGGTTCTTGCGCGACGACGCTCCTTTGACAGCTTCAAGTCTTGAGGTCTTGAACACTAGGTTAGCTAATCGTGAGACCACCTATAGAAATTTCAAGGGAAAGAGGATCTATTTGACATTGTAAAATGGTGAGGAGAGAGTAAGGTAAGGAAGAATACCAATGAGGAGGTAAGGATAGATAGACGATCAAGATGAGGAGAGAACAAATTATTTTTCTTGTTGTATAACATAAGTTTTGAAATTTTCAACTAACGGCCATTCTACTAGGTTACGACCTGCAATCGAGATGGCTCTGATACCACTTTGCAACGACCGGACCCGGGAGCACCCCATGTCGCGACCGGACCCAGGATCTCCCAGAGGTCCTCTATGCACAACAGAGCTAGTCCCAAGATCAGCGGCTAGCTCATACAGTAAACAAATATGGTAACATCCATTAACGCAACATTATTAATAGACAACAGAGTTGATTACAAAAGGGGGGCATATAGCCAACGAGAAAAAATTACAGCGGAAGCAAAAGACAGCAAGGAAGACCACACGATTCGCCACAGGCAATCGTCTGGAGGGCGCAGCCTAGTCGTCTTGGTCCTCAGGCTCCTCGTAGACATCCTCTCCTGCTCAAAGTTGAATCAAGCAAGAGTGAGCACAACAACTGTGCTCGCAAGTCACACCCGTCAAGTAACAGAATGCAATGCATACAAGGATATCTCAAAGGAAGGCTTATAGAGTTGATTTGCATAAAGCCATATTTCTTTCCAAATACTTGTACTAAGTTCCAAAACAGTTATACAATTACTAAAATTTATTTTCTAAATCTCAGTTTTATAGTCGAATAACATTCATCAACAAGTGGTGAAGGATACCCTCCTATCACAAGGCTCCTTGCCCGAATTCCCATTTGGATAGACATCCAAAACCATTTTATAAAGCATTTTGAAAACAAAACCAAAATCTAACTTGGAGTGACTTTGCTAGCATGTCTATGACCGTGGACACAGCTATTCGAATAGTTTTACACTCTGCAGAGGTGTACAGCTTTACCCACATGATACAACTTCTCTAGTTTGTTTGGTATCCATCGATACCACCGCTCACTTCCGTAGGTAAGCAGTCTAGAGCACGTGATAGGGCCTTTACAATACGCTATTCCACCGCAGTCCCCCTCGCTAAGGTTTCGCCCCCCTTGGATAGAGACCCGCCCGGTTCCTAGCCCCCTCTTGCGCCAGGTGGGAATGAATAAAAGTAGGTCGTTAAGACACCCACACAACCGAATGGAATGACCACGGTGGAACATTGCAAATTAGTCAGCCAAGTTCTGCCCACACAGAACATGTGGTTTTATGGTGAGGAATAGCAATATGCGGCTCGAAGACCGGTCCTTAACTAACTTGGGCGACTTCCGACAGAACCCTGGGCCTCGATCATAGAAATAAATCGATCCCGTGTATGAACATACACCCTTCCAAACAACCAATTCGCCCAAGTTCAAACCAATTTTCTTTTCGCTTTGCTTTTCAAAAACATTTGCAAACTTTTCACGACAACCCAATGTCATGGTTAAAACATTTAGACAACATTGGTCTTTGGCAGTAAAATTCCCAAATCAAGATTTTTGGATCTAAGCTTTGATTAAGCATAGAGTTTTGCAACATGTGCTAGTTCATACTAATGTACCAACTAGCTCTTTACTATGGTGATAAGGGGTGGTTGAATCAATAATCAAGTTTTGATGTACAAAGGAATTAGGAATAACTATAAAGTTAAAACAGGGATTTGAATTACTTAAATTTAAATAAGCATGCAATAATAATTTGAAATAAAACTTAAATAATTTGAGATACTGGGATTCAAGATGATCAAGGGTGTAACTTGCCTTGCTCGAAAGCTTGAGGATCTACTTCTTCGAAGTACTCGGGCTCTCAGGAGTCGTCGAAATCTAGACGTGAAAACAAAGCAAATCAAATAAAGACCAAATGAACTCCAAATGAACTCCAAAATAAACAGAACTAGAACCAACAGCAAGGTACTGAATTAGATGAATTAGGAACGGGCCCTCGGGAGGACGCTCAACTAGACAGGAGGAGGTCCAACGACTTGGTTGGAAGAGGTCCGACGGGTCGGAAGGAGGCCCTAAGGAGGTCCTGAGAAGGTCAAGGGAGATCCTGAGGAGGTAAAGGGAGGTTCTGAGGAGGTCCTAAGGAGGAGGTCCTGAGGAGGTCAAGAGAGGTCCTGAGGAGATCAAGGGAGGTCCTAAGGAGGTAAAGGGAGGTCCTAAGGAGGTCAAGAGAGGTCCTGAGAATGTCCTAAGGAGGACGACTACTCAACGCGGTCGTACGAAGAATACAAAAGGGATACGACTACTCAACGTGGTCGTATGAAGAATACAAAAGGGATACGACTATGCAGCGTAGTCGTAAGAAGGGTACAGGAAGGATACGACTACGCAACGTAGTCGTAGGAACAAGAGAAGAGAATAGGGCACGGGGAAACTCACCAATGCTGAGAGAGACTGAAGGAGGAGGGAGAGCCGTGGACGGCGGGCGGTGATCGAGGACGGCGCGACGCTCCAGCGAACTCCTTGGCGATGGGGAGGCGACGATGCAGGCTTCAGCGGACTCCTTGGCGAAACTTGAAGCACAGAGGAACTGGGCGAAAGCAAGAGAGTTGGGTGCGGAAAAGGTGATGAAAGAGGGCAGCTCAGGCTTTTATCGCCAGGGGAGACGGGGAGAGTCATTGAGAGACTCGGAGGCGTACACGATCAAGGGTAGGTGTGCAACAGGACATAGCACGGTCGGTAGGTGAAGGAGGAGATGGGGGCAGGTAGGGAAGGAGACAAGAGGGAGAACGGGTATTGCAAAAGCAACAGCATTTAACGCGACACAACAACATTTAATGCGCGGGGACCATTGCATCAGCAGTGATGCAACGGGAGGAAGAAGAAGGTGAGCAGGGCTGACAAGTGGGACAAGTCAAAACTCAGGAGGGTGGTCCAACCAATAAGGAGGTCGTGACCAAAGGGGTGCTCGTGACCAAGGGGGGGTCGTGACCAAAGGAGAGGCCATGACCCAAGGGGGAGGTCGTGACCCAAGGGGTGGTCATGACCCAAGGGGAGGTCGTGACCAAACTCCAGGACCACCCGGGAGGTCTTGGACTGAGAGGGAGGTCCAGACGAGAGGGAGGTCTGGACTGAAGGAGAGGTCCAAACGAATGGGAGGATTGAAGAAGAGAGAGTTGGGCCGAGGGGAACACAGAATGAACAGAGAAAGGGAATTTCAACACCAAAGAACTCCAACAAACTCAAAAACCCAACTTTTGGATTAGTTCAAGTTTGATTTAGTCATTTAAATCACTTTTGATTCCAAAATCTCAAGTTAAGCTTTAGATCTTCAACAAAACCAAATGGTTCTTTTTATTTTGAAAATTTTCAAAAAGACCTGAAAAACGGGTTGTTACAGGTTTCCATATTTACCAATTGTGCCGGCAAAAGAGACGTAGCTCAAATATTCCCAAAAATGCAAGCCAGCATAACAACAATAGACAATCATACAAAAAAAAGTTTTAAAAATCTCGTATTTTTGTATTTAGGCATTTTTGGGATGTTAAAGTGGTCAACCTCTTTGTGCATTAGCCTACATGCTGGTTGTGTGGATTGGATCATCATGAGAGTTGTGGTGTGATTGCCATTGAGGAGGTTTTGTTCTTGACACAAGGTTGCCCCTAATTTCATATTGCACTGCTATTCTTTAGTTATGATTGTGCTACGTGTATCCAAGATTCTAAGTCGTGAAGATTGGGAACCCCGTATCATCTTGGTATCTGAGCTCCGTTGACCCCTTAGAACATCACCCACTAGCTTTCTTTAGTAAAGCACTTCGTGCAACTAATTAGAAATTGTCTATTTGTGAGAAGGGGTTTCTTGCTATTATAGTGGTTGTAGAGAAGTGGCGTAAATATTTGCAAATAGGCCTATTTATCGTTAGAACATATCACAAGAGCCTATGCAACCTAGAGGATCAAGTGTTGGTTTCTGACCTCCAAAAGAAGGCTATGGTAAAGTTGATTGGACTTCAGTACAAGTTCCAATATAAGAAGGGAGTGAAAAATAAGGTTGCTGATGCACTTTCAAGAGTGGGTCATCTGTTTAGTATTCAGGCAATATCCCTAGCTCAACCAGTATGGCTGCAGGAAGTTTTGAACTCTTATGAAATAGATGTGCATGCTCAACAGCTGCTGACACAGCTGGCAGTTACTGGGAGCAATGACCAAGGATATACTTTAAATGATGGTCTTATAAGATATCATGGCAAGGTGTGGATTGGAGCTAATACAGGTTTGCAAACTAAACTCATTCAAGCTTTTCATTCCATACCAATTGGGGGGCATTCTGGGATGAAAGCAACTTTTCAACGTGTTAAGAAATTATTATATTGGAAAGGTACGAAACATGACATTGATGTAACACCCCAGCAAACCTGAGCCTGGAATGCTACTAAAAAATGTAAAACAATGCTAGGCTAAGTTTTTCTCTTTATTTCGGTAGAGTCTCCTCTGTATTTTGACCATTAAAGGAATTATCAAACAACTAACATATATTTGAGTAAGATAATAATGTATCAAACTTTAAAATATAAACTTAAAATTTACCAAAGAGTCACCACCAGACTCTATTACAATAAAACAAATACATCTCGAAGGGTGAAAACGATCATAAAGATCAATATCGTTCTCTAGCAGGTTCTTCCAATTAAACTTAAGATTCAAAATTAGCGATCATGGTGTTTAACATGGTAGTGTGCATCAAGCTTTATTTCTAGCCCTTCCTATGCATAACGTATTCGTAAGAGGTACCTAAAAATAAAATAAACAAAGCAACAAGCGTGGGTCCATGACTCAACAAAGTACAATTAAGACAATAACCCAAATCTCAAAGACAGATTTTGCTTCTAACACAATCAATCATTCACAATAATATCACAACTATTCAACTCTCAATGCCATGCAATGCAAATGCCTCAAATGCATATAACTTTTCTCTTTGCATTCACCGGTAATGCGACGTATGCATCCGTCGATGCATACCCATGCCTATGCCTTCTAGCACAGGGACCTCAAGCCCACACTCCACGAGTGTAGAGACCTCATGCCCGTCTAAAACATGACGGAGACCTCAAATTTATCGATACTTGGCTACCAAGTAGACCAAGACTCAAGGATATTGTAATGATGCACATGAGCCAATACGCTTGATCAACATATGCATGTAACAACAATTGTAAAACAAAGAACAAGAATTTACCACCGCAAACATTCAATGAGTAATAATCAGCATGGGCGTATAATAACCACTATACGACTATAAATAAGAAACCACATGGGCCAAGCATGAACAATTTTCTGCCCACTAATGTACTTGCCTCAACCGTGTGGAGTAGCATGACGAGAAGAGGATGCTATTCCCGGATTCACACCCCTTCCTGAACAATTAATATCCACACTTAAGGAGACATCTCAGAGCATGCAGTAATAAATAAAAACATTACATAACTATCTACGCATCCTAGGGCAACCCAAAACATCGTTTCCTATGAACATCGTTCTGTCCCAACACAAGGCAGTCAACTTCTAAAAATCATATCTTTTCTTATGTTTACCCAAAAATGGTGATCTCAGATTTTATGGAAAGCTTACTGAATTACCCACCTTAATCTAGTTGGTCAGATTCCCTAATTTTGTCATTTACTATATTTACTAAACAGCTTAATAAGATGGCTAGAATCTGGCAGATAATCTGGACAGCAGAACCAAGACATTCATAACTTTCAGTACATTTATCCAAAAATTACTTTCTTCAGCTCTTTGGAAACCTTATGAAATAATCTACAATATTCATGTTGGTGAGATCCTCTAATTATGTCGTTAACTGATTCTTATCATTCGATTAATACAACCCGCTAGAATCCCGACAGAGCCTCCGCACAACAGAACTAAAATATTCATAACTCATGCTCCGTTCATCCAAAAGACCTGATCCAATATTCTATGGAAATCTAAAGACGTTACCCACAAATCTCTAGGAGATGGACAGACCCAATTTTGCAATTAAAGAACCTAAAACTACAGTGCGACCAGATAAACAGAAAACCAATCTGTTACCCGAAACTACAGTTCTGTTCCCTTCGGTTATTTACTCAGATCTCACAAAACATAGACACTTATTGCATGAAAATTGGTAGGAATGTATTTACACGAGTTCTCTACAATCTATAAAAATTTCAGCCCAATCCGTAATAGTTTCACCACTCAAACAGATGATCTACCAAAACTGCTTTGAGTTAAAACGGAAGTAGTCCAAACTGGCAAAACCCCGCTCAAAATAGGTGCTCCTCTCAACTTATTATTTCCAGGCACTAGAACGAAACCCCTTCTTACCTCAAGCTTTTAATAATATGGTCGTGATCTGTCATTACGTGCGACTATGTCCACTATAGAAAGAAGAAAAAAAAGAAAGGATCAAATTTTCTAGTCCTCAATCCAACCGTACAAATGAAGAGAAACAAGTCAAGAACACACTAACCAAGTTTGAGCCCGATCAGATGTCGTTTGATGCTCCGATCGATGAATTGATGAAGACTGCATAGGAGGGGAGCTAAAGGGGCAGCGACTGGAAAGGGGGAGGAAGAGGGTGGCGGCTGGACAAATGGGGGGGAGGGAGTGGCGCATGGGGGAGATGGGTTAGGGTTTGGCTGCCCTCCCCCCTGGCTGGTTTCCCTTGGGCCAAGGCTGTAGGCCGGTAGCCCAAGGCCTGAGTTCCCAAAAACGCAAAAACGCCCTTTAAAACCTTCATATTCTTTCTCTAATTCAATTGCTCTCTTCCGCTCTCTCTCTCTCTCTCTCTCAAAGCAAGTCGGGGTATTACAATTGAGAACTTTGGTAGGTAGTGTACAATGTGTCAACAAGCAAAACATGGGCATTGCCCTTTACCAGGACTACTTAACCCTTTACCAATTCCACAAGGTGCTTGACAGGATGTTACTATGAACTTTATTGAGGGTTTGCCAAAATCTAATGGATATAATGTCATTTTGGTGGTGGTTGACAGATTCACCAAGTACTCTCATTTTCTACCTATGAAACATCCCTTCACTATAGCACAGGTTACCAAGGTTTTTTTTTTAATAAGATTGTCAAGCTACATAGCATTCCTCGCTCAATTGTTTTAGACAAAGATAAAAAATTTACTAGCAACTTTTGGAAAGACTAATTTCATCAAATGGGTACTACTTTGCAAATGAGTACAGGATATCATCCTCAAACTGATGGACAGAGTGAAAGGGTTAATCAGTGCTTATAGATGTTTATGAGATGTTCTATACATGAAAATACTGGTCATTAGTTCAATTGGTTGTCCTTAGCTGAATTCTGGTATACACAAACCATCATACAACTATTGGATGTTCTCCTTTTAAGGCTTTATATGGAGTGGATCCTCATTATGGCAAGCATCTGATGTGATTACTACTAACAATGTGGAAGTGGCTGATGGGTTGTCAGAACGACAATAGTATTCTACATTCCTAAGCAGCATTTAGCCAAAGCGCAATTACGCATGAAACAATATGCAGACAAGAACAGAAGCCCCAGGGAATTCATGGTGGGAGAACAAGTGTACATCAAGCTCCAACTGTATGTCCAGTCATCCGTGGTGAATAGGCATTTTCCTAAGTTGTCATACAAATAATGTGAGAAGCTGGGGTATTTAACTTGTAACACTTAACCATCCGATTGGTCCTAGCATTACAAATCAAGTATCCCGCTCTTGATGTATTGTATACCTCCCAGAAGCGATACACATAAATCATCCCAAAATTTAAAAGCATCAATTCCATACACAAGTTATTACAATACCGAGTCTTCATAATTTACAACACAAAAGACATTCAAAGTTCATATTACACAAATAGGGCCGACCGGCCAAATAACAAGATAAATAACTAAAGTTGTAGCGGAAACAAAATCCATAAGATGGCGATTAATAGAAGTCAACCGGCTGCCCTTACCCATAAGGCAACCGACCGGAAACCCACCGAGCTAGTCGTCCTGCACGAAGTCGGTATCACAATAGTTGATCCCTTGGGGATCAACCTCCTCTGAAATTGCAGCAACTGGGTTGAGTACAATTGTACTCACAAGTCTTACAAGCAAAAGAATATTTAGATGCATTCAAGTATCAAAGGAAGGCTAGTACACTAAGCATTTTTTAGCATAAAGCAGTTTTCTTTGCAATAGAGTAATAAATTGTAAAGCAATTTGTCAAATCTGTTTTTAAATGTTTAAATAATAGCGAGACAACATTTATAAACATAATTAATATCCTAGAGGTGACTTCCCAACAACCACCACAACATAGCATGAATTTCCCATTTGTACCACCCGATGTCAAGTTTTATTGAAAAGGTTATAGTCTAACTCTTGTAAAAACCTAACCAAGCGTGTCCATAACTAAGGACTTGGCTATTCGAATAGTTTGAAACCCTGCAGGGGTGTACAACTTGACCCACATGTCAGACCGCCTTTTCGCCAAGCTATAGAGCACACTTCCTTAGGTATGCTGGCAAGGTTAAGTCCTACAAGACGTTTCCCAATTGAATGAATTAATTAATAGGCACATGTATGGGGGTTAATCCTCCGTGAACCACCCTATTCAGGCTCCCACGGGGAACCCATACGCTGTGTCGGAGACATAGGCCCAACCTTAGCAACTGTCGATGCTCTTCGGGCGAGGGAACCTACCCAGAACCCACCCGCACATGCCCAACAACAATAGAACAACAGAACATTTTTCTCCTACACCTACCACCGACGACTCATTAATTAACACCTCCCAAAGTACCCAGTCAAGAGGGGTTCCCGATACCCTCATGTGGATGCACGCAATAATTCTTGGAGAGTGTGACACAAGATGTTCGGTCCTTGATGACCTAGGCACCAACCACACACCCGACAACACACCATCAACCATGTTCCTAAGTCTAAAACTTTTTATTTTCAGTTTTTAGTTTTCCAAAGTCAATAACTACACGTGGTCGGAAAGAGGTTCAACTACATGTGGTCGGAAGGAGATTCGACTACATGCGGTCGTAGGTGGTCGTAGATGGTTGCAAGTGGTCGAAGGTGGTTGTAGATGGTCATAAGAAGCTTGGCGCCATTAAACGGTGACGGCGGCGATGACGACTTGGAGCGGAGGTGGAGCTACGGTGACAACGGTAATGGAGATATGGTCACACAATGTGCCATCTAACGCGCGCACTAGCACTGGAGGTGACTAGGGCCATACCGGAGTGGAGAGTGGTCAAGGAGCTCGTCGGAGATGGTCCGACGATGAAGAACCGAGGCGATGGCAGAGCTTCAGTGAGGAGAGGTTGGCTCGGGCTACAAGGAGGGAAACAAATGGTACGGGAAGCTCAGGCATGGCTCTGAGATGGTACAAAAGCAAGCAATTGAAGAGTGGAGTGTCTTACTGGAGTTGGGGACGAAAGGGACTGTTCTCGGACGGAGATGACAAATTCCAAATTGTGTCGGTTCCTGTGAACCAAAACCCAATTAAGTTAGAGGATAGGGTCCTTGTGCTTAGGAACACAAGATGACGCGAAGAGGAATGAGCAGGAACCCCTGTGGCGACCGAAACATCGTTGGGGGTGACGGCGGTGTCTCAACTGTGGGCTAGAGCTCACTCTCTAGCTCTCGACCATGAGGAAGAAAAAGAGAATATGGAGCTGGGTGTCTCGGGGTGACGAAAAGGAAGTAGTGGAGAAGCTCTAGGGCTTTTATAGACAATGGAGGACGAAGAACGTGAGGAGGGAGCTACCGAGGGTGAGCTCGTTTCATGGCTCACTGCCATGGACGAGTTGAGTGACAGGGAGGGGATGGTGAGGCGCCGGGGCATGGGCGAGTGCGGAGGATGCGGGGAAACCATGGGCGTGCGGTCTCAAATTGGGGGTGAGCAGGTGGCCAAATCAGTGAGCTGGCGTAGGCGGAGCGCCACGACGCTCTCGTGCAGGGGAACTAGTGCGGGTGTGAGGGCCGCGTGGAGATGAAGAACTATAGCGGGGGCCCACCGGTCAGTAGCTAAAGGTAAGAGGCTCGGGTCGGTCTGGTTAGGTGGCTGGGTTGGACCTGGTTGGAGGGTCTGGTCGAAACCGAGTGGCTGGTCGAAATCGGGTTGGTGGTCAAAATCGAGCAGAGTCAACTCACTTGGTTTGACCGAGTTGATTTCCAAAGGCTGAGAGGGTTGCAAATTTTTAGACAGAGTTCTAAAGCCCTAAAAATTCTAAATTTTTTATGAGAGGCTTCTGACAAAGTGAAGACCTTTGTTTAATTTTTCCAGAGTTTTTATAGAAATAAATTTTTCTGTAGAAATGTTTTAAGTCTCTGGTTTAGGTGTTTGACCAAGGACTAACTGGTTTGACTGACCTTTTTAAAATAGCAAAATACTTCTAGAAATTATGAAAATTTTCAGGTGAGTCAAAAGATGTTCTAGAACCTAGGGAAATTATTTTCATGGACTATTCACAAGATTTGTTTTAAAAGTTTTAAAGGACTATGTTTCTAGTAATGAATGCATTAGGTTTTTAAAATGCACAAAACCTTTGAAAGAATTCCCAGAAAAAAAAATCAAAAGACAACATGATGCAACAAAAGTTTTAAATACTTCTCATTTTTATATATTTGAAATACAAGCCCAAGATTGAGATGTTACAAATACTATTGGCCTTATGAAATTCTGGCAAGAATTGGTTCTGCAGCATATAAGTTGGCATTACCAGAAGGGAGTCTCATCCACCCAGTTTTCATGTTTCTCAACTTAAGCCCTTTATCCCTGATCATACTCCGGTCTTCTCAGAATTACCGAAGCCACTCACGTTGTTTGCAGAACAACTTCAACTTGAAGCAATATTGGATTGCCGCTTGGTTAAGAAAGGTAATGGTGCTCATCTTCAGGTTTTGGTTAAGTGGACTTCTTGGCCGGAATCATTGTCTACTTGGGAGAATTATCATATGTTGCTGAAGCATTTTCCAGCGGCACTAGCTTGGGGACAAGCTGGTTCTCATGGGGTGACAATGTCATGACAATTCTAGTGGCAATGAGGCATCAGCATGCTGGAGTTCAGAATAAGAAGGATAAGCGAGCAAAGGCTGGAAAGACACGGGAAGGAGCAGAACATGTGAGTTGAATTGTCGGGCCAATTATGGGCCTTGTAATAGACTTAGCCATGTGTGGACGGTGTGGCCTGGTTGGCTAGTTGCTGAGGTTTATACTCGCAAGTCATTGTATCAAAGGGGTTAGGCTGAAAAATAGAAACTTATATACGCTTCCTTTCCTATTCTTCTTCCCCTGATCCCCAATTCCTGGATGCATCCATACTACGTCGTGCTCCAATTCCGGTGACAATCCAGTCGGCGGTGGCGGGACATGACAGAAACCGGATGGATCTAGCCCCTATAAGTGAGGCGGCACATCTGGTGGACATGAGGCCATTCGTGAACATGTGGACAAGACAAATCCAGGCTCTCCATCGCGGGATAGGTGGCCCAGGGCAAGCACGCGCGCGCGTAGGTCGAGCGACCGTGAGTTTTGTGTTCCCCCTAACCCGCCCGAAAGCCTAACTTTTGCGTTTCTTCCCTCATTCCCTCAAGAGACAACCTCCTCCACTCTACTCTTGATCCCCAAATTGCCCGAGATGAGCGTGGCGGTGCCGCTCCTCTAGCCTCACTGCCTCCCCTTGTGGTTCATTAAACTCCTTCTCACTCCCACCAGGGCTCCCCTCCTCAAATCGATTATAGGGTTTGGGCCTCCACTCCCCCAAATCAATTCTAGGGTTTGGCCCTCCACTCCCCCAAACCAGCGACCCGAAAGCGCCGCTGCCCTTGAGCGCCATGTAGAAGAAGAAGGATCGCGCAGAGGCGCACTTCGAGTGTTCAGCGACAGCGCCTAGCGTTGGGCTACGTCTCGTGCCATGCCCAAAGTGTCACACGTAGATGATCTGGGCTATGTCCGAGAGTTCAAAGAATAGACGAAGAGAGTACTACAAATGCCCTAGAAACGATGGTGTAAGAAACTCCCTTTTCTCGTGATTTTTTTTGCCTTTTGTATTGCCGGGCGGCGGCACTTGATGCATTTTGATGATGAAACTGGGTGCTTTTGTTTGGTCCAGATGTATTGGGGGGTGCAACACTTTGATGTGGAAAGACCAGTACATGAGGCATTTGAGTGGGATGCATCTTGTGGAACAGGAGAGAAGAGAGGATTGTATACTGTGAAGTTGAGCAGTGGGAAGGAAGTTGTTTTCCAAGTCGACCACCATGTATTGGAACATCTAGCTGTGATGAATACCTCATTGGATCATATCAACAAGTCAATCAGGAAATCCACTGCTGTAGATGAAAAGTTAAAAATAGTTGTTGTTGCAATTTTGTGCTTTTGCATTGGCAAGATTGGCAATTGAGTTTTTATTTGTGTTATCTTTCAAGTCTTATGTAATGTAAGATATAGTTTGGCAACTCTCCTGGGAGTCTGAAATGTGATAGATTGGCATCTGTTGTTCCTACAATCTGAAGTGTTGTGTGTTTGGAATGTGTAAGATGTAGTCTTGTGTAAAGTTGTCTCAATTATGTATGAAATGTTGTCAGGTCTCAATTTTGAGGATCTGAAAAATCTGAATTCTAAAATGTTGTGTACATTCTCAAATATGAAATCTGCAGTGTTGTATGTATTCCCAAATCTGAAATGTTCACTTGATTCATAAAACTAAAATATGACTTGTCGTATGTCTTCACAACTGTCAGAGAGCATACACACAACAATCTAAATTGTTGTTCAGAATTCTTATGCAAATCTAAATTGTTGTCTGGATTCCCAACTTGTAACAACTGTTAGACAACAATATGAAGTATTGAAACAACAATTCATATTTGTATCTTGACTCACAGCATATAAAGATTTCTGAACTCACAACAATATGAAGTATTGAGACAAATGGAAGTATTGAGATAACAATTCAGATTTGTATCTTGACTCACAGCATATAAAGATTTCTGAACACACAACAATCTAAAGTATTGAGACAAATGAAAGTATGAAATCTGGACTCACGGCATATATGCAGCAATGCAGATAGCATTTGGGCAGCATTGATACAACAATTCAGATAATTTTTCAGTACACAGCAGTCAGACAACATTTTGGATAGCATATACACAGCAATCCAGACAACAATTCATAGCACAATTAAGACAACAAATTCAGGCCACAATCAGACAACAATTCAGAATTCCAAGCAGCTTAAATCCGATTTACTCCAAGATTTCAATAGGAGAACTCAGTCATCATTACATAATTCATTACAGAATTGAAACTGCATTACTCCAAGATTTCAATAGGAGAACTCAGTCATCATTATAGAATTCATACAACATTTGATTACAGAATTTAGACTCCATTTCATTACAGAATTTAGACTTGTTTCCTTACAGAATTTAGACTCCATTTCATTACAGAATTCAGAATTGTTTCCTTAAAGGGCAGAATTTAGCACATTCAGTCATTTGGTTTGCCTGCCCATAGAAAACAAACACAAATTTTGAGTTAGTATGTAATAAGAGGAACCACAAGTGAAGTGAAAGAAAGTAAAATACTACATTACATCATTATTTTGCTTGTTTCCTTAAAGGGCAGTTGCGACTGTCATGGGTGCTGATCTCATTGCAAGTTCTGCACATGCAAGCTACATTTCCCTTCAACTTCTTTGGTTTGCTCTCCCTAGGCCGATTCCTCTTGCGTTTGCCTCTAGTGAGATTGTCGGTAGGTGGCAATATATCGATGTCATGAGGGATGCCACATCTAAGATATTCTAAGTCCTTGCGCATCTCTGAAGCCAACTTTTTAATTTCTTCCTATGTGGGATCTTTTGGTTTTTCCTCAAGAACATTGCCATTCTCATTGAACACAACCTCTCTCTTGCAATTTGCAGTCCACCTTTTCAAAAACATAATGACTTCGAAGCTCATTTAGTAATGCACCTCGTAATACAAGGATAATGTGACGACAAGGAATTTCATGAGTGCCAAACAACATACAGGAGCACTAGGCAATCATGGTGTTAGTGTCACATGTAATTTTTCTTACCTTCTTGCCATCCTCATTGACCATTGTTACTTTAAGATCACATACTTGCGTCGTGCTTTCGACAACACACTTGTTCTTGGCCGCAATAACCTCCTTCTGAAATTTAGCGAACACCATATGTGTGAATACTTCACTCCATGCAGCTCTATTGCCCATGGTGTCTTCAACTAAGGCTTAGTGTGAAAGGTGGCATGGTATTCTCTTAGCTCATTTTGCCTTTGTTCATCCACTGCAGTGTCGAACCGGATCCAGAACTCAACCAAAGCATGTTTGTAGCTAATAAAGCAATTGAAAAATGAATTGGCGCTTTCAGACCTTGAAGTTGTTCTAAGAATTCCCACCAAGGGTACGTCCATAAAGTAGGCTGGTACCCAAGATGCCCGAATACTATACCGACCAACGAGTCACTCATTATCTTCCAAACCGAACTCAGAAATAATTGTTGCCCACTGTGACTCAAATTCTTCTGGAGTTTCTGAGGGATACACACATGAATTGACACGACTATAAAACAATTGGTTATCTCTCAAATCTGGCCTTATCTTAGTTGGAAGTTTGTTCAATATGTGCCACATGCATAACCTATGTGTGCTAGTTGGGAATAAATGCTCAATTGCCTTCTTCATAGCCGCATCTTCGTCAGTTATTATAAGTCTAGGGGCAACAGCTCTCATACATCTTAAGAAAGTACGGAACAACCATTTGAAAGATTCAATTGTCAGATTGAGCAGCAATACAGCCCCAAATAGAACACATCCCCCCATGGTTATTTGCAAATATCATGTCGTAATGGTTTGTATTATATGTCATGTCGAATGAGAGCAACTCGCCAAAATAAACGTAATTCTTCCTACAGGTTGCATCCGCCCAAAACACACGCACCAGCCTACCCTTGTCATCAATAACATAGTCAAAATAAAATACAACATTATTCTCGTTCTTTCTAGCTAGATTATCAAGAAA
Source organism: Phyllostachys edulis (assembly GCA_036346405.1). Lineage (NCBI taxonomy): Eukaryota > Viridiplantae > Streptophyta > Magnoliopsida > Poales > Poaceae > Phyllostachys > Phyllostachys edulis. Next base: position 18,072,658 of record CM070549.1, on the reverse strand, counting down.
CATCTGAGCATCTGAGGACTTTATACTCTCTCTCAAAGTACGATGATAATTTTGCAAGTCCCTCCTTGTGCATTTTACATTCTAAAATCCACCCTCGCTGACATGAAGATATCTAAATGTCTCAAAAGTCCCAATGCTAACCTGATGGCATGCGAACAGTGTAGTCTTAGCCTTCTCAGTTACTTGTCTATTAGAATGTATCAAGTGCTGCTTACTAGGTGAGACAAAACCATGGTTATGGACTTCTACAAATGTCTCTAATCTGAACTTATTGTCCTTAGTCCGTTTGATACCAAACATGGCCTCACAACCGCACCTACTCAATTTAGACTCATATGTCCTCTTCACTTTGACCTCAACCTTGTCCTTACCTCTTTCTTCCTTCCACCCAAGTCTGGCACAATAGTATCGCCTCCATTGCAACACCCCATTCGTAGTCGTCCGCTGTCCGATACGAAGGGAGAAGCCCGCAACATGCGCGTATGCTTTGTAAAACTCCAGGGCTGCGTCCTCATCTTCATAAATCATCCCCTTGGCAGGTGTCAAATATTCAGAAACTATCGGTGTGGATGACGATCCCTGCAGTGGTAAGGATGATTTAGCCCTAGAACGATATTAATCATGCAAATTAAAAATCAAGCGCACACTCTCGCGGAATGGGATGATAGCCGCCTTTCGAGGGGTTTTACAATCCGATATCGCAATGAGAGAGTGTGCATCGGCCATTTCGGGTTCAGGACTAGGCAAAGCTACTAGCCGCACGGAGATGCTCACATCTTCCATTTCGTCCATGCGGTTTCACATCAAAACAAAGATGAACAATCCACAATCAGACAACAGTTCATATCAATTGTTCATATCAGACAACAGTTCATTTGCAAAGAGACAAAATGATTTTTCCATTTCGGCTATTTGTGGCGCCAACCGCGTATATTAATGCACTTTTGTGTTTATTTCTCGATGTTTTTTAGATCACCTTATTATTTTTTTGGAAGAATCAAATAATTCTTATCACGATGTAACACATGGAAAACTATGTATGTAGTATACAATCAGAGCCCTTCAATAGGAGAAGGGACCAAAGGACGCATGTTCACCTAATATGTCGCCTATAGGTGAAGGCAGTGCGGTATATATGTCTGTGATATGTGCAAACCCACCAATTGTTCGAGTTCCAAGAACGGTGTTCTGCTCATGCCTCTCTTCAAGAATCTGCCCACCTCACTGCACATCACACGTTAGTGTCAAGCAGTTCATGGCAGGGATGCACGACGAAATGTAATAGTTTAAATGCCCATTCGTGAAACCACCAGCCATTTCAAATTTCAAAATAATGAACGCACACGCGTGATGTGTAGTTACTATTCACTCGGTCATCTCAATTCTTCACAGAAGAGACCGAGAAGCATTGTGATGTGATGTCTGATCATGAAAAAACATGCTACACGTGAATACGTGATATAATCGCGACCGCAATGTCTGAAATCCCTGACTACTACTAATGAAACTCGTTCTTCATGCTAAGGATGTTGGCCCTCGTGGCCTCCAGCTCCGCCATGTTCTCGACGGCGCCGGAGAAGGATGGCTCCGGGATCGGTTCCTCCGCCATCTGCGACAACCGAACGAGGCTCCTACTGGCCAGCACCGCGCGCGCTTCCACGGTCTCGGTGGCCCTCCAGTACTGGCACTCCACCACGTGGGCGGCCTACGCCCTTAGCTCGTCGGAGCACATGGGGCCCAGCAAGCAGTGCCCCACGATCCGCAGTGCCGGCTGGAAAAGCTCCCACGGCAGCGGCACCCTACGCCACTTCTCCTCGCCGCCCTCGAAGGCGGACGCGGAGACGATGCACGCCTTGTCGTCCAGCTTGTTGTTCTTCCCCGCCCACGCGATGAAGAACTCGTAGAAGTCCATCTTGGAGGAGAGCGGCATGAGCGCGAGCTTGCTGTGGTAGAGCTCCAGCACGGCGCCGACGATACGTGTGTGGCGCGTGGCGCGCATGGTGCTGTGCGGCTCCAGCGCTGGGGAGAGCACGGCGACGTCAAGCTCGGCGGTCTTTGTCTTGCCCGGCGACTTGGACTCGTGATACAGGCTGGGGTTGGCCAGGTTCGGGAGCGCGACGGTCTCGGGCTCCCCGGCGCCATGCTGCGCCGCGCCGTGCGCGTGCAGCGCTAGGAGCACGGCCTCAAACACGACAAGCGGCTTACAAGAGACGGCGCACGACATGTATACCCCCGCAAGGGTCGGGACGAACCGCAGCACCACGAGCTGGAGCCCCGGGATTACAGACTGGAAGGCGTCGTAGAGCCAGCGGCAGAGACCGTCGTCCCCGACGCCCGACCCCGCGCCGTGCTGCCCGTGCAGGCGGCACGAGACAGCGCGGGCGACGCCGGCGTCATGGAGGAGCGCGGCCGCGTGGTCGTTCGCCGCGGCAAGGGAGTCCGGGAGCGCGCCACCGAGGATGACGGCGAGGGAGTCCACAGCGGCCTTGGCGCTCTGGATGGGCTGCGGCGGTGCGTCGGGCGACATCGTCGTCAGCGGCACCGGCGGCGGTGCAGAGAGGAGGAGGAGGCTAGCGTCGTCGACGTGTGTGGCGTGGCTTCAGCGATGGGAAGGAAGGGAAGGCGAAGGGATCGGAGGAGGAATAGGCGATTTGAGCGAGTGCGTATCATTTCAACTTTGACCCGGTATGCTTAACAAGAGCGAGCAAATTAAGCACGAGACTTTGGTCTCTCCTTGCATGCAGCAGAACTCTCTAGGTGGGTGCTTTCAGTGACGCCCACTCTAGATACTGCATTGCATATTGGCATATTGCAGTATTAGCCATTGGGTAATTTGATTTGCTTCATCTTATTGATGAAGAAATTAACTTCTAACTTTTTTAATTATAAATGCACACACCATCAACCATGGTTGTCATATATAGTAGTATAATTCTGATGACAGTGAAGTTATAGAAAACAAAGAGACACAAAGTGATTTTTCCATTTCGGCTATTTTTGGCGCCAACAGCGTATATTAATGCACTTTTGTGTTTATTTCTCGATGTTTTTTTAGATCACCTTTTTTTTTTTGGAAGAATCAAATAATTCTTATCACAGTATAACACATGGAAAACTATGTATATAGTATACAATCAAAGCCCTTCAATAGGAGAAGGGACCAAAGGACGCATGTTCACCTGATATGTCACCTATAAGCGAAGGCAATGCGGTGTATATGTCCGTGACGTGTGCAAGCCCACCAATTGTTCGAGTCCCAAGAACGGTGTTTTGTCCATGCCTTTCTTCAAGAATCTGCCCACCTCACTGCACATCACACGTTGGCATTAAGCAGTTCATGGCAGGAATGCACAACGAAATGCAATAGTTTAAACGCCCATTCGTGAAACCACTAGCCATTTCAAATTTCAAAATAATAAACGCGCACGCGCGATGTGTAGTTACTATTCACTCGATCATCTCAATTCTTCATGCAAGAGATCGAGAAGCATTGTGATATATGATCATGAAAAAAAATGCTACACATGAACTGGTTTACGAGGAAGTTGATGTATTTGGTCTATGGACTTATCTTTTCTCGCTACCGAAATTCCCTCTAAGTATAAACATTGCTTCTTGTAGGTTGTATTTACATGTGTAAAGTAGTGTGACGTAGGATAGATATAGTGGTTTTCTCAAGTGATATATTTCAAGAGATTTCCTTTTTCCATTGGCGACAATCTAAATCTTATAAAATAAGTTCTTTTCAAGTATGGCTTAGAAACAAAACCACAATTGCATCACAAAATCAATGCATTTGGCACATCAATGCCAAACTTTTATACTACATAAATTGTTTCTCTGGCGTTATAGACGCTACTTTTCGTGAGCTGTACTGGAATATTATGCTTTCACATATAGTCCAATCACATGGTTATGGTTATTTGATTACGTCCTACTTGTTTCCAAATATTTTATTTTAATCCGATGTTAATATAAAATCACTTGAAATAGATATCTTCTAAAAAAGATATAACCATACTAAAAAGTTCAGAGTATAACCATAATAAAAAACTTATATAACACAACCATTTCTAAGCTATGCTTTGCTTTGCAATGAAATGCAGCGAAATACAAACCGGATGGCCTGTCCGGCGTTAGCCACCGGCACTCCGGCAGCACGGACCCCAGCAGCCAGTGAGACAGAACCACACCGCTAAGGGAACCCAGCGACGCGTCCCCAAAATTTCATACCGGAACAGTGGAGGAAGGAGAGAGGGGCGGAGAGCGGAGAGCGCTGATAGGGGGTAGGCGCGGTGCACTCGCCTCCCCATCCCCGGTTGGTGTCGGCGCCACGGCGCCGCGGAAGTGGTAGGAGAAACCAAGCCCAGCCGCGCCATGGAGCCCAAGCCCTCGGGCGCGCCGCAGGGTGACGGGTCGCCGGCCGAGGCCCCCCGCCGCCGCGGCGGCGCTGGCAAGCGCAAGTCGGCCGGGTCGTCGTCGTTCACGCCGTCCAAGCGGCACGCCAAGGAGCGCAACGCCTTCCACATCCCCCCGCACCTGCTGCACAGCGGGCCGCTCACCCGCGCCGCGCGCCAGTCGCCGCACAAGCTCATGGGCTCGCCGTCTGAGGTGGCTCCCGCGGCGGCGGGGGCTGGCGGATCGTGGGCGTGCGGCGGGAAGGGCGAGGGCGACGTGATCCGGCTCGATGGGGAGGAGACGCCCGCCGAAGAGACGCCGTTGGTGGACGAGGCGTTCGAGGTCGTCCGATCTCGCGGCGCCGGCGTCCATGTTGTCCCTACCTTCGCGGGTGAGCCTTCTCCCCCGAACAGTAGCGCGATCTCTCGGTTGGGGTAGTGAATCGGGGATGCTTGTGATGAGTTTGCGTCTTGGTCGTGGGTGTTTGTGTAGAAGCGTTCGGTAAATTACTAGTTCACTGCGAAGGCATCTTTTGTTCCCGCTTTTAAATGCTTTACAATAATGGACTTTTAGCTTCTCGTAGTTCAATTCGATGGTTAACGTAGCTGCCACAATTAAGATAAATTGGTATGCGTACTTTGCATATTGATGTGTTAAGTTGCAGTTTTTTTGGTAGATTTAGCCCAATTTGTGGGCATGCTCATGCTGTTGACTTAACAGCTTGAGATAAGAATTTATTACAAGCATCGCCTTTATTACATAGAGCGTGTAGTGGTAATCTGGTAATAATGTGTATTTGGTTTCTCGTGCTGTGGCTTGTTTTGGAAGTGAGGAGGTGAGTACTCACCATTTTGCTTTCTTCCATGTGGTTGGAGTATGGCTCCTTTTCTTTTGAGAGTACATGTAGGCAAGCACAATCACTATGGTATTTACTCATTGTGTGATGAAAACAATAGAATGCCTTACTTATAATCTTGAAAAAAATAGAAAGACTAAAATGCATGGCGGATCATTGAACTTGTTGTGTTGTGCAACTAGGTCACGGTACTCTCAAAATGCGTGTTTAGGTCACTAGAGTGCATTTAGTGGTTCATTTGTGGATCACAAACACACATGCTGGACAATTCTCACATATGTGGCATGCCACCTCTGCCAAATCGACATGAGAGCAACAAATTTTCGAAAAAGCCCCTATCCTATCTCTTCTTCCTCCCATCTACTCCATCTCTCTTTCTCCTCTGCTCTATGCCAGTTGAGCCACCACGACATCCACGGCGCTGCAGCAGCTGCGTCACCTCCTCATCGGTAAGGAAATAAGTTTGGACCTTGCCTATGTTGGGTGCGAGGCGGTCGATGCAGGGCTCCAGGTACGGCATGCCGTTGTCCCAGACCAGCTCGTCATTGACAGGGAGCTGCATGATTACGGGTTGGCTGGGGACGATGCGCTTATCGACGGGGAGCCCCATCCCGGCTCGGTGGAGGGATGCAGCGGAGCAAGTGGCGGTGCCGTGGCCGCTGAGGATGTGGGATCCGACCGCAGTGAGCTGGCCGGCCGGCCTCTCATTTTCCCCAAATCGCGCCATGTGGTTGCTGGAATTGTGATTGTAGCTAGTAGTGCCACCCACTTCGTCCCCATGCCAGACGAACCGCAGGTTCTAACCACTTCAGGCCGCACCGACCGCGTCGCGAGCTCCGCCCCGTTGCACTGAGTGTCTTCCGCACCATCCCCGACCACCCCCTTTTGCCGTGAAGCGCCGCCGCTAGGCCATCCATGCTACCATGGGCCGCTTCTGACCAAGTCGAGGCCACCACCAACTTCGATGTGTCGAGTGTATGCTTATGCGCACGCTGGTACTTCCAAAAGACCAACGGAGCCAACGCCGACGCCAATCGTGTCGCAGAATGCACTACTCCACCTCCGTTCGAGCCGAAGTGTGCACTGACTAGGTGACTCGGCGATGGAGGCTGAGGTGCGGCCACTGGAGTTGGTGGTGAAGAGAAGATGACAGAGAAAGAAATGAAATGGGGAGGAGGGAAAAAATAAAAGAGGAGTTTTTTTTTGTAAATTTGATGTGGACAGGTGTCAATTTGGCTGAGCTGGCATGCTACATGTGCAAGAATTGCCCAATGTGTGCGTTGTGACCCGCAAATGAGCCACTAAATACACATCAGTGACCCAAACATGCATTTTGAGAGCATCGTGACCCAGTTGACACAACACAACAAGTTCAATGACCCACTGTGCATTTTACTCAAATAGAAAACATTGCTTACCACACCACATTATAGAAAGCTACCCGTAGTGAATCTTGATAATACAGTAAACTTCCCTATCTCTTGGGTAATTGCAGTAAGCCAGTAACTATGTTGAAACATGATTAATCCTTGTATAACCCCCTTCATTTCCTGTAATGTATGGCTTTTGTCTGTTCAAGCCATACTAGCAACCATTTTTATAGGATTGATCTTTGTATAGCCTCTTTATTTTCCTGTGATGCACGGTTTTTTTTCTAATCAAGGCATACTAGCAGCCATTTTTATAGAACTAAACTATTTTAAATACCATTTAGCAGGCAAATTATTCTATTGTTTTGTTTCCCACCCTCCAGCTGTATTAATTATGATGTCCTTTGTGTGTCTTATCATCTTCATTCATTGATTAAGACAAATTTTCTTTTGAAATTCAAAATGCACAAAAATAAAACCTTTTCTTCTACAGGATGGTTTTCATGGAAGGAAATCAACCCAGTTGAGAAGCAAACCCTGCCTTCTTTTTTTAATGGCAAATCTGAGAAACGGACACCTGAGATATACTTGGGGATTAGAAATTTCATCATGATGAAATTTCATGTGAATCCTCAGTTGCAGCTGGTGTCCAAAGATTTGGCTGAGCTGTCGATTGGGGAGGTCGATGCTCGACAGGAAGTCTTGGAGTTCTTGGATCACTGGGGCTTGATCAATTTCCACCCTTTTCCACCAGCTGGTCAGGAGGAGAGTAAGCCAGAGGAGAGCCAAAGCAATTCTCACAATGAGGAGAAAACTTCTCTGATTGATCAACTGTTTAAATTTGGGTCGATTCAATCATATATGGTCCCTTTACCGAAGAAAGGAGAGGTGGAAGCTCCAGCCCCTCTGCCTAGCTTGCTTCCTGATCCTGCACTAATTGAAGATGTGGTTGCAGCAGCTGAGCCTTCCGTTGAGTACCATTGCAATTCCTGTTCAGTTGATTGCTCACAGAAGCGCTTCCATTGCCGGACCCAGGTTAGCTGTTTTTGTTTCAGTGCTGCAGGCCTGCAGTCCCTGCTAAAATTTCGCTACACCACTATATGTGTTCATACTTTTATCATCTTGTATATAGCATGTATGTTTCTGCACTTTTGATCGAGTAACTGTGTGATGCAGGTTCTATATTTGAAAGTTTAGTATGGTCAGATACATGTTATGTAATTTGGACATGGATTGGAGTTCTTCTGAACGCAATTTTTTTTTTGTGATTTTCCTTCTTATTTCTTCTCTCTCTTATGCTCTTACACACAATGAACGCAATTTGTGGATGCAACAGAAGTGTGATTTAACATCTTTGTTAGAGTTGTGGCTGTATATTTTTTTAATCAATTAGCACAGATTTTATTTAGTTTTTTTTTTTGTTATTACAATCACACTTTGTTTGTAAGCCTTTTTTTAGTGAAAATTGTAACCGCTTTTTCAAATTGATAGGCAACAGCTGAATTGTTAGCTGCCATAACTTCGGCCTTGTCTATACTGTATAAAATTGACTATTGTAGTATCAGATATGGAATATTGGTTGCCAAAATTTAGCCTTCAAAGACGCTGATTCTTCTCACAAATAACAGAGATATCAATCATCATACTGATGTACTGTACCTTGTGATTCAAATTACTTCTCTGTAGCCTGTATTGCTCTTCTCTTCCTGAAGTCAAATCTTTTGTTATTGCTGGTGCTTTCATCTTGTGTGACCTGCCAAAAGAATTTTTTTAAAAAATCACGTCTTAAATCTGAAGTATTGTAGTATTGAATTTTCTTTTATTTCTACAGGCAGATTTTGACCTGTGTTCTGATTGCTACAATGAAGGAAAGTTCGATACAGGCATGGCCAAAACTGATTTCATCCTCATGGATTCTGCAGTAGTTTCTGGTGCTAGTGGTACTAGTTGGACTGATGAGGAGACATTGCTTCTTTTAGAAGCTTTAGAAATTTTTGGTGGAAAATGGACTGAGATTGCCGAACATGTTGCTACAAAAACAAAAGCACAGTGCATGTTACACTTTCTTCAAATGCAAATTGAGGACCGCTTTCATGATGGGGAAGATATTCATCAAAATACCCAGGAAAGCACAGAGCAAGCCTCAGCAGAAAAAGGCACTGCTGAAGTACTCGAGAAAATGGAAGTTGAAGAGAAAGTGAAAGGTAAAGATACTGTGGATGAGAGGCCTTCAGAGAAAGCAGAGGGCAATCGTGCAGAAGCAAAAATAGAAGATGGGAGTGTTGTTGAAAATAAAAATACCAAGAATTCAGGTGGCATAGATTCAGTTACATCTCCAAACACTGATGAGCCAAAAAAACCTTCTGATGCTGACCCTATAGTGAAGGAAAATTCTGTTGATGTTGATACTTCTGGTGAAAATGCGTCAAATGTTGCTATTGATATCCTGAAATCTGCATTCGAGGCTGTTGGTCACTTCCCAGAACATGAAGGTTCATTTGCCGATGCAGGACATCCTGTCATGGCACTGGTAAGCACTGTCTAATACCCTTCGACATCTTTACTTATTATACAGTATTTTTACTACCCACAGATCTATTAAATGTCTGTGCAGGCAGCATTTTTAGTTGGTCTTGTGGAAGATGACAATGCTACCACTTCATGCCGTAGTTCACTAAAATCTATCTCTGAGGTGTCTCCTGCACTCCAATTGGCAAGTAGGCACTGTTTTATTCTCGAGGATCCACCAAGTGATCTGAAAGACATTTTTGTCGGTGTAAGGTAAGCAATGCTTGCACCTATGCAATAGAAGTGCTATCGCAAGATTTTGCTGATGAGGTAAATGAAATTTGCAGTAATACAAATAAAGATGGCGATCAAACAAAAGATGAGGACATGACTATAAATTCAATTGATACTGAGAAAAAGGACATCAATGAAAAGGAAGAGAATGCTTTATCTGTGGAAAAGCAAAACAGTTCATCCATTTCACCAGAAGACCACCAAGAATCAGAAAATAAGAATATATCTTACGATGAAGCCCCCTCAGTGGAGCCTAATTCCGATAATGCTAAGGAATCATGTGATCCGATTCCTCTTGTGGACAAGAGTGCATCCGACAATACGAAAGGTTCATTAAGTTCTACGAATGATTCATTTACTCCACCAAATAATGCAAATGGACGTGGTTTGTTAACTTCTTAAGAGGTGGTTGCAGGAAGTACTACCGGCGCAAGTAATCCTGAATTGTTAAAGGACAAACCAAGTTCTGAGGTGGAGCCAGCTGATGATTCATCTTCACAAAGCAAGATCGAGCTTAATAAGACTGAAGATGCAGTTGCTACCCCAAATATCATACGAGAACGCGGGCAAAGCCAGACATTGGGAAATGGCAAAATGGAAGGTACTTCATCTATTTTTTAATCGAAACTGTCTGTATGAAACCAGTAAAGGTTAAGCATACAATTTCAACTACCGCACTCTGATGAATTAAAGCGTCTCATTATTTACTTGTCTAGAAGACTTTCTTGCTATATTTCTGCTAATGTTGGCTAAGGTTCTTCACATTACTATATGTCCATCATAATTTATTACCGTGCCATCAGATTGAGCTATTCTGAGCAGGAGCAGCTAAATCCAGATTTTTTTTTATCTAACTGACAAATAAGTACCAGCCTAGACATACTGTTGCAGTTATCACCCTGCAAAATATGAATGTGGAGTTCTAAAGGTTGAGTTGCTTGAACTACTCTATTCTGCATTATCACCAATTTTAAGTAATTTTATTAGTCAATGTTTTCAGGTAATATTTTTCTCTCCTTTTTCTTCCTGGGTTGGGTGATGACTGCAATTACTTTAAATTCTTGCTTCTCTCCTTGATCCTTCAGTTCCCAAACATAAATATTGCCTGATCTATTTGTATCCTCCCAAATATTGGAAAATGTATACCAAGTGCCTAGAAGCTTTGTGATATCAGATCGCAGTGAAGTTAATGAATTGTATAAATTAGAAAATAAAGTCATTGAAAAGAGGGTCAGAATTGAGTAAACAGATATAGCATCATCATTCATAGGTCAAAACTCTGGTGGTCCAATTCCTCATCAGCTGACTTCCTCTTCTCTGTGATATCTAACTGTCTCGATCTTGCAGAACCTAACAGTGCTGAAAACGTAGCTGCTGACGAAGAGAAGGGTTCAAGAGTGATCGCCAACCATAATGATTCCACAACTAGGCTAAAACGAGCAGCAGCTACTGCTGTTTCAGCAGCTGCTGTGAAGGCTAAGCTCCTTGCTGAGCAGGAGGAAGATCAGATTCGATGGTTGTCTGCACTGATGGTTGAAAAGCTGGTACACAACGAACTGTGCATGCTTTGCTCTCCAAATGATCCATTCTGTGCTCTGTGCCACTAATAATTATAATTATTCTCTCGTGCAGTTACAGAAAATGGAAGTGAAGATGTCGTTATTTTCTGAAATTGAGCACGTGGTCCAAAGAACAAGAGAATACACTGAAAAGACCAGAAAGAAGCTTCTGATGGAGCGGAATGCGATAATTGCTGCTCGCATGGGTGCATTGCCATCTAGGCCAAACCAGCCTGGTGTTCCTGGGAACAGATTACCGGTTGGATATGGCGCCCCTGCAGTAAGACCACCAAACGCAATGCCCCGGCCCAGCAGCTGACCTGATCAGGGAAACCTACACCTCGTACTCCATGTAATACCAACATTCTTTTAGAAGCATACCTCAAAAACCATCGGGCATCAGCTACGTTGTAGCATTCTTTTAGAAGCGTACTGTACGATGATCTGTATGACGGCGATTTTTTTTTTATTTAACCTTTTTTTAAAATTTTATTTTAAAGTTAACCTCTCGCGCACTTTATTTCCAATTCTGACCCTTTTAGTCACGCCATCACCCGTGACGTGATAAAACAATACTGTCACACGCCAGGATAAGTCTCCAAAATAGCACTTTTTGTCATGCCACTGGTTGCGGCGTGACTAAACAACACTGTCACGCCACAGGTGGTGGCGTGACAAAAGATTGCCTAGATACGGATTGGCGTGATAGTGTTGTTTGGTAACGCTTCCATGGCCAAAGAGATCAGAATTAGAAATAAAGTGCACGGGTTAACTTTAAAATAAAATTTAAAAAAGGATTAAATAATATAAAAAATTCTATAACGGCTTCTATAAAAATTCGCCATTTTTACTCTGAATGTGATGTTGTTTACGTCATCCCGTGTACTCTTAATGACTGAATATTGCCGAAATCTTCTGAGTATACTGGAGCTCCTTTTAGAATTGGAAAACGTGAAGGGCTGTATTTGTACCGAGGCAATGGCACAAGCCGAATGATAGCCCTCTCTGCTCTGCTTGTTTAGGCTTAGCTTTTTTTGTTTATAGTTTAAAGTTAGTTTTTTGGTTTAATCAATTTATTGGTCTATTTGGAGCGGTTTCGGCTTCGGCTTTTCGCTCGAAAAAGCCGGAAGCCTTTCAAAATGGGAGATTTTTTTTCTACGGCTTTTCTCGAAACCGGAAGCCACCTATAATGTACTAAAGCTAAAAGCCAGAAGCTGCCGAGGGTGTAGGATCAAGGATAACCGACTAGAGGGGGATGAATAGGAGGTTTTTAAATCTTTTCAACTAATTAACAATTTTAAACAAGATTATTTTTGACAAAGCTTCCTAGCACAAATATGATGATAGAACTACTAAGCTTATAAAGACAATTATGGGCTAATGTCAATACTAGGAACAATTCTAGCTAAGCAAAACTTACACAAGTAAATAGCTAGAAATGTAAATGCGGAAGAAATAAAGACAAGAATAAATCACAATGAAGTTTTTCCTGTGGTATCGAAGACTTACCGGTCTTCACTAGTCCACGTTGAGGAAACTTGAACGAATCAAGCCGGCTCGAGGTAGTGAGCACAACACTACTTCACAATCTTGTCGGAACTCTTCACAATCTCCTTGAAGAGCTCACTGCGCAATTTCTTCCTCCAAGCTATCTAGGTGTCGGCACGCACCAAGAGTAATAGATCACAAGTTTTGTTTGAGGAACTACAAGTGCATAAATGATCAATTAATGAATCAATGCACTTTAATGCTCTCAACTATCTCAAGAATGAGAAATCAATGCAAATGAGTAGTTGAAGAGTATATATGAGCTCAAGAGAGTTCAATGCAAGAGAGTAAAGCTCGATGATCTCAAGAGTTTCTGCTAGAAGGCAGGTGGGAGGGGGGTATTTATACCCTTCACCAACAAATCTAGCTGTTACAACTACTTTTCAGAAAAAAATCAAGATTTGCGGTAGTACCGCCATTGAAACACAGTACTACTGATTTTCCACTCAACGGTCGGAACAGTAGCATTTAATGCTTTGAACTAGTCGTTACACTACACATAAAATTGCGGTACTACCGCCAACTATAAATTGGTACTACCGCATCGCGGTAATACCGCTTGGCTAGAACGGAACTACCGATTTCCAGAGCTCAAGAATTCCCCAAAAATCACCTTCTCTCGAAAAAACATATTGTCATCAAAATATCGGTACTACCGCACTCCGGTAGTACCGCTCAAATCATGCGGTCATATCGATTCTCAAGGGAGATCAAAACTCCTAAAAACACACTCTCTTAATATACGTACCACCATATAAATATCGGTACTACCGACCTGCGGTAGTACCACAGTTCAAATACGTCATTCTGATTTTTAGAAAGAATCAACAACACTTAAAACAAGCTCTCCGAAAAATACATACCGCCATATAAGTATTGGTACTACCGACCACAAATAAATCACTTGCGATCATACCGATTTTCAAAACAACTTTCCAGAAGCTTAAAACAAAGCAATGCATAAACCCTAATTGATCATTATGGCACAAAAATAGTCTATCAAGCTACTAGCCATGATCCCTCTTTATAGTACGACATTTATCCTATAAACACAGTCTTTTCTCCAAACACCGAGACCGGTAAAAACTATAAAAGGGTCCTTAGGCTATACAATACCTTTGTCTTGATCCATGTTGATCTTCCATTACATTCGTACTGTCAATAGCCTTGTCATCAATCAATCACTGGGACTTAACCTTTAACATATCTTAACACACATGTTAGTCTCTTAATGTTGACATTAATTACCAAAAACAAATATGGGGGCCTAGATACTTTCAAAGGGGCAGATTCCCACAGCTTCGCACGCCCCCATTCCGACTTTACCCCGAAGTCGGGGTAATTACATGCTTTTGCCACCGCACATAACTCCCAACTGCGCCCGAAACCCTATCTGCCCGTGGCCCCGCACACCCGCTACTCCCTCGTCCTCCCCAACCGCCCTCCTTCTCCCACACCGGCACCCCACCTCCTCCCTCCTCCTCCTCCCGCCTCCTCCCACATCGGCGCTCCACATCCTCCCTTCTCCCCGGCTCCCTCCTTCTCCCCCAAATCTGGCGGCTCCGCCCGCCCACGACGCCTCCCGCCCCGCTCGGATCCAGCGCATCCGCTCTCCTGCGACGCCACCCGCCTCCAGCCCGAACCGGATTTGGCGCCTCCGTTTGCCCGAGACGCCGGCTTCCTCCCTCGACCCGAACTCCTCTCTCGACCGCGACCCAAACCCTAGCCGTCGCCGCCGCCTATATTTTTCCCCTTTTTTCTCTTTTTTCTGTTGTAAATTAATTGTTTTGTAAAAATGTTTAATTTAATAATTATTCATTGTAATAATTATTTTTAATAATTATTTATTGTATTTAGTTATGTAATAAATGTTTATTGTAATAATTGTCGTTTATTACATTAATTGCGGTTTATTAAATCGATCGTCATTAATAAATGTTTATTGTAATAATTATCGTTAATTACATTTAAAATCAGAAAAAATCACTTGGTACGAATGGTTGTGTTCTTGTGTTTGGGAGATGATAGGCTCGTTGTTCTTAAGAGATTGATAGAGATCAAGAAGTTGGCACTGTTCACGCGTGGTTACTATTCACATGTGGACATGTTCATCGAGGCTACCACTACTTGTAATTCAATCTATTAGATTAGTTTGTGAGTGTGTTGATTTTCTTGCAATTCAATTAAAACCGATTTGGTTTGTGAGATTGCTATTCTCCCCTCAAGTCATCCTATTTGGTATTGTTCATGTGGGACTATTCACGTACATGGTACTGTTCATCCGAAGCAAAGAGAAGAAGACGACGCATTACTAATATTCGTATGTACCGTGAAAGATTGGGTCAACAATTTGGGATCCTTCTAATCAACTAGTTGGATCTTTATCAAGTGGTATCAGAGCTTCAGTTGTCGCGGTACTTTGTTGCTGCAATATTAAGGATCGACATGCCCGACATGAAGGAGATGAAGCTGGTCGCAATTAAGCTGCACTATAGATCAATGTGAGGAGGATCCACTCCACGAGCCGATCTACATATTCTTCAATCGATGTCGAGTAGGGAACACAGATTGTGCTATGATGATCGATACGGGAAGCTTGGCAAATGCTACAAGCCAAACACTTATGGACAGATTGAGGTTGGTCACAAAGCCGCATCCAGTGCCATATCTATTTCTTTGGAGGTTCAAGTACATTTCGATCACAAAACAAAGTGGAGGTAAAATTTTCTTTGGATGGGTATATTATTGTTGTTACTTGTGATGTGATTCCTATGCATATGCGAGCATGTTCGTTAGCGATTTGTGCATATTGGTTGGCCGAACATCACATACACCAAGTTGCATCATGTCTCGTCATGCATCTCTCTTTTCCTTGGAGAGAAATGTGAAAGGGAGATTACATCTTGGTCATTGTCAAGGTACCTTAAAGATAGACAGCGGTGTGACAAGGTCCAAGATGCCATTAAAGAGCATGGCAGAGAAACGAGAAGAAAGGTTAGCTGAGGAAGAAAAGAAGAAAATAGCAATGGATGCCCTTCTTTCTATCCATGAACGGCAAGAGGAGTCCTCTCATGATGGCAAAATCAACGGTGATGCACCACAAGACAATCTTTGTATGCTGACCAAGACAGTTTGGGTGGATGACACGGCTATTGTCTATAAAGGACAACGAAGCAATGTGTTCAAATCTGAAGACAAGATCAAAGAGAAGGTTTGCAAGCTTATCATTAATGGTGGTAGTTGCAACAACGTCATCGGTAAGGATTTGATGCAAGTTTTGGGATCGTCAACGCGGCGACATCCTATATTGTACTATGTGCAATGGTTGCACAATGTCGGTAAGCTAAAGGTCATTCACCGTGTTACGTTTTCATTTTCAGGACAAGGTGGAGTGTGATGTCGTGCCTGTGCATGCATGTCATTTGCTGTTTGGTAGTTGTCGTTAATTACGGTAATTATCGTTAATTGCAATAGTTGTCGTCAATTGCGTTAGTCGTCGTTAATAATCGTCAATTATCGTTAGTTGTCATCAAA
Source organism: Phyllostachys edulis (assembly GCA_036346405.1). NCBI lineage: Eukaryota > Viridiplantae > Streptophyta > Magnoliopsida > Poales > Poaceae > Phyllostachys > Phyllostachys edulis. Next base: position 18,056,591 of record CM070549.1, on the reverse strand, counting down.
TGTTCTTAATTGCGTTAAACGACATCAAACAAACTATTATTATCCTTGGGGACATCTCAAACATTTCCTATCTCGAAAGCTGCAACCAGTCCACCTAAAAGTCAGACAGACAAACACCAAACATCTTTAGCTTAGCCTTGTAGCCCAAATAGGAAGCCGCCGTAAAAGCTACAAAAGTACAAAGCAGACCTATGACTAGTCAAGAGCGCTCCAGAGAAAAATCTATTTCAGTAGGGACTCCGCAGGAGTGGGGGATGGACCCCATATGAAAGAGGACGGAGCAAAGAGTGGTTCATCGATGGGTGATCACTCTGCTATACCGGTATAAGCTAATAGATGTGCATGTAGATATGTAGTATAGCCAAGCATTGCATTGATGAAAATATGATGATGCTAGTTGGATGCATGGATGATGATGTTAATCTTCATAAATGATAAGCTATGTGTTTATTGTGTATTATGTACTTGCTGAGTCTTAGACTCTTTTTGCTTTGTTGTTGTTTTTAGGTAGCCAATGAATACGACATGTATGAGATGGAAGTAACACATATGCATCATATGCTATTAATCACACAATTATCATTTTTTAGTTGCTATCATTAAACCTAGAGATTTGGTACTTTCAACTAGATTTGATTAGTAGACATGAATTTCATTAGCTTAATGATAGATTTAGTTACGATTTGTTTATTTAGTTTTTGTTGCTAATTTTTGTTTCCGAGCGTATGGTTTCGGGCGTTGTTGGGCTTGGGACTGAGGTGGCTCCGAGTATGGTTGGGTGCTTGGTTCCAAGCTGTTTGAAAGTTTATTATTTATACATTTATATTGTTATGATTGTTGAAATGTAATCTGTTGTGTGTTCCATTCCATGCATTAGTTGCTGAAATTGCAAGTAAATATGATTCAAATTAAAAGTAAAAAACTGCATTGGTAACATCCTAAGCTCAGTATTGGGCTGATGGGTTACACAAATATTCTGTTGCGTTTCTTGTAGTTGGTAGGCAACTATACTTCACCCACACGGTGAAGTTGCAATTTGCCTCCGTTTTGTAACACGGGACTTTTGCAGAAAACGGAGCACCTTTCTTCTGTAACGTGAGAGTGTGAAACTTTTGCAGAACACGGAACAATTTCGCTTGTAATGTTCACGTGGTACGCACAGTACATCCACTACGTCGTTTTTTTTACTGTAACCACACGATGACAAACTAATGACAACTAGCCAACCCACCATGGATCTTGAAGTCCACGTGTTAGTGCGCCTGCCCCCAAGCTCCCAACGGTCAAAAATGGGGGAATTCATTATTTGCCCTCTACTTAGATCCGTTTTCAGGATTTACCCCCCTTCCTGACGTAATACATTTTTTGCTCCTCACTTAGTCTGTTTCTTCGCTTTTTGCCCTCTTCACATTATTTTATTAATATCTGGCCATTTTGCTGTTACAAGGCACCCAAAATGTCTTTTGTGCCCTCGGTATCTCGCAACAAACGGATTTACCGGTTGAGATGTGCCACCGCCGGAGGCCGATGAGTTGCCGTCGGCTCTTGGCGGTGTCCACGCCGAGAGCGCGTGAGAGGATCTCTGGTCCATCGCAAGGGAGGTCGAGGCCAGTCCTGCACACGCCAAGACCTCCTCCATGTCCATGGCCACTTTGCCCGTGCCGGGACTCGCCGCCGTCCCCGACCACCATCACCACCTCGTCGTCGCGCTTCTTACTTGCCTGCAGTGCCGCCGACGCTTCCTCATCTGCCACGCCGGTCCCAAACACACTGGTCCAAACCACACCTCCGCATCATCCTCTGCCGCCGCCTCCGTCTCGCCACAGATTCCTTAGAGTACCACCACGGCGATCGCGTCGGTGCCACGTGGTCCGGCGTGCTGAGCAACGCCGAGGACAGGCCTCATCGCAAGCCGCTTCTTGGGTCGTCAGACGGGTGCCAAGGCGCTCCCATACTCACCGCTGACATCGGACTTCACCTCGTCCTCGTCGTTGGCGCCGCCGCCGTCGAGTCCTCGACGGACAAAGTGGGACATGCGCTTGCTCACGCCCCGCCTCCTCCTCGTCGCCGCCTCCTCGAACAAGCCATTGTCCTCCTCGTCGTAGTCGATGACGCCTCGAGCCTCGGTAGATCGAACGCCGCTGCTGCCGCCACCGACGGGACGCCATTTCGACGGAGCAAGCCGGATAGGAGGAGAAGGGAAAGGACTTGCCGAATGTGCCGCCTCGCCTACCCTTGGCTCGGCCGCCTGCCTCCCTCAAGGCCACCTTGCCGGTTCCTCCTCACTGCTCGTGCCTCCTCGGCCCTCCATGGCGTCATTGCCTCCACCAGCCCATCGCGCTCGACCGCTCCTCCGTCTGGCCAGGCACCCACCGCAAATCGGGAGAGGAGAAGAACCAGGAAGAGGGGAAAAGAATGAGCCAAGGGCAAGGGCAAAGTGGTATTTTCGCATGATCAAAACGGTGAAAACGACTGAATATTAATAAAATAATGTGAAGAGGGCAAAAGGCAAAAAAACAGACTAAGTGAGGGGCAAAAAATGTATTACGTCGAGAAAAAAAATAAATTCTGAAAATAGATCTAAGTAGAGGACAAATGATGAATCCCCCGTCAAAAATTTCCCCACATTACTCTGGAGTCCGGACGCAGCTATCGAAAACAAACAAAAGGAAACAATTTGAACGGCCAGCCATACCACACCACACCTCGCCTCTGTTTCCAGCCATACCACACCAATTACGGTACGTGCTACCGTAGCAGCACAAGGCCCGCACCACGACGTAGTCAACCCTCAAAAAACAAAATCACGTAGACCCGCTCGGCTGTGAACCCACACAAGACCTACACGTAGGGCCCACGGTACAGAGATGAAGTTCACAAAACCGGGTCCATTTTACAGGGTAGCCGTACCATCCCCTCTGCAGGGATCGAGGCAGGAAGGCACCCGTGCCTCCCATTTACGGGGCACCGTCCTAGAGCACGGGCTGCCACTTAAACTCAACGACCAACATGTGGGGTCAAAACACATGGACCCAGCGTGTCAGTGGTGATACCCAGCTCAGGTTGCCGTACTTGTACCTCAGCAAGTGCAGAACACGGCTCACGCAGTAACACAATTTGAAACTTTGAATGGACCTGGACGCACAACATTACGATAATACCCCCGGTATGCCCACTGCCGAGCCAGGCCCACCCGAAGGAGAAATGCCCATGGTAGCAGTCCCGTAAATTACTTGCAAAATCCTGAGCATTTATGATACTCTCTCTCCTCGCACTTTACCGCCAAAACCGAAACCCTCTATCTCCACAGTTTAAAACCCTAACTCTCGGTCGCTCTCGCTACAATCCTCTCACTTCCCAGCCGCCAGAAGCAATATCTCAATCCCCCCAGAATTGCACTTCCTCACGCGCCCAGACCTAGAACTTCCTCCCCAGTCCCCCGTCCTCCTCCTGGAGTCCCGGCCGGCCGTTGCCCTCGACCCCCGTCCTCCTCCTGGCCAGCTGCCGCCCCCGTCTTCCTCCCGGCCGGCCGCAGTCACTCACGCCAACCTCCGAAGAACTCCAGATCCGCCTTCGTCGGCCCGTCCTCCTCCTCTGGTCCTCCTGCCCAGGCGCCGGTCGCCTCCTCCTAAACTTCAAGCACCAGTCGACTTGGAGGTAAGTCCTTGAATCTCAAGTGGGAGTGGAGATGCATTCCTCTGTAGAAAGTTCATTGCATTCCTCTGTAGAAAGTCACACACACACTAGGGCTGTGAAGCCGGGAGTGGAGATGCATCATACATTCGTAATGTTGGTCTTTTTTTTTTTGCCTAAGATTTACTTGAAGGCTTGTGAATTGTGACACAATCGAATTGGATATTGCACATTGACTGGCAATAACATTTGTTTCTTCTACCTCTTACTCTGATGTTCTCAATCAAGTTTGTATAGCTAATCTTTTTAACATTTACTTGAAGGCTTGTGAATTTATCCTCAGCAAATCAAGCATTGAGAAGAAATCGAACTCTGATTAGAGGAAGTTGCTGCCAAATTAGTGTTAGCTGTGACATAAATTGAGTCAGCTTGTAGTTTTGTATCTCTGGAAAGTTTGTCAATCCCAGAGCAATGCTAAATATGATCATAACTTAACCATTTGGATAACACGGTGTGTCAATTATGGTTTGCATCTTAAGTTAATATGTTTTGTAATTATTCAAGTAACTTCAACCTGTCTACTAATTGGAGCATCCATTAGCTGCCCCTCCAGCTATTTTGATTTGTGAATTGCTTGTTATTTTGATTTGAAGGTAAACTGGCATGTCCACGGGCGACGGGCATAGGCGAGATTCTTCACCCGCCATCCTTCGCGGGCATGCCTATGGGGAAAATTGGGGTCACGGGTATAAGTATCGACGAGCACTACCTGTACCCGCCGCGTCCGATTGCCATCCCTGCTCATGCCTCCCATTTACGGGGCATCGTCCCAAAGCACGGGCTGCCACTTAAACTCAATGACCAACATGTGGGGTCAAAACACGTGGACCCAGCATGTCAGTGGTGATACCCAGCTCAGGTTGCCGTACTTGTACCTCGGCAAGAGCAGAACACGGCTCACGCAGTAACGCAATTTGAAACTTTGAATGGACCCAGACGCCCAAAATTATGATAATACCCCCGGTATGCCCACCACCGAGCCGGGCTGGGCTACCTGAAGGAGAAATGCCCATGGTGGCAGTCCTGTAAATTACTTGCAAAATCCAGAGCATTTATGATACTCTCTCTCCTCGCACTTTCCCGCCTGAACCGAAACTCTCTCTCTCCTCTTGAGACCCTCACCGGCTTCTAAATATTAGGGTCTCTTCTCCTCGCATGTTCCTCTTTCCTTCCCATTTCTCCGCTTCCCCAAGATTTTTTTTTTTAAAAAAAATTCGGATTGATTTATCTGCTGTTTCCGCAAAGAGAACCTGCAAGGTATGATTTTTGCAACCTTTTCTTGTTCAAGGATTCACCGGCGAATCGATTGGGAAAGTTTATTTGGGGGAAATTATTTCTATGTTTCCCCCCTTTTTTTCTTAGGAAAAGTTGCTAAAGGTCAAAATCTGTGTTTTTCCCTTGCATAATGCAGTTTGTACAATATTCCTTGCAACCTATCATGTTTTGATTTGCTAGTTTGCTCGTTTGGGTTTAGGGTTTTAGCATCTGTGTTATAGCGTAGTACTAATTTGTGTACGTGGTGATGAAATGTTCGTTAGGGTTTCAGATGATCGCTGATTTTGTCTGCTATTTCGTCAGGATTAAACAATCTGGTTGCGACCTATGGTGGAAGGGATGGTGGTCGCCGTCGCGAATGGGGTAAAGATGGAAACCGCCACCGCAGATTCTCCTACATCCGTTCTGGAGGACGAGGTGATTTATTTTTTTAAAAAAACTTTTGTTGTTGGATCTCTAGATGGCGCCCCTTTGCTTTTCTTGGGGCGATTTCTGTATTTTGCCTGTTGAAGTTCTCTAACGATTTTGATTCTTTGGTCTGACGAGCAGTTCCTGATCTGATTATTTGTGCAAAATTAGAAAATTTCTGAAGCCACGAATGGCGACGCAATTAAGCAAGAGGAGTGGCTCAAGGAGGAGAAAGCCGATGATATTGTCGACGCAAGCTCGTCCCTGCCTGTCAAGCTCGAGGCCAACAACAGTGATGCACCCTCCATGGCTAAGGCGGTGAAGGAGGAAGAGCAGCTATTGCAGTCCGTCAAGGAGGAGACGGCTGATGATTTTGTGGATGCAAGTTCATCCCTTCCTATTGACCTCGAGGCCAATTATGGTGATGCATCCTTCATCACAGAGGTGATGAAGGAGGAGGAAGAGAAGCTACATGGGGCCCGGATTAAGGTAGAGGAAGAAGAGGAGACTAGAAAGAGGGAAGAAGCTGCAAGACTTGCTTTTGATCCCAAGGCCCGGTTTAGCAAGTTGGATGAGCTGCTGACACAGACACAGCTCTATTCCGAATTCCTACTGGAGAAGATGGAGCAGATCACAGATGTACGAGTCTCTCACTGTGTTAGGACGGTTTTCTTTTCTTTTCTTGCCACTTCTTACTAGTAATTTTGGCTTCTTTGTTGACGATGGCGGTGTTGCCTGTTGGTTAAGCAGAATGGTGTTGAAATTCAAGCTGAAGAGGAGCCAGTAGAAGAGAAGAAGAAAGGACGTGGCAGAAAGAGGAAAGTCAATTCTGCTCCACAGTACAATGATGTGAGTTCAGGCTTCATATATAATCTTCTGCTTTTTGTAAATATGTCTGTACATATTTGTTGCCCTGTCTTGTAATTGACGGATTATGCAGATGTTGTGTTTGTCATATACTTTGTCTTTGTTACTTGCTCATCTGGTCTTCCAACAATATACTATTGTGCAAGTATTGAAACATTTGTTGGTGCTGGAAGAATAATAGGGAGAGTGCTGTTCTGGTTGCTTAATGTCTACTTTTTAATATTTACTGATTACCTTCTATCTGTAGCATCCTTCTAACATGGTTCGCAAATCATAACCGCAAATCATAACCAGCTGTCTTCCTCTGTAAGAGTTAGGACATTAGGATAATGTTCTGTCCTCAATATTGCTTTGAGATGATTGGATTTGTTGATGCCCATTGAATCTAATGCCGCTAAAATATTTTCCTTTGATCAGTCATCACTCGCTAAGTGGATAACTTGATAGGTGATGAATATATAAGAAACAATATGATAATTAACTGTTGTTCATACATCAAACTTTATGTTAACTTTTTTTTACCTCTGTTAACAAAAAAATGTTCTTCAGAAGAAGGCTAAGACGGCAGTGGCAGCGATGCTTACAAGATCTCGCGAAGATCGCTCCTCTGAGGATTATACTCTCACAGAAGAAGAAAGGTGGGAAAAACAGCAAGCCAACCTTGTTCCACTAATGACTGGTGGAAAGTTGAAGTCTTACCAGATAAAGGGTGTGAAGTGGCTAATATCGCTGTGGCAGAATGGGCTAAATGGGATACTAGCTGATCAAATGGGCCTTGGGAAAACAATCCAGACAATTGGTTTTCTTGCCCATCTCAAAGGGAAAGGTCTGCATGGTCCATACATGATAATTGCCCCTCTTTCCACTCTCTCGAACTGGGTGCATGAGATCTCAAGGTAAAATATCCAACGTTTTCTTTCAATGTCCTTATTCGTGTCTTATGTGGAGATTCTTGATTTCAGGTTTGTTCCCTCTCTGATTGGTCTCATTTATCATGGAGATAAAGTGGCTCGGGAAGAGATAAGGAGAAAATTCATGCCCAAAACTGTTGGCCCTGATTTTCCAATAATAGTAACTTCATACGAGATTGCCATGTCAGATGCAAAATTTCTTGCTCATTATAAGTGGAAGTATGTTGTCGTGGATGAGGTGATGGAAAAGCACATGCTCTCAATCATTGTCCTTGTATGGTTTTCTCCCTTCTTTTGTACTTACATGCCAGTTCCATACTTCATTTTTCAGGGGCATCGGTTGAAAAATCCGAAGTGTAAATTATTGAAGGAGTTGAAGCGCCTGCCAATGGATAATAAGCTCCTTTTGACTGGGACACCTCTTCAGAATAACCTAGCAGAGCTGTGGTCACTATTGAACTTCATTTTGCCTGATATATTCTCATCTCATCAGGAATTGAGTCATGGTATGTTTCACTGAGTTAACACTTGCACCACTGGCCACCCTTTACCTTACTTTTTTATACATGTCATTCTATTCAGTCCCCATATACTGGAAGCATTTCTCGTGTTCATCAGTGACTGATTGCTGTCTTGAGTCCTTGCCTTCAATGCCTTGTATTGATTCTAGTATGAGTTACCTGAATCTTCCGATGTAACATTTCTGCCTAGCTTTCACAAAGTTTTGCTCTGCCATTGGCCAGATCTTGTATTGATAACTCTGCTAATTTGCATTTGGATCTAGCAGAACAGATATGTTGGTAGTTGTTCTTGTCAAGATATCTGTCATGATTTGTAAAATAATTAGCATCTGGTCCTTAAAAGCGCATATTTTGATTGAAATAATGCAAAAGAATATGTTAATTTTTCTTAGGTGCGATATGAATTCCCTCACCATCAATTATATTGTAGTACTCTTGAAACATATTTTCTCGTGTAGCTGTATATATTATGAGATTTGGAAGCACTGTTGTGCTATAAATACTTTCTTTCTCTTTGTAAATATGGAATGTCTTGCCCCTAAGAAGCATGCTCTAGTTGAAATGAAGTGTCTGAATTAGAGAACATGTGTGGTGTGAGCGTTTTTCTTCTTCTGATTTCTGTTGTGTAATGATATGTCATGTCTGCCAAATTGTGTATTAAATATCAGCAGAAATTTATGCTGTGTTTTTGCTTATTTATGTTGTGTGTTGATGTCACGTTTTCTTAAATTTTTACTGATTAATCAAGTAATATTTACATATTTTAACAACTATTTAGATATTTTGGTATGTTAACACATGGAGCATTTTTCTTACAATGACATCGAAGTTACTTGTTAAATATTCCATACATTGTATTTGATTTGTTTGCCTCTATTGGACTGACAACAATCTTCTTGAAAGGTTTGATTTTTCTGGGAAAGGAGGTGATGAACAGCAGGAAGAAACTGAAGAGAAGAGAAGGGTCCTTGTTGTTTCAAAGCTTCATGCCATTTTGCGTCCATTCCTTCTAAGACGGATGAAGGAGGATGTGGAACAGATGCTTCCACGAAAGAAAGAGATAATCATTTATGCAAACATGACTGAACATCAGAAGCAAATCCAGAATCACTTGATTGAGAAAACATTCGACAACTATTTGCATGAGAAATCAGATATTGGTATGCATGCGTACGCTTGCGCACATATTCCTGTAGACTTACAGTCCAATCTGTGTATAAGTTAATATCCAATTCTAACATGACATGTTTTGGCTATATCGCAGTGTTGCGGAGACCTGGCATTAAGGCAAAGCTAAATAATCTATTCATTCAACTGAGGAAGAATTGCAACCATCCAGATCTGTTGGAATCTGCATTTGATTCAACAAGTGTGTCTCATTGGACATTTGTTATCTATTGCTCTGTTTGTTTCCTGACTTTTCTTTACATTGTTATTTTTTTGTGTGTTTTTGCAGGTCTGTATCCACCTGTTGAGAAGCTTCTGGAACAATGCGGCAAATTTCAGCTGTTGGACAGGTTACTGGATTCCCTACTCAAACGAAAGCACAAGGTTTATGGCTTTCTCTTCTTGTTCTATTGTCTTTGTATCTGGGCTTGTATTCATGCACATGCTAGCACAAGTTTCATGGTTTTTTTATATCTTCCAGGCCTGAACTATAGTTCAATTGATATATTTGTAGGTTCTAATATTTTCACAATGGACAAAAGTTTTGGACGTTATTGAATATTATTTGGATTCAAAGGGCCTTGGGGTTTGCCGAATCGATGGTAGTGTTAAGTTGGAAGAGAGGAGGAGGCAGGTAATGTGGTAGTCTGTGCCAATATATTGCTACTTTACTTGATAGCATCTAATTATGAAGAATTGCACCATGCTCGGCTGTTTTTAAGTTTGGCACATGCACATATCCTTAATTTTCTAATTCTGTACTTCTGAAGAATTGCACTGTTCAGCATCTGGATTGACAAGATGTGTTGAAATAATTTTCGCATGCACAGTTCTAAAGTCATAGGTGTTGAATTGCACATTCTAAAAATACAACTATTTTTTTTATGGTCCATTGTAATTAATTTTTTAAGGAGCCTTTTCTTAGAAGAGCAGGCATGTTCATTTAACATCTGCGTTTAGCAAATGTATGGTACCTTGAACAAGATTATTAAAAAAAACGCATCTGGGGTGGTTCCCAGGTCCTGCCGCTTTGCTGGGAACTCAGTGGTTTTTGGGATACCGTAAATATGTGAAAACCAGGGCTAGGATTGGCCATAACTTGTCATAACTCGAACTAGATATCTCGTAAAAAAATTCGGACTAAATTGGCCGTGAATTGGAGTTAAAACTGGATGGAGTTTCGTATCTTGCTCCAAAGTCCAAATTGGTTTGACTGGAAACTGGTGTGGACAGCCGGTTCCCACTGGTTTTCTGAACCCTGTGCTTGAATGCACACAACTGTTTGTATTGTAGAACCAGCGTCTAAACCTTAAATGTTGCTTTAATCTTCTTTTGTTATATGCTAATCTTGCCATTAGCTAATTGATTGTTGTCTATGATTATTGCTATCTCACAGTTTTTATGTGGTACTATTTTTCTGTGGCAGATAGCAGAATTTAATGACTTGAACAGCAGTATGAATGTCTTCATTCTAAGCACACGAGCTGGTGGGCTTGGTATCAATCTTACTTCTGCTGATACTTGTATCCTGTATGATAGTGACTGGGTAATTTTCTATCTTTGTGGAGAGATTATAGTGTAATACTCCAGACAAAATGTTCATATGATTACAATTACTGTCCTAAAATATGCACTTTCTTGCATGCCATATTGCCATCTCCCTTTTTGAGTACTTTTTCCCCAAGGGTCATTGTGTGTGCGCGTTGCTCTGGTCCTTCGTACAATACTTTGCCTTGAGTTAGCTGTCATAATTGTGATATGCGGAGCTTTTCTTTCATCCTGCAGAATCCTCAGGTGGATTTGCAGGCCATGGATCGGTGCCACCGGATTGGTCAAACACGCCCGGTGCATGTATATCGTTTGGCAACATCGCATTCAGTTGAGGTGTGGTTGGATGATCTTCAGACCTCTTGCTTGGCTATATTTTGTCGCGTAGGTGCTCATCTTCTCATTGTTGCAGGGACGGATGATTAAGAGAGCGTTTGGAAAGCTGAAGCTAGAGCACGTGGTGATCGGGAAGGGGCAGTTCCAACAAGATAGTGCGAAGCCTAATGCCTTAGATGTAAATATTCTGTCCCCAAGTATAAATAATACTGCCTAGCAATTGTTTCTTCAGAGAGGAACACACACAAAAAAAAAATACAGCAAAGTAAGACACTGGGAATGATCACTGATGCGATTCTTTTTTTTGTGGGAAATGTAGGAGATGGAGCTGCTGGCGCTGCTCAGGGACGAGCAGGACGAGGGAGATAGGATGATCCAGACGGACATCAGCGACCAGGACCTCTCGAAGGTGATGGACCGGAGCGACCTCACCGGCGCGCCCGACTCTGCGGACGCTGCCCCTCTTATTTCCCTCAAAGGGCCCGGCTGGGAGGTCGTGGTGCCCACGAAGAGCGGCGGCGGCATGCTCTCATCACTCACCAGCTGAGCACCGCCCAAACCTAGCAATGACGCCTCGGTGTTTTGGTGCTTCCGCTTGTTTGACCGCTGATTAGTCAATGTTTTGTGAACTATCCCCCCAATTAAGTATTGACTGGGCGTTGCACACCCGTAGATTAGAAGGTGATGTTTTGTGATACAGTATTGCAAGATGCGTTCTAAGTCCAGCTCGTGTGTTCTGAGCTGTAAAACTTATTCTGCCAAGGCGTTGTTCAGCAAAGCTATGTATAAGACTTGTTATGGTAGTCTATGCTTGGCAATGTTAAAGAAGTGTGGAAATGGCATACTACCACTGTCGTTCACTGTGCATGGCACTGCCCATGGTCGTTTTGGTTAAGATGCGATGTGTTTCCACATGGGTTCAGCTGCTACGACAGTAACAGTCACGGAAAACCGCTCGATCACTTGCTCTTTAAATTCGCTGGCTGGTGGCAAGATTTGGCTCCCAGGACTTCCAAGACTTTGATATGGAAAAGTGAAGGTGTTAACGACCACTTAACAGATAAGAAATCTTGGGCTCTTTTCATCGTTAAAGAACGGGGATTTGGATCACTGTTGTTGTGGTCACAAATCAAACAATAAAAAATGGAGGACCTACTTGGGGTTACTACGTGCTGTGAGGCAGCGAAGGTAGGGATCCTTCCCTTTTCGTGTATACCTAAGGGGCTAGTTTCTTTGGCTCTTCGCTGAGTCGTCGTCGCTCTCTACGACAACCGTCAACCAGAGAAGAAGACACAAGAAGACGGTCCCTGGGTCTGTCACCTAGATTATCTCCTGACACATCTCCCAATGCTGTCCAGGTGTCCAACCTGATGCTCCCATATCAACGGAAAAAAATTCAATAAGGGAGGACCTAGGGCGAGGCCCTGCCTCATCCACCGCTCTGAATCCAACACCTGTGGGGAAGGGCCTCACGGTCACGGCGAGGCCCCTCAAAAGAATTTCCTTCCCATATCAACATAGGTTAACCCAGGGATCACATAATCGGATCAGGCAAACTTCCCGCCCGCTGGCCGGGACCGGTAGCGAAGAGGACCCAGATCAGATATGAGAAACTGCTCATTAAGACGCTCATTCACAAAAGTGATGTACTGAGAATCATCTCCAGTAATGATCATATCATCAACATTGTGGGTGTTTTAAAACCGAACTTACGTAAAGATTGTTTGATTCGGGGGGTCTCCAAGGCTCAAATCACGCAGAGGAGGCGACACGTGGATTTTTATACAGGTTCGGGCCTTCTCCGGAGAGAATAACAACCCTACTCCTGTGTGTATGTATTGAGTATGCTGAATTACAAGATCAAGAGAAAGACTCGAATGAGGCGTCTTGTGCTCTTGATTCCTCCCTCCTCTCCTTCTGATGATTTTACCTTTTATGCAATACTTGGAGCGTGCTGATGTTCCTCCAGTCCAAAGGGCACCTTAATGCTTCAGATAATAGAGCTGTTATTGGAGATTATTGTGGGAGTGTGTCACGACCCGGACCTCAGGGAGGTCCTGTCACGACCCGAACCTCAGGGAGGTCCCAAAGTCACGACCGGACCCGGGATCACCCAAAGGCATGACCACACGGTCGGACCCGGGAGGTCCCAAATCCCTCTGTGCACAACCGAGCTAGTCCCAAGGACCAACAACTAGCTCACACAGTGAACAAGAGTGGTAACATCCATCAACGTAACTTTATTAATTAACAACAGAGTTGATTACAAAAGGGGTATACAGCCAACAAGACAAACAGAGCGGAGAACAAAAGACAGCGGTAGACCACTCGATTCACCACAGGCAATCGACTGGAGGACGCAGCCTAGACGTCCTGGTCTTCAAGCTTCTCGAAGACGTCCTATCTTGCTCAAACATGTCAAGCAAGAGTGAGTACAACAACCGTGCTCGCAAGTCACACCCGTCAAGTAACAGATTGAATGCATACATACAAGGATATCTCAAAGGAGGTCTTACAGGGTTGTCTTTGCATAAAGCCAAGTTTCTTTTCAAATACATGTACTAAGTTCCAAAGCAGTTATACAATAACTAAAATTCATTTTCTAAATCAATTTTATAGTTGGATAACATTCATCAACAAGTGGTGAAGGATACCCTCTTATCGCAAGGCTACCAGCCCGAATTCCTATTTGGATAGACATCCAAAACCATTTAATAAAGCATTTTGAAAACAAAACCAAAATCTAACTTGGAGCAGCTTTGCTAGCTTGTCCATGACCGTGGGCACGGCTATTCGAATAGTTTTACACTCTGTAGCGGTGTTTAGCTTTACCCACGAGAGATAATCAACTTATACTGTCCGCTCACACACTTTCGTAGGTGTGCGACTAAGTGATTATCACAAGATCTTTACAATGCGCCATTCCACCGCAGTCCCCCCTCGCTAAGGTTTCGCTCCCTTTGGGCTACAATCTGCAGGATTTAAGCCCCCTCTTGCACCAGGCGGGAATAAATAAAAGTAGGTCGTCAAGACACACACACAACCGGATGGAACGACCACGATGGAATGTTGCAAATTAGTTAGCCAGATCCTCCCCATTTTTGGACATGTGGTTGCACGGTGAGGCATAGCAAAATACACTCGAAGACCAGTCCGTAACTGACTTGGGCGACTTCCAACAACCCCTGGGCCTCAACCCTAACAAGGTTGAGCCCGTGCATCAACATGCACCCTCCAAACAACCAATTCACCCAAGTCCAAACCAATTTTCCTTTTGCTTTGCTTTTCAAAAACATTTGCAAACTTCGACGACCACTCAAAGTCATGGTTAAAACATTTGACATCATTGGTCTTTTGGCAGTAAAACTCCAAAATCAAGATTTTTGGTCTAAGCTTGACTAAACATAGAGTTTTGAAACATGCCAGTTCATACTAATGTACCAACTAGCGCTTTACTAAGGTGACAAGGGGAGGTCGAATCAATAACCAAGTTTGGATGTACAAAGGAACTAGGAATAACTATGAAGTTAAAATATGGATTTAAATTACTTGAATTCAAATAAGCATGCAATAGAAATTTAAAATAGAAATTAAATAATTTGAGATACTGGGTTCAATATGATCAAGGGTGTAACTTGCCTCGCTCAAAAGCTTGAGGGTCCTCTTCGGAGCACTTGGGCTCTCCTGAGTCGTCGAAATCTACACGTGGAAACGAAGCAAATCAAATAAAGACCAAATAAAATCCAAATGAACTCCAAACAAACCAAACTAGAACCAACAGCAAGGAACGGAACTAGGAAACGGGCTCTCGGGAGGAGGAGGTCCTGAGGAAACGACAAAAAGGATACAGGAGGTCCTGAGGACACGACAAAAAGGATACAGGAGGTCCTGAGAAGGAGGATACGATTACTCAAAGTGGTCGTACGAAGAATACAAAGGATACAACTATGCAGCGTAGTCGTAAGAAAGAATACGACTACGCAATATAGTCGTAGGAACAAATACGACTACGCAACGTAGTCGTAGAAACAAGGGAAAGAACAGGGCACGAAGAGACTCACCAGGACAGAGAGAGAGGGAGAGAGAGAGAGAGGGGAAGACAGGAGGAGGACGACGACATCGGCGAAGACGGCGCGGCGTGTAACGTCCCAAAATTTGGCTTTTCAAAAATCTTTTGAGTAGTTTAGGTCCCTGGAAAAATTCACCAATTTTATTTGAATTAATAAAGCTTAAATGTGACTTTCATAAATAAAGAACAATTTAATATGATTAATCTCAACATCAACTATTATCAAAACTATTTTATTTGGATTCTATGTGCTTGGATATATTTTCTAGATTTTTCTAGAATTTTTCCGACTGCATTTGCTATTTTCTGTTTGCCCTTTCGTGTTTTCGGCTATTTTCTAAAAAGGAAAACCTATTTAAATCTCAGTTTTCCTAGTGGGCTGAAATCCCCACAGCCCATTCTGTTTCCCCTCCTTCGGCCCGTTGCCATTCCCGTTTCTCACCCGAGCCGGCCTAGCCCGCCATCTTCTCCGCTTGGCCCACCTGGCCTTTTCTCCTTTCGGTAGATCCATTTGCTCGGGTCACCAGACTCCTTTTCACCCACTCATTGACTCCTGTTTCACCCGATCGCCAACCCCACTGTCACTTGTCATTGCCGTTGCTAACAGCGCATAGCGTTCTCGTATGCATGCCGCCGCTTTCTTGAAAGTCGGTAGCCCTTCCCACCCGGCCTATCCTTGACCCACTCATGGCGAACCCTAGCGCCTAACGCCGCTTAGATCGTCCATGGCATGACGTTCCTCGTAGCCGTCGCCGCTTTGCGCTTGCGCGTCTGACCGACTTCAGCAACCGCCGCCGCTTTGAGTCCATTGCCCACACGCCTTCGGCGCTAAAAAACCACGGTGCAGCGCGCTGGTGATCCGCCGCCCCAAAGCTCGCGCCGCCACCCCGGCCATCTTCTTGACTCAGTCTGCGTCGCCTCGTCGAGCCGCCCTCGGTCCGCGCCGCCTCCGACCGCGTCTGCCACGTCCTAGTGACGCCGCCGCCCCGAATCCATCTTCTTCGACTCCGGTGCCGCGCCCGCCTCGCCGATCTCCGCCGTCAAGGTTCCTCGAGCCGCCGCGTCTGCGTCACCGCAACCGCCTCGGCCTCCTCCACCGATTACACGCACCAGTCGGAGCTCCCTCGCCTTCTGTCACTGGCGCCACCTTCGTCTTCAACGTGTCCGGCCACACCCGTGCACCCGAAAACGTCTCCGCCGCGTCCCTCGCTCCTCGGGTAAGCCCTCCAAGATCCAACCACGTCACCACGCGCCTCACCTTCCGATCTACACTCGTATGCTTTCAATTCTGTGTTTCATCCATCGTAGCCCGAGATCTCGTCGCTTCTTCTTATCCGGCCGCCGCCTCTTCGTCGTCCAATTCCTCCACCGTCGGTGATCGCCGCCATGCATGGACCCCACCATCTTGTTCCCCGAGCCGCCTTCTACCCGATGCTCACTTCCACTTCCCCGGAGCCTCACCGTAGCTCGTCGCCAACGAGTGAGCCGCTGCCGCCGCTGCTCCATGGCTCGCCACCAGCGATGGTGGCCGTCCCTTGCCGCCACGACCGCGTCACCAAGGCCACCTGCACCTCCTCGTCCCGTTTTGGTCACCCACTTGCACCGCCGCGACCCGCAGCTCCGGCAAGCCGGCATGACCGAGCGCCACCATGCTTGTGCTCTGTGCTCCAGTGCCATGGCTGCCGCTCCCTTTGTCCCTTCCATGTGGGCCCTGCTCCCTTCTTCTCTCTTTGGTCCCTAGGGCGAGTGGGTCCCGCGTTAGGGCCCGAACCAGATGCGATGCATGCCCGCTTGTCGCGCCACATCACCCCTTTGTTATCTATGGCAGTCACGTCATCGATCCTGTGCACGCCACCTCGCTATCACCTCTTGTCACTCGGGCCACGTCGCCGTATCGCTGCCACATCGCTCTCACCTCACGCCATCTTGTCACCTCGTGCCGTGTTAGCTGCCACATAGACCTCCCCGTTGCTGCGTTGGTGCCACCTATGCACCGATCCGTTGTCAAATCCGTATCGCTGCCACATCATCACTTTGTCCCCTGTGGCAGCCACCTAAGCCGCCCACATGGCATACTCTTAGCCCAAACCCTAAACCACACCGTATGGACATGGTTCATGTGAACTGAGTCTGTGCCAAGCCGGTCCCGCACGTTAGTGCACTATTCCATAAACCTACCCTATGCCTTGTGGACCCGGACGTCAACCAGACATATCAAACCCTAGATTTAAACCTAACCCTAAGCCATACCCGGGTTGACCTGGATCACTATGAACCGAGTCATTTACTCGTGGTCCCCACCATGTTAGACCCTATTCTGTGAACCCAGTTCACCATGCACCTTACACCCTAGCCGTGGGCTTGGTCTACAGACCAATGGCCCACTTGTCTTTCCCTTTACCTTAATTCTAGAATTATAGTAATTCTAGAAATTCAATTATCCAGTGGGTCCCACCCGTCATCCACTGTTCCTTTTCAGAAATTAATCTGATTTCTGAAATCCAATTATTCAGTTGGCCCCACATGTCATGCGCTACCTTTGATCTCTTTCACTTACCAGTGGACCCCACATGTAAGTCTGCAACTTATTTTATTTTATTTAACCCGAAGGAATATTCTTTCAATATTCTTTTCTCTCTCGATTTCATCATTTCATGTGATCTTCGAAAGCTCATATCTTTCGAATCCGAACTCCGATTGAGTTCATTCAAATTCCTAAATTCATCTAACTTCTAGATCTATTTATCTGAGATTATTATTTAATTTATTGGAGTTGTTGCTCTCTGTTATTTATTTAGTTTATTTGCTTGTTGCGAGTAGACATTGATACTACGAGAAGTGCTGATCAAGAAGGAGCTGAAGATCAAGGAAGTAGAAGACCAAAGAATAAATAAGATCATCATTGCTCTAGCAAGGCAAGATATACCTTTGATCATGTTGAATCCCAGTTTTCTAAAATTATCTTGATTCAAATTATTGCATTTACTTTAAGTATTTATTTAAATGCTTTTGGGTGTAGTTATTATCCCATTTGTTATATCCACCTTGTTTAATTGTTATGTCTTAATCTTTTGTCACCCTAGATTGGTTTATTTAGTTGGTAATATTGTAGCACCAACGTGGGTTGGTTAGTTACGATTAGTCTGCTTAGCCATGCCACGAGTCACCATCTCATGTGAGTCGTAATTATGAACTTGACTAAGTGATTATGGAACTATGTGATAAAACTATGTGTACTGTGTGCTATTACTCGTTGATGGCATACGTTGCACTTAACCAACAGGGTGGGAAAGGATTTAGACGGAGGCAAGTGGACTGTGTGCTACTTTTGGTGGATCTGTGTGCACGGGCTTAAAAATTTGTGTGCCTTAGTTAGAAATTGGAAGTCTTGCCTTGGTCAATTAAGAACTTAACTTTGTGCGCCATTGAACTGGGCCTCTCGTACAACCACATGCCTGGTATGGGACGGGCCTAACTTAGTAAGATATAAATTCTTGACATTGATTGCTCAGGCAGTAGGTTAGGCTATGTGAAAAGGGTGGATGTGTGTGCTATCATGTAGTCGCATCGCGGGACGGTTCGCCGCTTCCCTGTCCAACGGTGTGTGTCGTACCATCCACTATGTATAGTTTAGTATGACGACAAAGCACATTGGGAGTATCAATGCTTGAGATGAAGTTTCTGAAAGGTTTTGTTGTGATCAGCTCTGTACAAGTTGATTGCATCGTGTGGGTAAAGTGTACAAACTCTGCAGAGTGTTAAATCAATCTATTCGAATAGCCGCGTCCGCGGTCATGGACATGCTCGGGGATTTCACACGAGGGGTAGATCTTTATAAAACAGTTGGGAAGGGAGCCGTGTGATCTAAATCATATGGCTATGTGAATAAATTGTTTAGGCTATGTGTCTTTGTGAAATCAAACTGATAAATTATTATTGTCTATTTGTTTTGAATTATGTTTTCAATCTATTATTCATATTCAAATTGCAAATATTGCATTTCTGCAAAATAACCACAGAAGCCATTCCTTTGGAATAAGCCATCATGTATAATTGCATTTCTGTGGTATGACTTGTGAGTACGGTTGTGTACTCATGCTTGCTTTAATAAATCAAGCAGAAGTGAAGGAATCATCAGTCAACAAGGTCTACTTCAAAGATCGTGGAGAACTAGGTCGCGCACCCCAGCCGATTGCTTGTGGGCATATGGATGGGCTTCACTAAAGTTATTTCGTTCCGCTGCAGTTTCATTGAGTTTTGCTTTCTGAGGCATTAATTGTAAGCTTTGACCTTAAGGTCTTTACTCTGATATTTATTGTATTTGCCTATTTATTAGTCATCTTTGTATATGGAAATGATATTTCATCGATGTTGCCACTGTGTGCACTAGCGTGATCCTGGACTAGTGTAGTATACACAGAGGGTCTAGAATTGTATTTTTGGGTCCCGACACGGCGCTCCGGTGAACTTCTTGGCGACGAGGTGGTTGAAGATGGCGCAAGCTTCAGCAGACTCCTTGGCGATGAAGCTTGAAGCATGGGAGGACAGGCGAGAGCAAGATAATTGGCAAAAGATGATGAAAGGGGGCTGCTCAGGCTTTTATAGCCAGGGAGAGTCACTGGAGGACTCAGAGGTGCACACGATCAAGGGCACGTGTGACAGGACAAAGCATGCCGAGTAGGTGAAGGAGATGATGGGGGCAGGTACTGGAGAAGACAAGAGGGGAAATAGGGTACCGCTGAGACGACAACATTTAATACGACACAATAGCATTAAATGCGCAGGGACAAATGCGTCAACAATGACACGACAAGAGGAAGGAGAAGGTGACCAAGACTGACAGATGGGGCCGATCAACACTCAAAAGAGATGGTCAAAACAAAGGGGAGGTCGCGACTAAAGAGGAGGTCATGACCACAAGGGTGTCACGTAACCAAGGGGAGGTCGTGACCACAAGGGTGTCACGTGACCAAGGGGAGGTCGTGACCACAGGGGAGGTCATGACCACAAGGGTGTCACGTGACCAAGGGGTGGTCTTGACCCAAGGGGGGTGGTCTTTGGAAAAAGACTAGGGGGTGATCATGGCAAGTCTCCAGGACAACCCGGATGTCTTGGACAAAGGGAGAGGTCCAAACACAAGGGAGGTCTGGACAAAGAGATAGGTCCAAACACAAGGGAGGTCTGGACTAAAGGGGAGGTCCAAATACAAGGGAGGTATGGATAGAAGGGGAGGTCCAAACACAAGGGAGGTCAGGACAGATGGAGGTCCAAACACAAGGGAGGTCAGGACAGATGGAGGTCCAAACACAAGGGAGATCTGGATTAAAGGAGAAGTCCAAACACAAGAGAGGTCTGGACTGAATGGGAGGTCCAAACACAAGGGAGGTCTGGACTAAAGGAGAGTTCCAAACACAAGGGAGGTCTAAACCAGAAGGGAGGTCTAAACCAAAAGAGAGGTCTAAACTACAAGGGGGGTCTAAACCAAAAGGGAGGTCTAGACCCTCAGATCCAAACGAAAGGAGGTCTGGACCCTCGGATCCAAACGACAGGAGGTCTGGACCCTCAGATCCAAACAAAGAGAGGCTTGGACCCTCAGATTCAAACGAAGGGAGGTCTGGACCCTCGGATCCAAACGAAGGGAGATCTGGACCATTAGATCCAAACGAAGGGAGGTCTGGACCCTCAGATCCAAACGACAGGAGGTCTGGACCCTCGGATCCAAACGAAAGGAGGTCTGGACCCTCGGATCCAAACGACAGGAGGTCTGGACCCTCAGATCCAAACAAAGGGAGGCTTGGACCCTCAGATTCAAACGAAGGGAGGTCTGGACCCTCGGATCCAAACGAAGGGAGATCTGGACCATTAGATCCAAACGAAGGGAGGTCTGGACCCTCAGATCCAAACGACAGGAGGTCTGGACCCTCGGATCCAAACGAAAGGAGATCTGGACCCTCGGATCCAAACGAAGGGAGGTTTGGAGGAGAAAGAGTGGGGCCGAGGGGAGCACGGAGCGAACAGAGGAAGGGGGAAAACAACACCAGAGAACGCCAACGAACTCCAAAAGAAACCAACTTTGGATTAGTTGAAGTTTGTTTTAGTCATTTTAAACACTTTAATTCTAAAATCTCAAGTTAAGCTTTATAACTCTCATCAAAACCAAATAGTTCTTTTTATTTTGAAATTTTTCAAAAAGACATGAAGATCAGGATGTTACAGAGTGGTAACATTCCCACGTCGCGAGGCAGTTTTCACCATGACATGGAGTTAAATCATGCCATTATTCTAGAGAATAACCGCGTAGTTTACTGCCTATATCTTTAAATATAGTGCGAAAAATTCCGTGGTCGACTAGGCTCACATGTCTGTAAGCCCTATCGACTAGGGACTGGTCATAGAAGAGCTTACGACCAGGTGGTGGTCGTAGAAGAGCTTACGACCACAGACTGATCGTAGGAGAACTTATGATCAGGGCATAGTCGTAGAAGGACATACGACTATGGGGTAGTCGTAGAAGGACTTACGACTATAGGGTGGTCGCAGAAGTACTTACGACCTCCAGCTTCTCTCTTATGAATATTAAGGGGTATACTCAAGAACCATAAAACGTCATTGTTATCCATAATATGAATTATAGATAAATAATTAAATAAGGATTATTATATCCTCGTCATCTAGCCCCCCAGTTTCAAGTGAAAATAACTTACTTGGGAAAGGAGCAGTAGATGATCTTACGACCAGTAAATGGTCATAGAATGGTGGTCGAAGGAAAAACTCTTCGACCGGTGTTTCATTTGACCAGAAATTGATTTGGTCAAAAGGTTGTAGAAAGGCTTACGACTTACAAGGTGGTCGTAGGAGATCTTTACGATCACCCAGTGGTCGCAGTACTGTAGTCTGAAGAAAAACCTTTCCGATTGCTGTTGCATTTTACCAAAAAAAGACTTGGTCAAGAAGGTAATTTCGCTTGAGGTGTAAAGACACACTCGGTTTTCTCAAGCAGACAAATTTAAGAATCTCAATCGACTTTCACAGACCTGTCTGTTGGAGTGGTTCCCGAAGCAGTGGCAACCGTTGGGTCGTCACGTCTTTAACTCAGACGTGTGGTTATAAATACTTACCGTGGGTGAGACTTATGCTTTTTACCTTTCCTAAAATCGATCCCACTGTTCATCAAATTCTTGCGCTCTCCGCCACCGACCAAATCGAGTATTCTCCTGAAATCTTTCCAAATCAAAATCTCCAACCCTTGAGAAAGATGGCCGGAGGTGCTTCCCAGTGGGCCGAATCGGAGATGCGATCAAGATCAAAGCTTTGGTCGCCGCCGAGAAGATGCCGAAGAGTCAGTTCATGAAGTGGATCGAGGCTGCTAGGCAGCATTGGCCATCGGGGGAGATTGGGCAAATCCCTGTCTTCTAGGCGTTCTGTGAGTGTGGCCTTCGATTGCCTGCTCACCCTTTCCTCACTCTCATACTCGAACACTTCGGTGTGGAGTTGGTAAACCTTGTTCCCAATTCCATTACAATGTTGGGCGTGTTCGTGTACTTGTGCGAGGCCTACCTGGGGATTCCGGCAGACTTGGAGTTGTTCCAGTACTTCTATGAAATGACTAGGCTAGCTGGAGTCGCCGGTAGTTGTAGTCTGAAGTTTTACGATGGGAAGTCGAAGTAGTACATTCAGATGTTCACCTGGTCGTCGTGGCCGGAATGGAAGAAGAGGTGGTTCTACTAGGAGACGACCAATGAGGACAGCATCTCCTTCGTCGGAAAGCCGACCGAGAAGATCTCTTCTTGGGATTCGACTTCCAAGGATTTCGGTCGGATCACCCCTTTCATTCAAGCCATCAAAGACTTGAAAGAAGAGGGGCTCACTGGATGACACGTGGTGAAGGATTTCATCACGCACCGCATTAGCCCTCTGAAGAAGAGGGCTCATCCCATGTGTAGGTATTTGGGGTCGCAAGACCCGACCAGAGACTACGAGAAGGGTAAGTAAACTCCTAGTCCTGGTATTCTTTCTGTTAATTTTGGAGTTGGCTTATTGAAATTTTACTTGCCCTTGCAGACCTCTCACAAGAGGAGATTGACGCTCGGTTCAAGCTCATTTGTGAGAAATCCCCGCCACTGAATGTGGTGGCTCCTCAAATCTTGGCAGTCCTATCCGCAAAGGACAAAATGGAGCGCTTAGAGGTAATCAAGAATTGATTTCATCTTTAAGATTTTGCAGTCGTAGAAGAACTTACGACTAGGCACTGGTCGTAGAAAAGCTTACGACCAGGGGGTTGTCGTAGAAAAACTTACGACAAGGTGATGATAGTAGAAAGACTTACGACTACTTTGTAATATCTCTCTTTCTGATTTCTGCAGAAAGTAGGCATAGAAAACTGTCGGAACTACGAAGAAGTCGTACTGATGGTTGTTGGCGCGGTGGCAGAGCAAGTTGATACTCCTCTGGCCAAAAAGCGCTAGCTCGTGCAAGTCGTCGACAAGGGAGGCGCAAGCTCGAGCTCTGCTACTTCGACCGCACCCTTTACGAAATTCGCTGCGGACATGGCTGGCGCAGAAGAGGCAAGGACGATCGAAGTGAATATTAATGCTCTCAAGCCCAAAGCCCCCAAGATCAAGGTACCCTTCTATTATGACAATAAAACTTTCGAAGTTTCTGCCTCCCGTGGCTTTGTCAAGCGACTAGAAAAGGAGAACTAGAATAATGTTATGTCTTTTGTGAAGAAAACTGCTACACCAGCAGTGCCTGTGGTCGAGGGCAGTGTTGCCCGTGAGGTGATCGAGATAGGTCTCGACCATTTGGAAAGCCGGGAGACTCAAGGAGCGGTGGTGCTCATTCAAGACCCATGACCAGACGTGGTCGTGGATGTTCCCATTCGTCAACTCAAGTCTCGACGGGACGTGGTTGAGAAGAAGTCAAAGAAATCTTCCTTAGGGAAGGTTTCTTCCAAATTCAAGATCAAATCTGGCACACGAACGTATGTAGAAAGACAAAAGTGTAAGAACAACATTTACCTTTTGCTTTTTACCATCTGACGTGTTTCCTTTATTATGATCTTAGCCTGACCCCTTTAACCATCAAGGACGTTCCTATCGAGAAACCCACTGCCATCTCTCCGGCTGTCGGAGAGATGACAGTGGCGGAGATCGAAGGGTCGTCCATCTTCCGAGTGGTGGAAGGTGCCATTGTTGCCGATGCAACTGCGACCACAAGAGTGGTCGTAGAGACCGAGGTGAAGACGGTGTATGATGCCGCGGAGGCATTAACCCAAGGCGATGGATCGTTAGGCCATCGCGCCGGGAAGGAAGTCGTCGTAGACGTTCCTCCCAATCCCCAAGGAGGAGCGGGCGTTACCGAATCAGAAGACGAAGAATATGCCAACTTCTCTTCTGAGTTCTTCGGCCCGTCTTCCGTCGTGGGATCTTCTGCCTTCAGATCTCGTGCCCGGGTTCCTCACTCTGATGACATTCCTGACAGAGGGGGTATTTTCGACGACGAGCGTCTCGAAAAGGTGTGGTTGGACCGAGTCCAAGAGATCGACAAGCTGAAGAACCCCACGAGGGTATTATCTTCGTTTGCTCGAACAGCTATGAATGTAAGTACCTGACGTTCGGTATTCCGATACATATTTTTTCTCGCTTCTTACTGTCTTTCTTCATGCAGAAAGCTTTGGAGCAAATTGTCCTTGTTGTTGAGTACAACAGACAACTTGTTCAGCTGCGATAGGAGAAGGCGGTACTCTGTAAGTAGGTAGAGAGATGGTAAGTAACTGGTATTTGTAGTCATTTTATGTTCCGACCACTTACACAGTACTTATGGGGATTGTCGTAGAAGATCTACGACTAGGTACTGGTCGTAGGAAAACTTATGACCAGGGTATTGTCGTAGATATGCTGATGTCTACTCTTTTCTCTTGTATGTTCAGGAGCGACGAGAAGTCTTTAGCTGATTCACTCGACTTTGAGAATACCGAGACGAAAAAGCTAAGCGGGAAGAACGAAGACCTCCTGAATAAGTTTCAGGAGGCAAACTCTGCAATCCAAAAGTTGCAGGGACATATAAACGGAAGTGCTGAACTTAAAACCGCTTACGGCCTTCTTTTCTTTTTCTAACTCTTATTCCTTTTCATAAAAAGAGGTCGAAGTAGGGAAGCTCGAAACCGAGGTCAAAGAAAAGACCTTGGTTCTTTACAAGATTACCGCATCGCCAAAGAAAAAGACCGAGAGGTCCAATCGTGGGAGGAGCACTATATAAAGGGCGCTACCTCTCGCGATGATGAAGTCAAGAAGTTGGATTCTTGACTAGCTGGTAAGCAAGTATTTACCTGTGATCAGTTTTGTTTTTGTGAGGACCCGAAAAATTTGGCTTGTGATGCTTAACCATCCACTTGGTCCTAGCATCGCAAACATAATATCTCGTGCCTCGAGATACATGTACTTCTCAAGAACTTACAGTACACATACCCCTTTACAAAATTATGCATCAATTCCATTCAACACATAGAACCAAAGCACAACAAAGCAAATGAAAAGACATACATAATAGAGTTATTACAAAAGGCGCCGACCGGCCAAACAAGAGCTAAAGAGTTAAATAAACAGCGGAAGCAAAAGCCATAAGATGGCGATAAACAAGAGCCAATTAGTGTGCATTTAACCCATAAGGCAACCAACCGGACCGCCAACCTAGTCGTCAAACCCACCGCACAGCTCACAAAAGTGGATCCCTTGGGGATCAGCTTCCTCCTTTGTAACACTTAATTAAGCAAAGCAAATGAGTACAAAAATGTACTCGCAAGACTTACGTGTAGTGTAACAGCCTATACATAGTTACATGCAAGCTTATTTAAGTGGAGGAGGCTCTAGACTCAATTTCAGCATAAAGCAAGTTTTCATTTGCAATAATGTAATAGATTTAAAGTAGTTTTACAATCTGTTTTTATTTGACAAAAACAGCGAGACAACAAGTAACAATATTAACAAGACATCCTGGAAGTGGCTAACCCAATAGCCACCACAACAATAGCATGAATTCCGTATTCATACCACCCACATTAAGTTTTAATTAAATGTTATAATCTAGTTCTTGCACGACCTTACCAAGCATGTCCATAACCTAGGACGAGGCTATTCGAATAGTTTGAACCCTGCAGGG
Source organism: Phyllostachys edulis (assembly GCA_036346405.1). NCBI lineage: Eukaryota > Viridiplantae > Streptophyta > Magnoliopsida > Poales > Poaceae > Phyllostachys > Phyllostachys edulis. The sequence continues at coordinate 18,030,639 of CM070549.1, read as the reverse complement.
GTGTACCAATGTACCCACACGTCAGACCGTCTTTTCGCCACATGATTAAGCACACTTCCTTTGGTATGCCGGCACGGCTAATTCCTACGAGGCATTTCCAATATCGTGCATTAACTACGAGTCGCCCGTATGGATGGAAACCCATACGTTGAGACAGAGTCATTGTAAAGCCGAAAGTCAACTACCACTGTAGGGTAAAGCTCCCGGACAACTACAATGCCCTTCGGTGTGGATAACCTAAACAGGATTTCACTCTCGCTCACCCAACACATAACCACAAGTTTCCTTTTCAACACCACCCACCCACACAACCTCCTGCGACTCGGAGCTAACACACGCCAAAGTACTAAGTCAAAAGAGGTCTCATATCCCCCTCGTGTGGTTAGCACGCAATAATCGCTTGGCTTAGTGACACAAGTAACTTGATCCTTGTTGACCCGGGCACCATTCCAGTCACACCATAAGATCACACCATCAACCATTGTGCCCAAGTTTCAAACATTTCATTTTCAGTTTCAGTTTTTGACTTTACAAAGTAACAAAGCACAAGGTGCTGAGCATAATGGTAATAATAATTTTGTGTGATCAAAGTTATCAACAAAGTCGATAACCGCCCAATTCTACCGGTAGCTAAGCATTTCTAAGCATAACACCGTAAAGACAATAAAAGAGCATAATTCAACCACCGGGCTCTAATTCACCGGCAAGATTAATAACTTAAGTTTAGTGGCAGGGGATGAACAATTTAAGGGCAACCATGCAATAGGAATAACTACCTCTAATCAGGAAAATAAACTTTGACACAAAAGCATGCATGTATATACAATTTGTAAACAAAGTATTAGACTTTGAAAGTAATGGGAGTATTGTGATCAAATTGCTTGCCTTGTTGGATATGCTTAGTTTGCTGCAGAGGAACACTCTCATTATCAACGAACTCGTCGGCACCTAACGAAAGAGCGAAAAAGAACCGATAAGAACGAAGAACACCGAAAAGACTTAAAAACCAAAAGTCAACCAAAATCCATGAAATTTACACAGAAGGTAGAGCATGATTTTTAAGGAATTTATCAACAAGAACCAATTCATTTGGGTGCTCGATGCGAAAGTTATGGCCAAAACAATTTCAATAAATTTGGAAAAATCTTTGAAAAATTCCATGGGTTCATCGCTCATCCGAATTTAATTCTTTAGCACAATTTTCAAAGAGGTGTTGCAACTGAAATTTTTAGGGTAAATAAAGCACCACATAAGATGAACAACACAATTGGATTCACCTCATTTGGAGCTAGGATGCATTTTCTATGATTTTTCAAAGACATGCAAAAGAGCATAAAACAAATGCAACCACAAGAACTTTAGAAATAGTGACATGCCTAAATCCTATTCTACAATTAAGCACACTAATAGAGGAACCCAAAAAACTTTGTTTCACTCAAAAAGGATCTACAGAGAGTTACTTATGCAATTTTCAAGTTAAATGCAATTTTTAGAGCAACAATAAAGCCTATATCTAAACAAATTTACCAAAGCCTTTTCTAGAGCCGAACCAAGCTTCCAACCATTTTTATATTAAAGCTTAGTTCAAACCAGAGCTAACAAAATTTGAATCAACTAGAACAGAGCTAAAACGAATTAGTTATGCAATTTTAAAGTTTAATACCTTTTTCAGTTCACAAATAAATGCTCTCGGGAAATTCTTAAACCAATTCGACGCGGAAAAAACGTGGGCCGTCGATCTTGAATCGCATGGCCCACACGCACGGGCGCACAGTGCACTCGAACGCCCGTGCTCAATCTCGGCGGTTGGATTAGATCCAACGGTCCACAATGGAGGATACGTTCGGAGGTCCGAACATTCGCGCGAACGAGGACCGTTGATCTAAAGATGGACAGCCCACAGCAAAACAACACAGCACCCGCGTGCAGCTCACGCGAATCCCAGCCGTAGATCAAGAAATGGACGGCTGAGGCGCGGTGGTCCGAACGTTGTAACCAATCTGGATCGCCAGATCTAGATCGGACGGTCCAAAACGATCTCGGCGCTGCGCACGCGCACAGTGACGACTTAATTGCGCGGGGCCCGCATGTCAGCGACTCACAGGGCTCCTTAGGACAGCCATTAACTGCCAAACTAATCATTAGCAGTTAATGAACGCGATTATGTCCTAAATGACCAGCTATAGTGACGACGCCGTCCGACACGCACCCGAGCGCAGAGATGGCCTCACCGCCGGCGAATCCGGTCACGGCGGCGCAAACCAAGGGCAGTCTGAGGTCGGCAATAGCCTTGCGCACCTCCAGGTGGCACTCTCGACGGTGGAGCCGGCCTAGAACGGCGGCGAGCCGGAGAGGAGCGCGGCCAAGACGGCCAAAAAGACAAACAATGAAAAGGAGCTCCGCGGTTCAAATGTAGTGTGCCCAGCTTCTAGGGACTATCAAGAGGTTACTTGAGTGCTGGGAAGGAACAGAGAAGGTCGGAGGAGCTCCGGCGCTGAGGAAGATGAAGTGGAGATGGCGGCCTGAGCAAAATGAGCGAGACCGGGTCATCAGGTTAGCTTCCACACAGCTCAGAGAAGGTCCAAGAGCAAGGAATTGAAGAGAGGAGCAGCTTACCGGAGTTGAGGAAGAAGGGGTGAACTTCGGCCGAATTTGAACAAACCCCAAATTTGACAATCTCTGTGAATGTCAAACAAAATTAAGTTAGGGAAAATGCTCAAGATAACAAAGGGCGCAAAGTGACGCGAACAAAAGAGAAAATGAACCACTGGAGCGCCGGCGACGACGAAGGAGCTCCACGGCCGACAATGGCGGTTGGGGGTTTTGGTGAATTGAGCTCAAGCAACCCAAGAGGAAGCAAGGCAAAGTTACAGGGGTGCTAAAGAGCGGCAGAGAGGGAGCTCGGGGGCTTTATAAAGCCGGAGGGCAAGGACTTGAGCTAGGGCAAAGCTCCATGGTGAGCTCGGTTCACAGCGGGCTCACAGGCGAGCTGAGTGGCGGGAGCAGGTGAGAGTGGGGACTTTGAGGGCGATAGCTGACCCGCAATAAATGCCAATAGCCGTTGAAGGACGTGGAGGAAAGGACAAGGCGCTGCGCTGCTTCCCCCATGCCCTGACAATGGCGACCGGGCGCGACGCTCACGCGAGCGACCGAGAAAGAGGACGAATAGGTGCGGCGCGAAGGCGACGGTTGCATTAAGATCCAACGGCTCAAAACGCACGCAACACAGCACACTCGCACGACCCACGTGAACGATGGCCGCCCGATGGAGATTCGACGGCTCAACACACGCGCCACTTCAACGGGCTAAAACGGGCGCGCCGGGCTGGTTTGGTCGAACCAAGACAGGCGGCACGAGGCAGGCTCTGGTTCGCACCTGAGGGACAGTGCCAACAGATTAGGGTTTGAAATGAAGCTGAGATTGGAAGAATTTTTAGAGGCAGCAAACTAACCCTAAAAATTCTAAAATTTTGACTGGAGGTTCCTCACTCCCGTATTAACCTTACATAAAATTTCCAGGGATTTTTATGCACTGCATGTTTCTCTAGAAATTCTGCAAGGTTTGTTCTAGGGTTCGACCAAGAGTCAAACTGGTTTGACTGACCTCCAAAAATTATCAAATAATTTCTAAAAATTATGAAATTTTCCAGAGGAGTCACACAGCATCCCTAGAACCAAGGAAAAATATTTCCAGGGGTTGAACACAAGATTCCCAACAAGGAGGTCATGACTTAGTCAATTGGAGATTTAGGTTTTTGAATTCCACAATTCCTTTACAAGAATTACAGAAAAGTTCAAAAACTTCAAGATGTAGGAAAAGTTTTAATTTCTACTCATTTTCTTACATTTGAAACACACACCCAGATTTGGGATGTTACAGTTTTTTTTCGAGGTCATTTTATCTGACTGGTCTTATTCTTTTCAGAGCAAGCAGTCGAAATAAAGCGACTCCGTGAGGCTTCGACTCGTAATCAGGAGGATATGAAGTCGATAAAGGTCAGCCTTCAAGATAACATTTCCCTCCTGAAAAATATACTCAGTAGGCTTCATGCTCAGAGGATCACTCCTCGTTAAGACACGATGATTGCTCACTCGAGTACCATTGGTAATCAAGTCAAAACTTTGTAAGAGTCGGTGACCACTCTGAAGAAGAATCAAACTGATTCGATAAAGGAGACGGTCAAAGAGGGAATAAGTTTTGTTTTGGCAAAACTTAAAGCTCATGACCTCAAATTTTATGTCAAGAACCCATCAAAGCCGACTTCGATCGCTCAAGGCGAAGCGGAGCGGTTGATGAAGGAAATGCAGTCGATCGACGAGGAAGTCAGGGAGAAGATGCAAATGGGATCTCCCTCGTCAGAGTAATCAGTATTTGAATCCTGTAAATGCAAGTTTTTTCCTGTTGATATATATAATCCTTTCTTCTTCCTGCAAATCATCTTGTCGTGTAGTTAGTAACTCATAAGATAATGAATGAAAAGGGGGATTAAGACTAAGAATTTAAGTCATATTAATAAATTTATCCTAGCCCCCGACTATCTGCTTGGATTATTTAGATGAACCAAGTAAATAGTGTAAAATGGGTTTTGTTAAAAAAGAGAGGTTTATCTAACTTGTAGTTTTTCGATCTCGATTGTCTCGCACTGGTCGAAAGTGTAGGAACGAGTCGACACTAGGAAGTTCCTTCTAGTGGGCAGGACCACGTGCAGAAAGGAAATGCTTCAACTAGGTGATGTTACCTTCTCTGACCAGTTTAATCAAATCAAGAACTATCAACTTGAGTTAGACAAACGTCTCGAGTACCTTAAAAATTCATTCAACTTATTCCAGTGCACTCGGTAGGTTCGCTCTGGTAGCAAGAGTTAGAAACAGGACGCTAGGAACTTCCTTTTAGTGGGCAGGACCACGTGCAGAGAGGAAAGTCTTCGACTAGATGTTGTCTCTTCCTCCGACCAGTTGAAACAAAATGAGTTTACCGAAAGTAGTCGAGCAAATTTGAAAAGTGTACTCTGATTAGTTTATTTTTCAAAAATAAATGAAAAAATAATCTAAGATACTAAGAGTTGGCTTGAAAATATTTCGACCATGTGGGTTGAACCCAAGTCCTTTGTATTGGCAGCAAAAGGGAGGAACGAGTTGACACTAGGAAGTTCCATCTAGTGGGCAGAACCACGTGCAGAAAGGAAAGGCTTCGACTAGGTGATGTCACCATCCTTTCGACCAATGTAAATAAAGTTTGGGTACTGGTCGTGGAAGAACTTATGACCAGGTAATGATCGAAAAATTATCAATGCGCTACTCATAGTAAGACAATAAAGATAGAAAGAACTTGATACTTTATTGTAGGGTTGACCGATTTACACATAGAATTTGTGTAACTGGTCGATGTTCCTAGAATTGGAGAGAACTATGCCATCTTCCATTGCTAGTCGTACCAAATCTGGTCGCATAAGTTCGACCACTGTGTAAGGATCTTCCCACTTGGGGAAAGCTTGTTCCGATTAGACTGGGATTGAATTTTTCTCAATACCAAGTCACCTACAGCAAGGCTGCGAGGTTGGACCTTACGATCGTAGTATTTGTGTAGGGCTTGCTGGTAGACTGCTGAACAAATTAAGGCTTGATTTCTCTTCTCTTCGAGCAGATTAATTTCATCTGCTCGAAGTTGTTCTTGGATTGACTCGCTGAAAGTTTCGACTCTTGTTGACCTGATCTTTAGTTCTGGTGGAAGCATGGCTTTGGCACCGAAAACTAGGAAAAAGGTATTTCACCTGTAGCCCGACTAGCAGTCGTACGAACTACCCATAATACTGAGGGTAATTCTTGTACCCAAGCCCCCGAGCGCTTGACAAGATGGTCGAAGACTCGAGTTTTGATTCTCTGCATTCTTTGGCCATTCGCTCTTTCGATTGCCCTATTACTTTAGGGATGGGCAACAGAGGCGTAACATAGCTTGGTACCCATCTCATCACAAAATTCTTGAAATTTTGCGCTCGAAAATTGCTTACCATTATCTGTGATTATTCGACTTGGGACCCCAAACCGAGTGATCACGCTTCTCATCATGAACCATTTTGCTGCTTTCGTTGTTATCCCAGTCACAGGTTCAGCTTTGATCCATTTTTTGAACGTATTTGTAGCCACAAAAAGGAACTCGAAGCCTCCTGGAGCTTTTAGGAACGGTCCTAGGATATCGAGACCCCAGGTCGCAAAAGGAAAAGATAGAGGAATTATTTGCAATGCCTGAGCCGGTTGGTGTATTTGCCTGCTATGAAACTGGCATTGTACATATTTGTTAACCAATTCTTTGGCATCGTAGAGAGTTATTGGCCAGTAAAATCCTTGTTGAAAGGCTTTTCTAACCAGAGTTATGTAGGAAGCATGAGTTCCACAGATGCCCTCGTGTATGTCGTGAAGGATGTTTAGTCCTTCTCTCTGCGATATGCATCGCATGAGTACCCCTTGAGTGCCTTGTTTATAGAGGACACCTTCGACCAAAGTATACATTTTGGCCTTTCGGGATAAGCATACGCCTCAAGATCATCATTGGGTATGGAACCTGTCTGAAGATACTCATAGATGAGATTCATCCAGGTATCCTCGTATTCTAGAGAGGTTGTCTCAATAGGAGTTGTCTCTGGTGTTTCAACCAGAGACGGCTTCTAGAGCTGTTCCTAGAAGACTTCTTTTGGTACTTGTGATCGGTAAGAAGCTATTCGAGCAAGCTGGTCTACGCGGGAATTATCCTTTCGAGGGATGAATTGTACCTCGAAACCGAAAAAAATATTTTTCAAGCTTTTGAACCTCCGATAAGTACCGAGACATGGTCGGATTAGAGCACTGGTACTCTTTTCTGACTTTATTCACTACTAGTTGAGAGTCTCCTCTCACGAGTAGTTGTCGAATCGCGAGTGCTTTCGCAGCTCGCATGCCAGTCAGCAAACTATCGTATTCTGCCACGTTGTTAGTGGCCTGAAAGTTTAATTGAATGGCATACTTTATGGTCTCTCTGTTAGGAGATTCTAGGACCACCCCAGCCCCTGAGCCACTTAAAGTAAGTGACCCGTCAAAGTACATCGTCCACTGGTCATGTGTATCGTACTATGGATCGTGAACAGGTTAAGGATTTGTCCATTCAGCGACAAAGTCTGCCAAGATCTAGGATTTAATGGCCATTCGAGACACGAAATGGAGGTCGAACTCTCCAAATTCTACTGACCATTTTAACATGTGTCCCTGTAGGACCGGAAAGGCGACTAGAGGGGGGGTGAATAGGAGCACTATCTATTTTTCGCTTTGCTGATCGGATTCAAACATGATATTGACTCCAATAGCTATGAGAACTATGAAGATCAATATATATAAGCGTAGCGGAAGACTTGTACTTAAACCCTTCAAATCCCCAAAAGAAACGACCAAAAACACAAAAATCAGCCTTATGAACAGTCTTGATGAACGATAACGATCGAACCGGATGAACAATGGCGGTTGTACGCAGTCCGGTTGAACCGGATGAAACAGTGCCAGTCGTTCCGCGTGAACAATAAAATCAAAGAATGAACGAGAAACAACTTTGAAAAACGAAATCAAAATCGACGTAACTTTTGATCCGCTTGGCCAAACTCCACCAAATTTGAAACACAACTTCCTAATGATGTCGGAACCTATTCCAAGCAACCATTGCAAAGATCCATGCCAAAGTTCCTATCTTTTTCAATTTTACGAAGGAGGGTTCAAAACCGAGCAAAAATGAAAAACTTGATCCAAAACTTGCTCGTGGGTGGATGATGATCAAGATGACCTTAGATGGGTTCCCACATATCCCAGCAAGCAAGATCAAGAAGAAAACCAAGCAAAAACTCGCGGATCAAAAAAAGCCCCAAAATCATCAATTAAAGAGGATGAACACATAAACGAAATAGAGACTCATCTCAAGAGATTTGGATGGATTGATTTGAGATGAATGATTGTTGCTTACAGCCACTCCACATGGAGGGCAAAGCTCACCACGTGAGCACACACTCTCAATCCAAACCCTAGAACCTAGCTCTCATCTTTCTCCTCAAAACCCTAAACCAAAATAGGGCAACCACAAGGGTTTTGGGCTGGCTATCTCCTTGGTTTCCAAAGAACCCTAAACAGCCACCAACACCCCTATTTATAGTGGAGACTAAGCATCTAGGAATATTCCATTAGGGCACCCATTAAACCCCACACACAAACGGGTTAACACATGCACGCATCTCAAAGCGCCGTCTTCATCTTTGCTTGACCTAAACCACTTCTCCATGCGTCCTCTTGCGCCGTGGTTTAGCCAAGGTCATCACTTTTCCCAGATAGAGCAATTTACCAAAATGCCCTCTCACCGACTTTTGGCGATTCTTCGCCTCGAAGCATCTTCCATGCTCAGTCATCATCCATGTGTCACCAATGACTTCCGCTTAAGCTTCTCACGCGTCCGGATCACATCGAACCGTCCTCGCTTGTAATCGAAACAAATCACTTGGCGCACCATCTGTTTCACCATGATCGCACTCGCTTCCTTTACCGATCAGACCTCACTCATCCTCGAGCCTAGTCCAGACCTCAACTCTTCCCGAGTCTAGTCTCGGTCATCCTTGCCGCGCCGTCATGTTCATCACCGGTAGCTTCGCTCCGGTTCCTTGTCTTCTCGGCTTGTACGCGACTCCGCTAGCCTCGGTCATCTTCCAAAGAACACCTCGATCGTTACGGACCTCGGTTCTCCAAACCTAGTCCCGATGTAGTGTGCCTCACCATGACCTAGCTCCGTGTCCTACAACCATCACGCATAAGCAAACCATTACGTAGCAATCGTGACGATACACACAATCATCAATTCACATAATTGATGAGGCATGAGCACATACCTTCACAAAGGCCTTTGCTCAAACTTCGCCTTCTATGGTTCTTGACCATCTTGCGCCTTGCTTGAGACCAACTATCTCACCCGACATCCATGACCGCTTCGGACCTCGGTTCTCCAAACCTAGTCCCGGTCCACCTCGTCACGACCATAGTTGACTACAAGCTACCGCACAACAATAAACCAAACAACCATTTCCGAGCACAAGTTCTTCACAACTTGACCAATATTAGTCAAAACATGCATCATGCAACATCTATGCAATGAAACCCATGAACTTGACCTAACCCAAAACCATTTCTCCAATTGAACCAACATTCACCAGATCATTCCACAAGCGGTACTACGCCACATATCCACCGCAGATTATCAAGCATCATGGCCGCATCACACAACACTACTGGTCGTATCGCAACTCGAGAAAACCCAAAATCTCCAACGACATCCTCTCTGAAATTCCATACCGCTCACGCACGGTCATTCCGCCATGCAGTACTACCGCAACCAAAGCACAATCGAACCGCTCCAGAGAAAATCCACACTCCAAAACAACAGAGACACCTTCTCGAATTTTGCAACCGCCACACAAAATTCGGACTCACAGACATGCGGTACTACCGCAACTAAAGCCCAGACTACCGCTCTCGAGAAAACCCAAGAAACCAAACACAAGGCTTGAAAATTCAAACCGCCAACAAACTTGCGGTCGATCCACCAAGCGGTACTATCATGACCCACAACGCCTTGAGACGACCTCAAAAACCCGACACTTGTCAAAACTCCAAATTTCAACAAACTCTCAAAGCAATTGCCAATTGTCTCATCACCTAAGATCATGAGCATGTCCACATAACATCCACAATGTCCTCATGACATCCACAGTCCCGCTGCATCCCTATTCTAGAGGATCACTTCTAAGGGAAACTCAGACGGTACAATTATCTTGTGCGTCTAAAAATAATGCCGCAGTTTCCTTGAAGACATGAGGAGGGCATAGAGAAGTTTTTGGACCTAAGGGTAACGCTCCTTAGGCCCGTGCAAAACTTCACTACGTTGCAAACTGGTCGTTGGACGTTTTCACGCTCTACGACCAGTACCGCGCTCACTGCCTGTGACGTGGCAGCTAGATAAATTAAGAGCGTCTCTTCTGGTTTCGGAGAAACCCAAACAAGAGCATTCATAAGATATCTCTTAACATTCTCAAAGGCAGCGTTTGCCTCTTCCGACCACTCGAAACCCTCATGCTTCCTTAGAAGTTTAAAGAAAGGCAGTCCTTTTTCTTCCAATCGTGCAATGAAACGGCTTAAAGCCGCCATGCATCCTATGAGTTTCTAGAATTCTTTCGTCATGGTTGGAGGGCGCATTTGCACAATGGCCTTTATCTTTTTGGGATTTGCTTCGATCCCTCGTACAGAGATCAGGTATCCAAGCAATTTTCCCGAGGAGACTCCAAATAGACACTTCTCAGGATTGAGTTTCAGGCAGTGTTTTCTGAGGTTGTCGAATGTCTCCTGCAAGTCGGAAACATAATTATCTGCTTGATGCTTTTTATGACTAGATCGTCAACATAGGCTGCCAAATTTCGGCCTAGTTGAGGTGAAACAGTCGATTGCATCAAGCGTTGAAAAGAAACGTCAGCATTTTTTACACCAAATGACATTTTGACATAACAAAATATTCCAAATGGAGTAATAAACGCGGTCTTTTCTTCATCTTCTAGACACATATTAATCTGATGGTAGCCAGAATATGCGCCTAGAAAACTTAATGTTTCACAACTAGCAGTAGAATCAACCAACTAATCGATACGAGGTAAAGGGAAATCATATTTTGGACAAGCTTTATTAAGATCAGTGAAGTCTACACACATTCGCCACTTGCTATTAGACTTTCTAACCATTACAGGGTTGGCCAACCACTCTGGTTGGTCGACTTCTCTTATAAAACCTGCTTTAAGTAGCTTGTCCAATTCTGACTTTATAGCATCTCGTCGATCAGGGGAAAATCTTCGTAATTTTTGTTTTACGGGTACCTTGCTATTAGACTTTCTAACCATTACAGAGTTGGCCAACCACTCTGGTTGGTTGACTTCTCTTATAAAGCCTGCTTTAAGTAGCTTGTCCAATTCTGACCTTATAGCATCTCGTCGATCAGGGGCAAATCTCCATAATTTTTGTTTTACGGGTACTTTATCAGGCCGTAGAGCTAGCCTGTGCTCGATCATTTCCCTGGGGAATCTGGGTATGTCGGATGCTTGCCACGCGAAGACATCTGTGTTTGCCCGAAGGAAAGCGATGAGGGTGTCTTCCTATTTGGGGTCGGAAATATCCCTGATGCGAACAGTCTTCGAGGGCTCCTCTGGATTCAAAGGAACCTCCTTAACCTGGTCACTCGGCTTAGGTGTAGCTTTAGGCTTCGACTGCTTGGTCGAAGGCCGTCCTTTGTTTTCTTCTCGAGCTGGTATCTGTCCAACCATCTCGAGGGACTGATGGTCACACGTGTGCGCCATCTTTTTGTCACAATGAATTGTGATCACTCCTTTGGGACCTAGCATCTTAATACATTAATACCCATAATGAGTAGCGATTAAGAATTTTTTCCAAAGTTGGTCGTCCGAGTATGACGTTATATGCCGTATCGAAATTGACCACATCAAAGGAGATATTCTATGTCCTGAAATTACTTGGAGAACCAAATGTTAAAGGAAGAGAAACATGGCCAATAGGTTTGGCTAAAGACCCTTGTACAATACCATGAAAAGTGTATCGTACCGGTCTTACCTTAGTCCTGGGTACTTGCATCTCGTCCAGGGTACTCGTAAACAGAATGTTTAACGAGCTACCACCATCAATCAACACTCGATTTACTTGACAGTTATTGATGGCGGGCTCGACCACGATCGGAAACCGACCTGGTCGAGTGGAAGGGATCAGGCAGTCACCCTTCTAGAAGGAGATGGTGACTTCCGACCACTTCGACAGTTTATTGACAAGGGAGAGGGGGGTCAACGGAGTTTACCTCGCGTTCGACAGCTTTAAGCTGTCGTTTTGTGATACGGCCATAACTACAACCAAAGCATTGGTTTGCATCCCTAAATTACAAACTAATGTTAGAACTCAAATTGACGCCATTAGTGTTGTTTTGCAACAAAAGGTAAAACAAAATGTTCTGAAGGCCGATAGGGTGGATGGGGATGCTGGCCAACGAGAGGGAACATTCTCTCGGGATAAAACCTGGCGCTGCATGCAACAAGAAAGACATGTGGTGGTATGGCGGCAAGGGTTGCATTAGCGTCAAAAGAAGCATCAAGTGCATGGAACAAGTTCAAGCAAGAAGCTAAGAGAAGGAAAGCCCACAACACAAGGGAAACCAAGAGGGAGACTTGGCCATGCATGGAGAGGACGCCAAGAACATGGCATGTGGGTTGGTTCAGTTTGGATCCAATTCAGACAGCCAATTGGTGATTAATATTTTTATTCTAAAACTAGAGTAGTTTAAATTCTAATTAAAGAAAGAATTTTTTGGTTCGGTTCTATCGTTCACATGAACAATGAATCGACTTGACATTGCTCACGTGAATAGTAATCGGGCTCAGAGTACTGTAGCAATTTGGTTACCATTCATCCAAGTCTTGTGCTTGCGTGGGAGGCTATATAAACCCCCCATGGTCGCACCATATAGGTGGACAAGTTATAATTTAGATAATAAAAATCAGAAAAGCCGTTTTGGCGCATATCGTGTGTTCATGAGTTATGATATGAGTTGGAGAGATTGAGGGAGAAAAATTGAGAGCGAGATCAAGATATCTATCTCTTGCTTCGGAGTACTATTCACCAAAGGCTACTACTTGCAATTCAATCTATTAGATTGGTTTGTGAGTGTATTGATTTTCTTACAATTCAATTCATCGAATTGGTTTGTGAGATTGCTACTGATCTTCGAGTGTACCGTGAAAGATTGGGCCAACAATCAGGATTCATCTAATCAACTAGGTGGATCCTTATCATTTTGACTCGTATGCCGATGATCCCCATAAATATGCTCGATGGTGTGCTCGGGATCTTGGAATGGCATCTCCTCGTTGTCGTCTGACTGCGTATGACCACTGGCTTGCCCTACCTCTTCGAGGGTAGGAAGTGGTCCTTTGCCATTGTAATAGTCCTCGAGTTTTCGTTGGAAAACTCAGCAGTTGCGAAGGTCATGGCCTTCCTTTTTATGAAAAGGACATCACCTAGACTTGTCGTTCTTCCGCTCGGGGTGCTTACCTTTGCCTCGATCAGAGTATGGCTTGGAGGCTTGAGTATTTTTATCGCTCACGGCCAAGACCTCCTTGGAACTGTTGGCTTGAAGCTTTTGGTCCTTTGCCGTGTTCTTGGATTTCTTGGCCTTCTTATCCTTCTTCTTACCACTTTCGCCCACCTTTTGAGGAACTTTATCTTCTCGATCAATAGTGTTATTCCACTCGACTGCTTCAGCAGTGGTAGCATATCAATCGGTCATCTCGAAGAGTTTGGCGACAGCGGCAAGAGGATTTAGGGCGATATCCTCCGTGATCCTTCTACTGCAAACTCCCTGCTTGAAAGCTCTGATGATAGAAGCATCAGAAACCTCAGGAATAGAATTTCGAACCTGACTGAAGCGTCGAATGAACTAACGCAGAGTCTCGTGGTTGTTCTGTCTCATTTTGTGTAGGTCGTCCTCCTTCCCTGGGCGATGGTAGGTGCCCTGGAAATTCGCCAGTAGGAGGTCGCAAAGGTGCTGCCATGAATAAATCGACTCGAGCGGCTAATTTAACAACCATGATCGAGTAGATCCCTCGAGCACAGTAGGAAGGTAATTTGTCATTACATGTTCTCCTCCTCTTGCTGCTCGGACAACAGTTGTGTAGATCTGGAGAAATTTAATGGGGTTTTGAGATCCATCCAACTTCTCCACGTTCACTGGTCGAAACCGAGGCGGCTAGCGAACTGCTCGGAGGTCAGGTGAGAAAGCCGAACACCCGGTAATGATTTCTTGACACCTTCTTTGCAAAAAAAGAAGTACTGACATCACTAGGTAATCGTACGCGGCGATACCCGGCCGTAGGTGGACCTGACCTGTGGTAGGTCTCAACCTTATGAGAGAAATACTCGTATTTCATCTGCTGTCGCAGATTTCTGGGTTGGAATGGTGAACGATCACCTCTCCTGGGTGCTTGTTGGTCATCAGGCGTTCGAGGAACCCTCCTTCGACTGAAGCGAAGGTCAGGAGAGTGCCGTGATCGGTTATCACAGCGATCTCCATGCGGTGAGTTTTTCGAACAACTGGAGGCATATGAGGTCGTACCGCCATGACTTCTAGGTTGATGTCGGCGAGGTTGCTCAGGTTTGACCACCGTGTTTCGAAGCCTTTGCGCGATCGCTTCAGCAAAGAGGTCGTAGCCAGGCATTCGAGCAAGTTCTCGAGATGGGTTCTCGAGAAGGTCATTGATACACTAGAGTTCTTGAGCTTCCTCCGACTGATAGTGAACGCGCCCATACGGATTTATCTGAGCTGTGATTCTTCTTTGTCGGGTTGCCTCAGGAACGTCCATACTTGAGCCTCGAGCTTGTCTCAATGGAGTACGAGTATTTCGAGAATCGCCTTCACACTCATTAGAGTGTTGACTCTGTTCATCACTGGAGGTGTCCTCGTCATTGCCACGAGAGGTCGCAGCGTGTGATCGTTGGGGAGCATCCTCAGTCTTGTCTCTACGAGAGCGATCGTCACCTGAGGGAAGGATGAAGATCTCCCGTTGATAATCTCCACCTACACTTGAGGCCTCCTCGCTTGAGGAGTAGTCGAGAGATACCGTCTGGCGACTTGGAGCAAACCCCTCTAGGAAGGAGAATTCCGGGTTATAACCGTCTTCATCCACAAGTGAGCCCTACGATGAGATCGTCGGACTCGCAAGAAAAGCATGTTCGACCCCATCCTTTGTAGGGCTAACCTGAGAGAGACGACCACTAGGTGTTGATGAAGCTCCGGAATGATTGCCTTCAGGACTTGTCGTGCCAGGTCGGACTGTCTTAGATGAACTTGAATATTTAGAAGGGGAACCCTCGCCATGCTCTGAGCCTATCTTGGTACAGTCCTGATTGTGGTCGGATTGACCCTTGCCATTTGCGGAAGCTGGTTCCTCATCCGGACATAATGTTGCAGGGGATAAGGATCCCCCCTCAACTCCATCAATGGTATGGTCTCCTGGAGAATGATCTCCGGAGGTGACATCACCATCGAATGATACAATATTCAGCTCGAAGTTGAAACTGACATCTATGTCGATATCTGCGTAATCGGCCAAGTCGAACCAATTCTCCTCGTTCCACTCTCCTGCCATGGGAGCATTAGAGTTGGAAAAGAGTGAAGAAAAGCTGGTGACTCGGAATCCCCATAGACGACGCCAACTGTCGGTGTTTTAGAACCGAACTAGCGTAAAGATTGTTTGATTTGAGGGGTCTCCAAGACTCAAATCACACCGAGGGGTACCATCTGCTATCTAAACAGTGATAGGAGTAGCTAAATGATGAATGGAAGTGAGACTGGTGGAATCAGATGTCATATGAAAGGAAGCACCGGAGTCAAGAATCCAATGTGATATACCTGATGAAGAAGTAGGTGGTCTCTCACTAGAAGACTGTGTAGCAGAACCAACAGAACCGGACAGTGCAAGAGCAGCCATGCGACGCAGCATTGTGAGAAACTCCTGAGAATCAAAATCACCAGAGCTCCTCTGAGAGGAGGAACCACCAGTTCCCTGTGGAGGACGGCTACCATGACGTAAATCCTTCTTCTTCTTGTAACAGGTCTGCTTTACATGTCCATCCTTGTTGCAGTAAGTACAGTGTAGTCCCCTACCAACAGCAGTTGTCATTGGTGAAGGCACCACTGGTGAAGGAGTAGCTGGAGACGTAGCGGGTGTAGAAACTGTAGGAGCTACCAGAATTGAAGGAAACGACGATGACGGCAGGAGGCCCGCAACACGAAGGCAAATCTCCTCAGCACGAACAGCGGCAAGAGCCTCCGACAACGTCACATGAGGGTGGCATGCCAGCAACTAAGCACGAGTCTGCTCATACTCAGCACGGAGACGAGTCAAGAAGTCGTAGATATGACGAAGCTCTAGGTGATATTGCTGACGCTGACAGCACTGACACGTGTGGCAAATATCCAGTCCCAAAGAGTCAATCTGAAGCCATACCGCAGACAATTGGGAGGTCCAAGAGGACGTCCTGGAGGTCTAAGAGACATCTCCAAGGGAGGTCCAAGAGGACGTCCTGGAGATCCAAGAGACATCTCTCACTGGTCATAAGTGACACTTGAATTGAGAGAGAGAAATGCACGGTCAGCAAAAGAAAGGTGGACTTGGTTCATAACACGTTCACAGTCGCGCGTCGCAAGCCACAAGTCACGCAATTGCCACGCGAATAAACGCACGTGTGCGCGTACGTGCGTGTGTGTAACTTTAGCTATAGTCCTCCTCATGTCACCCCATGACATGTATCAAGGGGTGGCAAGGACTCCACCTTATAAATTGCTCTCCCACTACTTGGCTAGGCAGTATGGGACTAAACCATGCATGCTTTGGAATTTAGGAATGAATGGGCCTTTACAAATAAGGACCCAATTCTAACAATCCCCCACCAATTCCAAGGCAAGCGGCAAAGAGTAAGATAAAGACTTTTGTGCTGAAGAGTTGTTAATATATCAGTCTTTCAGTGTAAGTCCCGTACGGGTTGAACTTGCACCTAGAATAACAAGATTCATCTTCTCACAACTGATGAATGGACTATGCCTTGAATTCATAGTCTTTCGTGATTAGATTTCACTTGAAATCTCAAGTGATACTAGGCTGTCAAAGAACCAAGCCTAACCGGAGCTTTATATGGTCATGCTCCCTTATTTGCTCATGAGCTTTCTAGAGAATGCATATATTCTCGTGAACTGCGACCTCAGTAAGTAGGTGTATTCATTCTAGGTATCCTGTAGGCTAATACATTTTCCCCTCATTAGACACTAGAATACATTAAGGCTTTAAGCCATCCTCTTCCATACAGTTGAGAGTACTTTGTCTATCAGGACACGGGTACATATTTTATTAAAATGTACTCTCTTGTTCAAACATCAACTTGTTTTTCCCATTGCCTAAGTCACGGGATCTCCGATCAAAAAGGTATGGGTTACTGTTGAGTTGTAACACCAATGGGCCTCATTCCCATGTCCATAGACACAACGGAAATTGCCTTTCGTGCTAGCCCTTTTGTGAAAGGGTCTACCAGATTTTTTTTCTCAGATCGTATATAATTCACAGTAATCACTCTGGAGTTCCTCGGTTTTCTGACAGATTTAAGCCTACGCTTCACATGTCTGGTGGACTTCATGTTATCCTTAGTACTTGTAACCATAATCAACACTGTTTGATTATCACAGTACATTAGGATTGCTGGTATTGGTTTCTCAACCAGTGGTAAGTCCAACAAAAGCTCTCTAAGCCATTCAGTCTCAACAGTAGCTGTGTCTAGTGCTACCAATTCTGCTTCCATGGTTGACCTTGTCAATATGGTCTGTTTACACGACCTCCATTAAACTACAGCACCTGCAAGGGTAAACACATACCCACTTGTAGCTTTGATCTCATCTACATCAAAGATCCAGTTTGAATCACTATATCCTTCTAATACAAATGGATACCCAGTATAGTGAATTCCATATGAGGTTGTGTCTCTCAAGTAGCGCAACACTCTCTCAAGTGCCTCCCAATGATCATCTCCTAGGTTAGAAGTAAACCGATTTAATTTGCTCACAGCAAATGATATGTCAGGTCTTGTGGCACCAGATAGATATATAAAGGACCCAATAATTTATGAATATCTCAATTGATCTTTGCCTAATCCCTTATTCTTTCGAAGCTTAATACTAGCATCATAAGGAGTTAGGGAAATCTTGCAGTTCTCAAAACCGAACCAGCTCAAGATTTTCTCAGCATAATGGGATTGGTTCAAAGTGATCCCATCCTCATTTCTGATCAATTTAATATTCAAAATAACACCTGCTTCTTCTAGGTCTTTCATTTCAAAGCATCTAAATAAGAAAGATTTGACCTCGTCAATAACGGCAGTGTTTGTCCCAAATATAAGTATGTCATCGACATACAAACACAAAATCACTCCTTGACCCCCACCATAACGATAATACACACACTTATCTGCCTCATTTACAGAAAAACCAGCAGATGTTAAAGTTTTATCAGATTTCTCATGCTATTGTTTAGGTGCTTGCTTTAGACCATACAATGATTTGATTAATTTGTATACCTTGCTTTCCTGTCCAGAGATCACAAAACCATCCGGTTGTTCCATATAGATTTCTTCCTCTAACTCTCCATTAAGGAAAAATGTCTTCACATCCATTTGATGAATGTGTAGACTATGGGAAGAAGCTAATGCAACAATCACACGAATGGTATCAAAATAATCCTCACCTTCTTTCTGGGTATAACCCTTGGCTACAAGTCTTACCTTGTACTTATCAATAGTACCGTAATTAATAACAACTATCGCAATTAACGATAATTAACTGTAATTAACGCCGAATAACACAATTGACATTGATCGCATTCAACGACAATTAACGACTTTTATTCAATGGCAAACGGTGATCGCATTCAACGACAATTAACGACTTTTATTCAATGGCAAACGGCGGGTGATTTACCCCCAACTTCGGGGGTAAATGTGGAATAGGGGCTGCGGGAAGTCGAGGAAGCTCCTCGCGGGCGGCTTCTGGCTTCCACACGTTATAATGTGAAGCGGCTTCAGGGGAAAGCGGGAGAGAAAAGCTAGGTGTTTGGAACGGCTTCTGGATTTTTCGCTCGAAAAATCCAGAAGCCGTTCCAAACAACCCTGTATAACTTTCTCACCAACCACACTAGACTAGTTATATGACTTCCCTCACCAACCTGACTCATGTGCAGTCCATTAAATGATGTGAATGAAATTACTGCAATATTTTTCATTATCCATTAACATGATCTATTATCATTGTGCTATCATCATTATCATGTCATCACCATGGTCATAATTCATAACATCATCACTATCATATCATCATCCTTTTCATATTAGCATCATGTTATTGTCATAAGCATAAATATATCACGGCAATTTAATTGTAAAAACAAGTGACAAACAAATCGATGTTTACTGCCCTACCATGCACTTGCCTTCTAGTCACGGAAACCAGAACGATGCAAATGCGACACCGAACTCAAAACAACACTCCCTGAACAAAGCCAATAATTCACCTCGAAATATGCAACAACGGCACAAGAACATAAAACAAATCAACATCGCCCCTACACGCAAACCCGACATAATTAACCCCTCTTCATCGGACAACCAATCCACTGTCCCGGTGATGAAACAACCATAGCTTATAATCCTAGAATCCAAACATAGTAAACTCTATGTTTTTTGGAATCTACACAAAATTTTGTACACTTTCCTAGTTATGGAAATTATCTAATTAAGTCATATAAATCCTAGTTTTTTACCTCGAAGGTCAACCTATAATATTTCTGAACAATAGACATAACAATTTTATATCTATTTGTCTACCACATAAATAGTAGCAAACCTTACCACTTATGGAAATTATCCATCTAATCATAGTTATGATCCTAATTTAATTCGACCATCTACTAAAGGTAATAAAGTAAACCACATGACTGTTGTTAACGACGATGGAATTCTGGACAGCAGCGCTCCAGAAGCTATGAATTTTACACCGCTTAACTAAATTCAGTAATCTTGCACTGTATGGAAATATTAAACAATAACCTACAACTTTCCTGACATGGCACAGCTATGAAACCAGGTGTAGATAGCAAGCCTCAACAACACAATTAACCAAAATAGAGCATAACAAAAACATCAATTCCCACTATCCATCTATCCTCAACTATGATTAAATGATAATCTAATAATGTATTAAGGATTTTCATATCAATACCCCTCGAAAACAGAAAACGAAGGAGATTGGATCACGAAACCATAATTTCCCCTCTTCTTTCTCTGCTCCCCCTTCTCCTTCCTTGCTCTCTCATTTGCCACATCTTATATTGGCTCTTCGTTAATTTGCCCTTTTTGAATATTAAATCCATATTTCCGGTTTAATGACCCAGGCCCACATGCGAAAGGACCATTTTGCCCCTCCGGTTGGTTACGCTGTCCTAACCTGGCTGGGTCTAGCCATCCCGGACCAGCCATCCCAAATCCTATCTCTATTTGCTCCACTCCCTTCTTCGCTTGATCACCTGTCTCTCTCACCCGCGACCACCATCTGCCGGGGAAATCTCTTGGCGGCGAGCTCTCCCGAGCCCAGCTGTAATGTCTGAGGGGAGATCCTATGGCACCCGCTCTTCCCCTAGTCGTGTGCCGTTGCCGGGGCACGGGAATAGCGGTTTTCTCCTCATCGACTGCTGTAAGATCGAGGTGGCCGACTAGAGGGGGGTGAATAGGCGATTTAAAAACTTCTTTTAACTAAAACCGATTTCTAATGCGGAAGCTAAACAAATACGATTTTGCATAATTAAAACCTAAATCAACTAGGTTCAACTAAGTGCACCAACAATATGAGACTATATAAATGATAGCAATCATACACATACAATTAAGCAATTTAAATACAAGTAATGTAAATTGCACAATGTAGAGCACAAGTAATCAAACCACAATGACACGTCGATGTTTTACCGTGGTGATCGAAGACTTGCCGGTCTCCCCTAATCCATGTTGAGGGAAACCCAAACCAATTGGGCCGGCTCCACGAATTAAGCCTTCCTCCAAGGTATCAACACCTTGCTTCACTAGGGTTGCTCCTTCCTCCACTCCGGAGATGGCGAGCACCACACCACTCACAAACCGCCTGTCTTCTCACAATCTTCTTTGAGAAGCTCACCGGCGCAACGACGCTACCACGCCGTCTAGGTGTCGGCAAACACCAAGAGTAACAAGTCTCTAACTTTCACTTGAGCCAATCAAGTGTCAAAACTCTATGGATACGAAATCCACAACCTAAGGCAACACATGCACTTAGGGTTTACTCTCAATCACTCACTAAGTGCAACACATGCACACTAGAGTAGAGAGGGCAGCTCTTGCTTAAAAGGAATGAGTAAGGCACTTGCAACACATGCCAAGTCCTTCACAATGTCACCAGCTACCTTCCATACACGGCCAAGGTGGGTATATATAGCCCACACAAACAAACTAGCCGTTGGAAGCAAGTCCCAGAAAATAACGGGACAATCGGTAGTACCGCCAACCAATGACCGGTACTACCGCGAGCTCAGTAACGGCTATAAAACTAGCCGTTACAAAGGGCTCCGGTACTACTGCCAACACATACGCGGTAGTTCCGCTAAACGGTAATACCGCACAAGACACTGCGGTACTACCGCGCAACAAGAGAGCAACTCATGCTCACGAAATCGGCTAAGGACCAAAATGCATTAGTTCTGGAAAATACGTACCGCCAACACAGGTACGGTAGTTCCGCCAGCCGGTCATACCGCTCACAAAGAGCCGGTATTACTACTACGCTACTCGAGCGATTCAAGTTCAAATTGCATCGCCATCGAAATTTTATACCGCGACGCAAAAACGCCGGTCCTTCCGACGTCGGTAGTACCGCGCCACACAATGCAGTATACCGCTCCACTTGCGCATGATCAACACATGATCTTGACACGTGGACGACTGGGATCAAAAGGGTTGTTCGGACCGAGGGTTTTAACCGTTGGATTCAAGAGCCGTTCAGACGGTCTGAACGCTCACGCTAATCTGGACCGTTAGATTCAAGATCTAACGCCACACACGCGGTGCTGAGCGTCCTCCCAGGAGTACCGCCAAACACGGCCCGGTACTACCGCTTCACGGTAGTTCCGCAATATCAACGCCGGAACTACCACACTACCTCAGAGCAACACATGCTCAACAGGTGCGGTAGTTCCGCCAAGGAATCACCGGTCATACCGTAAAGAGGTAGTTCCGCGCAATACATGCCGGTACTACCGAAGTTCAACAGAGAGCAAAGTTTGCATTCGTTTCAACTCAATTTTGCAAAACATATTTGCCAAATTGATACGTGATGCAAGCACAAGACAAAGGCATGATTCTCAACAAGTTGCAAAACACATTTGCCAACTTTTAGAATCAATACCACAAGGAATAAAGTATATGGACTTAAACAATTTGCAAAACACATTCGCAAACTAAGTCACATGCTACAAGGACTAAACATGAGCCACAACTATTTGTAAAACACATTTACAAATATTGGCAACATGTTAAGCAAGGATAAGGTACATGGACTACAACTATTTGCAAAAGACATTTGCAAACTAGTCACATGCTACAACAAATAAGCACTTAGCTTAAACTATTTGCAAACCACATTCGCAAATAGCAACATCCTTTAAAGAGCATAGAGCAACCAAGATGAGCTAGCAACACATGACTAACTCAAGCTACTAGACAAAGACCCCTCTTAATAGTACGGCGACCTATACTAGTAATACGGTCTCCCAACCAAACACCGAGACCGGTAAAAGACTAGGAACACATCCTTAGCCCTAGCTAGCCATACCTTTGCCTTTAGCAACTTCTTGAAGGATCATATCTTCTTCATAAATATCATCGACACACGATGATTTCCTTCATCTTAAACTTGATGCACATCAACACATGATGCATCCTTTACACCAAGCTCTTGACTTGATGATCATCAACACATGATGTCATCCCAAATCATCAACCACATGGAACATAACCTATTTCACCCAACTCATAGAAAATGTTAGTTCCAACAATATGATTATCATTAATTACCACACCATACCATTAGCTCATAATGGTTTAGGACAAGATATCGCAATCTTTCCCTCTTTGTTAATTGATGATAATCACTTCAATAGCAGATAATTGAATATAGATTGGTATGAGTATATATAACTACACAAGTTGCATATACTCATATGAATATATATAACTACACAAGTTATATATATACTCAAAGGATATATGAGCACACATGTCTCATATACACACATGAATATATTAACTGCACGAGTTATATATATTCAAGAATATGTGAGTGCACAAGAACTACACAAGTTATGCTATACTCACAAGAATATGTTAACTACACAAGTTAAATGTATTCGAGGAAATGTGAATTATAATGTCGAAATACATACCTTTTTTATTTTCACCTTTATATCCAAATGAGACTAAACATGATATAACAAATAGAAGAGTTAGTCTCACGATTAGGTTTATCATTAATCACCAAAACATCATTAACACATAATGGCGGGTCTAGATTCTTCAATTGCCCTATTTGCAGAGTGAAAAAGGTGGTGGCGATCACCGGCGGTGGAGGAATTGGACGACGAAGAGGCGGCGGCCGGAGAAGAAGAAGCGACGAGATCTCGGGCTACGATGGATGAAACACGGAATTGAAAGCATAGGAGTGTAGATCGGAAGGTGAGGCGCGTGGTGACGCGGTTGGATCTTGGAGGGCTTACCCGAGGAGCGAGGGACGCGGCGGAGACGTTTTCGTCTGCACGGGTGTGGCCGGACACGTTGAAGACGAAGGTGGCGCCGGTGATAGAAGGCGAGGGAGCTCCAACTGGTGCGCGCAATCGGTGGAGGAGGCCGAGGCGGTTGTGGTGACGCAGACGCGGCGGCTCGGGGAACCTTGACGGTGGAGATCGGCGAGGCGGGCGCGGCACCGGAGTCAAAGAAGATGGATTCGAGGCGGCGGCGTCACTAGGGCGTGGCGGACGCGCTCGGAGGCGGCGCGGACCGAGGGCGGCTCGACGAGGCGTACGCAGTACCGGAGTTGAAGAAGATGGCTTCGGGGTGGCGACGGTGAGGAGCTTTGGGGCGGCGGCATCACTAGGGGCGCGTGCACCGGGTGGCCTTTTATAGCGCCCTGGGGAGGCGTGTGGGTGGCGGCGTTTCGCGAAGTCGGCATGCAACGCAGCAAGGCGGCGACGGCTCGGAACGATCGCCTTGACGATCTAAAGCGGCGGCTGGCGCTAGGGTTCGCGTGGAGCTGGCCATGGATGGGCGGGTGGAGGGGCGGCTGGACTTCGGCAAGAGGCGGCGGCGGCGCTGAGAACGCGTTGCGCCCGTGTTTAGCAACGGCAGCGATAGCTGACCAGGTGGGGTTGGCGATCGAGTGAAACAGGGAGCTGGGCTGAGAGGGTGAAAAGGGAGCTGGGCTGAGAGGGTGAAAAGGGAGCTGGGCTGAACCGAGCAGCGGATTAGACCGAAGGGAGAAAAGGCCAGGTGGGCCAAGCGGAGAAGATGCCGGGCTAGGACGTCTTCGAGAAGCTTGAAGACCGGACGTCTAGGCTGCGTCCTCCAGTCGATTGCCTGTGGTGAATCGAGTGGTCTACCGCTGTCTTTTGTTCTCCGCTCTATTTGTCTTGTTGGCTGTATACCCCTTTTGTAATCAACTCTGTTGTTAATTAATAAAGTTACGTTGATGGATGCTACCACTCTTGTTCACTGTGTGAGCTAGTTGTTGGTCCTTGGGACTAGCTCGGTTGTGCACAGAGGGATTTGGGACCTCCCGGGTCCGACCGTGTGGTCATGCCTTTGGGTGATCCCGGGTCCGGTCGTGACTTTGGGACCTCCCTGAGGTTCGGGTCGTGACAGGACCTCCCTGAGGTCCGGGTCGTGACACACTCCCACAATAATCTCCAGTAACAGCTCTATTATCTGAAGCATTAAGGTGCCCTTTGGACTGGAGGAACATCAGCACGCTCCAAGTATTGCATAAAAGGTAAAATCATCAGAAGGAGAGGAGGGAGGAATCAAGAGCACAAGACGCCTCATTCGAGTCTTTCTCTTGATCTTGTAATTCAGCATACTCAATACATACACACAGGAGTAGGGTTGTTATTCTCTCCGGAGAAGGCCCGAACCTGTATAAAAATCCACGTGTCGCCTCCTCTGCGTGATTTGAGCCTTGGAGACCCCCCGAATCAAACAATCTTTACGTAAGTTCGGTTTTAAAACACCCACAATGTTGATGATATGATCATTACTGGAGATGATTCTCAGTACATCACTTTTGTGAATGAGCGTCTTAATGAGCAGTTTCTCATATCTGATCTGGGTCCTCTTATTCTACGGTCCGCCACGGTGTGAAGTTTACTGATCCGATTATGTGATCCCTGGGTTAACCTATGTTGATATGGGAAGGAAATTCTTTTGAGGGGCCTCGCCGTGACCGTGAGGCCCTTCCCCACAGGTGTTGGATTCAGAGCGGTGGATGAGGCAGGGCCTCGCCCTAGGTCCTCCCTTATTGAATTTTTTTCCGTTGATATGGGAGCATCAGGTTGGACACCTGGACAGCATTGGGAGATGTGTCAGGAGATAATCTAGGTGACAGACCCAGGGACCGTCTTCTTGTGTCTTCTTCTCTGGTTGACGGTTGTCGTAGAGAGCGACGACGACTCAGCGAAGAGCCAAAGAAACTAGCCCCTTAGGTATACACGAAAAGGAAGGATCCTACCTTCGCTGCCTCACAGCACGTAGTAACCCCAAGTAGGTCCTCCATTTTTTATTGTTTGATTTGTGACCACAACAACAGTGATCCAAATCCCCGTTCTTTAACGATGAAAAGAGCCCAAGATTTCTTATCTGTTAAGTGGTCGTTAACACCTTCACTTTTCCATATCAAAGTCTTGGAAGTCCTGGGAGCCAAATCTTGCCACCAGCCAGCGAATTTAAAGAGCAAGTGATCGAGCGGTTTTCCGTGACTGTTACTGTCGTAGCAGCTGAACCCATGTGAAACACATCGCATCTTAACCAAAACGACCATGGGCAGTGCCATGCACAGTGAACGACAGTGGTAGTATGCCATTTCCACACTTCTTTAACATTGCCAAGCATAGACTACCATAACAAGTCTTATACATAGCTTTGCTGAACAACGCCTTGGCAGAATAAGTTTTACAGCTCAGAACACACGAGCTGGACTTAGAACGCATCTTGCAATACTGTATCACAAAACATCACCTTCTAATCTACGGGTGTGCAACGCCCAGTCAATACTTAATTGGGGGGATAGTTCACAAAACATTGACTAATCAGCGGTCAAACAAGCGGAAGCACCAAAACACCGAGGCGTCATTGCTAGGTTTGGGCGGTGCTCAGCTGGTGAGTGATGAGAGCATGCCGCCGCCGCTCTTCGTGGGCACCACGACCTCCCAGCCGGGCCCTTTGAGGGAAATAAGAGGGGCAGCGTCCGCAGAGTCGGGCGCGCCGGTGAGGTCGCTCCGGTCCATCACCTTCGAGAGGTCCTGGTCGCTGATGTCCGTCTGGATCATCCTATCTCCCTCGTCCTGCTCGTCCCTGAGCAGCGCCAGCAGCTCCATCTCCTACATTTCCCACAAAAAAAAGAATCGCATCAGTGATCATTCCCAGTGTCTTACTTTGCTGTATTTTTTTTTTGTGTGTGTTCCCTCTCTGAAGAAACAATTGCTAGGCAGTATTATTTATACTTGGGGACAGAATATTTACATCTAAGGCATTAGGCTTCGCACTATCTTGTTGGAACTGCCCCTTCCCGATCACCACGTGCTCTAGCTTCAGCTTTCCAAACGCTCTCTTAATCATCCGTCCCTGCAACAATGAGAAGATGAGCACCTACGCGACAAAATATAGCCAAGCAAGAGGTCTGAAGATCATCCAACCACACCTCAACTGAATGCGATGTTGCCAAACGATATACATGCACCGGGCGTGTTTGACCAATCCGGTGGCACCGATCCATGGCCTGCAAATCCACCTGAGGATTCTGCAGGATGAAAGAAAAGCTCCGCATATCACAATTATGACAGCTAACTCAAGGCAAAGTATTGTACGAAGGACCAGAGCAACGCGCACACACAATGACCCTTGGGGAAAAAGTACTCAAAAAGGGAGATGGCAATATGGCATGCAAGAAAGTGCATATTTTAGGACAGTAATTGTAATCATATGAACATTTTGTCTGGAGTATTACACTATAATCTCTCCACAAAGATAGAAAATTACCCAGTCACTATCATACAGGATACAAGTATCAGCAGAAGTAAGATTGATACCAAGCCCACCAGCTCGTGTGCTTAGAATGAAGACATTCATACTGCTGTTCAAGTCATTAAATTCTGCTATCTGCCACAGAAAAATAGTACCACATAAAAACTGTGAGATAGCAATAATCATAGACAACAATCAATTAGCTAATGGCAAGATTAGCATATAACAAAAGAAGATTAAAGCAACATTTAAGGTTTAGACGCTGGTTCTACAATACAAACAGTTGTGTGCATTCAAGCACAGGGTTCAGAAAACCAGTGGGAACCGGCTGTCCACACCAGTTTCCAGTCAAACCAATTTGGACTTTGGAGCAAGATACGAAACTCCATCCAGTTTTAACTCCAATTCACGGCCAATTTAGTCCGAATTTTTTTACGAGATATCTAGTTCGAGTTATGACAAGTTATGGCCAATCCTAGCCCTGGTTTTCACATATTTACGGTATCCCAAAAACCACTGAGTTCCCAGCAAAGCGGCAGGACCTGGGAACCACCCCAGATGCGTTTTTTTTAATAATCTTGTTCAAGGTACCATACATTTGCTAAACGCAGATGTTAAATGAACATGCCTGCTCTTCTAAGAAAAGGCTCCTTAAAAAATTAATTACAATGGACCATAAAAAAAATAGTTGTATTTTTAGAATGTGCAATTCAACACCTATGACTTTAGAACTGTGCATGCGAAAATTATTTCAACACATCTTGTCAATCCAGATGCTGAACAGTGCAATTCTTCAGAAGTACAGAATTAGAAAATTAAGGATATGTGCATGTGCCAAACTTAAAAACAGCCGAGCATGGTGCAATTCTTCATAATTAGATGCTATCAAGTAAAGTAGCAATATATTGGCACAGACTACCACATTACCTGCCTCCTCCTCTCTTCCAACTTAACACTACCATCGATTCGGCAAACCCCAAGGCCCTTTGAATCCAAATAATATTCAATAACGTCCAAAACTTTTGTCCATTGTGAAAATATTAGAACCTACAAATATATCAATTGAACTATAGTTCAGGCCTGGAAGATATAAAAAAACCATGAAACTTGTGCTAGCATGTGCATGAATACAAGCCCAGATACAAAGACAATAGAACAAGAAGAGAAAGCCATAAACCTTGTGCTTTCGTTTGAGTAGGGAATCCAGTAACCTGTCCAACAGCTGAAATTTGCCGCATTGTTCCAGAAGCTTCTCAACAGGTGGATACAGACCTGCAAAAACACACAAAAAAATAACAATGTAAAGAAAAGTCAGGAAACAAACAGAGCAATAGATAACAAATGTCCAATGAGACACACTTGTTGAATCAAATGCAGATTCCAACAGATCTGGATGGTTGCAATTCTTCCTCAGTTGAATGAATAGATTATTTAGCTTTGCCTTAATGCCAGGTCTCCGCAACACTGCGATATAGCCAAAACATGTCATGTTAGAATTGGATATTAACTTATACACAGATTGGACTGTAAGTCTACAGGAATATGTGCGCAAGCGTCGCATGCATACCAATATCTGATTTCTCATGCAAATAGTTGTCGAATGTTTTCTCAATCAAGTGATTCTGGATTTGCTTCTGATGTTCAGTCATGTTTGCATAAATGATTATCTCTTTCTTTTGTGGAAGCATCTGTTCCACATCCTCCTTCATCCGTCTTAGAAGGAATGGACGCAAAATGGCATGAAGCTTTGAAACAACAAGGACCCTTCTCTTCTCTTCAGTTTCTTCCTGCTGTTCATCACCTCCTTTCCCAGAAAAATCAAACCTTTCAAGAAGATTGTTGTCAGTCCAATAGAGGCAAACAAATCAAATACAATGTATGGAATATTTAACAAGTAACTTCGATGTCATTGTAAGAAAAATGCTCCATGTGTTAACATACCAAAATATCTAAATAGTTGTTAAAATATGTAAATATTACTTGATTAATCAGTAAAAATTTAAGAAAACGTGACATCAACACACAACATAAATAAGCAAAAACACAGCATAAATTTCTGCTGATATTTAATACACAATTTGGCAGACATGACATATCATTACACAACAGAAATCAGAAGAAGAAAAACGCTCACACCACACATGTTCTCTAATTCAGACACTTCATTTCAACTAGAGCATGCTTCTTAGGGGCAAGACATTCCATATTTACAAAGAGAAAGAAAGTATTTATAGCACAACAGTGCTTCCAAATCTCATAATATATACAGCTACACGAGAAAATATGTTTCAAGAGTACTACAATATAATTGATGGTGAGGGAATTCATATCGCACCTAAGAAAAATTAACATATTCTTTTGCATTATTTCAATCAAAATATGCGCTTTTAAGGACCAGATGCTAATTATTTTACAAATCATGACAGATATCTTGACAAGAACAACTACCAACATATCTGTTCTGCTAGATCCAAATGCAAATTAGCAGAGTTATCAATACAAGATCTGGCCAATGGCAGAGCAAAACTTTGTGAAAGCTAGGCAGAAATGTTACATCGGAAGATTCAGGTAACTCATACTAGAATCAATACAAGGCATTGAAGGCAAGGACTCAAGA
Source organism: Phyllostachys edulis (assembly GCA_036346405.1). Classification (NCBI taxonomy): domain Eukaryota; kingdom Viridiplantae; phylum Streptophyta; class Magnoliopsida; order Poales; family Poaceae; genus Phyllostachys; species Phyllostachys edulis. The sequence continues at coordinate 18,001,019 of CM070549.1, read as the reverse complement.
CAGCAATCAGTCACTGATGAACACGAGAAATGCTTCCAGTATATGGGGACTGAATAGAATGACATGTATAAAAAAGTAAGGTAAAGGGTGGCCAGTGGTGCAAGTGTTAACTCAGTGAAACATACCATGACTCGAATTCCTGATGAGATGAGAATATATCAGGCAAAATGAAGTTCAATAGTGACCACAGCTCTGCTAGGTTATTCTGAAGAGGTGTCCCAGTCAAAAGGAGCTTATTATCCATTGGCAGGCGCTTCAACTCCTTCAATAATTTACACTTCGGATTTTTCAACCGATGCCCCTGAAAAATGAAGTATGGAACTGGCATGTAAGTACAAAAGAAGGGAGAAAACCATACAAGGACAATGATTGAGAGCATGTGCTTTTCCATCACCTCATCCACGACAACATACTTCCACTTATAATGAGCAAGAAATTTTGCATCTGACATGGCAATCTCGTATGAAGTTACTATTATTGGAAAATCAGGGCCAACAGTTTTGGGCATGAATTTTCTCCTTATCTCTTCCCGAGCCACTTTATCTCCATGATAAATGAGACCAATCAGAGAGGGAACAAACCTGAAATCAAGAATCTCCACATAAAACACGAATAAGGACATTGAAAGAAAACGTTGGATATTTTACCTTGAGATCTCATGCACCCAGTTCGAGAGAGTGGAAAGAGGGCAATTATCATGTATGGACCATGCAGACCTTTCCCTTTGAGATGGGCAAGAAAACCAATTGTCTGGATTGTTTTCCCAAGGCCCATTTGATCAGCTAGTATCCCATTTAGCCCATTCTGCCACAGCGATATTAGCCACTTCACACCCTTTATCTGGTAAGACTTCAACTTTCCACCAGTCATTAGTGGAACAAGGTTGGCTTGCTGTTTTTCCCACCTTTCTTCTTCTGTGAGAGTATAATCCTCAGAGGAGCGATCTTCGCGAGATCTTGTAAGCATCGCTGCCACTGCCGTCTTAGCCTTCTTCTGAAGAACGTTTTTTTTTTGTGAACAGAGGTAAAAAAAGTTAACATAAAGTTTGATGTATGAACAACAGTTAATTATCATATTGTTTCTTATATATCCATCACCTATCAAGTTATCCACTTAGCGAGTGATGACTGATCAAAGGAAAATATTTTAGCGGCATTAGATTCAATGGGCATCAACAAATCCAATCAACTCAAAGCAATATTGAGGACAGAACATTATCCTAATGTCCTAACTCTTACAGAGGAAGACAGCTGGTTATGATTTGCGAACTATGTTAGAAGGATACTACAGATAGAAGGTAATCAGTAAATATTGAAAAGTAGATATTGAGCAACCAGAACAGCACTCTCCCTGGTATTCTTCCAGCACCAACAAATGTTTCAATACTTGCACAATAGTATATTGTTGGAAGACCAGATGAGCAAGTAACAAAGACAAAGTATATGACAAACACAACATCTGCATAATCCGTCAATTACAAGACAGGGCAACAAATATGTACAGACATATTTACAAAAAGCAGAAGATTATATATGAAGCCTGAACTCACATCATTGTACTGTGGAGCAGAATTGACTTTCCTCTTTCTGCCACGTCCTTTCTTCTTCTCTTCTACTGGCTCCTCTTCAGCTTGAATTTCAACACCATTCTGCTTAACCAACAGGCAACACCGCCATCGTCAACAAAGAAGCCAAAATTACTAGTAAGAAGTGGCAAGAAAAGAAAAAAACCGTCCTAACACAGTGAGAGACTCGTACATCTGTGATCTGCTCCATCTTCTCCAGTAGGAATTCGGAATAGAGCTGTGTCTGTGTCAGCAGCTCATCCAACTTGCTAAACCGGGCCTTGGGATCAAAAGCAAGTCTTGCAGCTTCTTCCCTCTTTCTAGCCTCCTCTTCTTCCTCTACCTTAATCCGGGCCCCATGTAGCTTCTCTTCCTCCTCCTTCATCACCTCTGTGATGAAGGATGCATCGCCGCAATTGGCCTCGAGGTCAATAGGAAGGGATGAACTTGCATCCACAAAATCATCAGCCGTCTCCTCCTTGACGGACTGCAATAGCTGCTCTTCCTCCTTCACCGCCTTAGCCATGGAGGGTGCATCACTGTTGTTGGCCTCGAGCTTGACAGGCAGGGACGAGCTTGCGTCGACAATATCATCGGCTTTCTCCTCCTTGAGCCGCTCCTCTTGCTTAATTGCGTCGCCATTCGTGGCTTCAGAAATTTTCTAATTTTGCACAAATAATCAGATCAGGAACTGCTCGTCAGACCAAAGAATCAAAATCGTTAGAGAACTTCAACAGGCAAAATACAGAAATCGCCCCAAGAAAAGCAAAGGGGCGCCATCTAGAGATCCAACAACAAAAGTTTTTTTAAAAAATAAATCACCTCGTCCTCCAGAACGGATGTAGGAGAATCTGCGGTGGCGGTTTCCATCTTTACCCCATTCGCGACGGCGACCACCATCCCTTCCACCATAGGTCGCAACCAGATTGTTTAATCCTGACGAAATAGCAGACAAAATCAGCGATCATCTGAAACCCTAACGAACATTTCATCACCATGTACACAAATTAGTACTACGCGATAACACAGATGCTAAAACCCTAAACCCAAACGAGCAAACTAGCAAATCAAAACATGATAGGTTGCAAGAAATCTAGTACAAACTGCATTTTGCAAGGGAAAAACACAGATTTTGACCTTCGGCAACTTTTCCCAAGAAAAAAAGGGGGGAAAACATAGAAATAATTTCCCCCAAATAAACTTTCCCAATCGATTCGCCGGTGAATCCTTGAACAAGAAAAGGTTGCAAAAATCATACCTCGCAAGTTCTCTTTGCGGAAACAGCAGATAAATCAATCCGAATTTTTTTAAAAAAAATATCTTGGGGAAACGAAGAAATGGGAAGGAAAGAGGAACAGGCGAGGAGAAGTGACCCTAATATTTAGAAGCCGGTGAGGGTCTCAAGAGGAGAGAGAGGGTTTCGGTTCAGGCGGGAAAGTGCGAGGAGAGAGAGTATCATAAATGCTCTGGATTTTTGCAAGTAATTTACAGGACTGCCACCGTGGGCATTCTCCTTTGGGTGGGTCCGGCTCGGTAGCAGGCATACCAGGGGCATTATGCGTGGACATGCTCTGGCACCCGCGTCCCCCCTAAGAGTCTTAGATCTCCTGTCGCGGACTGAACCGGCGCTTAACCTGCTGCACCTGATACTCCTCCACGAAGACATCATGCAACAAGGTCATCCACGTGTACAAGTACATGTAGTCTCGCATGCACAGGCACGACAGTCCTTCGAACGCGCACGCGTTCACCCTCTCCTGAGTGTACGGTGTCCAAATGACGCGGTCATCCGTCATCTGATCGAACATCGCAACGTACTCCGGGTAGGACCCCTGCGATGTGATCGGCGTGTAGGTGACCTGTGAAATAGAACAGCGGAAACTTAGCATACGAATTTGTGATTACAATACGAAAAATAATAAATCATCATGAAATTAACCCGTCAGCGGCACCACACCGTTCCCATGGTCGCTCGATTCACATCGTCATCCTAGGCGTACAAGCTGACCACGTGCACTCCTAAGTCCAGCTGTGGTCGTCTGATCTGGAAGCGCTCGAATAACCACAGCTGTAGAAGTAGCGGGCATCCGGAGAGGATGGAGTTATCTGAGGCACGCGGTGGCACGCTGCCGATGAGGCGGAGTCGGGCCGGGTCCTTCCGTGTTCGCTCGAGGCGGCCGGCCGCAAGACGCAAGACGGCCCAAGCACGCCCGAGCACGCCACGTGGCGGGGCGGCCGGCACGCAAGACGCTCGACGGCCGGGAAATCGAAGCCGACGACGGGCGACACGCAAGACGCAACCGCGGCTCGGTGTGGCGTCTTGTGTTCAGCCGGCTTAAGACGCCAAAGACGGCTAGCACGACCGCAGACGATCGGCAAGACGCGGTGTCGTGGCGCCGCCACCTCTGCCGCCTGCGCTCGCCTCCCAAGGAGGTAGGAAGAGAAATGAAGGGAGGAGAGAGGAGAGCAAGGCCGCCAGAAGGGAGGTGAGGACCGAGGCGGCCGGAGGCCGAGCCGGCCGAGCCGGTGTCTGAGGGCCGAGGCGAGGGCCGCCCAGACCTGTGAGGTGGCAGCCGAGAACCGTAAACCGACTTGCAGCGAGGAGGAGCACCTGGCCGTGGCGCCATGGGATCGAGCCGCGGAAGCAGCCATGGGCGGGTGAGGGCCTCCACCTTCCGCCTCTCGCCGGCTCCGCGCCGCTTAGCCTCTCCGCTGCTTGACTCCTCCGCCGTGCCTCCGCCGCTTGGCCTCCGCCGCTTGACTCCTCCGCCGTGCCTCCGCCGCTTGGCCTCCTCGCCTCCTCCGCTGCTTGGCCTCCTCGCCTCCTCAACGTGCCTCCGCCGCTTGGCCTCCTCCGCCGTGCCTCCGCCGCTTGGCCTCCTCGCCTCCCGCTGCTTAGCCTCCTCCACCGCTTGGCCTCCTCTGTTGCTTGGCCTCCGCGTCCGTCGCCGCTTGGCCTCCTCGCCTCCCTTGCCAGCCTCGGCCTCCTCACAGGCCAGCTGCGGCTCGGCCTCTCAGCTCGGCCATGTGGCGTGGGCGTGGGGAACTGGAGATGAGGGATTAGGGTGGCCGGTAGGTGGGGGTAGTACTCGGTAGAGGTAGGATAAAATTAGGAATTTGGGATGGGGTGATGTAATTAAGGTCTAGTTAGCACAAGTTACATATATGCAACACTGCTATCTAGGTTTAATTAATGTTTTGATGTTTCCCTGGCTTAATTTGAGGTGCACTTTTATGAGATTACAATGTAGACGCATGTGAATATGTGATGGACCTGGAGCTGTTCGGTCCAGAAAAGAGAGAGAGAGAAAATAGAGCCAGAGGGAATCTCTCTACTGGTGAATGCATGAATTTGCTTTCTCCAACGGGTGACGGGTGAGGATCGAGGAGAGGACGATGCTTTGCTGAGTAGAGGACAGATGCTTTGCTTTCTTTCGAATCGAGAGACATAAGCAGAGAGAATCCAGGGAAAAAGCGAGAGACAACGGGCAAATAGAGAAGCAACGGGCAAGCACAGAGTCAGACAGAGAGACATGATACGACATAAAATTGATGTGGTAACGGATCATTAGCAACGTTCACAAACGGCTCTACCGCGCGACCGTGGCTATAAAACGAAGCTCATTTCTCATTGATTCATCCATTCTCATCTCAGCTCATTTCTTCTTCATTTGTTTACTCTTCTCATTTCTTCAACAGTCATCTACTCTCTCTATTTATTCACCATCCATCCAATATGCTGCCAAGGAGTCGGAGCACCAAGGAGCTCCCGAGCGGTATGCTACCGAGGAGTCGAAGCACGAAAAGGACAGCAGGGCAACTTAGTGTAAACTCTCGCCGTCGCTCCCCTAGTCCTCCTCCGGCTCCGACTCCCGTTGATGCTCGCCAGTTCTCGCCAAGTATGGGAGACTACGGCATGGATGACCGTCATATAGACGGTACGGAGGGCTACGAGGAGTATCAGGGTGGTCCGGAGCCAATGGGGATTCCAGAGTTCTCTCCCGCATCCACGGAGGGCAACATTGGCGGGTCTGGACGAAGGGCGAATTGCTGGAAGCACATGACCTGGAGCCAGGAAATCCACGACGGGCAAATGGTAGATATCGCAACATGTAATTATTGCCAAGCTAAATTAACTGCTCGTACAGCTGCAGGGACAGGGCACTTGAACCGGCACTACAAGGCATGCTTGCGCAAGATGGGGGCGCAGAGCCGAGGGGGAGGAGTACAAACGCAGCTAAACTTCGAGGCCGATGGCTCTGTAAGTACTTGGGTATACAACCCGCTTTCTGCCCGTGAGGAAATCGCTAGATATATTATTGCGGAAGATCAACCGATTAGGATGGGTGAAAGCCGCGCGTTCGAAAAAATGATCCAACGCGGCTTTTGCCCACAATACCAACATGTTAGTAGGAGAACCACTACATCCGATATTTTACGGCTGTACCATAAGGAACTAGCAGAGCTAAAAGAACAATTCCTACAAGTTCAGTTCCCTTTTGCTATAACTTCAGACATTTGGACATCATCACACCAGAGAAGTGTCTACCTTAGTGTTGTAGCCCATTATTTAGACGACAATTACAAACTAAACAAGAGAGTCATAGGGTTTAAGCCAATTAACGAATCACACACGGGAGAGGCCATTGCCGAGCGTATACTACACGTACTTAATGATTTTAAGATAGATAATAAGATTGCTTCTATCACTCTTGATAACGCATCAGCGAATACGACTGCTATGAACATCCTCACCCCAAGATTGCAGACGTATATTGGTGGTTATGTTCTCCACCAGAGATGCGTATGTCGTATCTTGAACCTTGTTGTTCAAGACGGTATGCAAGCGATTGGCGGATATTTGAATAGTATCCGCAACGCCGTTCACTACCTCACAAATTCCCCACAAGTGGCAGCCAGGTTCGCGGAGTACTGCGCAACCAATGGGAAGGAGCCAAGAAAATTCGGTCTTGACATGAAAGTGAGGTGGAACTCAACCTACATCATGTTAAAGAAGTTACAAGGGTACGAACATGTTATATCTGTTTTTGTCAATGCTAACTCTCAAGACAATGAATTGGTAGTTACCAAGTCAGATTGGCAGATCGCTAGTCATTTTCGACAGTTTTTACAACCTTTTTATAGAGCAACAAAGATGTTATCTGGTATTTATTACCCTACCTCTTGCTTTGTTATAGAATTTATTTGGTTAATTGCAGACAATATTGCCAAATCTAGGAAGGATCCTTTTAAGTCATCTTTGTTGCACTAATGGAAGAAAAGTTTATTAAATATTTTAGTTCTATTTCACATGTGTATTGCTTTGCTATTATTTTCGATCCTACGAAAAAGTTGCCAGGTTTGCAGATGGGTATGGAGGGAATAGGTGAATGCCTTGGTCTTGATTACTCGGAAGCTTTTGCACACGTCAAAGAGGAGCTTTTTCGTGTTTTCCGCATGTATCATGACAAGTTCGCAAACAATGAGATCGAGACCTAAGCAGCAGAGACGAACAAGGAAAGAAAAGCTTGACATCCCACTTGTGGAAGAAGCTAAAGGGCAAGTCCAGTTCTTCGTCCTTTCAGTCTCAGGCAGCCCCCTCGTGGAATTCTGTCTCAGAGCTAAACCATTAACTAGAGCATGATTTTGCAAACATCGATCCTGATCTTTCCGATGGAAAGGTAGACTTGCTCGAGTGGTGGAAGAACAACAAGCGGATATTTCCTGTGCTATCACATTTCGCACGGGATGTCCTGTTGGTGCCGGTGTCCAGTGTATCTTCGGAAGCAACGTTCAGCATGGCAGAGAGAATAATTAAAGAAAGAAGATCATCCCTCACGCCTAAGATGGTGGAGGCAATCACATGCACCAAGGATTGGGAATTGGCTAAAGAGCGGTAACAGCATCAACTGGAGGATCTTGAGATCGTGCAGACGTACGCTGACCTCGAACGCATGAACGATCTCGACATTAATGAGTAGTTAGTATGTACACATGTTGTTACTGTACTCTTTTCCTTACTCGGGGAACCCCACTTTGGGGCGTAAGGTTTTTAACGAGGCAGTAACATTGTATCTGTAAAATATCAAGAAAATTTCACTTTTTCCCCGAAATATTTTCGTGCCCATGTTTTTACGCAATTAATTCAATTTTAACTAGGTTTTTAATGAGGCGGGCACGACCACGCGAGAGGAATGAAGATGGCGGTCGCCGCCGCCATCGCCGTCAATAGTTACTTAGGGCTGGGCTTGGGTTGGTGTAGGATCAAGGATAACCGACTAGAGGGGGGGTGAATAGGAGGTTTTTAAACTTTTAGACAAATTAACAAGTTTATCCAATAATTAACTTAGTCTAAACAAGATATGATTCTAACTAAGCAATTTATCACGATAGACAAGCTAGAATTATAAATGCGGAAATGTAAAGACTAGAGATAACCACAATGACACAAGGAAGTTTTTTCCCGTGGTATCGAAGACTTGCCGGTCTTCACTAATCCACGTTGAGGAGACTTGATCAATTCAAGCCGGCTCCACGAATTAAGCCTTCCCTCGATTGCTAGAGGTAGCTCTTCTCCTCTCCGGATAGGCGAGCTCCAACCTTCACAAATGCCCGGGCCTTCTCACAATCTCCTTTGAGAAGATCACCGAACCCAACTCCAAACCGTCTAGAAGACAGCAATCTCCAAGAGTAATAGAGCAAGAATTCTTCACTTGAAAGCGCTCTAATGCCATAATTTATCAAACTCAATGAATGCTCTTTAGAAAGACCTCAACTACATTTGCAAATGGAAATGAATGCTCTCAATGAGTAGGAAACAATGCAAAGGGCTCAAGAGATGTTAAATGAGGCTCAACCACCTTCCTAGTGGCAGTGGTGGAGGTATTTATAGCCTCCACCCACTCCACTAGCCGCTGGACACGAAATACTCAATTTTTGATGAGCAGGTCGGTCCATGAAACAAATCTTGGTCGATCCGCCTCGGTTATAACGGTCATTATTACGCATTTAATGCATGAAATAGAGCCGTTCTAGGAGGTCCGGTCGGTCCATGCAGCAAACATGCGGTCAGTCCGGCCAACAGGAAAACGGAAATAGCTTTAGAAACTCTCTGGAAAAAGCTGACCGCAACCAAGACCCGGGGGTGCGGTCAGTCCGGACAAATACTGCGGTCGATCCGACTGGCATTTTCAATTGAAAACCTTCTCGGAAAAAGTTGACGCGTCCTGGACTGAAGTGCGGTCGATCCGACAATTGCCGTCGGTCGATCCGCCCAGAGGATTTTAGCAAAACCGAGCGCACCTCACCGGAAAAAGTTGACCGTCGTTTTGGTCCAAACAATCTGGCCGATCCGGCCAGTAACGTCGGTCGATCCGCCTCAACAAAATTCAAAAATTTAAATTGAGGCAAAACCAAAAACAAATTCAAGATAAAGCCAAATAAGATTTGAGCAGTTGTGGCATCGTTCACTTTCAAGGTACTCAATTTTTGCACCCTCTTTATAGTACGGTTGTCTATCCTATAACCCGGTCTTCCAACCAATTCACCTAAGACCGGTAAAAGTGAAAAAGGTCCTAGACTATTGTACCTTGCTTTGGAGTCATAAGATCTTCATGTAACCCTTTCGCGTGCAATTCCTTATCAACAAGTGCGCCAATGGGACTTAACCTTGTACATACTCAATAAATACGTTAATCCCATATTCACATATTGTCATTAATTATCAAAACAATTTTTAGGGGCATAGATGCTTTCGGTTAGCGCGCACGACCCCAAGACGATAGGCTTTGGGCGTGCACGGCTTTGGCCGAATCTTGAGGTGGGCTTGGGCACGGCACGCAAGACGGCGGGATGATAGGCCGAAAGCAAGACGCAACGACGACGCTGCCACACGGTGGGCGGCGTCGTTTGCGACGCAAGACGCCCAATTCCCACCTCTATTGCACAAGACTGCGATCGTCGCGCAACTTTCGGCCGTACCCTAGGCGTAGGGCTAGATATCGGCCACCGGCAAGTCCGCCAGCTCATGTGCGTACTGGACGTAGTGCTTGTCGACGTTGTCGTCGTGGGACCCCCAAGAACATGACCCACCCAAAGAGCAACAGTAGGTAGGCCTCGAAGTGCCTCCTGACAATGACGTCCCTTGTGTTCTCCGCCATACGCTCGGGCTGCAACAAGACATGTACACGAGTAAGGCTCACATGTGAATTGATGCGAGAGGACAATAGTTACGAAGACTTACGTAGAACTGGCAGATCCACCTCAACGTCGGCCCATGCGGGCTGCTGAACTCCGTGTACCGCTGCTCAACAACAGCATATCGTAGAACCTCGCTAGAAGGTCATTGCGCCACGTGGCCAGGATGTTGTACACCGCCATAGGGGAGCCTGTGCAGGGCAACCCGGTCAGGAAACTCACGTCCTGCAGCGTCGGCGCCATCTCCCCGCACGGAAGGTGGAACGTGTGCGTCTCTGGACTCCAGCGGTCAACCAGCGCCGTCAGTAGGGCCCGACCCTGATCGTCCTCCCATGTCGCCTCCACCATCCTCGCTAGTGGAAGGAGGCCTACCGCTCTCAACCTGCGTCGAAAAGATTAAGAACAAACGTGATTGCACACAAAGTAGTCAGACGACGATTGACTGCATGAAGGTCAGAACTACACGTACCTCGGAACCCAGTGTGGGTGCAGCCTCCATGCCTTGATGGGCGTGCGCAGCCGCAACGCGCCAAGCTCAATCGACACCTCGCCCTCCAGGGGAAGCATGGTACTGATGCGGCTACGGTGATGCGCGTCGATCACCGGATCAAGCAACTCGTAGTGGCCTACGTCCGCCATACCTACAAATTAAGTGCATGCATTGTAAAGACTACGAAACATGTACAAAAACCAAAATTCCTACTTTTAAAAAAAATCGATGTTAACAGAATAGTTACCACACAAAAATGCAAACCAAATTTAGACTACTCATCAATTTAAATAGATTTGTAATAGGGTTTTCCAATTTAGAGGATATTTTAAAATACTTTCCAAGTGCAAATATAAACAATCAACAAAGTTCTTCCTATTTTCCTAGTTTCGTAGTTTAAAATTAATTTTCAACGTTAACAATATAATTACCACGCACAAATGGGAAGCTAAAAAAAGCTGGGATTATTTTTTTACATATTTCTAATATGTGTCTTCCTATTTTTGCTGATTTATCCTAAATCGTTCGACTGTTGTAACATTCATAACATGTGTACAACCTGTCAATCTCTCTCCCCCGCGACGAACTAGCAGAGCTTCGCTACCTTTCTTCTCTCCCTCTCCTCCTCTCTTTTGTTTTTTTTTTCTGAAATTAAAATGAGTTTTTGCGGATTTTTTTTTGGGGATTTTATAGATGGCATCCAGTTGCCAGTCATTTTTGTAATTTTTTGGGCCAGCTATTTATTTTTGTAAATATCTTTTAAATATATATTATTTTAAAAAAATTCCTTCATGCATCACCTCACCTATCACAATGTAAATGAATAGTGTTCAAGTATAAGTGAATTAATCATCTTTTCTCGTCAGTCTAAGCTTTTGGATGATGGGTTGATACATGCAACTTAGTATGGTATTAGAGCCAAGAGATCTTGAACTCAAGACCCGGCTGGTGCAATTAAAAATAATAATTGAGGTTCACTTCTATTACACGTCTTAGGGCCGAGGGAGTATACACGAGAGAGAGATGTTGAAGTATAAGTGAATTGACAGTCTTTTTTTATTAGATTAAGCTTTTAAATAAACTAGCTGATGCATACAACTCAATAGGTAAAACAGTCCACACTGGTTGGGTGCCCCAAGCCGACTGCGTCGGGCTTCCATGTCAATTAGAGTGGTGATTTACAGAGGCTCAGAGCGGCTTGTAGAAGCAGTAGTAACCTCGTTAACAAAAACACAGAGGCGCTCGCTCGGAGCGACGCGCTGTGGCGAGGGAGAGGCTCCATCACGTGTTTTGCAGGGACCACGCCCACCCACCCCTCGAGCCTTCCCTGTCGCCGAGTCCACACCTGGGAGGCCGATGTTGTGACCCCGGATCTCCGGATCCGAGACCCTCTGTGTATATCTGAACCAGTCCCTGGATCAGTAGCTAGCTCACACAGTGACGTCATCAGTGACAATCATAACCATACAACCAAATATCGATGAAGTAGACAAAATAATATTATTTAGTAGCAAAATGACCTATGGTATGTTCTTACAAAGTTGGCTGCGTCGGGCTTTAACGACAAAAGATAACTTGCAGCAGAAACCAAAACGCCTCGTGGTGGTCACCTAACATGCCCACAGGCAATCGAGTGTAGAACACGACCTATTTCGCTTGGTCTTCAAAATATTCTTCCTCGTAGAACTATGCGGTTCCTGATTCTTCCTCGGTGACTGGTCAACAAATGGCATATAGCTGTGAGTACATAAAGTACTCAGCAAGTCGTAGGGAAATGTATGCCAATAGTATTCATACAAGGGTTAACAAGGATAGCTTTATGGCTATTTTGCAGAAAGCAGTATTGACAGTAAATACAGTAAATAGATTGAAAAGTATAATTTAAAAGAGACTAATACATAATTAAACAAGTTCTTTGAAACAATTAGTAAACAACCCTGTTCACTTCCCAACCATCAGCCAACACTAGCCACTCCAATCCCAACCAAACCATTTATCAAAATCTACCCCTCGTGTGAAATCACCCGGAATTGTCCATAATCGGGGACATGGCTATTCGAATAGTTTTACACTCTACAGAGGTTGTACAGCTTGACCCATAAGAGATAATCATCTTACAATGTCAGACATTACATGCTTCCGAAGGTGTGCGACTAAGTGATTATCACATGGCTTTTACAAAGTTCTGTTTTGACCCGGTTCTATTCGCTAAGGATTCGCCATTCTGGGCCCCCTCTTGCGCCAAGTGTGAATGTCTAACCTGGGGTTCACACTTCCACCAAAACATAACCGAATCAAAGCATTGCTAACTAGTCAGCCAAGCCCACCCCATCCTGGACATGTGGTTGTACGGTATAGCCCAGATCAATGGCGCACAAAGTTAAGTCCTTAGTGTCTACTCAGGTGAGGCAACCACATCCCAAAATTCTCCCCCTTTACTGCACGATCATTCGCCTGAGTATGAAATCATTTTCGGTTCAACCCGGCCAAATGGCAACCCTTGCTATGGCACAATAAATTTTAATAACAGTGGCTCTGCCACAATTCCATATATCATTAAGTCAAATTTATCATTATTGAATCATGTGATCGAGAAACATCGCATAACTAAAGCACAACTAAGCATAATACGCACACATGTTGGTATTACAATAATGTCCAACTAAAATTACTCAACCTAGGGTGTCCAAGGGTACATGTCAACATGTCATTCACAATTATTCAACGGAGTCATACTGTCAAGTAGGTATTTAACTATTCCCAAAAACCATTGATATAAAAATAGCGATGCATGCGGGTATAAAACAATATAGTTTTATAAAATGGATACAGTATGATGAAGGGTCTACGACTTGCCTTCGTTGACGGTTTGATATGCTTCAGTCAACGGGTTCGGGAATTCTTCAGGAACGCTAGAATCTACAAGCGCGAAAAGTGCCAAATAAATTCAACAACTCCAAATAAAATAAAATAAAAATTATAACCAAAAGAAAGGTATTAAATGTATATAAATTTAGAAACGAGAATCGACGGAATCGAAGTTCGTATGAGGGAGAACGAACGTCCGGAAGATGGCGATCACATGAAATGATAGAAGATATAGAAAATGGAATATGCCAGAATATTCCATTTCAGGATCTAAGATGAAAGAATGCTGACTTCTGGGTCACTCTTGAGTGCTATGAAAGGCTGATGGTTGAATCGTTCTTAATCCCTAGAACCAATGTGGCTAGAATATATTATACCGCTTTAAGTTCAAACGGACTCTTCTATACTCAGGGCTTAAAGATTAAGGATACTTATTCATTATCTAGCTACTCTACTAATTTTGATTAACTATCCGATTACCTGGCTAGGGTTTACTAATGTTAGATCGTGTATGCGTGTACATGTTTAACCCTAACCGCATTAACGTACTAATCACTAATCGACTTGAGGCCCTCATTTAGCTACAAAGTGTCCCATAAATTTTTAACAAAACTAGTCACTTCACTAAATCCCTAATCAATTCTAGCAATCTTCTACTTACATGATTCAAACAATCAACTAATATTAACTGTGCACACCATGCTACAAGAACTTACAATGGCTAAGTAGTCTACTGACAAAACACTAAACAACTAACTAAGCTTAGTGTATCCCATCTACAAAGCCAAGGCTTACTGTCAATTTCATCTAACTGATAACAACACACTAATTGACTTAACAATTATTCTTCTAATAGAACTCCTATGCACCACAACACAGGAAGAGTGACAGAAAGGGCCCACTGTCATAGGCTGTTATACACAGAGAGCTTCTAACGCACAGAGAGAGGAAGCAGGGGGGAGGCAGCGCTCCGGACAAGGGGCGCCTGACAGCGAGCTAGGGCGCGAAGGGCTTGGCCAATGGCCAAAATGAGCTGCCGGGACCTTGAGGAGGCTACACGAGGTGTCGGCGCCGATAGGGTAGCATGGTGGCGGTGCACGCGGGTGAAATGGTGCACGGGCGGTGCGAGCATGCAGCATCGCCGGTGGCTCGATGACGAGGCGGCGAAGGCGGCGTGCGCATGGGCACGACGACCGTGCATCGAGCACGCTGAGCCGCTCGGGGAGGCTCAGGGGCGAGCGAGCAAGTGCGACGGCGGCGCCGGTGGTGAAGAAGAAAGGGGCGGCGGGGACGACACGACATGGGGCGTAATCGGCCAAGAGGAGGAGGGGGAAAATAAGAAGGGGATTGGGTGCACGTCGTGACGCAACTACGGGGACCGGGGCGTCACCGGAGAGGGAGAATGGTGTCAGGGCAACACGGCGGTGGCGATGAGGAAAGAGGTGCAGGTGGGAGCTCCGGTTTAGGGAGGGGCTTGTGATGGAAGAAGGAGGCTAGAGGGACAGAAGGGGGTCGAGGAAAGCCGACACCGGCTTAAATAGGGAGAGGGGAGGTGGCGGCACGGTGGTGAGTAGCGCGTGGGCGGCGAAGGCGATGGCTGCAGAGCAAGGAGCCCCGGGCGGCGTGGCGGGAGAGGCGAGGTGGCGTGCACGCTTGTGATGATGGGCGATGTGGCTGGCTTGGCGGCGATAGCGAAGGCACTACGTGGCATCCGCTGGAGAAGATGAGCAGAAGGGGAGGCGCAGTGAGACTGGTCGGGAGGGCCCACGCGACAGAGAGAGCGGAGGGGAAAAAGGGTCGGCTGAGGTTGGTTGAAACGCATGAAAGTGGGTCGGCGCGGGCTACGCGAGGAGAGTGGGCTGAAAGAATTCGGCCCAAAGCTGGAGGGAGATTTAGATTAGGTTTTTGAATTAAAGAAATTCTAGAAAACTAAAAAGGCTTTTAGAAAATAGTTGAAATAGTCCAAAAATTCTAGATAAATTCCTTGAGATATTTTTTATTTAAATAAAATATTTTCAACTTAACATTGATATTTATTATTGCAAATAAATTATTTTGCTTTTAAAATAAATAGGGAAAAAAAATCTTTTTAAGATCTAGAAATTCAAGGAAAATATTTAAGTTTTATTTTTAACCAAAATCAAAACTTTGGGGTGTTACAGCCGAGAAGACGGAGTTGATAGCCGGATTTGGGTGGATGTGACTGGATCTGGGTGGATCTGGACAACGGCGAAGCTCCGAGTAGAGATCTGCGACGAGGACGACGTGGATCACGACGACCGACGGGGATGACGAAGAGCGCATGCCACGGCGGACTATGATGAGCGCGGGCCCCGGTGGACGTGTGAACGACGACATCGAGTGCGCGCTGCGGCGGTCGACGGGGACGACGAAGATGAGCGTGCACCACGGCAACCGATGAGCTTCATGGGAGCGGCAGAGAACAAAGACTTCTGCGGGTCACCGTCGTCGGTGAAGGTGCTGGCCACCGCTGCTGGTGGCCAACAGGAGGGGAGGGGAGGGGAGAGGAGGGGGTGGGGTAGCCGGGTAGACATTTGTTTGTGGCTGGCAAATAGGGTAGTGTGATTGTGTAATTTCTTTCCTTTTTTCAGGGGTTTCAATGTAAGCATTAGGACAAAAGTAAAAATTAAAACAAAAATAGGGACTGAAATGGAAGATATAAATGACTTCAATGAAAAATCAGATGTGGCTTCTGCATTGCAGGGTATTGTCTTGTTAGAGCATGTACAATACAGGTGTTTAGAGGTGCTTAGCAAAGATAAACTAATTTTTCTTGCCACATAGGACATATAAGATGCTTATTTTATAGTATTCATGTTTGATTAGACACCGATGCTTAAGAGGTGCTTATGTATACAACTATATATAATTAATAGCTAATACAATCATCTAAACACCTACGAAAGATATGTTTGCATTGGAGGAAACGACTTTTACATAGATGCTCGATGACGTAGCTATATTATCTTTCTTTAAGCATTTGTATATAAACATTTCACATTGTACAGGGCCGACGGGGATGACGAAGAGCGCATGCCGTGGCGGACTATGACGAGCGCGGGCCCCGGCGGACACGCGAACAACGACATCAAGCACGCGCCGCGGCGGTCGACGGGGATGACGAAGATGAGCGTGCACCACGGCAGCCGACGAGCTTCATGGGGCGATGGAGAACGAAGACTTCCGCGAGTCGCCGTCGTCGGTGAAGGTGCTGGCCGCCGCCGCTAGTGGACAATGGAGGGGGGATGGGAGGGGAGAGGAGTAGCTGGGTAGACATTTGTTTGTGGTTGACAAATGGGTAGTGTGATTGTGTAATTTCTTTCCTTTTTTTCAGCGGTTTCAATGTAAACATTACGACAAAAGTAAAAATTTAAACAAAATAGGGACTGAAATGGAAGATATAAATGACTTCAATAAAAAATCATATGCGGCTTCTGCGGGTATTATCTTGTTAGAGCATGTACAATACAGGTATTTAGAGGTGCTTAGCGAAGATAAACTAATTTTCATTGCCACGCAGGACATATAAGATGTTTATTTTATAGTATCGATGTTTGATTAGACACCGGTACTTAAGGGGTGGTTATGTATATAACTATATATAAGTAATAGCTAATGCAATCATCTAAACACCTACGAAAGATATGCTTATATTGGAGGAAATAACTTTTACATAGATGTTGAGTCTGGTTGAGCGCCAGGAGGCAGGACCGCAGGAGTTACCAATGACCGAAATCACTTTTTCTTCGTGCATGTAGTGAAAATTCTTAGTACGTGAGCCACTTCTTAGCCGTTGAAACTCATCGAGTCCACCGTATTGTATCGATTTTTTTTTAAAATAATCTAGTTTTTATTCTGAAATACAATAATAATACTATTTTTTTATTTTACTGAAATAATCATCTGTCGCTCAACCATTGGACAACTTGACACTTGTTGCCTAACGGTGTACATGCATGCCCTGTTAGCTGAGCGACATATGCACTAAGACCAACCGTTAAGCGATAAATGTCTAAGTCGCTCAACGATTGAGCTACTTGGGCCAAGTTGCTCAACCGTTGAGCTACTTGGGCCAAGTCGCTCAACCGTTGAGCTACTTGAACACTTGTCGCTCAATGATTGAGCGACTTTGACTAGTCGTCCAACGGTTGAACGACAGATGATTATTTTTGTAAAATAAAAAAGTAGTATTATTACTGTATTTCAGAATAAAAACTAAGTTATTTTTTAAAAAAAATTCGTATTGTATCACATGGCTCAACTCGAAGGTGGTCCGTGCAGCAGTAACGGTGGATGGGTTGGGTGGGTAGGTAGGTTAATCCAACATGAGCAGAAATACTGTAATAGCATACCCAATGCCAGAGGGTCCAAAAAAATACAAAGAGAAAAACACTTACGGATCCAGCATCCCTGCAGGCTGGGCAGTTACTTAGGCTTTGTGTCATGCGAGCGGTCGTGGACTCGTGGTGTGACTGTAGCTATAGATTTACTCAAACTTTGGAGCCATAAATTTACCCAGACTTTGAAGGACCGCTAGCTCCGTCACCGGAGGTAAATGCTTCCCGTACAATAATTTTTGTAGTACTTGTGGCCTTTAGTAACTCCCCATACTCAACCATACCCATGAATCAGCACAATTAAAAAAAAGCTAGCATTTGGGGGCCAAATGAGTTCGAATTTTGCACGTACACCGAATTAGCACATTCATCGCGCACTTACACAGCAAAAAAAAAAAAAAACACCCGACATATCACCTGTCTGTCTCCATGTCCATATCTTTGTATGCCCGTTACGCCACCTGACACATACTAGGGAAGCACATCATCTGATATTGTGCACCAATATTATGGTGCTACAGTATCATGACATTACGTAGCAACTATTAGATCACAAAGGAAATGATGATATCGTGTTTACATCTGTAGCAAAAATACTGTATCATCAGCACTATTTATGAACACTGTAGCATCATAGTAGCAATTGGTCTAAACCATTCTTTTTGGATCAGACAACTCTCTGTCAAATGTAACGGTACTGTGCTCCCATGCCATGCATATTGCATGCCAATCCACACCGATCCACACGCCGGTAATCCACACCGATCCACACGCTGGTACGTAGGAGTTCATGTATCATCCACAGCACGGCAAGCAAGACCACTGCGCTCATCTCGACCCTTCCCAAGGACCAACTCTGGCCGTCGGATCTGGACACCAGTGTACACGCGTCGCCCATCCGAAGGCAGCCGTCTCGTTCCGGCATTCCTGGGCAGACTCGGCCGGTGTAGTTCGTGAATCGTGACACGGGATTGTTCAAATCAGCCGGCGGCCGGTGGGCATCGGTCTAGACCTCACAAAACGCGAAAAGACGTTTTGATCGCTGAACACATCAACCAATTCCAGAGGAATTATCAGGCTACGGCTGAGTCATCGGAACACAGTTTTTGCAGGAGAGGAGAGGCTTTAGCGCTTTAACCTCTGCTTTCCAGTCGTCTTAGTGACTGACACTTTTATAGCCTTATTATTGTGCAAAGATTGAGAGAGAGTGCACTTGCAGAATCGAGAGCCCACGGTTTCTTTCTCCTCCTCGCTAAGCAAAACAACTGGACTGCGGAGCTAGCTTAGTTAAGCTGCAGCCTGCGGGAAACAAAGGAAGTGAGGGCCATAAGATAGGAGGCGGCAGCAGAGAGATACCTGAGAGTGTCAGATACAGATACCTCTGTGTTTCTCTCGGTGTCTGGCTGTGTGTGAGAGAGAGAGAGAGAGAGAGAGAGAGAGAGAGAGAGTGGAGAGCTGGAGATGACAGAGAGGCGGCAGCTTCTGCTTGTTCTCTTGGGATTCTTGCAGCTCGTCCATCTTCCTTTTGCAGGTAATAAGGCTTTCCTTCTCTTCGGTTCTGTCAGTCTGAAACTCTGCGTTCTGTTCTCGCTGCTGAGGTATTATTTGGATGTTTCTCTCCCTTTTCTTTTCTTTTTTTCTTCAGTTTTGGAGATTTGATCTGGACAACTCCCAACTATTGATTGCTAGTTACAAAATTCTGGTCCAAATAACAGCTCAGTATGTGGCTGTAACTTCCATACTGAAATATCAAAGCGTCGTATCTACGCAGCTCCCAAGTTCTTCAGCCGAATCTCCCCTTTTGCTGTTCGTTCTTCAGCGAGTATCTATGTAATTATTGATTCTCTAGCACTGTCGAAATGGTTTTTCTTCTCTTGTTTCTTTTTGTTGGAAATGCGAAAAGAAAAAATGGTGATAGTGAAAGGATCATACCCGTGTCAAAAAAAGCAGCGTTTGCATCCGCTGGAGCATTCTGAACCACGCAAAAATGATCATCAGGTGACGGTGACATATGGCGTTGTGCAGTGACACGCTGACACCTACATGTACTGGCATTCTGCCATGTAAAGTTGTAAGCTCGAGCTTATGCTTAACCATGCGTCAAAATTCATTCGTACCACTAAACCCAGTTCCATGCTTGTCCACCGGATTGCTGCATTTTTGTCGACTATTTATTCGCGAGTTAGGTCCGTATGAAGCGCATGAATTTCATGGGAATTTTATAGGAAGTAATTCTTAGAAATTTCTTTGTGTTCTTACAAATTTAGTGTACACCAAGTCAGTCGCTGAGCGACTGCAGTGCATTTTTGTAAAACTGCTATGTTCTATTTGTTAACGCTGGCACACGTATCTGCAGCGCCGCAGTCCTTCATCGGCATCAACTTCGGCGACGTGGCCGATAACCTCCCGCCGCCGTCGGCCACCGCGCGCCTCCTCCAGTCCACGACCATCACCAAGGTCCGCCTTTACGGGACCGACCCCGCCGTAGTCTCCGCCTTCGCCGGTAAGGGCATCTCCCTCCTCCTCGGCGCCGCCAACGGCGACATCCCCAACCTCGCGTCCTCGCCCTCGCGGCCTCCGCCTGGGTCGCCGCTCACCTCCCGACCTCCTCGTCGCCATCCGTCGTTGCCGTATCCGTCGGCAACGAGGTCTTCACCTTCGGCGACGCCACGCTCGCCTCGCAGCTCGTCCCGGCCCTGCAGAACATCTACGCCGCGTTGCCGCCCAACTCCAGCGTCAAGGTCTCCACCGTGCACGCCATGGACGTTCTCGCGCAGTCCGACCCGCCCTCCTCCGGCGCGTTCAAGCCGGAGCTCGCTGCGGCGCTCGAACCGCTCCTCGCCTTCCTGAGCAAGACTGGCTCGCCGTTCCTGATCAACCCGTACCCCTACTTCGCGTACCAGAGCGACCCGCGGCCGGAGACGCTGGCCTTCTGCCTGTTCGAGCCCAACGCCGGGCGGCCGGACGCGGGCTCCGGGCTCACCTACACCAACATGTTCGATGCGCAGGTGGACGCCGTCCGCGCGGCGCTGGACGGCAAGGGATACAAGGACGTGGAGATCGTTGTGGCCGAGACCGGGTGGCCGCACAGCGGCGGCCCCGACGAGGCCGGCGCCACGGTGGAGAACGCGCGCGCGTTCGTGTCCAACCTCGTGTCCCACCTCCAGTCGTTGGCCGGCACGCCGCGCGTGCCCGGCAAGTCGGTGGACACGTACCTCTTCGCCGTCTACGACGAGGACCTCAAGCCCGGGAAGCCGTCGGAGAAGTCGTTCGGGCTGTTCCAGACCAGCCTTGCCGAGACGTACCCAACGGGGCTCCTTAGGAACGGCACCGCGGGCTTGGGACCGGCCATGGCGCCGGCACCGTCGCCGACGCAGACAGTGCGGCCTGCGCAGGCGCAGGCGAGCCCGGCGCTGGCGCAGATGCCTGTGCCAGGGCAGCAGCCACAGGTGGGTTTGAGTACAGTGTGTGCTTCTATGCTTTGTTTTAAGTTTCTTGCCAACCTATGACAGAACACTCGCTTTCATTGGTGTAGGTGACTCCAGTGCAGCCGGGGTCGACGGCGGCGGCGGGGCCGTCCGGTCTTTGCGCGCCGGGGACGGGGTCGGCGACGGTGAGGGGTACAGCTGGTGGTTGTTCTCTTCCTACTCATAGTGCTGCTGAATCGACTCGCGCTATCTCAGTGCTGCGTATCTTTGCTGGTTTCTGGTTTATGGCTTTGTTAGACTTTCCGGCCAATCTGTTGAGGCACCTTTAGCATTGCTGATACGTGGTTTTGCAATGAAATCATGTAGCTTTTCTCCTGAGTGTCGCATCAGGATCCGACTCCCAGAGGGAGCAGCAGTGCAACTCACATAAAATACAAGAAACATCAGCGTGTCTGGATTTGCAATTTGCGTATGCGGAGTATTTTAAAAACCATGCTGGATCAAAAGCAATCAGCATGTCAGAGACAGCAGGCAGCCTCACGCCGTTAAACATCGACCAGATGAAAATACACCCAACGAAACCATGCACTCAATCGATGACAACGAAGTGACAATCATGTAGTAAAAAGAATGATCGGCTGAAACATACACCAAGTAGTTTGTTGGCAGACAAATATACCAACCAAAAGAACCATGTGTAACGAAGACATACAGGCCGCACACACTGAGCAAGAACAAGACCGCACACACTGAGCGAGAACAACAGAAACAACAATCGTAGACAACACCCAATACTCCAACAGATGTCAAAACACGCTACAGCTCTCAACATACCACCATCTTAAAACAAGCGAAGGCAGCATCAAGCAAGCAAACACATAAAAGCAGCTATCATCGGATTTATGCTCCAGAATGTGAAACTGGTGAAGTGATGAATTGGCCGTCCTTGAAGCTATGGATGTATTGCTGAGGCAAAGCATGCTCCACCTGCAACATAAGAACCGAAGTTAGGTGCAACCAGGATTTAAAGAACCGGTCCGGAGCACTTTCCCGGTTGCTGGCCGGGAAAACCGGTAACCGAACCCGGATGAAATTCGCTTAGATTTGATTAAAAACGAGTCAAAATTTGAAATTTAGAATTTGAATTTGCAAAAACCGAAAAAACTGGCCGGGATTCTGTATCCCGGACCCTGTCCGGTAACCGGCAGTTACCGCCGGGTTTTTTCCCCTGGGTGCAACCATGCAAGATAGTAACTTTTTATTCATAGAAACAGGGAATATGTGATATTACAACATATCCCGGCTCAAGGAGCAATGGACTCTAGGCTGCTAAGAAATAGTACTATTTCACACTAATTAAATAAAAGGGGATGTCTTGACAGAAGAAAATTGCAAATTATATCGCCTAGTGAAATGCTAATCTACATGTGCACGCATACCAACACCTAAAATCCTACAAAACAATAAAGATATGATGATAAAAAACAATTTGCCCCAAAATATATTGATCCAGCAGCAAATAAAAAAATGGTAAGAAAAAACAAAAGAAACATGTTCTGGCATCTTAAATCTTGTATCTAGAAACAAGCTTTTGAAATCTAATCAGGATGTGGCAAAGAACTTAGTTGCTTTGTTTCTGTGCTTATCAGGAGGTCAAAAGTCCACATACCCAAAAGCCAAATGTCCCAAAATTCTATACAATGGGTACATGGGCAAACCTTTGTTGCACAAATGTTTTCATAGACACAAATAAAGGGTTCTCGGCAAGGACGGATTCTATCTAATTCAATGCCGCATGCCACTACTCAAAGATAATTACTAAAGATATAAATAAAATAATAGAAAATTTAGAGGTTCCAAAGGGTGTTTTGGGCAGTAGGAAGGAGCAGTGCACGAGTAAAAACCAGATCTTACCCAATCACCATCAGTGGAATCACTTGGAGCCATTACATTGATTTCACTAGATTTAGCTGAAGTAATGGAAGCTCCCAGTGAATCTTTGCTTAAGTATAACTGACATCCAGATGTGTTGTCGATTGATATTGTCGGTGCTGTACCCTGCGAGTAAAAGACAATGACTTTTATCAGTAGTTTCATTCAACATAGTGAGCATATGTAGTGGATGGAATCAAAACTTTATAGTGCAGCATAATCAAAGAGAATGAAAACAACTACTGAACAATTTAACATGATGAAATTTGTAAACAAAATAAATTCACAAGAAAAATACTTGAGTTCAAATAAACAAGGATTTCAACAGCATGTGAAAGCTCATATTCAAAGCAAAGGACATGGTGAAGTAAGGAAGCAATCAAATCTTATTTGAAGAAGCCATTTTAAAGCATATAAGTGGAAAAAGAAATAGAAAACACACATCGGACAGCAGTTATATTAGACATAATGTTACAATAAACTGACTAAATGTCTAGATTCAAGGGTAATAGTGCAAAAAAAAGAAAGAAAACAATGTGAAAAATAAAAACCGTACAAAATAATTGAATACCTGACATTGCACCTCAACACCATTGCAGTTGACAACCTCAAAGGCCGCTACAACATCCTGAAACAGATATAGCAAACCAAACTTAGTATTGCCACAACCAAGGATTCAAAAGCCGGTACCGGGGCAAAACCCGCCGAGTGGCCGGTAAAAAAAAGCAGGCAGAATCGGCGGTTACGGTTTTCTGGGAAAATCCGGTTGAATTTAACTGAATTTGCTTAAAAACCAGCCGAAATTCGAACTTGCAAAACCCGGGAAAACCGGCCGGGATTTTGGATCCCGACCCCGGCGGTGTTACCGGCCGGTTATTTTTTCCCTGGCCACAACACTACAACAAAAAATAGCTGCGGTCCTTGTCCTAGAATAATTTACACTAACCTTGAAAACAATTCCGAATTTGGTGCATTTGTCAACAGTGATATTGTTCACTTTACCTGCAATAAGTTTTATAATTGCTACGAGCCTATGAACAAAGCATACAGAAGAATGTAATATATCCAAACTAAAAAATATAAATTACCATTTACTTTAAGGACGGAATCCTTGCATCCATACACATAGACGGATTGTCTAGCATCACAATCATCAATAGCAAGGTTCTTTTTACCAACTTGATTCTCGACCACCCATCTGCCATTTTTGAAATCTCAGAGGGGAATGTAGAAATAAAATAATTAAAAACGAAGAAATATGTACTCATTTTACCAGAATGACAAGTTCATGGTGTACAATTATTAAATGATGCAAACTCTAGTTCAATCCATTAGATCCACTTCTTGCATATCAAATGGGATTATATATTAGGGAAAACTCTTCATATGCCACTGCAACGTTCTCAGATCCCAATGTGCCATTACAAAACGACATCTCCCTTCCATACTATTACATTTCACAAACGTTACCCTTTTTTTGCCACTAACATCAACTCCGTTAGATTTTTACCATCAATTTTTTTCTCCAAAATGCCCTCCTCTTCTTGCTCCTCCCTCCCCCTTCTCCCTCCTCTTCTCTCTCTCATCCCCAGACCTCATCCAGCCGCCCGCCCTATGTTGTGCCCTCCCACTCCGCCTCCTCCTCTCCCACCCAGTGCCCTCCTCCTCCAGCGCCTCCTTGCCTCACTCTCCAGGCCGCCTCGGTTCGCCCTCCTCGATCGCCTCCTCCTCCTCCTCTGCGCCCTGCCTGGCCGCCTCCTCGCCTCCCTCCCCCTGCCGCCTCGGCGTGCTCGTGCTCAAGGCCATCACTTGCCGCTGCCGACGTGGCCAAACAATTGGTGCTCCTCGGCCTGGCGTGCAGCAGCCCAAACCCTGGGGACGGCCGACCATGCCGTAGGTGTTGCAAATCGTGTCCAAGTCGGCGCCACCACCAGAGGTGCCGTTGTTCATATGGTCCCGGTGGGGAAGAACACTTCAAGCTGAGTGACATCGAGGTGACGAGTGGAAGCTACGCTGACACGAGCAATGGAACCTCAGCGCACGCGACGCACGACACATCCTACGGCAGCTTCCATTTGCCCACGACACCGAACAACACCGATGATTACTTCCCCACGCTATCCTCCCTCCCCCCGCCGCCTAGGCCACCTCCCCTAATCTGTGAGTTGTGTGAGAAGAGATTGAGAAAAGAGAAGCAAGAAAAAAAAGGAAGAAGAAGACGACAGGAGCAAAATGGTATTTGCACAACCACTTTATGGCTTGACTGGTCAACAATGGCAAATATGGGCAAGATCAGCTAAATGCGGTGACATGTAAGGGAAATGTCGTTTTGTAATGGCATAACAGTGATCCGAGAACTTTGAAGTGGCATATAATTTTTTTCCCCTATATATTATGTGATATATAATTGTACCAGATCCTTAATTTTCAACATAATTCCATGTTTCTAGTTAATTCTATTTGCAAACATTTTTCTTATAATTTTATTTAGCTATTTATGGATGTAATAATTGTTCTAGCAAATCAAGAACAATTGGACTGCTGTAAGTTTTAGGGGAAAGAACCAATTTAGCAAGTATTTATCCAAGACATGCACACCTGTCCCATGGGCAGTATGTCAGAACTCAGAAGGTATATATAGGGAGTGGTTGGTAGACTGCAAGACATGATGATGTTTGCTTGGTGATGCATGTAGAGGACGTACAAGGTGAGATGAATGCTATGGAGGCTATTTGTCTACTCCACCTTAATAACCCTAATCTTCCTTAATAACCCTTAATCCATCTTGTTCCATCCTAAAAATCCTTCACACACGCAAATCGCTCATCTAATCAAGTCATAAACAGGACTGGAAATCAACAGGTCATTTCAGCTTTCCTTCCTACTACGCCCAAACTCCCATTCTTTCCCCATCCGTAGTAGCTGACTAATGCAAGCCAGCTAACCAAACACAAGGCTTTCCCCAAAGATTTCATATGGTTGGGCCTGGTTTGTGATGAGGCCACCAATCAAACCCATAGTGCACCTGTTGATCGACCACCTGTACTAACATCTTAGACAATATACTAGACAGTGTAACGATTTTTTAAGAACCACAGCTAAACTCACTTGCGTCCCATCTGAAGCTCCAGTTTTGGGGGTCCAGACTTGAAGGAGAAGGACCCTGCACGAGAAGTCTTCTCAGGAGCAGCAGAAGTACTGCTAACGACACCACTTCTATCAGCACGGTTTTTAGTCTTCATGTCATCACTAACCTTTCGCAATCCTGCGCAACAATAATGGGGCTTCATATGTCTGTAGTTAAGTTCTGAGAGGTAAAAACAAATCCTCTAGTCCAAGATGAAGCATGTGTTTCCATCTACCTGCAGTCACAGGTTTGCCCGAACTAATCTCTTGAAAGACAGCGGACATTCCTTCTTTAGGCTGTGAAGATTTTGGAGATTTCTCTGTACTAAAAAGAGGTGCTGAAGGAAGAGCCGGCGGAGGGGGAGCCCCTGATGCTTTAGGTGTTGGAGCAGCAGCCTTTGGTTGGGAAACAGGTGCGCCTCCAACGGGACCCCATACAGGACCAAGAGGGTAATATTTCTTAACATAATCCCGCAAACCAGGCATGTAGAGCTCCTTCAAAGCTTTAGCCCACTCGACATGGTCAGGGTCTTTGTTCCTGTACTCCACAAGAATCTAAGAGGAAAAAATGTTGTATGCGCTTCATGATTCATGAACCAAAACAATATGAATGTGCATCTGGTTCCACATAGAATGAAAACTTTCAGCTGGATCTTGATAGCATTCTAGTTTGCTCCAGTATATAAATCACCATTTGGAATAAACATCTTAAGAACTTTAGTCTAAGTCTGAACTGTGAGACATTACAGGCAAGACAAAAGGGAATATTCCATTCCAAAATGATACAATGCTCTGAAATTTTCCAATGAGTGGATTAACCAGTATATAAAAGAAAGATAATCATATAAAAAAATCACTCTAAAAACATAATTCTCGCTTATCTCACTCTAGCCCATTCTCTAATCTCTATTATTAAATAATTTGAATTCTAAAGAATAGATAGGTTATCCTTTTTTCATAATCCCCACTATACCCTTCTGGACTCTTCCTCTTCCTCTTACTCACAATCGTGCACATATTCACCTGTGACCTGCCTATCACAATTTCTCAATAGCATGCCTGCTCCCATCACACCTCTTCTCAACGGTGTCTTTCCCGCATGGCTCCTACTGTAGGATCCTCCCAGTCCCATGTGCCTCCTAGAACAATTCGACCCATGCACCTCATCCCAGACCCTTGCCCTGCAGACCAACTTTCCTGAGAGAACCCACAATCAAATGAATCATCCCTGTGCTTCCTCTCAGAGTCTCAGCACATTTCTTCCCTGCAGACCCCACGTTTCACACGGTCACACCTCCAATGCTGACCTCTGCCTTGTTCCCTGCTAATCCCCAGTTCTAGGTAAAAAAAACTAATGTCCCTCTTTAATCAGTGTTCCATTTCTCCAGAATTGAAACACTTTATCAAACGAGGATCCCTTCTAGTTATAGTATGTTTCTTCACAATTGTATAGCTCTACACATTTTTGCTTTTGTTAGTAAAGGAGAATGTTTTCTGAAGCATCAAAGAATTAAGTCAACATTAATATGTTCCGGAGTTGCATTTTCAGAAGGGTACAATCGTCTTTTGTTTGCATAAAGTGCGGAAGTTTTAGTGGCACGTTTCTATAGTATTCAATAAGAGTGCCATTTTTACAGTTTTCAGTTTAAAAGTGATATTTTTATTATTGTGGTTCCTTATAGTAGCACATATACAAATTTATCCAAAAGGAATAGTAGATAAAGAACAACTGTTATGTATATACTGTTGCTAGTAGTAGTTGATTTTCTTACTACTTAGGCTATTAGTTGAAGAAATATTGGACAGAAGGACAAAAAAATTATTCTGTTAATAATTTAAATTTGAGATGCATGTGACGAAACTGCATTCTTTCCTATTTTTCGAAAACAAAATTGTTTGAACAGAGCAATAAACTACTAGTAAAAAACTGAAATGCTAACGGGGATGCATTGCTTGAAGAAAAAATGTAGATAGTCACAGTGTGTTCTCTCTGCATCCCACTAATCTAATATGTGCATTCCCAAAAGGAAATAACCATGCATTCTGATCAGATTTTTTTATAAAAAAAATACAAATCTAACTGCAATTGCAATTGTAGGCAGAAATGTCCAAGGTATAGTGGAGCAAAATTACCAAATGGTCTAATAAAAAGCATACCTTGTTATTATAGAACTCAGCCATCTGCCAACTTTCTTCAACATGTGCTGTTGGGAAACTCATGCCTTACAGAGAGGAAGAAGAAAAACAAATCAAGGACATTTCTGGTAGTCGACAGGACTAAAAAACTGAAGCCGAAGATACAAATTTACTAACCACAATCCTTTCCTAAGAATGCAACCCAAGCCAAAGCAGCGAGACTGTCAGCAACACTCTTCATATGATTGAAATAGTCGGGTCTCCTTCCTTCGGTCATTACAATCGCTTTTGCAATAACATCGTTGAGAGGCTTGAAGAACTCCTGCGCATCAGCCATCGATGCAGGTTTCTGCAACACAAAAAACAAAGGTTGTTCACTGATGTAAGAATATGCATTGCATTCTTCAGATCCCTCAATGCCTGCAGTAACTTCTCTGCATATATTATCAATAGACCTGTACGCACACCATCCTACAATAAATCATTGCCTAGAGAAATCGCTCCAACAGAATGACCTCAGCGTCATACGTTTCGATCGACAAAATCCGAAATTCCCTAAACGTGCCTCCAAATCTCTCAGCTCGATCAGCCATTCCCGCGCAATTCCTCCCCCAGACACGCACCGGATTGGCCCAAACTGAACGAGGCACCCGGAGATCTAAGCGCCAGGAACACCCAAAACTAAACAGATCGAGGCAGGAGAGAAGCGCACCCCATACCTGGAACTGCTTGGCCCGGACGAGGAGGTCCTTGGCAACGGCGAAGGCCTCGGCGAGGACCTTGGTGGCGTCGAGCACCTTGCCGCCGATCTTCTCGGCTGCGGCGGTGAGGCGGCCGACGGCGCCGGTGACGAACTCGTCGTAGGCCACGATCGCCGGATCCGACGCCGCCGGGACGTCACCGAGGTCGCGCGGCGCGGCCAAACGCGAGGCGCCGGAGGCGGCGGCGGCCTCGAGGCGCGCCACCGCGGCCTCGAGCCGCTCCACGAGCGCCTTCTCCATGGCAGAATGAATCGAACCGGGGGCCTGAAGTTCTCCGCCTCTGCGTGCGCGCGCGTCTGTGTGTTCCGTGCGTGCGCGTGTCTGTGACGCCGCTTCCAGCTGTGGCGGCTTTATGGCTTTGCGCCGATGAAGCTTGCGGTGCCGCTGTGTTTTGTTACTTTCCTTTTTCTGTGGCGACAAGAAATACATACCTTCGATGCTGGTGGTGGTATACTGGTATTGGACAATTTTCGAAAAGAATACAATGGAAATAGATATACCGCACATTGCACACAGACACAGTGCAATTAATCTCTCTTTCTTAACTGTGAGCAAGAATTGTATACGGAAAATGTTATGGTAAAGCCGTAAAGGTCAGCACTGCGACGTCTGGGTTGCGCATGGTCTTTTTCAATCTTTTAGAATCGATGAGCTGGACTAATCGCCGAAAGTTGCAGGCAGCCACAAAAGGGCTAACGAGGAAAAAGACTCAATAGCATCAGCTGACCAAACTCCTTGCTGCTACCGAATCATCTAGCCTTACATCAACCAAGGCACACCTGAATCGTTCGCGCAGCATCTTCGTCTCACGTACGGCCAGACCTGGCAAAATGGACGGTTCGGCCCGAGCCAACACGAGCACGACCGGGTACGACTCGCTCCTGTGACACCATGATTTTCAAAGTCTTTTTGAAAAAATTTCAAAATAAAATGAACCATTTTGTTTTGATGAGAATTCAAAGCTTATCCTGAAATTTCATAATGGATTTAAGTTGACTAACCCAAACTTCAACTAAAGTTCCTTGTTGGTTCGTTGAGTTGTTGGAGTTTTGAAGATCTTCCCTTCTCTGTCCATTTTTCTTGTCCATCTCTGGACCAGACCTCCATTCGTCTGGGATCTAATGGCCTAAACCTCTCCTTCGTTTGGATCCAAAGGTTCGAACCTCCTTTGTGTTGACCTCCCCTGGTCCAGACCTCCTTGGGTCTAGACCTTCTAAACGCTTGGACCTCTCTGGGTCCGATTCTCCCTCTCGGGTCTTCTCTGGCTTACAACCTCCCTAAGCCTGCGCCACCCTTATGTGCATCTGAGCTCCTTTGGAATCCTGTTGAAGTGTTTCGGGTTTACTTGGACCTCTCTACGTCCTTCAGGACCTCTCCATGTCCTCTAAGACCTCCCCTTACCTTTATTGGACCTCTCCGCATCCTTCAGGACCTCTCCATGTCCTCTAGGACCTCCCCTTACCTTTACCGGACCTCCCCGGGTCCTCCAGGACCTCCCCC
The DNA here is from genome assembly GCA_036346405.1 of Phyllostachys edulis. Lineage (NCBI taxonomy): Eukaryota > Viridiplantae > Streptophyta > Magnoliopsida > Poales > Poaceae > Phyllostachys > Phyllostachys edulis. Next base: position 17,970,660 of record CM070549.1, on the reverse strand, counting down.
TTGTAAATATGGACCGTTAAGACCCCCCCTTGGAGATCTTAACTGTCCAGACCTCCCTCTTGTAAATCTGGACCGTTAAGACCTCCCCCTTAGAGATTTTAACCGTCCAGACCTCCTCCTCTCACATCATCCGACCGTTAAGACCTCCCTGGAGATCTTAGCTGTCGCATTCTCCTCTCTTGTACATTTGGCCGTCAAGACCTCCCCCTTGGAGATCTTGGCCGTCCAGACCTCCCTTTTTGGCAGACCCGATCGTTAGGGCCTCCCCATTAGAGATCTTAACCGTTCAGACCTCCCTTGGATTTGATCCCACGGCTCAGACCTCCCTTGCTGGTGAGGATCTCCTTTTACCTTTGCAGACCTCCCCGTTTGCAATTGATCTTGACCGTTGGACCTCCCTTTTGGAGAACCAACCGTCAGGACCTCCCTTGCGGGTGAGGACCTCCTCCTTGCCCTTGCGGACCTCCTCTGGTGCGTTTAATCTTGGCAGTTTGGACTTCCCTTTTGGAGATCCAACCGTCAGGACCTCCCTTGCGGGTGAGGACCTCCTCCTTGCCCTTGCGAATCTCCTCTGGTGCGTTTAATCTTGGCCGTTTGGACCTCCCTTTTAGAGATTCAACTGTCAGGACCTCCCTTGTGGGTGAGGACCTCCTACTTGCCCTTGCGGACCTCCTCTGGTGCGTTTAATCTTGGCCGTTTGGACCTCCGTTTGGAGATCCAACCATCATGACCTCCCCGGTGGGTGGGGATCTCCCCATGTTCACTGCAGGACCTCCTCAAGGTCACTGCAGGACCTCCTCAAGGTCATTGCAGGACCTCCTCTGCGGGTCTTGGCTGCCCCACTGGACAGTCACACTCCCAGTTTCTTTACCTTTGACTGTGTCCTTGGGCAGAGAAGTCTTCACCAAATTTAATGCATATTGTATCACATTAAATGCTCTCACCTTTGTAGTACTCATGTCATACCGATTGTCACATTCCTTGCCTACTCCCATTGTCCTATTTACCAACTCCTGATGACCCCTATTCTGGGTCATGTGCATTAGCTTCCACTATATATAGTTTGGGAAGCCCCCCTTTTCTCACTTTCTTCCCCGTTTCTCCTCTCTGTCTCAACCGAGCACCCCTTGGACCTCCCTCCAAGTTCTGGGACCTCCTCTCTCAAGCCCCAGGACCTCTCCAGCGAGCTCCTTGGACCTCCTCTTGACCTCTCAACCTCTCTGTTGGTTTTGTATTTAAGTTTATTTGGAGTTCTTTGAATCTTGTTTGAGCTTTATTTGAGTCATTTGGTTTTCACGTGTAGATTGTCAAGACCGTGGGGAGCTCGAGTTCTGTGAGGGAGAGGAAGCAGCTCAAGACTTTGAGCAAGGCAAGTTACACTCTTGATCATGTTGCACCCAATACTTCAAATTACTTATGTAGTTTTCAAAGTTGTATGCATGCTTAATTCACTAAGATATTTCAATGCCTACCTTTAAATTCGTACTTATGCCTACTGCTTGGTATGACCACTGTCCATGTTGAATCAACCTTATTGTCACCCTAGATAAAACCTGGTTCTTGCAATAGTGCGGACTCGTAGCTCTTGAAAAATGGAATGCTTAGTAGTGCTTAGACCAAAATCTTGGTTTGGGAGTTTTGACCAAAAATATAATTTGATCGAATAACTTGGGCCGTGGCATTGGTGTGCCATGGGGATTCCGGCCATGACATTGGTGTGTCATGGAGGTTTTACAAATGGCCATGGCATTGGTGTGCCATAGAGGTTTGAAAAGCAAAGTAAATGAAAAATGGATTTGGCTTGGGCGAAGCTGGTTGTTTGGTTGGTGCATGTCTATGCACGGCGGTCGTGTGATCCGATGCCCCAGGGTTGAGGTTTGTCACCCAAGTCGATTAAGGACCGGTCTTTGAGACACCACTTGCTAAGCCTATAATGGGCTATGCCAAAATTGTGCAACCACATATCTCCAGTATGGGGCGTGGGACTTGGCTAATTAATTTGCAAAGCTCTATCGTGGTTCATCCTATGGATGCGGTGGGTTTGTCATGTTATGACTAGTTGTAGTCCCACCTGGCATAAGAGGGGGCACCCCATTAACCTGGCGGGTTTCTATCCAAAGGGGAGATCTGCGAAACCTTAATGGGGGTGGACTGCAGAGGCTGTACACTTTACCCACATGATATGAATTCTCTAGTTTGCTTGGCATCCGTCGATACCACCTCACACTTCCTTTGGTGAGAGGTGGCTTAACCAAATTGGGTTTGGGCGGGAAGCCATGTGCAGGAGGGTATCCTTCACCATTTCAATGATGAATGCTATCCAACTGAAAATGGATTTCACAAAAATAAATTCTAACTGTTGTAACCTGCCTTGAAACTTAATACTTGTATTTGAAATAAAATTGGCTTTATGCAAAACAACCCTAATATGCTTTCCTTTGATATATCCCTATGCATGTCATTCTGTTAATTGACGGGTGTAACTTGCAAGCACGGTTGTTATGCTCACTCTTGCTTGATTCATGAATTGAGCAGATGAAGACTCCTATGATGATGAAGATGATCAACTCAATTAGGCGCGCCCTCGGCCCGATCACACATGGTGTAATGGGTGGACCATGTCTTTGTTTTCCATTGCGTTTTGTGTGCTCTCGATTCTTTGGAGCTTGTAAGCAACACTTGTAATCAAACCTCCTTTTGCTGTTAATAAAGTTCTGTGGATGCTTTTGTTGTCACTTGCTTGCTGTGAGAATTGGTCGATGATCCATGGGGACCAGTTCGGATCGCAGTGGACTTTAGGCTTATCCTCAAGCCCCACGACCTCCTCGGGTTGGCTCCTCTGGGACCTCCCTCGAGTAACGCGTGGAGCTTGGGGAGGTCTGAGGTCCAACGACCTCCTCGGGTCGGGACCCCAGACCTCCGGGTGGTCTATCGGACCTCTCGGGAGGTTTGTAGGTCTTACCGGGATGTCCTCTCGGGACGTCCTGGAAAGTCCTTTGCGGACCTCCCAAGAGGTCCTGAGGGACCTCTCGGGACGTTCTAGGGGTTCCTTTTTGGACCTCCCAGGAGGTCCTGAGAGACCTCCCGGGTGTGCCCTGGGCCGGGTCGTGACCTCGGCGCCTCTTTTCCCCGCCGCCTCCCCTTCCCCTTCGTCTCCCTCACTCTCCCTGTCGCTGTCATGTGAGGCAGCACGCACTGCCACGCCGACGGCTCCTCATCTACCGGCTCCGTCCTCCATGCCGACAGCTCCTCATCTACCTGCTCCGTCCTCCACACCGACGGCGCCCTCCACAGCTCCACTCAGCGTCGCCCCGCGTCGCTCCTCCTCTACCGGATCTGCCCTCCACGCCGGCGGCTCCTCCTCTACCGACCTCGTCGTCCACGTCGGCGACGCCCTCCACGGCTCCACTCAACGCCAGCCCGCGTCACGCCGCCTCCCCTCCCCCTCTTCCTCTCCAGCTCTCCGACTCTCCTTCAGTGCCTCTTCGCCCGCGCCACCTCCTCCTTCAGCGTCGGCCCGCGCCGCCTCCCCTCCCCCTCTTCCTCTCCAATTCAGCGGTTCTTGATTGATTATGATTTCTGATGATTGCATATTATGTCCATGTGTGCTGTAAATGAATGGTGCGATACTGTGACTATGAATGAATGGTGTGAACTGTGATTTATTCTGATGATTGCATATTTTTTTTATCTTAGATATCAATTTTTGGTTTGTTTGTGTCGGTGTTTTAGAACCGAACTTACATAAAGATTGTTTGATTCGGGGGTTCCTCTAGGCTCAAAATCACACAGAGATGAAGACATGGGGATTTTTATACAGGTTTGGACCTTCTCCTGGGAGAATAAAAACCCTACTCCTATGTGTATGTATTGAGTATACTGGATTACAAGATGGAATCAGAGACTAGAGTATTGTCCTTCTAATCTTCTTTCGCCTCCTTCCCTCTTTCTGATGATCCTTGCCTTTTATACTGTCCCCGGGGTGCGCCGTTGGATCTTCAGTATAAATGTCACGTTAACGCACCAGATCGTGGAGCCGTTACCAGAGGTTATTACGGGAGTTGTAACGTTCCCACGTTGTGTCGGGACCCAAAATATGCAATTTTGGACCCTCTGTGTATCATGCACTAGTCCAGAATCACGCTAGTGCACACAGTGTAAACACAGATGAATATCGATCCACACAAGCGATTAATAACGTAAACGGGTAATTTGATAACAGATAAGGGTTTTGACCTTATGGTCGAGTTTACAATTATTAAGCCACGCAGGGCTAGTAAGAAATAAAATAGCAGCGGAACGAAGAAACTTCAGCGGAATCCCATCAATCCACCACAGGCAACTGACTGGGATCCAGACCCTACGATCAAGCACCTTCGATGAACTCCTCCTCGAAAGCAGGCAAAGACTCCTCCTCTTCTGTTGCATGTTTTACAACAAGTATGAATACACACCGTACTCGCAAGTCATACCACAGAAATGCAATTATAGATGCAGGCTTATTCCAAAGGAATGGCTTCGTGGTTCTTTTGCGTAAATCTGACATTTGCAATTTAAATACAAGTAATAGATTGAAAGCATAATTCAAAACAAATAGACAATAATAATTGAACAGTTTTATTTCACAAAGACACATAGCCTAAACAAGTTTTTCACATAGCCATATGACTTAGGTCACACAGTTCCCTTCCCATGGTTTTTATGAAAATCTACCCCTCGTGTGAAATCACCGAGCATGTCCATGACCGCGGACGCGGCTATTCGAATAGATTGATTAACACTCTGCAGAGTTTGTACACTTTACCTACACGAGACAACTAGTGTAGCTAGCACTAGCAGTAACAAAACAGTTCAGAAACTTCATCTTAACATTGACACTCCCAGTGTGCTTACAAACCGTCAAACAACCCCACATAGGAAGTCGGTCCGACACACACCGTTGGACAAGGACACGGCGAACCGCCCCGTGATGTGACTACCTGGTAGCACACCTCCACCCATGCACATAGCCTAACCTACTACCTGAGCAATCAATGCTAAGACTCCATAACTTACTAAGTTAGGCTCGTCCCATACCAGGCATGTGGTTGTACGAATGGCTCAGATCAATGGCGCACAAAATTAAGTTCTTAATTGACCAAGGCAAGACTTCCAAATAAACTACCAATCCCTATGCACACAGGTTATTAAGCCCACGCATATAGCTCCACCAAAATATCACACAGTCCACTTGCCTCCGTCTAAATCCTTTCTCACCCTGTTGGTTAAGTGCAACATATGCCATCAACGAGTAATAGCACATAGCGCACACAGTTTCTATCACATAGTTCCATAGTCACTTAGTTAGGTTTATATTTGCAACTACATGAGATGATGACTCGTGGCATGGCTAAGCAAACTAATCGCATCCAACCAACCCACGTTGGTAATACACTAGCACCAACTAAATAAACCAAACTAGGGTGACAAAATATTATGGCATTCAATTAGACAAGGAGGTCATAACAAATTGGATATTAACTAATCCCAAAAGCATTGAAATAAATAATTAAAGTAAATGCAATACTTTGAATCAATATAACTTTTGAAAACTGGGTTCAATATGATCAAAGGTATAACTTGCCTTGGAAAAGGTCTTGGTATTGATCTTGGTCTTGAGATGCTCCTTGCTCTTCAAAACCTCCCGAGGTATCAACGTTTACTCACAAACGAAACAAACAAACAAGACAAAATAAATAAAACAGAGGCAAAACAAACTCCAAAAATTAAATAAAAATCTCAGATAGGTAGATCTTGAATTTATATGAATTTAGAAATTTGAATGGGCTCAATCGGAGTTCGGATGCAAAAGATATGGGCTTTGGAAGATTGAAAATCTAGAAAAACCCTAAAAACTGATTATTTCGAATTTTCGAATTATTTCTTAAAAGAAGAATCGGATTATTGCGCAACGATGACATCAGCGCTCGAAATTAAAGAATTAAAAAGAAAATCTGACATGTGGGGCCCACACATTAGTGAGATGGCTCACAGTGAACCAAGTTCACCGAGCCGATTGGATCTGGGATCTGCCCGGGTGGCACGCCCACGCGCACGCGTGGCGACGCGCCACCTGATTGACACGCACGCCGCGGTCTTGAGGTGGATCTTGTGCGCGGCCGACATGGGCCGCCACGTCGGCTCGGCGGCGGCGGAGGCTCGGGAACCAACAGCAAGACAATGACAGCGGCGCTCCCATGGCGTGGATGGTACCGGCGTCGACTCGTTATTGCGAACCTGATGGAGTAGCTCCGGGTGGTCGAGGTGGACGGAGATGGCCGGCGGCGAGGTTCAAGTGGCGAAGAGGATCGGGTGTTGTCGGACGGCTGCTCCGGCAAGGCCCCGACAATGTGGATGGTCCCAGGAGGTAGTCCACGCGTCGCTGATCACGATGGTGAAGACCACAAGAGCAGGGTGTCACCGGCGGCGGCTGAATTGGAGAAAAACCGACGGTGGCGAAAACCCTAAAGCTTGGAGTTGCGGCGGCGCTGGGGCGATTGGAGCTCAATGGGTGGCGGCTTTGGGTTGAGGGCATGATCGCGAACCCAGGGGGCCTATTTATAGGGTCCGGGCGGCACAGGATAAGGAATCCCCAAATTGGGATTTCTTGAGTTCGTTTCGGTTTAAGAGATAGAGTTCGATTCTGTTCCAATTGAGAGCAGATACGAACGCGGTGACATAAGGGATGAGATCTGGTACGTTTTCTAGAAGAGATTCAGTTGGGGATCTTCGTTGTCGTATTGAGCTCGGAGGCTTAACAATGGCGGACGACGCGCGCGGCTTTGCGAGGACGGTGAACGGAGGCAGCGACCTCGGCGGGACCACCGGTCGAGAGGACGCCTTGGCGGACCTTGTGGCCCTTGTGTGATCAAACCGTCATGATGATCCAATCTACGGGGACAGGCGAGTCTTGGCGGTGGATGGGTCTGCACGATTGGGCAGTGGAGCAGAGTGGGTTTGACCCATGAAGAAATCTGAGATTTTTAATACCTTTTCTTTTTAATAAAATACCAGAAATTGAAATAAGCAATAGAAAATAGCAAATGAACTTGGAAAAATTCCAAAAAAATCTGGAAAATATATCCAAGCCCAGAGAACCCAAATAAAATAGTTTTGATCATTGTTCATGTTGACTTTAATCATATTAAATTATTTTGATCTACAAAGTCCATATTAAGCTTTTAAATTAAATTCAAATAAAATCCAAATGGTGAATTTTCTCCTCTGACTATTTAAAAGATTTTTAAAGCTCGAAAAATTGGGATGTTACAAACCTCCCCCCTTAAAGGAATCTCGTCCCGAGATTCGGGCTAACTAGAGAAGAGGTTGGAAACTTCGGCTTCATTGCGTCTTCACGCTCCCACGTGGCTTCTTCTTCGGAGTGGTTGCTCCACTGAACCTTGCAAAAACGAACTGTCTTGCTCCTGGTATGGCGCTCTGCGACGTCCAAAATCTTGACTGGCTGCTCCTTGTAGGTGAGGTCTTCTTTCAATTCGATTGACTCCAAGGGGGCCTGTTCCTCTGGCACACAAAGACACTTCTTCAACTGAGAGACATGCAATACGTCATGTACTCCTGCTAATGACTACGGCAGCTCCAACTAATAGGCTACTTCTCCACGACGGGCCAATATCTTGAACGGACCAACGTATCTAGGGGCAAGCTTTCCTTTGGTATGAAATCTTCTTACACCTCTGAGGGGAGTAACTTGAAGATAAACAAAATCCTCTGGCTCAAAGCTGAGATCACGGCGACGATTATCAGCATAGCTCTTTTGTCTCGATTGGGCTATCTTTAGCCTTTCTCGGATCATGGCCACTTGTTCTTCTGCTTCTTGAATAATGTCTGGCCCCAAAAACCAAACGTTCAGCTGTTTCCGACCAATTCAAAGGGGTTCTACAGTCACGACCATACAAAACTTCAAACGGTGACATTTGCGGTGGCACGATAAGCTGTTGTTGTGCGAAAATTTCTGCGTCGCAAAACTCTTATCCCAACGGTAGCATTAGCTAGAGCACAAGCTCTCAACATGTCCTCAATATTTGATTAACCCTTCGATCATCCATTTATGCAGGGATGGTATGTAGTACTGAAATCCAGATGAGTCCCTAAGGCTTCATGCAGGCTCTTCCAGAAACGAGAGGTGAACTGGGATTCTCGATCTGACACTATCTTCTTAGGCACACCATGCAAACTAACAATCATTGACATGTATAGTCTTGCAAGGCGGTTGTAAGATCGAGGAGGCCGACTAAAGGGGGGGTGAATAGGCGTTTTAAAAACTTCTTTGGCTAAAACCGATTTCTAATGCAGAAACTAATACAAATACGGTTTTGCACAATTAAGGCCTAAATTAACTAGGTTGAACTAAGTGCACCAACAATCCAAGTCTATCAAATTTAGCAAAGTAAATAGCACAAGATGAAGCAAGCATTCATATACAATGAATAAGCAATTTACTAGAAGGAATATAAATTGCACAAGTAATCAAACCACAATGACACGACGATATTTTCCCGTGGTGATCGGAGACTTGCCGGTCTCCCCTAATCCACGTTGAGGGAAACCCAAACCAATTGGGCCGGCTCTACGAATTAAGCCTTTCTCCGAGATAAGTCCAACCACTTGGACCGGTTCCAAACCGAACCAACACCTCGCTCCACTAGGGTTGCTCTTTCCTCCACTCCGGAGATGGCGAGCACCACACCAGTCTTCTCACAATCTTCTTTGAGAAGCTCACCGGTGCAACGACGCCACCACGCCGTCTAGGTGTCGGCAAACACCAAGAGTAACAAGTCTCCAACGCTCACTTGAACCAATCAAGTGTCAATGCTCTATAGATACGAAATCCACAACCTAAGGCAACACATGCACTTAGGGTTTGCTCTTAATTACTCACTAAGTGCAACACATGCACACTAGAGTAGAGAGGGCTTGCTCTTAGCTCAAAGAGTGTCTAGCACACAGCCACAACACTTGGATATGTTTTTCACACAACCAGCAACCTTCCACACACGGTCAAGGTGGGTATATATAGCCCACACAACCAAACTAGCCGTTGGAAGCAAAATCCCTGAAAATAACAGGACAATCGGTAATACCGCCAACCAATGGCCGGTACTACCGCGAGCGTAGTAACGGCTATAAAACTAGCCGTTGCAAAGGGCTCCGGTACTACCGCCAACACATACGCGGTAGTTCCGCTAGTCGGTAATACCGCACAAAGCACTACGGTACTACCGCTCAACCGGGAGAGCAACTCATGCTCACGAAATCGGCTAAGGACCAAAATACATCGGTTCTGGAAAATACGTACCGCCAACATATGAGCGGTAGTTCATGAGCGATCGTACACAAGACGGCGCCCGGTACTACCGCCGTTAGAAACAAACCAAGTCCAAAATGCAACGCCATCTTGGAATTTCCATACCGCTCCAACACGCCGGACCTACCGGCGTGCGGTAATCTGCACACCTGAGGCGGTGCTACCTCACCACAGTAGTTCCGCGATATCCACGCCCGGTACTACCGCACCACCTCGAGCAACACATGCTCAACAAGTGCGGTAGTTCAGCGCAACACATCTTGCATACTACTGTTTTTCAACAAAAGCAAAGTTTGCATATGTTTCAACTTAATTTTGCAAAACACATATGCCAAATTGATACGAGATGCAGACACAAGTTCAAGGCATGATTCTCAACAAGTTGCAAAACACATTTGCCAACTTTTAGAATCAATACCACAAGGAATAAGGTACATGGACTTAAACTATTTGCAAAACACATTCGCAAACTAAGTCTCATGCTACAAGGAATATCTATGAGCCACACCTATTTGCAAAACACATTTGCAAATATTGGCAACATGTTAAGGTGAGCTAGAGCAAACACTGTGGATGTCATAAGGATATTGTGGATGTCATGTGGACATGCTCATGATCTTAGGTGATGAAACAATTGGCAATTGCTTTCAGAGTTTGTTGAATTCTGGAGCTTTCAGCAAGTGTCGAAAATCGGTAGTCTGGCGTTGAAGCCGCAGTACTCTACCGTGTAGGTCGGTTCGACCGCAAGTTTGTTAGCGGTAGAACCGCGATCGGTGATACCTGGGATTTTGTGTGGCGGTTGAAGAATTCGAAGGCATGTTTTGGAGTCTTTGGTTTTCTCTGGAGCGGTAGTACCGCTTGGGTAGTGGCGGTTGTCTGTGACTTCGGTAGTCTGGATTGTGACATGGCGGTTGCAAAATTCGAGTAGGTGTCTTTGGAGCTCTGGTTTTCTTGAGGAGCGATACACCAGTGCTTTGGTTGCTTGTAGTACTGCATGGCGGAATGACCGCGTGTGGGCGATATGGATTTTCGGAGGAGTTGTTTTGGAGATTTTGGGATTTCTCCAGTTGCTGATACGACCATGATTGCTTGATGGTATGACCGCGTTCTTGTAATACTGGGGTGGATACATGGCGGTAGTACCGCTTGTGGAATGAATTGTACCGATTGTGTTGAGATTGTCGGCCATTTTGGAGTTTTGGCTTTGGGATAGGTTATATCCATGTTTATATTTGTATATGTGTTGCATATTGCATGTTTTGAGCTAACGTGGGTCAAGTTGTGAAGAACTTGTTCCCGGAGACGATTTCTTGGTCTATTGCTGTGCAGGTGGCTTGGAGGTCAACGACGGTCAGCGGCGAGGAGGATCGGGACTAAGCTTGGAGAGCGAGGTCGAAACGATCATGGATGCTTGGGTGGTCGGTGACTCAAGCATGGCGCAGAATGGGCGAGGTTGATCGAGCAGGCGATTCGATCTGTTGGTTGGATCAAGCGGCGCGAGGTCGGTGCAAGTGCCTTGGAGGTTCCGAAGGATTGGACGGGAGAGACTTGCCGACATGATGAGAGCCGTTGATCAACCTACGTGGCGAGCGGCGATTGTTTGACAGATTGGACTCGGTCCATGGAGAAGGATCGAGAAGGGTATTTTGGTAATTTCACAAAATATCGCCTTGGTGACCTAATGCCAACCAGCACAAGCGCAAAGGCGGTGCGTCAAGAAGTGGATTAGGTCAAGAAAAGTGAAAACGGCGCTTTGAGATGCGTGCGTGTGTGTCTCGTTTGTTATTGGGCCTAACGGAGCCCATTAGGGTTAAGTCTTCTAGAAGCTCTAGGCCTCATATAAATAGAGAGGGTTTGTTCATAGCGACCCAAGCACTTCATTTGCAAACCCTAGTTTGGTGTTAGGGTTTAGGGAAGAAAAGAGAGGCTTAGGCTCTAGAGATGGATTGTGTGTGTGCTCATGGATTGAGCTCTTGTCCTCCTTGAGGGAGTGGTCAGTAACCACGAATCATCAATCATCAATCAATCCTTGCAAGTTCTTTGAGATGAGCTCTCTTCGTTCTTTTCTTGTTCTTGCACCTTATTTTGATGATTTTGAGTGCTTCCTTGATCCTGTAGTTTTGGTTGATTTCGTGCCCTCTTACTCCTTCTTTGGGACATGTGGGAACATATCTAAGATCATCTAGATCATCAATCTCCCACGAGCAAGTTTTGGATCAAGTTTTTCATTTTTGCTCATGTTTGAACCCTCCTTGATAAATTGGAAAAAGATCAAAACTTTGACATAGATCTGGACGATCGTTGCTTGGAATAGGTTCGACATCATTAGGAAGATGTGTTTCAAATTTGGTAGAGTTTGGCCAAGCGGATCAAAAGTTACGTCGATTTTTGTTTTCGTTTTTCAGTCATTTACTTTTCATTACTTTGATTTTCTTGTTCATCTTGAACGACCGACCTTCGTTCATCCGGTTGCAATCAAAATCGAACGACCGCAGCCTTTGTTCATCCGGTCCGATAAGTCTTGTTCATCGACCTTGTTCATTAGGCCGATTTTTGTGTTTTGGTCATTTCTTTTGGGGATTTGAAGGAGATTCAATTCAAGACTTCCGCTATGCTTTTATATATTGATCTTCATAGTTCTCATAGCTATTGGAGTCAATATCTTGTTTGTATCTGATCAGCAAAGCGAAAAATAAATAGTGCTCCTATTCACCCCCCCTCTAGTCGCCTTTTCGGTCCTACAATTGGTATCAGAGCCAAGTTTGCTCTTTTGTGATCTTAACCGATCTTTGAGCATGGCGACTAATGTGAGGACTTGTGAGCGCTTCTTGGCATCTTATCATAGTTCTTTTACCAGTGGTGTCTATCGTAACAAGAAGTCTGAGCGTGTGATAAGAATAATGGCGATTGGCAAGGATTTCTCCTGTGATATCTGTGGCAAATCCTTTTGTTTTGATTGTCTTAGTTTCAGGGATGAGTCACTTTTAGAGCGCGAGGAGAAGAAGCCCAGTGGCATATGTGCAACAGCGATTGAGGATGAGAATGATGAAGAGCATTTCGAGGATGATCATGATAACTCTTCCGAGGACGATCCCCTACTCAAGCTAAGCAAGGTGAGCAAAGAAAAACTCATTGATGGCTTGATTTCATATGAATATAAATTGCATGCTCTTAGGAAGAAAATGAAATTGCTAGAAAAAGAAAAGGATGATTTGTCTCATGAGCTCTTCGAATTAAAAACCTCCATGAATGCTTATAATTCATTGCTTGTAGACATGGAGAACTTGAATAATTCTCTTGCGTGCTTAAAATCTGAAAATGAATTATTGAGATCAAATGCTTCTATGCCATGTGATTCTTGTGTTGCCTTACATCATGATCTTGACAATGCTAAGTTAGAAATAGGCAATCTTAGACCTATGGCTAGAAATGAGTGTGATTCTTGTGTAGTCATGCTTGCTGAAATTGAGAAGCTTAAATTGACTAATTCCATGCATCTTGAGCAATTAGAGAATGCTAGGGCTGAGATTGTTGAAATTGAAGCTAGGCCTTGTAGCATATGCTTAGAACATGAAATATTGCTTAAGGATGGTTTAGTCTCTTGCAAGAATTGTGCTTCTTTAGAAAACGAAATTGATGCTTTGAACTGCTTGCTTAATACAAAAGCATCATTAATTTCTTACACATCTTGCATTTCTTTGAAGAGCGAAATTGAGTCTTTGCGCGATGATATGAGCGCCAAATCATGTGACTCTTGTATTTGCCTTCACTCCGAGATTGATGTTTTAAAGATCTCTCTTGCTTCTTTACATTCGGAGTTGAATTCTTCTTGTGCCAAATGTGAGTCACTTGATGTTGGTTTTTGTGGCATCGCTTTGGATAGCTCTTCTTTGGTGAGTTCGACTCTCACGAACTCTTCTTGTGTTGTCCAACGGATTTCTAAAGACAAATGTGCTTCTTTCTCAAATGGTACTAAATCTTCAAAAGAGAAGTACAACTGCACGTTTTGTAAGAAGAATGGACACACTTTCGAGTTTTGCTTTCGCCGTTTGAAACATGAGCGTCGAGTGCGTCGTCGTACCTCTAGGAAGACACATAGTCTTTCTCATGGCATGTGTGCACCTAGTGTCAACACGAGGGCGAGTCATGATGTTGGTTCTTCCAGGACTTCCTTGAAAAATGAAATGCTTAGTAATGCTTAGACCAAAATCTTGATTTGGGGAGTTTAGACCAAACACATCAAATACTCAAATGTTTTGAGCCATGGCATTGGTGTGCCATGAGGATTTCGGCCATGACATTGGTGTGTCATGGATGTTTTACTTGGCCTTGGCGTTGGTGTGACATGGAGGTTTGTAAAGCAAAGTAAATGAAAAATGGTTTTGACGTGGGCGAAACTGGTTGCTCGGTGGGTGCATGTCTATGCACGGGGGGTCGTGTGATCCGACACCCCAGGGTTGAGGTTTGTCACCCATGTCAGTTAAGGACCGGTCTTTGAGACACCACTTACTAAGCCTATAATGGGCTATGCCAAATTGTGCAACCACATGTCTCCAGTATGGGGCGTGGGACCTGGCTAATTAATTTGCAAAGCTCTACCATGGTTTGCCTATGACGGCGGTGGGTTGTCATGTTATGACTAGTTGTAGTCCCACCCGGCTCAAGAGGGCTTAAACCCGGCGGATGGAGAGTCCAATGGGGCGAAACCTTAGAGTGGGTGGGTGTGGTAGAGCAATGCATTGTAAAGGCTTTGTCATGTGCTCTAGACCTCTCACCAAAGGAAGTGTGAGGTGGCATCGGCGGATGCCAAGCAAACTAGAGAATTCATGTCATGTGGGTAAAGTGTGCAACCTCTGCGAGTGTAAATCTATTGAATAGCCGTGTCACGGTCATGGACATCTTGGCAATGTCACTCAAAGTTAGCTCTTGGTTTTGGTCTTCAAAAGAAATATTGAAATTGGTTTTGGTGGCTTAACCAAAAGCTGGTTTTAGGCGGGAAGCCTTGTGCGGAGGGTATCCTTCACCATTTCAATGATGAATGTATCCAATTGAAAATGGATTTGTAAAACTGAATTTTAATTATTGTAACCTGCCTTGAAAATTAATATTTGTATTCAAATAAAATTGGCTTTATGCAAATCAACCATACTATCTTTGTCCTTTGATATATCCTTATGCATGTCATTACATTAATTGACGGTGTAACTTGCGAAACACGGTTGTGGTGCTCACTCTTGCTTGATTCATTTATTGAGCGGGCGAAGACTTCTTTGATGATGAAGATGACCCGGCTCAATTAGGCGCGCCCTCGGCCCGATCCACACGTGGTGTAATGGGTGGACCTTGTCTTTGGGTTTTGTTCTCCATTGCGTTTGTGTGCTCCTGTTCTTTGGAGTTGTAAGCAACCCTTGTAATCAAACCTCCCTTTTGCAGTTAATAAAGTCTTGTGGGTGTTTATGTTATCACTTGTTTGCTGTGAGAACCAGTCGATGATCTCTGGGAGCTGGTTTGGATCACAGAGGACTTCAGGCTTGCCCTAAGCCCCACGACCTCCTCGGGGTGGTTCCTTCGGACCTCCCTCGGGTGGAGACGTGGAGTTTTGGGGAGGTCTGAGGTCCAGCGACCTCTGCGGGTCAGGACCTCCCAGACCTCCGAGTGGTCCTCTAGGACCTCTCGGGAGGTCTGTGCGGTCCACCGGGATGTCCTCTCGGGACGTCCTGAGAAGTCCTTGTGGACCTCCTAGGAGGTCCTGAGGGACCTCTCGAGACGTCCTGGGGGCTCCTCTCTGGACCTCCCAGGAGGTCCTGAGGGACCTCCCGGGTGTGCCCTGGGCCGGGTCGTTACAGAGTGGCTCCGTCATCGTCATCCACCTTCGTGAGCTCTTGGACCCTCGTGAGTAGAAGTGTGAGGTTTAAATAGCATTCCCGCTCCTTCTAGCTCACTGCCACCATTTAGCTTCTCGCCGCTGCCGCTGCCGCTCATCAATTGATGTGAGTATGAACTACACAAGTTATATATATACTCAACATGAGTGTATACGAACTGCACAAGTTGTATATACTCAAGGTTATATGAGCATATATGAGCTACACAAGTCTCATATGCTCATATGAATATATTAACTACACAAGTTAAATATATTCAAGGTTATATGAGCATATATGAACTACACAAGTCTCATATGCTCATATGAATATATCAACTACACAAGTTAAATATATTCAGGGACATGTTTCAAAGTAAGGATCCTTGATTATGTGGAAAGAGAATAATATGGATCATTACTAATGAAACCACAAAATATAGAATGAACTCCCTAAATGTGTGCATACACAAATGTGTAATGGGATCATATGCACATATTCAAATTAACCTTTTGGTGGAGTTTAACCTATATTTTGGATCCGAGGAATACCACAAGATATAAAATTATGATGTCGAAAGCATACCTCTTTGATTTTCACCTTTATATCCAAATGAGACTAAGCATTATATATAACAATGGAAATGTTAGTCTTGCAATTTAGATTTGTCATTAATCACCAAAACTCCATTAACATATAATGGCGGGTCTAGATCCTTCAGCGGTCTCCTGTGTAAGTGGTTTTGACTGGAAAGAAATGAGCAACTTTGGTCAAGCGATCCACTATTACCCAAATCGAATCGTAACTCGATTGAGTCTTGTGTAAACCGGTAAAGAAATCCATTCCGATTTCTTCCCACTTCCACTCTAGAATCTTCAAAGGTTGCAACAAACCTGCTCGTCTCTGGTGCTCTGCTTTTACCTTCTGACATACATCGCACAAGGCAACGAACTCTACAACTTCTCGCTTCATATTTGGCCACCAAAATTTATTCTTAACGTCCTGGTACATCTTAGTACTACCAGGGTGAATCGAATACTTTGAATCATGGGCTTCTTTCAAAATCAACTATCGCAAACCACCAATATCTGGTACGCAGATACGTCCGTTGATCCACAGCGTATCTTGATCATCTATGGTGAAGTCTTTGAACTTTCCTTCCGCCATCTTCTTTTTTATATCAGAAAACTTTGAATCCTTCGGTTGAGCTTCACGAATCTGCTTCTCCAAAGTAGACTGTACTTCTAGATTGGCTATAAATCCTTTAGACACAACCTCTAGCTTCAGCTTCCGGAATTCCTCTTGAAGTTCCAAACAAACCTCTTTTACTTCCACGGCATTGCAATAGCTCTTACGGCTTAAAGCATCTGCGACTACATTAGCTTTTCCTGGGTGGTAATGGATTCCTAGGTTATAATCCTTTATCAACTCTAACCATCTTCTCTGTCTCATGTTCAAATCAGACTATGTGAAGATATACTTCAGACTCTTATGATCTCAGATATACCTCACAAATGATTCTTGATAAAGTAATGGCGCCAAATCTTTAAAGCGTGCACTACGACGCCTAATTCGGATCATGGGTAGGGTAATTCTCTTCGTGAGGCCTTAATTGCCTTGACGCATAAGCGACAGCTCTTATTTCTTGCATCAGGATACATCCTAATCCTTGATGCGACACATCACAGTAAATATCAAAATCTTTACGGATGTCTGGCAAAATCAACACTGGGGCTGAAGTCAAACGCTTCTTCAACTCCAGAAAACTTCCTTCACAAGCTGGGGTCCAAGTGAACTTCTTTTCCTTTTTCAACAACTGCGTAAGAGGCTTAACAATCGTTGAAAATCCTTCAATGAAACGGCGATAATATCCTGCCATTCCCAAGAAACTGCGAATCTGAGTGACAGTCTTGGACTGTTCCCAATGTAGTACTGCCTTGACTTTACTGGGGTCAACGGCTACTCCCTCGGTTGTCATCACATGACCAAGGAAATCAACCTCCTTTTTCCAGAACTCACACTTACTAAACTTTGCATACAACTTACCAAGGAAATAATATTTGAACATTTTGGTTAAATTTCTCAAATTCAAGATTTTTGGTCTAAGCATTGACTAAGCATAAATTTTTCTATTTTTTTAAACTAAGGTGACAAGGGAATGACTAATTAAACATCAAAATTGACCATACAAAGGAAAAAGGATTAGCTAGGAATTTAAAACAACTGTAATATAAATAATCATGCAATAATTTAAAAACATAATTTAAATAATTCTAAAAACTAGGCTCAAATATGATCAAATAATGTAACTTGCCTTGCTCAATTATTTTTTGTTCTCAAACGATGTCGAAATCTGGCTCTCCGAAGTCATCGAAACTATAAGCGAAAATAAGCCAAATTAAAAAAAATAAATAAAATTCAAATAAACTCCAAATTAGATAATTTTAGTATAGATTGCTAGATATTTATTTTAGATGAATTTAGAAATTTGAATCACTTGAATTGGAGTTCGAACAAAGGAGAACGAGCTCTCGGAAGATTGAAATTCACATGAAATGATATAAAATAGAATTTACGGAATTATTTTCCTAAAGGAAAATAAATTATCGCGTCATGATTAGGGATGGCAATCGTGCCTGATTACTGTGTGCCCGCGGGCGAATACCCTAATGGAGGCGGGTATGGGCGTCTTTCTTTGCCTGTGGGCATAGAAATGCCCATTGTGTAAACGGGCACAATTCCTTACCCATCGTAAACAGCGCGAGCATGGGTAAGCTCCACTGCGCTCGCTTCGCCTGACACCATAACCTACAGCGACAGGTGGGGCCACTGTCTAAAACCCTAGTCACCGCTCAGTCGACTCGCTCTAAGTCCCACCAATCCCGCGCCCCCAGCCCACTTCCCAGCTCCCAGCCGCCAGAAGACCCCTCCCATCCCGCGCCCCCATCCCCATGCGCTCTTCTAGATCTTCCTCCGGTCCTCCCCTAGTCCGGCTAGCCAGCCAACCGCCGCCCCCGTCACCCGTCCTCCTCCCGACCTCCCAGCCAGCCACCCAAGAACTTCAGATCCGTCGCCCCCGTCCGGAACTCCAGATTCGCCGCCCCCGTCTACTCCGGCCAGCGGCTGAAGAACTTCAGATCCGGCCAGCCGCTGCCCTGTCCTCCTCCCGGCCAACCGCTGGCCTCGTCCTCCTCCCAGCCGGCCGTAGTCCAGATCCGCCCCCATCGCCCGTCGGCCCGTCCTCCTCATCCCGCCCAGGTGCCGCTTCCTTGGTCTTCGTCGCCCCCAGGCCACCGGCAAGGCCAAGGGGAAGTTCATGGCCCACGAGGTCGCCGCCGCCGCCGGGGCCACCTCCTCCACCGGCGGTACCGGGGGTGATGAGGACTCAGCTCCTCAAGCGCCGGCTACCCCTCGTCGCTGACATGCCGAAGGGGAAGCACGAAGTAGTTGTCGAGGAGAGCTCCACCGCCTCCATCGAGTCCTGCTTCATCCCACAGGAGCCATCGTCGGCGCTAGTGCCGGCGAAGCTGGACTCGGATCTTGGCCTCCTCATCGCCTCCGCCGGCTTCTTGGTTGGCGCGGGTGGCGCCGACTCCACCGCCGCGAGCTGGTCTGGGGAAGTGGTGATTCTGATGATGCTGATGTTGAGGACACAATGGATGACCGATGAGGGAGTGTTGGGAAGGGTGAAATGGATTATCGATGCATTCTGGTGCTGACCCATATGCCAAGTCAATTTTGTTACTTCAGAGAACGTAGGAAGATCTCGAGAATGGTATAGTTGAATTCTCACCTAGTTTATCTTCATACACTAACCAGTTGCTAAAGAGCTTGTCCCTTCAGAGAAATAGGGCATGCGTTGAGGTTATTCAAGTTAAACTATGTGTCAATTATCTGTGTAAAGTGTAAACCAATGTTCTTTCTTAGTACATGTCATTTGACAACATTCTGTAAGAAGTTCAAGGTCAAATTGAAAGCTTCAGAATGTGGTGTTACTTGGTTACTGCTACTGATACTAGAGCATGCAAAAGAACTCTATCATGTCTTCGTGGGTAAACGGGCATACCCGCGGGCGACGGGTACCCGCAGGTGACAGGCATGGGCAAGATTATTCGCCTGCCGTCCTTCGCGGGTATGCCTGCTGTAAGATCAAGGAGGCCGATTAGAGGGGGGTGAATAGGCGGTTTTAAAAACTTATTTGGCTAAAATCGAGTTTTATACGAAATTGTAAATCAATTCAGTTTTGCACAATTAAAGCCTAAATCAACTAGTCTTTACTAAGTGCACCAACAATATGTGACTATATAAATGATAGCAATCATACACATACAAGTAAGCAATTTAAATACAAGTAATGTAAATTGCACAAGGTAAAGCACAAGCAATCAAACCACAATGACACAACGATATTTTACCATGGTGATCGGAGACTTACCGGTCTCCCCTAATCCACGTTGAGGTAAGCCCAAAATCAATTGGACCGGCTCCACGAATTAAGCCAAACCCTCCGAGGTAAGTCCAACCACTTGGACCGGTTCCAAACCGAACCAACACCTCACTCCACTAGGGTTGCTCTTTCCTCCACTCTGGAGATGGCGAGCACTACACCACTCACAAATCACCGGGCCTTCTCACAAGCTTTTTGAGAAGATCACCGGACCAACGACGCCTCCATGCTGTCTAGGTGTCGGCAAACAATAAGAGTAACAAGTCTAGAACTCTCACTTGAACTAATCAAGTGTCTAAACTCAAATGGATACTCAATCCACTACCTAATGCAACACATGCAATTAGGGTTTGCCTCTCAAAGCTCACCAAGTGCAACACATGCACAAATAAGAGTAGAGGGCCTGCTCTTAGCTCAAGGAATTGTATAATGGCACCAGCAACCTTCCACCAACCGGCCAAGGTGAGTATTTATAGCCCACACTCAAAAACTAGCCGTTGGGGGAAGATTCCAGAGAATCTAGGCGAAATCGGTCAGACCACCAACTAATGACCGGTCGGACCGCCCCCAGATCCAACGGCTATAAAACTAGTCGTTGAACACACAGCCGGTCTGACCGCCAACCAATGGCCGGTTAGACCGCCAACCGATCAGACCGCCCATTTGCCTGCGGTCAGACCGCTCCACAAAGGAGCAAAAAATGTGGCTAAGTCCAGAAAAAACACCCTTCTGGAATAAACGAACCGCCTTGGAAAAATCGGAACAACCGCACACCGGTCGTACCGAAAATAAGCGCGGTACGACCGCACAAAGGCTTGCGGTACAGGGGATCGATTAGACCGCTCATAGCACGCCGGCCAGACCGATACCCAACCGGTCAGACCGCTGATATGGGCGGTCAGACCGCCCACTGCAATCAAAGCGGAAAACAGTTATTTGATCTTTGCATCAACTCAATTTGCAAAACACATTTGCCAATTGATGCAATATGCACACAAGGTTAAAGGCAAGATTCTCAACAAGTTGCAAAACACATTTGTCGACTTTTAGAATCAATGCCACAAGGAATAAGGTACATGGACTAAACCCGTTTGCAAAACACATTCGCAAACTAAAGTCACACGCTACAAGGATTATATATGAGCCTCAACTATTGCAAAACGTATTTGCAAATATTGACAACATGCTAACAAGAGCTAGAGCAAACACAATGAGCTATCAACACATGACTAACCCAAGCTACTAATCAAGACCCCTCTTAATAGTACGACAACCTATACTAGCAATCCGGTCTTCAATCCAAACACCAAGACCGGTAAAAAAAACTAGGAACAAATCCTTAACCCTAGCTAGTCATACCTTTGCCTTGAGCAACCACTTGAAACTTGATGACACACATTCTCACTTCAAATCCGGGTTCTTGACTTGAAAGCTCATCAACACATGATGAGTTCCTTTACTTCGGGAACTTGACTTGATGCTCATCAACACATGATGACATCCTTCATCCCGAGTCTTGATGTGCATCAACACATGATGCATCCTTTATCCAAGCTCTTGACTTGATGACGATCAACTCATGATGTCATCCAAAGTCTTTATCATCATGGAACCTAACCTGCTAAACCAACTCATGGAAAATGTTAGTTCCACAATATGATTATCATTAATTACCACGTCATACCATTAGCTCATAATGGTGGGACAAGATATCACAATCTTTCCCTCTTTGGTAATTGATGATAATCACTTTGATTGCAAATAATTGAATAGATTGGTATGAGTATATATAAACTACACAAGTTGAATATACTCAAAGGGTATATGAGCATATATGAACTACACAGGTCTCATATACTTATATGAATATATTAACTACACAAGTTATATATACTCAAGGATATGTTTCAAAGTAGAGATCCATAAAGTATGTGGACAAAGGAATATGGATCAATACTAATGAAACCACAAAACATAGAGTGAACTCCCCCTAAATGTGTGCATACATAAATGCGTAATAAGAACATATGCACATATTCAAGTTAGACTATTTGTGGAATTCATCATATATTTTGGATCCGAGGAATGCAACAAGATATACAAGTATGATGTCGAAAGCATACCTCTTTGATTTCTACCTTTATATGCAATTGAAACTAATCATGAGATATAGCAATAGAAGAGTTAGTCTCACAAATAGATTTAACAAAAAGAATGCATACCTGTTTGGATTTTTCTTTTTATATCCAAGCTGAGACTAAACAATAGGTATATCAATAAGAGTGTTAGTCTCACAAATAGATTTGTCATTAATCACCAAAATACTCCATTAACATATAATAGCGGGTCTAGATTCTTCACCCACGGGGGGAAATCAGGGTCGCGGGCATGGGTATGGGCGAGTACTACTCGTACCCGCCGCGCCCGATTGCCATCCCTAGTCATGATGACATTAGCAAGAGGATAAATGGATTTTGGCCGAATTGTTTTCCTAAAGAAAAAGCGAAAAGGCCACGAAGCGATGACGAGGCAGCCCCGTAGGCAAGGGTAATGAGGTGGCATGACGTGGCGGGCGGTGCACCGGAACCAAGCGTTGCTGGCGAGCGATGGCGCGACTGCTGGCGGCGAGGGCACCAAAGAAGAGAGGGAGATGCGGGGGAAGGTGATGCTCGCTTGGGTGGCGGTGGGACACGTAGGGATCGCCGGCGGCGAGGGAAAAGGCCGCGGCGCAAATCGGTCGATGGTGGCACGACAG
This sequence comes from Phyllostachys edulis, assembly GCA_036346405.1. Lineage (NCBI taxonomy): Eukaryota > Viridiplantae > Streptophyta > Magnoliopsida > Poales > Poaceae > Phyllostachys > Phyllostachys edulis. Next base: position 17,948,230 of record CM070549.1, on the reverse strand, counting down.
TTCTGGCGAGGTGTTGATAAAGATGGCGCAGGCACAAGGTAGAACGCGTCAAGGCAAAAGTCGTTGGTGGTGACTACGTCGACGGGGTTCCTTCGACGGCAACGTAATCGACGACGAGGAAAACGGTGATATGTATTATTCTATCCACAACGGAGATAATTGTGTTAGGGTTTGGAATTACTTGGATGGACATCAAGGAACTGCATGGGCTACATGTGTTAATTATTTTTTTACAAAACCAAAGTGAGATGCTATTCTGAAGTTAGTCTGTTTTCCATATTAAATCATGTGGCTAATTTTACAAATGGATCAATAGTGGGTCGATACGGAGGAAGCTAATTGAGCTTTGCGACTGGAACAATGCACATATGTGAAAACTTCTAACAATAAGAGCTTACGGTGAGGTGTAGCTCTTGGCGGCGAAAGTATATCCTCCGAGCCTTATCCTTGGTGGTGTGGGCATAGATCGTCTGGATCTTGGCGAGTTCCTACACGAAGCACTTGACAGATTCGTAACCATCTCTTAGGGATATGAAGCATAAGTGGGCGATAACAAGTCGAGGTCATGGGAAACCCACCTTGGCCTTGGAGAGCACGAGCACGGCATGCCGCTCACGCCAACCGGTGAGGTCGCCCGTGGCGCCTCCACGAGCCTCCTGCGTCTGAACATCACAATATAAAGATCGCCGAGGCATGAGGATCATCACGAGTCATTGCGCTCGTCGGCGTCGGATCCGGTGTCCCTTAGCTCACCAATCTGCGGATCCGATCTTCCCAAGCTTGCCAAGATGGATATGGCTTTCCGAGTTGAGGAAGGGAGAGGTCGAGAAGGGCTGCGGTGAGAGAAGGCAAGCGACAAAAAGCTCAAATCATCACAAACGAACACCAACCAAGACAAATCTAGACGGCGGCGACCTGATGTGGCGCGCCGGATCTGGGAAGTGTCGGCTCACCGGAGGAAGACGAGCAGGAGGCGACGGCCGCGGAGGGCGGGAGGCCGTCGCGGTGCTTCTTCAGCAGACTCTCCTCGCGGTGGCTCTTGCGGGATCTCCACCATGTTGTCCTCGCCGTGGCCTCCTCCTCCGCGTCCACCGCCACCTTAGGCAGGCCAAGCACCACACTTCCGCTTCGCTCGGCCAAGGCGACATCGTCGGCCTCACTGAAACCCTAAAAAACAACAATCGAATTGACGCGAAGAGTCGCAAACGAACTTCGGCGAGGTGGAAGAGAAGGGACTCACGTTCTTGTCGACGCGGCCGAGGAGAAGGTGGCCGTCCGTCATGGGGTCGGCGAACTCCGACTCGTGGGCAGTGCTTCGTCGCACCCCATTCTCTAGGTTTCCTCTCCCTCTCCTCTCCATCTAACCACCACCCCGACCAGATCCGACGCAGCGCGCATCCGAAAGCGCCTTGCAAGGGGGAGTGGTGGGCGAGGGTTGATCCGAAAGATCTGGCGTGTCGTGCCGATCATTGGCGCGGAGAGGAGGGAGGAAGGAAAGCGGCGCGCGAGAGAGAGAGAAAGGTGAGGGCGGCGGTTGCGGGGAGGCGGAGAATGCGGAGACGGAGTGGAAGCGTCTGTGTGAGAGGAGAAGAAGGTGAGGCGGTTGCGGGAGAGGGTGGAGCGTGCGAGCGCGTGAGCTGTGAGAGCGTGTTTTGCGGTTTGTGTGGTGGGGTGAGCGAGGGAAACGACGGTAGTTTAGCCCGCGCGTTGCTTTCGGTGGACGATCGTCCCGTGAGCGGACTAAACTCGAAATTATAGTAGTAGAGAAATTAAAAAAAGGGCTTTTAGAAAATAGCAATAGAGTTAAAAAAAATTCTAGAAAAAATCATAGAAATTTCTTGAATTATTTTGAACTTAATAAAATTATTTTTGACTTAAAGTTGGCTTTTAATTTTGCACATAAATTATTTTAAATTTCTGAAAAATAGGAAAAACCTTTTTAAAATCCAGAAAATTCAAGAAATTAATATTTTTAATTTTAATTTTAAATCCAAGAAAAACCAAGAAATTTTCTTTTTAACTTTTAAAATGTACGAAACTAAATAATTTATTTAATTATTTTTTACCAAGAACACTCTTTTAAATTTCAAAAATTGAATAAAATAATATATTTACTAGTTTTAAAATTGGCAATAGAACTTTGGGGTGTTACAACAATTAACGAGAATTAACAATAAATTATTCATTTACAACAAAAAAATAAAACAAAAAAACGACGGCTGGGGTTGCTATTGACGGCTGAGGTGACGGGAGGAGGAGAGGAAGAGGGAGGAGGCGCTCGGGAGGCAGATCCAGTCGCGGTAGTAGATCTAGCGGGGGAGAGGGGAGGAGGAAGGAGGGCGGCGGTGTCCGCGTGGGGAAGGAGGGTGGCGGCATCCAGACGGGGGAGGGAGGAGGCGGTGGCATTGGGGGAGGGGTAGAGAGGAGGGGACGCCGGGGGAGGAGGGAGGAAGGAGCAGGCATAGGAGAGGCTAGGGTTTAGGGCTGGTGGTGGCGAGAATTAGGAGGGTTTTGTTGAATGGCAAAACACGAGTAATTACCCCCTAAGTTCGAGAGTAAAATCGAAATGGAGGCTATGAAAAGCTGCGAGAAGCCGTCCCTCAATGGCTTTCGACTTTTTCGAGCAAAAAGCGAAACCCAATCCGTTCCAAGCACGCCCATGCGTCGGTGTGCAATTCGAGTGCCTAGCATGACGAAACCATGCCAGGTATCACTTCCGTCGTAGTTGCAGGCTTGCAGTTAATGCTAAGCCCAGAATTATCAACTGCCCAGAGCCGGCCCAAATAAACTCCAGTAATCAAACGACACGTCGCAGTGCAAAAGAACTTGCCGTGCGCACGGCCCAAATGAAAATCGAACCCACTAACCGTGGCGTCGTCAATTGCGAGGTGGCAGTCGTGTCGCTCATAGGCCATCCGTCTGTCTGTTGTGCCTGTGGGCTGTTCGTTTGCTTTCTAAGTATCTTTTTACATAGTGCCGGAAGCTGGCCAGTGGGCAGTCGGCTGGACGGTCTAAGCATGTGGAATTTTTTTATTAATTAATTATTTTTAAAATTTTATTTTAAATTATAACCTCTTTTGGTCACGTCACCATCTGTGCCGTAACAAAATAACACTGTCATGCCAACCCATACCTGAGCAAACTCTTGTCACGTAGTGTGACAGTATTGTTTGGTCACGCGGGTGTAGCGTGACCAGAGAGATCAGAATTGGAAATAAAGTTTGCGAGATTAACTTTAAAATATTTTTTATTAAAAAAAATTAATTAATAAAAAAAGTTCAACATGTGCTGCAGGCCTGTAGGACACACGCGTATGTCTTGTGTGTGACATGCGTTACTATTTTGTCCTCTCTGTTAAGAAATATACGACCTGTTTATTTTCTCTCTATCATATGTATCTATTCATTACCATCCACATACAGTATTCTCACTCATCTTTTCAAAATAATTATAAAAGACACCTAAATCATTTTCTCACGTACCTTTCTCAATCTTAACACATCCTTAATCCCTGTGCAAAGTCAAAATATATCCTATGTTTCTCGACGGAGGGAGCACTACTTAAAAAAGCTCAGGTGTTGTCCGCTATTATTACTCCAAACTACTAGCCATTGTTAGTCCAATATAAACAAAAGTGACAGTGTATGCACACAACAATTCTTATTGTCGTACGCACGTACGACACACGTGGCGGCCGGCCGGACACCGCGCACAGGACCGTGGGCGGGCGGAGGCGCAAGTAGCCGGTCGGGGACGGTGCGGACGAGCGGTTGGGACCGGCGCATGTGTCGGTGGGAGTCGGAGGAGGAGGGGGCGACTAGATGGGCGGAGTCGCGAAGGAGGGAGGGGGCTTGCGGGGCCGGTCGGAGGTCGAAGGCGCTCGGGGGTGGTGCGGGCAGGCGGCTGGGTCGTTAGACGCGCTTTCGACGAAAAATCGTCGTACCTGGAGCATTTTCCAAACAAAAGTGCTGCTCAAAGTTGTAGCAAGAATGTAAATACTGCTCCTTGAAAAAGAGTCAAGACAACCACGTTTAGTGTGAATTAAACTTTGGTCGTCAACCAAACAATCAAGGTGACATACTATTGCGTTATGCAATTGGAAGCATTGTTGATTATGTATGTCCATAATTTATGGCGTCCGTTGGCTGGGCTAACAAGCTGGATGATGCCTTGCTTAAATGGAAAATCGAACCAGTTACGGGTTCATAAGCTTACACGAGAATAGGTGGCGTTCCTGTCGCGCCGTCCATATGTTGTTGTCATCACCATCTCAATTCTCAAACAAGTACATTAAGCCATCTATCATCCACGATGCACAGGTGAGACAATGACCAATCACTAAACAAGAATAGCAGGTAATAAAAACGAAATCGGCTAGTAATAGCTAGTACTATTTACTCCTAATTTAGGGTACTTGGCCTAACAGGCAGCTGCATGTAAGATAGAGCAATTGATTGCGACTTAGCATAGAGTGCATGCAAAGAAAGAGGCATTCTTCAAAGCGGAAACAGTGGAGCGGTACAGCAACATGCTCGAGACGATCACTAGCAGGTAGCATCTCGAACAAGTAGGCAATATACAGTGCTCCAAGCAAACATCTGACGCTGCCTACGGTGACATTAATTCCTGCACCTTTGAAAACCTTGGCCGTTTGCGATTAACTTTCCAACCACACAACTCAGCTCGCACGTTTCTGAAAACCGCGCTACCAGCCAAGCGTCGGCGAGGACTCCCCGGCTGAGAAGTCGCTCGATGCCCAAACGAGACAAGTAATGCATCACATATTCACATCCCACAACTAATAAACAAGCAAAAAGAAGATGAAAATTGTACTCCCTCCGTACGAGAATACTTGATGTCCCTAGTTCTCTTTTCCCTGTCCGGACGTCAAGTATAAAAATCCGGAGGTAGTATGTAATAGGGGAGTACTCGTACAAGACAAACGGGGGAATGCAACGTGTAAACTCAAAGCCACTCGCAGTCCGCGGCAGAGGCTGCAACTTTCAGCGTCAGTACACATCACTCGCCGGTCGCCGTCGGACGCCACCAAAGTTCCACGCGGGGGGGCGCAGCTTTCGGCCGCGCGATCAAAAGTGGCCCATCCGCGCGCGCGCGCGCACGTCTTTTCGCGGAGCGCGCGAGCCGCGCGACGGCACGGCGCAAACGCAACGCAACGGCGGGCGATCGAGGAGGTCTGCAGTCTGAACACGACCGGTGATTTTGTCGCGGGTGTGGGCTGGTAGCCGGAGACTTGGTTAAAGCGGGCGGTCAAGCCAGTGGCGGCATGCACATCTTGGACAGGGACGTGCGTGGCCAACGTGAGCGCGCGCGAGGAGATTTTATGCGCGCGTCCGCGTCGCGCCAGCCGGGCCGGGTGGTGACGACGGCGCGCGGGCGGGCACGGTCTGAAACATCTGAAAATTTCAAATGAAATTCAAAAATCAAAATTTGTTCAATTTGAATCCAAATTCGGCAAATTTTGCCAAAACCCAAACCCTAACCCCAAATCCCAATCCTGTTTTCCTCCCCGGTCGCGCCTTTTCCCCTGGCGCTTCTCCTCCTTCTCACGGAAGCCCTGCCGCCGCCAGCGCTGCACCGCCCCTGTCCCATCCCCGGCCACCGCCTCTCACGCGACCGCCCAAGCGCACGTAGCCGCACACGTCGCGCGGCGCCACCTCGAAGTCGCCCAGGCTCCACCTCACCCACCACCTCGCCGCGGTCGCCCTTATCACACCCTGCCGCCGCCGCCCTACTGCTCCCACCGCCTCCAGTGCCCTATAAAAGGCCACCCGGGCCGCCCTTTCTCCTCATTCCCACCGCCGCCTTCCCCACCCACCCTTCCCCTCCAGCGCCGGCCAGAGCCGCCGCCGCCGCCACCAGACCCCACCCGCAACCCCAAAAAGCCGCCGCCAAAAACCCTAGGTAAGCTTACCTGGTGGATCCTCCCGCGCCAGCTCCCTTGCGCCGCCTCCCTCCGTCGCTTGCCGTCGTCGACGCCGGCACGCCGCCGCAACCGCGCCACCTCGCCGCACCCGCGTCGCCCTGGCCGCCGCAGCTCAGCGCCGTGAGGCGCTTTGGCCTCAAGGCCAACGCCCCGCCCCTCCCTTTTCGGCCTTTTGGCCTGACCCAGTTGGGCCGGTTGGACCCGGCCGGAATTAGGCCTTGGGCCGCATGAAAGGGCTGGCCCAATTTTCTTTAAAAACTGGCCCGGTCTTGTTTTGAGCACAGTAAATCCTTTTACTGTTTACCCGATTAAAAATAGGAGTTATAATTCCAACAAATACACTGTTCATTAGCCAAAAATATTAAACCCTAACCACTATCCATTCAGCTAAACACATAAATTTCGATATCTTTTTCGCTGATCAATTGTCGTGTATGAATAGTAAAATAATACTATTCATTATCCTAAGCAATTTTACCAAAACCCTAAAATGACATTTTATGTCATTTCGACCGCTTCGAGCCCGTGAGTCCATTCTCAGCTCCTTTCAGCTATAGCAAGCTCCAAATAAATATTCCCACCTTCCTATAGATTTCTTTAATCCTCTACAATATTTTTGTTGTAGTTGGATCCGAATCTCAAACTCCGTTCAATCCAAATAAATACCGATAAATCCCACCAACCCGCTCCACCCTTCCTTTAAGTCTCTTTTTGGTTTTATTTACTTGCATTTTGTTCCCACTCTTTCCTTGTTGAGCTAGTGTTTACTTGTTTTCTTTTTATTGCATTGCTTCTCGTTAGGTTCGATCTAGACGACGACGACGCCTTGAAGGCGCCGACAAGACCAACATCCACGGACTTTGTGCAAGAAGGCAAGTCGCATTCCTTGAACATTTCGAACCCACGTGTCATATATTTATATTGATACTTTCATTATCTTATTTGAGCCAATTACTTTAAGTACTGAAATAATACTTTGGAATGACATGATAATTAGATAAATCCTATAACCCCACAAACAAACCTACCCAGCACTTGTAGGCCATATTCACCTTGACAAATTCACATAAAATGTTAGCTATATAGTAGCTTTGTCTCTCAAAATTGTGATCATCAATCAAAAGCAGTATTGGCAGTTAGCCAATGGTTTGGGTGGAGAGTTGAGGGTTGTGTCCATTAAGTTGGACAACCCAATATACTTGGTAAAATGAGTCATCAGTGAGATCAAGAGGTGGGCAACCGCAGTTGGGCCATCGCCTCATTTGGTGACAAGTAAGGACAAGAACCTTGTGCCAAGTAGCGGAACCTGATGAACCGCTCAACCACATGCGTGGTCATTACTCCCTAGCTTAGTACCTTTGCTCGTCCAATTGAATATCTCTCAGTATCAAAGGTGAGACAGGTGGACCCACGGACACTCATTTGGTTCTTACAACAGTATGGGCCGTCGACATCGGGTGCAGAGTCCACTATTGGCGGTGGTCTCCCGAGGGTATGGATTTGAACCTCTGGGGTAGAGGCTAAAAAGGATAAGCAAAGTGAAAAGGCTTTGTTATCTGACTCAATTGTGCGCAATCATGATGCGTGGCAATGTGAGTTTGTGATATCATGTGGGTAAGTTGGGCAACTCTGCGAGTGTATAAAATGTTATTGAATCTGTAGTGCTTAGGTTAATGAAGGCTGTGTTAATGGGTGATTCGATTACACGAGGCATAAGTAGAGTTTGGAGATGGTAAGTTGGTAATTGTGGTTTGTTGAGAAACCCCCTGTTGTTATTATGTATTATTGTTTCTTGTCTTATAAAGCGCTTTAAGCGCAAATTGCATCCACATATGCCTGTTAAGGTAAAACCTAACCATCATTTGAACTCCTTGCATGTAATTATTTAGCCTTTCCATGTGGCTTGTTGAGTACGGTAGTTGTACTCATTCTTGCATAATCTGCAAACAATCTACAGAAGAAACCTGGGAAAATGCAGAGGATCTGGTTGATCAAGACTTTGGTGGACCCACGGTTGGCAACGACATCGTTATTAGGTCGGCCGCGCGATCAAAAGTGGCCCATCCGCGCGCGCGCGCCTACGTCTTTCGCGGAGCGCAGGCCGCGCGACGGCACGGCGCAAACGCAACGCAACGGCGGGCGATCGAGGAGGTCTGCAGTCTGAACACGACCGGTGATTTTGTCGCGGGTGTGGGCTGGTAGCCGGAGACTTGGTTAAAGCGGGCGGTCAAGCCAGTGGCGGCATGCACATCTTGGACAGGGACGTGCGTGGCCAACGTGAGCGCGCGCGAGGAGATTTTATGCGCGCGTCCGCGTCGCGCCAGCCAGGCCGGGTGGTGACGACGGCGCGCGGGCAGGCACGGTCGACGTCGACGACGGCGATGTCCGCACAGCGGGTGTGAAAGCATCGCTTGACCTCGGAGGGGAGGCTTTTTGGTTTGGTGTGGGATTTGCTTCCGTCTTTAGGGCTCGTTGGTGCGCTCTCTTTTTGGCATTGTTTTAAGAGCTTTTCTAGGGGGTACAAGTTTCCTGATCGGCGAATAAGATCCACAGAAAATCAGAATACGCAAAGTGCTATTCTTCCATTCTTTCCGGAGTTTGGAGGGAAAGTGGTAAGATTGTACTCCTAAAACCTACCGCTAATTGAGTACGACTACGAACTAATTTTACCGAGCAATAACTTGTATACGGTTGGTAGGACAAAATTATAGTGTTCCTTTCCTTTTCCCCAGTCCATAGGCCGGGACGCACTCTCCCCAAGCAAAGCACTCGAGATTCACGTCCCGACAGAGCAAATGCTACAAAATTCAATTGTTGACCGGGATTGATGTCCACTGCACGTAATTCGGTCCTCAAACTTAAGTCACGACAAAATCATTTTCAGCCCCGCCCCTAACACGTCAGTCAGGGCTAGTATGCGCAGTGCACGTGTAAAAATGATTATATATTACGAGGGCGTATACTAGAGTGAGAGCTATGGTGGAATTTTGCGGTATTGGCATGTTTTAACGTTGTATTTGCGGAAATGGTATTTGACGTATGATATTGGCATTTGCAAAAATCGCATACGGTACCGCATGATCACTGTGTGAAATTGATATGGAGCCGACATGTCGGGGACTACTGCATACGGCAACCGTCTTGGAGGCACCAAATCCAACGACCACCACCGTGGAGGCGGCGGTCGACATGGCCCTCGCCCACGACCACCGTGTAGAGGCACCACGTCCGCACAGCCAACATGCGGTCTCCGTTTGATTAGCGAATTCTCTCTCCTTTTGAATAGATATTTTGTAGGAATTTTTAAATATAACAAATGAGCTCAAAAAATTATAATTTTTTTGTGGAGCCTCCTGACATAGTGTACTTGCTTGTGTAATTTTTTTATAATTTTATTTATTTTTAATTTTTCTTTCAATTTTATTTGAGTATACTGTTTGTAGGATTTCTAAATATAGAAAATGAGCCCCAAAAATTGTGAATTTTGTTTTGAAGGCTCCTTACACAGTGGACTTGATTGTGTAATATTTCTAAAATTTTATGTGTGTTCTAAAATTATCTCAGAAATTTAGGGTTTAGATCTAAAAAATTTGGATTTTAGATTTCGAAAATTAGGGTTTCATGAATTCCACACAAAGTACTCATAACAAAATATGCTTAATCATATGCTGACATAGCATTTTGAGACGAGGAGTGTTGATATTTCCAATGGAGTGCAATGTAACTTTTCATATATAAAAATGATGACATTTCATGCGTTACAAGCATTACATGATACACGCGCGAATTTATTGCAACCGGGATGAAGGAGGAGGAGGTATTATCATATGTACCCTGATTAAGCCTATTATGTTAGGAGATAGGAATAACTCCTGAAGGCATGTATACTTATATGATTCGGATGCTTGTGTCGCAGTGTACCATAGTAGTAGCGAGGATGACTAAAGCAATTAACCGAACCATCATACTATGTGACCACATATAACGTGCTTATGTCTGCAGACACTAATGTAGTTTTGGTTCCGTGCCTTGCACTTTACCTTCGATCGATTAGCAGTCAACTGACCTTTGGGTTTCTCGAGACCCAGTACATGTCGCCGTCAAAATCAATATTGGGCATCTTATCGGCCAAAGATCGTTTTCCAAAAGTAGGGAAAAGTATAGCATATTTGGAATGTCTCACAACCTTCTTTAGACCGCTAATATACCTTACTGTCAAGACATGTATATCACCAAAATGTAACCCAGGATGTTTATATATAAACGCGTCTCCAGAAAGCTATTCATTGTCGCGGTTTAATAGGAGACATAGTAAGTAGTAAACAATATGGTCTCTTTTGAAAATCAGCAAATCTCAAATAATTAATGACTCATATTGTATATTGGTGCATGTTTTATAGGAGGCTAAGACATGCTAATGAATGATCCAAACGTAACATGAAATTCCTACCCCATATTGTATATCGATATCTCCAATGGAGTTGCAATGCAGTTTTTCCCCATGCATTCCAATTTCCAAGTCACATGAAATCATGAAACCCTAATTTCCGAAACCTAAAATCCAACTTTTCGCGACCAAAATCCTAAATTTTTGAGATAATTCCAGAACACATAAAATTATCGAAATGTTACACAATCAAGTCCACTGCGTGAGGAGCCTTCAAAACAAAATTCATAATTTTTAGAGCTCATTTTCTACATTTACAAATTCGTAAAAATTATTACATTTAAATGAAATTGCGAGATTAAATCAGAACGAGTAAAATTATAGAAAAAATCACACAAGAAAGTACACCGCGTTAGGAGTATTCACATAAAATTTCAAAAAAAAAATTGAAATCATTTGCTATATTTTAAAAATCCCACGAAAACTACGGAAACACTAACCCGCCGATTAGGGCTGAAACCCTAATCGGGAGGGGGACACGTGGTGGGCAGGCGGGCCACCACACGGCAACCGTGCGGTAGCGAGGTAGGTGGCGGTCAGGCAGGAGCTATTTTTGCCAATTTGTTTGAGCTATTTTTGCCAAAACTTTTGGAGGACAATGATTTCTATAAATATAAGATGAAAACATACTAATACGGCCAAATATTCCAAGGAATCGTGGCCGTATGAAATTCTGAAACACGACTATGCACCCTTTTAACACCTGGTACCAATCATCAGCTTCACGTCATTGCCTCGTATAGCACACGGATTAACGTTATCCTTCTCGCTTTTTCCCATGGAGGGCGCGTAGATTCGCGGCCGTGAAAGATTACCGAGAAAACTGAGCCGACAAATCTCGAGAAAAGGAAAACGATAAATAAGAGCATCTCCAACCACCCTAGCGTCCATATACAGTTTAGAATATTGGAGACGGAGGTAACAAGCTAGCATCGGTGCTAGTCCAGGTACCGGCGCCACGTGAATCTTTCCAAGTATAGGTTCATGTGTTATTGAGTAGGGGATGGGAGAGAGAAGGGGTGCTAAGACACTGGAAGGAAAAAGTAAATTCAGCATTTGAGTGATATGGTATTTTTTTTAAGGAGTGATATGGTATTTTTTAGGTTTTGTATAAATACTGCACTGCATAGTATGAATGCCCTGGAAACGGATCTACTGCTACGTTCCGGGCGCGGCTGATGTCAACGGCCGGGCGCTTGAGCGTCGTTCCCACGAACGCGAGCGTGCGGGGCGCACTTTTTTAAGATCGGCACAGCCACCGGGGGGCGGGGCCTGTCTCTCCCATCACCATGCAAGTAGCAGGCAGAGGCGGTTCTTGCACTCCGCTGCTTGTATCGTGGCACAATGCATATAGGGCTTGTTTGGTTGGTGTCCTGAATTTTATGTCTGAGAAAAAGTGGTGCGTGGAGGTGGCCTGGAAAGTAGATGATTTTTGTCTAATCAGGCAAACTTGAAGATAAGTTGTTTGGTTGAAAACCTGTGCCTGGAATTGGTGAATAAAAAATAGACCGTTGGATCGAAGCTATTAATGATGGATCAAGAACCTGCGCCAGGCAGCTGCTCTTCCCTCCCAGGCGCTCAAATCTAGCGCTTGAGCGAGCGAACGCCGTAAGCATCAAGCGTGGACTGTCGATCTTGAGGTCTGTCGGCGAGGAAAAAGGCGAGGACTCCAAGCAAACAGCCCCATAACGTCACTGCAAACTGGCCTCGACCAGTACTCGTTGGCAGATGAGTCCAACACGAGCCTCCGCTTCATCAACTCAGATTAGGTTGCTTACTAAATTTTGGCAGTGCTTCGTTTACGCCATCGAAGGCTCGAAGCGGATGGAGTATCAAATGCAATTAACGATATAGTTATGTTTTTACGAGGGAATAATTCAAAATTTGCCTTAATGAATAGATGGATTTCAGAGTTTATCCCTCTATATGTCTATGATATGTGGACCGACCCATATGTCATAGACATATGAAGAATAAAATCTAAAATTCATCTATTTCATGAGATAAATTCTGAAATCCCCTTTTACGAGATAGTAGCTCACGCACTGCACTGAATGTACTACTTACCACAGTGAAGTGGAGTTAAGAATTAGCGAGCTGAACTAGTGGACCGTAGTGGCAACGGGAAATCGGGGGGCAAAAAGAGTGCGTGCGTCCGTGGTGTCTGCTTGTTCGGCAGTTCGAGTGCATTAACTTCTGGTTTAATACACAGGGCCCACCTGCACTTAAGAGTTTTAAGACCAGCGGAAAGTAGCAGTAGATCCGACGTGGCCGGGCGGTCAAAGCCCAGTACGACCGAGGCGAGGGTGGTGGTGGTGTCGCCTCACGGAGAGCAGCACAGGGTAGTGGGGCCGCGCGGGGGAGCAGACGAAATGCGGGGTCACGTCACGGGCGGCGTGCCGAGGGGCGGGCGGTCGGCACGGACCACGGCCACGGCGGCTTCCATTCCACGAGCTCGATCGGTCGATCGCTCGCTCGCGCACACCACACCGCGGCCGTGAGTCACCTCGGTTCCTTCCCTTCCATTGGCAGGTGGGGCCGCGGTCCCGTGGTCCGGGGGGGTCAGTGAGACGTCACGGACCAGCAGGACGACGCTGTTGTGTGTGGCGGTGTGGGAGGAAACGGTCAGTGCTCAGCGTGGCAGTGTGGCCCAGCCTGTGGTTGGGGAAGATTTTCTGTAAGCATCACCGGTCGCCCAATGGATGGCAGCTGGAGGCTGACGGCAGTCTAGAGCAGCGTTCTGGACCAGAGCCGCAGTCGAGTTGCGTGGTGTAAGTGCATCACGCATGAATTTAGTCGCTTGGTATATAAAAACTTTAGTTGTACAATATCTATATATTTTTACATAAATTGTTGATATCTGTGTAGAGTTTACCGTAAAAAAGAGAGAAATAAGTCTATTTTATAACATCGAACTATCTTGTTTGTCTAATTTTTAACATCTAATTACGAAACTAAGTAACAACCCCTCCTCAACCCTCAGTTACGTGTCAATCATTTGACCACATAGCATCCACCGCATCCCATTTGTCGTCATCTACCTCTCTCTCTCTCCACTGGTTGACAGCCGCGTCATTGCCTCCCTCGGCCATAGTCGCACGTTAGCGGCGCATCGCTCATCGATGTGGGATCCATGAGCGCGCCCGACCTACCACCCAACTGGAAATAGCCCTCCGACGAGACCGCCATCATCAAGGAGGACGATGCTGAGGAGGAGGGGGCAATGAGGATGCGCGGCGTTTGAAATTGGAGGAGGCCAAGTTGTGACCAAGTGAGGCGGCGACGTGGTTGTGGTCGAGGGAGGTGGTGGCGAGGCGCTCGGCTAAGGGAGGCGGGCGACTGTGGTCTAGGGAGGCGGCAGATGGCAACAACCGTGGAGGAGGAGAGAGGGAGAAGTGGAGGATGAAGAGAGAAGAGGAGGATAGAGGATGACAGGTGGGCCCAGCATATATTTTATTTATTATGATGATTTGGGGATGACATGACATCCAGCGTGGCCCAAAACTGCAGTGGAATGGGCGTGAGTGGATTATTTATCTAGATTTGACACTTGAAGGTTTATGGTTATCCGGTTTTGTAGTTGAAGGTTGAAAAATTAGACAGACGTGATACCGGTTGCAAGTATGGTAAATACGAATTAGACCAATGTATTGTATATGCCAGAGATGGAGTATTGAGTGAGTTTTTTCTTAGCAATCGAAGAATAGAACAATGTACAGGTGAGTTTTTTTTTTTTGAGAATTAAATGTGTTAATTGTGGGCTTCCACATCAATCACCACTTGTGAAGCTACGTCAGTGTTCGCCCTCAAATGGATAAAAAAAAATGGAAGTAAAGAGGCTAACATGAATATTTTGAAAATAGATAAACCAATTCGAGCATCAGGCCAAAGTAAATGGGCCAAATGTCGAATTAGCCTTTTAGAAAAAGAATTTACACTTAAGAGAGATTGGAAAGCTCTGCCTCACCTTTTTCTCTCAATTGCCTTGTAATAGACAAATTCTCTTCTTTTGCACGCTTTTACAACAAATTCACCAAGCATGCGGGGTTTCAAAAAGGAGTATTCATGTGCTATGGGAGCACATATTAAGTGTACTTTTTGAATGAAATAAACAACCCCCTAACAACCATTTGGATATTTTCTCACATACTTCAATTTTATCATCACTGGTGTAGGATTATCTAATCAAGATAAATTAGACTTTAGCCTAATCCAACCAACCACAAGCACGTGCACAGACCTGTCCAAACAGGCGGCATGGCCTGCCTCGGTATGAACCCGTTTAGGCACAACCCAACTGGTCCGATAAGTTAAACGGGCCCTGTCATGTCAGCCCGTGGGCTCAACCACCGACCTAGGTACACCGAGCTCACGGACGGTGTCGTGCCGACCCAGATACGGTTAGCCTAATGGGTCAGGGTTGGCCCGTTTAGCATATTTAAAAAATGGGGGATTCCCCTGTTCCCCATCCGCAGCAGCATCGCGTAGTGGGGCTGCACGCCTCCTCCTCTGCCGCCGCCACCTCCTCCACTATTGTGATGACCTGACCCAAGACGAGTTGAATTGACCCTATGCGATGCGGTTCATGAGCGTGTGTGCATGAGTATGGTGATTAGTATCACCTTACTAGTCTAGCTTGAGAAGCACCAACATATAAGGTCACTTGAGTTTAAACCACTAACCTCGGGTTAACCTTATTACGCAAAGCGATGACGAAATGTAAATAGAGTTAGTACGTGTGAGTGGTATATTCCGAATGGGAGTGAGCTATAGCCGATTTGGACTTGAGGCGTTATAAATGGTATCAGAGCCGACTCTCGTGGTTACACACACGTGCGGGTTAGGGGCACGGGCATATGACGCATGCCCCGTGTGGGCCCATATGAGTGGACACATAACATGGCATATGTGTCGGACTAGACGCATGGATGTGTGCCAAGAGGGGATTCTCTGTTCATTTGCTCCAGTCTGGGTATGTTGGTCTAACGAGGACGTTAGATTCTTTTAGGTTGTGTGCGTGATGACTCGTCCCAAGATAAGTTAAGTTGAGCCTATGTGATATGGCCCATGAGCGTGCATGTGCATGAGTGTGGTGTTTAGTACCACCTTACTAGTCTAGCTTGGGAAACACCAACATATAAAACCACTTGAATCCAAACCACTGACCCCGAGTTTACCCTTTTACGCGAAGCGATAACAGAAGCGTAAGTGGAGTTACCGTGTGTGTGTGGTTTATTCTGAATGGGAGTAGGCAGAGTAGATTTGGACTTGAGGCGTTACAACCGCCTCCTCCTCCGCCGCCGCCATCGCCGATGCTGCACTCTGCTCCGCATGTTCCTGGTTGACACGTGCATCACCGTGGCCTGCGTTGGCGCGAGGGAGGCTGTCGAAGGAGTGGGGGTTGCACATGGCGTACGAGAAGGTGACTGCTTGGGTGGGGTGGAGGCGGAGAAGAAAGGTAGCCAAATGGGCTGTGCTAGCTGTACCGTACCATACCTAGGCTTGGCCGTTCCAAGCACGGTATTGTGTGTGCCGGACCGGACCGCCCCGTTGGGCCGAGATCATGAACCAAGTACAGCATGATGTGTCAGGCCGAATTGATATGGTCCGTCTTAGTGTTAGGCTATGTTTAAACCGAACCAACGCGTCGTGCTTCGGCCCAGACCGTCAGACACGATCTACACGTGCGCAACCAAGAATCCAACCTCAGAAACAAGTAATGATGAATAGCCGTCTGGCCTCCACAGAAGATCTTCCCACCTGATCACCCCAGCTCAAGTTCCCCACCCTTCCTACCTTGCCCAGCCAAGCCCCTCTTCACTTACTCCCATTTTACCGTTGAGGTCGGCGACCTCCAAAGTGCGAACCACACCAGTACAGCACGAGGACGATCTCGTAATTGCGCCCCCGCACAGTGTGAGTGTGCCTGTCACCAGTGACCACGCCCTACTGTTTTAAATCCCCTGCCGCTCTCCTCCGCCGTCTCCCCTTCCCTTCCCCCCAAACCACCCCAATTCCTCGGCCGAGCCCCACCATCCCCCGATTCACCCGCCGGTCGCGCGCAGATCGGTACGGGCGGAGGAGGGATGGCGTACATGTGCGCGGACAGCGGCAACCTCATGGCCATCGCGCAGCAGGTGATCCAGCAGCAGCAGCAACAGCAGCAGCAGCAGCAGCACCAGCACCAGCAGAGGCACCACCACCTGCCGCCGCCGCGCCAGGCGCCGGCGGTGCCGCTGGCCCCGGCGCTCCCGCACGCCCAGATCCCGGCCTCGCTGCCGTACGGCGGCGCCTCCGCGGCGTGGGCCCCCGCGGAGCACTTCTTCTCCGATGCGTTCGGGACGTCCGCCGCGGACGCGGTGTTCTCCGACCTCGCCGCGGCCGCGGACTTCGACTCTGATGGGTGGATGGAGAGCCTTATAGGGGACGCCCCCGTGTTCCCGGACTCCGACCTCGACCACCTCATCTTCACCACCCCGCCGCCGCCCGTCCCGCACCCTGCCGCGGCCCGTGCCGAGGCCGCAGCCGCCGCGGCGCAGCCCGAGGCTGCCCGGCGTCTCTCCCCAGGTTGCGGCTGCCACGCTGGCAGCGTGTTCTTCTCCGAGCTCCTCCGACGCGTCCTGCTCCTCTCCCATCCTCCAGTCGCTCCTCGCCTGCTCCCGCGCCGCGGCGGCGGACGCAGGGCTCGCCGCCGCGGAGCTCGCCAAGGTCTGCGCCGCCGCCACCGGCGCTGGGGACCCCGCGGAGCGCGTGGCCTTCTACTTCGCGGACGCGCTCGCCCGCCGCTTAGCCTGCGGCGGCCCGGCGCGCCCCTCAACGGCGTCAGACGCGCCGTTCGCCTCCGACGAGCTCACGCTCTGCTACAAGACGCTCAACGACGCCTGCCCCTACTCCAAGTTCGCGCACCTCACCGCCAACCAGGCCATCCTGGAGGCCACGGGCGCGGCGACCAAGATCCACATCGTTGACTTCGGGATCGTGCAGGGTATCCAGTGGGCGGCGCTGCTCCAGGCGCTCGCCACTCGATCCGAGGGGAAGCCATCCCGGATACGTATCTCCGGCGTCCCCTCGCCGTTCTTGGGGCCACAGCCCGCGGCGTCCCTCGCCGCAACCAGCGCCCGTCTCCGCGACTTTGCCAAGCTTCTTGGGGTGGACTTCGAGTTTGTTCCATTGCTTCGGCCAGTGCACGAGCTCGACCAGTCTGATTTCTTGGTCGAGCCTGACGAGGCCGTGGCCGTTAATTTCATGCTCCAGCTCTATCACCTTCTTGGCGACTCCGATGAGCCGGTACGGCGAGTCCTTCGTCTCGCCAAATCACTCAATCCTGCGGTGGTGACCCTCGGGGAGTACGAGGTCAGTCTGAACCGAGCTGGGTTCGTCGACCGAATTGCCAATGCATTGAGCTATTACCGGTCTGTGTTCGAGTCATTGGATGTGGCAATGGCACGGGACTCACCGGAGAGGGTGAGGGTGGAGCGGTGCATATTTGGGGAGCGCATTCGGCGGGCTGTTGGGCCAGGGGAGGGCGCAGACAGGACGGATAGGATGGCCGGCAGCAGTGAGTGGCAGACGCTGATGGAGTGGTGCGGCTTCGAGCCAGTCCGGCTCAGCAACTATGCCATGAGCCAGGCTGATCTTTTGCTCTGGAACTATGACTCCAAGTACAAATATTCACTTGTTGAGCTGCAACCTGCATTCTTGTCGCTGGCATGGGAGAAACGGCCTCTCTTCACAGTGTCTGCTTGGCGGTGAGGTGTTTTCTTTGTGTATTTGTGCGTGTGTCTGTGGCATTGTCATAGAATCAGAGAGGAAATGATTAGGAAATCGTTTTGAAGCTTTTGTACTAGTTTCCTCAAACTGTGTTTAGGATGATGATAATGACTAGATGGTATAATTGGGGAATTTTTGTTGAATTAGCTTGTTTGGTGCCTGTTGTGCGGCATGTTATAGCTTGTTTAGCGCTAATTGTATAGAAACTGATAGCTTTATTCCTTTAGGAGGAAATATATTGCTAATGATTTTTGGATGATAAATGATGGTGTGTACCAATATGCGTGTACCAATATGCAATGGGAAAATCAGTAGCATCTCTAACATTGTCCTTGATCAGGTTTTAGGTGCTATAAAACTAACTGTAAGCAATGTTACCTCTTCTTTGCAGCAGCTCCCAACGCCCGTTTTGGTATTTTGTATTTTGGTTGTGTAGGTAGTATAGTTGTCAATTTGAAGTTATCGATTCAGTTGAGTTGGTACCCAGGCTAAATTCGGCTTTCTAAGTTTAGTTGTCCTTATGTGGGCTAATTTGGGGTTTTGTCATCAAAACCTGGTAATTTCTACTGTTCGTTTTGAATTTAGCACTTTGCAAGTCATTTTCCCCAGCTAATCAATCAAAGCAAAAATGGTATTACACTGCTTTAGAATCTGTGCAATATGGTTTTTAAAAAAGCATACAACTATTAGTTAAACTCTTTTGTTAAATATTGTCTGCAACGTCTTCTTTGTCTCTTGTTGTATATTTGAATTTAGTTTCTCAAGTTTTTCTTCACAGTTAGCTCCCATTATTAGCAACTGCATCTATCCACTCTCAGATGTTTATTTTGATGTACTCCATTCATGAGAAGTAATGTTCTGATTATAGTACTTTGCTGTATTTTTATGTTCAGGTAGTAAGCTGTCGTGGTCTTACAATGTGTTAGAAAATTTGGCGTTTTATCTTGATCTGGAAGGAAGTATCTTTCTTTTGACACTTGCCTTTTCTTCCGGAGATAAAATTTCTGTTCTTATCTTCCACCGACTTTTGTGCATTTGAACTAGAAAAAAAACATTGTTCTCTTCTTTCGGTCTCTTGGACCAAGTAAGTTGCCTCATTGTTCCCCTTCTCAAATGGGAAGGCGTGTCATGACCAAAATACCAACGATCAGAATCCAGAGCAAACATATATTTGCAGTTTGCCCTAGTTGCCCTATGGGCGTAACTCATGAGTAAGGAATTCGAAATCCAACCCTCGCCTATAATAGCTGAAATACACATTTTTTCAGCTTCCAGTAAGACCGAATGCTTTTCCCCTTCTATGTAAATCCTTTAAATCCTCATGTGCTCTGCACTTCACTACAACTTAAGCCTGAAAGCTTTATAGAGCAGGAGCCTGAGGGCTTGGCGTGGTCACATACGTTTTGACTCGCTTGCTCAGGTACCTTCCTGAATCTTGTGGCCACTTCGAGTTGTCGGAGGTATCCCGTTGACAATAGCCATTGGCAAGAGGAAGTGAAGCGTCCACGAGCGGCCCGGTGCTTAACGTCGCCATTGGTTGGCGATTTTTTTTCTTTCAAATAATCCATTTTTTTATTATTAATTACAACATTATACCTGCAATAATATTTTTTACAGAAATATACTCCTATCGCTCAACCGTTAGGCGACTGGTCCCGATCGCTCAGCGGTTAGCGACTAGGACACTTGTACCCTAACGGGCACAATGCATGTCCGGCTAGATAAGTGAAACACACTAGAACCAGCCGTTGAGCGACAAGTGTCCCGATTAAACGCGGTTGAGTTCTCGACCGATCGCTCAGCGGTTGAGCGGCAGAGTATATTTCGTAAAAATATTATCGCGGTATAATATTGTAATTAATAATAAAAATAGGATTATTTGCAAAAAAAAATTCTTGGTTGGCCAGCTGCGGCTTCAACCAATTGGGTTTGACATTCTGCCTCGGCCACTGCATGATCCGTTGGTGAATCTGCATGAACGATCGTCTTTGGTCTCCGCCTAGTGGGCGATGGGCGATCTTCCCGCCTCCAGCCCGTTTCATCTGGAGGACCGCACACCTGCGTCGTCAGAAAGCTGAGAGAGCTGAACATGGAAAACGCTACGGTGGAGAAAATCTCGGAGCCTAGCGGTAGACTCGGTTATCGAAATTTTTGGATTTTTTGGTTGAAATTTTCGATTTTCGATTTGAAATTCCAATCTGTGCCGGTCGTAACAAGTCAAAAAATCACCAAAAATTGGCCGGATTCAGCGAAAATGGTAAGAAATATGGTTACGACAAAACGCCGAGCAATGGATTCAAAATATAAATGTTTTACTACACCAATTAGAAAACTGTAGGATCGTTAATGACAATCAGAGGGGGGTGAATGATTGTAGTAGACTTCAAATAAAAATCTCTATCAGTAACAGCAAAGTAACAGGGAGTAGTCACCTCGGCTTGCACCAGGAAATCAACGAAGATGTTAGTCAATGTGTCTTGAGTCTGATCCACAAGAAACTCGCCAACTTGAAGCAATCCAACGCCTTGATGCTTGCCAACTCGTGGGCCAAATAGGAGCACGAACTAGCAGATTGAATCGTGAAGATTCGCTCCGAACTCAAATCTGAACAAGGGAATCACTTCGTGTAGCAGAAAGCCAAACCGTAGCAGTTACCAAGCAGCCGCAAATAGCCTTGAATCTCATCTCACGCATGCACACCAGTCACATCCATCACTTCATGTCATGCAAGGCAAAAATCATTTTTCTATTCTCACATGAATAACAAAAGCGCCGTCAAGCTCACCTTTTCTAAGCATACAGAGAATTGTTTTCTAATAGAATCATATGCCTGGCCGCCACCACTGCGCTTCTTGCACTCCACGCATACTGTCCGCTCCTAGCAAAAACAAATCGCACCTTACTGCCGCCGCTAGCTCCTGGTCTTTTATCACACGAGATTAGACCTGGACTCCCAAACGGCTTTGGACTCCAAAGCAGACTAGGACTTCAATACGTGTTCGACACGTACGCTTACAGCCCAATAGTCTTAGGACCCAATACATAGGCTTTTACACCAGATTACACAACTAATTTTGGACACCCTAAAATTATCACATGTTGTAGCCTCCGGACTACACCTCCGTAGTTCCAACACGCATAATCCATCTTTGATCTCTACGCGCTCCAACTCGAGCTCGACCGTCTCCTTCGGCATCCTCGACCCTCTGGACCATGACTTCGCACCAAGTCATCTCCCGGTCACCGCCGTAGATAGGGATGGCAATGGGGCCCCATTCCCCATTACCCGATGGGGAATTCACCTATTAGGGGGTGGGTTTGGGACTACTTCATTCCCCACAGGGATATTAATATGAAAAAAATATTCCCCATCGGGTTTGGCGGGGACGGGGCTGTTCCCCTGCTCTCCATCCCTGTTACCCGATGGGCCCCCGATAAGGTGATAACACAGTGCATAGCATAGCCCAGCCCACCAACGAGTGCATCATTCTTGTCTTTGCCTTATTTGCATAGCATAAGTCATAACCCTAAGTCCCTAACCCCATTTCCCATTCCTCCCTTTGTTGCCGCCCCACATCCATAGCTTGAGAAATTTCTCTTTGTTGCAGCCGAAATTCAGAAATGGCAATACCGACGACGGGGATGGGGACGGGGATGGGGCCCCGATAACCCAACGGGGACAGGGATGGGGGAAGAATAGTACCCGACGACGGGGATGGGGACGGGGATGGGGATTTTTTCTTGTCACGGGGATGGGGATGGTCCACCACTCCCCGACGGGGAATGGCCCCGTTGCCATCCCTAGCCGTAGACCATGATCGCCTCCGAGTTACCCTGCACTTGCAAAGACCAAACAACATATTTTTCTGACACAAGTTTTCCTAACTTGACCAACATTAGTCCACACACACCACATGACGAGGATTAAAACCTCTATGTATTATTTTAATATATAATAAAAGACCATACGTCTTCATGGTCGTAACCCCTAAGACTGACGACCTCCCTGGTCGTTGGTATTCAGAGGTTACTTAATGGGTACCCTGGTCGGATAAGGCTTTGTGGCTAATCCCCGACCAGATAACCGCTCGTAAAATTACTGAACTGGTATTTTTTATCGTATGATGAATGGAACACGTGTTATACGTTCCAAACCATGCGATGGTACAACCACGAGACATCGACTATTAACCACCCTACGGTTAAGCTTTTCACAAGCAACCGCAAGGAAGTTAGCACATTGCTAACTTCTCCACCGCTCAAACCGGTCGTAGCGCTTCACCGAGGCGTCTTCTCCGAGTAATGCGCCACCTCTTCGGAAGTTATTTAAAGGTGAAGCACAGAAGACGAAAGGACAGAGACTGAGACAAGAAGAGAGACGATAGGCGACACACAAAACAAGGCCAAGGCAAAGATATGCACAAAAGCCTAAGCGGAGGAATTAGAAGCTAGATAATCAGCCTTAGACTCATATTCTAAGCCTGATTGCCCGGTTAAGCATTCATCCATTCAGTGTAATTCAGGGTAGTACTTAGCCACATCTTGTAAATCCGATTCAGATCAATAAAGAGCGACCCCATTCCATTCGGGATATTCCACGCCATTTTCCTCGTTTATTTTCGTAAGATCGGCGATTCGATCGTCGACAGCTGGCGCCGTCCGTGGGGAAGAAGGCGTAAGTTTCCTGAAGAAATTTTCTTTTTCGCTCAAGAAAATCCTCGCCCAAAAACTCTGCAATCGCTCATGCGACTATGCGGAGTTTGGGATGAGGAAAATCGGTTCGATTTGGCGGACTCGCCAACCTCGACATGGAAGGATGTATCCGCGCCATGGAAGAAAATGGCGAGTCATCCTCCTCATCCTCCTCCGTCGGCTCGCCGTCGCCGGCGTTAGCGAGTCGTCGAATGGATGAAGATCTTGCCGCCACTACGGTGGCGCAACCAGAGAACCGGCCGTTCACCAGATTCGAATGCGGAGGATCTCTTCAAGCCGGTCTTCTCGGCCGTGAAACAGTGAAGAAATTTCAGCTCCATCACCCGAAAACTCTATACCATTGATGAAATCATGGTGAAAGATACTCTCCTTGACCGGCAATTCGAGAGTAAACCGTCACTGTAGCGGTGTCGATGAAACCTCCAGATGCGTAGGCCATGTGGGGATGATCACACTCGACATCGATCGGCGGTTCGTCGGATCGGTGAAAGACCTCGAGAAGTGCTCATCTCCGACCGATCTCCATCGTGGAAGATTACGGCGAAGCGACAAGCTCTCCATTAGTTATGATGGAAGCTCATCGGAAGATCAATCTTTGGAAGCACGAGGTCAACGCGATCGGAGATGAAGATCAAGATGCCTGCGGTCCTACACTCTCTACCACGCCATCACGTGTTGTTAGAGATGATCCGGGCCGTCAAGCACCAACTTCCGGAGGCAGCGGAGCTAATCGGCGTCAATCGGTTAACTACTTTGCATCTTGCCCCCAGAGTGGTAGCGGGACCGAACAAATCCGAAGGTCGGGGAAGGTTGAACGGTACACCCACGACCGATATGAACCACGAGACCTTGATAGCTATCTAAAACTTGCGATGTATTCAAAACATGTTAAATAATTCGATCTGCTCTAGCGAAACGCCTAATTTTATACAACTCGTAGGTCGGTATCCGAAATTCTCCAATGCACCATGCGTGAGCGGAGGCGTCGAGAAACGAGGGGTTCAGAAGTCGGACTAGGACTTCGTCCCAACGCTCCTCCCTCGGTGAGGGGCAAAGACGGTCATACCGAGAGCGATCGATACCAAGACCTCCTCGGCGATTCCGACCAAGGAGTCACGAGGAGAAAGGCTATTTCAAGAGGTACTCCCCCTGCGTCGAGAAGAACCACCACCACTAGGACCTAACGATCTCCGACATTGTTTGAACCAAGTGGGCGATCGTGGACATCATATCAATGTCCACGACGGATCGATACCGGAGTTCCAGCGTTCCAATCTTAGGGATCGGTCTCCGGCCGACACAATCCGGCACCTTCGGAGAAGACGCCATGAATCAATCACAGGTTGTCGAGCCTTCTCTGCTGGGCTCCAAGGCATGCGTTAGCCTGCTTGCGGTTCCGACAAGCCAACTTGGACAAATTCAATGGAACTCAAAACCCATTGGAATTTCTCCAAATATATACCACCGCTATCGAGGTTCTTTGGTGGCGATGAGAATGTAATGGCCAACTATTTACCCACCGCGTGCTCGAAGGGTCCGCCTGGTCGTGGTTGTTAAACTTACAGGTCGGATCCATATATACTTGGGAACAACTCTGTGATCTTCGATTGCCAACTTCGAGTGCGTCGACCGCTACAGGAAGGAGGACGATCTCCACGAATCCGGCGAGGATCGATGAGACTTTCGTCAATATATCAAGAGGTTGACCGGGTTCGTAACTCTATACCAAGTCGCGAGTCCTCTGTTATTCAAAGCTTTTAAAAGCAGGTCTAAGGAATCGGCGGTTTCACGGAGGACATAGCAATGAACCCTCCAAGAACAACCGTTGAGCTTTTTGATATGGCGGACAAATATGCCCTTGCTAGTGAAGCAATCAAGTGGTGTGAAGCCATCGATCGGAAAGACAAGATTCCCCGGCCAGTGCGGACAAGCAGGAGAAAAAGAACAAGAAGACTCTCAAGAAGAAAAAGAACCGCAGACCGACGACAAAGAAGTCCTCGCCGTTCGCACAAGACTAGGAAGGGCAAGAAGGACTATCTTGGTCGAAGCAAAGCAAAAGTTCGGAGAAGGATTCGAGACGAATAAGAAGTGGTGTCCACTTCACGTGACGAGGGCATGATCTGCGCTGTCGTGTCTGGCGAAGAAACGGAGGATTACTATGCGGGTAAGGACCATTTCGTAATCTGAGGAACATGGAGAAACAAGCTCCAAAAAGGACAAGGATGGCGGCGAGGAGATGGTTTACGGGATCCCCAACACACATCAACATGATTTTTGGAGGATCTTCTTCATACGAGTCGAGACGTCATCTGAAGGCCATGGGCGGGAGGTCAACCTCGTCGAATCTCCAAGCTGTAATCAAGCACTCGAAGTGGTCGGACACATAATTTCCTTGACAAAGACGATCGCACCATCCCATCGACTCGGCCGGTAGGTTCCCCATCGTCGTTGAACCAACTATTAATAATTGTCGGGTTAATCGGGTCTTAGTGGATGGGGTAGTTCCTTGAATATATTATTTGTAGGAGCTTTAGAAGAAATCACGGTCCGATGTCAAAGGTGAAACACGTGAAATATGCTTTTCATGGCATAGTTAGGTTTCTACCGCTAAACCGATAGGACAAGTTTCCTTCTGGGTGGCGTTTGGAAAACGACAATTTCGAGCAGAGAAGATCCGTTTGATGTAGTAAACTTGAATCCGCGATACAGCGGAATCCTCGATCGACCGGCATTAGCAAAATTCTTGATAGCCACGCATTACGGTTATCAAAGTTTGAAAATCTGGGGGCCAAAGGAGTCATCACAATTCGAGGAGATCGAGAAAATGGCTTACGTATGCGATCGGAAATCCTTTGCCTTTGGTTGATGATCTTCCCACCGAGAGGTTAATCCGTCTCCCATGCGAGTCAAGCACTTTCGAAACCAAAGATGGCGCCCAAACCATCCGACCGGACCAAGGAGGTACTACTCGACAAAAGCGCTTCTCCGGACGGCGTCAAGTCGTCACATGGGTCGGACAACCAGATCAACGCGCAAGATTACGGTCGGGCAAGACTCGACCCTAAATAGGAAGAGTCGCTCGTCTCCTTCCTCCGAGCAAATCAAGGCGTGTTTGCTTGGCAGCGTCCGATATGCAGAGTCCCCGAGGTGATCGAGCACGAGCTTGCTCTCGGCGATAAAAACCGATCAGCGAAACTTCGACGTTTTGCACCCGATCGGAAGGAAGCAATCGATCGGAGATTGACAAGCTTCTCGGGCGAGGATTTATTCGTGAAGTCGACCACCCACGGTGGCTTGCTAATCTGTAATGGTTAGGAAAAATAATGGGAAATGGCGAATGTGTATCGACTTTGAGATCTTAATAAAGCTTGTCGAAGGATGACTTTCCCTTCCCGCATTGATCAACTAGTAGACTCTACTTACGGGTGCGAGTTACTAAGTTTTTAGATCGTATTCGAGGTACCACCAGTTAGTATGTGTAAAGAAGATGAGGAAAAACTTCCTTCATCACCTCATATGGTACTTCTTGTTATATTAAGATGCCATTTGGTCTCAAAAATCTTTGGTGCAACTTTTCAAAGGTTGATGCAAAAACTTTTAGTCCACAAATCGGTTGGAATCTAGAAGCTTATGTTGACGATCCGGTCGTAAAGACCACCAACGCCGGCGACCACGTTCACGACTTACAAGAAACCTTTAACAACTTGAGAAGACATAACCTCAAGTTAAATCCGGAAAAGTGTGTGTTCGAGTTTCTGTTGAAAAGCGCTTGGTTTCTGGTTTGGCTAGAGGTATTGAAGCTAATCCGGCAAAAATTGCGGCCATCGACGGATCGCCCTCCTACCACGAAGAAGGAAGTCCAAAAACTAATCGGGTACAGATGGCGTTAAGCCGTTCATAGCAAGATTAGGGAAAAAGGATTACCTTTCTTTAAACTTCTTCGAAACATGGGAGTTTGAGTGGACTAAAGAGGCAAGCGATGCCTTTGAGGAACTCAAAAGTACCTTACAAGTACCGGTTTTAGTTTCTCCGAGGCCGGAGAAACATTGCTAATTTACGTGGTGGCAACACCACGAGACGATTAGCGGTGTCTTGGTTGTAGAAAGGAATAATATCCAACGACCGGTCTATTACGTGGCGAAGTCTTACATGGATCAAAGGAAAGATACCCACAGTACAAAAGTTGCTCTATGGCCTCCTTATGTCTTCAAGGAAACTAAGGCACTACTTTCGAGCCCACAAAGTGGTCGTACCTCTACCGGATATCCTTGGTCAAGTCCTTGAAGCGAGGAATCATCGGGACGAATAGCCAAATGGGCGGTCGAGCTAGGGCGTTCGATCTCCATTTTATTTCACGAACGACAATAAAGTCGAGCAATAGCGAAATTCATTGCGAATGGACAAACCTCGAACCCACCCAAGGACCCGAGTACGAACACCACGACAGTGGACAATGTATTCGGCGGTTCCTTGATGTTACAAGGATCGGGGTGGAGTGGTCTTGATATCCCTCTTGGCGAACACATCAAGTCGCCATCGATTAAATTTTCACGCCACCAATAATGTGGCGAGAATATGAAGGTTTTGGCGGGACTCGGCGGCTTCGTTAAGCTCGGGATTCGCAGACACTAGTGAAAGCGATTCTCAACTAGTAGCGAATCAAGTGGGGAAAAAGTATCAATGCTCTAGTACCAAGATGTCATCTTATCTGGCGGAATCGAAAACTTGAAAAGCACTTCTTGGTTTTCGGATCAACATATTCCTAGAAAGGAAAACTTTCGCGGAACCGGTTAGCACGGATGGCCTCCACGAGGTCGGCCGTCCCGCCTTGGAGTTTTTCTCGAGCAACTCAATTCACCCTCGGTAGTTGAGCCTTGAGAACATACATGATTCTTTGCAAGTTGAACAAACTAATCTAGGGAACATGGATGCTCCACAATTCGTTGACGGTTGGTATTTATCACGATCAAGGTAGAGGCGGATGACATCGATCTACAATTATCTTGACATGACACAATTCGAGAAGATGATGTAGAGGCCGATCGTATATACGAAAAGCCAAATCATACACTCTAATCGAAAGTACCTTGTATAAGCGAGGATCTCATGGAGTGTTGATGAGATGCATATCTCAAGCGGATGGCATTAGATTGCTAACCGAAATCCATGAAGGTGTCGTGGAGCACACCATTCCTCTGAGAACCACAGTCGGTAAAGCCTTAAGCAAGGCTATTCTTGCCAACCGCCCTTCATGATGCAAAGGAGCTTGTGATGAAGTGTGTACAATGTCGGTTTCATAGCCGACAAGTACACCGGCCAAAGACAAGCCTTACAAACAATTCCTCTTTCTTGGCCTTTTGCAACTGGGAATTTGGACATTCAGGACCTTTCCCAAGAGCACCGGGGCTTGAATTCTTTTTCGTCATGATTGACACGTTTACAAAATGGATTGAAGCCGAGCGATCGTTAAAATAACAAGCGAGGCCGCTAAGAGATTTCTCTGAAAAATGTGATCACGCGATTTGGTGTACCCGATCGTATCATCACGCACAATGGTTCCCGATTCTCCGGCGATCAATTCCAGAATTCTGCGATGAACTTAGTGTCAAAGTTCATTTTGCATTGCACATCCGCGAGCAGCGGAGCGATTGAGCGGGCTAATGGTATCCTTATGCGAGGATCAAGCGCCGAGTATTCACCGATTAATCAAGCGGTCGGCGCTTGGTTAAAGAACTTCCCTACGTGTTATGGGCGTTCGAACCACGACCGATCGTGCGACCGGTGAAACTCCATTCTTTTTGGTCTATGGTCTTTGAAGCTATGCTTCCTCCATAACTCAAAATTGGCTCTGTTGAACCGATCGTTTTGACGAAAATGATCGTAATGAGCAACGACTTCGGCGACGTCGATTTCCTTGAAAACAGCGAAACCAAGCCCTTATGCGATCGGCGGTCTACCAACAAGCCATGCGAAGGTACCATAGTTGTAAGAGTGCGACCTCGCGACCTTCTTTCAGGGTGATCTGGTTCTCGAAAAAATTGAGCCAAACAAATCGCAATAAACTTTCTCCTAAATGGGAAGGTCCTTACATTGTGGTCGAAGTAACCCGACCGAGTTCCGTCTGTTGGCTATGTCGATGGGCAAATTTTGTCAAATTCTTGGAACATCGATCAATTCGTAAGTTCTATGTTTAATTTTCATTCTTTCATTTCTTTCAATTTCAATTTCATTAAATTCATTAATTAATTAAGAAGTGCAACCTTGCTTATATATATACACCTACATTACAGTGCGTTTATTATTGTTAGTGCAGTGGGAGAAGACATTTTTCTCTCCGATATCCTTTTTAAGGATCTCTGATACTCTATGGTCCTAGTCGTGAGCATTTTTCTTCAAATGATTCCCACGCGCGACTACACTCTTTTCTCAAAGAAAATGAGTAATCAGAGCGCCACACAACTAACTATCTCATGAATGATATGCTTACGATTTTGAAGATTATGCTTCATTATTTCACGATTCTGGTCTATTCTTGTCTGGCTACTGGTCGGGACACGGAAAGCCTCCTAGTCGAAGTCTCTCCTTTTTCGCACGTGGTCACGCTTGCTCGAAGGAGCTTCCTAGCGACGGTTCTTTTCTTCGATCCTCGCTACGATCGGATCTGAGAATTTGAACACGTTTCAAGAAATGTGTCGTATGCCTTGTGTCTTAGCATTAGTTCCACCAGTTATGGGACAATAGATATAAACAAAGTTCACTTATAATTTGTTGCATACATATTTGCATTTCTTCTTATGTCAAGTTTGACAAAGTCTTTTTCCGACCATATATAGTGTTTTTTATGGGTATTTCCATTATGACAAACAAAGATCTATAACTAGTCGAAATCATCTGCTGGTCTGACCACATTTGATTTCCTAATCTTTAGAACGATCGATTTTGTCTTACATGTCCAAACATACCTTCAAAAACTCACGTACATAGTTATGACCTCTTTTTATTCTCTTTCTTGGCTCACCGCTTGTATAGTAACGTTCTTCTACTATAAAGCGTTGGGCTAGGAAATATCTGAGAATTTTAAAACAAAGTCAAGCAGGATAAACAAAAGCTTTGTCAATGACATAAAAATGTAAGTTTTCATAGATATTCAAATATTTTTACACTTGCGGAACCTACTCTAAGAAATATTCCCACCTAACTCTTGTTTGTCGGAGATTAGACCTCCATCTCCTCTACAACTATATCTCCGAGTGGCCCGAGTTCTTCCATGAACTTGGTCGCCTCCTCAGTGGGCGATTGAAGTCATCTTTAACACTTGGAGATCTATAGAGGGTCGGAAGCTTTCGGTTTGCCAAAGCAAAACTAACTCCACTTGCAACGCCTTTGTTTTTAGGGCACAGGCATAATTCGTCCGAGTAGTTTTGAGCGAACTTTAAGATCCCTAGAAGTTGACCCAAATAGTTCATTTTCTCTATTGGATCTCCTAAGGAAGGCGGGCTTGATCTGATCCCATATCAAAGATCATCTTGTTCAAAGTGAATCTTTTCATCAATATTTTGAGCAAGAGCCGCCTTTATCTGCTCAAATTTGAGTTTTCTTTACTCTGCTCAAGGCATTTGCGCTTGCTCTGCAAAAACTCGTCGATTAATGAACACAAGCATAAATGAAGGAAAAATCAAGCTTACGACATATTACCTTCATTTGTTTTGCTAAGTGTTTCATATTTGGTCGTTGCTTGACGATCAACCTGTCTTTAAATGAACTTGCTTGACAAATAAATGATCCTTAGCTTTATTTCTTCTTCAAGAAAAGCTGTCTTGGCTTTCTCGTACAACCTCCTCTTTTATTTTTCCAGATCTATCGAATGCGATAAGGAGAATAATTGTAGAGGAGCAAAGTATTGAAGAAAAACAAAAGTTCAAAAGGGAAAAGTTCTTACTTTCCAACTCGGAGTGCTTTTGCTCCAAGTCCTTAACTCGCTGGGTCAGTCCTCCGATCACAGCAAAGTTCTCGACCAAATGCTACACAAATAGCGTTCTCTTTCTTAAGTTTCTTATAAACTTTTTAAAGAAGAGCTATGAAGCTGGTCGTAGAATACTTACCCGAATTGCCTGGTCATTATAATCGGCAAAAATCAAATCAGGGTGCATCTTGAGCTGAGTATCCGATACTTTCTGCCACGCCTCATCAAGCTCCTTATCCTCGATGAATCGGGGACGAAAAGGGAACTTGTTAGGTTGGGAAGGGTTATCGGCGATGATCGAACTGTTGAGACCTCTCGAGGCATCTACCTCCACGAAGGAGTTTCAATCACCAAAGGATCCGACTCAACCGTTGCCCTTGTCACTGCTCGGGGCTTCTTCGACCACTATTCCTCGGGAACTTTGTCCCGAGAAGTGCTCTGATGAACTTCCACAGTGCAGTCCTCGGAAGAACACAGTGGAAGCGACCGGAACACCGAAGACCTATGCAAACCGAAGATGGGAAGTTCAAAGTATCAAATCATCAAGGAATTATTAGAGGTACATACTTATCGATCACTTTCATTTGTACATACCTTGTTAATCTCAGGGATTTAACTCAAACGCAGCAAGAGAGAAATATGTGCCGCTAGCCTTCCTTTTCTTCTCCTCCAATCTTGCTTTGTTACGGACCCGGCAAGGTTTGTTGAACCCTCACATCCTCCAACAAGATGTCGGAAGCTATGTCCTCGACCGGTTCATCAAGGACCGCATTCGACTATCCTGGTGGGAGGAGTGGTTTCATCAATCTCGGATCGCTTGTTTCATAACAACCATAAGGTCGTGCACGACCACTCTGGAGTCTCATGCCCGCAGATTACATTCTGCGGGCCCTCGAGCTTATCCACCTAAATCAAAGAACAAATTTGATTGGGTGAAGAAATCCTTTATCTTAAAAAATTCGTACATATATGATTCCAAATGTTCTATTACCTCGAGGATTCATCTCCTTCAAGTGCCTCGAGGCACGACTCGGTCGGAACTAAGGTGGGGCGTTGATCCTCACCAGATTGTATGATTCGCAATCCGGCCGATCGCAAAAGTAGAAACACGATTGGAAATCTGGTGGAATATATGTATACACATAGTAAAAGGAATTTTGATTAAATTACCTTAAGCCTTGCCGATCTCCTTCAATAGGAGTTCGGCTAAGATCTTGGGGCATTGACCTTTTCTCCGAGCTCCCCTTACGAGATCATCTTGACTCGTTCTCTAATTTCCCGGGGAAAGAGCTTTATGAAGGAAGAATAGACAGATTTTAAGGTAATACATTAATCAAATCAAAATACCGATCGAATTTATCTCAAAGACTTACCACCTTACGAGGTAGCTTCATCACGATCAAGGCACCAGAGCAGGGAATGAGTCCGGAGCTTCAATGGGCTAATCTGACGAAAGGTGAAATCCTTCACCACATGCCACGAAGTCAGGCCCCTGACTCGCAAGTCATAGATGGCATCCGCCCATCTTTCGACTATCCCTGTCTTCTTTACGGTTTCCTTCCACTTGGAGTTTTCACTTGCTCTAGTTCCGGCGAAGTAGAGGCCATCGTCTTTCGTAACCGTCATGTAAAACCAGTACTTTTTCCACGACGACCACGAAGATTTCGCGTACATGAAGATGTACTCATCGGCCTTCCGTCATGAAGGCGCAATGTGCATTCCCGGGAGCTGCCTCGATTTCGCCGTAGATTTTCCCATCACCATGCGGTAGAAATAACTAAAGAGCTTCAAGTTCGGTTGTATTCCCAGGTATGCCTCGCACAAATATGCGAAAATACTAATATTTGCGATCGAATTTGGGGCCAAATTCACCAATTCCACACCGTAATGTTCAAGAACGCGGAGGAGGAATTTGTGTACCGGTAGTCTCAGCCCACATTCGATGTAGGCAAGAAAAACAGGGATTTCGCCATCTTCACGGCTCGGAAAATGCTCTCCAGTCGTCGGTCTCCAATTAATCAGATTCCTATCTGAGAGCATTCCCATCTTCGCCAAAGCCTCAAGCTTTTTCTTGCCCAATTCCGAAGGCAACCACTTTGTAATCTGCTCCGACATAGCGAAAATCCTCAAGAATGAGTAGCAAAAGTTGGAGACTTTGTGGTCGGAAGAACAGGAAAAGACTCTGGAGGATTTCTTGGCGAGAAGCTAAAGGGGATTTTGGAAGCATAAAAATTCTAAGAGCCCAGCGAGAGAAGATTTTATAAACTTCCGATACTTTCGAAGGATTCCCACAAAGGTCCAACCGACAAAAAGCTTCTTTTTGTTCAAGCAGACGGAGAACTCTTCGTTCCCCAAGGCAAGTTCTCAACTTTAAAGTGAACACAGACCACTTCAGATACCACGACATTAAATGGGTTGCGCGATCTGATTTCATCGGAAAAGGTATATACACGACCAGTTCATTTAAAGTTCGGGGCTAGGCGACGAGGATTAAAACCTCTATGTATTATTTTAATATATAATAAAAGACCATACGTCTTCATGGTCGTAACCCTAAGACCGACGACTCCTGGTCGTTGGTATTCAGAGGTTACTTAATGGGTACCACCTGGGATAAGGCTTTGTGGCTAATCCTCACCGGATAACCGCCGTAAAATTCTGAATCGGTATTTTTTATCGTATGATGAATGGAACACGTGTTATCGTTCCAAACCATGCGATGGTACAACCACGAGACATCGACTATTAACCACCCTACGGTTAAGCTTTTCACAAGCAACACGCAAGGAAGTTAGCACATTGCTAACTTCTCCACCGCTCCGACCAAATAACGCTTCACGAGGACGTCTTCTCCAGAGTAATGCGCCACCTCTTCGGAAGTTATTTAAAGGTGAAGCACGAAGACGAAAGGACAGAGATCGAGACAAGAAGGAGATGATAGGCGACACACAAAACAAGGCCAAGGCAAAGATATGCCTGAAGCCTAAGCGGAGGAATTAGAAGCTAGATAATCGACCTTAGACTCATATTCTAAGTCCGATTGCGGTGCTACATTCCTCCATTCAAGGTAATTCAGGTAGTACTTAGCCACATCTTGTAAATCCAGTTCAGATCAATAAAGAGCGACCCCATTCCATTCCAGGATATTCCACGCCATTTTCCTCGTTTATTTTCGTAAGATCGGCGATTCGATCGTCGACACCACACGCCTCTAATAACATCAGTACCCAACATTGTCAATTATTCATCAACTAAAATATACTAGATCTAGCTTCATGGTCTAACAATCTCCCCCTTGATGAATACATTGACAATACTTCAAAATTATGTGAGTTGAATTTTTGAAAGAAAAGGAATTTGCAAAAAGAATGTTTCAAAGCTGCAAAGCAAACACTTCAAAACCACAGTGAAAAACTCCCCCTCAACACAAGGAGCTGAAAAACTCCCCCTCAACACAAGGGAAGCAAATTTCTCTAATTTTTTTCCTTTTCAAATTCTCCCATTTTCTCCCCCTTTGGCAATGGAATCATCAAGAACTTCAGAGAAGGAATAATTCTAAAACAAGGGAGCAAGGAGAGTAAAAATCAAGAAGCTTTGTAGATTATCCAAGTCACTTCGCATTGATTTAGTAAATTAACCAAGCCATCTTTTTGAGTAGAGCTATCTAGATCATATAAAGTCATATACCATATAGCAATGTCAAACACAAGTCTTTTGGAATGATTATGCAATTTAAATTTATGACAGGAATCTCAAACAATGACTAAACCGATCATAAGCACCACAAAAAGATATCATCAAGAAAAGTGAGAGCCTAACAGTGAGACACAAGATAAATCTAGATGAGCTAGCAGTCTCATATAACACCCTATTGCTTCACTTTCAATTCTTATTTGCATGTGGCATGCTTGTAGCATACTTCTTTTCAAGGGTGGCATGCTTGTAGCATACTTCTTTTCATTTAAGCACTTATGTGTGCATATTTTGTTTTCTTTGAATATACATAGCTATGTATGGCATGCTTGAAGCATACTTCTTTTCATTTGAGCACTTTTGTGTGCGTATTTTTCTTTTGAATACACATAGCTATGCATGGCATGCTTGAAGCATACATCTTTTCATTTTCCTTTTCTCAACCCTTTATCTTTTATAACATGCCAAATTGAGTGAGCATAAAGGATTGCAATGAGAGACATACTTGCTTCAAATCCAAGATTTAAAATAAGACTTACAAACAAGCTCATCCTTTTCTATGGACATCTCCAAGTGATAACAATAATCAATCTAGTCAAAGTTTTCAGCCATGTCATGCTTTAGTTCTAAATATAGCAAGTTTATTAAAAACAGTTAAGATCAAAGCTACACAGCACATGAATAAATATGATAGAGAAAGCTCTACCACCTATTTGATTTCAATGGCTTGCACTTGGTGAATTGTTTGATAATAACAATCAAAAGCTTCTGGACTTTTAAACCCAAACTCCCCCTCAAAATCAGTCCATAGGATGCAATATACTCAATTTACTTTGCAAAATAGCAGATCATGCAGAATCAAACAGTTTTGAGAAAGAAACAGCAACTAAAACTCAACAAGGTGAAGAGCAACATCACCCTTTCCACATGGTCTCTCATAAAATGAAATCTCTTGGAAGCCATCAAAGAAAATGAAGAACCACCAAGTGATCCAATCAAGCAATGATGTAAAAGACTGGAACCAAATCAAGCTCATGTTCTTCAACCACGTCAGTTGTTCTTACAGCACAGGAAACATCGGTCTCACAGTACTGAGGTTAGTGAGATAAGATTTAGGGATCCAATACTGAGATACACGATGAACAGGAGCAACAAAACTAGAACAAGAACCATGTATGCATGAGCGATCAGAACGCCAAAAAGAGGTCTGTCTAACTGCCCCTTTAAATGCAGGTAATGCTGGACGAGATTTATTTGAATGATAACCCAAACCAGCACGTGAACCAGATTTAAAATCATCATAAAAGTTCTCTAAAAACCTAGCTTTCGCATTAGTTCTAGGAACAACAAAAGTGGATGCACATTTTTTTAATGCATTCAATCTTTCCTTTTTCTCTTTCTTAACACGTCTAAAGCAAAATTCATGCATGTGCCCATCTCTACCACAATAGGTGCAATTATATTTAACATAATTAGATTTCTTTTGAACCGATAAAGTAGCACCTACAGCATTAGCAGAAGAACTTTGCACAAAACCAGCAGATTTAAACACAGTTTGTTTTGGTTCATATTTTACTTCAAATTTTCCAGGTTCAAGAAGCTTAACAACCTTAGGAGGATGATTCTTGGCATGCTCAATAACATTAAATCCTAGACCTTGATTTTTAACACTCACTTTTGACTTGTCTAGGATCATGTTCAAAATTTTCTTGCCAAAGGAAAATCTCTCTAAAGTGTCCTTAAGATACTCATTTTCTTTAGCTAGAGTGGACAAAGTTGTGCACTTAATGATTCATTCACAGCTTTTCTTAGAAGCACTAGATGAGCCAATTTTTCTTTTTCAGCAAACTCATTTAGTTGTTTGGTCAAAACTTCTATCTCTATTGTAAGTTTAGGACAGTTAGAACAAGAAGCTATCTCATGATAAAGCATCTGTTGAATTGTTTCCTGAGAAGTATTGAGTCTAGCTTCTAGCAATTCACAATTAGAGCAAGTTTTAATTTGAGCATTTGACATACTTGATTCTAAACAAGTAGAACTAGACTTGAGCTTTTCAATTTCATCATAAGCAAGTTTTAACTTTTCATCACAAGAGTCATGTGCTAGTCTTAACTCATCAAATTTAGTATATATTGACCTAGCAGTCTCCAATTCAGAAAATAAAACTTGGCACGACTCACAAGATTCATCATCAGGAATAGAAGCTTTAAGTCTATCAATTTCAGAATTTAAGCTCTCAACAACAAGATCATGTTTCTTTATTTTCTTTTTATACTTTTTGAGCTCATCTCACAACCTAAGCACAAAGACGAGATAAATCAGTATAAGAATGTTTTACCTCATCAGGATCACTGTAGAGATCATCATTGTTAAGCTCCTCACTGCTCGCCATAAAACACATCCCTGTGAAATCCGCTTCCTTTGCTTTCTTGCCGTTGTCCTCATCGTCGCTTGCAGAATCAACATCACTTAATTCAATCTCATCAAGTGCCGAGAGTATCTTTTTGACTGCCTTACGATAATTGTGCTTCTTGCTTAAGTCAATCTTGGATTTAGAGCGACGACTTGGTACTTTGTCATCTTTGATCTCCTTACTCCTCAGTTTGGGATAATTCATCTTTATGTGATTTAGCTCACCACATTCATAGCATCTGATTGGACCACCTCTCCGCCTTGATCTGATGTTGTTAATTGCCTTGGTCACCCTGTTGGAGAAGAGTACAAGCTGCTCTTCTGGAATCTCCTCTAACTGTTCATCTGAAGTAAAAGACAAAGCAGACACAAGACAAGAGCTTGAAGAAGCAGTTTGCATGGGGTTAGTCATAAGAGCTAAAGATGAAGATTTATCAATCTTAGATGGCACAACTTCCATCTCATAGGTTTTCAATCTAGAGTAAAGATCATTCATTGTTAAAGTATCTAGATCGATAGTTTGATTGATAATTGTGACAACTATTAACCACTCAGAACCTAAAGATCTCAATATCTTAGTTGCATTATCTTCATCAGTTGGAATAACACCAACACCACGCAAACTACTCAGTATCTTTTCAAAACGAGCAAAAAGATCATCGATAGATTCACCAGGCTTCATAACAAAATCAGAATACTCTTTTTGATAAAGATTTTTACGTACTTTTTTAATTTTAGTAGTTCCTTCATGATAATCACAAAGAGTCTTCCATATTAAGTGAGTATAAGTAATATGAGCTACACGATCAAATTCTTTGCGAGAGATTCCTTGAAATAACAAGTTATGAGGTTGAGCATTCAGATCAACATCTGCTTTGTTTAAATTAGTAACAGTAGCAGGAACCGCATAAGGACTAGAAACCTTATTCCATACATCACTACCTTGAGCCTCAATATATACTTGCATACGACACTTCCAAAAAGCAAAATCAGTACCATCTAGTATGGGGGGACGATTTACATACCTCTCTGACGCCATAGCAACTTGGCTCTGATACCACTTGTAGGATCGTTAATGACAATCAGAGGGGGTGGATGATTGTAGTAGACTTCAAATAAAAATCTCTATCAGCAACAACAAAGTAACAGGGAGTAGTCACCTCGGCTTGCACCAGGAAATCAACGAAGATGTTAGTCAATGTGTCTTGAATTTGATCCACAAGAAACTCGCCAACTTGAAGCAATCCAACGCCTTGATGCCTGCCAACTCGTGGGCCAAATAGGAGCACGAACCAGCAGATTGAATCGTGAAGATTCGCTCCGAACTCAAATCTGAACCAGGGAATCACTTCGTGTAGCAGAAAGCCAAACCGTAGCAGTTACCAAGCAGCAGCAAATAGCCTTGAATCTCATCTCACGCATGCACACCAATCACATCCATCACTTCATGTCATGCGAGGCAAGAATCATTTTTCTATTCTCACATGCATAACAAAAGCGCCGTCCAAGCTCCTGCTTTTCTAGCACACACAAGCGGTTGTTTTCTATAGAATCATATGCACACACCGCCGCTTAACGCACTCCACGCATACTGTGCCACTCCTAGCAAAAACAAATCGCACCTTACTGCCGCCGCTAGCTCCTGGTCTTTTATCACACGAGATTAGACCTGGACTCCCAAACGACTTCAGACTCCAAAACAGACTAGGACTTCAATACGTGTTCGACATGTACGCTTACAGCCCAATAGTCTTAGGACCCAATACATGGGCTTTTACACCAAATTACACAACTAATTTTGGACACCCTAAAATTATCACATGTTGTAGCCTCCGGACCACACCCCCGTAGCTCCAACACGCATCATCCATCTTTGATCTCCACGCGCCCCAACTCGAGCTCGACTGTCTCCTCTGGCATCCTCGACCCTTTGGACCATGACTTCGCACTAAGTCATCTCCCGATCACCACCGTAGACCATGATCGCCTCCGAGTTACCCTGCACATGCAAAGACCAAACAACATATTTTTCCGGCACAACTTTTCCCAACTTGACCGACATTAGTCCACACACACCACGCGCCTCAAATAACATCAGTACCCAACATTGTCAATTATTCATCAACTAAAATATACTAGATCTAGCTTCATGGTCTAACAAAAACTATAGATATTAGAAAGGGAGGAGACATGTTTCACAGAGTGTAGGCCTGAATCCTATTTGCCAGTGTCACAAACCAATGGTACCTTCATTCTTCAAGTGCCGCATACTACAGTCTGCAGGTGGAATTTGCGATGGCTTAGTCAGGGATGGCATATTTTTTCCCCTCAAGTCGAGTACGCAACTACACATCACAATTGGACAAGCACGAATCCATTGATTCCATTCAGAATACATAGTTCTGTTAGAATTGGGCCATTATCTGTAAAGACCTATTCATTCCTAAATTCCAAAATATGTAATGAGGAGTACTATAGCTAAAATCACACACACGCACGTACGCTTGCACGCGTGTTTATTCGCGTGACAATCCCGGGCGGGACAAGTGCTTTTCGAGTTTCCGTACTTCTGCCAAATAAGATGGCATCTTGGTACTTGAGTATTGACACTGTTTCCTGAATTGATTCGCTACTAGTTGATAGGTGAATTAACTGATGAACGTCCATCAGCTCGGTTGCCTCCGATAGTTGGTTCTTGAGCATTCGTACCATTTCCACCAGCAATTGGTGGCGAGTTAACCCATGGAGGATCGTGCATGGCATCCGGACTGGTATCTCTAATTACGCTAACTTCGTGGCTCCAACAGTGATCTTCCGATGAGCTCCTGTCGTAGCTAAGGGAAAGCCTTCCAGAGCTTTGGTAAGGAGCCTCCACGACGGAGAGCGGTTGGAGATTACTGCCTCTGGTGGGCTTTGTGGTGGACCCAGTCTGATCCGGCGGATTGCCGATAGTATGCTGAGTTTCACTATGTCCACTTGGTCTACGATTGGTGATAACTTCATTGATACCCTTACCAGATGTCGGTTGGTCCTCAGAATACGTAGGAGCCGTTGACGAATACTGGTCGCCTATGACAATATCGAGAGTACATGGACTCTTTGATTGCAGCACTGGGCTTCTTTTGCCGCTTTTGCTGGTCGATCGACCGGGCTTGTAGAGGCGTTCAGACGTTCCGAACTGATCCAAACGAGCAGTTCCTCTGAGAGCGCCATTGATGGTGGCAGTGAATCCTCATCCGTCCGATCGATTTCGCTAATCTCTGCGAATGGCGAGCCAGTGGAGAAGGAGGATGATGACATTCCGTTTTCTTCCATGGCGTGGATGCATGCGTCCATGTCGAGGTTGGAGTAGTCCGCTAAGTCAAACCAGTTTTCTCATCCCAAGTCCCTGCCATGTTCGCATGAGCAATGATGGGGCGAAGGAAGTGGATGAGAAAT
This sequence comes from Phyllostachys edulis, assembly GCA_036346405.1. Taxonomy (NCBI): domain Eukaryota; kingdom Viridiplantae; phylum Streptophyta; class Magnoliopsida; order Poales; family Poaceae; genus Phyllostachys; species Phyllostachys edulis. The sequence continues at coordinate 17,907,850 of CM070549.1, read as the reverse complement.
ACTTGAGCAAAGTAATTTTCAAGAACTCAACGCCTTGATTTCCACGGACAAGCCAGCTGTCATGATCGATTTGTGATCTTATGAAATAAATTGAGGAAAATAGCAAAGAATTCTTGGGAGAGAATGAGACAGCTCTTTATTGCTATGAACTAGATCCTTTACAAGGGGTGCCCTCGACAAGACGGTGGACTAATCCTAATTACACTGAGTGTAAGTCTTGCTATGCTATTGAATCAGGCTTGAAACATGAATGTAATACCGATTGTTGTGCTTCAATTTGATTGTTGCTGTGTGGTCCATCTTTAAATAACGATCGAAGAGGTGGCAGTAACTTCTGAAGAAGACACCTGTTGGAAGTGACACGTCTAGCCGGAGGATCGGTTACAGTTAATAAAACAATAACTGATCATCGGTTGATGTCTGCGAGACACTCAACCGTATGGTGGTTGTTGTCAGTGTCTTAGGAACATGAAACGCCGCGTGGTATGGAGTAAATATAACATGTGTTCTATTCATCACATGGTAAGAAATATACTTAGAGTTAAATCTAGATGCCAGTTCATTGTTTCTAAGAGCAGTCATCTGGTCGGGGACTGGGCACAAGACCTCATCCGACCAGGGTTCCCATTATGCAACCTCTAGAATCCTTACGACCATAGAGGTCGTTAGCCTTAAGGTTACGACCACGAAGACATGTGGTCTTTTATTATGTATTAAAGTAATATATAGAGATTTTATTCCCCGTCAGATACTATTTTTAGCTCGGTTTGAAAAATCCTAAAATTAATAAAAAGGGTGGCGTCGAAAGCGTGTTCTTTGATGTTTACGCTTTCTGACAGAGAAATCATATTTTCCTCTGAGTTCTTTTGAGGTTTACGCTTTCCAATAGAGAAATCATATTTTTTCTCTAACTGAAAGAGACTTTTCTTATTTTTCTATTTTTCCAAATTTTATTAACTTACACGAGGGGCCAACTTGTCAGTAACTCATATTTTTATATTTTTATTTTATTTATAAACTAGTGGCGGTCCCACATGTCATAGACTCATTACTTATTTAACTAAAAGATGAAATTTTGATTTGATTTAATCCACCGACAACTGGGGTCCACATGTCTCACCGGACGAGCGGGGTCGGCGGTGGGCGCGCAGGCGATGGCGCGGACGAAGCGACGCCATCTTTGTGGCGCAGACAGTGGCTCTGGCGGCTCGTCTGAGGTGTTTGCGGGCTAGGGCTCCAAGTGTGCGGCGGGTGGCGCCCAAGAGCGGGCGTGGGCGTCGGCCCGGCGTGCGCGCTTCAGCCAAGGCGTTGGCGTCGGCTTCAGCGACATGCACTTCAAGCGTGGGCGTTGGCATTGGCGTTAACCGGAGCGCGCGGCCTAAGCGGCGTGGGTATTCTTTCACTGGCGCAAAGACGCGGCAGTGGCGATTCATGGGTGGGGCGGCGCGTTCGGGCGCACGGGTGACCGGAGGGAGTGGTTTTGGTGGCGCGGCTCTGGGTTGCGCATGCGGCGTGGCCATGGTGGCCGGTGGCTCGGCCGCGTCTGGCGGGCGGTGTTGTCGGGAGGCGGCCGATCGGAGGCTTCAAGCGCGGCAGCCGGAGCCTCCCCCCCTTTTTTTTGTTTTGCTTGATTTTGGATGGTGCGGTGTCGGCGCCGAGGTCATGCCATCGTGGCGGCGCCATCTTGAGCGGCTATTGTGGTGTCGTGCGCATGATGCGGCGGTGGAGGCGGTCGGTGGCGACTCCAGTTATCTGGGGCCGTCGGCCAAAGTTTTTTCTTTTTCGTACTGTTCATATGATGCAATGTACTGTTCATCCATAGTACTACTGATCATGCAATTATTGTTCGTGCTATTACCGATCGGCTTGGCCGACGACTTCAAGTCGGCTCGCGGTAGATTAGAACGTATTTGCAATTTCCAATATACGGTACAATCGACATCTATTTTTCCATGCAATCTACCGATTGACATTATGCCGGTGACTTCAAGTCGGCTCGCGGTAGATTAGAGCGGATTTGCACCGTATGTTAATCTAGAAAGCCAAATTTGCAAAATTGAACGCAATCTAGAAAAAATGATTCGATCTACGAGTGTCGTTCTTCGATGGTTACCTTTCGATTCGAGGAGAGTCGATCGTGCTGATAATGTGTTGAGGAACCGTCGCTGGTGAGTTTAGTCCGAGCGATTACCTCGTAAACAAACTCAGAATCGTAAGAACAAAGCAAGAGCACAAGAATAGAATAATAGATTGAACACAGAGATACGATGGGACTTCTGACTTCTCTTTATTGCTCTTCTGTAAATGGTACAATGGTTGAGGGTCCCCCTCCTATATATAGGCTATTAGATGGATGAGGAGGCCAGCGTGGGCCCAGGGCTGTCAGCCTGGGCCTGATTTCTTAACAGGATCCATGGACCTGGTCTTGCTGTCTATTATAAGGGCCATCATCTGGGGTGCAGCTCAGAATTGCAGAAAGTTTTTTAGAGGCCAGAATTGCAGAGATTTTTTTAAAGAGAAATGGAACAAAAGAGGTGTTAATCCGCACATGAATTGCTAGAAATCGGGGCAAGTCCTACTTTTATTGAGATTTTTCTGAAATTGACATAATTTAATTTTATATAATCTTATTATAGTTTAGACATAATTTTAGAATCAAGATAATGAGCTGAGCCGAAGCGCAAACAAAATTCATTTGGAATCGAGTTTTTTTCTTCTGAAATTGACATAATTTAATTTTATATAATCTTATTTGCAGTTAAGACATCATTTTAGAATCGTGCTAATGATGTAAGCCGAAAAGCAAACAAAATTCACTTGGAATCGACTTATTTCAGTGGTAAACCAATTAACAAGCGTAAATATAGTAATTTTGAATCGAGCTCACGCGTTCACTAACAAGCTTTTTTTTCAACCCTAGCTACGGCCTTTTACTTGTTTCCAGAGTTCTGGTACCGGAATTGCGCATGTCAACATTATTAATGTGTTGCAGAAGTTTACGGGTGCAATGGTTCCATGCAAAATTTTCTTGTTGAAGCACCCCAAGTAAAACAACTATCGAATGCCCCAAATTTTGCAAAGAAAAATGCCAAACCCGCTAACTTGTCATTCTGAGTTGGAAAAACACACACAACACAACTTATTTTATGATAATTTGCGACCCTATAATTATCCCGGTTTGCAAAAATCCCTACTGCCATTACTTTCTTCGCTAATTTTAATGGAAAGACATTAAAAAAATAAAAAAAACCCATTAGCGTGCTGGCCCACATGGCAATGATTAGGTTTTAAATAATACAACTTCCGTTCTTTTTTAATTGTCGTTTTGGACATCTTTCCTATTCTTGATCTTGATCTTGCAACTGGATGCAGAAATCAATGGATCTGTCAAATTAACTCATATATCTCACCTCTCGCTTTCCTATGACTCGGCCCAACCAAGGAAAGCTTTAGGCCCAACCAAGGAAATCAATGGATCTGTCAAATTAACTCATATATCTCCGAGCAATGACGCTTCTCCAGGTGCCAACTTTTGGTGCAGAAAACGGTGGCCTTCAAGCTGTTGTCTCTACCAAAAATATAGCGCAACTGATGGCAAGCTCTCCCGTGCGGCGCGTGTAAGCGTTTTCTACGTGTGCGGCGGGCGCGCGGGCCACGCGACTCCGGGCCTTCCAGGCGCGCCCCCACCCCCACCCCCACGTGTCCCCCGCGCGAAGGCGCCACCGGATGGCACGACCGCGTATAAGCGCTCTCCGGCCGAACGCTGGGAAGGCATAATCGCCGTGCGTGCGTTTCTCTCATGTACTCTCTTAGGTTGGCTAGTGGCAGCGGCAGCGGCAGCGGCACGGGACTCGGCTTCGCGCTCTGCCGGTTCGGCGGAAAGAGAGGAGGCGGCGGTGGTGTCGCGGCGCCAAGCAGCTTGTTGCTCCCTGCCGCTGCGGCCCGTGGGGGGAGGAGCGTCTCCGCGACATCGAACGCCGCCGCGCCGACGCCGGGCGACCAGGGCGTCGGGATGGACCAGGGCAAGCAGCAGCCCCGACGCGACGCGGCGGGGGAGCAGGGGAACACCCGCGACGGCGACGACATGCACAAGATCACCGGGTACGTAACCAAAACGCCAACTTTTTGAGTTTTTCTCTTGCAAAACGCTTGCGGTGCGCCCAAATTGGACCGTGCCATTTGATCTTTTTTTGGCACGTACATAGGGACGTGATGACCCACTCGTTTGGGGAGGGCTACTCGACGCGGTCGGACGAGGAAGGGTTCGGAGGGGTCTACGGAAGGAACGACCCGGTGTTTAACCGTGGAACCGAGGTGCATCCCAGCCATCCTGGTACGTACGCTGTGATGCAAGGAATCATGTAGTTGTGATCTTTGGATCTGTGCATCACGCGGGTGATAAAACTGATTGGCGTCAACTGTGTTGTGATTTTGTTCAGAGTACGACACGTCGCAGGGATCGGAGGTGAAGGAGAAGGAGAAGGCACGCCACCTCAAGGACGACAAGCATGCGACCTAGCTAGGTGGTGATCATCAACCAGGCTTATCGTAGTTTAGTCTTAAGTTTGCCAAGGCCCCGTGACGTGGCTCTCTACTTTCGAACTGTCTTCAAGTTTGCCCTGATGTAAAATTAGGAAGCTGTTTTAATTAAGGAGCTCAGCTATGAAGTTTTACTACTATTGTTGCTCCTGTACGTATACGAGCAGGAGGTTTCCCTATGAACGGCTCTCCCTGTATCGGTAATGGTATTGGCATGTGTGCTCGATTCGACCTTGTCGGAGGCTTCAAAGAGCACCTATTCTGTTTGGTCCGTTTCTTCATGTTTCGACTAAGCCTCCGTTTTGCACAGAAGACCATATGGCGATCATGTTATGTCATCTGGAAATTGAAAGTGGCCGCAAAGTTATGCAGGGTCACAGGCTCAGCCGATAATGCGAGAACAACTTTGTAAACCTTGTAGAACTGTTTTGAGTTTCAGACGTAGGACATGGGGGACGGGCCTGATGGGCGATGGCCCGTCTCAAGCACAGCGACGTACGTTTTACTTTGGAAGAGTGGAAAGCCCGAGTTTGCGAGTGAAGGATTTGCATCTCAAATAGGGCAACGTACCTATCCATTTGGTGTGTTAAAGAACGCATTCATGTGTGGGTAAGTACGCATCCATGTGTGTGGATAAATACGTATCCATGTGCGTGGGCGTGGGTGTGCGTGGGTGTAGGGTGTATGTGTAGAATCAAGGATAACCGACTAGAGGAGGTGAATAGGAGGTTTTTAAACTTTTTAACAATTTAACAATTTAGCCAATTAAAAACTTAGTCTAAACAAGTTATACTTCTAGCTAAGCAAATCAATCACAATAAATAAGCTAGAAATATAAATGCGAAAAGTAAAGACTAGAGATAACCACAAAGATACGACGATGTTTTCCCTGTGGTATCGAAGACTTGCCGGTTGTCGGTTTTCACTAGTCCACGTTGAGAAAGCTTGACACCTCAAGCCGGCTCCACGAATTAAACCTTTCCTCGATTCACTATAGCTGTTCTTCCTCCGCTTCGGAGATGGTGAACACCGAACCACTCACAAGATTGTACCGGGCCTCTTCACAATCTTCTTTGAAGAGATCACCGTGCTCCACCACCAAACCGTCTAGGAGTGCGACAACACTCAAAGAGTAATAAACCAATGGTCTTCACTTGACAACACTCAAGTGCAAATGGATCAACTAGGAGTATGAATGCACTTGAATGTATCTCAACAAACTCACAATGAATGCACAAGAGTGTTTTTGAGTGTTGAGTGAATGCAAAGGCTCTCAAGGCTCTAGAGATGTTAAATGGGCACTGGCAGCCTGTACAAGAGCAGTTGAGGGGTATTTATAGCCCCCACCAACAATTATGACCGTTGGGGACGAAACCCCAACTTCTCAGAGAAAATCGAACGACCGCAGTATCCCAAGCAGATGATCAAGACTTCGATCGAAAGCATCCAACGACTAGAACAGATACTAAAAATAAACAAACTAGCCGTTGGACACCCGGTCGAACGACCGCAGAAACAAGCAACGTCTGATGCGTCCGATTGCCCGGTCGTCTGCTTTCTACGATGATGCGACCGAAAGTAGGGTTTCACAATTTGTTGAAGATTACAAGCATTCTGGAATTTTCGTACCGCCACATAAAAAACGGAATGACCAAGAAGTCGGACGACGACCGTTCGGTCGCGAACGTCCGATTTCCAAAATGAGTTTTTGAGTAGATTTACACTTGTTCTGTTTTTATTGAACCGCCTCACAAATTTCGATGCGATCAAGACATCAATCGACCCGATTGTCACGGCGGTATGATCGATTTTCATGAGTGATTACGAGGCAAATTGCATCGCTTCGCTTTTCTTGAACCGCCAACTAAAATTCGGAAGATCGCGCCGCAGCACGCGGCCGCTCAAAGAGCCGGTCGTTCGCTTGAGCACTTAGTTGGTCGTTCCTTCAAAATACGGTACTACCGCCGAGTAAAGTCCGTCATATCACAGCAAGCTGCATACGACCGAATTATAATCAAGCAGACTACCGATTTTTGGACAGAAGCACTTAATACTTTTCAATTTAATTTCAAGTTTAAATTCAAATGCATGCATGATCCTAAATTGATCCATATGGCACAAGAACATGCTATCAAGCTACTAGCCATGATCCCTCTTAATAGTACGGCGTTTATCCTATAATTCGGTTTTCCAACCAAAACTCCTAAGACCGGTAAAATAGAAAAAGGAACCTAGACTATTTGTACCTTGTCTTTGAGCCAAAAGATCTTCGTGTAGTCCATTTGCATGCCACTTTGCATCAACACGTTCACCAATAGGATTTAACCTTATAAATACTCAATAAACACGTTAATCCTATATTCACATATTATCATTAATTACCAAAACAATTTTTAGGGGCCTAGATGCTTTCAATCTCCCCCTTTTTGGTAATTGATGACAACACTAATAATATGTGAGAAAGATTGATTTGAATATACTATGAATGTATATTCTTTTGATGGCTTAACAATAAAATAATTCTTGCAATAAGCACAAATGAGTATAAGAGAATTATTTTCTTGTTAAGTCTAATTTAAAGAAAGCTCCTCCTAAACATGTGCATATTAAAGGGTAGAAAATATTGCAAGCACATGTAGAAATTTTGAGAGATTTTGGCGGAGTTTCTTTAGCATATGAACTTGAGGAAATGCAAAAGTAAGATATGACAATAATTGAGATTGCATTTAAGATAATAACATGAACATAACAGCATCCAACAAGTTCAGCATGATAAAAGACGCAGAATTAACCTATTACAATCACATAGGTAGCACAAGAGTGGCACATATAAGTCCAACACAAGTACATAAGTCCAACATATAACATATAAAGTCCATATAGTAGCAAAAGCTTGCGCTTGCTCCCCCTAAAACTATGTCTTCTCACTTCTCCCCCTTTGGCATCAAATACCAAAAACAACTCAGACGGCTGGGTCCTAAGGAGGAGAGACGAGGTCCTGTGAAGCCGAGTCCTGTGCTGGAGCAGGAGCTGGAGCTGAATCCTGAGGCTCTGGGGCCGGAGGAGCTGAGTCCTGAGAAGCGGTGGTCTGCTTTGGAAGAGGAGCTGATGGCGGATCTGGCCAAAATCAAGCAACGGGTCTGGTGCTAAGCCGCTAACTCAGATTGGGCCGGATCTCAAGCACTGTCTCGATAGCTGGTGCTGGAGGAGTGGAGTCTGGAGCTGGCGTTGAGATGGGAGCAACAGGAGCAAGAGTAGAGGCTGGAGCCTGAGATGCTGGCACTACAGCAGGAACTGGAGGAGGTACAGGTGGCACAGAAGATGTCCTGGAAGGAGGAGGAGGACGACGAGTGTAACGCTGAGGAGTCCTCAAAATCCCCTCTAAGTCAGTAATATTCTCCATCAGTGCAGACATCCTATTATGAGTTTCCTCAAAGAAATCATTCTGAATAGTTGCCATCTTAACCAGCCTGTTGCGAGTCTCATTCTCAAATTCAGCTTGTTCAGCCTTGATTTCTTGTAAAGAGCTAAGAATGAGCTGCTGATTTTGAAGAATCTGTGCAAGAGTGCTATCAGTAGGAACATCAGCAGCAGTAGCAACAGCAGGAGCCTCACCGGCATCATCCTCAGTACCATCATGACGTGGAGGAAGACCGTCTCGTGGCCTGTAGGACTTGTGAACAGATCCCAATCCACCATGATACTCAATTTTCTTTGTTATCCATGCCATGATGTATGGAGCATAATAAATCCTTTTAATCCTATCATTTTAGAGGAAACTATGCCTCAAGTATCACATCCACAACATCAAATTTGATCCCCGATAATATTATCAATAATATTCCATGCGTGACCACGGATTGCATCAAAGTTACCACTTTTGGGGTAGAAAGTATGGTTAATAATCCTATTGATCATACTAGGAATTGGTCTCAGTCCAGTGATTGTGCCTAACTTAGTTTTGACAGAAGAATCATAGTAATCAGACCAAGCAGGACACAATAAAGCAGGTCTCTCAAAAACTTTATCCCAAGTTCCGGACTGAACCCTCAAAACTTGCTCAAACTCTTCCTTAGTGCTCTTCACATACCTAGTAGCTGATATCCATCTGATAGATTTCAAGTCGGGAGAGACATGTACTGTGGCATAGAACTGTCTGATAAGCTTGTCGTCATAGTTCTGTTTCAGTGCAACAAGGTCATGAAGACCTACTTGAAGAAAGAGCTGATAAATACCACTGTAATTGTCAAAAGTATTTAAATGAGTCCACTTGATCCATTTATGATCTGCGAATTTTCTGTTAGGACCATACAGCTGCTCATATACTTGCTCTTGGAAGACAGTGTGAAAACCACGGTGTACGCTGTCTGATTTTAAAAGATATTGATTTACATGTCTTTTGATGGCATAATCATCTGCTGACAGGAGGCGTAAATCAATTGGAGACGCTGGAGGATCTCCCAAATTATCAAAAGTACCTTCTAGAGAATCGGGTTCTGACTGAGTCTCATCATCAGAATAATATTCCTCACTTTCTTCTGTTTCAGATGCTAGTGCTGGCCCTTTCCCTTTGCCATGCACAACCTTTTGGCGAACGGAGCGAGATTGCTGCACAGGTGCTGCCGGACGTCGACGTTGAGGTTGCTGTGCTGGAGCTGCAGAGGATTGAGGAGATGATTGTCCTCTAGGTGGTCCATGGGATTTCCTCGTCGCAACCCTCATCCTAGTCATCTTTAGAGAGATAGGATACGTTACAAGATGTTCAAAGAAATAATTGGAATTGAATTTAGTGAAAAGGAATTGAAGTTTTTGTTTTATGTCAAGACAATCGGACGTCTCATAGTTCTATGGCGATCTGACCGCCTTCAAGGGTCGTCGTCTACCAAGAACCTGTCGTTCGATTTTCTGACCGAGTTCTAGGGCTGTCAAAATATCGCATATTTGGTGATTTTTCATGGATTGAATCCATGGATTTGATGCGCAATCATCATTAGACACCAAATAACTACTTTTACCCAATTAGAACTACAGAAATCAATCGCATTTTCAATAAACCCTAAAAGGGACTCCTAATGTTCCAAAAGTTGGTAAAACTTGAATCAATTGAGGTTTTACCTTCGGATTTGGAGGAGACAATCCTTGGAGAGGCAAGAAACAACGAAGAAAAGAAGAAACCCTGAAGAAATTTGTAGATTTTGAGTGGCGGTTTGAGAGGTGCTCGGGACTGGAGAGAGAAAAGCGCTGAGAAACTGAACCGGTGTGAGAGCGGATGAACCGTTCGCGGGGGTTAAGCCTTGGGAGAATAGTAACCGCAGGGGGTTACTGCCCTTTCAGAAACCGAATTGGTCGTACCGACCAAATGCTGCCGGTCGTTTCGCACCCCGGTCATACCGCTATTATAACGCCGGTCAGATCAAGACAATGTCGTCATCACAGATATACGCCGGTTGAACCGATTATCCTGGAGCTTTCTGGATTTTTAGGAAACTTAAATTATTTTGCAAATGATCCCTAGATTTGCACTCAAATAAATATCATTAAGGATCATTATGCATAGAATAGACTATTGTCTATATAGAAACATAATTTTTATGATCATAGCTATTTTTAATAAAAGATTTGAAAAATATTTTCATAAAATACTCAAATAACATCAAATGGAGCACAAAACATGAGGCAAGAGTTCAAACAACATTTGAATAGTCTATGATATTTAACTCATTCCTCAATTTGCAAAAGCGACATTCATCTAACGGCTTGTTGAAAATATCCGCTAATTGGTCCTCGGTTCTTATGTGGCTAGTTTCAATATCTCCCTTACTCACATGATCTCTCAAGAAATGGTGGCGGATATCTATATACTTGGTTCTTAAGTGTTGAACAGGGTTATTAGCAATTTTCACGTCACTATCATTGTCACACAAAAGAGGCATTTTATCAATTTTAATTTCATAATCCATCAATGTTTGCCTCATCCATAGTAATTGAGCACAACAACTTCCCGCGGAAACATATTCGGTTTCAGCGGTGGATAATGCTACGGAGTTTTGTTTCTTGGATGACCATGATACTAAAGATCTTTCTAAGAATTGACAACTACCTGACGTGCTTTTTCTATCAACTTTGCAACCCGTATAATCAGAATCCGAATATCCAATTAAATCAAATTTAGCACCTTTAGGATACCAAAGGCCAATGCTAGAGGAATGCTTTAAATATCTTAGTATTCTTTTAACGGCCACTAAATGACACTCTTTTGGAGTTGCTTGAAATCGTGCACACATGCAAACACTAAACATGATATTGGACCTAGATGCGGTAAGATAAAGCAAGTTACCAATCATAGATCTATAAAGCTTTAAATCTATCGGTTTACCTTCCTCATTTAGATCAAGATGACCATTTGTAGCCATGGGAGTCTTGACGGGCTTTGCATCTTCCATACCAAATCTTTTAAGTAAATCCTTCACGTACTTGGTTTGACTTATGAAAGTCCCATCTTTGAGTTGCTTGATTTGAAGTCCAAGGAAATAGCTTAATTCTCCAATAATTGACATTTCAAATTCCCTAGACATCATATCACCAAATTCTTCGCAGAACTCTTGATTAGTAGACCCAAAAATGATATCATCAACATAAATTTGACGTACAAAGAAATCATTATTTATGACTTTAGTGAATAAAGGTGAATTAATTTTCCCAATTTTGAATCCTTTTGAGACTAGAAAATCTCTAAGGCATTCATATCATGCTCTAGGAGCTTGTTTAAGACCATAGAGCGCCTTGGAGAGTTTATAGACATGATTTGGATTCTTTGGATCTTCAAAACTGGGAGGTTATTCAACAAAGACAAGTTCGGATATTTTACCATTTAAGAATGCACTTTTAACATCTATTTGAAATAATTTAATATCACAGCATGATGCAAAAGCAAATAATATCCGAATTGATTCAAGCCTAGCTACGGGAGCAAAGGTTTCACCAAAATCCAAACCTTCGACTTGTGAATACCCTTGAGCGACCAACTTTGCTTTGTTCCAAACAACCAAACCATTTTCATCTTGTTTGTTCCTAAAGACCCATTTTGTGCCAATGACATTGTATTCTTTGGGTCAATCCACCAAAGTCCATACTTCATTCCGGGTGAAGTTGTTGAGTTCTTCATGCATAGTATTCACCCAATCCGGATCTTCAAGTGCTTCTTCTACATGCTTTGGCTCAATAGAAGAGACAAACGAATAATGTTCACAAAAAGAAGCAACACGAGAGCGAGTTTGGACACCCTTACTTACGTCACCCAATATTTGATCTATTGGATGATCCTTTGCAATTGCATTGTGGTTTCTTGGTGGTAGGTTGGATGGTTGATCATCTTCTTTGTTGTTCTCTTCACTAAGTTGTACTTGATTTGTGGAAGAGGTGGGTGGTTCAACTTGAGTGGAAGATGTTGGATTGTCTTCGGGCTTGATGTCGCCTATTTGCATATGTTCCATTGCTTTTCTTAATGCTTCATTTCCTACATTATCCAAATTCTCATGCTCTTCTTGAGAGCCGTTAGTTTCATCAAATTGCATATCATGTCTTTCTTCAACTAAACCGGAGTTTTTGTTAAAGACACGATAAGCCTTGCTATTTGAAGAATAACCAAGCAAGAAACCAACATCACAACGACTATCAAATTTTGAAAGGCGAACACTCTTCTTTAAAATATAACACTTGCAACCAAAAACTCGGAAATAAGAGATGTTCGGTTTTCTTCCTACAAGAAGCTCATAGGAAGTCTTTTTCAAAAGACGATGCAAATAAAGACGATTTATGGCATGACAAGCGGTATTAATAGCTTCTGCCCAAAAGATATCGAAGTATTATATTCATCAAGCATTGTCCTAGCCATTTCAATTAATGTACGATTTTTCCTTTCTACTACTCCATTTTGCTCCGGAGTGTAGGGTGTGGAAAGTTCATGCTTTATTCCAAGTTCATCACAAAAGTCTTCAACTTTAGTATTCTTGAACTCGGAACCATTATCACTACGGATTTTCTTTATTTTGAAATCAAATTCATTTTGGGCCATTTTTGCAAATCTTTTAAAAATCCCGGAGGTTTCACCTTTGTCATCTAGGAAGAATACCCATGTATATCTAGAGTAATCATCCACAATGACTAAACAATAGTTATTACCTCCGATACTCTTATAGGTTGTTGGCCCAAACAAGTCCATATGTAAGAGTTCCAATGGTCTAGAAGTTGACATGATACTTTTGGAAGGATGAGAATTTGCGACTTGTTTACCAGCTTGACAAGTACTACAAAGTCTATTTTTCTCAAACTTCACACATCTTTCAAGCCAACAACTAAATCATGTTTGAAAAGCTTTTTGAGTTGAATTATTCCAACATGAGCTAGCCTTCTATGCCAAAGACAACCCAATGAGGTTTTTGCTATTAAACAAGTTTTTAAACAAGATTTACTTGAACTAAAATCAACTAAGTAAAGATTTCCAAATCTAAAGCCTTTGAAAGCTAAAGAGCTATGTTTTACATTAGAAATGGTTACACCTTCACTAGAGAATGAACAAATTAGTCCAAGATCACATATTTGAGCAACGGATAGCAAGTTAAAGTTTAATGATTCTACTAAAGAAATATTAGAAATGGAAAGGTCATTTGAGATAGCAATTTTACCCAATCCTAATACCTTTCCTTTGCTATTGTCGCCAAAAGTGATCTTTTCCATTCTTGACATTCTCGAATGTGATGAACATTTTTCTATCACCGGTCATGTGTTGTGTGCATCCACTATCAAGCACCTAATGTTTTCCACCGGTTTTATAGTCCACCTACAAAACAAAAGTCAAGTTCTTTTAGGTACCCAAATTTGTTTGGGTCCTTGGAGGTTAGTAACTAAGGATTTAGGCACCCAAATAGCATTCTTTTTAGCACCTAAAATTGAAGTGCCAACAAAACGAGCAATTACTTTACCATCTTTAGTCTTTCTAAGCATATAGCAAGAATCATATATACCAATAGATGGAGTCTTACCCTTAGGACAATTTTGTTGCACATGTCCTATTTCCCAGCACTTATGGCAATACTTACCATTTTGCCTCACAAATTTTGTGGGCATGTTTGCTGGCTTCTTACCTTTCTTAGGCACATACCCAAGACCTTCCTTGTTGAATGAGCACCTTTGCTCACTCAAAAATTTGTCAAGAGTGGCCTTGCCCTTGAAACATCTTTCCAAGCTCTTTCTTAGCTTGGTCACTTGTTCTTTTAGCTCATTGTTCTCATGAACAAGCTTTGAATCATTTTGCTCAATAATATTATGATTAGCATCAATATTAGAGTAACATGGCATAGCAGGTAGGTCATCACATGAAATAGATGCACTAGTCTTAGCAATTTCTACACTAGGCATTTTATCAATAATATTACATGTAATTCCTACACTAGAACAAGACTTATGTGAATACTCTTGGATAAGCAAGTTATGAGCTTCCTTAAGCTCTATATAAGAATCTTTTAGAGTATTGTATTCTTTATTTAAGACCTTATATTTTGATTTTTCTTTTCCAAGATATTCATTTAAATCATCAAGCATATCCATTAATTCATCATAAGTTGGTTCATCACAAATAATGGATTTTACCTTATCTCCTTTTGCCATGAGGCAAGTAGGAGTGGAGAATATCGACGGAGCCTCCTTGATGGCGATGCCGACTAGTCCCTTCTTCTTGGGGGACTCCTCTTTATCGGAATCGGAGTCGTTTGAATCATCATTTGAATCCCATTCTCCAATGTGGGCTTCAAGCTTGCCGTCTTTGTGAAGCTTCTTGAAGAGCTTTTTCTTGCCATTGTATTCCTTCTTCTTGAATGACTTGCCCTTGTCATCCTTCTTTTCGGGGCAATGGGAAGAAATGTGCCCCTTCTCTTCACAATTATAGCATCGAATGTTGCTATAACGCTTCTTGTCACTTGAGGATTGCCCCTTCTTGTACTTATCGAAGTTATAGCTTTTATTGGGGCGTCTCTTCATGACCCGCTTCATTCTTCTTACAAGGAGTGCATACTCCTCGTCGGAATCTTCTTCTTCATCTTCATCATCGCTTGATTCCGCTTTGGTCTTGAAAGCGGTGATCTTCTTCTTTGAGGAGGATGTCTCCAAGAGCTCTTCCTTGTCCTTCTTGAACAACTCATTTGTGATGAGGTTGCCTAAGAGCTCCGTTGGTGTCATCCTTGGCAACTCGGGCGAGTTGAGAAATAGCGTCACCAACGTCTCATATTTGTCCGGGAGAGCCCTAAGCATCTTGCGCACAACATCAACATCAAGAAGGTTAGTCCCAAGGCCTTTGAGCTCATTCACAATATTGTTGAGTCGTGAATACATCTCTTTGATGTTTTCATGAGGCAACATCATGAATGTCTCATATTTGATCCGAAACCTATGCAATTTGGCTTCTTTGACCGTGGATGTTCCCTCATGGATTTCCGAGAGGGTGGTCCAAATATCATGAGGGTTTCCAAATTGCTCACTCTATTGAACTCATCCGCGTTCAAAGCACGAAAGAGAGCATTCATAGCTTGGGCATCTAAATGAGCATTACGTGTCTCTTGATCTGTGGGATGTAGTGGATCAAGGGGCATGACGTAACCCTCATTTACGATTTTCCATACGCTTGGACTCATGGCCTTTAAATAAATTGACATTCTAATTTTTCAATAAGCATAATTAGAGCTATCAAATAAAGGAGCCTTTCCTATAGCAATTCCCTCACTAGCCATCCTTTTCTCTCTTAGACGGTTAAGTCTAAATCAATGAGAGACCAAGCTCTGATACCACTTGTAGGATCAAGGATAACCGACTAGAGGGGGGTGAATAGGAGGTTTTTAAACTTTTTAACAATTTAACAATTTAGCCAATTAATAACTTAGTCTAAACAAGTTATACTTCTAGCTACACAAATCAATCACAATAAACAAGCTAGAAATATAAATGCGGAAAGTAAAGACTAGAGATAACCACAAAGACACGACGATGTTTTTCCCGTGGTATCGAAGACTTGCCGGTCTTCACTAGTCCACGTTGAGGAAGCTTGACACCTCAAGCCGACTCCACGAATTAAGCCTTTCCTCGATTCACTATGGTTGTTCTTCCTCCACTCCGGAGATGGTGAACACCGAACCACTCACAAGATTGCACCAGGCCTCTTCACAATCTTCTTTGAAGAGATCACCGTGCTCCACCACCAAACCGTCTAGGAGTGCGGCAACACTCCAAGAGTAATAGACCAATGGTCTTCACTTGATGACACTCAAGTACAAATGGATCAACTAGGAGTATGAATGCACTTGAATGTATCTCAACAAGCTCACAATGAATGCACAAGAGTGTTTTTGAGTGTTGAGTGAATGCAAAGGCTCTCAAGGCTCTAGAGACGTTAAATGGGCACTGACAGCCTGTACAAGAGCAGTTGGGGGGGGGTATTTATAGCCCCCCCACCAACAATTATGACCGTTGGGGACGAAACCCCAACTTCTCAGAGAAAATCGAACGATCATAGTATCCCAAGCAGACGATCAAGACGCTCGATCGAAAGCACGATCAGCGGCTAGAACATATACTAAAATTAAACAAACTAGCCATTGGACACCCCAGTCGGAACGACCGCAGGCAAACAAGCGGTACGTCCGATTTGCCCCAGTCGTACCGTTTCTACGAGCGGTACGACCGAAAGTAGGATTTCACAATTTGTTGAAGATTACAAGCGTTCTGGAATTTTTGTACTGCCACATAAAAAACGGAATGACCACAGGCCGGTACGACCGTTCCAAAGTGTGGAACGTCTGATTTCCAAAATGAGTTTTTGAGCAGATTTACACTTGTTCTGTTTTTGTTGAGCCGCCTCACAAATTTGATGCGATCAAGACATCGATGCGACCGATTGTCACGGGCGGTATGACCAATTTCCATGAGTGATTCTGAGGCAAATTGCATCGCTTCTGGTTTTCTTGAACCGCCAACTAAAATTCGGAAGATCGCCACGCTGCATGACCGCTCAAAGAGCCATCGTTCGCTTGAGCACTTAGTTGGTTGTTCCTTCAAAATACTGTACTACCGCGAGTAAAGTCGGTCATATCAAGACTAAGCGATTTGACCGCAATTATAATCAAGCAGACTACCGATTTTGGATGTACACTTAATACTTTTCAATTTAATTACAAGTTTAAATTCAAATGCATGCATGATCTTAAATTGATCCATATGGCACAAGAACATGCTATCAAGCTACTAGCTATGATCCCTCTTAATAGTACGGCGTTTATCCTATAATCCGGTCTTCCAACCAAAACTCCTAAGACCGGTAAAATAGAAAAAGAAACCTAGACTATTTGTACCTTGTCTTTGAGCCAAAAGATCTTCGTGTAGTCCATTTGCATGCCACTTTGCATCAACACGTTCACCAATGGGATTTAACCTTGTAAATACTCAATAAACACGTTAATCCCATATTCACATATTATCATTAATTACCAAAATAATTTTTAGGGGCCTAGATGCTTTCAGTACGTAAGTACGTCTGTCGTGTACTTTTTAAAAAAATCTCATCCACACAGGACTATTGGTGGATATAGCGAATTGTGGCCGTCCAATATGAAATCGGCGATCGAGTATGCAGCGGGCCAAATCCTACCTCTCACTTAACGCTATTGTGCAAAAAAAAAACCTCCCGAATTTTGTCTCTTCGTAATCACACCCGCGAGCATGGGTATTGGTGGACTGTCCAATACGAAATCGGAGGTCGAGTTCGCAGTGGGCCAAATCCCACCTCCCATTTAACGCTATTTTGCACAAAAAAAACTCCCGAATTTTGTCTCTTCGCAATCACACCCGCGAGCATGGGTATTGGACTGTCCAATACGAAATCGGCTGTCGAGTTCGCAGTGGGTCAAATCCCACCTCCCACTTAACGCTATTTTGCAAAAGAAAAAAAAACCCTCCCGAATTTTGTCTCTTCGCAATCACACCCACGAGCATGGTATTGGTAGACATATGGACATAGCAAATCCTGACCGTTCAACATGAAATCGATGGTCGATCACAAGTCACAACATGCCAAATCCCGCCTCCTACTTAACGCTATTCTGTGAAAAAAAAACCCGCTCAAATTTTGTTTCGCAATCACACCCCCGAGCCGATCCCCAATTCCCCAGCGCCAAATCAGTTTGCTCCTCTTCCTCACAAGCAGGCATCTCACGTCGCGTTGATCCGGAGCGTGCCCTGCGCCAAATCAGTTTGTTCCTCTTCCTCCTTGCAAGCAAGCATCGCACGTTGCGTCGATCCGGAGCGTCGCACGCCGCCGTGGCAGTGGCCGCGGCAGGCGTCGCACGTCGCGTTGATCCGGAGCATCGCATGCCGCCGTGGTGGGTGGATGCTGCTGCGGCAACCGCCCTAGATCTGGCCCACCTCACTCACGCCAGCCCTCTTCCCGCTACCTCTTCGCTGCCGCGCTGCCGACCTCCACCTCGTCGTTGTCCTCGTGGCGTCGCTCCCTCTCCGCGCATCACGTCCACTCATCGACTCCCCCGCTGTAGCACTCCACATCGCCCACTCCTGTCGCAGCATATGTTTGATGGCCTGTGATGTTAAGGGTGAAATGTTGTAAACTAATGGCCAAATTTTAACCAACTGGGAAAAGGAGGTAATGAAGAGGTAGCCTGAAGCTGTCAATTTGAAAGGAACAGAGGAGGACCTTCAAAATTTACAAGAATTTGGGACTCAGCTAAGGAATTTTAGCGGTAGCAGGTTCCACTGAAGAAGTTGATGTTTTCAGTTCCACGAAAAACTTGCAAGGAAATACATTGAAAGTCTAAAACTGGTACAATGTACTAATATGGTCCACTGGAAAATATCATGAATATCCATCGATATAACAACAGTTGAAAGTTTTGTTGGATTTTATCTTTCGGACTTTTCTGTTGTGAGTTTTGTTTTGTCCAAGTCGCAGATTCTTGTACATAACAGTTGTATTGATCAGTTAAGTGTAGTGATTCGGAACCATAACACATAAACCAGTCCAAAGACATTAGAAAGCCAAATTGTGTGTTCTCATGATTGGTGCATAATAGAATCCATGTTTCTACCGTGTCAACCTAATCTCCTCCTGAAACAAAATGGCCTGTGAAAGGGGATGTTGATATTGAAGAATTAGTACTACAATACCTTCTCTGCTATGTCGTTCTTGTCCTCTGTCTCTTTCCTTGTCACCCATCTCTTGTCTTGGAGGAATTCTGCAAGCACTCGAAGCGCAACGTCGGCGTCCTCGCTCCGGAGCAGCATCTCGTACACCTTGTGATACGGATCAACGTGTGTTACTTGTATTTCAATCTTGATCGAAGCAAAACCCGGCTTTTCTCCTTTTTGGTTGGGCAAAAAGGAAGAACAAGTATATCTTCAAAGCTAATAATGATAGGTTGATGTTGAATCAATCTGAAGAGACAGACAAAATCAAACCTGAAGAACAACACCGAACCGTGAGCAATTGAGGATGCCACGAATTGGTGAGATGATCCATAAGGAATCACAGATCTTGAAAGAACAACCTTCCTCCAATATTCACGTAATCACAAAACCCTAGATGAGAATTTTCAAAATACATGTACTCATTATACGCCACATAAACCTATGATTTTTCTGTATTTTCTTTAAATCTTAACTTTTAACTTGCTTACAATTGGGGGTCCACCCCTAAATATATTGTCTTAGTGAATAGTAATTGCTTCGATGAACAGTAACCGGTTTGAGATAGCACGCATGAACAGTATTCGAGTCGGATGAACAGTCTCGTGAACAGTGATCCGAAATTAACTCCTATTGCAAACTCCTACTTTAATTCGAAATTTAAACTACTCTAATTACTGAAAATATATTAAACTATCATACTACAAGTAATTTCAAAATTAACGTGTAGTGCGCCATCTCTCCTTATTGAACTGGTTTCAGTTGACTTGGTGCCCCCATGCAAGATTGCACAGAGAAAAGATAAAACATAGACGTAATTTCCTAGCCGAAACGATCTCCTTTTTGTCGAACAAATCCGAGTGGCCTTCCCTGAACGTACCAATGTCGAACTCAAGGAACTTAAACTCTTTAACATGCACTACATGGCCTCATCCTAGATCAAACACACCCAACAGCCTATGTGCACATGTATATGCATGGCTTAACTCCATGCACCGCTCAAGTACAACATGCATACATGCAGTTTTCTTTCCTTGGCTGTGAACAACATGCGTGACGTCCTCATGCACTGCAGCAGCCTTGATAATGTCATGCCCATTGTTTTGATCAAGTGTTAAACGAGAAAAATTAGAAACAGTCGTTATAGATAATCTGGCCGCATTATCCTCCCTTTCTTCAAGAGAAGCCGTCCTCGGTTTCAAGGCGATCGGCGAAGCTTCTTCTTCCTGATGGATAGCCAAAGAAAAAAATTTCTCCTCTGCCATTTCTTGTTGTTTCTTCGCATCTTGGTTCCTTCTTTGCAGCAATTTCTTCACCCAATCACCTTGAATCAATAGAACGTCTATTGGACGCAAACAAATCAGTGTACCCCTTCATGTAAAGATACAACCCTGGGTATGCCAATTCTGTGTTGATGCTCTTTGTTCTTCGACCATGGTCCTCCCAACATTAGATGACACGATACCATTGTGATGAGTATAATATCACACAAAAACTTGCATGAGAATTGGCCCAATGAAAACAATACCTTAACTTGATTCGTGATCTTGAGCACACCGGAATACCACTTCAGGACATAAGGTTGTGAATGCCACATTATTGGCAACTCCAACTTCTCGACGAGTTCTATACTTGCAGCATTAATCAAACTCTCGCGGTCGATCGACATGGCACAAATTTTCTCTCTCACTTTGCAGTGAAAGTGGAAAGTTCAATCCACGCCGTAGCCATCCTCTTCATACAAGACATTGGCACTCAACTTCCTGAAGCTCTCATCCGAAGACGTCATAGCAGCACCATCTCCACTGTGAGCAACCATCGCTCTGATATTAAGATGATATGGATCAACGTGTGTTGATGCGTAATGTGACCCAATCTTTCACGGTACTTGTATTTCAATCTTGATCGAAGCAAAACTCCAGCTTTCCTCCTTCTTGGTTCAGCAAAAAGGAAGAACAAGTGTATCTCCAAAGCTAGTAATGATATGTTAATGTTGAATCAATTCGAAGAGAGAAACAAAATCAAACCCGAAGAACAACACCAAACCGTGAGCAATTGAGGATGCCACGAATTGGTGAGATGATCTACAAGGAATCATGGATCTTGGAAGAACAACCTCCCTCCAATATTCACGTAATCACAAAACCCTAGATAGGAATTTTCAAAACACATGTACTCATTATGCGCCACATAAACCTGTGACTTTTCTGTATAACTTTTAACTTGCTTACAATTGGG
This sequence comes from Phyllostachys edulis, assembly GCA_036346405.1. Lineage (NCBI taxonomy): Eukaryota > Viridiplantae > Streptophyta > Magnoliopsida > Poales > Poaceae > Phyllostachys > Phyllostachys edulis. Next base: position 17,886,835 of record CM070549.1, on the reverse strand, counting down.
GGTCTACCCCTAAATATATAGTCTCGATAAACAGTAACCGATTCAAAATAGTGTATATGAATAGTAATCCGAGTCGGACGAATAGTCCTCGTGAACAGTATCCGAAATTAACTCCTATTGCAAACTCCTATTTTAATTCAAAATTTAAACTACTCTAATTGCTGAAAATACATTAAACTATCCTATTACAAGTAATTTCAAAATTAACTTCTAGTGCACCATCTCTCCTTATTGAACTAGATTCGGTTGACTTGGTGGCCCCCATCCAAGATTGCACAGAGAAATGATAAAATGGACGTAATCTCCTGGCCGAAACAATCTCCTTTTTGTCAAACAAATCCGAGTGGCTTTCCCTGAACGTATCAATGTCGAACTCAAGGAACTCAAACTCTTTGACGTGCACTACATGACCTCCTCCTGGATCCAACACACCCAACAACATGCATGCACATGTATATGCATGGCTTGACTCCATGCACCGCTCAAGTACAACATCCATACATGCTATTTTCTTTCCTTGGCTGTGAACATCATGCATGACGTCCTCATGCATTGCAGCAGCCTTGATAATGTCATGCCTATTGTTTCAATCAAGTGTTAAACGAGAAAAACCAGATACATTCATTATAGATAATCTGGCCACATCACCTCAGCCGGCGTCACCTCCACATGTGCGAGTAGTTCTTGTATCTCCGAGAACAGCGGGTGGCTGTCGACGAGGTGGTAGTTCCGGGCCAGCGTCCTGAATGCCTCCCAACAGCAGCAGCCCATGTTGACGTGCATGCCCATGCCCCTGGCCGGAGAAGTGCTGGGTAGAGGAGGTCCTTGTAGTTAGTGGTGAAGACGATGATGCGCTGCTCGCCGCTCGTCGACCACAACCAACCACAGCGGTGTGCGACGCTCTGGATCGATGCAGCGTGTGATGCCTGCCTGAGTGGAGGAAGAGGAGCAAGCTGATTTGGCACTGTGCGATGCTTGCCTGCCTGCGAGGAGGAAGAGGAGCAAACTGATTTGGCATCGGGGAATTGGGGATTGGCTCGGGGGTGTGATTGCGTGAGACAAAATTCGTGTGTTTTTCCCCCTAAGAAAATATCGCTAAGTGGGAGGTGGGATTTGGCCTGCTGCGATCTCGGCCGCCGATTTCGTGTTGCATGGCCAGGATTCGCTATGTCCATATGTCCACCAATACCCCTTACGTGCATGAGATATGTTGCCCTCAATTAGCCTGCAACCTAGTTTAGGAAATGATCTCATGTTGAGCATCTTGCTTTGTAAGCTGAGTAGTGTTTAATGGAAGAATGATGCATTTTTGTTACTGCGATTAATGATTTATGAACTAAGCTATGTTGTTAGATATAGAAATGAATGATTTTAGTAACCCATGACAAATCTTTGTTATTTTTGTGTGGTTTACACTACTTTGTAGCCTCGGCTGTCTATGTTCATGTCTACTAGACACCTATGCGCGCCTTGGCGCGCTGAGAAAACGTGACAGTGGATAAGTAGGTAAACGGCAGTGACGAAGAATAGAATTAAGTTCAGCTGTAAGTATGAGTTAATAATATGAAGATATGAAAGAGAAATATAGTATTAGACTGCTAACTACCATCTAGGGAAAGTTGGACGAATTACCTTATGTCCCTAGGCACATAGCGCACTGATAGATAAGCTTAGTGTGAGGAAACAATGCAGGATATGTGCATTAGTTAAGTAGCAGATTGTAACAGGAAGGCATATAAACTATGAAGATACATATGGTGATCTAGGTACACATATTAGGTGGACAAAAACTAAATACGACATTAAGTATGCTGCAATGTATGGCAGGAAACAACTAAGCTGAAATGTTAACAGACAACCCATACAAAGGTAATTTAAAAAGGACTGAAGAGTAGCTAAGCAACAACACGATTGTTTGAAGTTGGCAAAAGGAGAGAGCGTGCAGTCGGAGTGCAAGGCAGACCATATAGCATATACGTTTTTATAACAGATACCACCATACAGTCATACAATTCTGTAAGTTCTGAAAGAAACCTACATCTAGAGTTGCAATTTATAGCTTAATACCAGTAAGTACTTACATCATTCCATACCAGATCAGCAGGCAGATTTCACAAAAGGCAAACACAGTAAAATGCAGTGCACTATTTCAATAAACAAAATCGACATGATAAACAAGTCTATATAAAATGCTTAAACTAACCACCAAAATCCATCTTAAGTTCCTAAATAGATCCTATATTTCTATGAAATTACATCAAAATGCAATGTTAATATTTGAACATGGTACAATGTGTATACTTGTGAGAGTATTGGCACAACAACTATTCAATCAACAATATTTCAAATATCAGAAGGACAACACATATCGCGGTTGAATCGCGGCTCTTGCTAAATTTCTTTTCCCACTCCTTCTGAGCATTTTCTTCTGCCTCATACTGCCCAATCACCTTAGCCTGCTTCTCCAACACCCTCTCCATCTCCCCATCCTTCTCATACTCCATGGCATACCTATCACTGCCAATCTCAACTCCTCCATCATCATAAGAACCCTACCCATCCTGGCTCACCTCACCATCCAAACCATGTTGCTCATCCGTGCAAACAGTAGTGCAATCTCTCTTGCCCCTCCTCTGGACTCTCCACGACATTGTGCTTGCCCTCCTCACGCTGTAATCTGTCAAAACAGAATAGGTACATCATGTCAGATAACTAATGCACATCTACAGAGCAACACTTATCACATAATTTCAGCAATGTACTCAATCAAACATTTATTCAACCCTAAATAGGAAAAAAAAATCTCTAAATAGAATCATCAGTGATTATAGCCTTCAGGACAATCACTTACCAGTCAACAAAGCTGATGTTTGTTTCCATAAGATAACTATATACATAATCAAAGTTATGTAGTGGCACACAACTGTAATGAGAACAAAGTATTAGGATAGAGATATAAGATTAAGATTTAGATGAGGACAAAAGAAAATGATTAACCTCTTAGAGAGCAAGACAAAATGCTGGTTACGAGGATCTTGAAGTGCATTTCCCAAGAGCCTCCTCTCTACATCAACCATAGAAATTATACCCCAGACCACCTAAGAAAATTGAACAATTGGATTCTACAATAATTAAAATGACAAATTTTGAACAATCTTGGATCATCTGACTATGCTTATCAGCTAATACACAATTTTACAGGCCATGATATGTCCCGACAATGGTTCAACAACATTAACAGATCCTGAGTCCTCTACAAACTTAAACATTCCATGAAAGTAGAGAGTTCTACAATCAATAGACATAGTGCTTTAAGAGAAAATACTACCTATGTTTGGGGATAAAAAATGTACCACGGAGAAACTGAGAAAACCATTTATGCGTAAATCAATTCAAATGATAAAAAATGAGGACACCTCTAAATAAATTCTAGTCATTTGCCATTTCACTCCAAATATCCCCGCCAAAGAATATTGGACTTGTATGAACTAGTCTTTCTCTTGAGTCTTGATGCATGGACGTATATGATGTATCTGTCTTCATGTCCCTGAAGTACATCCAATCCAAACATATAGATTCCGTATTTATGCACATGCACCCGAGCAAGTGGAACATGTTAGGAGAAAGAACCGGGAGCAACCAAACCGGCGTAGATCCACGGAGCAACCCGCCCTTGTCAGTGATCTAGTACCGATATTACTCATGATTGTTTGATTCGGGGGAACTCCTAGAAATAAAACTACACAGAGAATGACACAGGGATTTTATACAGGTTCGGGCCTTCTTCGGAGAGAATAACAACCCTACTCCTGTGCTAGTGTATTGAGTGTACTATTTACAATCAAGAGGAAGACTAAAGCCTAATGTATTGTGCTCCAGATTGTTCTGCCTTTGCCTACTGACTTCAGCCTTTATATAGCATACGAAGAGGTGGCAGTTCCTTCAGATGAAGAGGTGTCTCAACATTTTAAATGATGAACCGCTTGATGGAGGTTGTCATTAGGGACATGGCACCCCCACGTCGTCAGGCAGTTATTGTCAGAGACATAGATGATTCATGCAGTTATTCACAGAGAATAACAACGTATATTAAATTCCCCATGTGTTAAACATGACACATAAGACTCCCTAACTGACTGGACCCACATGTCTGTAGACCCTATCAATATAGGGTAGTCATAACTGACTAGGTTATGGAGATACTTATGACCACAAGGTGCTCGTGGAGGAGGCTCACAACCTAATGCTAGTCATAGGAAAGCTTACGACTAGAGACTAGTCGTAGAAGAGGCTTACGACTAGGTGGTGGCCATAGCAGGAGTTACGACCACCTGATTAAGCTTCTCCCTTATGAATGGTAAGGGGTATTCCTATGGGTAATATAAAGATATTGCTATCTATAATATGAATTACAGATAAATAATTAAATAAGGATGATTAGATCCTCATCAGCCCTAAAAAACAAAAACATATATATCAATAGAGGACAATCCCCAAAGACAGCTGAAAGAGAGAGAAGGAAAACCACATGAAGGGATGAACACAAGAAGACCACGATGGTGGGCAGCAGAGGAAACCCGAGGAGAAATAATCGAGGTCAACCAAATCTAGCTCGTAAAGCATGATGATGAGAATCACATATGATTTACCTCCAAATCAGCGTCGCTGTTGCGGCTGTCCACCCAGAGTTGCGCCATGCTCATCCATTTCCTCTTGTCGCCATCCTCCACCTTGGTCTCTGCGTCCCCATCTTCCTTCCTATTCCCGCCTCCTCCTTCATCACCTCAATCACTACACCAAACCACACCGTCAATAACTGCATCAGAAAACTGCAATCAACCCAAAAAAATCAAACAAACACAAATAAACAATAAATAACCAAGATGTCTCACTGTCGACGAGGAGGCGCACATAGAGTGGCAGGTTGCGCCTGAACACCTAGATCTTGTGGTGCTCCTCCTCTAGGCTCCTGATGCAGGCGTCCACCGCCGGTGCCTCCTTTGCCGCCGCCACCATCCGGTGTGCGCTCCGCGCGGCGAAGAGCTTCAAGTCCAGGCCCATCCTGATCTCCCCCACATCCAACCCCATGAACACAAATAACACCACACAACCAAGAAACACTCTCACGCCACACCTCCCTCCTAGGTCCCAAATATTTGCAAGGAAGCAGCAGCCGAAAGACAAGAATAAGAAACTCGTGGAGGATAGGACAAAAAAAAAGGAGAAACGTGAGAACAAAGACCCGGGGGAAACCAAATCTGCACAGATCCACGAAGAGAGACCCCCTCCCCACAAAAAAAAGACAAAAGAAGCACAGACTAACAGAGATCCATCCCCAAGAGCAGATGAAACCGAGGGGAAGAAAACTGTAGGAAGAGAGGAGCCAAACAACAAGCGCCAGTAGCCGAGGACGAGAGGAGACGGAGGCGGTAGCACTGCCGGAATCCACCACCACCAGTGCTCTGGGAGAGGCGGCAGCGCGTAGGTGGGAGGAGACATGGGGAGAAGAGAGGATGGGAGAGGGACACATCACGCGGGGAGAGGTGGCGGCAGCAGATAGGACAACACAAGGGGGGAAAGAGGAAAGCAAAAGACCCAAGGGTCAGCGGTGGGGAGGAAAAATGAGGTAGTGGGGACACATGTGACATGTCCAGCCAAACAACAGCGTGGGAACACAACGCCGAACACGGGTTCAGATCGATCGATGCCAACAGAGCAGGCACAATCAGACAGCAAAAAAAATGCGAGCGACGTGGCCCACCTCCTCACGCCCCGCATTGGCCTGCTTTTACCTGTAAGGATTTTGGTAACGACGTCTCATTACTGAGCATTTACTTTTACTGTGAAAAATGTTGCTCCAAAGTCCAATTGTCGAAATACCTCGAATGTAGTACTGAGATGTAATCTGAGATAAATATGATCTGTAATCTTCACCGTCTGATCAAAATATGCACTTTAAACAAAAGCATAATTTTTAGGCGAGTGAAATATTGTCAATCCAATAATATCGGGAAAAAAATCCCATAAGGTTGCACATATAGCATTGCTTGTTTATTGCCTAGACACACATACTATAATTAGACTGAGATGATTGGAGAGCCGCTTGAAGTTCCATCGAAAAGAAAACATTGTCACAAAAAATATAAAAAATCTTCTTGTTTCTTATATAAAATTCCAGTGAAATCTAAACATACCATAAACCTCCTCCGCCTCCTCCCCTCCACTCTCCTTCCCCAATGCCGACCTCCTCCTCTGCCTCTACGGCTCCACCTTGACTCTTCCCCCGATGACGCCGATAGCGGCGACCATGACCACCACCCAGCACCTGCCTCCTTCCTCGATCTCCATGTCTCCTCGACGTTCCTCCTCCGCTCCTGCTACTTCGCCGCCCTCCTCTCCGACTGCTGGAGCCCTTCCCCTTCATTTGCTGCCTGCTGCCTCTCCCTCTCCGTGCTCATAAGATCGAGAAGGCCGACTAGAGGGGGGTGAATAGGCGATTTGAAAAATATTTTGGCTAAAAATCAAGTTTTATGCGGAATTGTAAATCAATTCAGTTTTGCTCAATTAAAACCTAGATCAACTAGCCTTTACTAAGTGCACCAACAATATAAGACTATTGATAACGATAGCAGTCATACAAAGACATGTAACCAATTTAATACAAGGAATGTAAATTGTACAAAGTAAAGCACAAGAAGAACAAACCACAAGGACACAATGATGTTTTACCGTGGCGTTCGGAGACTTGCTGGTCTCCCCTAATCCACGTTGAGGTAAGCCCAAACTAATTGGATCGGGTCCACGAATTAAGCCAAACACCTCCGAGGTAAGTCCAATCACTTGGACCGGCTCTAACACGAACCAACACCTCAATCCACTTGGGGTTGCTCTTCCTCCACTCCGGAGATGGCGAGCACCAAACCACTCACAACCGCCTGGGTCATCTCACAACCTTCTTTGAGAAGATCACCGATGCAACTCCTCCAAGCCGTCTAGGTGTCGACAAACACCAAGAGTAACAAGTCGAAGACGCTCACTTGAACAAATCAAATGTCTAAGCTCAAGTGGATACACAATCCACTATCTAATGCAACACATGCACTTAGGGTTTACTCTCTAAGCTCACTAAGTGCAACACATGTACATAAGAGTGTAGAGAGCTTGCTCTTTGCTCAAGGGAATGAATATGACACCAGCAACCTCACCCACAATCGACCAATGTGAGTATTTATAGCCCTCACATGAAAACTAGCCGTTGGAGGAAAGATTATGAAAAAAATCAGCACGAGCGGTGGTACCGCCGTTCATCAGCTGGTACTACCGCACTTCCACTGACTGCACAATAACGGCTATAGCAGACATATTAAAGCCTCTGAACTAGCCATTGAATATGCGGCGCGGTACTACCGCCAAAGAATATGTGGTAGTTCCGCTCTCCGGTAGTTCTGTTCACATAGGGCGGTACTACCGCTTCCCTTAGAGGTCCAAAACTGGCCCTCTCTAGAGATAACGCACCGCCAACTAAATTTCGGAACTTCCGGTGTGCGGTAGTTCTGCTCAAAATATGTGGTCGTACCGCGATGCGGTAGTTTCGCCAAATGAATCCCAGTACTACCACCTTCCAAGAGTGCAGAACATGCTCAAAAGGTGTCTCTTTAGAAAACATGTACCGCCAACTAAGGTTCGGTCCGACCGGGTTGCGATAGTACCGCACCAACTTCTCGGTCATACCGCTGTGCGGTAGTACCGCCAAGAGAACGTTGGTACTACCGACTTTTCTGAGAAAATCATAGTTGGCTTTTGCTTCAACTCAATTTGCAAAAACACATTTGCCAATTGATGCGCAATACAAACAAAGGTTAAAGGCAAGATTCTCAATAAGTTACAAAACACATTTGCCAATTTTTAGAATCAACGCCACAAGGAATAAGGTACATGGACTTAAACCATTTGCAAAACACATTCGCAAACTAAAGTCACATGCTACAAGGATTATGCATGAGTCTCGACTATTTGCAAAACACTTTCGCAAATATTGGCAACATGCTAACGAGAGCTAGAGCAAGTATGACAAGCTATCAATATATGACAAACTCAAGCTACTAGTCAGGACACCTCTTAATAGTACGGCAACCTATACTAGCAAACCGTTCTCCAACCAAACACCAAAACTGGTAAAAGACTAGGAACACATCCTTAGCCCTAGCTAGTCATACCTTTGCCTTGCACATCCACTTGAAGCTTGATGATGCACAGCTTCACTTCAAGTCCAGGTTCTTGACTTGAATATAATTAATATATGATGATCTTCTTTACTTCGAGATCTTGTCTTGATGCTCATCAACACATGATGACATCCTTCATCCTGGATCTTGACTTGAATATCTTCAACGCATGATGATCTTCTTCACGTGCCATCCATCAACACATGATGGGTCTTCTATTAACTTGATGATCAGCTCATGATCATCTCCTCTTCGAGATCTTGATATGCACCAACACATGATGCTTTTCCTCACTTGCTCTCCATCAACACATGATGTGTCTTCTCTTGACTTGATGATTAACTCATGATCGTTTCCTCTTCGAGATCTTGATATGCATCAAAACATGATGCATCCTCTTCTTAAACCTTGACTGATGACAATCAACTCATGATGCCATCCAAAGTCTTCATCATCATGGGACTCAACCTATTTCACCAACTTATGAAAAATGTTAGTTCCAAAACGCAATTGCTATTAATTACCACATCATACCATTAACTCACAATGGTGGGTTAAGATACTCTAATCTTTCCCTCTTTGGTAATTGATGACAACCATCACATTGCAAATTATGAGTATATATGAACTACACAAGTTTTATATACTCAATGGATATGTTTCAACGTAGAGATCCCAAATATATGTGGATGAAGAAATATGGATCAATACTAATGAAACCACAAAATATAGAGTGAACCCCCCTAAATGTGTGCATACACGAATGTGTAATAAGAACATATGCACATATTCAAGTTAGACTTTTGGTGGAGTTCAACCTATATTTTGGATCAGAGGAATGCAATAAAATATAAGAATATGATGTCAAATGCATACCGCTTTGATTTTCATCTTTTCATCCAAATAAGACTACACAATAGGTATATCAATAAAAGCGTTAGTCTCACATATAAATTTATCATTAATCACCAAAATACTCCATTAACTCAAAATGGTGGGTCTAGATTCTTCAATGCCCCCTTCGCTCTCTTGCTCTCGCCCTTTCCACACCCATGTCGAGGACCTCTGCCTCCTCCACCCGCTCGACTTCGTCGGCACCATCTGCTCCCCCGCTGACGCCCACAACCTACAACTCCTCTTTAACGCCTGCATCGAGGTGTGCATCCCCTTCCTTGAGGTCGTGCCCTGGTCCGAGGAGTAGGAGGCCCGCGTCCTCGACCTTGCGCCGTTCCTCCTCGATGACGAGGCCACCGACCTCCTTGCCAGGGTCTCCCTTCCTACTGCCGCTACCCCCTCTGCCGTCGCGGGTGAGGCCGCTAGGTCGCCCTCTAAGGCGATGTTGCATGGCTTGATCCACTCCGCCATCTGTGGCCACCCCGTCGCAGCCGCCACCAAGGTGTTCGTCGCGATGCTCCTCAAGGATTACCCTTCCTGCGATTGCGTGCACAAGGTGCTCGACAAGGCATTCCTTGCTATGAATCTTCGTGCATATGGTATATCTAGATTTTAGGGAGAGTTTGTTTTGCATAGTCCTACAATATTTAGGCAGTATTAATTATGGATACTAGAGTTTGTGTGGTATCCCTTCAGGACACGTAGAATCCTTGCCGGATACGAATACTCGTTTGCTCTCAATAAAATGGCACCCCTGTAATCAGTTTTAAGCAATAGAGAAAAGAAACAAAGGAAACACTGCAGTGCAGCACCAAATTCCCGAGCGCTATCTTTCTTTCGTTCCAGCGTGTGCGTGTGCTTCTTCCAGCATATGCGTGTGTTTTATCTAGTGCGTGTGTTTTCTTCCAGTACGATCGCGTGTGCGCTTCATCGGTGGATCAACTTCTAGCGTGTTCTGCTGAGCGATCGTGAGTGTGCTTCATCGGTGGATCGATTTCCAGCGTGCTCTGCTGAGCATGTGTTTCTACGTCTCTTCATCTCCGATTTGGGCCAACAAGTGGTATCAGAGCCTGAGTTCTTGATCTGTGTATGCCCAAGATCATGCCGTGCTCTCCAGGAAGTGGTGTCACCTGTGACGAGACGACGTCGGGTGCAATGGTGAAGGAGAGTTCCACCGTCTCGCTATAGTATCTGATGCCCATGAAGAACAATTATACAGTATGGGCAATCAAAGTGAAGTTGTACATGCACGCTCAAGGAGCGTGGGATGCGATCGAGGACGACAACGTCGATATGTGCGTAAGGATCAGATGGCCTTGGCGGCCATTTATGTAGGCATTCCAGAGGAAACACTCTTCCTACTGGCCGAAAAGGAGACAGCCAAAGCTGTGTGGAAGGCATTGAAGATGATGCATCTTGGTGCTGATCGTGTCAAGGAAGCACGGGTGTAGACCCTTAAAAGTGAGTTCGAGGGGATGTGCATGAAAGAGACGAAGTCAATCGATGACTTCGCCATGAGGTTGACTACTATTGTCAACCAAATCCGAGCCTTGGGGGACAAGATGAAAGAGAGCTATGTTGTAAGAAAGTTCGTTCGGATAGTCCTCGGAAAGTTTTTGCAAATCGTCTCCACCATTGAGCAGTTCGGCGACCTCAAGGTGATGACGACTAAGGAGGTGATCAGCTGCTTGAAGGCGCACGAGGAATGGATCCGAGGATCTGGCGACAGCGAAGATGAGCACCTGCCGTTAACCTGCACCGAGTGGGAGGCCCGGTCGTCGAAAGGCGAAGGGCGAGGGCTCCTCCGGTGGCTCTAACGGCGTGGTGGCCGAGGCCGCCAGAATCGGAAATTCGACAAGGCAAAAGTGAGGTGCTACAATTGTCAGGACTACGGGCAATTCACTTCCGAATGCCATAAGCCGAGGAAGGAGAAAGCGGATGCACATTTAATTGAGGCCGATGCTGAAGATGAACCGGCATTGCTATGATGTTGATTTGAGTCCGGGACGTTGAGGAGATGTATTCGCTGTCCTGAGTCGAGTCTGTAGAGTTGAGTTCGGGACGTTGAGGAGATGTGTTCGCCGTCCTGTATTGAGTAACAATTATGCAAGTCGTAATTGAGATCGACTGCCTCAATAAGTAAGTGCACAAAGATTAGGGAGTGATTTGTTAGCAATCTTTGTGCATATGATATATCTAGATTTTAGGGAGAGTTTGTTTTGCGTAGTCATATAGTATTTAGGCAGTATTCATTATGAATACTAGAGTTTGTGTGGTATCTTTTCAGGATACGTAGAATCCTTACTGGATATGAATAGTCGTTTGCTTTCAATAAACGAGTATCACTATAATCAGTTTTAAGCAATAAAGAAAAGAAATATAGAAAACGCTGCAATGCAGCGCCAAATTCTTGAGCGCTATCTTTGTTTCGTTCCAGCGTGTGCGTGTGCTTCTCCCAGCATGTGCGTGTGTTTTATGTAGTGCGTGAGTATTCTTCCAGTGCAATTGCGTGTGTGCTTCATCGGTGAATCAACTTCCAGCGTGTTCTGCCGAAGCTATCGTGAGTGTGCTTCATCGGCTTCATCAGTGGATCGACTTCCAGTGTGCTCTGCCGAGCGTGGGTTTCTACGTCTCTTCATCTTCTGTTTGGGCCAGTATTCCTGTCACGGCTGGAGACCGTACAATGTGTTTGAGTTGCCCATTTGCGACAGTAGGTATGTTTGATTTCCAACCTTTTGCTCCAATGGTCAAGGTAGATATTGTCGTGATATATCTAATTAATAATTATGTTGTCGTGTGGGGTGCAAATGTTTAGCAGCTTACTTCTGGGGAATGACTTAGTTTTGCCTCAGCTTTCGTTATGATTTATGAATGGAATGCTTTCATGAGTAGAGGTTAGTGAACTTAGTGGTTTTGACATCTCTCTCTCTCTCTCTCTCTCTTAGCACAAAACTTGTTCCGTTTTTTCTTGTTAAGCCAGACATGACTTATATACCATTTTCGTGAATATTCTCACCACAAGGGACATAGGTTCCAATTTCCTTATCCTCGTTGGGTGGTCTTGGTTGGTTGTGATTTACTTTTGAGTCACATTATGTACAGGAATTTCCACAAGATTGCTACCATACCGAATCATATTGTTTAGGAATCCTAGATTTGTCTAACTTTACACTAAATCAAATTATGTTGAGGTGTTGTCTAGCACATCACAGAGCAGCGAACTCTTAAGTCTGAGCCGTTGAATCTATTTCCTTTTCTTTTCTGAGGATTTCGAGCTGGGGTTATTGGTCTCTTGTTCCAACAGCAATCCCAGTGATAATGTTCAAAGCTAACTTCTGATTTGCAGCGCAAACACTGATTTTTTCCTTCAAAAAAAAAAGTAGTAGCTCATATTGTTCTCTCTACGTTCTAGAAACCGGAGAGGATCCAGATCCTGATTACCGCAGAACATGATTGACTAAAATTTTTCTTTTTAGTAGTAGGGTGTCCGTGCGTTGCAACGGAATCCTAAAAAAGAGTGTTACATATCAGCAGACCAGATCCTAAGCCGTATAATAAATATCATTTTTCTTTCACACACATATAAATAGAAACATTAACTCCGCTTATTGCATCATCTACTAGTACTACTCGGAAATTAAAATTTTGAGCTCATAGATTATTTACATTTGGAAGTTGAAGTTGATGTCAACTTTCCTCTCCGACGTGCTGCCCATTTTCAGTCATTGCCAGCTAACAAGAAAGAGGGCTACGCGCCAATGGTCACCTTCTTCTATTCTGAACCCAAGCCACGACTCGGTTCTCACGGCCATTGGTCTCTTCAGCTCTCGCCAGGCACATTGTGGCGAGGAGGTGGAAGACTGGGAGAGGAGGTGGCGGCGGCGTCGTGGTGGTAAGCAAGGAGGAGGCGACGATGCTTGCTCGGCCAACGTGGAGCAAGAGGCGACGGCGGCGCAGAGGAGGATTAGGATGAAGAGGACACAGTGCGGTGAACTCGAGATGGTGATATGGCAAGGGAAGGATATCTTCGTCTCTGCCTCTTCCTCATGCACCGTCGTTGCCTCTCCTCTCTTCCCCACCGCCTCTGCTTCTCCTCCAAGGTACCGTCTCCTCCTCTCCTCCCGACGTCTTCTCCCGTCCCTAATGCCGCCTCCCCTTCCCGCTACCTCCCGTCGTCGGCGTTACCTGCTATGCTGTCGAATCCCATCATCTTCGTGCACGCCGCCGTTGCAACCCACATACTGAGTGTCCGAGGGGGGCAGGATCTCTAATGCACAAAGCGAATGATAGACATACACAGGTGGCGAGTCGCGACGCAAGATAGGAAGGAGTGGGACAGTGACGAATTTCAGTGTATACATGTGAAGAAGAAGAAGATGAGGAATTTAGGAGAGGTGGGAGAGGCCAACCGCGCGCACAAGAGAAAGGATATCGTCCCACTGCGCAGGGGTAAACTCCTTTTTTTTATTAGTTAAGAAAAAAGGAGGTCGGCTAGAATTCAGGGTTCTCTTGTTCCTCTATTCTCTTTAGGAACCCAGGATCCAAATTGTTGATCTAAGCTAGTTGTGTCAGTTTTTCTATTCTTGTTTTTAGTTTTAGTTTTCAGTCAGATTGCAAGTTGTTAAGCAATCTGGTTGAGATAAGTTAGCTAGTATAGATTGTTGATTTAGAGTTTGTTTCCTACTAGAAACAGAGTCGGATGTTTGTCTAGTAGCAGTTTGTGTTGGTTTCGGAAACATAGCTTTTTTTCTCTAGTCGAGTCCGTTTCTGAAACTAGCTATAGCAATTCCGAAATGGAGTCAACTTGTAATCCTCTGAGTCTATATAAGAAAACAAAAATACAAAAAGGCTACAAGTTTTGCAATGCCAACATCTGAATCTCCTGTGATTTTGATTCGTGTTTCTTCTGCTGTGAATCGGTTGTGTTCTCTGTTCTGAATATGAACTTTCAGAATCACTGGATTTCTGAACTTTCAGGAACTCGGAAACTCTGAATTCTAACATTTGGTATCAGAGCGAGGATTGTTGAGAGCAATCGAGCAAGGAAGAAAAGGAAGGGGATTGTTGAAGAGCAATGGCTGGCGATAAGTCACCAAAGAAGGAGGCGCTACTACCAGTGGTGAACGTCGTCGAAACATCGACGACAGGAAAATCGCTAATTCAGTACCTGATGTTGACAGAAACGAACTATGGTTTGTGGGCAGCCAAAATGAAAATCATCCTACGATCCCTTGGTGTATGAGCTGCAGTAGAAGGCGATGCGTTGGTGAAGGAAGAAACAGAGTAGGGCGCCTTAGCAGCAATTTCCCAAACAGTGCCAGACGCGGTGATGATTGTTAGGAATAGCAACTTGTATTTCTAGGGGGCCAAAGGGCCAGTATATATACATAAAGTATAGGTGGTGAATATGCAAATAACCCCTCATAACAATGGGGAATAACAAAATATACATATATCTCTAACACCTCCCCTCAAACTCATGGTGGATCAACAACACTGAGTTTGGAGAGGTAGAAGCCGTGATGTACTCGAGTCTGGGCCTTTGTGAAGAAATCCGCTATCTGAAGCTCTGAAGGCACATACTGAAGAGCAATCACCTGATCATACACACAAGACCTCATGAAGGAAGCATCAACACCAATATGCTTGGTGAGCTCATGCTTCACAGGATCACGGGCAATACTGATAGCACCTGTACTGTCTGACAAGAGAGGAATCGGTGTAGTGACAGAAACACCAAAATCCTCAAGTAACCATCGTAGCCAAGTAATCTCTGCTGTCAAGAAAGCCATAGCTCACAACTCAGCCTCTGCACTCGAACGGGACACTGCAGTCTGTTTCTCCGTCTTCCAGGCAATGAGAGAACCACCAAGAAAAACACAGTAAGCAGAGATAGATCGGCGATCAGATGGATTGCGGGCCTAAGTAGCATCCGAATAAGCCTAAAGCTGTAACGAGCTGGAGCATGGAAAGAAGAGACGGCGAGAGATAGTCCCACGAAGGTATCGCAGAACTCGAAGAAGGTGGCTGTAGTGGACCTGAGTGGGAGCAGAAATGAACTGACTCAGAATGTGAACTGGATAAGTGATATCCGGACGAGTAACAGTAAGGTAGACAAGACTCCCAACAAGATGACGATAGCGAGTCGGATCAGAAAGAGGCTCGCCATCAGAGAGTCGGATGTGAACATTGAGCTTCATGTGAGTCTCAACAGTACGCTGATCAGTGAGAGAGGTGCAATCAAGAAGATCCTGAATATACTTCTCTTGGGACATAAAGAAACCATTTGGAGTGGAAGTAACCTCAATCCCAAGGAAGTAACGAAGAGGACCAAGATCTGACATAAGGAACTGCTCACTAAGACGAGCCTTGACAAAGGCAATGTACTCAGAATAATCTCCGGTAATGATCATATCATCAACATACAGAAGAACAAGAGTTCGACCACGAGACGAGGTGTGGACAAAGAGCGTAGGATCATGATCATTAGCTAAAAAGCCAGCAGCAGTGACCACAGAGGAGAAACGCTCAAATCAAGTACAAGGGGCTTGCTTAAGGCCATAGAGAGAGCGACGAAGGCGACAGACCATGCCCTCAGAAACAGAATACCCAGGTGGCGGATGCATGTAGACCTCCTCACGCAACTCGCCATTAAGAAAGGCATTCTTGACATCAAGCTGAGAAACAGACCAGTGGCGAACAGACGCCACCGAAAGAAGAGTGCAGACAGTGGTTATGTGGGCCACAGGAGCAAAAGTTTCGTCGTAGTCACGACCATGCTCCTGTTGGAAGCCATGAGTAACAAGACGCGCCTTATAGTGCTCAAGAGAGTCATCAGAGCAAGTCTTAATCTTATAGACCCACTTACACGTGATGGGATAAGAGTGAGATAGAAAAGGAACAAGATCCCAAGTACCAGTACGCTCGAGGGCAGCAATCTCCTCGGCCATGGCAAGCTGCCACTCAGGGTGAGTAACAGCATCCCGGTAGGAGATAGGCTCACGAGTAGCTGCGCCAGCAAAGGCAAAACGGGTAGGGGCCGAATCGACTGGCGATCGCGGAGAGCGTAGCGAGGAGAAAATGACCCATCAGGGGAAGATGGAGCATTAGAAGAAGATGGAACATTAGGAGAAGATGGCTCATTTGGAAGATCCTCAATACAAGGTCGACGAGTGTAGAAGAAATGGGGAAAATGTACTGTAGTGGGAGGAGCCTGAGGAGTCGCAGGAGACGAAGCAGACGGCGACAACGGCGGAGAGGCCACAGGAGGAATATGTGGAGACTCAGTGGGACGGGTGGACGCGGGCAAGACAGATATAGGTGTATCTGGAAAGGTCAAAAAGGACAGAGACTCCACAGAGGAAGCCGAAGGAGAAGCAGGACGTGGGTAGAAGGGACGAGACTTGTCGAAAGTCACATCTCGAGAAATCCACATCTGTCGACCAACAAGAACCCAGCACCGATAGCCCTTGTGCTCGGCACTGTATCCTAGAAAGACACACTCAACAGACTGAGCAGTCAGTTTGGTGCGTTCTTGAGGGGCGAGGAGAACGTAGCAAACACACCAAAATGCATTTAGGCGACGAGTAGTCGAAGAAGACCACGAGATACGCCAACAGGATCGCACTCAAGAGCGTAAGAGGTTTGGATGTTGACGAGATAGGTGGCGGCAGCGGACGATGAAAATGAGGCAACGATGACGAGATTGACCTCCAGGCGATGTCGGGCAGAGTCGGTGCGGATCCGGTCACAGGCGAGGAGGCGGCGGCAGTGGCTTTAGGCCGCGGAGGGGAAGGGGAAGCTGGCAGCGGCGGCTAGGGAGGGGAAGCCGACGACGGCGGCTAGGGCAGAGGAGGACGAGTTGCACGTCCGGGAGAGGTAAACCTAATTGGCTCTGATACCATGTTAGGAATAGCAACTTGTATTTCCGGGGAGCCAAAGGGCCAGTATATATACACAAAGTACAGGTGGTGAATATGCAAATAACCCCTCATAACAATGGGGAATAACACAATATACATATATCTCTAACAATGATGATTATTGTGGAGAAGGAAACGGCCATGGCGGCATGAGATGCAATCAAGGAGATTCATGTGGGTGAAGATCGCGTCAAGAAAGCTGGCATGGCACGAGCGTCAAGAAAGCTGGCATGGCACGAATCATTCTAAAAAGCATGAATAAGCCAAACAAGCCAAACTGGTTATGGGGAGAAGCTGTGACAACTGCAGTATATATTTTGAATCGAGCTCCAACCAAAAATATAGTTGGTATGACACCATATAAAGCTTGGTACAAAAGAAAACCAATAGTTCATCATCTTCATACATTTGGCTGTGTCGTTCATGTGAAGAGGACTGACGGGCATGTTAGCAAATTGGATGATCGAAGCTCCCAATGGTATTTATTGGATATGAGAGAGGTTCAAAGGCTTATCGCGCTTATAATCCTGTCACCAAGAAAGTATGCGTGACTCGAGACACTGTGTTTGAAGAGGATAGAGCATGGGACTGGAAATCCATGCTTGAGACAGATACATCAGTATTCGATGTAGTTTATGTTCAGTCGGAACCTGAGACTCTCGGTGATTCAGTACAGCAGCCGATACTTGATCAGTCTCCAGAAGGTGAAGAAACAACAGAGGCCACAGTTCCAACCGATGACACTCAATTAGAGATTTCGACAGCAGGAGGGATACCATCTACACCCGTGACAAATGCTGTTGACGGTAACGCTGTTGTCAAGTCTAATATAGAAGTGTCATGGGAAGCTCCGATTAAAATACGGTCACTGGAGGACATATATGACACAACCGAACAGGTCCAGTATGAGTATTCAGGGTTGTGTTTACACGGGATGCAGACTGTGAAGGAAATTAACCTCAACTAGCTTAGGATGCAGACATATTTCTTTCTTCATCTCAATCTTTGCACACGCCAAAAAGAAAAGAAAAAGGACAGAAGATGCTTGCTTATCTGCATTTGACACCATGCATTCTGCATTATGACATTGTTATTCCACAAGCACCCAGCTTCCGAAGACTCAACCCGAAATACAAGCGTCAAAAGCAAAGCCAATTTTACCTCGTATTCCTCCCCATCGACATTACAAAGCCAAGACGAAAACAAAAGGAAAAAAAAAATCGGAACAAAGACTTGAGTCAGGGACACGTCATGAATTTTTATCAGCATCTACGTGCTCGAATGCAAAGAAACGCAGCGACAAGTCGGTCGACGAGACGCAGAGAACCTAGCTAGTAGAACCCCTGCACCGGCCACCGGCGGTCGGGGTCCGGCAGCCACGACGACCGCTTCTTCTTCTTGTCCTTCTTCTCCTTGCTCCTCTCGTCGCTGCCGTCGACCTCCCCCTCCCCCCCGCCGTCGGAGCTCTTGGAGTCGCCGTCCGACGAGCCGCACCCGCCGGCGGCCCCGCCCGACTTGTGCCTGGACCGCACGTACTCGATCAGCCTCCACGCCGCCGGCTTCTTCTGCTGCGGCTGCGGCGGGGACACCCGCTGCTTGACCGTCTGCACCTGTTGCTCCGGCGGCGGCTGCGGGTTCTTTAAAGCTGGGTCGGGGTCGTCGGTCAGGCGCGCGGACTGGGACAGCTGTTCGTACTCCGGCAGCGGCACTGTCTCCTCCGACGGGCCGTCCCCGTTGCCTCCGCCACCGTTGCCGACGCAGTCCATGAGCAGCAGGTGCTGGTGACTGTTGCCTGTTGGACCTCCGCTTCAGCCGCCGCGCGCTGAACCTTGAGCCCCTGCCGCTGGTGTACTGGCTCTGCTGCTCGTCATCTTTCGAGTGATCCAGGATTTCCATATTTAACGCGGTTCTTGGTGCGGGATGGAAAAGTTTGACAAGAATGGCTAGGTTAATCGCGTTTATTTAAGTTGGTGTTTGACTTGGAGGGTCGGTCGCTCATAAGGCGCCGTGCCGTCGTGGTTAGTACGTGCAACGCGCTTCGCTCGCTTAGATGTAGCTAGAGAGTGGTGCGGCCCCACCTGTCATTAGGACATGCGTATGGTTTGATGGCTCACGGCATCCGTATTTTTTTTGGGAGAGACGCCGTCTGTGGATTTTGACGGTGCTCCAACACCGCACACCTCGTCTTCTTACCTCAAATTCCTAAAACCACCTCGATCGTTATGCAGAGAGTTTTTATGTACTGGGACTATCGTGCAGTGCAGTTTTAGCAAACAATTAATATTAATTCTAGCGTAATTAAAAAACACTTTAGCATACATCAACCAGAATTTAAATGACCAAAATAACACAAACTCATGTAATTCTACCAAGCCATCCAAAGAGAATAATATGTTTAACACATACTTCATCAGAACATAAAAAATCAGCATAAAGCTCAGATATAAGATATTGATGAGTGCTCTCAGAAGACGAGATGTAAAAGAATTAATTTTTGCCATCTCAGCCCTTTAGTCTATACTCTTCACAAATTGAACATGGTAATAAAGTTCCAAACTTTGAGCTCTAATAAATTTTTTTTACTAAACCGTCAAAAGATCTCAAAGGTAATAGACAACAGACCATATTTTCAGTCAAACAGGAGATCACAAAGATCACAAACTGAAAACAAGATCACCCACAGTACTTGACAATACACAGTATAAACTGAAAGCAAAATCACAAGTCCAGTAATAAAGTCGCATGGCTAACAGAGGAGTAATCAAATTGAATTGCTAGATATCAATATAACCAGAAGATACAGAACAACTAGTTATACCCAAAGCAACAGATTGATAGCAGATCAAGAAACAGAAGCAAGTAACACAATAGAGCTCAAGTATGAACTAATTATCAAGTCAATTTCAGTATATGACAACTATCATCATAGAGCAAAAACCGAACCCACATATTTCTTTGCAATATCTCCCAGAGCTAGTCTCAGTGATCAATACAATCACAGATCAAATAGATCCACTAGCACAGCACATATATATGCAAAGTTATGCTCAACATATTAACAGTGATACTCACAGATTCGGTGGTAATCAAAACCACCAGGATGCAACCAAGCAAGGCACGTCAAGGAGACGCTGACCTAGAAAAACTATCGCCTCGCTAATCCGAGCAAAAGATGAAGTATTCAGAGATACAATGCCACTCTTCTTCTTCGGAATCCCACCAAAGAATGAAGCTGAGGTATTGGTTATATGCCGCACAAGCCCAATACGATGCTCAGGTCAGAAGCACCAACGCAGCACCAAAACAGATGCTAAAAATCTCCTTCCCACTCCAAGTTCAATCCAAGGCCGACTGATTTCCTTCGACGAAGGCACAAACAAATCCCCTTACTGCAAACTCAGTTGAGGAGAGAATGCAACCGAGGACCCGGGATGTACACGGAGGAGAAAATCAACCCTCACTACGGAAGGTGCCGGGTAGAAACACGACAGATCGACAGCTCTCCAAAGCCAAGGAACCAAAAACCAATCGAGGAATATCAACCAAAACTGAGCAGAGAAACTCACTGGAAAAACCCACTTCACCAAAAGGAGGAGAGGAAGCCCCTTAAGATAACAAAGGAAGAGAGGAGCCAGCGCACGGTCTTCCCAACGGCAGGAGGAAAAATCGTTCTCCATCCGCCTCCACCACCGCTTGGGATTCAGGATCCCATGCCCTTGCCTTCTTTCGGTTTGAGACTGAGTCTCTTCACCTTACCCCCTTCATTCCTCCAATGACAAGTGGGCCCCTCCTATCCTTTTCCTTTTTCCAATTCTTTTCTTTTCTCAAATGGGAAATTACCAAAAGGCCAACATATCGATCATTAGTGCCATTTGTGTCTTCCAGGAAGAGACAAATTTGGTCAAATCCTCAAAACTTGACCATATTATCCCAAATGTAGGTACATGTACACTGACAGTGTATTTGAATTGTCTAGAATTTAGGACCACCATACTCGGTGAGGTTCAAATCTTATCTGCTACATATCCATTCAAGATATCATTTCCAAACTTTGTTTATTGCATCTTTGGACCTAGAACGAAGAAGTAATTCTTCTTAGGTCCCCAGTTGGATTGCACATAGTGATCATGGTCCCTTAAGATGCCTCACCTTGCTAAGCAAGTAAACAATACAAAGATCGTGATGAACAAGTGGTTAAGAAAAAAAAAATGGAACCGCTTGCAGTATACAAAATAAACTTTGTAGCTGAATACAGACGCCTCTTTCCCCCACATGGATAAAAGTAAGCAAACATGAATTAATTCTAACTCCCACGTGATAAAAAGAGTAAATAATCACCAGGAAATAATCATATTTGACCACTATACATTGCTAGCATCAGGAAATAGAGTAATCGTGAATCCCGGGTAACCGGCCAAGTTGCTAAAGTAGTGATAAATCCTATCAATAAAATAGATCGTAATGAAAGTCCATCGATTCCCAATATCTAGTGGCCTGTTCTGATGTGCAAACTACAATAATCTGTCAACTGAAATATTGTGATGATTAGTTATAATCAGGCAAATGCAATTTTGTGCAAATAAGGCATGTTCTCTGATCAGTTATTCATGCATCTTGAGTTCATCATATGTTCTGGATTGGTATGTTGTTTTGCTATCTTTGCTGCTAGTGCGCATCCAAAGAATTGAACCTCGGTCAGTACTGTGGGAGGGTACTAGTGAATATTTGTGATAAAACTTCATATTAATCCGTATGCTAGTTATGGTATCATGAATTAAATGCAATATTGCTTGTCTTGCACTTAGTTCTATTTTGTGAGATGAGCTCCAGTAACATTGTGTTTCTGGTATAATCAATCAATTGTGATACTGATATTGTCATTTGTGATCTTGCTGAAAAAAAAATCAGTAGATATTGTGTTTGTGATTTTTGTTTTGAACTGAGGCTTAATTGTTGTTTGATGTGCAAGATTGGTTATGTGCTATGATTAAGCATTATTTGCATGTGGTGCTCTGAGGATTGTGTTATGCTTTATGGTATAAAAAAATGTGGACTCTTATGACATAACCACTTTATGAATGATTGGATTGATTCAAATTTGGCTAGCTAGTGTTCTGCATAGGTTAATTGAAGTTCTATGTTGCCAAAGCAATCTCTGTTATGTAGGTTAATTTATTCATAACAACTAGGTAATTTTTTTTGTATGTATAATTCATGCATCTATTGACTGGCCCAAAGGAAAGTTATTATTTGGCCGAATTATATATGCAACTGTGGCTGCAAATATGTAACAATTATCAAGTTTCCATGTGAACAATAAGTCGGACCAAAGTAGGGCATATTGTTTGACAGGATTTACTGTTAGTATTTGATTGCTACATCAAGGTTACCACTAGCGAGTTAATATTTCTATCCAAAGACTAAATATTAATGGAGCACTAGGTATCTTGCGTTATGGAATATACCAATTAATGAATCAAACCTTAAGTATGTTATTCATGTCATGATATGAGCATTTCATTTATTCTTTTATTTTAGTTGCAAATCCTGCTTCCAATATTTCTGCTAGCATCAATTCTATACCTATGTTTACTGGTGCAAACTTTAAAGAATGTAAAGAGAACATTTTGATCATTCTTGGGGTAATGGATCTAGATCTTGCACTTCGTAAAGAACAACCCATTGCTCTTGTGGCTAACAGCTCTATTGAGGAAAAGATGGAGTCTAAGAAGTGAGATCATTCAAATCGCATAAGTCTTATGATCATGAGGCGTGCTGTTCTGAAAGTTTTTCGGGATAGCACATCAGAACATGCCACTACAACTAAGGGTTTTCTTGACAGTCTTGAGCAAAGGTTTGCAAAAAAAAAATGAAAAGGCTGAAACAAGTACGCTTTTGGCAAAACTTATCTCAATGAAGTATAAAGGTAAAGGAAACATAAGGGAGTACATTATGGAAATATCTCATCTTGTTTCAAAATTAAAGGCACTCAAGTTAGAGCTATATAAGGATTTGCTCGTGCATTTAATTTTGATACCCCTTCCTACACACTTTAATCAGTTCAAGGTGAGCTATAACTGTCAAAATGACAAATGGTCCCTTAATGAGCTCATCTTCTATTGTGTGCAAGAGGAGGATAGATAGAAACAAGATAGAATAGAAAGTGCTCATTTAGCTATGACTCCCAAAGTCAAACAAACATGAGGAAATTAAGTGCTAATAGAGTTTCAGATGTCTTAGAACTAATACATACGGATATCTGCGGCTCATTCCCTATGGCTTCTTGGAATGGCTAAAGGTATTTTATCACGTTCATAGACGGCTTCTCACGATATGGTTATATTTATCTTATTCATGAGAAGTCACAGTCCCTGGATGTGTTCAAAAATTTTAAGGCTGAGGTGGGAAACCAACTTGGCAAAAGAATTAAGGCTGTTCGATCTGACTCTGGTGGAGAATACTATGGTAGAAATGACGGATTAGGTGAACAACACCCAGGACCTTTCGCTAAATTCCGAGAGGAATACGGGATCATCCCTCAGTATACCATGCCAGGATCTCCTAGCACGAATGGTGTTGCTGAGAGGCAAAACAGGACTCTTAAGGATATGGTGAGGAGTATGCTTAGTCATTCTACCTTACCAAAGTCTCTCTGGGGAGAAGCATTAAAAACTACAGCTTATTTACTCAATAGAGTACCAACTAAAGCGACTAATGAAACCCCGTACAAACAATGGATAGGCAAAAAGGCCTAGCATTAGGCATGTACGTACATGGGGATGTCCATCTGAGGCAAGGCCGTACATGCCTAATGAGAGAAATTTGGGCTCAAGAACTGTTAGTAGCTATTTTGTTGGTTATTCTGAAAGATCAAGGGGTTACCAATTCTATGATCCCACTACTAAGACAATTTTTGAAATGGGAAATG
Organism: Phyllostachys edulis; assembly: GCA_036346405.1. NCBI lineage: Eukaryota > Viridiplantae > Streptophyta > Magnoliopsida > Poales > Poaceae > Phyllostachys > Phyllostachys edulis. The sequence goes on along the minus strand of CM070549.1, from coordinate 17,862,866 downwards.
CCCGGTTCTTTGAGGATGTTGAGTTTGAAGGAGGAGATATGGTTAGGAACATTAATTTTGAAGAAGTTTCTGAATGGGATTTATTTTCTCTTCCCTTGGTTATTCCTAATAATGATCGGGATCATGTTATTTTACCCGGTATTATTGAGGAAGATGCAAATTAAAATAATATCCATGAGGCTCCTCCACAAAATGATGTTCCTTCAGAAGAACAAACTCATCAACCTCAAGAACCAGTGCCATTAAGGAGATCCACTAGAGAAAGAAGAAGTGCTATCTCTGATGATTATATTATCTTTCTTCAGGAAAATGAGGCTTGTAGTGAAATTTTGGGAGAAGATCCTATCAATCTCCAAAAGGCCCTGCAAAGCCCAAATTCTGTTAATTGGATCAATGCCATGAATGAAGAGTTAAAATCTATGAAAGACAATGACGTTTGGGATCTTGTCCCATTGCCAGAAAGAAAGAAACCCATTGGTTGCAAATGGCTAGTTAAGACCAAACGGATCCGAAAGGCAATTTGGAAAGATATAAGGCTCGTCTTGTTGCTAAAAGATGTACTAAAAACGAAGGCATAAACTATAAAGAGACTTTCTCTCTGGTTTCTTCGAAAGACTCTTTGAGGGTCATTATGTCACTTGTGGCATATTTTGATCTTGAGATTCATCAGATAGATGTAAAAACAGTGTTCCTAAATGGGAACATTGATGAGACGATCTATACGAAGCAACCAGAAAACTTTGTGATCGGTGACCCAAAGCAAATGGTATGCAAATTAAAGAAATCCATCTATAGGCTCAAACAGTCTTCTCGGCAATGGTACCACAAATTTTATGAGGTTATTATCTCTTTTGGTTTTGAGGTAAATACAGTTGAGGATTGTGTGTATCATAAATTCAGTGGGAGTAAGTTTATATTTTAGGTTCTGTATGTTGATGATATTTTACTTACATGTAACGATATAGGCATGTTGCATGAAACTAAGAGATTTCTCACTAAAAATTTCGAGATGAAGGACCTTGGTGATGTCTCTTTTGTATTAGGAATTCAAATATACTGAGATTTCTCTCAAGGTATACTTGGATTATCACAAAAGAACTATATCGATAAGGTATTGCAAAGATTTGGTATGCAGAACTATAAACATTTAGATACCCCTATGGCCAAAGGTGAAAAATTCAGTCTTAGCCAATGCCCTAAGAGTGATTCTCAGGCTAAGAAAATGTAGAGCATCTCCTATTCAGCTTTGATAGGGAGCTAGATGTATGCTAAAGTTTGCACTAGACCAGATATAGCATATATTATTAGAATGGTAAGAAGGTATTTAAGCAATCCAGGATTGGATCATTGGGTAGCAGCAAAACGGGTGTTGCAATATTTGCAAAAGACGAAAGATTTCATGCTCACATATAGGAAATCAGATCAGTTGAAGATTATTAGGTATTCTGATTCCGATTTTGCTGGGTGCCAAGACACTCGTAAATCTATTTCAGGTTACATTTATCTGCTTGGTAGAGGTGCGGTTTCTTAGAAAAGTGCTAAGCAGTCACTTGTTGCCCCGTCCACAATGGCAGCCGAGTGTGTTGCTTGCTATGAGGTTTCAAATCATGGGATATGGTTGCAAAACTTTGTCACAGGGCTGCGAATTTTGGATCAGGTCGACAGACCACTAAAGTTATATTGTGACAACAAGTCTGCAGTTATGTATTCTAATAACAGTAGGAGCTCATCAAAGTCTAAGCATATTGACATCAAGTTCCTAGTTGTGAAAGAAAGAATTCAGAGTGGTAGATTGTCAATTGAGCATATAGGTACAAACTCCATAATTGCGGATCCGTTCACTAAAGGTTTGGCACCTAAAATGTTTTATGAGCATATTGCTCTCATATAGGTGTGGTTTCATCTGAGGAATTCAGTTCTAGTGGGAGTTTGTAACTTTGTTTATGCTCATGTGACAATACCAGTTTAGTGTAAAGACCTTCAGTTATATTCTCTAGAGAAATAAAGTTTATGTTCTTATACTCTGAATTCATATCATCTCATTTGGTTATGAGAGGATGTTTTGATCTCATAAGGTATAAAGTTGGACCAGTTCGAAATATGCATTTTATGATCATATCTCATGTAATTTTCATGCTACATATCCATATTTGATCCATGTCGTTCTTTTATGTTGACATATGTGACCATTGATGGGTTGAGTTACGCTTTAAAGTGACGAAGATTGCTTTGATCCTATGTTGATATAATTGATGGACCGTATTATTTTAAAGATGCTCATAACATAGATAATATTTTTGGAGCTTATAAAGTTTTTCATATGTATTTACTCATTTAGTCCAAGTGGGAGGTTGTTGGATTAATTTCCTATTATGTGGACCTACATGAGATTATATACATATTAGCTATCTATTTTTGTTGGCTCAAATATATAAAGTGATCGAATAAAGTATTTATTAAGAGCCCGAGTATCTATTAAGAAAAATATAGACTTGAATTTAAATCTGTGTAGAGACATGTTTGGAATCTATCTCTAATTATAGGACGGGGTAGGATTCTGCACTAAAAGACTATAAATAAGGGTCAGGTCCTCTCAGCAGGGTAACACATGCCATACCACCTATCCCCACCTGTAGTTGGAGAATTTGGCTTACCTCTTGCTGGGAAAGACCAAACCCTAGGTAGATTGAGCACCTACACATCTACTACTACAGATCAACCCTACGACGAACAATGGCATCGTCATCAGGTATGCTTCTGCGTTTACAGATTTTATGGGTGTTGCAATTACCGTATATACGATCCTGTTAGTTTTGATCATCTGGTTTAGATCAGAATTAATTTAACAATACATCCATTTAGAATCCACCTTTAATTGGATTAAGGGATCCTCCTGTGTATTCGAATCGTCTAGAGTTTAGGACCACCATACTCAATGAAGTTCAAATCTTATCTGCTATTGTATTTCCATTCAAGATATCATTTCCAAACTTTGTTTTATTTTTATCGCATCTTTCGATCCATAACGAAGAGATAATTATTCCTAGGTTCCCAACTGGTTTACACATGATGATCATGGTCCCTTGAGATGCCTAACAATACAGAGAGATCGTGATGAACAAGTGGTGTACTTAATGCCTCGCCTTACTATTCAAGTAAACAATACAAAGATCGCGATGAACAAGTGGTGTACTTTTTTTTTGACAAAGCTACACAATCTTAGAGGGAAATTAGCAGGTGGTCCATACATTTGTGCGGCTAGATATGTTATAAATACTTTATATCAAAGATGTAGCGTACATAATGTTTGGTATATATAGACCTTTAAGATGAACATTTGAAACTATAACAAAATTTTGAAACGAAAGCACATCTCGAGGAAACATAATGAGCCTAATATGTTGTATAAGCTTTAGAAATGTAATATTCAAATACATTTTTATGGAAAGATAGCTTGACTTGAACCTTAGGTCATGTACAATGAGCTTACATCAGCTGTCTATAGTCTCTACCACATAGGATTTGAGCTGATGTGGATGAAAGAGAATTGACGAGGACTAAAACCTCTGTGTATTGTTTTAATACACAACAAAAGACCATACGTCTTCATGGTCGTAACCCCTAAGGCTAACGACCTCACTGGTCGTAAGGATTCCAGAGGTTACATAAGGGTACCCTAGTCGGACAAGGTCTCAGACCTAGCCTCCGACTGTAATCGCTTCTAAACGCTATGAACTGATGTTTATAACTAATCCCGAATATATTCTTACCGTGCGATGAATATAGTATGTGTTGTATACTTCATACCACACGGTTAGATAATCCTAAAGATACTGACAACAACTACCAGACGGTTTGATGTCTCTCGGGCGCTGAACCGTCGCACAGTTAGACACATTGTTAACTGTGCACTAAGCCCCGACCAGTCGCAACGCTTCACCAGGGACACCTCCTCCAGGAGTAACTGTCACTCCTTCGGAAGTTACTTAGCACGAAGCACAGAAGACCAAAGGGCAGAGCGAAACATCAACACAAGTTCTACAGATCAAGAGGCAAACTGAGACAAGCAAGATAGCAATCTTCACATCCAGTGTAATTAGGATTAGTCCCTAGTTGGGTCGAGAGCACCCCCCTTTGTAAATCCAGTTCATATCAATAAAGAGCGGCCCCATTTTCTCCCAAGAATTATCGTGTTATTTTCCTCTTTCATTTTCATAAGATCGGCGATTCGATCGTCGACAAGAATAAAGAGAGAGAAATGTGTGGTCTACAATCTTGTAGTCGACTATATCACCAGAACGAAGGAAAGTATTAAAAGATTGTGTAATATATAAAGACAAGTAAAAATACAACCCATATATGAGCTGTCTTTAGTGTTGTCTACAGGTGACATGTATAGTTGCTATAGACAGTAGCTGTTGGTACTATTGTACATACCCTTATAAGCTCTACATTGATTCCGAAATGTACATCTTTGTAGTAATTCCAACTCAGCTATTAATTCTCATATCTTATTCAATTTCTTAGTTCTATTTTGTATCTATCTAAAAACATTTTTTTCAAATCCAATGGACACTATAAGAGATCCACCGCCTTTTCCTTATTATGTTATTTTTCATCGTTAAAAGGTCGAGATCTGCTTTGATAGCTAACGTGTTTGCTTCCTATAGCTTGATTAATGCCGCTTGAATAAACTCCACATCTCACCTCTTGCCTCGTAAGACCTCAACGCTACACTGGCAAGTCGTAGCAAGTACTCATTCACAATTAAAAAAACACTTAAGGGCATGTACAATAATACAGACAGCTACTGTCTATAATAACTTTTTATGTCACCTGTAGATAGCACTATAAATAGCTCATACAATGAGTTGTCTTTTCACTTGTCTTTATAAATAACACAATCTTTTAATGTTTTCATGGATCTAAGACATTTTCTTCTTGGTTCTAATGATACAGTCGGCTGCAGAATTGTAGACAACACATTTCTCTATCTTTATTCTCTTTCATTTATATTAACTTAAATGCTACATGATAGAGACTATAAACAGCTGATGTAAGCCCATTGCACATGACAATACGGAGTCACATGAAACCGATGGAAAACCAATTTTCTGATGACCAATGTTTTGATTAACATCAATTTTCTTGTAAAGTATCCACAACCTCATATTCTATTCTCCTTGACGCGGCTTGCTTCCTCGATCCTCATCAATATATATGTTTATATTTTGGAAATAGAATTGTTTTTTAATAACAATAACAACTCTAATATATGTATGTGTTTAATCCGCACTATTATAATCTGGGCCTACGATAGGTTGTATATATTTATCTAATTAATGCGAGAATTTCCAGCTTGTAAGAGCGAATGTGGTAGCTCATTTTAGTTTAGTTAAATTCCAACTAATTATATTGTCTTTTTTTTGTTGAATTTTCCATTGTGATTTATAAAATTTGATCCCATGACCTGTGAGTATGAGCTTCATACGCTACCAAATTGTTCTATCTGAAAAAAAGGAAAAGAGGGAGTCAACATTAGCTCCTTCTAAGTATCTAGTTGGGTAACCCATGCAGTTACATGGCTAATTAATATGATGTACTTACATATTTGCATCTTTCGTATCTTAGAGTGGTGTTGAGTTCGATATCTACTACTCCTATATAATAAAAGCTAGTGATAGGTGATTTTACAGCTGCTAAGAAAAAAAAATGCTAGAAATTCTCATAAAAAAGAGGGAGAGACATCTAGCACTTATCTCAGAAAAATGTTAAAACTCATCTAGCCCTTAATTTGGTTTACCTTAATTTCAAAGGCTTGGATTTAATACATGGCTTAGAGATATATTAATCTGAACAGAAAAGAGAGATAAGTAGTACTACGTATTATTCAAAGGTTGCTAGATGGGTCTATCCCAAATGTATTTTGTTCGCAAAATAGGAATATCAAAATTTTGAAATTTGTAAAGGAAAATTTTATACTCATACCACACAACACCATGCAATTGAGCGGGCAAATTGTCAAGTTGAAATATAAAACTTGTATTTGATTAATCTCCATGTCGTATCTTGACTAATAAAAAAAGTTTACCCCCATACAGTGGGACATCGTCACACCCCTTCCTCCCCTCGCGAGTCGAGTGTGTCCATGCCCCCACTTCGTCGGCAACCACCCAAACCTCCGCCGCCCCATTTCTTCTTCACATGCACACATCGAAATTCATCGCCGTCCCACTCCTTCCCGTCTCGCGCTGCGACTCACTAGGTAGTAGGGAGAGGAGGCGGCGTCGGGGACGGAAGAAGGCATCGAGAGGGAAGGGAGGAGAGGAGAGGAGACGACGGTACCTTGGAGGAGAAGTGACAATGCCATGGAAGGGAGGGGAGGCAGTGATGGCGCAGAGGAAGAGGCAGAGATGAAGATATCCTTCCCTCGTTGCGCCGCCATCTTGAGTTCACCGCACCACGTCCTCTTTGTCATAATCCTCCCCTAGCCTCCTACCTCCTCATCGTGATGTGTCTAACGAGGGCTGCAGAGGCCAATAGCCGTGAGAACCGAATCACGACCTGGATTCAGGGTGAAAGAAGGTGACCGTCGACGCGTAGCCCTCTTCCTTGCTGGCCGACAATGGCTGAAATTGGGCAGCGCACTGGGGGGAAATCGGCATCAACTTCAACTTTCAGGTAGTAGTAGTGGGTGATGCAAAAGACGGAGTTAATGTTTCTGTTTATAAGTGTGTGAAAAAAATTAATATCTACTACATGGTTTAGAATCTCGTATGTTAATATGCATCACTTTTATTTAGGGTTACGTTTGAACGCATGCACCCTACTAGTATTTCTTTAAGTCAAACATGCGACAGTTGATTCGGACGTTAACATCTCGGTGTTTGTCACTCGGCACTCGCGGCACCCAGCAATGCGGCTCCCTCATGGGATCAGGGCCTGTTTGGTTCTTGACCCTAGCTAGCCATACCAAAATTTTGGTAATGTCAAAACTCAGGTAATACCAAAACCTAGGCAAAAAAAAAATTGTTTGGATCGTAGCCATACCAATTCACGGACAATGCCAAAATTGATGTGTTTGGATTGTAACCATACCAAAATTTGCTAAAAATGTAAGTATGACATGTGGGGCCCGTATGACATATATTCTTTTTTTGTACCAAAATATGCCAACAGTGGTCTTGTTTTGTTGATTAAATGACAATGAACATAATGGTTCAATCGGATCGTAAATCAGATACTCGGTTTAGAAAATATAGTCATTTGAAACTAATTAATTAAACTAAACATACTATTAATGCACCTAAAGGAGCCAAGCAAAACCTGCCAAGTGGCAACTTAGCCCCTTTGCTGCTAAGCCAAAACATTGGCGCTTGATTTGGGCGCCGAAGATCAGCCAAAGAAATGGGAATGAATAAGCGGGCAATACCAAAATTCCAAGGGCATACCAAAAATTTTGAACTCAATCAAATACTAGCCAAAATCTTAAGATGTTATCAAATTTTTGGTAGGATTATTTGGAGTAAAGAACCAAACAGGCCCTCGGTTCGCTCGCGTGGGCATCTGTGTCAAGCCTGCGGGCAGCAAGATCCTAGCTATCTTCACACAACAAGTAATGCACAAGTGTGTTGTAAAAAAAAAGGTATAAGTGACAAAGAGCCAAATCGTTATAAAACACGATTCTTGACAAACAATTCGATTGGATCGCACCACACCACTAGTCGAAATGCAGCCGATATGCAGTTTTCGATTGCCAATTAATGGTATTGTGCTACGATATTGTCCAATACAAATCAGTATGGATGGGGTTAAGCAAGAGTTTTTGCCGGTATTGTCACTTTTGCATACCGTATATATGGAACTAGACGTACAAATTTTTTTTGGGTCAAATATAGCACCTGTCCGCACAGCCACCGTGCGGCGATGCGCCACCGGCCGCCACGTCACCATGGCCACACGGCCGCCGTGCGGATGCGCCCACGCCCGCCACGTGTCATCCGATTAATCGGATTAGGGTTTAAGCGGGAATTAGGAATTAGGGTTAGGGTTTAAGCGCCAATTTTTGTTTCAATTTTAAAATATAGCAAACGACTTCAAAAAAATATGAAATTTTACGTGGAACCCCCCGACACAGTATACTTGCTTGTGTAAATTTGTCATAATTTTATTTATCCAGAACCGCCATGTGCTCTCTCACAATTTCATAAACGTGTACTATTTGTATGGATTTGTAAATGTAGAAAATAAGCTCTAAAAATTATGAATTTTTTTTACTATGTAATGTTTCGACATTTTTATATGTGTTCTGGAATTGTCTCAGAAATTTAGGATTTAGGTCGCCAGAATTTGGATTTTAGTTTACGGAAATTAGGGTTTCATGATTTCATGTGATTTCGAATGTATTTGAGATTTATTGGATTACATTTTGGTGATATACATGTCTTGACAGCAATGTATATTTACGGTCTAGAGGAGGTTGTGGGATATTCCAAATATATTATACTTTTTCGTACTTCTGGAAAACTATCTGTTAGACTCGCAATAACATTTTGGTATGTTGTTGTAGTGCGCTAAATTTCTGAAGAATTTTGTTAGGTAGCAATGATTCGTATGTACGAAGGTAGGTGATATTGTGATGCGCTAGGAAATTCATACACGGCAACATACACAACATTTTCGAAGAAATGGCGTAGCGATAACAACACGACAGTTGATCCGACAAGGGGGTTACATGGCATGCAGGCTAGCAAACTAAGGACGGTACGCGCGTGCCTTTAGGGAATTAGAAATACATGGGACATATGGACGAAGAGGGTTGGACTGCTGCGTGGACCGGAGCCATTTCCATTTGCCCTTCCTTGCGAGCTCTGCGTTGTACTCCACGCCGGCCGCCTTGGCCTCGGCTGTTATTTCCCTCTTTTGCTCGCGCTCCCTCTCGCGAGTCTCACGCTCCTTGCATCTGCACGCCTCGAGATGGGCCCGCGTCTCCCGCCGGATACGCTGGTTGTGCTCTTCGGTGCGGTGCTCCTCCTCCCTCCTCTCGCGGTCCCTATTGGTATCCCACTCCACGCAGTCGAGAGTCCACTGGTCGTGTGGGTAGATCTTTAGGTTGATCCACTTGCGATAGCCACATAGCAGATTCGGGAACTACGAGTAGATGGGAGAAGTTGTTTGTGCGGACTTTGAAAGAGAAATGGTAGGGGAACATACAGGGAATGCTACGACGCCGGCCGGACTCGCTAGGTCATGGTGATCTAGCGGATGAGCACCCCCCCACTTGGTGCCCGATGCGCAGGACGTCGTCCATCGAACGACCGCAGCTCAAGTTCTTTATTATCTTCTTCATCTCCGCCGAGATATACTTCAAAAAAAATTTATATCCCGTCGGGGTTCTATCTGGGCCACGGAGGGCAGCCTTCGATGCACTCTGGACATGCTGTGCCTTCTCCAACTGTAATGACTTACGTAATAGGTTTATTAACGAAGAGTACGAATGTCGTCAATGAAACGATCAGAGGTTGTAAGTGTCTTACGGTGTCGCCGCCGGTTGGCCAATGTGTGTGGCCGTCGACATCTGTGGAGGCTCTCGTAGTCTGTCTACGATGTCACCCGGTCTGGGCGCTCCGGTGTAGAAATAGTGAGTCTTGCGCGCATCTATGGTACGTACACTCCAAGTACGCACCGTACATCTCAAGGTCGGACGCGGCTCATTCCAGACATTAATGTGCGTACTGTCCGTCCATGCCGTAGTCCACTCCTTTTGGACCGGGTGCTAGTCCTAAGTATGCCCACCCGCCCTCAATTGCCTGTATTTCTGAAAGGATTGATGTTAGAAAAGAAGACGTAAGGACTGCAAACATTACTCGGATGAAGTTTGACTCACAAGTGTACGACTCGCTGTAGGAGCCTACCGTCCAGGGGGGCACGATCTAGTACCGACCAAACTATCACATTACGCACTGCGGCGCTTAAGGCTCCACCATATGTGCGAACACCAGGTGGCAAGTCGTCGTCCACAGTCCTGTATCCTGGATGCATTGCACAGACAGCCCGTGTGGTGCTACCGCGCGTAGGAAATCTGGACACCATAGACACAATGATGTCGCTCTCGTGCAATGACTCGAACTCGTTGTGGTACAACGCATAGCACCTCACCGACCTGTCCTTGGCCTAGCGCAGATGGCCAGCTGTCCACCGTGAGCCCATAGTGGGCCCGTCTATCGCGTCGATCGGGGGGGGGGCGTACGGGTGCACCACTACCTCGATGGATGGCCGTCCAACCGGGAAGTGCTCCCAACTCCACAGCTGCAGGAGCACGTAGCAGAGGGCCAGACTGGTGTTACCACTAGTGCCGCGCCGCGAAGCGTCACACAACTCCCGGTATGTGGTGCAAAGAATGGCTGACGCCCAGCTATACTGAGGCACCAGCTCTGCCCCACATCAACCAGCGACTCGGCGAGGCTAACGTAGCTGGGGTAGCACCGATCGCCTTGCGTGGTTGGAAATAGGACCCAACTAAAGAGCTGAAGAAGGTAACCTGCGAGGTGCATCCTAACAACCTCGTCAGGTGCACCCTGCGGGCAATCATCGAACTACCTCGGCCAAGCCCGGCGGACGCCACGTGCACCCTCCTAGAGAGGTTGACCGAACCATTGCTCCAGCCTGGCCTTCCAATGCACCGGCGGAGGGCCCAGAACATGCGGCTCACCCCGGATAGGGAGACCGGTCAAGAGCGAGACGTCCTGCAGGGTGACCGTCATCTCACCCCTCCAAAAAGTGGAAGGTGTACGTCTCGGACCTTTACCTGTCGACAAGTGCGACAGCAGGCTGGCGTCTAGGAGGAACCGGCATCCGAGGGACACCATCCTCGCAAGGGGCAACAAGCTCGTGCCCCGGAGGATCGGGACATAGCGACCGTCCAGCTCCCAAGAATCCCTCCCTGCCCGAAGCTACAGGGGCGAAGGGACATCGGTGTCACCGGCGATCCACAACTTGCACCGGTGGTCTTCATCGTAGAAGTGTTCGAGAAGCGCCGATAAAGACATGGCTTGCAACACATGAAATAGATGGAATATTAGTGAGAAGATTGATAATGACCATAAAATAACTAGCACGAAATAATTAGCTGCATGAATAACTAACAGCGTCTGCTGTCGTTATTTTTTTTATTTTCAAATTGTTTGAAACTAATTAACTAATACAAACTAATTATTTTGTAACTAATTAACCTCGCCTCAATAATTACACACTTTAACCCCTGTTCTTTCCCTTTGCTAAAAAATATTAATTGCATATGTGTGTGTTCATTGCACAGTGCATGCATACTTGAGTATGTAGCAACTAATTACTTCCATGATAACTAGCAATGGATGATGTCATTATTTTGGCCAGCATGTGCATGCATACTAGAATAACTTGCATGTCATTAGGAACTACCACGAAATAATTAGTTGCGTGAATAACTAGCGGTGCATGCTTTCATTATTTTGGTAGTTTCTAATTGTTTAAAACTAATTAATTAAGACAAACTAATTATTTATGTAACATTAGGTAAATTGGCCTCTAATGAAGAATTTACGAACAACAAAAAAATTTGCTAAACCTAGCGAAGCTAACTACTTAAGTACGCTTCTTGGTAAATTGGTAAACCTAGCAAACCTAGCACCTAACTATTTAAGTACGCAGTTAATAAATAGTTTGCGAACAACAAAAAATCGATGGAGAAAAAATTACCTGCTAAATTGGCTTATAATGACGATGGCGGTTAATAAGGATAAAATGTCCCCGAAAATATAATCAACACAGAGAGAAACCGAAAGAGAGAGCGAGCGAAAGAGCGAGTGAGCGATTGCGAAATGAAATCGCGCTCGTCACTCGCTAATTTATAGCTGAGAGGGAATCCTTCCTTACGCGCGATCGCTAATTTTTCATGTGGCAGACAAGGCAGACAAGGATTAGACGGGGGAGACATGGAATAGAAAGATGTGATGGCATGACAAGATTGGTTGTTGGAGCTTTCAGTGGAAAGACAGATTGATTGGTGCTTTAGGTGCAAAAGAAAGGCAAGGGCGAAACCAAAACCCTAATCGAGGGAGAGAGCACGCGGCGGTTCTGGATAAATAAAATTATCGCAAATTTACAAAAGCAAATATACTGTGTCGGAAGGCACCACGTAAAACTTCATAATTTTTTGAAGTCATTTGCTATATTTTAAAATTTAAACGAAAATCGTCGCTTAAACCCTAACCCTAATTCCTAATTCATGCTTAAACCCTAACCCTAACTTAATCAGACACAAACCCTAACTAAAGCGGACATGTGGTGGCGCGTGGGCGTGACCGCTGGCGGTCGTGCGGCAACACCACCGCTTGGAGATGTCGATATACAATATGGCACTGGAGTACACACGTAACAACCAAAATACGCGTACAAATATAGCAAAACAAAATATGAATACAAATATACTCGATCAAATAGGATACTTTTTGTTTATTTAGTTTAGTGTCCGCTGGCGCATGGCCGCCATGCGCCAGCCAAAACAATGGAGTTAATTAGTTAGTTAGGTTAGGTTAGCCAAAACACATCCCGACTCGCGAATAGGATACTCTTTGTTTATTTATCGATTTAGTGTAGATGATGTTCTTTAATACTGTATTGTACGACAGACTAGATAAGGTTGTGCATGAACCAACCGAGGGAAATACGTGGCATGCAGATCATATAACGATGTACCGTAACCTCCGATTCATGTGCGTTTCGAAGGCTACGGTATATCGTTATATGATCTGCACGCCACACATTTCTCTCGGTTGGTTCATGTACAACCTTATCTAGCATGTCGTACAATACAGATCATCCACGATAAACTAATAATTTGACAAAAAGTGTCATATTTAACTATGTGTGCTACTAGTCTCCGCGGTGCCATAGCGAGTGCCCCTTGTCTCGGGACTGCCCACGGTGACGGTGAGTGTAGAAGTTGTCTATGTCCTGCGATTTCATGATGTAAGTGGATCGTATAGTAAGAAATGTAATAATGATGCAAATTGTATATAACTCACGTCTTCGATACGGAGTGCGGCCGGTCGACCTGATACACCAATTCATTACCACTTATTCAATATGCCGTAATGATGACTACTAAACTAATTACAACTAATTAATTACCACTAAACTAATTCATTACTAGTGAACTAACTAATTACAACTAATTAACTACCTCTAAACTAACTAATTATGATTGATTAATTACCACAAAAAATACCAGTACTTCATTTCCACTTACTTAATATGTTGTAATGACGGCTACTAAACTAATTACGATTAATTAATTACCACTGAACTAATTCATTATTAGTCAACTAACTAATTACGACTAATTAATTACCCCTAAACTATCTAATTACGACTAGCTGACTAAGACTAACTAATTACGACTACGGTAATGACGGCAAAAGCATAACACACATTACCTGCCATTCGGAGGAAGTAATCAATTAGCCCTTCGGGGAAGTAATCAATCAAGGCCGAGCAACGAGAAGCAAGAAACCAGTTAACCTCCCAATAAAATTAATTATGTTACGTTCTCTGAGTTCTCGGTGACGAGCGCAAGAACGAGAATCAAAACACAATTGAGATGAGCGAAAAGTGAGTGCCAGAGTTCGGTATTTATAGCCGAGCAGAGAAGGAGTCGCGGCGTTGGCACTGAGAATTCTGTAAGCATTGGCGCCGGAATTTCTGGACGAGGCGATAGATGTGCGGAGGAGGGAGGAGGGACGGTGGGAAAGATGGCCACTACGTTAATTCTCCGCAGAACAGTCCGGGTGCGTGGTGGGTGTAGCGAGTGGGAGGGAGGGCCAGAGGGGGGCGCGAGTCGGGAGGTGTTTTGGATAACCTAACTTAGCTAACTAATTAACCCCACTGTTTTGGCTGGCGCATGCGCCAGCGGACACTAAACTAAATAAACAAAGAGTATCCTATTTGATCGAATATATTTGTATTCATATTTTGTTTTGCTATATTTGTACGTGTATTTTGGTTGTTACGTGTGTACTCTAGCGCCATATTGTATATCGACATCTCCAATGGAGTTGCAATGTAGCTTTTTTTTATACATTCTTCACATGAAATCATGAAACGTAAAATTGAAATTTTCGCAACCTAAATTATAAATTTTTGAGACAATAGCAGAACACATATAAAATTTCCGAAACATTGCACAATCAAGTCCACTGCGTGAGGACCCTTCAAAATAAAATTCATAATTTTTGGAGCTCATTTTCTACATTTATTGATTCATACGAATATGACACTTATACGAAATAGCGATAACAATTCTGAACGAATAAAATTATGAAAAATTTACACAATCAAGTACACAGTGTCGAGAGGCTCCACAAAAAATTTTGTAATTTTTTGAACTCATTTGCTATATTTTAAAATTTCTCCAAATTTCAGCCTAAAAAAAAATCCTAACTAACCTATTAACCCTAACCCTAACTAACCTATTAACCTAACTAATTACCCTACTAATTAAGCCCCTAATGGCCGGTGCATTATGGCCATGTGCCAAAGGGGCTGGCGCACGGCCACCCTGCGTCGGCGGCGCTGGCGCGAGGCCACCGTGCATCAGCGTTGCCATTTCTGCAAATACTCCCGTTGTGTGGTCAGATCTGCAAATACGGAGTGAAAAACGGCCGTATCCGCAAAAAAATTCATGTTATCTGTCCATGAAATCCAAACTGAACATATTTGTATCTGATCGAGTATGGAGTGCTAATGAAGGTGTAAAAGACAATTGCACTCCTAGTGGGCTATCCTCCCACTCCATCCGACGTTCATTTTACATCCAGATTCACACGTACCCACCTATGCATGTGAATTCACTTGTATTTCACCCCATTTCCCTTTTCTAAACACCCTATTTCATCGCAAGACCCATAATTTCTCCCCCCCCCCCTTCTCTCTCATCTCTCTTCTCCGGCCCGAGCCCGCCGCCGCCACGAACCTGCTTGCACGCGCCACCGCGACGGATGCGATGGTACACGGCTTCCAAGGTTGGTGGATGGCGGCACAACTTCCTCGGTTGATGGGCGGCTTCGCTCGACAGCTCCAGCCGGAGAGGAAAGAGAAAGGGAAGGAGGAGAGAGAGAGAGAGAGGATGTATTTTGTATCATATTTGTACCGGTATACCGGTAAGTATTGTCCATGGCTCCATCTCAAGGGATGATGGAGGGTGGATGGCTAGGAGGACAGGCTTATAGGAGTGTAAAATCCGTGTTCGGATTAAGGGGGCTACCCTGAAACATTGCAACTTTGCACCTACAGGTTTTTATTTTTTGTTGTGTACAAACATCATTAGGCCAAGTAACAAGCACATAACCCGATAACCACTAAAAAACTACGTGGAACAAATTCTCCAATGTATATTTCTTTGCACTTTATTTCCTTAGATCTTTCTTTAGCTATACCTTCCCGGCATGCACCCATGTTTCTGACTTCTGACAACACTAATCATCAATTATCAGTGCATCACTGTCGTGACCGTGTAACGCCTTGAGCTCTTCTACCAGCCGTGCCCAGTCACTGCACGACGACCCGCCTTCGGCCACGGCCGCGCGCGCCGTGACGCTGAGCACCCTCGCCGTCGCCCTCCTCGCCGCCGCCTCATCCTCGCCGTCGCTCATCAGCCTGTCCACCGCGCTCGCCACCGCCTCGGCCGGCACCACCGCCTCCAGGTCCGCCTTGCTGGCCACCTTCCGCACCCGCACACCCACGTGGAGCACCTCCACGAGGAACGCCTCGTTCAGGAATTGCTCGGCGCGGAGCGGCCACGTCGCGAGGGGCACGCCGGCGCAGACGGCCTCCAGCACCGAGTTCCAGCCACAGTGGCTCACGAAGCCGCCTACCGCGCGGTGCGCCAAGATCTCCGCCTGCGGCGCCCACCGCCCGGCCACCACCATGCCGTGGCTGGACGCGCGCTCCTCGTGCTGCTCCGCGCCTTCCGCTGGCACCGGGGTCACCCAGAGGAACGGCCGGCCGGAAGCGCGTAGGCCGGCGGCCAGCTCCCGGAGCTGGTCCGCGGCCAGCCCGCACGTGCTCCCGAAGCAGGCGTACACCACTGACCCCGCCGACTGGCCATCGAGCCACTGCAGGATGGGGTCCCGCCCGTGCCGCCAGTCACGGTGCCGTCGGAGCGTGCGGTGGCTGGGGCAGCGCGCGTTGGGCCGACGAGGAACACCTTCTTGGGAGACCCACCAAGTCTCCGGTAGTACTCGGCGAAGTCGACCTCGAGCGCCGAGAAGCTGTTGAAGACGACGGCGTAGCTCTCGGCCTCGGCGGCGCGGAAGAGGGGGAGGTGCGCCAGGGCCTCCTCGTTGACCTGGACCCTGCGGAGCTCCACGGGGTGCGGGAAGCCGCCGGGGACGGCGAACAAGTCCGGGAAGACCTCGGGGCGGTGGAGGTGCACCGCGACCATGGCGGCCGCGGCGAAGGCGCCGATGGTGTGGAACGTCACGTGCGGGACGCCGCACTCGCGGGCGACGCGCGGGGCCCAGTGGAGCACAGCGTCCGAGACGACCGCCACGGAGCCGTTACTGGCGCGGACGGCGGCCACGAGCGCCGGCGCCAGGGCGGCCTCCGCGGCGGCGAAGAACGCCGGCGCGGAAGCCTCGTCCGGGAGGAGGAGAAGTCGGCGTGGCCGCCCAGGAAGCGGAACGGCGCCACGTGGACTGGCACGGAGGCCGGCGCGAGCGCCGCGAAATGGGGCGTGGTGACGATGGTGGCAGTGCCGCAGGAGACCGCGGCCGCGGCCTTGGCCGCGACGGGGGCGAAGTGGCTGCGCGAGAGGAAGGGCACGAAGACGAGGTGCAGGGGCGCGCCGCGCGCGGGCGCCGCGTGTGGGCGCGAGCGAGGCGCGGTGGCCGTGGCCGTGGTGCGCATGGCGTTTGTTTGCTCCCTTTGCATGTCGCGGCTTCGGCTGTTGAGCTGGTTGGGTTGCGCGGTGCGTGGTTTGGGTGGGAAGTGGGAAACGGCGGCTGGGCTGGGCTTCTTGTTTGGCAGTTTGGATGGCCGATGCGTGTGGTATTCGGTCCCTGAATTCGTGGTCACAAGATATGTGCCGTGGGGGCGTTTAGGAACTTAGGAGTTCGGACGATAGGTGATATTTTGTGTTGGTTTTTCTATCTTAGTGCAAGTTTCTGTTCGATTTCGTCTAAAAAAAGCCTGTTTGATTTATGGATTTTGCTATCAACGCGCGTAAGCGGGAATGCCGCACGAGTACGATTCGGTTACCAATCGTACACGACTAATATGCTCGGCAATCGCTGAACCAACTCCAAAATTGTTATCGATCTTGCTAGAAGCATGATCGATAACAATATTGGAGTTGGTTCAGCGATTGCTGAGCATATTGGTCGTGTACGATTAGTAGGCGAATCGTAAGAGTCGTCTCCACCAAATCGAGTTATCCTTCTCATCGAAAGATCGGGACACCCATTGTCGCATTAGGTGGTATCAGAGCTAAAGTTGATCGGTAGGAATTCTTGTATCCCTAGTTTAATTACTTGTTTCGGTTTTTAATACCTATAGTCCAGAAAATTTGCCCTACAAAAAAGAATTAATCTCTGCTGTCCAAACCCCGTTGTGCTTTTCAATCTGTTAGTTTTGGTTTGCTAAATTGAACTTGTGTCCATTTTAGCTTTGTCTAGTTGTTGGTCATTGTCAGCGTTTTAGGACCGGACTTACGTAAAGATTGTTTGATTCGGGGATTCCTCTAGGCTCAAAATCACACAGAGATGGAGACACGGGGATTTTTATACAGGTTCGGGTTTTCTCCTGGGAGAATAACAACCCTACTCCTGTGTGTATGTATTGAGTGTGCTGAATTACAAGATGGAGCCAAAGACTAGAGTATTGTGCTTCTGATGATCTTCGGATTGCCCCGATTGTCCTGATGATTCTGCCTTTTATACAGTCCTCAAGATGTATCGTCGCGCCTCCAGTGTAAAGACTGCCTTAATGTTCCAGATTATTGAGCCGTTACTGGAGGTTATTATGGGAGTAGTAACGTTCCCATGCTGCCAGGCAGTTATCACCATAACAAAGGAGTTAAAATCGTGCGGTTATTCCAGAGAAGGAACACTGTCATGTAGAGGAAACTAAGACACTAATAATTTTCTCCCCCATATTTGAACAACTTGATCTGGTCATTCCCGTTAATAGCTTGTCTATCTACTTAGAAAAGTCAAGGACAACTTTTTCTCATGGGAAGGAGAATGATGTGGATGACAATATTGCAATATATACATCTTACAACTGCTATTGTACTAATTAGTTTATGCAAAACAACGAGAATGACACAATAATTGATTCATACATATACTATGCATATGTGTTGTTCTTTTTGTTTACGATGTCGTCAGATGTTCATGATGTGCTAAACAGGAGAAGTGAGTGATAGATACATATACTATGCATATGCGTTGTTCTATTTGTTTAGTACACTTTCAGGTTATCAAAATCCGAGGACGGCTTTTCGTAAAGAAGGGGAGGATGATGAAGACATCCTTAGCTATGTTGTTCCATATGTTGTGTTAAATCTTTGCTGTAGTTCGAAACAACATGAACTTACAAAAGGGCTGAAACTTTTGTAAAGAAGCATAACATTGAGGTGAACTCATTTCTATCTATTCCTAATGATGTTATTCATGAGAATGGAATACTACATCATGTCACTACTTTGTGCACTCTCAGGTTTGACAAATGGAAGACTTTAGAACCGAGAGGGAGGAGAGGCCAGCATGGAGAAAGAAGACCCATGCGGTGGAAGAGCAAAAGGGAAGAAGCCCAAGATTTGGATTAAATTTCCAAGCCCAATTTGGAGCTCCCACATATCTAACCGAATTTAAACTCGGAATCAACTCAGAACTCAACTCGGATTCGGTCTGAGACAGCCCAATAGGCTTGAAATAAAAAGGCCATAACTTTCACAAATAGAGTCTGATTCAGGTGTTCTTGTACTTGTTGGAAAGCTTATTCCGAGACCTTTCCCATGGATCCGGCCCTACCTCCAAATTCGTTCAGAGGACATCAGAATTATCAAAAAAAGATGACGGATCAAGAGATAGAGTTAGGGTTTGACTCAACTTTGTGTAGCCGTCGCCTCTCCTTCATTATATACTATGTGCACGCCACTTTTAAGGTTTTTAGGCTTGTTTAGATTGGTTTTTCCAACGTGAAAACTACATCATGTGTTCTTGAGTCGACTAGACCAACAACTGCAATTTACAGGTCTCAACTCGTGTGAATTGATATTTCCTATTTGCAATTTCAGATTGCTTGTGTATCTTGTTCTTGCTTATTCTTCGATTGCTTGTTGGAATTGAACCTCGTGTTCTGGTCAACCGCGTTCTTGGCACAGTTGATAACGACTCAGAGGGTGGTTTAGCAATTGCTTGGTGTTCTGATCGTGATCGGTTAGAAGCATGCGCTATCAAAGTCGTACCTCCACAAATCGACGTATCATCCTATCGGAAGATCGAAACCCAACTTCTTATCACACCCCTTTATGAGAACCCTAAAACTTATATTAATCTAAACAACGATAATCATTAATTAACAGTAACTTAAATTCATCTAAAACAAGAACAAAACATAATTTCATATTAATATTGAAAACATAATTTCATATTAATATTGAACACATCGCAAAGCAGTCTCATACACAATTATATCACCAAGAGTTTGCAACAGGACTATTGAATTAAAGATACGACATCAAATCAATCTCAGAGCCAATTACAAGAATCATTTACAATTAAAGGTAAAACATTAAATACGAACTCGTAATTAAATTATAATAATCCTTTACATCAGATCAGAATAAACATTACGGCTTTGAGTACATTACAAAACAAAATTATAAAATCCTGCATATCGCCGAAGCCTTGCATCCTTGTCTATGTATTATCAGTGATCGAACCCATTCCTCGGCTATGAATTAAAAGTTAAAAGTAAAAAAAGTGTTGTCGTCAAATCGCATGAAGATCCTCGAGGTTCCCAGACTGACTACACCATCTCACTTCAGTAGGTTTCACCACTCGGCTATTATAGAAAATCTAACACCCATGTTACACCGACTTACCTCAACTGTAGAAAAATCCGACAATGCCTCATAGACCAATGGTCCATTCCTTTTACCTAGCCCAATGCCCACTTTCTTTTTTTTTTTGACGTAAGAAGGTAGAGGGAGCTCTACCTTATGACCATTATATTGAAATGGTTGTCGAACAATAGTTTACAAAAGAAGAAAGGAGGAGAGAAAAAAAAAGAAAATACATACTTACATGAGACGAGCGAAAGAGAAAAACAAAGAAATAAAAATAAAAAGTGAACAAAAAGAATTACAATAAGAGGTGGCACCACTGACGCATATCATTTTGGGACTTGGGTTTAGCCCCATGTATCCACAGAGCGATCAAGCTTCTAATCTTTTGGAAAAGGAACGTCTCGCTGTTCTCCAATTGTTTCTCAGTATCCATAATGCATACGCACAGGCCGCAAAACAGATTGGCCAAATTTTGTTGAAAGTCTTATCCTTTGTCATAATCGTTTCCAGAAATTGTAGAATGTTCTGGGCTGAGTTTGTTTCTTGTGTAAGACCTAATTTTTTCGAGAGATCTGCGCAGTGACAAATAAAATAATGTGTTCAATTGTTTCTGTTGCAGGACAGATATCGCAATGCGGGTAACGCCCACTTTCTGAATTACCGACTTACCTTTCATAGTAGAAAAGCCAAGCAGTATAGAGAGCCCTCCATGGACCAAAGGTCCTTAAGCAAACAACCCCCTATGAGAACCATGGGGATAAGGGAGGGGGCAATATAGTCATGAGTAGGGCAAGGGAAAGAAAGGAACCACCGGTGAGCACCTCTCTCATAAGCCCTTTTCCTCACAAAGCCACACCCCACACCCAAGTAAACCAACACAAGCCAACACAAGCCTCAGTCACAACTGAAGGTCACCAACACAGCAAACCAAGCCAGAAAAGCCAACACACCCTCACAACTCCATTCCAATCCCATTTCCTCCCCCAACCGAAGGCTTCCAAAGCCGAAGCACAATCAAGTGCACTACACGGCCAAGAAGAGCAGGCCAAGCACCACCACATCACCCCCACCATTACAACCTCCCAAAACCACCCACAGAGAAGTCGCAAAGAAGGAGAGGAGCAAAGGAGTCGGGGAAGACAAAGAGAGCGGGAACGGCATCAGTGACGACCTCGAACCATCACAGACTGCCAAGGACAACGCCGAGACGACAAAGACAAGGAGGACCAGAAGCCACCGAAAGGAACCAATAGAGAGCGCCATCGTCATCACCACTGCCCATCCATTCCCCAACCCAACCAAGCCAACAGAGGTAACCCACCATTCCTTCCCCACATTCATTTTTTCCCCATCCAAACCACCCCATATGAATAAAAAAATACACAGGGAGCACATTTCAACAGTAGCCCACAGCATCAACCGAGTCCACCACAGAGCAAGGGGGAACGGAGTAGAGAGGGGAGATGATACCTCGGTGAGATCACGGCAACACCGCCGCCGGCATAGCTATGCGCGCCCGATGGCCACTGCACTCCCCGGCATGTGAAAAGCCTCGAGCCCCGTCGTAGCTAGCCCAAGGTGGCCCACCCACGTTACATTCACCATGCATCAATCAACCAAAATCAGAAAATGAAGTCAAGCTCAAATCATGAAAACCGAAATCACAGACGGGGAAAAAGGGAGGAGATCAACTACAGGGTCTAGCAACCAGGGTGGCCGAGCCGGAGGCATGGGGGCAGGCGCACGACGGCCGGAAGCCGAGCCGGGCGCGAGAGGAAGGGACGAGCCGAGCGGGCGCCGACGGCCAAGCGCGCGCGGGCTGAGCCGAGCAGGTGCGCCGCCGGCGGCGGCGCAGGGAAAGGCCGACGTCGACAGTGCTAGGAGCTCCCCATGGCGCAAGCTTCGGTGGAGAGAAAAGCTCCAGGAGAAGGAAGTGAGGAAATAGGGAATAAGAGGAAGAGAAAATGGGAAGAAGAAAGAAAGGAAAGGAGCCAGGAACTGTCGGCCGAAAGGATAAGAGAGAGAGAGAGAGAGAGAGAGAGAGAGAGAGAGAGAGAGAGAAATAAAATAAAATAATTTATAATTAAAATTAAAGAGAGTGAGAGAGAGAGATTAAGAAAAGAGGAAGAAATTAGGTAGGAGATAGAAAGGTAAATTCTAGAGAGGATTAGTAGTAGTAGATTTAACGGTAGAAAATAAAAGCAGAAAAAAGGTGCAATATTAATATAAGACTTGTTAAATAAATTAAGTCATCGATAAAACTCACAAAATCAGGCAGATAATCTAATGCGTTAGAAATAATTTAATCGAGATAGAATAATTAAATTAAACGATACCGGTAAAAAAATCACCCGTACAACAGACTAGCTAGGGTCCGTTATTAGCAAACGCAGGAGTAGGCAACCTCGATTCTAGAGCTGACAGACTGTAGAATAACCGCAGTTGGGGAGTGCTAACCTAACGAGATCCAAAAATGTTATTAAAATATGCTAACAAAGAGTATCAATTGATTAAGGTACGCATAGTATCACAAAAAACAACTAAGTATTTATTTATTATTCACGTCAGCCATATAATTGCAGAAGACGAAACAACATAGGCAGGTGTATCTGATCCAGGTTTCGTTGACATCGATTCTTACTACAAATATGAAGACAAGCCTATCTCTTGAACATCAGTCTAGTTATATTAAATGTAAAAGTTATCTTTCTGTATAATTATACATATGTGCATGAAAATTATGTCTCAAAATCAAATCGGATAAAAGAAAGAAGAGAAAATAAAAGAAATGAAGATGAGAAAAGAGCAGTCCAACTAAGAGGAGCAGCTGGGCTATAAGAGAAATATTAGGATGGTAAAGGGGGTCCGTGGCAGGAAAGAGGAGAGAAGAGGTGGGACCCTTTACATATGGATAATATATAAGGACCAACAAAACTCCCACTTGGATAAGAGGCCGTATTTAAGTGTCAACCATTTTCCTATCAATGGGTAGAAAATGCTATCTTGTTACGTGGCTATACTCTCCACATCAGGTAAGAAATATTGCATGAGTGAATTATAAAGGAACCCAGGACCGGTAGGCAGAGTTCAAAAGTGAAGGATCCAAGGCGCCATAGTACCGCAAGGTGGAGTGTTGGGTGCGGGGATGTCCGGCCCAACCAACATTATGGGAATTTGGTGGTGAACTAGGTGAGCGCCCCAGGACATCGATGGAAAATAATGAGTGGAGACTTAATCATGTAACTTCGAAAACGTTCTGTATTTTGAACTCGAAACCGCATCAAAAGAAATACGGGAGTGTAGGATCAAGGATAACCGACTAGAGGGGGTGAATAGGAGGGTTTTAAAAAACTTTGACTAAATAACAAATTTAAACAAGATTGTCTTAATAAAGCTTAATAACACAAATATAATGAAGGAACTACTAAGCCTTTTTTAAGACAATTATGAACTTATGTCAAAACTAGATACAATTAGCTAGACAATTCTACACAATTAAATTACTAGAAATGTAAATGCGGAAGTAGTAAAGACAAGAGTAAACCACAATGAAGACAATGAAGTTTTTCCCGTGGTACCGAAGACTTGCCGGTCTTCACTGGTTCACGTTGAGGAAACTTGAACGAATCAAGCTGGCTCCATGAATTAAGCCTCAACCCCCAATCCAGGAGACCTAGCGTAAAGAGAGCTCAGAGTAGCTATGGGTAAAGTGGTACAAAGCCTGCGTAGTGCTAAATAAAATCATGAATTCATGCTTGTCTCCTGGATTGGAGTCTACAGTGACCACTAGAGGTTTATCTTCTTACCGAGTGACAAGTAGTCTTTTCAGAATTAAAACTGCCACGTAAATCCAAAAAAAGAGATGAGTTAGAAAATGTGATAACGAATAGTGAAGAGTCATATAGTGCATCTTTGCTAATAAATGTTTGCTGGGTACACTAGTACTCATTCTTGTTATTATTCTCCTTTGTTAGATCCTAGTCCGGCCGGAAACTATCCCAAGTGGAATGAAGGATACACAGGTGCCGAGGAGGCTGCAGGAGGTGAGGGCATTTACTACGAGGAACATGGTGAGATGGACCCCTTATTCGGCGAGTGGGACGAGTAGACGACCGGTGGAGCAACATCGGATGGCCCAAAAAATAGGGCGATGTGGACACCCTGGCTGGCACCAAACCTGTCTCCTTTTATATAGAAGGATACTTGGACGTGACAAGCTACACATGTATTATAGACAGTCGATACAACCACAGTGATACAACCATACAGGTGTGAAACACTGTTGTTGGTATGCATCCCGTACAGTGCCCAACCAAGTGTGGAAGGCACATTGTTGTTGTCCACGCTTGGCACGTTTCACCTAGTACAGGATGCCACTTGGCACCTGTCGCTATTTTATCTGGCAACGGGAGGGTGAACAGTACCCAATCGTCGAATGAAATGGCAACAGGGGGATTCCTGTCGCCGGATATAAACCGTGAATTCTCCCCAGTCTCATTCCACGCAAGAGAAAGAGAGGAGGGGGAGAGGAGAGGGGAAAATTGAGCCAGGATGTGGCGATGTGGTCCTCATGGACCGTGCCAGGAGTACCCCAGCACCACCTCAGTTCGCGGGTATACCTGAAATACTTACATCTGATTGTTGATTTCGAATTCAACTAGTTATTAACGACATTTTCTTCTGGTAGGTCTTCAGCACCGTCCGTATCAGGGGCAGGACTATGCCGAGTCGTTCACTACGATGCAATGATCAGGTATGTCTATGTTGTTTACACGTATAACGTACTATTTCATTATTTCCTTCTTGTTTACATGCATAACGTGTTGTGCCATAGGTCGTAAACCTCTACCGGACGAGGAGCTGTGGTCGCAGGAGGGAGCAGACTCTAGGGACTATGAGTTCTACTGGGTGTTGGCGCTACGACGAGCAAGCGGTGGGCCTTCACACGGCAAGAGCAGTCAGATCTCCGTTGGGGCTTTACAGCTGCACGGTGTGCCTGAAGTGAGCCAGCCGACGCACCACCCTCTCGGGACACCGCCTCTCGCGACACGCCCTCAGGCTACTCGTGCTAGTAAGGTACCTCGGCCGCCGGAGCCTTTGACATATTCTCACCAACGCCCGCAGCCGCCCAGACGAGGCCATGGGTCACACGTGGGGTACGCCGCAAGAGGGCCCGCAAGTAGATGCATGAGTTGTTATGTAAATATTAATCTATGTACGACTTATATTATGCTAGTCTCGTGCTTAGATACTATTTGTTATTATTATGTGTACAGGTAACCGTATGGGGGAGTCAGCATTGCAACACCCTACACCACCCTAGTTCTAGCCTTTTCGTACGCGAAATGACCACACCCTTTTCGTTCGATACTCAAATAAATCGGGGTTAATTTTGTTATCGCACCACCGAAAGGGGCTATTTTTAATATTTGTGTCGCTGAATAGGGCTATTTTCGATATTGCGTCGCCGAAGAGGACTATTTTTTTATATTGTGCTGCCTAAAACGCATTTCAAATATATTTGGTCACATCGAAACTCATAGATTTTTCTCTACTTCATATTTCCTTATCTTTTCAAAAATTATCGGTGGCGTAGAGAATTAAAGATATACCAAAATTATAAATTTAATTTAATTTTGAAAAAGGGATTCTCTCGCCATTTGAACTGACGACAAATTCTCTATCGTCATTTGAATTGGCGACAGGGCACCTGTCACCATTTTTTTGGCGACAGACTCCTGTCGTCATTTGAAATGGCGACATGACACATCTTTTGTAAAATAAAATGACTATTTAATTTTGTGCACCTGTCGTTATTTCATGTGGCGATAGGCTCTTGTCATCATTTAAAACGACATGATACCATTTTTGTAATTTTGTTGACTATTTAATTTTGTACATCTGTCGCCATTTTATCTGAGCCTGATTTGAAATAACGACGTGATGCCATTTTTAAATTTTTGTGGACTATTTAATTTTGTAATTTTTAATTAAAATAATATTATTTTTGAACAAAATCCGGAATCCAAGGCGCACAACACCCCACAGGTCGGCGATCCCGACTTCTCGATAGCCGGCATTAAACTACTATCTCCGCAAAGTGA
The DNA here is from genome assembly GCA_036346405.1 of Phyllostachys edulis. Classification (NCBI taxonomy): domain Eukaryota; kingdom Viridiplantae; phylum Streptophyta; class Magnoliopsida; order Poales; family Poaceae; genus Phyllostachys; species Phyllostachys edulis. Next base: position 17,836,652 of record CM070549.1, on the reverse strand, counting down.
TCCCATCGTCCATAGAAATCTACTAGAAGCTCAACCATAAATTGACCCTCCAATGGCGACCTCCTAACCCCTCGCCAGCGCGAGCGCGTGGTTCCTTCCACTGCTGCGGTGTTGCCTCCTCCAAGGCTCCAACTCTTGTTTATTGTTGCGCCCCCGAGAGGACAGGGGGGACCGAGGGAGAAAAGCCCAGCCCAACTCTTACCATTTCTCCCCTCCTAACGCCACAAAGCTCTGGTCAGTTCTTGCCGCCATTGCGTGGGCGACTCGCTGATTCCTGGTCCGAGTTGCTGGGCCTGTTCCTCTCTCTGGGGCTTCTCGTGTGTCTTGCAGGTATGGAGGCGTTCTTGATTTCTTCCCATTTCTTGTTCTTCTTGTTTGGCTGGATTGGTAATAGCTACGAGAGATTCTTGCCCATTCATGTTCTGGTAATACAAAGATGCTTGTCTTGTTCCTTAGGTTCTTGGTAAATCTTGGGCTTGTTTCTTTGTAGACTGTAATCGTCCACCTAAAGTCCATCATATTCTGTTAGATTAAAAAAAACAAAATCTTGTTCTTTTTGTAAGTGCTGTAAGCATGATTAGTTCATCTTTTGAGGGGAAAGGTGTGTAGGTTCACCGTAGGGCTTGTAAGAATTCCGATATCTTGATGCCTATTTGCGGAAGTGTTATGAACTCATGTTCTTCTTTCTATCATGTTTTCTTGGCAGATCTATGATTCCCGCCCATATGAGTTAATGAGATGATAAAAGTAACAGGTCTAAAACCTTTATCTTCTATAACCTTTTCCCTTAAAGTAACAACTAAGTAACAAGTCAAAATTCAATAGTGGGTGCTGTTAAGGCCGTCCAATTCATTAATTAATAATAAAGTTCACCCATTTCTCTGCCCATGTACGTTCCTTTCAGCAAACAGAAAATTGCAAACTATATGCATCCAGGACGGATGCAGATTCTCTGCCATTCCGATAGCGATGGCAGAGAACAACAGTACTCGGTCATCCCTTGATCGTCACTTCGTCGGCCATCCAATCCAAAAAGCAACGCATAAGATCGGTCGCAACATTAAAAGTGGTACAGTACCCATATGCTACAGTACAACGCTAGAGTGGATGCTACAGTCCCATCACGTCCTAGCCATAGCCATTGATTTTTTATCCAACGGGTGAGAACATCAATGTCATGGTACCATTACAATGTAATGGCAGAGGATGTGAATCCAGAGAGGGCATACCAGTTCTATGTAGTTGCTGTACTTGTTCGTTGCCTTCCTTACCCCATTTGAATGCCGGTTTCAGTGAATTACTTGTGTTTTGCTTGCATGTTCTAGTCTGATGTAATTGGTTAGGACGTTACCTCTTTATAGGCATGTCACAACGCTGGCCTACAGGAAGAGGCACCTGTCGTTCTTTGCGGTCTTGCAGGTAGAAACAATATAAAATGTCAATGCACTTATTTGCATATGCAGAAATGGGGTCCAAATATTCCTCAAAAAAAGAAATGGGTCCAAATCCTTGCGGTGGTCTATAATTCATTCAGACTCAGTATGTGGCTATGTGCATAGTATGGGAATCTTTGCATTTGCATTTGCATATGCGCAGATGTATACTTTGAAGTATGAATATTGGCGCACAAAAGAGCTGATTGATGTTATTTATACTACCATATTATAAAGTATAGTCTAGAAATCTAATTATATTATAGTCAATTTTTGTCCAATATTATTTTTCATATTTGTAGTGTTCATGGGTGAACTGTTGTAATAGGAAAAAAAGGATAATATCAAGCTTCTTGCACACATGAACTCTAACTCGCACCAACTGGTGGGATTCCAAACCAACTTTTGCCAATGGAAGTTTTTGAGAGTATCCAAGAAATCTTGATATTATTCATCCAGTCTAGGTTTATGTTTCTTTTAAAATTCACGCAAACTTATTTAGAAGTTGGGTCAAACAAGCATGCATAGTTATTGACTACTTAGCAATGCCTGAGTGCTATTGTAATTGTTTACTCAATCTAACATGGATATTGATTGACACTTCATTTCATATTTCACATCCATGTAGTATTCAGAATTTTACTGCACTTGAACATTTGAAGTGGGTTTGGACAAGAGATAGCCATTGTCAGCAGTTTACATTTATCTTTCCATTGTGCACAGTTGTTCAGATATGTGGTTAATTGTTAATTATATGGCTACCAGATTAGGACCAGCATTTGTTTTACTGAAGATCAGACTAACTTCCTCAATGCTCCTCTGCATTATGCATTAAAGTAATCCTTTGGGTATTATCGTTTATCTGTCATTACACAATGATACGCACTGTGTTTCTGCCCCTTTCGAATAACTTTGAAGTTGACCCTAGTTTAGACTACTCTTATCTGGAAGGATACTGATCATGTACTCTTACCTTGAAGGATGCTAAGCAAAGTATCACTATATGAATCAACGATATGTAAATATTCTGTTATTCCTAATGTACATATGAACAACTGAATTTCTTTTTTTTTAAAGACAGGAAACAACTAAATTCCATTTAAATGTCTTATGTTGCACATTGTGATAACTACTGTGTAATAATATGTTTGGTTGCCTTTTTTATTGATGTTTTACGGTTTATGTTATGTCTTGAATAATGAATTTGGCGCACGGTTAGCAAATTTTGTTCCAACTTTTTAACTATGCATAATCTATTTCAGGTTTGAGCAGCATCGAGAGTGAAAGAAATCATGTTTAGGAGAAAGCACGCCTCTCATTTCAATTCAGATGATGCTGAGCAGCGAGAAGCAAAGGTAGTTTTGAAAATTGTCATGTTATGCTAAGTTTGTGGAACTATTAGAATACAAAGTACATGGCTTCTGGTCACTAATTACAATGTTGATGCATTCGTTAGCTTTATTTTTTTGAAAGAAACTGCAATGACAGTTGGACCATTAATACTCTTAAGGTAGATGTTACTACAATATTGATTCTTTTTTAAGGTAGATGTTACCAACGATTTTCAGCCTGGCAGCTTCTTTTTGTCTCAGGCTTAAACCTTATATGCACTTTTAAACACATGAAAATTGGCAGACAGTAGACCTGAATCTAGAAGAGGCAGTAGCCATCCCAAAAGGTTGTGGTGTAGTAAATCAATGACAAAGGGAGATATATGTCGATTTATCTTCTATATATTATATATTTATTCCGTGAACCAAACGGTCTATTCCCAGTTCCTGTGTTATGAGTGAACTTAGCTGCATTTCCACCTTCATCTGTTACGGAAGTAATGTTTTATCATGATGAAGACTCTCAGTGAAAATGGACTCCCTGGTTACATAGTCATATGCACCTTCTAACAGTAATGTTATGCTCAAAGGAATTTAAAATGCATTAATCCAGCTGTATAATCTACTTCACATACTTCCTTGCAAAGGATGGTTGGCATCTTACCTTTCGATGAGAATGATAATATAAAATATGTTGTGGTTACAGAATGTCTCTTACTTTGTGTAGTCTTATGCTGACAATTCAGGTTTTACATGAGCCTACTAATTGAAATTTTGTTTTACACAAATTGCATAATGTAGCACTTTTTAGGAGTACGAGGTGTATGATCACACAAGCTTTCATCAATCTGTGCTTTGATACACTTGTTTGTTGCAACTGAAACACCATAGTAGCCTTGCACGCCAGAGCCTGCATGACCTCTGTTATGGATCCCTTTTGATGTTTCCAGTTGACTTGAAGCCCCCAAGCAAACATCGATACATACACATACTTACGAGTTCTTGTCGCAGAGAACTGCCCTTTGGGCCTAGATTTATCGGTATTCATATAGATAGCATACAAACTTGACAAATAACAAATGCTTCTAGTTTGCTCAAACATACCTACTATTTTCTCTTCAATTTCTCATGCAACCATCTCCTATGAGCAGATCAATGAACTGAGAGCTGCACTTGGGCCTATGTCTGCACGTGGTGAGAAGTACCGCAGTGAAGCATGCTTGGGACGATATCTAGAAGCCCGCATCTGGAATGTTGAAAAGTCTAGAAAAATGTTGGAAGAAAGTCTTAAGTGGAGGGCAGCTTACAGGCCAGAGGATATTCGCTGGGTAAATATGCTCTTCCCTTTTCTTTCCCTTGCATGTGTCGCTCGAGTATTTCTTTTTTGACAAACTGGTTAAGTGACTAAACGTCCTATTAATTGTTTTCTTCTTTATTTCAGCCTGATGTTTCTGTTGAAGCAGAAACAGGTAAAATGTACAGGGCGAGTTTTCTAGATAGAGAGGGGAGAACTGTCGTTGTTATGAAACCTGCGAAGCAGGCAAGAACTCAACTCTTTTAAAGTGTCATCCTTGCGTTTTTTCCTTTTTTTAAAAAAACCATTAGTCTGTCTAGCTTCCTTAGCTCAGAATTCACCTGTATTTTTTTCCTTCAAATTTCAGAATACATCGTCCCATGAAGGGCAGTTGCGGTTTCTTGTATATGCCTTGGAGAATGCAGTCCTCAGCCTGCCTCAAGGTCAAGAGAAAATGGTGTGGTTGATAGACTTCACAGGATGGACACTGGCCAATGCAACCCCCATAAAGACCGCCAGAGAAAGTGCGAATATCCTGCAAAATCATTACCCTGAGAGGCTGGCCATTGCCTTTCTGTTTAATCCCCCCAAAGTATTTGAGGCTTTTTGGAAGGTGTAGGCTTTGAACATTTCCCTTCCATAAATGTAGTACTGTATGTGCCTGGTTTTATTCACAAAGATTAAAAAAAAGAGTTATAGTGTTGACTCAGAAAAAGTTTTGTATTGCTTATTTTCTAACTTAAATGTTTCAAATGCTTTCAGGTTGTCAAACTTTTCCTTGACCCGAAATCAATCCAGAAGGTGAACTTTGTCTACCTGAAGAACGAGGAGAGCATGAAGATCATGTACAAGTACATTGATCCAGAAGTCCTTCCGGTAGAGTTTCGGGGGGAGAACAATGTGGTGTACAACCATGAGGATTACTCCAAGTTGATGATGAAAGATGATATCAAAACAGCAAGCTTCTGGGCAGTAGATGAAAAAACTGACCATGTTAACCATGTCATGAACGGGCACTCGGTTCCCGTGGTTACAACGCAGTTGTCGCTACTTGCTGCTAAACCAAGTTGAGGAGCACATCAACCAGCCATGATGGGGGTTCATGGTATAGCTCTGAAAGACAACGTAGATAGATAAGTTGAGGATTAAGGTATGTTCAGAGAAATAAATGAAACTGCATAATATCTCACTTGTGATGTTACAGCACCAGATATTACTTGTCCATCCTCAAATAAGTGATTTCATAACAATCATTGTGTGGACAAGGAAATGTCACAAACTAATTAATTTTCCCTGGTATCAGTTGTCTTCTCTCAGATTTTTTTTTCGCTTTTTCAATATTTGAATGGTATTTTCGGTATTTTAATCTCTAATAACTCCATTTATGAAACTGGGATGGGTGGACTGCAGGGAAAAAATTGTTTCTTTATTTCATATTGACGTTGTAGAACATCGGTTCTCTTTTCTAATTAACAACATTTGTTGTTACTCAAATAGACCCAGTACCTTGTCAAGTTGTCGTCACTGTGTGCTGTTTATTGTCCAAAAACGTAAGCAGAGACCCACCACAACTCGATGTCAAGTTGGCAAATACTCGCCCCTATGGCCTATTGTTTTACCACTTCTGCACTCAAGAATAAAATTTTTACGCTTGATGTCTATGTTAAGCAATCAGCTTCAAAGTTCAGACGTGCTTTCTTCCATGAAGTTATCTCAGCATACATGTAAGGAAAATTTTTGTTTTTGCAACTCTAGATGTGAGCATTTTTGGTTGTGCAATCGTTAAAACGCGTCTTTCGGGTTTGCCGCTGTCAAATTGGATTTCATATTGTTTTTCCATTACTTTCAATCCCAGCTAGTTGACTATTACTATTGTACGTTTTGACCAGCACATGGATGTTGAAAATTCTTTTCGTGGACGCACACTTCTACGGGTGAGAGAGACAAACTTACGAGGAGGAAAAACACACATAAGTTTTTGTGTAGCACTGCAACTGCCTAGCGTCACTTTTCTTCTCTCTATTCTCCTCTCTTCTGCTTATATTTATGTGTTGGATACAACCAAGTAAATAGACACAACAAGCGTAACCGGCCTCCTTAACTCACGCTCCCTCCCTCCATAACTCACGCTAGCTTATTTAACGCACACACGTAACTGCTGCATGCACGTCTTGCCGGGCGTAACTGCTGCATGCACGCACGACTCAACGAACCAACTAACTCTACTACTCCATCATGCAAAACAATCTTGATTATTCCTAACAATCTCCCCCTAATCAAGATGGCTTCACGCGCAGCGGCTTTCTCCTTGTTGCCACACGCAGCGGCCAGTTGCACGACTCATTGCGTCATTGACGGACTCATCGCGCCATAGACGGTCTTCAATCTTGTTATGTCAAGCTTCTCATTTGAAAGGTCAATCTTCCGACGCATCTCAAAGAAGCATTACCTTTCTCTTGCTGATCACGCCACACAATTGATGCCCATGAACAGAGGGTTCATGGAGGGACATATTTCCCTTCTCTTCCTCCCTTCGCGACCGTTGATGACAAAACTTGTCGGCAACTCTGACCTTGACGACTTGGGCATTCAACAATGTGGCTCTTCTTACGATGATGGACTTAACTACATCACTGCTACCTATTTGCAGCTAGGGACACACCTTGTTGGGAATCCCAACCTCGATCTCAACTCCAATTGTCCTTCGCCAATGACACAACTCGACAGCGACGGAGACTCGGTTCAAAACTTACCCATGTGAGAACTTAGACACAACACTTACAAGAACTCACACACACATGCAACATGCATGGACTCAACTACATGCACTTGCCGACGAAATTGAGCTGCCCGGTCGTTGTTGGCCCTTGCACCTACCAGCGCCCAATGCGCCGGCTCTCCTCATCGCGGAGCCGCATGGTCCACACGATGCGTCGTTCGCGCCAACATGTCCACACACACGTCGTCGTTCGTGGCCTCTATGACGCCGAGTCGTCGCAAGCCCCGGTCGCGCCACTGCACGGATCCACAGGTCGCACCTCCCGATGCTATGGCTAGCCACGGACAGCACCTCCTGACGCTGTGGCTAGCCACGGATAGCACCTTGCCAACTGCACGAATCCGCCCAGCATGCAGCTGGCCTCCCCATCTGCAGTGCTAGCTGCGGCCGTGACGTGCGATGCCATTGCATCCGCACACACCCTGTTTGCCACCTCGACATGCTGGTGTAGTACCTCCTGCACATTGGATCGCTGTCTCGACGAGCGCCGCACGGATACCGCTTCATTCCCGTCGTCGTCGCCGTGCTGCACTAAGCCTTCCTCACTCTGATACCAATTGTTGGAAATTATTCTCGTGGATGCACACTTTCACGGGTTAGAGAGACAAACTCACGGGGAGGAAGAACACACAGAAGTTTTGGCGTAGCACTGTAACTGTCTAGCGCTACTTTTTCTCTCTCTATTCTTCTCTCTTCTGCTTATATTTATGCGTTGGATACAACCAAGTAAATAGACACAGCAAGCGTAACCGGCCTCCTTAACTTACGCCACCTCCTTCCTTAACTCGAATTTTTTTAAAAAAATCTATTTTTTATTCGGAAATACAGAAATAATACCGCTTAATTTTTTTTTACAGAAATAATCTCGTGTCGCTGAACGGTTGGGCGACTTAAGCAAGTCGCCCAGCGGAACTGCGACCAACCTTCAAGTTGCGAAGTGGTAAAGCGACTATAAGTCGATCGGTTATAGTCGCTAAACCGATAAAGCGATATGAGTTTAAATCGCTGATTTGTAGAGCGAGTTTAGCACGTCGCAAGTGAAATAGTGAGCGACTTATTTGAAATCGCCCAACCAGTGGGCGATTTGAGCAAATAAACTTGGAATTATGTGAATCCAATTGGAACAATTATGTTAAAATAGATATTACATGTTGTAGGTATTGTATTTAGCAAATTGTATTATATGATGTTATTTTTTTAGAAGATAATAGTGTGGTGACAACGTTGATTGGTCTGTTTGTTATTTTCGTAGAATATGAAGGGTACGAAATATGTCAGACTCGCAATAACATGTTGTGATCGTTGTATGTTGTTGTAGTCGCTAAATTTACGAGAATTTTGTGAGGACGATTGAGATAGTAATGAGTGCTAAGTAGAAAGGTAAGTGATATTACGAAGAGGCTGAGAACACTCGTTGCAGAGTCTTGTCTTTTCGGTCTTAAAAGCTGGCGAGGCTTTAATTGAGTTGTCAATTCGATCTGAAAAGGCTAACCCTAAACCTAAATCCTAAATCACAGCGTCATTGCCGCACCGCTGAAAGTCGTCTGTGTGGTCTTCTCGAGACGCATAAAGCTGTCCGTGTGATCTTGGCACTTTGAAGTCGACTCCTTTGGTCTTATCACTGCACAAAGCTGCCCCGTGTGGTCTTGTCACTATGCAAAACTGTCCCGTGTGGTCTTGGCACTGCAGAAAGCTGACTCCTTTGGTCTTATCACTGCGCAAAGCTGCCCCGTGTGGTCTTGTCACTGCGCAAAGCTACCCCGTGTGGTCTTGTCTTTGCTCAAAGCACCCAGTCTCGTCTGGTCTTGTCATATGCAAGCTAGTACATACATCGTTTTGTTAGCCTCCCCCCGCGGGGCTATAAAACGCACGCCCCATGCTCCGAAATTAGAACCACTCGACCCTTGAAACCGTAGGAAGAAGAACCTTCTCCGTCTTAAAGTAACATATGATGGCAGACGCCAGGACCCGATCCAACCGGTCGCCGAAGCGGACACCAGCGTCGAAAGGAGGGAGGACTTCGGCCCTAACCACCGGTTGATGCCGAAGAAGCGTGCTCAACCAGTATGGTTGAAATGCGGACATGGGGAGGACGCTATCGTGCAGGCCATAGACGGCCCTTTCGATGGTGGACGACGTTTCTTCCGATGCCCATACTCAGGGGTAAAAGTTTTGTTCATGTTACTGCTAATGCATCCTCCATACTAACTGTTCGTTGTATCAGATGGTGAAATGCAATTTCACCCGCTGGATCGATCCTCCCTATGAACGACATGTTGCGAGGTACGTGGATGTATTGTGGAACCGAATCTTTGATTTGGAGGCGCAAATTGACGATCTCAAGGAGCAAAATGACGACCTCCGCCAATGAGATGCAAGCAGGCGAGAGGGCAATGAGGAGGTCGTGAACATAGGAAGCTCCTATGATCCCACATGCTGCTGTGCCAACCCTAGCTGCATATGTGCGTGCCACTACAACGACGGCCAGCCACGTCCGAGGCGCCCAACTGGAGAGCACTCTATGTGGAAAGCACTCCGAGACGTACCTGACTGGTAGGCGAAGTGCGGGATGTCATAACCACCATACTGTCCGGACGGGTCGGGGACGAAAACATACGGCCCTGACGCCGATGGCGGTGGGGTGTGTACCCACGCGTGCCCGGACCCTCCAGCCGCCCAGCGCAGTGCAGAGGAGGCGTGGCGTGGCGCAGTGTAGGAGGAGGCGTAGGCGCAGGTGCAGGAGGAGGCGAAGGCGTAGGCGCAGGCGGGGCACGTCGTCAGCGGTGAGACGGTCCAGCTGCTCCACAAAGTGCTCGTACGCACGTGTGACCTGCACGTGTGCATACTGTGCCTGCGGGCCAGAACAGTGGTTACAAAGGATTACATGTCATACGACTGAAGAAAAGATATAGGGAGGTACGTACCCGTCTACGGCACCAAAGGGACCCTACGGTCGGCCGGTCCACCGCGTCCCCATGGTACATGTCCGCGCCGTACGGTCCGGAGTCTAGTAGCATGGGCCGTCCGAGAGAGAAACGCTCGAACGACCACAGCTGCAGCAGTAGGGGGCAGCCTGTGAGGATAGATGCGGGCTTCGTCCTACAGCACGCATCGCACATGCCGCGGTACGTCGCGGCAAGTACGGCTGAGCCCCAACTGATCTCTAGCTCCTCGCCGTCGGCGATGGCCCTCGCGTACCCCACGAGGCGGCGTCGACGGAGTCACCGTGGCTGCTAGTAAACAATACCCAGCCGAAGAGCCACAACAGGTACGCCTCCAGGTACCACGACACCTGGTCGACGGTGGGCTGTGGGACCATCCGCTCGACCTACGCAGAAACGAATTATTAGTAAACCCGTCATGTCTCAATGAATCGCTAAACATGCAAAATAGGTAGTATACGTGCGGAATCGCGAAGCCACTGCAGGCGGGCCATGCATTGCCGCTCGAGAAGTCGGCACGGAGGCGCCTCGCCCAAGAACCCCCTGAAACCTGCCCAACAAGTCGTCGCGCCAGTCGACAGCCGCGTCCGGCGGGAATGCAGGGGCTCCCGCGATAGGCAAGCCGAGCAGCATCGCGCCATCTTGCAGAGTAGGAGCCATCTCCCCGAAAGGGAGGTGGAAGGTGTGCGTCTCGGGTCGCTAACGGTCCACCAGGGCAGTCAGGAGCGACCGGTCGAATGGGAATCGTCGTGACCGCTCCGGACCGGCCTGGACCTCCCTATCGTCATCGACCAGACCGCCGTCCTCTTCGGTGGCCTCTACCATCCGTGCGAGAGGTAGAAGGCGAGCAGCTCGACCTACAAAGCACGAAGAAGTAAGTCGTGGTCGATACGATACAAAAAATGGCACGACTTATGACAAACCTCTCTACCCAACGTGGGTCTAGTCTCCAAGCCCGTCGGGTGTCCGCGTCTGAACCACTCCCAACTCAAATGTCGACCCGACAGCGGATCTGACACCTGACGGCTCATGCGATCTCAAGACGTCCACCAACCGGTTCAGCAGACTGAAATGCCAATCCGAACCAGTAGGGTCTTCAGCCATACCTGCAAATTAAGAGATTAAAAGCATTCAAATTACTTATTATAAAAAAAACTATGAAGTACATGTATGTGTGATTCCTTGTTATAAAAAAATACTTGTATTTAACATTCTATAAACTAGCATTTGCGAATGCACGGATTATCGCCGTGTTTATATAATACAAAAGTAACATGTTATCATTCATCTAGCCTGTACGCAATTAGCGCAGCACGCGGAATAGTACAACTAAATTTATTTGTACTAACTCATTTTTCCTTTATACGAACTTCTAAGTACTAATCATGCTATCTCTAAACATTTGCTAACAATATGTCACTACGCATGATGTTTGAGGCTAACGTACCATGGTTAGTAATTAATCATGTCATCTCTAAATATTTATTAACAATATGTCACTACACCTAAAGTTGCTTGCTAACCTACCATGGTTTCAAAAATAAACTTTTACAAATTAATACTTACCGTCCTAGTCGTCGATGCGAAACGAAAAACCTCTTCTTTTCCTCCTCCTCTTCTTTTCTTCCTCCTCTTCTTTCCCTCTCTTTCTCTTCTTTTCCGGCGGTTCGCTCGTCGGAATGGCGACGGTTCGGCCGCGCGCGGGGTTTTATAACCGCTCAAAGTCGTCATACGGTTGGACGACTTGGGTTGAGCTCCGAGCAAGTCGCGCGATGGAATAGCGACTCTCTTCAAGTCGCTATTCCGTAAAGCGACCTTGCCTCGAACCTTTAAATCGTTGTTCCGTTCAACGACGTCAAGGTTGGTCGCAGTTCCGCTCGGCGACTTGCTCAAGTCGCCCAACCGTTCAGCGACACGAGATTATTTCTGTAAAAAAAAAATTAAGCGGTATTATTTCTGTATTTCCGAATAAAAAATAGATTATTTTAAAAAAAATCTCCTTAACTCACGCTAGCTTATTTAACGCACGCACGTACCTGCCGCATGCACATCTTGCCAGGCATAACTGCTGCACGCACGCACAACTCCACGAGCCAACTAACTCTACTACTCCGTCATGCAAAACAATCTTGATTATTCCAAAGATGCCCTTGTAAGAGAGTGGGGTCGTCTGTGATTCCCTTCTTTCCCGCACCACGTGAATCCAAGGCAGATCCAGTACATGTACATTGGACACAGTGGCTTCTTACTAATCCTCTAAGATTATAGTGTAGAAATAGCGCTAGCATACGATACTTTGTAAATAAGTAATATCCCTAGTTTTTTTGTGTAAAAATGACCCAATTTTGTCTATTCCTGATCGGCCCCTGCGGCAAATCATCACCCATCTACTAGACGGCATTTCATCGAACTAAGTGTGTGCGCCGTCATAGAAGAACTCGAGCTGCCTGACGGTGAGCGACGCGTCAGAGACCGCCATGGCGCCATCTCCAGCGTGTGCGCCTCGGTGCACGAGGCGGAAGACACCACAATGGCAGATCTTGAGAAACATAAGTCAGTGGATGTCTCTGTACTGTTGAAGGCGAGCGAACACATGTCACATGCGGAAGCCGAAGACCAGAGCAAGAAGGCGATAAGGAGAAAGAGGAGTGGTAGGGAGGTGAAGCTCATCACGGAGTGGACGTAGATGAAGGCCATGGATCGATCTTCTTGTGACGATTGCAACACCGCCCTCCAGCTGCGTGACCTGCACAGCCATCCTCTCCACGGGGAGCGTGCCCGCGGTGAGCACCAGGACGAGGCGCTCAAACCTGTCCACGTCATGGTCCTTGTCCGCCGCAAGCCTTCCTCAGAGAAGTAGATGGCGGCATCGCCGCTGGAGTACTGCAGGAAGACGATCTTGGCGCGAGCGGGAGGGGCTTTGTGACGGTCTCAGCGAGGGACACGCGGAGGGAGGCGACGACGGACGCCAAGTACGAGATGTCACCGGCACCGTCGGAGAGGAGCACGAGCTGGATGAGTATTGAGTGGGAGCGTGACCCACTGCACTTCCAAGTTCCAGCGCGAACAACCGGATCGGTGGCTGCCATGAGCTGCTCTGCTGGCTTGTCTTGTCTGGGGAAGAAGAAGAATCTTCTCAAGGTAAGTGATGTCTTAACAATTGCTACGTGGATAAGGAAATAACACGAGCTTAATGATTTACCCTGTTTAGAATACGATGCATACTTCAAATGTTCTACAGCGCAGTGGATCGCGTATTTGTGTGGCTAGATTTGTTTTAAAGTTTATAGTATCTAATAACATAACTTGGATGCTAGAAAATATATTTACCTATTTTGTAGGCTATTTAGATTTTTAAGATATCATAGACATTGGAAATAGCAATAGAAACTTAAAGGAAAATACAACTTGAGAAACGCAATTGAAATATGAGCTTTGATGGAAGAAAATCACTAAGCATAATAGGCTGTTGGGGTTCTTATAACGTAGTCACTTTCTATAATGCATGGATCATGTAGCTACATGCTCCTATTCTTTCTCTATTAGTTACTCTTTTCCAAAATATATACATGCACATGTACATCTATTTAATCTCAATCAGTACGTTAGTTATGTGTGCGGCAAATTATCTTATTAGTTTACATGGTATTATAATCTTATACTTACAAAGGATGAGGTGGTGATATAACAGCATATTTTATTCCTCAAACTAAACAAATGAATTAGGTTGACAGCTAAGATAGGACGATCCATTCACCGTCCGGTCTAGAGTAGGAAAACTGATCGAGACGCAGGATCGGTAGATTACATGTGTCAGCCTATCAGAGCTCGATCCCGATGGCACCTGCCAAAGCCGGAGGAGCACACGGACGCGGAGCCGCCGAGCTCTGTCTGCTGATCGCCGCTGTGGGGGCCATTGGGAGACAGGGAAGCCTCGTGCTTGTCAGCTCGTGTTGTGGGGCTGCCGAGGTGTGCGGTGTGCCTCGTTCTTTGTACGCAAGGCGACTAGCAGATCAGATCAGGCCTCTTGGAGATGGAGTCGTCTTCGCAAGACAACAAAGTAAGTTGCAACATTAAGCACGCTGTTTTGGAACGTGAACAAAATCTTGTTAATCATGTGCCTGCTGAGTTACGTTTATGGTCATGTATCAACAGTACCGTGTCCTCCCCGATCTGTCTTGCTTTGTCACCGTTATTCAGCAAAGCAGCAACAGGGAAGAAGCTCAAGATCGTCTCAGCGCACTCCCTGATCGCATCTTGCTCTACGGAAGGAAATCCTATGGGAGAGGGCCTCCGTGAGGCCCCTCCCACAGGGCCGTTGGATCAGGAGGGGTGGGGTGAAATGGAGGGAGATGGAGAGGGGCCTCACGGAGGGGAGGGGCCCAGAGAATTTATTTTCTTGCTCTACATCATCGAAGACCTCGGTCGGCGGGCCGACGTTAGGGCGAGCACTCTCTCCCGAGTCCTGACGATGGAGGCACATCCCTCGTATGCTCTGCGATCTCGCTATCGACATCGCCGACTTCATACAATGGTAGCACACATCGACGCGGCAAGATGGTTGATGGACTCTAGGCTCTAGCACACAGAAGGCCATCAAAATTCTTTGCATGGTAAAGACGGTTTTTTCCATCCATAGAGGGTTGTAGAGACGTTTTCGGTGGTGGTGGTGTTGTTTTTTAAGAGCGTCTCTATGAAATAGGCAACGTTATATAGAGGCGTTGCATTATACCTGAACAAATGAAATAAAATAAATGTGTGGATTCTTGCGAAGGTTGGTATTTAAACTCTAGACCTCATGGGATATACTTCTTTTAGACTTGTTGTACTAGCGATCTCAACCTCACAACCTCAGATGTTTAGTTGTATGTTGCAATATTTGTATGTAGTTCTTTTAACACGTATAACCCACCAAAAAAAGCTTCTAGTGAGTTGGAAAACATCTCAAAAATTGTCTTTACACAACATAAACTCTAGGCGAATTAGAAAGCGTCTAAAGAAGGTCTCTACAAGATAAATTTTATACTTGTCTTAAAAACGTCTCAAAACCTTTCCAGCATACAAATTTTGGGATGATTTTTAAATTGTCTCTAAAAGGCATGTCTAGACTATAAAACTCTTTATTTTAGAGATAAATTGAAAAACGTCACTAAAAAGGTGTCTACGGGAGGGTTTTCTTGTAGCGTACCTCTGCTTCTAAAACAACGCAAAATTTCAAAAAAAAAAAGAATCTTTTTTGTTGAATTTCGATTTCTTCCCCAATTTGGACTTTCCTCCCCATTTTCCGCTTTCCTCTTTGGGAAACCCGCCTTGCCGGCCCAAAGGCGCCTCCCTCCCCACGCGCCTTCCGCCTTATTCCTTCTCGGTTGTCATCGTCCAGTCGTCACCTCACCTCCGTTATCCTCGCCAGCACCGCCTCCGCCACCTGCCACCTCCCACGTTGCCTTCAATGTGACGCGCCTCTCCACCGCCACCTTGCCCCTTTTGGCGTCTTCCACGGCCGCCCGATCGCTCCGAGCCGCCCACGTCGCCTCCCTGGCGCAACCACCTCTCCCCAGTCTATAAAAGCCGCCCCAGGGCATGCTTCACCTCCCATCTCCCACCCCACCACCTCCCCTCTACCTCCTCCCCTTCCCACGCAGGCGAATTCGAAGTTTCCACCGCCGCATTCTTCTCGGTCGAGGTTAGCTCCCTAGTGAAATTCGCCACCCCCTTACCTTCCCTCCCCTCCCTACTCCAGCCATGGCACTGCCTCACCTTCTCGCTTCCTTACCCGACCTCCCCCCACACACCAAACCCCCCGGAGCTCCCCGACGCTGCCCCTCCCCACCGCACCCCTTTGGCCACCGCCGCCAAGCCGCCACACACCACCCCTAGCCCCACCGCCACAACCAAAGAACTCACCTTGGCCCACTGGAGCTCCTCGCACCACCCGGTCTCGTCGCCAGCGACCGAAGCGCCGCCAACCTCCAACCTCTCTGCCTGGGGCGAGCGCGCGGGCCTTTCGACCACGCGGCTCAAGCTGCCTGGGCAATGAGGCCTTTAAGGCCTGGCCAAATGGGCCAGCCGTTACTGTTCAGTCACTTTTGGCCCGATACTGTTCATTGCACAGCAAAATGGTTACTGTTCATCACCCGAAAAAAGGGGGTTCAATACTGTTCATTTTCAGATGAAAACAATAACCCTAATTACTGTTCACCTCCAATTTTTTGCTAATGAATACTAAATTTAATTTTGTTCACCCATTTTCTGCCCAAACACTATTCATTTTCAGCCAATAAACAGTATAACCTTATTACTGTTTATTATCTGAAAATGGTAAACCGTAATTACTGTTCTCTATCCAAAAACAGTAATTCTTGTTACTAATCACCAACCTATTTTCTTTCATAAATAGTAAAATAGTGGTATTCACTATCCGACACTTTTTCGCGTGAAACCCTAATTTGCCATATCATATCCTTTTCGACCGTTTCGAGCCCGTGAATTTATTTCTCCACTCTGTTCAGTCCAATTATACACCAAATAAATTCCTATTAATTGCGCCACCTTCCTTTATGTTTTTTTTCGATTTTATTTACTTGCATGTTCTTCCCAGTTCATTCCTTGTCGAGCTGGATTTTATTTGGTTTATTTTATTTTATTTTACGTTAGATCACGACTTTGATGGCCACACTCCAGAAGACACCGGACAAGACCAATATCTAAAGGACTTTATGCAAGAAGGCAAGTCGCATTCTTTGATCATTTTGAGCCCATTTTTCATATATTTATAATATTACTTTCATTTATTGTATTTATGCCAATTACTTTAAATACTGAAATAATACTTTTGAATGCCATGATAATTAGATAAATCCTATTACCTCACAGACAAACCCACCTAGCACTTGTAGGCCATATTCACCTTGACAGAGTTAAAATCCTTTGTAAGCCATATTCACCTGGACAAGTTCACATAAAATGATAGCTATATAGCTAGTTTTGTTAAATATGTTTATAATCCTGAAAAGCAGTATTGGCAATTCGCCAATGGTTTTCAAGGAGAGTTGAGGGTTGGGTCCAGGAAGTTGGACAACCCAATAGATTTGTGTTAAAAGTGAGTCATTAGTGAGATCTGGAGGTAGACAACCACGAGTTGGTGTTGGGCCATCGCCTTACTGGATGACAAGTAAGGACAAGAACCTTGTGCCAAGTGACCGACACAGAAAACCACTTAACCACATGCGTGGTCATTACTCCCTAACTTAGTACACTGCTCTTTCGATTGAATATCTACAGTGTCGAGAATGAGACAGGGGTGGGCCGAAAGGGGACACTCGCTGGTCCACACAACGGTATGGTCCCGTCAACATCGGGGCACAAATTCCACCATTGGTCGGTGGTCTCCCAATGGCTGTATGGGTTTGAACATACCGGGTAGAGGCTAGAAAGATTAAGCAGTGAAAAAGCTTTGTTATTTCAGCTCAGTCGTACGCTAACGTGTTGCGTGTATATTGCATGACAGGATGAGTTTGAGATATCTTGTGGGTAAAGTTAAGCAGCTCTGCAGAGTGTATAATTAAAGGTATTCGAATACGCCGTGCTTCTGGTTAATGAAGTCGTGTTAATGGGTGATTTCAGTGCAAGAGGCATAAGTAGAGTTTTTGAGATGATAAGTTGGTAATTGAGTTTGTTGAGAAACCCCTGATGTTATTATTTATTATTGTTTTACTGTTTTAAATATAAATTATTTTAAATGCAAAATGCATCCACATATGCCTATTAAGGTAAGCCCTAACCTTTCATTGAACTCCTTGCATATAATTATTTTAGCTTTTCCATGTGGCTTGTTGAGTACGGTAGTAGTACTCATTCTTGCAAAAATCTACAAATCATCTACAGAGGAACCTGGAAAAATGTAGACGATCTTGTCGAGCAGGATTTCGATGGACCCACAGATGGCAGCGACTATTGTTATTAGATCTCGATCGTGCTTAAGCGTCCATGTGGTTTGAAGTTCTTTTGTCTTGTATTATATTAACTTTGGGCTTAGATGCATGTGTCAGTGTAAAAACTAGCACTACTACAAAACAGGCTATAGTAGACGCCCCATCACAGACGGTTCCTTTGGAACCGTCTGTGTTGGGTCTGTCCGGACCTACGGCTGGCGCTGCCAGCCGCACTGCCGCTCTGGAGGCCTATCACAGACGGTTCTTATTTAGAACCGTCTGTGATAGTCATTTATCACAGACGGTTCATTAATAGAACCGTCTGTGAACTATCACAGACGGTTCTATTCACAAACCGTCTGTGATAATCCAGCCAATCACAGACGGTTCTCAATAAGAACCGCTCAGTGATAGTACCGAGCAGTTACGAATAAGAACCGCTGCGTGATAATTAGTTATCACAGATGGTTCTAATTAAGAACCGTTTGTGATATCACGCTTTCCTACGCCGCGCCGCCTGCCTCGCGCTCTGAGGCCAGTGTCCTGAGCGGTTCTTTAATAGAACTGTCAGGAATGATCCTGAGCGGTTCTATTAAAAACCGCTCAGTGATAGGTGATCACTGAGCGGTTCTTAACAAGAACCGTCTCGATTGTTAGGCGGAAACGAAAATTTGAACATAATGGGCGGGTGCAAAACTCGCTTTATATAACCTCCATCTCCTCCTCTGCGGTCTCTCCTCCTCCATCTCCTCCTCTGCCATTTCTCCTCCTTTGCCATTTCTCCTCCTCACACCTTGCGCCCGGCCTCCGAGCTTGTCGCTCATGACCTCCTCCAACTCGTCCGGCCTCATCGTCACCGGCCTCATCCAAACCATCACCCGGCCTCCTCCACCTCCTCGACCTCCTCCACCTCGCCCGACCTCGTGTCACTTGGCCTCCCACGACCTCGTCGCCTTGGCCTCCTCCTTGTCGCCCGGCCTCCCACGACCTTACTCTCTCTACTCCCCTTTGCTTTGTGATGTGGATTCTTGAGTTGATGCTCTTGTGATGTGGGTGATGCTCTTGTGATGTGTGTAGTTCATGTTGAGTTGTTTGGTTTGGGCAAAAATATGGATGGTAGATCGCGACCGCTCGGTAAAATCATTATAACTTTCGCATACAAACTCCGATTGCGGCGTTCTTTGGCTTGTTGGAAAGCTAACGAAAAGCTCAATCCGAAAATCCATAAGTCAAGGTCGATTCTTCGCGAGGTCTCAAAATGTGAAAACCCCAAAAAGGTCGTTTAGGGCCTCTAAACGGCCTCCGAAGTTTTAGCAAACCGTTTTCGGTTTTTTTTTCGAAAAAAGGCTATCACAGACGGTTCTAAACAAGAACCGTCAGGAAAACTCATCATAGGCGGTTCGAACAAGAACCGCTCGCGATAACTTTCCGCAGCGGTTTTAATGAAAACCGCTCGTGATATTCTCGATCACGACGGTTTTGATGAAAACCGTGCGTGATAATAGCCTTCACTGAGCGGTTTCAACAAAAACCGTATGTGATAGTGCGTATCACGAGCGGTTTTGAACCGCTCAGTGATAACCGTCATATCACGCACCAACAAATATAGACGGTTCGAAACTGTTGCGTGATGACGGTTCCGAACCGTCTGTAATGAGGCTTCCTGTAGTAGTGTGGATGTTAAGCTGTAATCTTGTTTAATAAAAGTCTGATTTTTGTTGTAATCGGAAGCTTGTTTGAGACGCCGCTACTTCAGAATCATGACATCCCGAGCGGTTATAAAGAGTTTAACGGTCCGAGATTTTAGGAGCGTTACAACTTCTACCTGGCAGACCTTACCACTGCACTCCGGCCGTGCCGTCGACATGGATTAAACCGGAAGATCCAAAACAACTCTCTCCCGCGTTCAGCAACTTAAGAGACGTGTATCTATCCAACATTTCCTCACATTGTAGCTTAATTGGACTCTTTTTGTCCTTGAAGCCGCGCCTTCCTTGAAGAACTTTTATATTACGGTAAATTACATGCATCTTTTGTTCTTTCAATCTGCTCTAAAAGTTCTCTAGTGATTTCCTTGAATAATACATTTAACTGTGGCGGTATTGAACGGGAAAGGGATGAAATAAGGAGGCTACTCACAGAAGGATCTTCCTCGTCCGTGGAAATAGTTACAGGATGACGTGCATGAGTCTCCCAGCGTGGTACCCATGGTTGATTCTGAGTGGAACTCATCATTTCAAAGCAAATTAGGAAAGAGTAATGTTCCATTAATCCTTCATATAGTAGAATCAGCAACATCTTCGATCCATGTTTAGCTATTAATTAACAATAGGGGTGATATGCAGATTATCTATTTATGCCAATCGTATTATACTACGTGATAATATAAGCGAAACTGTTCGAAAGCACTGGTTTTAAGTATCTTCAACTGTCAGAAAAAAAATCATGCACTCCAGACTCAGAAAATGCTCATGATGCAAGATCAGTACATGACACCAGTTAATTTTACGGTTTTGCAATTCTTCAAGTTCTGTAGCGATGTCCTTGAATAGTACAATTATAACTGCTGGCGATCATATGCACTGACAACCCTTCTTGAGTCAAGCTGCATGGACATTCGTGCACCACAACCTGCAGCTACCAGACATTGTAGGCTATGCAGTGCAAGTCAAGCTGGATAAATACATAAAGTTTGTCATGGAGCGCGTTGCTTGAACAAGACCCGCTCAGCAAATGCGATGCCATGAGCTATCCATCCTCATACATGACATGGTCTTCTGAATTCTCGTGTCCAGTTCAATGGATATTTGTGCCCCGCCTAAATTCAGATAGATGGATGTAGCGGTCCATGGAATGCGATAAGAGTGAAATAAGGAGGGCGCTCACGTATGGATCTTCCTCATCCGTAAAAATGGTTATAGGATGACGCGCGTGAGTCGCCCGGCCTGGTACGATCTTTTTTTTTATTAATTAACCCTTTTTTTAATTTTTATTTTAAAGTTGTCTATCGGCGCACTTTATTTCCAATTCTAACCCCTTTGATTACATCATCATCCGTGGTGTGACAAAACAACGTTATCATACGGCAGAATAAGTCCGTTAAATAGCACTTTTTATCACGCCGCTGGTAGTGGCGTGACTAAACAACACTGTCACGCCACAGGTCATGGCGTGACAAAAGATACGGATGACATGACAGCGTTGTTTATCACGCCACGGATGGTGGCGAGACTAAAAAGGTCAGAATTAGAAATAAAAATTAAAAAATGTGTTAATTAATATAAAAAAATTCGCCTGGTACTCATAGAGTCATAGTTGATTCTGATTCTGAGTGTAAATTGAACGCTTAAAAGCAGTTCTTAGTAAACGTCACTTGACGAGGAATGACGCACAAACTTAATGATTTAGCTTGAATTGTTTGTCTTCTTTTAGTTTTGTTATCTTAAAAAAAATCTTCACTTTTTCTCTATTTAAATTTGTTATTTCAATATCAGCAACTTTGACCTCTTTCAATCTCAGCAGTTCTTTTGTTTAAAAAAAATCTTATTCTTATATTATCTTGAGATTGTCAATTTTGTCATTACTGTGTATTGTGTTGTGTGTGTGGTTTGGTTGAGGACTGAGCTGGAGCTCGGTTGATTGAGAACTGAGCTGGGGCTCAGCTGACAAGGGGAGCTATAGGCTCTTAGCCCGGCACGGTTCGAGCGCTGACTCTCGTTGTCGCCTCACGAGATAGGGTGTTCTTTTTCTATAATATAGATCGGATGGGGAAAAATCCCGGACATCAAAAAAATAATATGAAAAGCTATAGATATAAAAAAAATCAACACCAAGATTTGTCCATTTTTTAAAAAATAAAGAAGAAAAAAATGCTAATTTGCGCCGGGAAGGGTTCGAACCTTCGACTTTTTGTTTAGGAAACAAACGCTCTATCCACTGAGCTACAAGCGCTGTCTAATATAGAACTCCCACTAGTTTTTTGTTGGGCCGGGCCGGCATACCACAAACGGACACTTGCCATTTTGGTCTTTTCTAAGAGGCAGACATCCCTATTTTGGCCCTTTCTGAAGGGCGAAGGCTTCCAATTTCCAACTCCCCTAGGCGAATGCCACTCTCCCCACTGACAGCACACCATAAGCCTAACTTGAACCGACAATCCGTAAAAGTTGCACAGAATCAAGAGACGAGTACTGTGCAAGAAGAAAAAAACACAAAAAACAGAGGCAGGCAGGCAGGCAGGAATGGAACGAACATTTCTGCTATGATCAACAATGAAACAATCAATTGCAGTAGGAAGTAGAAAAAGAATCAGATTGCCATTCTTTCTTTACTCGAGAGGGGGGGGAAGGAAAAGAAAGAACAGTGGAGAGAAACCAGAGTGACACAACGCCATTGTCCAGGAGGTGCACCGGGCAAGCTACACCGACCTCCGTACGATCACCTCCCACTGTGCCCACCAAAAAATGGTACCCTGGCGCAATACGCTGCTTGTGAAGTCCACCAAAAAATGGTACCCTGGCGCAATACGCTGCTTGTGAAGTCATTGACAACAAGACAATTTGTGCTCCGACTTTTCAGCTGAAAGAATTCAATCACACGCTGACAGCAGAGCGTCCACAGAGCACTCCATGGGCTTTTCTTTTAACTCAGAGGATCACAAAAAAAAAAGCTCCTTAATCCTCGGTGTCACGCGAGCCAGATGGCTCAGGGAAGATCTCCTTAGATTGTCTCCTGCGGGAGGAAGAATGATCACCGTTGCTCCCTCCAGATGATTTTATCGTCTCTGAGCGTTTCAACATGTTGTCATCCCTTGAAGGACCTATATCAGACGAGCTATGCCGCCAACTCCCGAAGAATGCAGCATTCCATGAGCCCCGGGACGATGTTGCTCTCAACCTGGCCGAGCTAGAACCGTTGTCTTCTCTCACCACCTTCAAGGGATTCTCTAGTGCTTTTAGGATATATTTCATTGGTGGGCGTTTAGAAGACCTAGGGTTCAAGCAGGACTTCGCGACAATTGCCATTGCCCAGACTTCCTCCAAATGGTCCTCATCGATAATAAGTGACGGATCAATGATCTTGCTCATGAGCTCCTTCTCATAAATGTTGATGTAGCGCAGAGTGTTATCAAGCCATTCGTTTGTTGCAGCATCATTTGATGCGCTGATACCAAGCCTCCCTGTCACCAGCTCCAACAAAACTTTTCCAAAGCAATAGACATCGTATGAACAAGATGCAGATGGAGAACCTGTTTACATTAGAGAGCTCTGTCAATGCACTTGCACCCATAAACAAGAAGAATCTATAGACAATGTCCAAACTTTTTATTAAAAGACAATATGACGTTAGAGTCCTCAGTTTCATCAATTCTCAAGAATGAAAATGCTTGAAAGCAATGAAAGCACGCGTGCATGCACTTACCAGAAGAACCTTGATCTGTCGTCCTGCATCCCCACAAAACAACATGACATTAGAAGGTGAGGAATTTAATTTAATGTAACGAAATGAAATTGCTTAAAAGAAACCACCAATCATGTGATTATCAAACAAAACATGGCTAGTTTTAGGATATGAAAGTTTCAGATTTTGTTTTTTTTTTTTAAAAAAAAGGTTAATTTTGGTACCATGGGCCTACTAGCACTAGTCTTGTCCTGTACTTACTGAAATCTTTTAGATTTTGCATAGCTAGATCTGATCACATTCTCAATAAGTGAAAAAGAATAGACCAAGCATTTTTTTAAAAGGGCCATCTAGTAATTGACTGGAATAGTTTGGACAGCACAATGATTAAGTCGACCACATGCTTTCAGAATGCACTTTATCCAAAATCATTGAAGCTATGGTTAAGTTGCCTCCATGCAGTAGATGATTTAATATCCTAATAGAGATGTTAGCAAATAAATAGGTGATCAATGAACGACACGATATAATGCATTCTATGGAGATTTCGAGTCTCGATGCATGAGAGACAAATGAGCCAAGCATGCAGTGATAGAAGTTAAAACTTACGATGAAAATCTCAACAGCTTTGTGATGACATTTTGGTGACTTTCCCCTTCTTGAGGACACACCTCGCTCAAACTTCCAAGGCGCACTTCAAATTTATCATCAAGAAGGATACTGCTCGCTTGCACATCCCTGTGGCAGAGTATTGATCATATTAGCTCAACAACAAATATTTCTCTCATGATCTACTGCATGGCTCACATTGATACCGAAACATAATTTTCCAAGTGAAATGAGGAGAACACAGAACTCCCTATCCTTTTTGAATGAGGATATCGGTGAGTGTTTAAATGTGTCTTGAACAGCGTGTAAAATCAGAAACTTTTCGATAATAATTGATAGTACAATGTATAATCTTGCTGATGGGTCACAAAAATACTGAACAAAAAATAAAGATGTTATAGACCAACTGAGGGGTTGATGAACAATATGGAGATTAATAGTTTGTCAGTAGATCACACAAATCCCAATGTAACTTGATACTTCATAATAGAATGGCATGACAATAGAAGAGTAGGCCTGTTGTTTTTTTTATATAAAAGGGAAACAGCAGGGTAGGAACCCACAAGTATGGCTGAATTTAAAGATGTCTACTTATGAAAACTGTAATATTCTAAATAATAAAATGATGCTACAGACCAGGAAAAGAACATCTCAAACATGAAACAAGGTATTCTGGTTTGGTACGGAACATATTATATATAGTACTGAATGTTGATTCAGCAATATCTAATCCATTAAGTATGTGACCAGTGTATTCCTAGCTGTCACCAATTCTGTTGGGACATATGATGGTGGCCATTGCTGAAACCCCCCAGTACCAAAAGGAGAAAAACCAATTGTCAGACCACCCACAATGAAATGCAAAATGTGGAGGCTGTTGGGCAAGCACTAAATGCCATTATATGATCATCACAATGAAATACAGAGCTAAGAGCATAAGATAGAGATCCAATTTTGCATGAGGAATCTATAAATTTACCCATTTTGCCCCAGACTAGTTACTAAGAAACAACCAACTGAAACAAATTTAGCATCCATAAAACTACACAGAAGTTTATACCTGTGAACCATCGGTGGAGTACACTCATGATGCAGATAGCACAGAGCCTCGGCCCCCCCTGTTGCAATCTTCAACCTCTTTATCCAATCCAAAGATTGCATTCCCTCCTCTTCCTCCCCTGACTTCCTGTGCAGTGCATTTGACAAGTCGCCATTTCGGACAAACCTATACACAAGAACCTTCTCTTCCTCTTTATCAAGGCAATGCCCCATGAACGGCACCAGCCTTTCGTGCAATCCCTTGGCAAATAAATCTAACTCTGCCAGATATGCATCTTTCCTAGCCACACGGGAACTGATCCTCTTCACAACCACGGAGGTCCCGTCTTGGAGTAAGCCATGGTATAGATCGCCTGAGTGACCATGCTTGATAAGCCTTTCTTCCCCAAACCCCGAGGTGGCATTGACGAGCTGGTCATAAGCAAATGAATCACCAACCTTCGCCGTGTTTGCAGACAATGCAGATGGCTGTGTGCCACCAGTAGCTGCAGCCCCGCCAGTGCCTGATACTCCCGACGGTGCACTTGGTGCCCCGCTTTCCCTCTGATCAACCCTATTCGTACTCCTCCCGGAACACACAAAGCAAAACACAACGGCTGCAACCACAGCTACAAGCAGGACGCCCCCACCGATGGCCCCAATCAATATGTACTTCAAATTCTTGCGCCTCCTCTTCCTCGACGGTGGAGCTGGCAGCACAGACAGTGGTGTAGGAGCGGCAACTGGCCCATCATATGGCAACCCACGCCCAGCATAGAACTGCTGGCAATCGGCCTGGCTACGCTGTCCCGCAACGTCAAGGAAGCAATTCAACGCAAACGACACATTCCCACCACCACCATTGGATACACCAAGCTTGCCGTCAAAGTAATTCCCAGAGATATTGGCCAGCACCACCCGGCTGAACAGTTGGCGGAAGGAGTCCGGCACGACGCCATAGAAGAGGTTCCCGGACAGATCCACCACCTGCGCGTTGGATGGCAGCGCAGGCTTTGCCTCGGGCAATGCACCGGTGAGGTTGGTCCGAGACACGTCGAGAACGCTCAGCTCCGGGAGCGACCAGACCGCGTCGGGTAGCGCGCCCGAGAAGGCATTGCCCGAGAGGTTGAGGGTCCTGAGCCGCGCGAGCCCCGCGAGCGCGGCGGACGGGAACTGCCCCGAAAGTAGATTCCCGGCAAGGTTGAGGGTGGTGAGGTTGCTGAGTCCGGCGATGGCCGAAGCGGGGATCTCCCCCGTGACGGCGCAGGACGAGATGTCGAGGGCCTGGAAGGTGGGCGCGAGCCCCGCGCCGAGCCACGCCGGGATGGACCCGGGCAACACGAACCCCGCGGCGCTGAAGGCCTCGAGCCGCGCGAGGTTGCGCAGCCCGTCGACGGCGAAGCGCGGGGCGAGGCGGCCCAGCCGCGTGCGCCTGAGCCCGACGAGGCTGACCGACACGACGCGGCCGCCGCGGCAGCCCACCCCACCCACGCGGCGCACGGGTCCGCCCGCCGCGGCCAGTCCCGCGCCCGCAGCCCGAGCGAGCCCCGCAGCGCGTAAAGCCCCGCGAGATCCGCCTGCGACGTCAGGTTCCCTGCCCCACCACCACCCCGGACGCCACCAACAGCACCACGAGCAGCAGCAGCGCCCAGAGCCCGCCGCCACGCGCGCGCATCATCACCTCGTCCCGCCGCCGCCGCCACGCGAGCGCATCATCACCTCGTCCCGCCGCCTGCCGCTGCCCGCCCGCGATGCGACCGCGCCTACTACCACTCTGCCCGTGCGCGTCGTCCGCGTTAGAAGTATGGATGGAATTGGGGAGCAGCGGAGGAGCTGATGGAATTGTGAGGGAAATTAAAAGCAGTAAAGGAGGGGGGGCAGAGCTACGCAGGTACAGACACCACCAACCTTGGGGGCTCACCTCACTACCCCGCCATCAATGTCCAAAGTTACACAACCCCAACTGCCTCCCAATTATTACTCCTCCTCCTCTTCCCCGCCGATTCGAACCCAAATGTTACGCCACTCCACTCTCTCCCCCTGCTGCTGCTCCAGCTCGCCACGGCCGCAACGGCGCCGGCGGTTGCGCTAGCAAGTGCAGAGCAAGCGGCGGCGGCGGCGCCGGACGGAGCCGGGGAAGAGAGAGACGGAGACGGAGAGGAGAGAGATGGGAGAGGAAGCCGCAGCTAATATCGTGGGGGGGTTCGGTTGTTGAAGGAAGCTACTTAATGTTTTTGAAATTTTCGGGCCTAAATGGAAGGTGTTCTGCGCTGCGCTGTGCCTCTCTGTATGTTGCCACGTTTGGTTTAGCTGTATGGGGAATGGGGTCGATCGGCTCGGGTGGTTTTTTGGGTTTTCACGGTGCTACCCCCTGGGGTTCGGAGCTGAATCGCCGCGGTGCTACTGTGGTGTGGTTGGTCGGATGTACGGACGTTCTTGGTTGATTGATAAAAGAGCATAGTTTGGATTATGATCAAGATAAATTTTAGTGTTACTATAATTTTAATTAGCGATTTTTCTTACCTTTAGATTGTTCACGTGTGATATTATATTTCATTGATATTACCAATTTTTCGTGGGTGTTACCAAATTTTGGTAAAAAAAACAAACAACAGCTATTTTTCGTTGGCGTTATCAATATTTGGTTTGGATTGCAAGGGTAGCAAACCAAACAACCTATGATAGTGTTGGGGGTGGAGACGGTTTGAGTCGAACGGCTGCGGTAGGGTACCAGTGGCTGGCAGTTGAATTCTGATTGGTTATATTTCTTTTAGTGTTTATGTTGCAGTGACACTCCATGTACATAGGTACCTACAAATATGAATATGGAGTAAAATCGGTTGATACCATGTAATGTTAAAGGCTGGATTGTGGCAAAGTGTTCCTACTTCTTCCTATAATAGCACATGAGCATTAATTTTGGTTTTTCTCTTATAGTAGTGTATTAACTGGCTAGAGCTAAGTCGTTTGTTGGACTATACTACAGCATTCTATTTCTATACGTTTACATTCCTCTCACCTTGGCACGTGAGGATTAAAGTTAGCTCCTTCTGTCATGAGGCATCGACGGTAGCTATGTTTGAAGATTTGTTGAACTAGAATAAGTCATAAAGATTTTTTTTTTTGCTGAAATCGAAGTAAATCCTACATATATTTCCAGGGCTAATTTGACCTAGTTCGCAATGAAAAATACAACGGCTTCTAATTTGTGGCCACAGGTCAAGGACTTTTTTTCTCCAAAATCCAGACCAAGGTCTGTTGTTATCGTGTCTAACTAGATTACTAGTAGCTGATTAGGCAATATATTGCCACAAAGAATCCGAACAAAACTAGGAGAGACAGATCTGCCTACGTGGAGCCATCCTGCCCCCTCGCGCTGGGTGGAGCTCAGATCGGACGTGTACGGGCACAGGGACGAGATGGGATCCCCCCAACAGTACCACCTCGCGCGTGGGGGCGGCCGGGGTCGTTACGCGGCGGCGCCACCCGCCACATCGCGGGCTCCGAGAAAACCATCCGCCGAATCGCTGACACGCACGCGCGCTCTAGGCGCAGCACAAACAGCGCAAACCTGCGGTTGCGGCTGGAAGGAACGGTGCAGGCGTGGAGCCATCTGTGCGTCCGCGTCTGCGCGTCTCTGTACGCTTCGCACGCAGCTCACGGGCGCCGTACGTATGTGTGTGTGTGTGGGGTGGGTTCCCTTCGCCTTTGCCCTTGGATTTTTGCCGCGGGCATGTCCTCTCTTTCTTTGACCGCTTCGTGAGGTATCTTTCTGCTTGTGTTCTTCCACGCTCAATCGAAGCCAAACTGCAGTAGTATCGTGCAGATCGTGTGTGTTCTTCTACACCAGCCGCAAGTCTTTGTCATCCAAATTCACTGCCACTACTGGTGCGCCTCTCCTCTATTTATCCACCTCTCTAACTTCGTATCGTCGTGTTCTACCCAATGCTCCCTTCACCCTCGCCGAACCTTCACCGGATTACCGTTGTCCGCCTCGTCGTCACCCAACACCGCCGCTGTACATCGTCACCCGCGACACTACTGCCCATCTTCTCCCTAGGGTCGTGGAGAAGGGCGAGGAAGCCGTTGGCCTTGCCAAAGGTGACGCAGGTGGGGGAGGACTTCTAAACGAGGGTCGGGACGGTGGGAGATATGGCGTGGGTGGAGAGGAAGTAGGCTGTGCACGCGCCAACAACGATGCCTCCATACATGACCACGCGGCGAGGCTGACGTGGCCGGCGCAGTGGCAATGTGTGCCGTCGGGGTTTAATGGAGGGGCAACCACATACGCCACCTCTGCGATGACGTTCGTCAGCTCAACATTTTCTGTTAGCAAACAGAGGAAATGACCTGCAGTGCAAATAGGGACAAGTTTAGGGGCGAGAAAGTAAAATACAAATTCAGAGAGTAAAAGTAGTACAACCTCACAAGTTTAGGGAGCTACAATGCAATTTACTACATAAGTTGGACTGTTTCGTCAACTAACGGAAGAAAGGACCTGCGGTGCAAACCGGGACAAGTTTAGAGAGTCGAGAACGTAAAATACAAGTTCAGAGAGTAAAGTGGTATAACCTCACAAGTTTTAGGAGATAGAGTGCAATTATCTCAAAAAAACAACAGAGAGCATGTTATATGTGGACTAAAATCAGACCGGAATCGGATCACCAAAAACTAAGGAATACAAATGTATTTCCATCGTATATATGCATAAGAGTTGTAAGAAAGTACAACTTTATATTTCAATATAGACATATACATGGTAGTATCTAGCACGGGAAATTCGGCTAGTTGCTTTAAAGCTGATGCAATGCAACGAGTTTTTGGTCTAAATGGCACTCTTGATGTCGTTATTAATGAAACTGGCCGTCCAATCAAAATTAATTACAAGTATTTAATTGCTACTAATTAACTACGCGTCATTAATTAATCAAAATTAATTATGAGTATTTAATTACCACTAATTAACTATGAGTCATTACTTACCGATAAATTAATTATGGTTTCATAATTACGACCACTTAATTACCACTAATAAACTACGACTACATTAATTACGACTAATTACTTAATTAATACTAAATTACCACTGATTACAAATGACTAATTAACTACAAGTATTTAATTATGACTACTTAATTACCACTTATAAACTATGGGTAAATTACCACTAATTAACTACGACTAATAAATTACCAGTAATTAAGTACGACTGAAATAATTACAACTAATGCATAGGAAATAATTTTACCTTGCCTTGATGTCGACCTCACAGTACTTATACGGTCCTAAGCACTGCCCTAAATACTATTTAATCCACAGTGTAATCCAAAAAAAGTTTTAGTTCAATTCTCTGTATTCTCAGTGACGAGCGCGAGAACATGAATGAATTTCAGAATGAAAGCGAGTGCGACGTTAGTTTGTATAGCCACGCGAAGGCGTTTCACACTGACCGCAGGGCAACACGAGAGAATCATGCGTGTTGTGTGCTATGATTATGCATGCATGCAAACGAAGACAACGAGGTGATGGAGTTGACGGATGGGATGGGGGAAAGATCGAGGGGACAGGGGCTTTGCCGCTTCTGCAATTAGCAATAATTGCGACATATTAGATACAAGTAACGAGCAATTAAATATGAGTAATTATACACAAACAATTAAGTAATTAGAAATAAATTGATTACTTTTCAATAAATTACCTACGAGTAATTCATTACATCTAAATAATTACCACTCAATTAATTACCATTAATTAACTATGTGTCATTAATTAATCATAATTAATTATGAGTATTTAATTACCACTAATTAGCGCAAGTCATTACTTACCAATAAATTAAAATGCGACTACATAATTATGACCACTTAATTACGACTAATGTAATTACGACTAAGAAACTATGACTAAATTAACTACTATTTATTAATTATGACTAATTACTTAATTAATAATAAATTACCACTCATTACTCATGACTAATTAACTACAAGTATTTAATTACAACTACTTAATTACTACTTATAAACTACGAGTAAATTACCACTAATTAACTACGGCTAATAAATTATCAGTAATTAGCTACGACTGAAATAATTACAACTAATTCATAGGAAATAATTTTACCTTTTCTTGATGTCGACCTCACTATACTTATACGGTCCTAAACACTGCTCTAAACACTATTTAATTCATAGCGTAATCCAACAAAAATAGTTCAATTCTCTGTGTTCTCAGCGATGAGCGCGAGAACGAGAATGAATTCCAAAATGAGAGCGAGCGCGGCGCTGATTTTTATAGCCGCGTGAAGGCTTTTCGCGGCGACCACGAAGCAACGCGAGAGAATCCCACGTGTTGTGTGCTGTGATTATGCATGCATGCATGCAGACAGAGGAAGCGAGGTGATGGAGTTGATGGACGGGACGGGGGGAAGATCGAGGGGACAGGGGATGCTTTCGGTGGAAGGTAAAATGCGCAAGTGCCCCGCAATCTGGCCCAGGGTTAGCATTAAATACGGCCCTAGGGCACGAACGAGCTGGACTTGACACGTGGCAAGGCGTTCGGGTGCCAGGGGCACGACAAAGGTGGCAATCCAGGTGAGGAGGGTGCGAACGCGCCGCGTGGCAGCTTCCTGGCGAGGGGAGGATGTGGACGCGCTGTTTTCCAGGCGCGCACGCGCGTTGTCTGCGCCCCAAGGGTGCGGCACCGGCGACCACTACTACAGAACAGACCTTTGGTCCCGGGCCTAAAGGGCCTCTAGTCCCGGTTATAGAGCCGGGACTAGGAAATCGAGACTAAATGTCTCACCTTTAGTCCGGGTCCCGGGCCCGGACTAAAACCGACTAGTCGGTTGGTAATACCAACGGGACTAAAAGGTCCAAATGACCCGGGACTAAAGGTCGACCTTTAGTCGGTTAATAATCTAACCGACAAAAAGGTCCATTGAAATTTGAGCCACAAATGGTCGTTTTAATCCGGTTGGTATTACCAACCGACTAAAGGTGTTTTTTTTCTTTTTGTTTCCATTTCAATTCATTATTGATTTTGGTTTTACAATTACATTAGGTTTTCAAATCGTATTCTTATTTGCTAATATATGTATATCCCACATATAATTTAGTTTGGAACATTATTACA
Source organism: Phyllostachys edulis (assembly GCA_036346405.1). Taxonomy (NCBI): domain Eukaryota; kingdom Viridiplantae; phylum Streptophyta; class Magnoliopsida; order Poales; family Poaceae; genus Phyllostachys; species Phyllostachys edulis. The sequence continues at coordinate 17,804,761 of CM070549.1, read as the reverse complement.
CACAAATAAAGTATGAAACTATATATATTATGGAGCTATATATATGTATAATATATATATATATGCACATAAAATTTACAACATTATTCATGCATCCTTGGTATTTACAACACAAATGTTGTCCTCCACTTAAATGTCATACAAATGTTAAATCTGGTTTGACTTCAATTGTTCATCTGGGTTAAAGTAGAACTTCGGTCTTGGGGCTTGAGGACATGCTCATTAAGAAATCTGCGATTGTCTCTTGAATTCCTTTGAGGCGGTCCATATCCAACACTGTTCCTTCAACCATATCTCCTTCAATTTGCATTAAGCGAAAGAAGTATTAATATACATAAGATTTATTTAATAGCAACAAATAAATAAAATGGATTTATTATATATACTTATTACGTACTTTCGCATCTGTAGATGGGTTCTTTTGCATACACCATGAGGAACTCGCAAGCGTAGTATCCACACAAATTGTTGCTGGTGGTACCAGTAGAACCCATCATGCGATATAAAAGATTACTCTCGTCATCCGTAGCGTGAGTGAAGCATGATAAGGTAAAGATGCGGGAGCTAGTACAACTTACATCCGATCGGTGTGGATCGAGAAGTGGCGCTTTCGGATCCGGACGGTGTAGTGAACGAACCAAGCCCAAACCACCCTAATAATTGGATCGTTAATTAACTATTGCGAGTTAAAGAGCGAGAATAAATATTTAAAGATCGAAGTTACCCCGGATAATGTCTATCATATCTTGGTAATCTTCTGCGGTTTTCTCAACGAGTCATAGATTAGCAAATGACCGTCGGAGAGATCGAAGACAATCGGTTATCCAATGAAAGTCGCATTTGTTTATAGAGTCAACATATATATCTTTATGTTGGATTGAGTAAGTAAAGTAAAATGTGCACACGATAACAACACTCACCCAAAGTTGTAGGGAAGAGTATAAATCTTTTGTTCTTTTGGTTGATCAAGAACCTCCGGAAATTCCTCTCCGTTTGAGGTCTCCATTGATCGTAGGGAGTGTTTGGGTCCTTGAATACGATATATGGATCAATGAAACCAATGTTCTTGTCCTTTCTCGTGTGAGGTCTCTCATCATGTCTCTGCATATGTATAGACATGCTAGCTAGTGTGAGGATAATTACTTATACATATACATATGCTAGAGTGAGATTATTAAAAGAAAGAATCACGTCTGAGACAAAAGCGGTGATGAGAGATTTGTCTAGAGCGTTCATGTGGCATAGTTGGTGTAACTCATTAAACCGAACCATTATAATGTCATCGCCATACGGAAGTAATGATGGTTTATAATTTTGACGCAAATATAGTCATCCGCTTTTACTGCGACACGCCGCCATGTACCACTTGTTTAACAAGTACATTTGCGTCATTTAGTTCCATGAGCTTCTCGGGGTTGTATAGACTCTTGCCATATACATATTCCTTCTTCCAATGATCAACTTCCTGAGCACTTTGGATGTGTGCTCCGCGAGCATTTGGGAAATGCTTAGACCGATTTCATGAAAAATTCATCAAGTTGATCCAAATGCACATTTCGGGATATCTGTTCTAGCGTTAGTGTTTGAACCATATTCATTCCCAATAACTAGTGGGGCCTTGATTGTTGTGATTGTTCCCCGTGTGCAACACCCTTCCGTGCTCTCTTCTCTTTCTTCTTCGCCTCCTCAATTGACTTGGTGAGAGTGCGGTCATAGTCCGATAGTGGCGAATCCTTACGAGCATGGCGTAACTTTTTACGGTGGCGTCCACCCTTTGCCTTAGAACTTACGGGCGTCTGAAGAAGCGGCTTCTCGAGGTTTCGCCGCTTCACTTTTAGCCTTGACTTTCGTGAAAAACCATCCACATCTGTTTTCAAAGCATCTATTTCTCGGCGATCTTCTCATAGGAAAGTTTAAATCGTCTTAGAAATAGTGGTGTTCTCCACGAGGCTTTCTTCTTGGCGGGTGGGGCCGCGCTTCCGTTAATGGGGTGCGCCTCTTCTTTGGCGATAGGGCGGTGGCGGCGTTGGAGCCGCCGTGGAAGCGATGGAAGCGGTGGTGTCGGCGTTGGAGCCGCCGTGGAAGCGATGGAAGCGGCCGGTGGCGGCGTTGGAGCCGCCGTGGAAGCGATGGGGCGATGGCGGCGTTGGAGCCCGCCGTGGAAGCGATAGGCGGCGGTGTCGGCGTTGGAGCCGCCGTGGAGGCGATGGGGCGGTGGGGATGCGGCCGTGTCTTCCACTTCATTGTCATCGCCCTTAACACTTGTGACTGGTGGTGAATGGATAATTGGACTTAGGTTGGGGAGGTTCTGCTGTGAAAACAACGTGGTATGAGTAAACCGTTATTTAAGCCAATACATAATTAGTGAAAAAATGTTTAGTTCACTTTCATCCGCACCTAGGGTTAGGTTGTTGAGGAGGAGGAGGTGGCGCCTAGGAATAATGATATAGCGCTTGCGCCAACATATGAATGTCTTCTCAGCTTCTCCTAAAGTCTTCTCCCCATCACCTCCTTCAATGTCAAGAGGCACATTGCTATTACCTTTCACAACTCTATCCACCGAGGCGCTAGCATATCCGGAGGTATTAATGCCCCATGGCATCTTGGTGTCTTCGTAGGGTCGATCGAGATACAACACCGATAGCCACCATGGTGTGGCATTCCCCTCTGGAATGTGCGGCTCACATGTCGTGAGAGGATCGGTGATGTCATCCGAGGAAGCGCACCTGCGTCATCTTGAATCACTTGGCACCTTAGTGGAAGCATAATCCCTTTTCAAGCGATTAGGGGTGATGTTGACTCCGGCTCGATGCGGTTTGCCTTTAGATGGAACTTCTTGCTATCTGCACTTGCCTTTTGATTTCCTCATTCATTTTGGCTTCAAGTGCTTTTCTCGCTCTCTTGCTTCACGAGCCACTTCCGTGACTCAAGAACCATTTCCTCCATCCTGCGCATCCGCTCTGCCTCCTCGTACTTCTTTCTCTGGCGGCTTCTATAGGTGGCTTTGTCTTTAGGGAAGGCATGCTCCCGACACCTCCCCATAGCCTCTTGTTACGCCCACCGTGTTCAATACTCTCCAGGCGTATGTCGGCTCATCCTTATCTCTGTTAATTTGCCACCGCCACTCTCGGCCAAGCCTCGAGCATAAGCAAATCTTTTCTTTGCTCTTTGGAGTTTTGCGCCATACACTATCTTTCCTGGTCTCTAGGTCGTGCTTCCCCATGACCGAAAAACCAATACTTGGCGCCTTTCGGGCAGTTGATTGATTCTCGTTCGATCCTTGGCAAGAATCTCCGTTCCATTCTTTCCCACTTAGGAATGGCACTCCTGTAGCCACGATCCCAAGTGATGGTGGTATTGCTTTTGTCGGGCATTCTGTTGGTTCCTTCTCACCCGTGCCTCACCCTCTTCCGATGTCTTGAACTGCAAAACTCATCCCAAAACGGCCTCAACTTGACATAGGCCTTAGTGTTGAAATCGGCGTCGGGTTCTTCTTGATAAATGTGTTGTACAATTTCTTCTTCCAACACTTTGGAATTGTGTGGCCATCTTCTTCATAGCCAGTTCTAACTCTCTCCTTCAAAGCTTCATCTTACATGTCGGCGCGAAATGTTGAAGGACATCTTGCCAAACTAGTGCCTTGTCACGATCGGAGACAAAACTAATATGAGGAGCAACTTTCTTTTGCTTCCATTCACGAGCATTGATCGGGATCTGTCCCTTACAAGGTACCCACAAGGGTGACAAATTTACGTGCATGTGGTCCAAGTACTTTGCTGTATCCTCCTCGAATTCGAGAGAATGAACCGACCCTCCAACGGCTTCTTGAGACCTCGTACATTTCTACTCTTCCCGTTGTTGTCGTCGATCCGAGAGGGCTACTGAATGTAGAAACACAAAGATTTAAATAAATATATTTATCGACAAATGAAATTATTCGAATTTCATGTATACATAAGAGATTGTAGATAGACCTCGCTTGACATTATCTTGCTCATCTTCATAATCGGCAAAATCTTGACTCCGTCATCTACTTCTTGATTGTTGTCATCACCTTGAATTGGGCACCTTGTAAGGCGTCATTGTTGATAATATCCATCATGGCATCGTCCATGTTGTCATTCGGTCGGCCATTTCGCAAATATATGTGTAGGGCGTTAGAGCGGTTCGTGATCGGTAGGGGTGGATAACGAGTGACTCGGCTCGGCTCGGCTCGACTTCGTTAAGGCTCGTTAAGAAAATGATTTCTCGGCTCGATGGCGGGTCACAAAAGAGGGCTCGCCATGCAGGGTTAGTCTTTGTGTCGTCGTCTATACCACATTGCCACCGAGGCACCGACAACGATGGCGGCTAGCTAATCTCGTTTGCCTCCTCTCAGAACTCAGTATATTTTCTCTCTCTCGATCTCCTTTTACGCTCCCCGCAAATCGACAAGAGACAGTAGGAAGCGAAAAAGGAGATGGATGAGCCGAGAATCTAAATTAAAATCTGACTTATCCATGTGGATGAGCAGAGATTTTGATCAACCAAACAAAGCCTAATTGGTTCTAGCAAGGAGACAAAGTAGCAAAAACTCTAATGTGGCGTTAATTACAGTGTTACTCGATCGCACATCTAGCTTGTACCCTAAGCACTCTCGATGGTGACTCCAAGCCTATCTCGTAAGCAAAGTTTTGCTCCTTTGACCATGGTTTGAGTGACTCTTCATGGTGCAAGTTGACATCTAATTAAGGATACTTGACCTCTGAGATAAACTTTTAGAAACAGTAAACCTCTTGACCTCTGAGCTCACCGTGGAGAGGAGTCTGGCAACAGTGGTGGCTCCAAGTGAGTGGTGGCCGGATCCGGTGAAGGAGGAGGAGCTGGGCGAGCTGGAGCAATGGAGGAGGAGCCAGGCGAGCTGGAGGCGGAGGGAGGAGGCGGGCGGGAGGCGGCGGAGGAGGAGCCGAGTGGAGGTGGTGGTGGGAGTGGGGCGCCACGGAGGAAGCCTTGAGGAGGCGGCGAGGGAGACGGAAGGGGTGGAAGAAGGGAAGAAGCCCTTTGTTGCTTAAATCTTGAGGGACCTTTAGTCGGCGGATACTAACCGGGACTAAAGACCTTTAGTCTGGGTGGTAATGTCTGACGGGACTAAAAAATTGGACCTTTAGTCCGGGTGGTGCCACGGCCGGGACTAAAGGTTTTATGTGAACATATTTTCGAGAGAACCTTTAGTCGGTTGTGTGACCTTTAGTCCCGTGATATCTGGGGACCAGGGACTAAAGGTGGACCTTTAGTCCGGGTGGTGCCACGGCAGGGACTAAAGGTTCTTGTGAGGACATATTTTCCAAGAACCTTTAGTCTCGGTGTGTGACCTTTAGTCCCAAGTGTCTGACCGGGACTAAAGGTCCCCATTATTCATACAGTTTTCCACAGTTTGGGTTTTGTATTAAGTTTATTTGTATAAATATGCTAATTCTTGTTAAATGCATAGTAAATTAAATACTAGGCATAATTTTTTAAAAAATAATAGTTGCATTTCCTTTTATCTTATTGACATTTCAAACGACTTTTATAGTGACCACAAGCTAGGAAGTGAAGAGCCAACTATAAACAAAATGAAGGGCTCAAACCACAAGCTGGGAATTTCATTTGAAGGCATAAATACTTGCTAAAAAATTTCAAGTCATTTTTACACCGGTGGAGAAGACATGCTTCACGCAGTACATGTGTCCTTTTATCGAATAGGAATTTCATTTGAAGCGATAAAAACAAGAAAAATATGATAGAAACATCTGAAGTTACAATTATTACATAAAATCTCTAATACACACTATTTATTAAACATCACTATATATCAAGCGGGCACGATGGTGAACTTCTTCTTGACGTATGACCCTTGGTTATGATCATCTTAGTAACCATGGAGTGTCCTCGGCATTTAGCGGATCTTGGGTCTTTGGTCTGCTTGAAGGCGGGATTCGGTCATCCCTTTCATAATCTTGACTTGTCGACTTGTCCTCAATTCCCACGATGTTTCTTTTCCCTGAAAGAACTATGTGGCGTTTTAGCTCATTGGTTGATTTGTCGTCGTTTTCCCTCTCTTGGGTTTTGTAGACATGTCTTTCACATAGAACACCGATTCACATCGGCAGAGGGACGAATGGTTCGTCTTTGTACCTAATATTGTTGAGGTCCTTGTTGTCATTCCATACTCCTTGTCATTGTTACCCGCCTCGGTCATCTTCACCCATTAGCCTTTGGAACAAAGGGACTTTAAAATTAGGTCGTAGTCTAGTTCCCAAATCTCCTCTATCGGCCATAATATGTTTGTCTCTTTCCATTTGGGTCATGGCATCTCTGCGACACCACTTGCTTTTGGTTCGTGCTCCTTTTATCTTGGGCTCACGATGTAAAATGTATTTCCATTTATCTCGTACCCTTTATGCGTGAGGATGTGCCACGATGGTTGCCTAGCCAACAAATCTGATTGCTCATCAATATTGTCATCACCACGACATTCTTTTCGCAACCAACCGCCGAAAGTTTCCATGTGATGGCGCCTAATCCAAGCTTCATTCTTCCCAGAAACGGGATCGTAGGAACTCCTTGTGTACCTCGACATACGGCTCCACCACGGAGGAGTTTTGAAGAAGCTGTGTAGTGCGCTTTATTGAAATAATCGTCCCCGTGCCGATATATGTTTTCTTCCTAGTGTTCCCTTTCCACTAAGTCTCCCCTCGTGTCGCGATTCAGGAACACCAATCGGGTCAAGGTCGGGAATGAAGTCAACACAGAACTCAATGACCTCCTCGTCCGTAGCCCTTGGCGATGCTTCCTTCTGCCGAAACACGCCGGTGAACATATTTCTTGAGACTCCATGAACCTCTCAAAGGGAACATGTTGTGTAGGAACACAGACCGAGAATATTAATCTCCTTGACCGGGTGAACTAGGAGGTGTGTCATGATATTAAAGAAGGATGGAGGAACACCAACTCAAAGTGACAAGACATTGAACCACATCATTCTCAGAGAGTAGCTAGTTCCATTGGATTGATTGCCTTCGAGAAATTGCATTGAGGAATGCACATAGCTTCACGGTGGCGAGGCGTACATGTGGAGGTAGAATTCCTCTTAAAGCAACCTAAGCAATTGCGTCATAAGCACGTGGCGATCATGGGACTTTAAGTGTAGGAATTTCTTCTCGGCACATTTATTATCGCTTTATATTGGAGGAGAATCCAGATGGGACCTTGATCTTTGTTTAGGCATTCAAACATGCTTTCCTTCTCTTCTTTGCTAAGAGTGAAGCTAGCGTGTCTTAAGTAATGGCGTCCATCGTCTGCCTTCTCTGGATGCGAGTTGTCTCGTTCTTTCATCTTGCCGCAAGTCTGTCGTGCTTGAGTGAATCCTTAGACTTTCCATACACATCCATGAATCCTAGCGAGTTCACACAAAGATTCTTTGTCGGTGCATCACGTCGATCGCGTTGCGGACCTCTAGGACTTGCCAATAGGGTAGCTCCCAAAATATGGACTTCTTCTTCCACATGGGTGCGTGTCCTTAGCATCTTCGAACAGGTTATTTGCCTTGTCCCTTTCAAAGACTACTTGCACATCCTTGACCATATCAAGTACATCCTCCCGATTCGGTTCGCGAGGCTTGGTTCGATGTTACGCCTTACCGTTAAAATGCTTGCCTTTCTTTCTTAGTTGGTGATTCATAGGAAGAAAACGACGATGGCCAAGGTACCACGACCTTTCGACATTTTTCAAATATATCTTGTCAATGTCATCAAAACATTGTGTGCATGCATTATATCCCTTGTTTGTCCGTCTGAAAGATTACTTAGAGCGGGCCAATCATTGATTATTCACGAACAACAATGCTCGCAGTCGAAGTGTTCTGTTTGTACTCATCCCACACACGTACACTGGTTTGCTCCATAAGCGGGGAGTTCCTCAACTAATGGCCTCAAGTAGACATCGATGTCGTTGCGGTGTTGCCTCGGGCCTTGGATGAGCACCGGCATCATAATGAACTTCCGCTTCATGCATAACCATGGAGGAAGGTTGTAGATACATAGAGTAACAGCCAAGTGCTATGACTAGTGCTCTGGTCCCCAAAAGGATTCATACCATCCGTTTAAAGCGAACCTTAGGTTTCTTCGTCATCTGCAAACTCAGGAATTCTCTCATCTATTGCTCTCCACCGGGACCCATCGCCAGGTGTCTCAACATGTTGTCTACCTTACGGTCTTCTTTGTGCCATCGCGACAACTTTGCATGGTCCTTGTTTATGAGCAGACGTTTGAGCGTGGTATTATAGGAGCATACCACATAACCTTGGCGAGGATTTTCTTCTGGGGCGTTCTTCGCCCTCAACATCGCCGAGGTCATCTCGCTTTGATCTTATACCGCGACGCTTTGCATACGGGCATTCATCCAAATTCTCGTAGTCCTTGCCACGATCTGACAGATGCATCATTAGGACATGCATGTATCTTACGGATTTCTAATCCCAAAGGCGATTTACTGTTTTGCTTCGTGCGTAGTGGCGGGCAATTCGTTAGGCTTCTAAGCATCTTTTTTGGATCTTGATAATTGCCCAAATGCCTTGTCGGATACACCATTACATGCCTTCCATTGTAGCAACTCGATGTTGTACCCAACTTTTTTGCCCATCTTGGTGGGCGGGTATAGTAATTTCTTGTGATCCTCTAGCATGCGGTCAAACTTAGCCTTCTCCTTTTCACTTTCGCAATCTCTTTGTGCATCACGAATGACATCACCAAGAGCATCATCTTGTGAGTGTGTCTTACGCTTTGCCTCTTCTTGACTTAGCCCATTGCAAGATCATCGAAGTCACCGTATTGAGCAATAATGTCGTTAGGGTCCAATTGTTCTTCTTCACCTTCTTCCATTATAACCTGGTTTCTCCGTGCTTGGTCCAACAAATATAGTTTGGCATGAAACCCGACTTCAACAAGTGTGAGTGAAGACTCCTTGAGCGAATATTCCTTCAAATTCTTACACAGGCACATGGACAAAGACATGAAACCATCAGCTTGTTTGCCTCGGCCACTCTTAAGAAATAATGCACGCCATCAATGAACTCTTTGGGCGGCGATCGGCATTGTACATCCAATGGCGTGTCATCGTCGCATTATATGACATATCACATAATTAAATTTCAAGTTTCAAATTTTTCCCAGATAGTACACATGATAGAGAGGCTACCCAAAATTTTTAGAATTTTTGAAATTAAGATGAATTTATTTTGAATTTTCAAAGAATCAGTACTATTTGACGTTTGCACTAGGAGCTTCGCCTTGCGTGTGGAGTGTCCCATGCGGCGACGGCGTTCGACTCTGTGACGAGCAAACGCAAACAGTAAGCTTAAGGAGAAGGGACATCAAGTTAAATGATAATTAATAATTAACTAAATTGCCCAAAGTCATTAAGGGTGAATGACCCTAGGTCAACAATCAATCCAAAAGGCAAACAATAACTAAGTGATTAAGCTAATTAAGAGATTAACTAATTACTTAATAATTAAATATTAAACTTATTTATTAAAACAAAATTAATATTTATTATTTTTACCCAAGAGGTTGGATCTGATAAGATAAGACTTATCTCATCAAACACCCTCAAAGCTTAACCTAACTAACACATGTAAAAGTCATTTTTCATTTATTTAAATAATTATTAAATAAGGTGAAAAATAAAAGTCTTCAGATTGATCCCAAAATTTTTGTACAGATAGTTCATAGCCTAATTAGATGGCAAAACAATTTTCAGAATTTTTGGATCATTAATTTAGCCTACAAAATTCATGGAATAATAATTAAATAAATAAGCATAAAATAGGTATAAATTCAACTTTGTCCAAATAGTCTTAAAATTTTTATATGGACTGTTCACAGTGTAACTTAGTGGAAAAACAAATTTCATGATTTTTGGAAATTTATTGTGGCCTACAAAAATCATGAAAGTTCCATTTATGAATTAATTGGCAATTTTATAACATATAAAAATTATTCAAATTTCACATTTCATATTTTTCATAATGGACTAGCAGGGTTAGCATCGAGGAGCTTACATGAACACGCCGGTGAATACGGTTGAGTGAATGAGCAGCTCGGCGGTGGTGGCAATGCGTGGCGTGTCCCTGGCGGCGGCGATGGCGTTCCCGCTCTGTGATTTAACGCCAAACAGGAGTTTAAATAGAAGGACATTTAGTCGGTTGGTGTTACCAACCGACTAAATGTCAACCTTTAGTCCTGGTTGGTACTACAATCCGGGACTAAAGATTTAGTCCCGGATTGTAGTACCAACCGGGACTAAAGTTGACATTTAGTCGGTTGGTAACACCAACCGACTAAATGTCCTCTACGCAAAAGCTCGCCACCGAGCCGTTGGGCGGGGACTTTTAGTCGGTTGGTGTTACCAACCGACTAAAGATCTTTGGTCCCGGCGCAATTTTCTCCGAGACTATTGCCCATTTGGCAGTTCGACCAAAGGTCTGTTCTGTAGTAGTGGACGTGGCGGCACAGGGGCCATCTGCCCCCCGAGGAGCGGTCAAGATGGAATCCGGGCAAGCGCGACACGCACGTGGACACGTGTCGGCCTTCGACACATCCGATGTGCCAGTTTTGACATTACGCCGTGTGGATGGCCAGTTTCGTTAATATTAACGGCGCCAACGGGGCTATTTAGGCCAAAAACTCCAATACAACTAGGTTGGACTAACTTTGCTCAATCAGCTCTTAAATTGTTTTTCCACCAAAAAAAACTTATGTGCTTTTCTCTTCTTTGATGGACGCACGCACCTGTGTTTCTCAAGGGCTGCAAAGACTAAAGGCCCCTTTCTTTTCCCTTTTGAAAATCCCATACGGAACAACTAAAGCCATCTGCAGTGTTGTATTTTAGCCGGTTCAAAGGAGGAAAGAGATTACATTAAATTGATTTAATACATTGGGCACATCGATTCCAACGAAAATTGTGGAACCGAACTCTAAACATGAGTCGATTCAATCAATAAACACAACTCATATGGGTCCACCTATCAGCACTCAATGTCGCTCCTTGCCACTGCTCTTTGCTGCTCACTAGCCGTTCACCATTGTCCCTCGTCCGCTGGCCATTCATGTCGTAATTCTCCGTCCACCGCCGTTCTCCAGATCTGGCAACCACCGATGTCCCCGCCAAGCCGCAGGCCGCTGACACTGTTGCCTCCTCCTCCACCGGCCGCCGACGTCGTCGCTTCCTCCACCGCTGCCTCCGCACCGGCCGCTAAAATTGTTGTTACCTCGCCTCCGATCTTCCCTCTCCACCTCTGCTGGTGCGAAGTCAACCATCGGCGGCGGCGGAACTGCCACCGACGACTGGCGCTTGCGAATCGCTCGCGCCGATAGCAGCCAAGAGGGGGGTGAATCAGAGAGCAAGAGAAGAGGGCGTGGATGGCGGGAGAAGAGAGTAGTTGGGGATTGGGGGTTGATTTTACCAATTAATAGGTAGGTCCCACTGGGAAGTTAAGCAGGTTCCAAACCTTAGAGAAAAAATGGTTAGTTTTTTATACTTACTTAGTAGAACTTTGAACCTGAACCGATTCAATACACTGGAGATGCCCTAGCAACTACTACTACGATGTACCATCAACAACTAGATTTGATTCTTCCAGTATGCAACTGGAATCTGCATGGTCCCGTGCACGCCACTAGCTACAACCTACAAGGCCTCGTGTTAGTTAAAAGCTCCCCTGTAAATACATGTGCTCAAGGTGGATACAACTGTTCTAACCTTAAACAACCTACACACGAATGGTTGAGAATAGGGAACTATATATCGATCCCAGTTGTAAAGTGAGCTTCGTTTTAATAAGCCCAAAACTTTAGGTGCTCCGTCGAGTGAGCTAGCTGCCCATATCTCTCTACCTGTGCTCTACCAACTACGAGCGAGTCCACGTAAGATTCTGAGATGGAGATGCATGCACGTACTCATGATCGATGCATTATTAAAAATTTAGTTAGCCTAATCTTAAAGTAATACTGCTGCTACCAAGATGCAAGCTCCCTTGACAAGAGGACGTACAATTTGTGAGTCAAAAGGAGACTAGATGGTATTAGTTTATGTTAGTGTAACATGGACCAGTACTAGTGGGCACAGCAGTCAGTAGGTTTGCTTGTCAACAACAGTACTAGCATCACGGATGGGAGATATCATTGGAGCATATAGTAGCCACATAGCTAAGTAGCGAGACGTTGTAGTTTTCTTCTTCTAATATAGCACTGTTTGCACATAAAATAGCAAATCTAGATCTTTCCAGAGATCAAAACCGAAAATAACACCGCAGTCTTCTTAGCAGACGACATTTGTCAAGTCAGTGCCTCGGGAGAGGGGACATCCCAAGTAAGTGCCCTAGGGGAATGGACTTACTAAGTAAGACTTCGCTCGTTTGCACATCCTTGGCCCAGATGCCCCATGTTGTAATTATCTAGTTGTAATTAAATTATTCGTAATTAATTAGTGATAGTTAATTAGTCATAATTAAGTAGTCGTATTTTTGTAATTAATTAGTCGTAGTTAATTAGTCGTAGTTAGCTAATAAATTATGAATAAATTAATAAATCACATGCATCATAAATTAATCACGACTAAATTAATAATACAGAGCATGATTTCATGCACCCTGATTTCAACGCGTAATTAATTTATGGTGCATGTGATAATACAACGCATGTATAAATTTAATTTATGGAGTAATTCACCGTTCTTTACTATATATACGTTGTATTATAACATGCATCGTAAATTAATTACGCTACTAAAATGAGGGCACATGAAATCATGTGTTGTATTATTAATTTAGTCGTAATTAATTTATAGTGCATGTTATTTATTAATTTAGTCATAATTTATCACCTAACTACGACTAATTATTTACAACTAAATTAATTACGACTAATTAAGTAAGAATATTTAACTTTGGCTAATTAACTATGACTAATTAGTTACGAATAAATTATTATGAATAAATTAATTACGACTAATTAACTATAACTAATTAATTACGAATAAATTAATTACAACTATATAATTACAACAGGGGCATCCAAGCCAGGGTGTGCGGACGAGAGAAGTCCCCTTCCCTGGGGCACGGACTTGACATATGTCGTCTACCGGCGAGTCCGCGGTGCTATTTTTGGCTTTGATCTTCGGAGGGAGCTAGATTTGCTATTTCGCGCGCAAACATTTCTGTATTAGCCAAAAACTCCAAGATGTTGTGCACTGGATCTCTAATTCTCTATCCCCGTAAGAAATCAAATTGTACTACTAGAGTGTAACAATACTATACTGGAGGATAATAGGATCCGAATCCTCTGCAGTACTGCAGCGAAAAAAAAACATTATAGCAAAAAAACACCGTAGCTATTGATCTCGACCTTTAATTTTTGATCGGATGGTAGATATCGCTCCTAATCCCTATACACTATAGATCCTCTATATTGAATACTTCGATGCAGAAGATCACTATCCGAGGTTAATAATATGCTGCCTACTGTTCAATTCTTTTATCAACAGTCAAGTAGGTATGCGTTGAGAATTTGTGATGAAGCAACCAATTAATCAGCAATCAAGCAACTGAGATTAAAAAAAATCTTCTGCGTGCCCTGCGAACGAATTGACACAAATGGCGAGAGAAATTTTCTTCTTTAGGCCGCAGCTACCCGAGATCACCGGAAATTTGAAATGGTCCCACATTGTTGTCAGATTTCTTTCGAATTTACATTCTTAAACTCCGAATGTAATTAAAACATATCAACATATGCAACCTGAGGAAAAGAACAAGTGATTTAATTCGAGCTGTGGATTCGCCATGCCATCCCCGTCGTCGTCCTTCTGATGGACACGTGAATGGGACATTTATTCGCCGTGCCATCCCGTCGTCGTCCTGCAAAGCCAGCCATTGACCCGTTCCAATAAAGCAGCGGAGAACGGAGTATATGAGCCAGGCGGCATTGTTCCTCTTTTGAAAAGCAAGCAAAAGGCTGTAGAAAGTCAAAATTAAATGGCTATAAAGTCTACTCATATTTTAATCCGGACACATGATCCCACTACACTTATGTTGGAAAAACTTGACATTTTGCAATTGAAGACCAATGTGAGTTCCTCTCTTTCTTTTTTGAGAGTTTTTTCAAAAGAAATCACAAGAAGAAAATTAAGGTGATGGTCTGCTGGGCCATAGGCATACACCCATCAACTATTTGGATGAAATAGACAACCGTCCAACACGAATATACACCGAATTGCTACTTAACATGTGACAATTTTTTTATCAAAAAACTGTCACTTTTCTTTATGCGTGAGATCCTACACCGTGCGGCGTGAGTCAATGCGAATGATGAAGCCACAGTGGAGTTGGATAGGTGGCCGGCCGATCTAGATCACTTGTGAGCTGAAAAATCCCTGCTGTGTGCGCCCGGTCTCGCCACTCTGTTCATCTGATGAAGTCGGAAATCGAGTCATGCATGCATGCATACTTGCTTCCCTTGACGTATACATGAGACATTGGCGACGGTGGTCTGCGCCGAGCTCTTTCATCGCGGAACATAACGGGTTCGTTACATTGCCGTATTTTGTTAGTATATATTTTTATTTTTTGTCTTTATTTTTGCTCAATCTCTCAAAGTACATGTGAAGAACATAACGAGTTCACCACATTGTTGTATTTTATTGGTATTTTTTTTTGTCTTTGTTTTTGCTCAACCTCTCAAAGTATATGTGAGATTTTGAATCATGTGATGGAAATATGAGTTATTAAGACTTTCAAGAATAATTACAGTGATCAAGAACCAAAATTACATAAATAATTTACTGTAATTTATATATAATGGAGTTGTAAATAAACTTTTAGAATATGACAGTTTTTAATAAGAAAACATGTGAATTCTGTATAAACAGACCCTTAAAGTAAGCAATTTCTTAGTTCAAATAGGATTTTTTTAACAGTTTATTTTACCCTTTCCAAGAGAAAAAAGGACATATATATAGTGAGTAGTAGTGTTTGTTTAGCCCGTCAATTTCATAAGATAGAATTGAAAACGAGCATTACAAGTTTGACCTGATCGGTATCAACAGTTGAAATGACTGATATTTTCGTTGCTTATATATTTAACTAATTCAGGATGGCTCAAAATATCTTTGTGAACAGTGGAGTAGAGAAAAAAATCAAGCCACTGGCCAATGATGAAAAAAGAAAGAATCCAGTCAAAAGATTATGAAGAAAACAAACATGATATAATCTTTTGAGGGAAAAAAAAGTCCAATAAGTATTCCAGCTGAAAAATGAAGTACTACCCTTTTTTGTTCAAGTACAAGGAGAGTTGGTGAAAGTGCATGAACCCTCATCGACCATTGATATAGATAAACCTAGTGTATTAACAGTTGAACTACCAAAGATTGGCTACATACTACTCTCGTTTCCTCCTCTGGTTTACGTGTCAATGTCCAGAAAAAGTCAGTACATATCCTACTAGCTTACTAAAGAGACACTCGCTTTTCAGCACATTTAAAAAGCACTAATTGAGCATTTGATCGGGTTCAAATGATGGATCTCCCCTCAAAAAGAAAAAGAAAGCTCAAATGATGGAGGTCAATGACTCAATGCATGATACTACAAGCAAGCCCCGAATGCGACAGGAGGTTACCGACCGGTATAAACAAGTCTCGATCACACGAAGGTTGTCAGGTTAATTAATCGCCGTCATTTGGATAAAGCGCTATCAATAATCGCGATGCTAGTATTCCCTCCGGTCAGAAAAAAAAAGTTTTAGGGTGTGCAGACAAACTTTATAAACTTTTGCTGTAGATATCTTTCTCAATATAGTACGTGGTAAGGCACTATCTCATTCGCCGTACGTGTTGCTGTCACAACTACGTCGATCGATCTCAGTACGAGGGAGGAGATGAGGAGCTAAGTTTGCTTTCGTGATGGATGGAGTACTCGATCATGCACGAGGACTCCATGGATCGAACGTGCTAGCTCCTACCACGATGAGACGAATGGAATTTTTGGGAAATTAATGCATTTTTGTCGCCATAAATGTTGCTATTCAGACGGTGGGTGTTCGCTCCCCTCCTTCCTCCACGATAAGCTACGGGAAATAAATAATATACCAGTGGTCCATGCGGCCGGAGTGCTGCCTGTGATTATACACACACACATAGCAACGCTATTCAACGCTTGTGCAGACGTTGAATAGCTTATTCTGCACATAGACTGCAGCCGGGGTCTCCTGAGGCACGGCGTATATGACAAATGCCCATGCCCCCGATAAGCTACGGAAATAAATAATATACGGTGCACTTGTCCCCGCGGATTATATAGTATATATATATATATATATTATATATATATATATATATATATATATATATATATATATATATATATATATATATAGACACACACACACATAACGGCAGTAAAAGTAAAATGATTGAGCAGCGATAAAATAGTTGGAAGCGTCCATACCGATTGTAAAAAAAACTCCCATTACACGCAACTGGTGGTAAAATCAGTAGTAAAAAAATGATCTCGCGTCACCGTGACAGTAAAAAAAGGCCAAAAAAACACGAATGCTGCATTTCGCGAATGGCGGTAAAAACCTCGGAAACGAAAGTAAACCCCGCACATTGCACGTTGCTTGGTGGTTAAAAGGACCCCAAACCATGCGCGAAATTAGTTAGTACGATACAGTTTTACTGTTTGGTTCGAGATATATTACTGTAAATGTCATGAAGTATTACTGCCATGTTTATGTTTGTAATTACCGCTCCTGCTACTACGTTTTACTTTACTAAAATATGTATTTTACTGTATAACAAAAACTTCCAGCTATGTTAGCGTGATCACAACTGCGGAAAAGGAAAATAAACCACGTCCTCCCATGCCGCCTAATAAAAAGTGTGCAATCCCATGCGCCCCACCAAACATGCTTCCCACGTAACCGAACATAAAATCCGCCCTTCCACATACTCTGATCAACATCGCTTCCCCACTCGACGTCACCTTCCAACGCCTTCCTTCCGATAAAGTGGCAGGGAGAATGACTATGGGTCATCCTCTCGTGGGCGCGGAGGAACCCCGATTGGCGGTATTCGGTCTCCGTCGCCCGTGTCGGTCAGATTTGCCTCCATCGCATACAGTTGTCCCCCGTCATTTACTGCCATGCCCGGCGGAATGGTAGACACCCCGAGTTCCACGACGCAGACGGCTACGCCGGCGGTAAATGTTGTACCTTTGGCTGTAAGCCTCCCCCCGACAACTGGGATTCTCTGCTCCACACCTCGGTCCTAACCCCCACCGCGTTGTTTCTCCAGGCGAGATGATGACACCAGACATGGCAGATACGGATCGGTCGTACACTCATGTATGTGTGTTTTACGGTTCTTTATGTGCTCTTTTACTGTCAACATGTAGTCCCATTACTGTCGTAATCCCGCCTATGCTTGTAACACCTATTTTGTTGTCCTCTATACCTATCTTTTACTCACTTTCCCACTAGATATTACTGTCTTAACTGAGGTTTGTTGTTGTCAGGACGCGGATGTTCCCGACCATATGGTGTCGCAGTTTGCATGAGGTTCTAGAATTTGGGTGTTGCTTACTAGTTCTATTGTCGGTATGCACGACATGTTGGTTTTGGGGTTAGAAAGAACAGGAGCAGGAAGACGATCAAAGAGTTCTGTTGTGATCTAGAGGGGAAACACAACTACTACATGCCAGAGAAGAAGCGTGAATGTTGTAAGACCTCTAAAAGGATTGGGTGTAGAGCGTTCGTGAAGCTGAAAAAGAGCCAGAAAGATGACCCAGTCTGCATCGAGAGGGTTGTGTTGGAGCACAACCATCCCCTCGTTAGGACATCATCCTTTGTCATGTTCATGCAGTCACACAAGAACTTTGATCCCTCCTTGATGCAGCTCATCGACACCATGCAGGTCACAATCACAACGCTATGATGAGCGTTTTGTCATAGATCACAACACTATGATGAATGTTTTGTCAAAAATGCATTGGGGGCTTCATAACATACATTTCACCGCACGTGATCTAAAAAACATGTTTTTTTATTGTGTTCCATGATTGTCTTTACTGCTATGACCATGGCAATTTACTGTACCCTTACAATCTCGTTTTACAGCATGTCTGCGTCAATTTACTATTTTTTTTTACCATCCATTCTACTGTCGATCTCAGGAAGGTTGTGAATATGCGTGTTGATCACGCCGACGATGTAAACAAGATGATGGCTTTCTTCAAGGAGTGTCAGGCGCAGAACGACAAGTTCTACTACGACATACAGGTGGATGATGATGGCGTAGTGAAAAACATATTCTGGAGCCACACGAGCAGTCATGCGAAGTGCGTTGACTTCGGAGATGTCGTCACGTTCGACACGACCTACAGGACCAATCGGTAAGAGATGCCTCTGGCTATGTTTGTTGGCTCCAACCAGCATCTGTAGAACACCATATTCGGCATCGTGCTGCTCTGGGATGAGAAGGCAACATCATTAGAGTGGATGTTCAGGACGTTCCAAACTTGCATGGAGGGCAAGGAATCTGCCTGCATGCTAACCGGTGATTTTTTTACTGTGCCTAACATAATTACTTCATCTGTTTATCACATTTAGTGACTATCACATGTGTGTTTACTTTGTTTCACAATAAGATGACTTGCACTATGAATGTTGATGTTTATTGCGTCTCTAGACATATTTTACTGCTTAATGTGTTTGTGTGTACTGCAGATTAGGACCTGGCGATGGCGGCAACCATCCCACGCATCTTCCCCTATAGGCACCACCGATTGTGAAGGTGGCACGTGCTGAAAAGTACAAGTAGAACCTAAACAAGCTATACACAATGCATAGAGAGCTAAAGGAGTATTTGGTTTCCATCGTAAACCATTAGCTTACTCCTAGAGAATTTGAGAATGCATGGGAGGATCTGGTGAGAGAGTATGGTCTCGAGTTGAGTCATGTCATTGCTAACCTCTATGACCTACGCAAAAGATGGATCGCAGCGTACTTCAAGGACGTGTACTACGGTAGGATGACATTCATGCTGAGAAGCAAGAGTATGAACAAGATGGTCAAACAAAACTTCGTGGATAACATGAATTCTCTCCACCAGTTTGCGTAGAAGATGCACCGGGTGCTGCAGAAGAGGAAGCACTCCGAGGCTCAACAGGCGCACTGCTCCACAGTACGTAAAAAGGTTTACATGACATTACATATGCATTTACTTCGCCTTGGTCCATGATTTACTCTTAAACTAACGTGGTCAGTGCGTGACACACCCCGTTCTTCTTTTACTTGAACGCATGTACAAAATTACTTCATGTTGTTTATGTGTCTATTGCATGTCGTGTCCGGTCTTGCGTGCTCGCAGAGCCAACCGGTGGGAGCCACTTTGTTCCCATTTGAGGAACAACTGAGCAAGGTATACACATTTGCGGTGTTCAAGGAGTACAAACAGGCCTAGTTCTCTAGTACAGCCTTCCGCATAAGGGCAGACACAACCCAAGATGACCTATTCCTCGTGTCTCACAGGAAGTAGTCTACATCGTTCGCGTGGTCACAACATGATTTCAAGGTGAAGGCCGAAGAATACTCCAGTAGCTACAGCTATGAATGCAAACAGTGGGAGCACACAAGTACTTTTACTGTCTCTCGTTCTAACATTTACTGTCCACCCCCATTATAATTACTCGGCTTTGTTGATGTGATACAGTGTCACTTTTAATGTGCGTACCTATTCAATTTACTGTTAATCCATTTTTCATTTATGCCATAGGGCTGTTCTGCATGCACCTGGTTAGGGTGTTCACCCACTTGCAGGTCGAGAGTATCCCCAACCGCTACTTGCTCCGTAGGTACACGAGGAATGCATGGGTGGATGTGTCATACGATAGACACAACCTTATGAAGGTCGGTCCCGATAGGACAACTGAGATGTATCGGCGCTCCACCTTACTACCAGAGGATATGGGCGTGGTGAGGTCAGGATGCAGATCGAGCCTTGTGTACGATAGAGCCATGGAGGTCCTCAAGGCGCTCCGGGTGCAGCTTGATATCGTACCCAATGACATTGGCCCGGTGGCTGACGAGACCACTAACCTCGATGAAGCGGACAACCTGATGATCAATCCATCCGCACCTCCTCTTTCTCAACCCAAGGGTCGCAAATGAGCCGATGAAGAACCACATCATACTTTTGCCTCGGTGGAGAAGAAGATGACAAGGGTGTGCGGCATATGCGGCCTGAAAACCGGCCTCAATTGTGCCACGTGCCCAACACTTCCCCAAAACTCTTCTTCCATAGGGGGGTAGGGGAGGGGAGAGGGAGGAGGGGACAAGGTAGAGGAAGGTCCGGGACACGTCGTCAGCTGATTCGTGATGACGAATCAGTACATGACGACTTAGAAGACAATCCACCGATGGGTTAGATGACAATGATACATGTTGAATAGCCGTATTTTTACTTCCCATAAGTAACACATTTATTGCCTACTTTTAGATGTCACTACTACAAAACAAGCTATAGAAGATGCCTTATCACAGACGGTTCCTTTGGAACTGTCTATAATGAAATTATCACAAACGGTTCTTGTGGAACCGTCTGTGATATGTAACTATCACGGTTTTAAATAGAAGCATGCGTGATAAAACCGGTTCTTAACAAGAACCGTGTGATAATCTTAGTCATCATAAGCGGTTCTTGTTAAGAACCGCTCATGAAATATCCTGAGCGGTTCTATTTACAAACCATCACTATTTGATTTTACCACGGCGGAGAATACGTGCCACGCGCACGGAATTAGCTGCCACGGCGAGGATTGTGTGCCATGACAGAGGATTGATGCCACGCGGAGGATTGTGTGTCACGGCAGAGGATTCCGCAGAGGATTGGCTGCCGCGGCAGAGGATTGTGTGCCACGGCAGAGGATTAGTTGCCACGGCAGAGGATTGGCTGCCGCGGCAGAGGATTGTGTGCCATGGCAGAGGATTGACTACCACGACAGAGGATTGTGTGCCGCGGTAGAGGATTGTGTGCCACGACAGAGGATTGGATGAGATACAAACCGTCTGTGATGATATACTTATCACAGACGGTACGTGATACAAATCGTTTGTGATATGTCATCAAATACAATTTTTATTTGAAACCGTTTGTGATTCATAGTGCGGGAGTTCAAAAATTTTTGAACACGTGCGCTGGAGGCAACATTTTTGGGGGCTATGCTTATATATTTTCGGCTGGGACGCACTGGGGCGAGGCTAACTAGGAGTTCAAGCATATTTTCGTCTAGCCACGTCATCTACTCCATTTCCGGCCGTCGTCGTCATTTTCCTTTGTCTCTCCCCATCCAGCGAGTTATCATTTGATTCGTTGGCTTTATATCATCTCTAGATCCTCTAGATACTAATACTCGCCTCTCATTGCCTAGTTCTGCCTCAAGCTCGCAGTTACCGTGAACCATGCTCCGTCATATCCGCTCGCCGCCGTCTAGTTGTCTCGGAGTGGCTCCGTCATCGTCATCCACCTTCGTGAGCTCTTGGACCCTCGTGAGTAGAAGTGTGAGGTTTAAATAGCATTCCCGCTCCTTCTAGCTCGCAGCCACCATTTAGCTTCTCGCCGCATGCCGCCATTTGCCGCTCATCGTCGGCACAACTCCAATGACCATAGGTCTTCGTGTTGCTACCGATAGCATTGTGGTTGCTTCCTGGAGTCATCGCCGCGTATTCATTCGTTTTCTCTGTCGTAGTCGTGCCATTCGCGTCGCCTCTCGTCGTTGCCGTAATGCTTGAAATCCTTTTTTGCATTAGAAAATCACGCACCGCTCAACAAGAACCGTTCACGATATAAGAATCCGTTCATGTTTAGAACCATAGAAAATACTACCACGGTTAATTACGAATAAGAACCGTATGTGATAGAGACTATCACAGACGTTTCTTGTTTAGAACCGTCTGTGATAGCTTTTTTCACAGACGGTTTGAAAACCGTCTGTGATGACAGGCGTCATCATAGACACATAATTCCGAGACGGTTCAGAAAACCATCTGTGAGGCATGTTTTACTATTCTGTACGACCTCTCTTACTGTAAAATATCACGTGATATAAGTCGTATAATTGTGCTTGGTTTATCGGGACTACTGTGTGCATGTCTAAGTTGGTTGGTTTACTATTTATAAGAATCGTTCTTACTTTACATATGATTTTATCGTGTTGATCATATTCTTTTACTACCTTTGCCTGGCGATTACTATATTTTTTGTCGCAAAAAATGTAACGACCAGTGGCATCGTTTCATCTATTGATATGTGAGCGCTCTTTTACTGTATGATGTGCATAAAATTACTGACGCTTGGTTTTTGTTTGGAATTATTGAATGTGTAAAAGAGTTTTACTGTGTTTAGGTTTAGCGTTTACTGCACTATTGTCTGCACTATTTTGTTTTTATATATTTGCGTGTGAAAATAGAAAAAACGATACCATATCAACCAATTCCTCCTTTTAAAATGTATCACTACCGCTCCAGCTCCCGATGCGTCTCTTCGTCTCCCCCGATGACTCATTAAGATGGACATCCGCTTGCAAAGGTTGAATTCATGCATGCCCCCATCTTCCCCTACTGAAAAACTCCAAACCACACACTCCACCGCCTCCATTGATCTCCATCCTCGCACACTGCCAGCCCAAAATCAAAACGAAAATGCCTTAGAACTCTTCTTCGGCTCTATAGCCAACTACTCCCCTACCACATATAGTTCTATCCTACCTCACCCTGATATACGAGCACCTCTATGGGTGGGACCTGAGCGAGGCTACGGACGATGATTATGTCTGCGACCTCCTCCATGCTCCGCCCTCATGTCTACCAGAGAGCGTAGCTGCTATCATCAACCCGCTACATCTCCTACTTCATTTCATGCTCGCCGATGTTCGACGGGCCAACCTTGTCATCGATATCATACTCTCGAACTACGTGGATCATGTCGAAGCATCCATCCGGCTCGAAGGCTACATCAGTAGGCAAAGCGCGATGGCCAACCTCGTCGAGACCACGAAAGAGTTAACGACCTCCTTTAGCCTATCCTCGACGTGTTTCCTCAGTACCAATGGCTCCAAGCACGACTCGACAACGCAAAGACGCAGGTGGAGGAGTTTCTCCATGTCTTCGCTGATCTCGCCCCCACCAAAGCCCACGAGGAGGCTTACGAACGCTTGAATACTATGATAGGGTCCTACCTTGGCCAATAGGGCCTTCTTCTTTTATCTTTTTTCCTTCTTTTCTTTTTCTAATGCAATGTACAAAAAAGTGATCGGTCACGCTATTTGCCACCCCCCACCCCTAATGTATTTAAGAAGTTCTATCTTCCGTGTATATATAATTTATTGCATTATTCACTTTATTTTACTACTGACACAAAACGATGTAGTATCATCGAGAATGCTAGAAAAATACACATTTACTACTTTCTACAATCCATTTTACCGCTTCGTTCATGAGCTTTTACTGTTATATTAACTTTATTGCACTGCTCGTTACTGTAAAAGTAAACGTTCATATACGTACAAGTAAAAGTCGATGTCTGATGCAGTAAATCAAATGATGGGTTTGGTGGTCATTGGCAGTAGACTTATTATCACAAAAATTACTTTGCATGTGGTACACTTGTTACTGTCAGACGTGACGTCTCACGTCTCGCACGAGGGAAGCGTGGGTCCTTGCCCCGATATACACTACAAGTCCGTTGTGACATGATGAGAAGACTGAAAAATGTGTTCGACATAATTATTGTAATATACATTGCAAGTTATTTCTAGGTGTGACATCACGCATCGGGAGGATAAAGTGGGAACGTGGCCCGATAAAAAAGTACAAATATATGTGATTCGGAAGTAAAAAAAAAAACAATACACAATTACTTTGTTAATCGTTGTGTTTTACTGCCAAACGTATACGATCATGTAATCGAAGCCTGAAAAATGGGCAGTAAAACTGTTACACAAATTACTGTCATGTACGCTATCATTTACTATCGAATCTTGTTGCGCACGGGAGTGGACGTTCTGGGCACATCGAATGTAGTTATTGGGCCGGCTGTACGAGGATTGTGTGTGTGCGCGTGTTCCACCTGGACTATCCGCGCGTGGTGGGCTGGTTAGGCGTAGAATAGTTATTCTATGCATGGCTAGATAATAATATATCTTTACTACTTAAAAAGAATCTAGTGGTGGTGAATGAAACGTTCTTGTTCTCACACCTCTAATCCTCTTTGTGCCGATAGGTGGGGCCAACACCAAGAAACCCTAGCACTTCGTGCAGCTACCCTCCCTCCCCCTCCTCTCTCCCCTCCCACTCGTGCCACCCTCCCTCCCACTCCTCTCTCTCACGCCTCCCTCCCTCCCTACCCGTGTGGCCCTCCCTCCCCATCCCCTCTTTCACGCCTCCCCACCGACTCCTCCCTCCCTCCCCACCCATGCCGCCTCCATCTGTTCCATTTTCCCTAGGAGAACATAGCTTGGTAATTTCAATCTAAACACATTTCAAGGGACCATTATGTATTTACAATTCAATCTTTTTATTTCTAACACACTGTATGGTCTACTCTGCATCGAATGCAGAAGCTATTGGTAGTGTTCTATTGGGATAATGCATTGTGCATGAAGGTCCTATTATTGAGTTGAAGAAATTCCTGCATCGGCTGAAGCTAAAGAAGAATCCTCGATAAGTGAAAATATTGAGTATTATGATGATCTATTTCTCAAAGATTTTTGAAAAATACTCAAGATATTACATGATGATGGGGTTGAATTGAAGGTAAATGTTTCTCACTTTTGAAAATTCAAAGCTGATGTACAATTTTCTGCTCAAAATTTACTTCTATTTTTTTGTTTCATAGGGTGCCTCGCATGAACACCGTAAAATCTCACGGATTCACAGTGTTCCCTTGGATTTCATATAGATCTGCAAAAAGGATGGCTGAAGGCTCTCCCTTATTGACTATTATAAGGACGGGCAAGAACTTTGGGGATTTAAAATACAATGAAGTCTATAAACCACCAAGAGAAGAGCAAATTGTGAAGGGGATGCCTCTTGGACTACGTTGTATTGTTCTCCTTGGTGCTGACATGCTTAAAAAAAGAAAACAATTCTATAAATTTGTCAATGCTCATGGGAGGAATTTTGCGTACAAATATATCGAAAAAGAAAGAATAGAAAAAAGGAGGATTCGGAAATATGATTGCTGATGGCATTGATGAGGCCAGTGCAATTTCTTAGGGAGGGGAGAAAGGTAGAGATGGAGAAATATTCAATAGTCGAAGATGCAAATGATCTAATCCTCGGTGTCGTTGAGGCAGCTGTCAAAAAAGTGATTCCATGTGGGCTTGTGGCTAATCTTGGTAAGGTAAATATTTTTTAATTTCTTTTTAAGCAACATAGCTCTATTTTTGCATGACTGAGCTAACTTTTTATATCACACAATTTTGCAAATTATCCTTCATTCTTTAGTTTTGAAATATTTGCACCATGTGAACTTATTTTCAAGTTTTGGCAGGCACTTGTGCTTCAAAGCTGTATAATTTGCCATCACTATATTTTTTTAACTTTTGCATACAAGTGACTAACAAGTATAATACACAACTCAGGCCATGGATCCGTTGCAACGCCCGAGTACTCGGCTATATATATAGGATGCTCGTTTCGTACTCCTGGAAGTATATACTCTCACTTCGAATATACCACTTAAACAAATATATTATACTTCTTTATCATTTTTAGGATACTTAAATACCAATTATAAGATACTCCAATGCGACTTGATTGAAAAAATTTCATTGGGGCCCTTTATTTTTGCTATATACCATTTTTCATATATAAAAGAAGTACACACACACATACATACACATGCATACATACATTACACACACACACACACACATACTCATGGGAGTATGAACTCCCATATCTAATATATCACTTAAATAAACATGAGGAAATTGCACTTAGCCCCGGTACATAAATCGTTAGTTTCATAAAACCACGAGTTTAGCCAAAACTTTCACTTAACCACGTGTTCTTTGACTCATTAGTGCGCTTTGCCCCAACTTTGTTGGCATGGCTTTACGGATGAGGACAAAAGCAAGCGCTTCGCCTCCCTTCTTCTCTCGTAAGCACGATTCAACCAGAGGTGTCGCCGTTCTCATCGCTCATGGACTGCATGCATGTCAGGTGCAGTGGAGGTGGTTGTGGTATCAGCAGCAACAACCAACACTATTGAGCCGAGACAAGGGAAGGAACTGTCGCAAAGATGCCGATGCCGCCTTCTCATCAGAGCCACGAGCACGGGCAGGACGGTCAGAGTCTCAATCCCAAGTTGCAAGTGCAGGGGGAGGCTGTTTCATGAATATTTTTTTTCATTGCTTGTACACGAATGACTAATGAGAATATGTCACAGCTGATTGCTACTAGCAGTGTACCCCTCTGCTTCCATGACTTCCACCAAACTGAAGTAGCAAAGGAAGCATCTAGCCATCTTCTTCTCCACAACTGGTGTTTCAGGGCCTTGTCATGTTTGAAAACTTGTAGCGTCCAAATCTCTTCAACCATCCTACAACATCGAGATTAATTTTAGTCATACATGTTTAAGACCTTAAGTATTATAACGAGTTTAATTTTGATGGAATTTCAAACTTACTGCATGCTCAAACATCAATGATATACTTAGTGCCAAGTATGCAATTTATAACCGAGCATAAGAAGTCTCATGATACTTATCCGAAAAGCTTTCCTTTTGCATATACCGGTTTCATTTTGTTATTGTTTTTGAGAAATTTATGATCTTTGGAAAGGATCATGATTCATATATCGAGTTCATGCTACCATTCGCACAATAAATTCGAAGACTAAAATTTAGAAGCCTAGAATTGAGAGGACTAAAATTTGGAGTATAGAGTTTGTTCATTGTGTCCTCAAACATGTGCGATTCAAGGTAATAGCCTAATGTTTCATATACTACAATTGAGTTCATAAATTTAGAGCTTCAATACTAAAAATATATCTTACCGATGTCTATTCCAAACACACAAACTCTAAAATTGCAAACTAAAACCCCTCTTGATGCATGCTCCTATTCTGATACAAAAATTACAAAGGGATCAAGAGTTCTCTACCTTTTGCGCAGTTCCTTCCTTGGCTCGGCTCAATAGTGTTGGTTGTTCTTGTTGATACCACAACCGCCCCACCATTGCCATGGCTTATGCGTTCGCCATCAAAGCCGATCGCATCCTGCATCAACAAGCGATGAGAATCCACGAGCAATGAGAACGGCGACACCTCTATTTGAATCGTTGAATCGTGCTTGCGAGAAGAAGGAAGCGAGCGCTCTTCATTTTGTCCCCATCCGGGTAAAGCCATGCCAACAAGTTGGGCAAAGCGCACTAATGAGTCTAAGAACACGTGGTTAAGTGAGCGCTTTGGCTAAACTCATGGTTTTATGAAACTAACGACGATGTACCGTAATAAGTGCAATTTCCTCAATAAACATTATGCTTCTTTATCACTTTCAGTATACTTAAATACCAATTACAAGATACTCCAATGTGACTTGATTGAAAATTTTCCATTAGAGCCCTTTATTTTTGTTATATACCCTTTTCATATATAAAAGAAGTATATACACAAATTTTGCTATAAAAAGTGAACTTTAATGAAATTTTTCATAGAACTCACTTTGAAGTATTTTATAATCATTATTGAAGTATGCTCAAATAGATAAAGAGATATCATCATACGATTAAGTAATATATGAAAAGTGAGAATACATAATCTCAAGAGTACCATACCATTAAGTGGTATGTATATATCCTGTTTCAAAACAAAGCCATAGAATTTCAATTGGAAAATGAGTCATTTTGAATGGCACGATGAAATGATATAAAACTCCCCTGATCACTAGAAAACAATGTTTTCACGATTTCAATCGCGTTTAATTATGATTTGGGTAAACTTTACCGTCAGAGCACTCCAGCTACATTAGGCACCGATTTGCGTTTGGCCATAGTTCACGCGAGGCTCGAAATTTGACTACCTTCCCATGCGTTGACGACCTTAATTCATCAAGATCGATGATGTACGTAGTCCCATGCTTTATGCTTACTTCAAACCGTAGAAATGAAATGGAGTACAGCAAGAAGAAGCTGTGTCACATGCACGTATTTATAGTTTTCACTCGGACTCGTTTGACGAATCTTTTTGGAAATAATATTTTTTGAAAAAAAATATTTACAAAACTAGGTCATCATCCTCAAAAATTACAAAATTAGGTCTCTGTCATCAGTTCATCTGGCGACAGTCTCCTATCACCAGTTGAACTGGCGATAGGAGCCTTGAACAGTGGGGGGATTCCTGTCACTAATTTAACTAGCGACAGGAATCTAGGAATTTTTAAATATAGCAAATAAACTAAAAAATACAAAAAAAATTGTGGAGCGTCTAGATAGTGTTCTTGCTTGTGTCATTTTTTCATAATTTTATCTATTCTGAATTTGTCTCCAAAATTTATTTAAGTATACTATTTGTAGAATTTGTAAATATACAAAATGAAGTCCAAAAATTATGAAATTTCTTGTGAACGCTCCTTACATAGTATTATTGTTTTTGTAATTTTTACAGAATTTTATATGTTTTGAAATTATCTCAAAAATTAAGGGTTTACACAATCAAGTACATTGTATCGGAAACATAAATTCAGAATTTTTGAGATAATTTCAGAACATATAAAATTATGAAAAAATTACACAAATAATTACACTATGTAAGGAGAGTTCACAAAAAATTCATAATTGTTTGGACCTCATTTTTATATTTACAAATTCTACAAATAGAATACTTAAATGAATTTTGGAGACAAATTCAGAATGGATAGAATTATGAAAAAAATTACACAAGCAAGAACACTCTATCTAAATGCTGCACAAATTTTTTTTGTAATTTTTTAAATTTATTTACTATATTTAAAAATACCTAGATTCCTGTCGTCTGCCCTTACTGTTCAAGATTCCTGTCGCCAGTTCAACTGACGATAGTGAACCTCGTCGTAGAGATGAGCGATGACATGAACCTATTTTTATAAATAAAAAAATTTAAAAAGTATTATTTAAAAAAAAATTCCTCGTTTGACCTGGGTAGCTAACACTTGAAGGAGACCAGCGTTAAAGACCTCGTCTTGTCGCGTGGATGATACTATGTGCAGTTTCAGTACACCTTGCCTCATGCGAAGGAAACCTTGCGGTGGCTGCGGGCGAGGCAGGCACACGCGTACGGCATACGCTCCAAATTCCAAACGCCTTTCTACAGCCTTTCCTTAAATAGTTGCCTCGGCTATCATTCCGTCGTCCCAAGTTGTTGACGAGATCAGATGTAGATGACCGATTAATGGCAGTAGCGCACTAGTGATCGATCGCGATCCAAACGAATTTATCAAATTTCGAAACCATTTTTTAAAAAGAACTTTCGAAACATATTTGAACGCAGGGCATTCAAACTAGTACTTAGTTAAACTAACGGAACTGCTAGAAATCTATCGAATGGGTAGAAAAGTGCCCAATGATATTTTTTATATGAAATCAGTCGAATTTATCACCTTCCGATTCACCGGGTTAGGGTTTAGGGTTCACCGACGCCGGATTTAGAGGGAGGCTAGGGCGGCGGGAGGACCGGCGATGGGTGGCGGCGGTGGCGCTGCCAACCACAGGCTTGGGGGAGGGTAGTGGGCGGTGGAGGTCAGCGAAGAAGAAAGGTGGAGCTGGGGCAACGAAGTCATCAATGAGGAAGGAAGAGGTCGTGGCGGGGAGGAGGGTTCATCAGAGGACCTCGCCGGTGTCGTTGACCACACCGATCCAGGCGGCGGCCCAGCCGAGGTGGTAGGCGTGGTGGGTCGGAGGAGGAGGCTAGATTTGTATAGAATATGAGGGGAGTCTGGATCTGGATCTAGATCCAATGAAAAAAAAAAGTCTGATTTTGTGGATTAAATTAGTAAAAAAATGGCTGAGATATAGATAGATCCAACTAACGGAGCTTAAACAAAACACTCCAGAACAACACACATGCATATGTGTGTACACCAAGAAGTCCACCTCCAAAGTCGTGGAATTATACTAGTGCACAAGCGTGCGCGCAACACGTCCACACCACACTAGCTAATAGACAAGCCGACGTGCCGGATTTGTACTCGTTCTTTTGCGAGGTTTCCTCGTCCGAGAGGGCGAATGGCACCGATAGCCAATGATGAGAAAGCTACTTCCGAGTCAAGTCAAATTGTTCTTTGAAAAAACAAAACAAGTAGGGAACCTTAGATCGCTGAACGTGGATTCTGTGTTAATGATGCCAAAACGATTCGACAAGTTAACTGAGTCAGTTCTTTTCAAAAGTTGCGGCCCTCGGCTCTCTGAACAACGACCAGAGTTACATTCCCACTAGAATTTTCTAGAATTCGAACAATGTAACAATATGTTTTCCGAGTTTTAGGATGACCACACTAGTCAGTTTAACACTCGAGCCGTCCAAAGCCCACCAAGCCACAAGGTTGACACCTCCCTGGCAGCCTGGCTCAGGATTCCCAAATCCAATCCCCATCACATCGTACGTTTGTCCTAGCTATCTGACATCTCACACCGAACCCCATCGCTTAGTTACATTCATTGGATTTGAGTTTTTTTTCTACAAGTTAGTGACAATGTTGTAATCAATCGATTTCAAATCATGAAGGAACGTCGTGTTAGGTTGTAATTTTTTAAAAATACTTTGTGATGTCGGTTGTAGTGCAAACATGTAATTTTTTTTATTTGAACTTCCATGCTATGTTATTTGAACTTTTGTGTTCGAATGGATGTGTCATTAAGTTCGCACCTTATTATCAAAATCCTAGCTCCGCCGCTGGACGGAGGAAACTTGTTGAGAGTTGAGACTCAAAGCAAGTGAGGAGCTGGGGACTCAATACTACATCCCTTCGAATTGGACCCATCCAGATATTATTCAGCTATCACACGATCAATTGACATGTTTCATGTTAGATGACACGTGTGTGTTTGATGAAACAAACATAATGGTAGGCATGTGAACCAAAAGAAGGAGCAATTCGAAGTGGTTTAGACGAGTAATAGTAATAGAAGCTCCATGTCGGGCAAAAGAGAGAGAAACGAGTGCTTTTGTTTTAGAGTGATATTTAGCAGCCTCTCTATCTGGGGTTCTGGACTGGACCAAACAGTTCAGCTTCGTGCCAGCTCTCAACTTTAATGGAGGTCCATGTCCGGGCCTGGACCAGTTCAGCTCAGCCGAGCCCAGGTGACATAAATCGATGTTTATTTGTGCATGAACACTATGGACCATTTTTGGATTTGGTAGGTTCTGCTTGAGATTGTGACTTGAAACTAAATACAAACTAGGCATACCAGTAGTAGTTTCTGTTCCTAATTCTCTCGGATCTATCATACAGTGACCTAAGTATTATAAGTGATTTTGGTTTCTTGGCCGAAAGGAAGAAAGTTTCAGATTTCTCAATGCTTT
This sequence comes from Phyllostachys edulis, assembly GCA_036346405.1. Classification (NCBI taxonomy): domain Eukaryota; kingdom Viridiplantae; phylum Streptophyta; class Magnoliopsida; order Poales; family Poaceae; genus Phyllostachys; species Phyllostachys edulis. The sequence continues at coordinate 17,773,136 of CM070549.1, read as the reverse complement.
AGAATCTAGCTAGCTAGTTGGGGCGACGCATCTATCACTGGGACCTGGTGCTTTATGCAAACCTGCAAAGGAAGGAAATTTGCTGGGGCCTCACCGTGAGACTCTCCCATCAGTCGTTGGATCCTCCTCTCAAACCGGTCCAACGGCTGATGGGGTCTTAGGGTGAGGCCTCCCGTCACATTTTCTTCCACCTGCAAATGCAGCCCAATAATTAAAACAACTCTTCAGAGTCTCAAATCCTGTCCACCACAAGATGTCTTTGATGTTGATCATGTCCCTGAAGCCAGGAACCTTAGCACAAGTACACTCTCATGTAAGCAATCCCCAGATATGATAAACAATAGATGAATCCCAATATTTAATAATCGAGTTGTGTTTCCTTAACCTGAAAATTCAAGTTACAAGTACAGCAATTATTTGTTAACAGCTAAGCATAGGTACCTACCGTACAGTCATGATCAAGTTAATAGTATCGGCCAACCATTAGGACATGTTTGGAGGCTAGTAAACTCACAAGAAATAGTTCAATTTCTATAAGAATTTAGAAAAACCTCGCATTCCAAACGGCTCTGGTTGTTTTCATCAACTGGTGTAGTGGTGTACTGGTTTGCCGCCCAAATTTCGGGCTGAGGGCCGTAGTTCGGTTCCCACCAAATACATATTAGGTGTGTTATACATCTTGCAGCTAAATCTGAATATAGTTCAGTTAACCAAATCCCGGATCTGTCAGTGAATATTTTTCCATATCAAGTTGATCGTGTGCAGGACAGCGTACAAAAGCTGGTGCGGGGGCAATGGTGCGGGGTTATTGCACATGCCATGCACGTGCCGGACACCATGTAAAGTACGGATCCAGCTGCGAACGAATTTTTGTCCGTTTTAGCGTGATTTCCTTTTTTTGTTCGGAGAAGGTGTGAAATCTAGGCCCCTCTTCTAATTGCACCACTCATGCCTATACTTTCTCTTGTCTATTTCATCGCATCCCTATGACTGGCAGCGGCTATAAATTGAAAAGAGAGCGAGCACGATTTTATTTCGCAGTCAGTCGTTCGCTCGCTCTCTCTTTCAGTTGCTTTATGTGTTGGTTATATTTCCACGGACATTTTAGCGTTATTAACCGCCGTCATTAGAAGCTGATTGAGCAAGTAATTTTTATATCCGTCCATTTTTTTTTGTTGTTGGTAAATTATTTATTAACCACGTACTTAAGTAGTTAGATTTGCTACATTACCAATTTATGGAGAAGCCATTTTTTTACAACAGACTTGCTCTTTTGTAAATTATGTATTAACTGCGTAGCATTTTTTTGTTGTTCATAAATTCTTTATTAGAAGCCAATTTACCTAATATTACGTAAATAATTAGTTCTAAATCCGTAATTTGTAGTTAAGAAAATGTCATGCGATGCATGCACTGCTGGCGAGGTTAATTAATTATGAAATAATTAGTTTGTCTTAATTAATTAGTTTTAAACAATTAGAAACTACCAAAACAATGAAAGTATGCATTGCTAGTTATTAATTCATACAACAAATTATTTCGTGGTATTTTCATAATGACATGCAAGTTATTCTAGTATGCATGCACATGCTGACCAAAATAATGACAGCATGCATTGATAATTACTATGCAAGCAATTAGTTGCTACGTACTCAAGTATGTATGGACCATGCAATGAGCGCACACATATGCAATTAATATTTTTTTAGCAAAGGGAAAGAACAAGGGTTAATGTGTGTAATTATTGAGGCGAGGTTAATTAGTTATGAAATATTTAGTTTATCTTAATTAATTAGTTTTAAACAATTAGAAAATAGAAAAATAACGACAGCATGCATTGCTAGTTATTCATGCAGCTAATTATTTCGTGCTAGTTATTTTATGGTCATTATCAATCTTCTCACTAATATTCTGTCTATTTCATGTGTTGCAAGACATGTCTCTACCGGTGCTTCTCGAACACTTATACGATGAGGATCACATTCCAAGTAACATAAAATCATGAAACCCTAATTTCTATAACCTAAAATCCAAATTCTCGCGACCTAAATTATAAATTTCCGAGACAATTCCAGAACATACATAAAATTGTCGAAACATTACACAATAAAAAATCATACTTTTTTTAGCTCATTTTCTACATTTACAAATCCATACAAACAATACACTTGTATGAAATTGCGAGAAAAATACTAGACGAATAAAATTATGGAAAATTTCAAAAAGCAAGTACACTACGTCAGGAGACTCCACGTAAAATTTCATAATTTTTTAAAGTTGTTTACTATATTTTAAAATTCAAACGAAATCGCCAAACCCACTTAATCTTAACCCTAATTTTTGGAGGGGGGACACATGGCGGGCCATGGGCGCCACCACAGGGCGGCTGTGCGCCAACGACACCGCACGACGTTGACGCATGGCGGCCGGCGGTGGCATGCCGCACAGCGGTTGTACGGTAAGATGCTAAATCTGCACACACAAAAATTATATAGCCATAGCCAGATCCATTAATATACGATGAAAAGTTGACAGGACTGCCAAAAACTGGCTGCGAACCCAACAAGGAGAGGTACTGCGAAAAATACTGAAAGCGAACTCAAAAAGGTTTAAAAAGCTGCAGAATTTTTCTTTGGCACTTCTGTACGTATAACCCCAGTAGCCCCATGAGTACGCCGGTACAGCGTACGTACGATAGCATGCTGTATGCTCGGCCGTACAGTACGTACATACGGCACACACTTATACGCGCATTGAAGACGGCGACGACGATAGAGTTAGCTGCAGTGGTTGAACGTGCAGAGGGAAATAGTTCAGGTAGATTTTTTTCTCATGAAATTTGGCCAAGAGTTCTCACATTCACTCACTTAAGAAAAGTAGGTATCTGGATTCGAACCCGGATGGACGAGAGACGTTCGACGACACCCTGCACTAACCGAGCAGCTCGGTTCCTTAGCTAGATAGATACAGAGAGAGATTCATTCCATGGCAGCAAGCAGCTTGCAGCGTGTTGTTAACTACTAATAACTAGACCAGTGATCAGTTGATCAGAACACAACACTAATTCGCACGAGATTTGTTGTCTGGTAGAGTCATGATCCTGGCGTACGTATGTGGAATTGTGGATTATTATTAGTCGTGGTCAGAGTTTAGAATCGACGAGAGAGAGCCCCAAATGATGAGGCGACTGCAGTTTGCAATCGCATCCTCTTTGTTCAAACCATCTAATATATGAAATGATTTGTAGATAGAGTTATATGAGTATTACTAAAAGATCTTATCCATTCAAGAAAAATCCCAACTTACCAACAAATAAGTCACAAAAATAGTGCGAAATTCGTTTTGTCAAAATTGGCTGCTTTCAAACGTGGAGATGTAGACGTGATCCATATTACTACCGGCCTTTTTGACATGTGAATTAGGGTAGATCCTTATTCTTGCTTTCCTTGTTTTCTTTATGTTGCTCTGAGTTCGATTGAGTTGACTGAAGACTGGGTTTTCAGAATGTACTGTCAGGATTAGTGGTTATCCTGCTCAAATCTGACCAAAGAGGGAAACGGATGCTTGTCTTAACTCTTAAGGTAGGACTACTATTTACCTTATCGGATACCAGAAATGCGATTCGTCTGAGTCGCTACGGGATTCAGGTTTGTAGTTCGTCACTTTTTCTTTCAATTTTCACTGCGAAGACGAACTCTATACTCTAAACTAGTTCGGGTTCACCGAATCCGATTCACGATTCGCGGAATTTTATAGCGAATCTGATAACTATGATTCAGAGTTCAGTACGAAAAAAAATTGAACACTTATTGGTACGATGAATTGATTGTAGATCACTTCAGGTCCGTGCTCTACACGTGACACGCATCTCAAGACACATATATACTCCGCATAAATTGCCATCATCAACTGGTGAGTATTGTTTGACCGTCCATCTAGATGTGCTCCTGTTTAGTTTCCTGACAGTCACCCACCCCCCTTCGTTCGATCAAATGCCGCAGCATTATTTACTCCTGATGGAGTATAAAGTAGGAGTAGCACAGCACCTCCTGATATTGACTAGTCCGCAAAGGCCTTTTAATTAGTTACATCAAGATCGCGTCTATTTCAGCCGAGTTCTTTAACAAATCCGTTATTGCACGCGTCACCCTCGAAGTACCTGGACAATTCAATCGCCGCTATTAGATGCAAACTTCTCCTGTACAAACACCCACAGCCACAAGGGAGAGAGAGAGAGAGAGAATCAAGCAAGATCACAGCACCGAGACACCAACCTCTTGACGCTGAAAGCCCTCTGAAATCTGAATAAAACACTGGAAATAAGTGGAAAATTTTCGTATGCCGCGGCTCCGAAATGGAAAGGAAAACTAGACGAGCAAAGCAACCAGAGGATCGAAGGGGAAGCCGAAAGCGTTGAAGGGTAAACCGGTCTGTTTGGCAGTATGGCTTTATAGATCCACCGTCTCTAGAGGTTTTAAGTTGAGAAATATCTTAAATATCATGAGACAAATGACGGCAATTGACGGTAATTAACGATAATTAGCGATAATAGACGGCAATTAACAACAATTAACCGCAAATAATGGTGGGGCGGGAGGAGGAGGTCGGGGCGGCAGCAAGGGAGGAGGGAAGCTAGGGCGGTGACAGCACGAGAGGCAGATGTTGGGGCGGCACCGAGAGAGCAGGGAATCCGGGGCGGTGCGATGGCGACACAGGAGGCGAAGGTCGGGGCTTCTGATTTCTCCACGTTAAATACGGCTTCCATTTTTTTCCTATGGAAAAACCACAAGCCGAAAGGCACGGGTCGTCGGGGCCACAGGGATGGGTGGCGATGGTGCGTGGTGCGATGCGAGGCCACTTCCTCGGGGCTGAGGTGAGGTCGCGTCTCACTGTTGCTGGCCCCCCATGGGGAGAGCCCGCCCGGCCCACGCGGGTGGCCTGAGCCGTTGATTCGTTGCCGAGGCACCAGGGCAACGGCCTCTGCCCAGTCACTTCGTTCGATTCTAGTGGGCACTTCAATCGAGATGGAAGGATGGGGATGTGCCTCCCTCACGTATTTTTGCTTTCAAAGGCGACCGCGAAGAGGCCAAATGTGTCTACGCTGACTACTAGCGATCAGCTTTTCTTTTCTTTCGTTTGCCTTTTCGGAGATGGCACGATGGTTCAAGCGAGAGAGAGCGCACGTAGGACGTTCCTGACGATCAGGTGGTGTTTGGTTCTGTTCTTTTGTGCCGTAATCCGATTACATGGTAACTGGTTGCCTTGTATTTTTGTTTCGTTAGATTGGACTGTAATTAGCTAACAGGGGACCTAATAACAGAGCAGTTCAAAGCCCATACCGCTCAAGATCGGGTGGGTGCGATCCGAATACAACACCGCAGGCGCAAGCCCGCAACCCACATGATCCCTCTCCTCTCCTCTCCTCTCCTCCCCATTGCGTTCGTTTCCTCGGCTCCTCGCGACGACTCCGCTGATCTTTCTCCCCGCGAATCCTCTTCCGTATCTCTCCCCCCAGCGAGTCCGGCGCGCTGAAGAAGCAGAAGGCGGCGGGGAACGGCGCGCGCTCACGAAGGGGGTGGAGCAGGCGCTATCTCCACAGCCGCCCCCTGCGAAGTGTTCGTCGGAGTTGGCCTTGGGAGTTGGGAGGAGGGCGCTGGACGATGCCACCACATGCCCGCCTCCCAGCGGCCGCCCGCAATGCTCGGCACTTCTTCCGCCGCCACGGTTGGCCGCCGATTCCGCGCCTCTGCCATGGCTTTGCCCTAGCACTAGCGACGAGCCTGACTTGTTCTCCATAAACTTTGTTTTGAATCTTCCATCCAATCTGTTTTCTTCTGCTTCTGATCTGTTCTTCCGACTACTGTTCTTTTTGTGATTTTGTTGTTAATTTTTAATTTGTAGCAGAAACCGTGTGTAGTGTATTTCTATACCAAACATTGTAATGTTTTTCGATTCCGTTACCAACATAAACCAAACAAATTTAGGTTTCACTCATTCCCTTTGCAATTCCGGTGTATTCTGAAAACGTTCGCGTTTGCATTACAATTTTTGAACCAAACACCACCTCAGATTGAGCTGGGAGATCACCGAAATTCGGCCCATCAGGAATGTTCTTGGGCCGAATTTCAGCTCACCCTCAGAAACCAAGTTTTGGCTTAGGACCTTGATATAGCACAAAATAAGAGAAGAAATGTGATAATCAGCACGAACTTTGGCGGTGTTTCAGTCTCAAGTTGTACTCATATTATTCAAGACCTGCTTACGAAATATTAAGTGGAGCTCATAGTACATAAAAACGTCGCAACAAGAAAACACCAGACTCCTGGTACAAAGACCATTGCTATTACTGATTGTTAAACCACTACATTCTACTGCGACACACTGGTCTGAAGAGGCAAAGCACTTTCGACCTCAGCTTCCTTTGCCTCTGCGGAGCGCTCTGCGACGACCTTTGACATCCCAAACATCTGCGCAATAGATCGAAAATGAAAGGCTCGAGCAAACACATGAAAAATGCTGAATGAGAAAAGAGGCAAGTTTCAGTGTGTTAGCAGCTGACCTTCTGAATGGTCTTCTTGAAGCAGGTCTTGTGCTCATCCATGGAGGCATGGATGAATTCATCGATGTGGTCTTTCAGATCACCGAGGAAGGTATCATCGTCAGTTTTCTTCTTCCGGCATGAAGCAATGGTGGGGGTTTTGGGAATAGATGGTTGCGAACCTTCGGATTGGGTATTGCTGGAGTCCATCTTAACACTGAAACAAACCAAAGTAAAAAAGGTTGATGTACAAATTCCGGAAAAAGAGATAAGATAACATGGATCTGGAAGCCAACTCCTGCATCTTTGCAGCCAGTCTACACGTTTTATCAGGGAAGGTATTTGAACAAGGAACATAAATGTTCATAAGATAAAGCACATATGCAACCTGACATATTTGACTACCACAACCATTAATTAAGAGAGCAGTAATCTACTTGAACATAAGCTATAAAGAAGAGAACTCTGAAAAGCCTAAAAATTTACGGGGTAAAACATATAAGTTATGAGACAGAAGTAATCTACTTGAGGCGGGCTTCAGAAGGAATGAAGACAAATATGTGATGCAAAACTGAGAGAGAAAGATGAAGAGAGAAACCATTTTTTTAGGAACTGATAGTAACCATTAATTTTAAATCCTTTGTCACTTAGAATGCACCATAGAAAAATATTGAAGAAAAAGACTAAAGTGGCACATGAACAAAAATTTATATAGCCTTTATCATTAATATGGCATGCTTGAGGTTAGAGAGCTAAAACAATGAGTGAAGTATAAGCAACGACAACATCATCATGAAATTTTGCTCTATATAAAACAGACTGTTTACATCCAAGATGCTTCAGAGTTCAGACATTCCTCGAGTAGGAGGGCGCAAGACAGAAATAGGATGACAAGCACATAAGTTTCAATCGCTATCACCTAGTACAGGAACAAAAGAAGCAATGGACATGTAGTAACCGCAAGACATCAAACCTTGTGTGATATAACAAGCTTAATGTTGAATTCTAGATGCAAGGAACTATTTGTTCTGCTATATATCTCAGGCCTAGCAAACTGCCCCATACAAATCATAAAGATCCCAACATTTTCTTGAAATAGCAAAAAAGAGCATCAATAGCAGTTCATCCGGAGAAATATCTTTTCAGAAATGATCCTAATATAGTGTCTCCTAAAATAACAAGGATGGCCAACACAGGCAGCATCAGTTTAAGCACCCCAAAGCTTATGCTAAATCATTTAAGACTAGTAAACCAAACATTAAGAGCAGTGCTCGATTAAAATACCTGTTAAGCACTGGATCGAACTAGACAGTATTGTGCCATATAGAATTTACAGATGCAGAAATTTTGCTCGTACACTTCAGCCTACGGCATGCTACCAGTTGCTGTTACCTTAACACTACCGATGAAATAATAGTTTTTACCTTTGGATCAATCCAATCCGAACACAAGCTATTTTATCCTTGACCAATCCAATCCGGACAGTACACAAGTAATGTCGTAACCAAAATAGAAGGACCCAAATCAAATGTCCCAGTCCCACTGCTTCACAGGAACTTCGACGAAAAACTGGCGAGCATCCTCAGAACACGCAATTGAGCACGTTAACCATACAAAATCCGCTGCGCTTGCTGCACCCGCCGAAAATCCTACTCTAGAAAAAAAAATAGCCCGCCGATTTACTTCACCTGGCAGGCTAACACGCCCTATTCGGCATGATCGCTCGAAGCACCTATTCACCTAAGCACTAGCCGCGACAGCATAAGAAGGAAAGACGTAGATAGGCTTGATAGGGCAGGTCGATTCTTCTTACCTTGGCGAAGCAGCGGGGATCGGTCAGGAAGAAGAGTGAGGACGCCTGCCTGACAGCCTGAGCCTGGTGAATCGGCGAGGAAGGAGCCGTTGTTTTCTTTCTTGGAGGACGGGAAACGACGGAAGAGCACACGGGAAGGAAAGCCCAGAAGGTTCCAGATGGTCATGGGCTTGGGCTCATTGGGGTCCGTGCGGGCGAGCTGGTCTGGCCCAAACTTGGGCCCACGTAGCGCTGCGCAGCATCATGTCCAGTGAGTCGTAAGACCGCGCGGCAGCTTAGAATTCCCATTTTTTAAAATAAACTATTTTTTATTCAGAATTACAGAAATAATACTACTTATTTTTTATCAAAAATAATCACATCTCGCTCTACGGTTAGGCGATTTGGGCTAGTCGCCCAATAGGTGAGCGACAGATATATCGAAGTCGTCTTAGTCACCGTGAGGTGAGCGACTAGAACACATGTCGCTCGCCACCTAGTCGCCAACCGTTAGGCGATTGAAGAGACTAGAACACGAGTCGCTCGACTTGCCTCCGGACCCTAGAATCGGCGATTCTCTGGATTTGTAAAAATACACATATTTAACATATGTTAAGTTTGTATGATTCTTATAAGGATTACATATGTACCAAAAAATGGGCAAAACACTTCTTATCACACAAAGTAAAAGCATAATGGTAATGCGATATGATGGGTGATATAGTTACGAACTACTGGGAGAACAACCAATGGCCTTGCCTATTTGAGAGAAATGTTCACAAGTTTTGTAAATCGAGATCTAATTGAATGTTCCTTAAAAGAAGACATACTACGAGAATAAAAGGCTTATCATTATCAAGCTCAAGATTGGAAAATAAATTGCAAAAAAAAAAAATTGCGACTCTACCACGATTCTACTCTGTTTCTTCTACCCTTTGCGCGACTCGATGACAACGCGATCTGGATCGACGTCGTCAGGATGAGTTTCTAGTATTATTTTGTATTCGTGATCGTGTATTTTTTAAACCATAGTAGGTTAGCAATCAACATCATGTATATTGACATATTGTTAGCAAATGAAATAATAGTATGTTAATTTAAAAAATCTTAGTTTGGAGATAACATGATTAATACAATTAGTTTGAAAGTTCGTATGGAGGAAAACTTTGTCGGTGAAAATAAATTCAGTTGTACTATTTCGCGTGCTGTGCTAATTGCGCCCGGGCTTGGTAAACGATAACGTGTTACTTTTCTATTATATAAACATATTGATAACCCGTGCATTCGCATATGCTTGTTTATATAATGTTAAATACATGTATTTATTTGCACAATAAAGAATTGATAACATTTTATTTATAGTCTTGGTTGAATTAAGGAATTATAAAATACTAAGACAAAAATCACAGATACATGGTTCCAAATCCATAGGATTCCAAAACATGTGAAATTTTGATTTTTTTTTTCTTGAAAGCTTCACCCATTATAAATATGCATAGTAACGATGATGTTTTAAGTATTTCACAATCCATAGCAACATGTACAGGTGTTAACGTAATAAAGCCTTTTGTAGGAAAAATTACGTGTTTACCACTTGGGTTTCATGAAATTGTATATTTATTACCACTATGTTTGAGCAAAGTGTTTTGGTGCCACTAAGAACATACCAACTATGATTTATTTGCCATCAGAATATAATTTAAATGATCAATTAACATTAATGCTTTTAATTTCTTGATTTGCAGGTATGGCTCACGACCTTGGTGTTTCAGACGGGCATTTTGGTCTGCTGGACCGGTTGGTCGACGCATAGCACCGCGCGAGCCGTCGTGTCCTACACCCGGTTCGCAGGGACGACGCGGCTAACTTGGGGTGGTTCGTACACGGACACCCCGACGGGCTTGAAGACTGGACCCACACTAGGTAGACAGATTTGTCCGCAAGCTGTGCCACTTGTTTTGTGTCATATGCCCACTATGTAGTTACTTCTTCGTGCTTTGCAGGCTAAGCTGTGCCGGCCTTCTACCTCTCGCGTGGATGGTCGAGGCCACCGAAGAGGACGGCGCTCCGGTCGAGGACAACGGGAAGGTCCACGTCGGTCCGGAGAGGTCACGACAATTCCCGTTCGACTGGTCGCTCCTGACAGCCCTGGTAGACGTTGCGACCACTGGAGTTGAAATTGTATATTTATTAGGAACGATATGGACGAAGGGGAAACTAGAGCGGCGGGTAGACGTTGCGGCTGCTGCCGCCAGGAAGGCCACACTGCGAGAACTTGCAAGGCGCTTGCCGACACGTAGGAACACCGACTTGCACTTCAGCATGTTGTAACGTGTACTTCAATCAGTACTTTGCTTGTTGTAAGCACTATGTAAGATCGAGGTGGCCGACTAGAGGGGGGGTGAATAGGCGTTTTAAAAACCTTTAGGCTCTAAAACCGATTTCTAATGCGGAAGCTAATACAAATACGGTTTTGCACAATTAAAGCCTAAATCAACTAGGTTCTCCTAAGTGCACCAACAATACAAGTCTATTGATAAAAAACAATTAAGCATATGACTTGTAAGCTAATCAATTCAAGCAAGGTGAATAGCACAATGAACAATTTGCAATCATACACAATGAATAAGCAATTTAATACAAGGTATATAAATTGCACAATGTAAAACAAGCATTCATACACAATGAATGTAAATGCAATAGTAAGGCACAAGGATGCAAACCACAATGGACACGGTTATGTTTTACTGTGGTGAATCGAGACTTGCGGTCTCCCTAATCACGTTGAGGAAACCCAAACTAATTGGGCGGCTCCACAATTAAGCCTTCCTCCAAGGTAAGTCCAACCACTTGGATCGGTTCCAAAGCGAACCAACACCTCGCTCCACTAGGGTTGCTCCTTCCTCCTCTCCGGAGATGGCGAGCACCACACCACTCACAAACACCGGCCTTCTCACAAGCTTCACTTGAGAAGATCACTTGGGACCACGACGCCTCCACGCCGTCTAGGTGTCAAGCAAACACCAAGAGTAACAAGACTCCAACTTTCACTTGAACCAATCAAGTGCCAAAGCTCTATGGATACACAATCCACAACCTAATGCAACACATGCAATAGGATTTGCCTCTCCAACCTCTCTAAGTGCAACACATGCACAAATGAGTGTGAGAGGGCTTGCACTAGCTCAAAGGAACTCAATGGGGCACCGACAACTCTCCCTCACACGGCTAAGGTGGGTATTTATAGCCTACACACAAAAACTAGCCGTTGGGACAAAGTCTGCTGAAAAAGTTAGGAAATCGGAACGATCGCCGTTATGGGGCGGTCGTGCCTCCCTCAACGGCTATAAAACTAGCCGTTGGTCACCAAATCGGAACAACCGCCAACTAAGGCCGGTCAGTACGCAACAATCGATACAACCGCACAAACACTGCGATCGTCTCAGCTCCACAAAGGCGCCAAATGCGGCTAAGTCCCACGAACAAGCGTTCGGAATTTTAACAACCCAAGAAAGCGGTCGAACGCATCAGCGGTCGTCTGCCTAAACACTGCGATCGTATTCGCTCCAAGGGTTTCTCAAAACAAAGATGAGCAATAAATGCATCTTCTCGGAAAAACTGAACCGCTAACAAATAATCGGAATGACCGGCCTCACGGTCGTATGCGCTCGATACTGCCACTACTCTGCTCCACACCGAGCAACACATGCTCGGCGAGTGCGGTCGTCATTTCAGCCTGTCGCCGATATGACCGCATCCGGTCGTCTGCACATTACATTACGTCGGTTCATCCGATTTTCTGAGAAAACACAGTGCATTAGCTTCAACTCAAATTGCAAAACACATTTGCTAATTTGATGCGCAATGCACACAAGGGCTTAAGTGAGATTCTCAACAAGTTGCAAAACACATTTGCACACTTTTAGAATCACACCACAAGGAATAAGGTACATGGACTTACACCATTTGCAAAAGCGCATTCGCAAACTTAAGTCACATGCTACAAGGATTAACCATGAGCCACAACTATTTGTAAAACACATTCACAAATATTGGCAACATGTTAAAGTGAGCTAGAGCAAACACAATGAGCTATCAACACATGACAAACTCAAGCTACTAGTCAAAGACCCCTCTTAATAGTACGGCAACCTATACTAGCAATCCGGTCTACCAACAAAACACGAGACCGGTAAAGACTAGGAACACATCCTTAGCCCTAGCTAGTCATACCTTTGCCTTGCGCAAACACTTGAAGCTTGATGGCGCACATCCTTGCTTCAACTCCGGGTTCTTGACTTGATATGCATCAACTCATGATGCATCCTTACTTGACCTTCATCAACACATGATGAAGCTTTACTTCGGGATCTTGACTTGATGCTCATCAACACATGATGACATCTTCCATCCAGTCTTGATATGCATCAACACATGATGCACTCTTCACTTGACATCCATCAACTCATGATGGGTCTTCACTTGACTTGATGATCAACACATGATCATCTCTTCTTGACTTGATGACTATCAACACATGATGTCATCCCAAGTCATCAACCACTGGAACGTAACCTATTCATCCAACTCATGGAAAATGTTAGTTCCACAATATGATTATCATTAATTACCACAACATACCATTAACTCATAATGGCGGGACAAGATACCACAATCTTTCCCTCATTGGTAATTGATGATAACCACTTCAATAACAAATAATTGAATAGAGTTTGGTATGAGTATATAAGTACTACATAAGTTATATATACTCAACATGAGTGTATCTGAACTACACAAGTCATATTAACTCAAGAATACATGAGCATATATTAACTACATAAGTCTCATATACTCATATGAATATATTAACTACACAAGTTAAACATATTCAAAGATATGTGAGTACACATGAACTACACAAGTTATGTTCTACTCACATATAAGTATATATAGACTACACAAGTCTTATACACTCTTATGAATAAATTAACTACATAAGTTAAACATATTCAAGAATATGTGAGCACACATAAACTACACAAGTTATGTTATACTCACATATAAGTGTATATAGACTACACAAGTCATATATACACACTTGAATATACTAACTACATAAGTTATATATATTCAAGAATATGAGCATATATAAACTACACAAGTTATATATACTCACATGAATATATTAACTACACAAGTTAAATATATTCAAGGATATGAGTATATCGAACTACACAAGTTATATATATACTCATATGAATATATTAACTACACAAGTTAAATACATTCAAGAATATATGAACTACACAAGTCTCATATACTCATATGAATAAATTAACTATGCAAGTTAAATATATTCAAAGGACATGTTTCAAAGTAAAGGTCCCAATTATATATGGACAAGGAAATATGGATCAATACTAATGAAACCACAAAACATATATTGAGCTCCCCTAAATGTGTGCATACACAAATGTGTAATGAAACATATGCACATATTCAAGTTAGACTTTTAGTGGAGTTCAACATATATTTTGGATCCGAGAATGCAACAAGATATATGAATACAAAGTAGAATGCATACCTCTTTTGATCTTTATATCCAAACGAGACTAAACATGATATAACAAATAGAAATGTTAGTCTCACAAATAGATTCATCATTATGAATGCATACTGTTTGGATTTTCCTTTTGTTTATCCAATGAATTGGATTTGTCATTAATCACATGCATGCCTTCATGATTATTACCTTTATATCCAAATAAGACTACACAATATGTATATCAATGAAAGTGTTAGTCTCACAATTAGATTTGTCATTAATCACCAAAACCCCATTAACACATAATGGTAGGTCTAGATTCTTCACACTATGAAACTAATTGTATCGTAATTGCAAAATTTAACTTTATTTGAAGTGTCAATCTCTAATCTTAATTGCAATGCACGACGTGACCTTACTCGGCAACGCACCATGTGACCACTCTCTGCAAAGCAGAACATGGCTACTATTTATAAAGCGGATGTGATCACTCTCTGCAAAAGCAGGAAGTGACCACTCTCTTCAAAGCAAGATGTGACCACTCTCTGCAAAGCAGGACATGACCCAACGAGGCAACCTTTCAAGACGACGTGACCTAACAAGGTTGGCCTTTCAGGACGACGTGACCCGACGAGTCAGCTTTTAAGGATGATGTGACCCGATAAGTCAGCTTTTTCAAAACAACGTGACCCAACGAGTCTCCTCAGGGCCACTGCCTCGTGGATGCAAACTTCCTTCAACTGAATTACAATTCAGTCGCGTACGCAGCGCCGGCTCAGCATATAAGTACTACCCCTTCCACGTCGGCTTCTATTGCATCCAGACTTCAACACAATCCCACTCAGATGGACAAAAACTAGGAGGAGGTCCGTAAAAATCACAAACGGACCAACCAACCTTGTCACCACCCTTTCATTTCCAAAAAAATAACATCCTACAACAGGATTTCCTAAATGTAATACCTACAAAATCTAACATTTATTCCCACATAATTATTCCAAACGGATTTATTAAATAGCAGAGATGCTACTTAAAATCACCCAGTGGTTTGGCGACTTTAAGTAAGTCGCTCAACCACTGGGCGACTTAGTAAAGTTGCTCAACTAACAGGCGACTCTAATGCTTGACGCTTTGTGGTTGGGTGACTATGTCCAGTCGCCCAATGGTTGGGCGACTAGGTGTAAGTCGCCCAACGATACGACGACTGATGATTATTTCTGACAAAAAAATACGGTAGTATTATTTTTGTAATTCTAAATAAAAAATAGATTATTTTAAAAAATTCTTAGAATTCCACAACTGGTTAGTTGAGTTCTGCAACAAAGCTACACGCATCTATCTACTACAGTACGGAGTGTTGAGGAACCGTCGCTGGCGAGTTCAGACCGAATGATCACCTCGTAGACAAACGTGGAATCACATCAAAACAATGCAGAACAAATAATAGATTGAACACACAAAGAGACAAAGGTGTAGGGGTATTCTTCTCCTTTATTTCTTCATCAAGCGATTATCCCTTTACAACGATTAGTACCCCCTATTTGTAGGCTACAGCCCCTGCTAAGCTTTTGCATAGGGCGTACACCCATGGGCCGGCTGCTGGGGCAAGTCCATGGTTTCTTAACACTCCCTCTTGGGCACCCATCCTCATGTTCATATTTCGTCAAAACTCCATTAAAACCCTGTAGGTAAAATTTGGAGAAAGGGTACATGGTACACGTTCTTCTACGTTGCACAAATTGCCTCATTAAAAATCTTAGCCGAGAAACCTCAAGAAAACTCGTTAAGGGAAAAAGAGTATAATCCACCCAATTTCATTTAATCTCCAGGATTTATTCTTTGGGTACTCGATCTTTGTGATCAAGTTTCAATAATGAGTTCGTGAATATTCTCCCCCTGAATTCTACACTTCTCTAAGTCTCATCATTCCAATTCTACGTATGTACCTTTCAAAGCAAGATGCTGGAAGTGACTTAGTGAATAAATCTGCAATATCACATGACTTAGTATGCAGTATTTTAATTTTGTCCATCTTTTGCGATTCAATAGCATAGAAGAACTTGGGGTTGATATGCTTTGTGAAATGACTCTCACATAACTCATCTGTACTTGTGCAACGCAAGCTGCATTATCTTCATAGATAATAATGGGGGTTTGCATGGTATTCAACCCACACGACTGCTGGATGTGGTGAATCATCCATCGAAGCCAAGCACATTCTCGCGAGGTCTCGTACAGTGCTATGATTTCCGAGTGGTTTGTCGAAGTCGATACACGACTTTGCTTAGACGATTTCCATGAAATTGCAATTCCACCACATAGGAATACATAGCATATTTGCAACTTGGCTATATACGGGTCCAACAGGTACCCGGCATATGTATAGCCATTCATAGACCGGTCTTGGTTCTTTTTGTAGAACAAGCCAAGTTCTTTGCTTCCTTGGAGGTATCGGAAGATGTCATTTATTCCCTGCCAATGCCTTTGGTAGGTTTTGCACTATACCTTGCTAATAGGTTTACGACAAATACAATGCCAGATTGCCAAGTCTAGTAAAGTTTGCTAAATACATAAGTGCTCCTATTGCACTTATGTACGGGAATTTCGGTCCCAGGACTTTCTCCCCCTCTTTTCTAGGTCTGTATGGATCCTTGTCTTGCTGCAGGGTTCTCCCGACCATCGGCATTTTTGAAGGGTAAGCTTTTCCAAAGCCGAACCTTTCTAATACCTTTCGAGTGTAGGTTGACTAATGCACTAATATCCCTTTAGGTGCATGCTCAAGCGGCAAGCCTAGGCAATATTTGGTTTTACCCAAATCTTTCATTTCGAACTCCAACTCCAGGTAAGAACTTGCTTTCTTAGTACCTTTCAAGATTCCGATGATATTCAGATCAAGTACATACACTAAGATTATACAAAATACATCATGAGATCATCGTATAAATACACAGGGACAATTCCCATTGTTCGTGTAGCCTTTCTTGCATAGAAAGTCGCTTTAAGCGATTATACCACATTCTATCTGATTGCTTAAGTCCGTACAATGACTTTCTGAGTTTCACACTGTACATGTTTCTATTTGCTCTATCTTAGTTCGGGACAGGGATACATTCAGCTATCTTCATATAAATGTCAGAATCCAAATTATCATAAAGGTATGCAGTTACCACGTCCATCAATTTATTTCAAATTCAAGTTTACTGCCATTGTGATTAAATATCTAAAGGGTAGTTCCGCCCATGACTGGGGAATATGTTTCTTTATAATCAACTCCTCGACGTTGGGTGAAAGCTTGTGTAACGAGCCTTACTTATTTTTATTTCTCTTTCGAATAAATACCCACTTATACCCTACGGAGTGCACATAAGGAGGCGTGCGGCTTACAGGCCCAAACACCTATCTTTTATTCGGAGATAATAATTCAGTTTCTATTGCCTTCTTTCAATCTTCTCAATCTAATCTTTTCTTACATTCAGCGAGCGATGCAGGCTCTGGATCAAGATCGATGATTGTAGCAATTTTCTTTATAAACTAAATATCGACATTGGTTGTTGTCTTATTTATAGATTCTCCCGTGGTCACCAAGTTTATAACTATTTCTTCATAGGACGATTCTTCTAATGCTTCTACTTGTTCACCGCTGCTTTCAATTACGGGGGCAAGTCATTTTTGTTTTTTTTCAGCTCCGATGTGTGCGCACACATCCATATTGATATTTTCCTCCGTAGGAATGTTCAAATCCAGTATGCCTTTCCTAAAGGTTCCATACTGGTGCTAGGTCTCAACTAGCTCCCCTTCTGGTTCTAGGGAACTTTAGTGATCGATCGTGTCAAATCATTCTTATCCTTTTTCACCAGACATCCCTGGTTACTTCGGATTCGAGGGGTCAGGACAGGATTAGGTATACATTTTTCTTTCTTCGGTATTTCAACCCTCTCCGGTGCATTCCATGCAAGCACATGTGACTTGACCACACTCTTCAAATCACTAAAGTGGTCACGCAGTTGATTCACTAATGCTTCCAAATTAATTATCTTCTGGACTTTAATTATCTTCTAGACTTCACTTATCTTCTGGACTTCACTATTTGCTTCACTAGTGTGCATGTCATGTGCATGGATTCCCATGGCTTGCCATGCTATTTCCCGATATTTTTCAACAAGGGGTTGATTTCCTCCCCTAATGACGGGAAACTACATATCCTCATCAAATATGCTATCAGCGAAGTGGGCGGTATGCAAATCTCTAGTCATAGGGTCCAAATACCTGATCATGGATATTGTCTCACAACCAACGTATACCTAGACTTTCGAAGAGGGCCCATTGAAGTTCGCTGTGGTGGAGGTATAGGTACATAACTTGGCAACCAAATCTGCGAAGATGGAAAATTTTCGGTGTTGACCCTTGCGCTAATTGCATAGGTGAATGTATGGTATATGTCGACGGTCTAAAATTGATGAGAGTTGCTGCGTGCAAGACTGCATGTCCCCAACGTGTAGTTGGTAAATTACAATTCTTCAAAGATCTGCTAGTCCATTGGGGTGTAGATATGCGGTACGGAATGCTCACTGTTAATTCCCATTGCCATGCAATAATCATCAAATGTCTTTAAATAAATTTTTTGGCGTTGTCCATTCTTATGGATTTCACATGATGACCATGGAAATTATTTCTAATTTTAATTATCTGCGAGGTTAGCTTTGCAAATATGTGGTTTCTTGTAGACAATAAATATACGTGTGTGAACACCATAAAAGACCTAAGTGGCCCCGACAGGGGATGTATAGGACTACAAAAGTTTCCCTAGATACGGACCAAGAATGCAGAGACTTCATCCTTCACTTTCAAAGCGGAAGATCTAGTAATTAATTTTTCGTTGGCACATGCGGGGCACACAAAATCTTTCTGATTTGAGAAATTCCTTACATCGCATTTATGTCCCTGTGAATTGTTAATTATATTTCTCATCATCCTAAGACCTAGGTGGCCTAATCTATCATGCAAGAGATAGTGCGAGATACAAAAGATTAGAGCTTTTAGATACGATTTTCAAGACAATATAGGCTGCATGTGGCTTAATATTAGTGTAGTATAACATAGTTTCATATGAAGGAAGTTGTTCTAATACTCTTTTTCTACTTTCTTCACGCTTTGTAATGAGCAGGTATTCTTTATCATATTCTTCTTCAGTCTCTACGTGGAAACCGTTAGCGCAAATATCTTTTAGAGTTCTAGTCGATTCTGGGTAAAACAAGGCTTCTTCAATGACTAAAGTTGTGCCCATCAGGAGTATAATTGTGGCATTTCCTGAGCCTATTATACAAGTATCACTGATTGACGATTGTTGTAAGACTACCAGCATTCTTACCGATCGACTGAAAGAAAGTTCATCTCTCTCAAGATAGTATTCGTTGTGTCGCTATCTGCTAAGCACACTTCCTCCATAGGGCGCTACACGCGTTCTGATACTTCAAATATTAGAACATAACTTGCTATTATAAATACTGAAAAATAAGCCTTGCAGGACTCATTATAAGAATTTTAATGATTTTGCTCTCCTAGAGCTTACAACCGTTATTCAAAGAATAAAATAATTCAATGTTCTGCTTCAATCTGCTCCATGGCGATCTTCTCCTCTTGGGCAACTACAACTGCGGCCACTGCGATATCCAAAGGAGGGGTGATGGGGGCTGCTACTGGGTTGTTCACATCCATGAGTGCAACTAATGGTCAGGATCATCCATACCACAATGGCGATGGATGTGTCTCATGTTGTCGTTTACCCTTCTTCTTAGACCGGTAAGCATCAATAGCGTGTTGCGACCCACGACCTTACCCTTCTTGCCTCTCTCCTTTGTGAGAGGCTTCTGCACCTTGTAGATGTTAGCATTGGCTTCATGGCCAACATTGCTACTAGGTGGTTGTGACATGTAGTTCTTCCTTAGAATATCATCTTGAGCTTCCGTAACTTGCATGATCTCAATGAAGTCGGCATACTCCTTGTAGCCATCTTGACGATAGTTGCGTACGAATTGCACCGCATTCTGTACAAATTCTGCCCATGCTGGGTCAGTCCTTCGAACTCCTGGTTCGTGATGCTAGTCATCTTCATATTTATGCAAAGAGTTCATAAGATTATTGCTGGTAATTTGCACAAAATGGTTGCAAAAATTCACATGATGCTCTTCGAACTCTTGGTTCGTGATCTTGTTTTTTTCATGTATTTTTCATGATTTACTGCTATTTTCAGGGATTAAAACTAATATAAACAATCACAGATAATCAAAATAGCAAATACAATATATAAATTGTATAAAAATAATAATAACAAAGTTAAACATGCTTCAAATGCTCAACATAATTCAAAATTTAAATTCCCGATGCTCTTTTCTGATGGAATATGAATTTTCGGTGAATTCCACAATTTTCACGGGCTAAACCGCTAATTTTTTCAGTTCTGAGAAAATATTCGCGTAATTTTTCAATTTCTGAGGGGTTATTCTGCAAGAATGAACAAAATCCTGTAAATTTCCCAACTCCAAGGGTTTCTGCGAAAAATTCTAGTAATTTTCAGAACTACGAGGGCCTTCTTGCAAATTTTTATTTCTTTTTGGGTTTTCCATTTTTTTTTCCTTTTCTCCCGAAAATCACATGGGCCAAGCCCATTTGGCCTTTTTGGAGCATTACTTCAACCCATATGGTCGGTTCAGGGGGGCATTAGGGTTTCCCTCGTGCCTTGTTCCAAAAAAAAAAGGTGGCGGCTCCCATCTCTGAGGCGGCTCAAGGGTGCCCGTGAGGCTACCGGCAGGTCTGAGTGCGCCTGCGCGACTTCGCGGTCTCGGATCTTATCTGGCGTAGCAAGATGCATCTGTGTAACTAAGAAATGACAGTCTTGAGTTTCCATCTTGAGGCCGAGTAGCCTGGGGTGGTGGGAAGAAGCGACGCGACAGCCATGAGGGTCGATCGAAAACCAAGCAGAGGCCGACAAGTGGACCCGAGAAATTTGAAGAATCTAGACCCGCCATTACGAGTTAATGGAGTATTTTGGTGATTAATGGCAAATCTAAATGTGAGACTAATATGTTTATTGACTATGATATTGTTTAGTCTTATTTGGATGAAAAGGTGAAAATCATGGAGGTATGCATTCGACATCATATTCTTATATATTATTGCATTCCTTAAATCCAAAATATAGGTTGAACTCCACTAAAAGTTTAACTTGAATATGTGCATATGTTTTTATTACACATTCGTGTATGCACACATTTAGGGGGAGTTCACTTTATGTTTTGTGGTTTCATTAGCATTGATCCATATTTCTTTATCCACATATATTGGGGATCTCAATTTTGAAACATATCATTTGAGTATATAAAACTTGTGTAGTTCATATATGTACAAATATTGCTTTATATTCAATTATTTGCTATTGTGTTGTGGGACTAATGTGTGAACTAAGATGTTTTCAAGGCTTAGTCCTAGAGTTTGATTGAAGACATGAAAAGGAAATGCAAAGATGATAAAAGATCGGCATGACTCAAGACAAAGGAGTCGTGCATTGCATTTGTTTTGCTTTTAGAAAAGTCTTCAGTGAAAATCGCTATGACCGCGTTTGGTAAGCGGTACTACCGATGTCTTGATAGTACCAGAGTTCTTTGGCGGAATCTGCGGCATCGTGATGCGACCACATATTCGAATCGAACTACCACATACCTAAGTTCAAGATTAGTTGGTGGTAATGCGTGTTTCCCAGTGACACCCTTTTGGGTTTGGTTGCTCACTTGGTGAGCGATAGTACCGGAGCCTATGACGGAACTACCGCATAACGGTAGTACCGTGTATCATTTGGTGAAACTACCGTAACCCGGTGTAACTGATTTGTGAGCGGTATGTTATTTCCAGTGAGTGCCCTTTTAGACCTCAAGTGAAGCGGTAGTACCGCCCTTATTTTTCGGTATGACCGGAGAGTGGAACTACCACGTGATCAATGGCGGTAGTACCGCTCTGCATTTCCAACGGCTTGTTAAGAAGCATTTATTGCAGATTTATCTTGCTAATTAATGTTAATAATTTTGGGACTAACATTTTCCATGAGTTGGATGAATAGGTTATGTTCCAAGGTGATGAAGACTTTGGATGGCGTCATGAGTTGATCATTATCAAGTCAAGGTTGAAGAAGAGGATGTATCATGTGTTGATGCATATCAAGATCTCGAAGAGGAGATGATCATGAGTTGATCATCAAGTCAAGAGAAGACTCATCATGTGTTGATGGAGGTCAAGTAAAGGATGCATCATGGGTTGATGCATGTCAAGACGATGACTCGGATTCGAAGTGAAGATGTGTGTCTTCAAGCTTCAAGAATATGCTCAAGACAAAGGTGTGACTAGCTAGGGCTAAGGATATGTTCCTAGTCTTTTACCGGTCTTGGTGTTTGGTTGGAAGACCGGATTGCTAGTATAGGTTGCCGTACTATTAAGAGGGGTCTTGTTTAATAGCTTGAGTCTCATCATGTGTTGATAGCTCAATCTCGCTTGCTCTAGCTCACCATGGCATGATGTTATTATTTGCAAATGTGTTTTGCAAATAGTCGAGGCTCATGCATCTAATTCTTGTAGCATGTGACTATATTTTGCAAATGTGTTTTACAAATGATTGAAGTCCATATACCTACTCCTTGTGGTATGATCTAAGTTTGCAAATGTGTTTTGTAAATTGTTGGGATTCATGCATTTTCCCTTGGCATGGTCTAAGATTGCTTGTTTCTATTTCTTTGGACCTAGACCATGGTAGTGGCTCTTTGGAGTTGTGCTTTTTGATTTGGCCAAATATGTTTAAGATCAATCAAATAGGTGGGTTGTGTAGCCCTCTGAATAAGCTTTCCATAGAGTCCAAGATCACTCAATTCTGACATCGGAGTAAAAGTTACGACTTTTTTTTACCGAGTGTCGTCTGTGCTGAAATTGGGCTGCGGAACTACCGCCTTGAGAAGAGATGTACTACCGGTCTACCGCAGAACGGTAGTGCCGCCCATTGTACTGCGGTAGTACCGCACCAAAATTTTAGCGCCTAGTTTCTGAGCCTTTAATGCACCCTTTCCGACCGTTGAGACAAAAACGGTAGTACCGTGCCGTGGATTGAGCAGCGGTACTACAAGTATTTTAGGTTGAATTTGTTGATTCTGCATACCGACTAGTTTTTGTGTGTGAGCTATAAATACCCACCTTGGTCGGTTGAGAGATAGCCTTTGGCATCCTATTTCACTCACTTGAGCTAGTGTGAGCTTCTCCTCTCAATTGTGCATGTGTTGCACCTTGTGAGCAAGGAGAGAGGTCTCTAGTTGCATGTGTTGCATCTAGAGGTGGATTTCAGATCCATTTGAGCTTGTGCATTAGTTGCATCGTGGTGAGAGTCAAGCAAGGGGCTTGGCTTGTTATTCTTAGTGTTTGCCGACACCTAGACGGCGTGGAGGCGTCGTGGATCGGTGATCTTTTCAAGAAGCTTGTGAGAAAACCCAGGCGTGTTGTGAAGGTTAGAGCTCACCTACCGAGCGGGAAAGAGCTACCACTGGAGGAATTGAGGTGTTTGGCTTAATTCGTGGAGCCGGTCCAATTAGTTTGGGCTTACCTCAATGTGGATTAGTGGAGACCGGCAAGTCTCTGAACACCACGGTAAAACGTCATTGTGTCATTGTGGTTTGTTCTCTAGTGATTTACTTTGTACAATTTACATTGCTAGAATTAAATTGCTTTTATGTCTTTGTTTGTTTACTATCATTATCAATAGACTTATATTGTTGGTGTACTTAGTCAAGACTAGTAGATTTAGGTTTTAATTGAGCAAAACCGAATTGATTTACAATTCCGCATAAAACTCGGTTTTAGCCAAGAGATTTTAAAATCGCTTATTCACCCTCTAGTGGCCTCCTCGATCTTCTGAGGCCGAGCGGCGAACCATGCAGGCCAAGCACGTTGCGGTTGCGGAAGCGGCTCCAATAAGCATGGCCTTTGCGGGTTTCGCGTGGCGGTGAAATTGCGGCGGCTAGTGAAATTTGTGAGCGTCTTGAACAACCGATTATAGCACAAAGCACGGCTATAGTGCGACCATGTGGGGTGGCGTCGGTCGGCCGGCAACCGCCCGTGTGGGAGGCGAGGTCGCGGCAGGCTTCTCCTATCACGGCGGGGCGGGCGGCGTCGGCCATCGCGGGCCAGCGTTCTTGCTCGCCGACACAATACAACATATGCAATCAGAGCAAACTTAATTTCCACTTAAGCAAGAAATGTGGATTGCTGTAGCGAATGCTAATATACACTGCAGGTAACTAGGGATGGCTATGGGGCCCCATTCTCCGTTCCCCGATGGGGAATTCATCCATTAGGGGCCGGGTTTGAGGATGTTTCTTCCCCCACGGGGATGCTAATATGCAACTATAATTCCCCATCGGGTGAAGCGGGGCCGGGGCCGGTCCACTACTCCCCATCCCCACTACCCGCATGGGGCCCCGATAACCCTATGACATGTGGGACACTATGTAACACCCCAGCCCGACAAATGCCTGAAATGCTACAAAACTAACATTGTAATCAAATTAAACTGAAAACATCTTAATAAATTTAATGAGAACCTCCCTTGTATAGATGGCTATACCGGAGGTTCCACATATTAATATAACAACAATCCAATATTCAAATCATCCAATATAACCTAAATATCGACGAACATCCAAAATTGAACTAATCATTACTGTATCATCCATAGCATGCTAAACAACTAGGATATAACCCAAAGAGCATCCAAAAACCTCTAATCCATTTATTACAGTTTATGCCAAGTAAGAAGTAATCATAAAGAATACTTTAAGCAAAACATTCAACTATTAAATTATCATTCTATCAAATCAACTGTGTGTAGATCGTGCTATTGTGCAACCATTCTAATCTTTCCTTCCCCCCATGCATACCGTTCTTGTAAGGGTACCTAAAAACACAACAACAACAAGAGTGAGTCCAAAGACTCAGCAAGTACAATAAAAGGCAACAACAGCATAAATAATTGTAATCATCAACCAATATCCACAAAACTATACACCAAACATATTACATGCTCATGCTATGCAATATCCTCAAAATGCACTTTATCTTTCTCTTTCTCTTTTTTATTTTACGTCACGAGGCGTGCATTAAATCGTCTGCCCATGCATGCCATCTAGCACGAGGGACCATTGCCCATACTGCACAAGTATGGGGACCTAAGCCCATACTCCACAAGTATGGGGACCTAAGCCTATGCTCCACGAGCATAGGGACCTTTAGTCCGTCATAATCATGACGGAGACCTCAACAATTGCTTGGTCATCACATGACCAAGTCTTCAATATGCCATCATGATGCATATGAATGAAATCTTAAATCATCATAATCATGCATTCGCAACAACATCGCATATGAATAAACATATTCATACTACAAGCATTCATGATCATTGACTTCATAATTTTCAAACATCCATGAATAGCACATAATTCATAACACTAGAAAACATGCATATTAACATTCATAATATCTTAGCAACCATGAACATCACATAAACTCATAGTATTAGCAAACAATACCATTCACTCATATTAAGTCTATCAATCAAAGTACTTGCCTTAACCGTGCGAGAACGAAGGACGTGAAGAGGGCGGCGCTGCCCCCGGGACCAAACCCCCACCTGAGTATATATAAAAAGCATGCTAAGACAATAATACTGGACCAAAAAACAAAACTAAAAATACAAATGAACTCGCTATACTCTCTAGCGCAATCCGAACTCCACTCCTAAATGTTGATCTGTCCCTCCGTGGACAAATACATTCTGAAATTCATATCTTTTAGTACAGGAGTCCAAATGAGGTGTTCTTGGACTTTCTGGAAAGGTTATCAATTTCTCCAACTAAACCTAGTTGATGAAACTTTCTGATTTGGCTATCTAATACCCTTACCAAGCTAATTAACAGAACACTGAATTCACGTCGGGTTTCTGGACAATAATAATAAAACTACCATAACTTTCGGTACTATTGTCCAAATTTCACGTTATTAAGCTTTCTGGAAATCTGAGACAATAACCTACATCTTTCATTATAGTAAGATCCTCTAATTTTTTCCTTTAGCTATTCGCTCAATCCAGATTACTAAAAACTGTCAGGATACCGACAGATTTGCAGGACAGTGGCACTATAAAATTCATAACTCACAGACCGTAATTCGGAATTGGGTGTTCTTGGAGTCTACGGAAAGCTAAGGATGAATCCCATCTAACTCTAGGAGATGGGATCCATAGATTTGGACTCTAGATGACCGAAAACGGCCGTACAAGTTTATGGACAGAATGCGATCTAGCAGCAGTTCATATTCGATCTACTAAACAAAATCATAATCGCATCTAATACAAATCATACAGCGAAGAAGACCCTTTGTTACCCTTGAAGAATCACAGGAAGACGATGAACCACCCCTACGAAGAAGATCATCTCCCTCTTTACCTTCCTCCCTCTCGAATGGATACAGTCCTGCGGTCTTCCTCTCCTTTCTTCGCTCGGTCGGCAGCAGGGAGCACCGATGGCGAGGAGGGGAGGCACCAATGGCAGGGGCAGCACCAATGGAAGATGGGGCTGCTTGGGGAGGGGAAGGGGAGGGGTGGAGGCGTAGGGAGGGGCTGATGGGGGCGGCAGCCAGGAGTGGGAGGGAATGGGAGGGGGCGGCTAGGGTTTGGGGGGGGGAAGAAAAGGGGTGCCTCCCCCCCCCCTTGGCCGGCCACTAAGAGGCCTCATGGGCCAAAGCCCAGGCCCAAGTTGAGGTAAAACGCCGGTTCCCCCCTTCGTTGACTGCTTAGTTTACTAATTTCCATTAGATCCTTCTCCCAAATCAAATTCTAATTAATCCTTCTCTTTGAATATTTGATTTCTCTCGAATTCTATTCTGGAGTATTACATTCTATCCCCCCTTAAACTGAATTCAACTCCGAATTCTAACCACACTTATGCCAAAATATAATCACAGCTAAACTTACTAACATTACCACGCACCTTTGTGAATTTGTGCACAAGCATATGGGACAAAGGCACCTTGACATAAACCAACGACTTCTATCTCTAACAACGCACAGGATGCTACTCGAGGTCGGCGGCTCCCGCGAAACTTCAAACTTTGGATCTCTTACATCCTAACAAACAAGGCGAGGGTGGACTCAATCTGTCCTAGCGATTTGCCAACTTCAAACATCCCACAACTTCCGAAACAACCCAATGTACCTTGGGATATCCTTCCTTCGGTGCCAAACCACGAATTTGTGCACAACTATGGATTTTAATCAAACTTTAATATTCAAATTCAAATTCAACGAGAACAAAGGATTCACAATGCAATACCAACTTTCCTCCAAAACACTCAAATCCAAAATCAAAGATTCCTCATAAAAACCTTTTTCTCAGAAAGATCGCATCTGCTTTGGGCTCCATGTCGCTTGATTCCATCACAGAGTTATATAATTTCTTGACTAAATTGCTAGGGAAGGTGTTGTTGCTTGGGAGGAAGGTGGAGGAGGGGGGATACGGATGCTAAGGTGATGGCTCTGCGGGAGGCCAAGGAGGAGATTGGGCTAGACCAGCGCTTGTGTCTGTTGTGACAGTTCTTGAGCCCTTCTTGTCCAAGGTAAATAAAAACTAGTTGTTTCTGGTATGGTCTCGAAATCTAGGCAATTGCTGTTAGAAGAGGTAAATAAAATCCTTTTGGAACCCTTGGAAGAGGTATGAATTGGAATGAATTGATTCTGGTATGGTCTCAAGACCTTCTAGTATGAATTGGAATGAATTGATTCTGGAATGTATTGTGCTGTTCTGTGCTGTTTTTCTGAAATAAAAAATAAAGCAACACAAATAGTCTACAAGGATGAAAATTAGAGTTGATCATCACATTTTTGAGATCCATAAAAGCATTAAATGATTGTGTAATCTATATAGACAAGTAAAAAAGACAACTTATTGTATGAGCTATCTTTAGCGCTGTTTACAGGTGACGTGGATAGTTATTATAGACAGCAACTGTCTATACCATTGTTCATGCTGTAAGACCGTCAAGATGTGGGCCTAGCAAAAGGCGCAGCTGGCTCTGGCTGACTGGCAATGCAGCTCAGGTTGCACTACCACTGTGGCACTGTCCCTGCACGGTTTGTGGAGCGTCCGATCTTGCGCCAAACATTCAGTTTGGACGGCAGTGTCTAGTCACACCATTTTTTTTCCTTGAGAGGGTGTCTTCTTCTTCTCTCCTTTTTTTTTTTGAGAGAGAGGTCACTCATGAATGATCAATGGGCTGCATTACAAGTACGCCCACCAAACCGATAGATCGGGCTAGGCCGAGCAAACAAACGAGGCATTGTCAATGTTCCTATTCTCCCATATAAAAATGTGAATCTTTGTCAGTCGTCCTCTCTGCTCATTCGTCTGTGATTCCATGGGTTAGGAAAAGCCACCTCTTAGGGGAGAGAAGCTTCCGGGAAGAGTCGCATGCTGCAGTCCACACTGCCACGTACACCGGTCGACGGTCAAAAGAAACCTACTTGCTAATCGATTCATGCTTGGGATACTTGGGACTCAAGGAAGCAGCGGCACAATTTAACAGCCTCTGAGCCTCTCCATAGTCCAGACACCTCAACTCTGCAGGAATCAGGCATGGCTACCACCTCCAAGAACTCATCATCACCTTTCAAGGTGCGTCTCGATCGATCTCCTATCAGTCTACGATCTCTCTCAGCATATATTTGCCACTGTTGATTCGTCGATACCAGCTACTCACTCTCCTCTAAGCCTCTTGCCTCCTGCAACTCTTGAAGATCATACTCGGGTCGTCGTCGCCGGCGCGCCGCGAGATCTTGTCTGATATGGGATACGAGTTCACTGTCATGGTAGAGTACACTTCGACTAATGAGCTTCCAAATTTCCTCCTGCTGCTGTCTCGTCAATTATCTCGTCTCTTGATCTGTAGTTACTGATGAAGTGGTTTGATTTCTGTGTGTACTGTCAGAGCGCTGACATCGACGAGAAGGCTATCAGGAGGGAGAAGCCGGAGGAGCTGGTCAAGGCCTTGGCCGAAGCCAAGGTACCAGCCACTGCTTATAACGAAGCTGTTTCAAGAATGCTTTTTGTTGCTATGAACTTGTGATACAACCTGAGGTGTCAATTGAACTGTAGGCCGAGGCCGTTAAACTGAAATTTCATGACGAGTGTGCTCGAGACAGAGACCAATCTACCCTTCTGGTCACCTCTGACCAAGTATGGGCATTCGGTTTCAAGCATAGTGACTTTTGTATTTGCATGGGAGTTTAACACTGGCAATTATTCGAACAATTAATGTTGTGTTTTGATAAAGGTCGTGGTTAGCAAAGGGATGATAAGGGAAAGGCCAAGAAGCACGGAAGAAGCCAGAGAATTCATCGAGGGTGAGAGGTTTTCCACTCCTTATGAATGTCAGATATGTTATACATGGCTAAAAGAGTTTGTTTGCTTGGTGTTATTGACAGGGTATTCGGGTGATCGAGCGTTTGCAGTGAACTATGTTCTTGTGACCAACCTGAGCACTGGGGCGAGAAAAGGGGGGTGGGATATACCTGAGGTAGTTGCATCCCCAACTGAAGTTTGCTACTAATTCCGTAAAAGAAAAATTGCTACTAATCCTGAAGCTACAATGATTTCGTTATGCACCTAGCTAGTGATGGATGCATAATCAGCCATTTAGGCCCGTCGAAAAAATAATCAGCCATTTATGAGTAAAACTATGATCTTTGCAACGATGAAAGTTATCCTCTCTTTCTTTTTTCTAATTTTCATGGCGCATATGTTTTCAGAAAGTTATGCTCTCCATTGCAAATCCGAACTCGCTCATGCCCTTTTATATGTACCAACTGTTTAGTTTTGACTTTTTAGAGATGACATTTTCACGTCGCCAACTTTGATCGTCATGAAACAATGATACATGCACTCGCATTTTATGAGTTTGTCTTCTTGAAAAAGATTTATTTGTTTTTTACTGGAGTTAACTGTAACATGTCAAATTTGCGTTCCTTTGTTTCTGCAGATCTATTTTCACCACATACCAGACGAGTTCATCGAGAACGTGGTAATCTTCTGCACCCTAAAAAAATTAGAAGATGGCCGCTCCTTTTCTCTCCATATAAAGTTGTACGCTGCTTCCAGTATTGAAACCATCTGTAGGGATGTTGTTTTTTTTAACTTTTCAAAGTTAACAAGACTACTTTGATCGCTAAACTTTATCATCATATATATATATAAATGTAATGTTATGAACGTTGTGACAAAATTACTTCAACCATTGTTATATATCTAAACTACATATTTTATACAACATATTTGGTCAAAATTGGTATGGTTTGACTTTACGCATTCTAGGACGATTTTCTTTTGCCACGGGTAATTTCTATTAAAAAAGCAGGAAAGTGGTAAATAAAATTGCATCATGGCACATGTTCTAGGTGAAGGAAGGGGACATGACCTGCGTGGCTGGGGGGCTTAAGCTGACACATCCATCAGCGTTGCCATTCATCAAAGAACTAGTGAGCAACTCTTCCAAATAATCCCTGCTCCTACTTCTTCTTCTTTGAAAAAAAAATCTATTCCTACTCGACGTGTCGCTTTGCAAACATAGAGCAATAGTAAATTCAGTTCACTGTTCTGATTAATTGCATGACTAAATTATGTGTTGCCCAGGTCGGTACAGCGGACAGCGTTCGAGGACTACCAAGGGAGCTCACCGAGAAGCTTATTCAAGGATCACTTGAAGCAAATTAAGGGGCGCAGATTGTCTGCAGCAACGGCAGAAAGACACTGTTGAACACTGTTTCTGAAACTAGGTTCACTGCTCCACCCGCCGTTTGTGTCTTCTGCTTCAAACCCGACGTAATATGTTGTAGTGTTGTGAAAAATAGAATACGGCTGTCGGCAAGGTACTGTCATACGATTGATTAATCAGAATACGGTTGATTAATCGAAATTATACGGGTAATTCGGTGTTCTGCTTATATACATATGTATGTGATAATAATACTAGCCCTAAAGGTATTTAAACACATAATATTGCCAGAATTACTAAACATACATGTACCACACTCCAATTATGGCATGGTTTTATTCTGAAAATTCAAGTTTGTAGTTGACCTAGTTCTTCTTCTTCTTCGGCAATGTAGGAAACTCGACAACAACAAAGTATCGATGTAAAGTCATAAATTTGTTGTGACGAAATAATGCAAATAGCTAATTTATCTAACTTTCTGGTTAAGGTACCAGAATCATCAAAGAAAAACCGTTGTTAAGATATAAGAAACTAAATTACTCAATAACGTAGTTTGCATTTGCTTGGAATAAAGACTCATACCAGCAGATCCAACAAAAAGAAGCTACCTATTTTGTCGTCTTGTTTAAAGAAAAACTTCAAGTCTACCTATCTTAATATTTGATGGAGAATGAATCCTAAATTGCAGTGACGAGAAGGCCAAGAGTCTACTAGGGGCAACGCAAAAGATTATTAGTACATGTGTTCCCTTTTGAGCTGCTATATTGGGCCGTTGGACATACATGCTAATGGGTTGTCATGGCTAATTAAACGGATTATGCGGCCGATTAGTCGGAGACGACCAATTAATCGGTTTATGTGGCTGATTAAGCGCTCACAAGCATTAACAACACTCCGTATCAGCTAGTCGTGGACCCGTGACGGATTCCTCACCGATTCTGTTTAGTCGGCCGAATAATCGACCGTTTTAACTGATTTTTACAACACTGGTATCGACAAGGATAGAATGCACCAATTTGCTAAAGCTGTACAAGGGGACGGGCATACCATACATCGATGAAATTGTAAAGCTGAAGCCGGGGAAGAAGCAAAACAAGTGGCGCGCGCATAAGCCTCTCTACTCGACTTGTACTCTGTCAAGATGCTGTAACGCATTTGTAGTGGTGCAGATGCTCTTGTGGGTTTTCTTGTGCTAGATCATTGTTACCCCAGTACCATACTGGAAGTCCTAATAATACGCAATGTATGTGAATCATCTCACGAGCCTGTACTGTATCTGTATGACATGCAGATCATAGGGGTAAATCGCCACATTCAGTTTTCTTTGGGGGCTTAAAGTGGTTAGATGTTTACCTTCAGTGTGTTTGTTGTTGCTACTACTAAGTTATCTTTTCTGGACAACACCAGCTCAGTATCGGCCTATTGGGTTATGATCATAGTACTGAGCTAAATCTGTGGTTCTAGATTAATGATTTGTGACAGCGATGTTTCTAAAGCTCCGTAGACAATTAAATTTATTGGAGAAAATTGCATTGTAGCTCTCTGAACTTGCGATGTTATGTCACTTAGCTCTCTGAACTTATATTTTACTTTCTTAGTCCTCTGAACTTGCGATGTTATGTCAGTTAGCTCCCTGAACTTGCATTTTACTTTCTCAGCCCCCTGAACTTAGGAGGTTGTGCCACTTAGCTTTCTGAAATTGCGTTGAAGTGAAGTTTGTCGGATGCGATGCCGGCGACTTCGTCCCCTTCGAGCCGGTGGACTCGTCGTCGCCCCGTTCCGGCCGTATTCATTGTCTCTGACACCTCACTCTGATAAAAAAGGATTCTTTGGGCCCGAGAACGCACCGTGCTCGTGTCTTCGCCGGAGCTCCACCGTCACGACTTGCACGCCGCCCTCCTCCTTGAGCCTTTGAGAGAGAGAGAGAGAGAGAGAGAGAGAGAGAAGTGCATTTCCAGTACCAGAGCAGGGTCACGAAACTTCTCTCTCTCACGGTGATTCGTCAGCTCAGTCTTTTCTGTTAGCAAACAGCTAAATGGACTTCATGCAGGGTGAGTAGCTTTTGATCTGGCACTAGAAATGTACTTCTCTCTCACGACCGACTCAGAGAAGGCAAGGGTGAGGGTGGTGACAAGCTGCGACAGTGGAGCTTCGGCGAAGACGCGAGCATGGTACATTCCCATGCCTGAATAATCCGTTTTTGTCAGCGTGAGGTGACGGGGACGATGAACACGGCCGGAACGGGGCGGCGACAAGTCCACAGGACTTGGAGGGGACGAAGTCGCCGACATCGTATCCGATGAACTTCGCTTCAACGCAAGTTTAGGGAGTTAAGTTGCACAACCTCACAAGTTCAGGGGGCTGAGAAAATAAAATACAAGTAAGGAGCCCATTGAAGATATGCGGCTTGGTTGAGTACTTATCCATCGCCAAGTTCCGTGAACGGTTAAGATCAAGATTGAACTAACCGAGCTCTGATACCACTTGTCAGACCGAAAAGGCAACTAAAGGGGGTGAATAGGAGCACGATGACTTTTTCTCCTAGATCGGATTCAACACGTTTTCACTCCAATAGCTATGGAAGCTATTGATGAGGACATCGACCCTAAGGATACAACCACAACTTTGAGAAGGCCTACGACCAGCTCTGCAGGGTCTACGACCAGCTCTGTAGGGTCTACGACCACTTCCAGAAGACCTACGACCAGCTCTGCGGGGTCTCGACCACTTCGAAGACCCACGACCAGCTCTCACAGGTCTCGACCACTTCAAGGAGACACGCAACTACTACTTCAACTTTGCTACTGCATTCTCTACTTCAACTCAATCTTCCACAGTTGGACTTGCGGCCATTGCAATACCATATTATCCAATTGGACCACACTACTTCTACTCCTACAAGCCGAGCTCGTCTACATGCCATGGCGCTGCATTTACATACCATGGTCTTTGCGTCATCAATTATTATTACATGGCTATGTAATATATGGTTGCTTTGGCCCATAAGGCCCATGTGATGGCCGACCACCCTAGAAGCGTCTTTCACGTGAACGATGCCGTGAACAGATTCGCCGCCCTAGGGTTCCCACCTCCTCACGTTCCCCTATATATGTGCGGCGGCCACGGTTTAGGGTTGAGTTTTTCTTAGATTATTCTCGCCACTTTGCGGTTTAGCGCTTGTTCGGTTTGAGGAACCCCACTTGTGAACTTCATCCATATTCGCAATATATTTGATTGCATCTCGTGTTCTTGTGAGTTGCTTGATTGCTGCGGGAACCATAACCCTCGTGGTAAGGTCGATCGCGTGCAAGCGTGGTTGATAACGACGATCGTGCGGGTGTAGCGAATGCGAGGTGAAGATCTGCGGGTCGGAAGCCTCAAAGCGTCAACGTCCTTCTGATTTAAACAAATCGAACCTATCGGAAGATCGGACCACCGTGTTTCATCAAGTGGTATCGAGCACCGGGTTGCGGTTAGGTAATCTCATTTATCCCCTTTTGTTAGTTGTTTTCCATCACCTAGAGTCCGAAAATTGCCCCATAAAAGTTTTAGATCTTAGTTCTTCCATTGCCCAAACCTCTTTGTGCCTTTCGCGCTTGTGATTTCAGTTTTCGCGTTGTTGAATTTGAGTCCATCGTCGGTGTCTTTGTTCTTTGGTCTAGTCGCCGTGATCTAGTTTCTAGCGTCGAGTCTTTGCTGTTTTAGTCATCGTGTATCTCGGCTTGCCCTTGGCTGCATCCGTTGTTTTGTCTGCTATAGCCGAGATCGTGTCATCACCCTCATCCGACCACGTGCTCAGTTTCGACCCCCCCACCAACTCGTGTTCGACCACTAGTCGGATTCGGCCACCTCCTCGGGTTCGACCACCCAGTCGGATTCGACCACCACCTCGTGTTCGACCACCTATTCGAGTTCGACCACCTACTCGAGTTCGACCACCTCCTCGTGTTCAACCACCCAGTCGGATTCAACCACCACCTCGTGTTCGACCACCCAGTCGGATTCGACCACCACCTCGTGTTCGACCACCTCTTTGAGTTCGACCACCTCCTTAGATCCGACCCCCTACCCATTCGACCACCTAGCCAAAGTTCAGAGAGAGAGAGAGAGAGAGTATCTTTTTATTACCTTTATACCCCTGCTCTCCGAAAAAAGTTTGTGACCTATATATATCCGCAGACCCAGAAGAGGGTTTTTAAGAGTTGTGAGTCAAGGTCTCGCAAAAAAAAAGAAAAAAAAAAGAAAGAGAGGAACCCTAGGTAGGGTTTCTGAGTAAAAAAAAAAAAGAAAGCGAAAAAAAACAGAAAGACCACTCCCGGTTGGCTCACGACCACCCTCAGTTGGTTTACGACCACCCTCAGTTGGTCCACGACCACCCACAGGAGAAATCAGTTGCTTTGTGAATTTTGTTCCTTGAGCTTGTATCTACCCTATTTTTTCAACTTGCTTGAGCTAGTTCTAGGCAGCTTTTGGGCGACAAGCGTCGTGATTTAGTACCGTGGAGTTTGATTGACTTTGCTAATCTGTTTTCATTCTTGCTATTCCTTGCTACAAAATTTTGCTGTCCGAGCTCCACATACTTAGGCCCTCAGTTGGGTCCTCGCATTCGCCATCCGCCATGTGTCGTACATCCCACCTTCTCCGATCATACCACTGCTTGCAATTGGTAAAAATTCATAAGAGCTTGGTAAGGCGCCGAGAGTGTGTGATCCCACCTTACACCACCTAGTCGTTGATAGGGATAATATCTTTGTGTTGTCTTTTGTCTTCTACTAACCATGGCAGGTGAGGAATTGGATGCGCAAGAGTGTGTTTTGAGGGAAGAGCTCACGAGGGTGTTGGATGAGCACCGCCATGCTATTAATGACGACATTGATAGGAAGTTTGCAGAAACAACGGCTACACTGCAACAACTCAATGATAGTATCGCAATGCTCAACACACGCATTGATGGTTTGGCCAATCAACCACCGAACAATGGGCGTGTGGGTCCTCATGGTGCGACCCATGACCATGAGTTTGACAATGAAAATGAGATGCCCAACCACGACGCCTTTGATGCACGACAACGGCACGGTTGAACTTCAACCGTCAAGGTATGAGGGTAATAACGCTCGAGAACATAATGCACGTGTTAATGATGATCCATATGCTAAAGTCAAGTTCACTATACCATCTTTTGTGGGTGCTTATGATCTTTGAAACATATCTAGATTGGGAGTTGACGGTAGAAACGAAATTTAATGCTCACTTAGTTCCTGAAGTACATAGAGTTCGACAAGCCACAAGTGAGTTTAAAAACTTCGCCATCATTTGGTGGAATAGGGTATGCAATGATGGATTAGCGCCTACTACTTGGGATGCTCTAAAGGTTGCTATGCATAACAGATTTGTTCCACCTTCTTTTAAACGTAATTTGCTTAAGAAATTGCAGCGCTTAGACCAAGGCAATAGATCTGTAGAAGAATATTATCAGGAGCTACAAATTAGTATGTTGCGTTGTGATGTTATTGAGGATGAAGAGACTGCGATGGCACGTTTTTATGGAGGATTAACACGTGAAATTCAGGACATAGTTGATTACAAAGAATACGATAGTATCCCTAGATTGTTCCAATTTGCATGTTTGGCAGAAAAGGAATTGCAGGGACGCAATGAGAGGCCAAGGAACAATTTTGGAAGCACGTCTACACCAAGATCAATGCCGGGCACGTTGAAACAGCCCCACCTTCGTACCGCGACTGCTGCCCCCTCCTCCTCGAGCGGTAGCGTTCAAGACACCTCCGACACCATCACATGCACCCGAGGTAAGTAAATCTACTAGTGTGCAGGCCCCAGCCAGGAGTTCTTCTTCGGTTTCTTCCACGGGCCGTACAACCGGGATTGTTTGCCACCGTTGCAAGGGAATGGGCCACGTCATGAGGGACTGCCCAAGTCAGCGAGCATACCTTGCTACTGAAGACGGTGGATATGTAAGTGCTAGTGATATTGAGGATGAAAATGTACTTGCAGCTAACATTACAGGTGGAGGAGACGGGATAGACAGTGATGCTGATGATGTAGAGGAACAAGTAACTGCGGTTGAAACAGGGAATCATATGAGCCTTGTGGCGCAACGAGTGCTGAGCGCACAAGTGGAGAGAGCGGAGCAAAATCAACGGCACAACTTGTTTCAGACCAGATTTCTTGTGAAGGAGAGAGCTTGCAGAGTAATCATTGATGGAGGGAGCTGCAATAACCTTGCAAGTTCCGAGATGGTCAAGAAGTTTGGCTTGGCCACACAGCCACACCCACATCCCTACTACCTCCAATGGTTCAATTCGTGTGGTAAGTTAAAGGTAAACCAAGTTGTGATAGTGCAATTTTCAGCTGGTAATTACAAAGATAGTACCGACTTTGATATAGTGCCTATGCAAGCATGCTCTTTGTTGCTCGGTAGGCCTTGGTTATATGATAATGATGTTTTGCACAATGGCAGAGCTAATACCTACTCGTTCTCACATAGGGGTAAGAAGATTAAGTTGTTGCCTTTAACACCGTTGAAATTTTGAAAGATGAAGCGGTAGATGCTAAGAATGAAAGAAACACCAATGAGCATGATTACGAAAATCGCAAGTAGTAAAACATGTTTTCCCACCTAAAGGGAGAAAGTGGCACCTAGATCTAAGGCGTAGGAATTAAATTGAAGAGTTGTTCTATGCTTGCCACTAAATCTAAACTTGCTAAAATTTGTAAAATTTGCAAAGGGTCTCCGTATCCATTAGAAGAAATGCATGTTTCTTTGCCTCCTGTTGCTACTAACCTTTTGCAGGAGAGTGATGACTTGGGAAAAACGATTGAGTCGAGGACAACTCAAATTCAAGAAAGGGAGGATGATGAGGACATCGACCCTAAGGATACAACCACAACTTTGAGAAGGCCTCGACCCGGCTCTGCGGGGTCTCGACCAGGCTCTGTAGGGTCTCGACCACTTCCGAAGACCTCGACCCGGCTCTACAGGTCTCGACCACTTCCGAAGACCCACGACCAGCTCTACAGGGTCTCTGACCACTTCAAGGAGACACGCAACTACTACTTCAACCCGCTACTCGCATTCTCTACTTCAACTCAATCTTCCACAGTTGGACTTGCGGCCATTGCAATACCATATTATCCAATTGGACCACACTACTTCTACTCCTACAAGCCGAGCTCGTCTACATGCCATGGCGCCAAGCATTTACATACCATGGTGTTTGCGTCACCAATTATTGGCCCATCGCTATGTAATATATGGGTGCTTTGGCCCATAAGGCCCATGTGATGGCCGACCACCCTAGAAGCGTCTTGCTCACGTGAACGATGCCGTGAACGATTCGCCGCCCTAGGGTTCCCACCTCCTCACGTTCCCCTATATATGCGCGGCCGCCACGCTTTAGGGTTGGGTTTTCTTAGATTATTACGCCACTTTGCGGTTTAGCGCTTGTTTGGTTTGAGGAACCCCACTTGTGAACTTCATCCATATTCGCAATATATTTGATTGCATCTCGTGTTCTTGTGAGTTGCTTCGATTGCTGCGGGAACCATAACCCTCGTGGTAAGGTCGATCGCGTGCAAGCGTGGTTGATAACGACGATCGTGCGGGTGTAGCGAATTGCGAGGTGAAGATCTGCGGGTCGGAAGCCTCAAAGCGTCAACGTCCTTACGACGAAACAAATCGAACCTATCGGAAGATCGGGCCACTGTGTTTCATCAAGCGTCAACGTCCTTACGACGAAGCAAATCGAACCTATCGGAAGATCGGGCCACCGTGTTTCATCAGCTATGAAGATCAAAGTACAAGCACAACGGAAGACTTGTATTGAATCCAATTGAAACACCGAAACAAAACAACCGAAATTACCAAAAACTCAATTCACAATGAGTTGGGCGATCAGACCTCTCAGCCTAGCGGTCAGGCCTCTCCATGGGCCGGTCTGACCTCTCAAATGGGCGGTCTGACCTCCAGCCTGATGAACAGTGAAATCAGCCTGAACTTCCAAAACACAAAATGGTCTAACTTTTGATTCGTGACTCCAAACCTTACCAAACTTGAGATATACCTTCTCTAGGATGTCAGGAATCTATTCCAATCAACGATAGTGAAGATCGTTGTCGAAGTTTCGACCTTTTTTCGTTTGAGTGAAGGTTGCTCCAAAACCGAGTCAATACGAAAACGTGATCTAAAGGCTTGCTCGTGGGTGATTGATGATCAAGATGATCCTAGATGTAATCCCACATGTCACAGCAAGCCAGAACAGGGGCAGAAACCAAAGAAAAAACAGAGGAATCAAATAAAACCCCAGAATCACAAAATAGAGAGTAAGAACACAAAGAGACTCATCTTTGAGAAATCATGCATAGATTGATTTGTGATTATTGTTGGTTTACAGCCACTCCATCCAAGAGGACAAAGACTCAACACATGAGCACGAAATCAAATCCAACTCTCTAGAACCCTAACCTCCTATTATCCTCTCCCTAAGTACCAAAGGCAAACTAGGGTTTCACAAAAGAAAGGGTTAAGGAGGTGCTGGCCAGCACCCTCCTCTATTTATAGTGGAGGCTTAGCTTATAGAAAAAAAACCCTAATGCGCACCCGTTAGGCTCATACACAAACGAGTTTAACTCACGCATGTATTTTAAAACACCGTCTTCATCTCCTCTTGACCTAATCCGCTTCTCTTTGCGTCGTCTTGCGCCGCGGGTTGGCAAAAGTTCACCAAGGTGGTATTTAGGTTAAATTACCAAAATACCCCCTCTCGATCTTTTTGCAAAGATCGAGTCCCATCTTCGTGAAGCACTCCTCATGCTTCGCCACGTGTAGGTTGATCAACGGCTCTCATCATGTCGGCAAGTCTCTCCCATCCGGTTCCCACCGAAATCACCATGGCACTTGCACCGACCCCCGCGCTGCTTGATCCAACCCGTCGCACCGAACTACCCGTTCGATCATTCTTGTCCAATTTGCACCATACTTGAATCCATTGACCTCACCCAGCATCCCCGATCGTTCTGGACCTCAACTCTCCAAGCCTAGTCTCGATCATCCTCGCCGTTGACCGTCGTTGACCTCCAAGCAATCTGCACAACAATAGACCAAGAAATCGTTTCCGGGAACAAGTTCTTCGTAACTTGACCCACGTTAGTCAAAACATGCATCATGCAACACATATGCATTGAAACCCATGAATATGACCTAACCAAACAATCATCGCCGCCGAGTTGGCCGATGAACAAGCCAAAACTGGTCCGACCGCCACTTTGGCCGGTCTGACCGCCCCCTGGCCGGTCTGGCCGCCTAGCTAGGACTTAGCCAAATTTCCTCATTGGAAATCCGAAACCTACTGGAATTTTTAAACCAATAGAACTTTTGACTCGAAGCTTCAAAAATTATGAGACCAAGTGTAGTAGAATCTCCTCTCTTGCCTACACCCTCTATTTTTGGCCCGGCTCCAAAATCCAAAATCTCTTTATGGCCGGTCAGACCGCTGCCCAAAGGTTGGTCTGACCACCAGCCAGTTCACCCGAAGCATTGCCAGTCTGACCGCCACACAGGCCGGTCATACCGCTGAACAAAGGCCGGTCAAACCGCTTGAAACCTGACAGCACTTGAACTCCGCCGAAAACGAATGATTCGACAAACTTTCAATGCCATTGCCAATTGTATCATCATCCTAAGATCGTGAGCATATCCCCATGATATCCACACATTGAGGCTGACCTCTACTAATTCTGCATGTACTATCAAGTCCTTTTCGTTGTGAAATTCTTTCTTGGCATTTAAGAGGAGCTCATGGTGTTCATCTTAAGTAAAATTGTGGTTAGTAGATTTTTAGTACAAAATTGTTTGATCATTGTTAGCTGATCAAGATTACGATACAATCCCTGTGCATGTTTTTATCCAGTTCAGATCATGTGAGTTTGTATGTTTGCATTGAGGCTGACCTCTACTAATTATGCATGTACGATCAAGTCCTTTTCGTTGTGAAATTCTTTCTTGGCATTTAAGAGGAGCTCATGG
This sequence comes from Phyllostachys edulis, assembly GCA_036346405.1. Lineage (NCBI taxonomy): Eukaryota > Viridiplantae > Streptophyta > Magnoliopsida > Poales > Poaceae > Phyllostachys > Phyllostachys edulis. The sequence goes on along the minus strand of CM070549.1, from coordinate 17,732,368 downwards.
TGTTCATCTTAAGTACAACTGTGGTTAGTAGATTTTTAGTACACAATTGTTTGATCATTGTCAGCTGATCAAGATTGCGATACGATCCTACATGGAATTTAGTTAATACCATTTTCTCATCTATGAAATATCCCCAAGATTAGATGCCACAATTGTTTTTTTTTTTGTTTTTGGTTCTTCTCAGTTTGTATAGTAGGATGGTAGCCTTACATTTGCTCCTTTTCTATGCTATTTGTTATAGTCAACCATTTTTTTGTTAGCACTAAATAAGTAAGAACCATCCTTTGTTTTTTAGATTTCATTCAAAATCATTGTACATGACTAGTTGCTTTAGTGTTGCGGTTGAAATATTTGTTGGTACCCTAATGACAATGTATAGAATTAAGGTTGGGCGTTGATTTTGTTCTTCCATGTGGTTGCATGTGCTTTGTTTTAAGCAAGACATTCAATAATAGTGTAGGATACATTTGCTACAGGTTAATGCTAAGTTGCAAGTGCTAACTATTGGAGCTTCTATTTCCTAGGACCGACAGTTGTTGCCTTCAAGTCCTCGTGTGATGTGTGATTGTGACCAATGTTATATTGTAAGCAAAGAAGTTCATTAGTCCTTAGTCAATAAAATGTCTAATATTGCACGTCAATTCTTATCGTTGAAGTTTCTGTTCTTTAGGAGCAAGAGTCGGCCCCTTCAAACTCTCAAAGCGAGGTTGCTAGAACTAAATTGAATTGTCAAGTTTCTCTTCATCCCCGGATCGCTAAACCTTTTCATGAGCAGCAGACATATGTACTGTATTTTGTGTTCATATCTTCCCAACTGATTGCTCCCCAAGTGCTTCAGACTCGTAATCACATTTGGCCTCCAGCAGCTTTGTGCCTGATGAGCATTCTGCGTACGAGGTGGAGTACACAATCAGGGAACGCAAATGCCGATATTTATTTACAAGAGGCGGGCACAATACTCACCACATGAAATACCACATGCAAGGAAGATAGACCAGTTGTGACAACATAGAAGAGCTCTTGTAGTTTGCTTGTGTTTTAGGATTTTATTTATAGCATGAAGTTACTGTCTCCCCTTGTGCACCGGTGACGTCCCTTTGATGCGGTCTCATCAAAGAACAATACTATGTCATTTTGAGTTAATCAGCTATGGATCAGTACTGTCCCTTATTAAAGTTAGTATAATAGTATAATATGATGTATGCTCTTGTATGTTTGCATCTGTTGGATGCTGAACTTGAACACCCTTTTAAAAAGTTTTAAATTGTTAGGTGGATTGGTTTCATTAGATTTTTGCCAAGCTGATTATACTTTCTGATACTTTATTCAGTAACTCTTACCTTTGAGGGTTATCATTATGGTTTTTTAGTGTCACATTATTACTAAGTTTGCTATCGATTGGATTAGGTCATTAAAGATATGCTATCTGGAATTGCTAGAAACTTTACCGGCAACATTGGACTAAAGTTTTATGTGATAAATTATAACGTAAAGCAAAAAAAATGATAAATTATAATGTAAAGCAAAAAATGTGTATATATAGTATTTCATGTTCCGTCGCAACGCACGGGCACATGACTAGTAATTGTAAAGAGAAACCTGCTGGTTACACGTACGTTACAGATCAATGGTCCATTGAACGCATACATGGCCATAGAATGCAAGATCAAGCTGCATTAGTTAATGGTTATCGAGCTTTTGCCTTACGTTATTGACCAAACTAACTCAATGACTTTTTTTGGAAGAAGTTCATATAACATCATAAACTTTGCTCAAAAGTACATATAGCACCCTAAACTATAAAAAAACAGACGTTTGACCTCCCAAACTTTGCAATCTGATTCAAATAATATCCTGACCCGGTTTCACATGGTGGTATTACCCGCATGGAACGATGAGTGTGTGATATTGCCACAAGGGTTTTTCCCCTGCTGATCTACCAGCATCACTTCCATTTCCATGGCTGCCACCGCAATGTAGCTCCTTCCCTCTCTGTTTCGATTTGCGAGAGAAACCATTGTAGGTTCCATCTGTCATTCACCTAAATTTGGCCAGCGTATCATCCAACGTGCCACATGGGCAATGCCGCCATGCGAAACCAGATTAGAGTGCTATTTAAACTGGATTGCAAAATTTGGAGGGTCAAATGTTTGGTTTCATAGTTCGGGGCGTTGGTTGTACTTTCAAGCAAAGTTCATGGTGTTATATGGAATTTCCCCCTTTTCCCCATTGATAGCTGCATACTTTTGTTCACATTGAGCACGCCCCTAATTTAGCATCGGCGCGGCACAACAAAGCCCGCGCACGTTTAGTTGGTCTTAAAAGGCCTTTGTTCGAAGGAACCATCAAATTACTGCTCCATCCACTTTACAATATTTGTTCATATTGTATCATGCATACATACTAAGGAAACACTAAATATGCAAATATAATGAATAGTTAAGAAGAAATGATCATACATACCCTTATTAAGTGACATATCACAATTACTTAACTTCTTCCAAATCATTTAAGTTGAGTGAAAAAGTGAAAAATTACAATAACTACACTTTAGATTCCCTCAGCGGACAAATATTTCTAAGGCCGTGGACAAATATAGCGAAACATGGAAGCATGTTCCAAATATATTGGTTAACATGTATAAACAGCCTCCTATCGTAATTTTTACGACACAAACTATATTCAATATAGAAGCACACCAAAAATAGCTGACATTTTTAAATGCTTGTATTTTGCACGAACAACAACATTTTTGCGTTGCAAACATAACTTAACATGTTAACAGGGTATCGACATAATAAATCCATACCATAATTGTTTATGAACCAATGCGAGATGAGTTGAATTTTGAACTAAACCCATGTACTACCTCAGCATAACTGAGTGTGCATAGATTTGTTAGGAAACCATGTGTCCAGACCTTGCAGGTATGATCCATGATAGACTCTTCATCCACCCTGAAGACTATATAAAGGAGGGGATCATAACTATTGTATTATCATTTACAGAAGGGCAATAAAGAGAAGCAAGAAGTCCCCTCATATTTTTGTATTTAATTTACTATTCTGTACTGTTTGTTCTTGTATTGTTCTAAGCGATTCTACGTTTGTCTACGTGGTGATTATTTGGACTGGACTCACGAGCGACGATTCTTAACCAGATTAATAAAAAGTGGAAAACTGGTACCCATGTTGGGAAAAAAATCCTATAGGACCTGGTTCACAACTCCATTTCAGTAGACCAACTCCACCGCGTGATACGTGTATTTGCCAATCTCAAAGTACACAGCCCCATGACCTCTGTCTTGCATCAAATTTCAAAGGGCCAGCTGTATCTACCATTGATTCCTTTGAGTACATATGGAGCTGTACGTTTTGAGATTGATAAATATACGTATCATACGATAAAATTGATCTACTGAGATAGAGTTGTAGACGTCCTATAGAATTTTTCCCCTCATGTTGAGTGTGCTGTGTGGCGTAGATTTCTGAGCTATGTCGTAATTTCAAAATATCTCGCAGTTAAAGCCCCCCAAAAAAAACCCTTAAGCCCGAGAAGCCTTCTAGGAGGCAGCTCCGAAACGAACCCCACGACCCGCCCTCCCCCTCCCCCTCCCCCTCCCCCATCTCGCCGCCGCCTGCGACACCCGCCTCCCCCGATCTCGCCATCGCCATGGAGGACGATGATGAGTTCGGTGACCTCTACACCGACATCCTCCTGCCCGGCTCCGCGCCCTCCAAGCCGTCGGCGGCTGAGACCCTAGCCCACGCAGCCCCCGCCCCAAACCCTACACCCACCCCAACTCCAACCACAGCGACCGCTGCAGACGACGACGACGACTGGATTCTAGGCGGGAACGACCCCGTAGTTGGGGTCGATCCGACCGCCGATTGGGTCGACGAGGACGACGATGGCGGCGCTCCCCCCGCGAAGCGCGAGGTTGCTGCAAAGCCGTCCCCCGCCGCGGATGAACCCGATCCGCTCATGGGGGGCGGCGTAGGCGACTCCGGGGCGGCTATACCTGGGCTCTCGTCGTCAGCGGCAGCCGGTGCGGCGGGGAGCGAGGATTGGGATAGCGACAGCGAGGACGACATCCAGATCGTGCTCAACGAGACGGACGGCCGCCGGAGGCTCGGGGGGGACGAGGGCGACGACGAGGACGGTGTGGACCTCGTCATCGTCGCCGATGGCCCCCACATCCCCGGTATGGAGGAGCAGGATTGGGGGGATGATGCGGCAGCGGTGGGGTCGGAGGGGGAGAGGAAGGAGGGCGGTGAGCATGGGAAGGCCGCGGCGGCGCCCGGCGGGAGGATTGGGTACAGTGGCGGCGGCCAGGGGTTCCACCCGCAGCACCATTCCATGTTCAAGGTCAGTTATTTGGGCCAAGAAGCCGTACGATGCGCTCGGGCCACCCCCACAGAGGGAGACGGCGTAAACCCGGTTGCAACTCACTATGCTTTACGTTGTACTGTGTAAAGTTCTTGCCAAGTTTACTTTCCTTTTTTATATTCTTTTGCATTCTTGCGTACACTCCGAGAATGTAAACTGTAAATGCATTTATTAACATACAAAGGAAGAAAAGAAAGGAAATACAATGATTTTGCATTTGCTATTCCATGCTCCCATATAGCAACTTGGCCTTCTTAATGTGTGATCTTCGTGCTGGAGTTATAATTCTTTGTGTAGCTGGCGAAGTTTTTATCAAGATGGTGGCGTTGGTGCTGATTGGTTACTAAGCTTCAAGTCAGTAACTTCATTTCAGATGCAGATGTGATCTGGATGAAGCCAACCATTTTGAAGAAGATGTCATCATTTCACGCTGGTAGATAGTGAGAAAGAGTGCAGCTGGTCCAATTTACCAATATCATTGTTGCCTAGAGAGAGACGGGCATAAATCAGTTGATATAATCTAGCTCAAAGAGCAGTCACTATGTGGTTCCTAAGCTTGCCCATCAAGCCAAAGCTTCAGGCTGTGTCCCAAAAATGTTATCGCAATGGCTGAACGCACTAGTTACAATACTCCTTGGCCATGCGTACTCAAGTCAATCTCCCTGGCTGTAGGGTCAGATAGTCCAAGTTAATTTTGTTTGTGTTAAAGTAAACTTGACAGAAGTCTCAGGCAAATTAGCAATCAATTGCTGATGGGCGTGTTTTCTTTCCCTTGCTACTAACAAAAATATGCACCCTACTTTTGGTGGGAGAAACAGGTTAACAATCCCATACTGAACCCATTAGAACTAATGGTCATTTGAGAGAGGTCAGACCCTATATGATTGTAGAACTGTAAGCAAGACTTTGATGATTCAGCCCCAGTTGTAAGTTTGTAACTATTGTGTTTGTTGCCAATGTAACAGCACATTTTATCACTGAGGAGTTTTCTTCTATGGATCTCTGCCTGAATATCACTGTTCATTTTGAGCTCTCACATAGCAAAATCAATGCTACACGATATATTTACGGCCTAATGACTTGGGCATTTTTGGATCAAATCCTATTTTGTTGTCTTGAGTTGTCTAGTAAGCAATTTGCATTAACTTCTTTTTGCTTTTTAAAAAGGAAACTTGAGTTTGTACAGCGTGAGTATGTGAGATTAGATAGTACACACGCTGTTTATCTTGAAAATATAAATTGCTTATCAAGCAACCTCTTATGTGGGATAAAAAACATTTTTATGCACACCACGCTTGTGTAAATCATTTCAAAATCTTAAAGCAATGGACATCATGGAAGTTTCAATTTAATATCGATAACAGTTCTAGTTCAAGTTTAATTCGTGAACTGCATATTTTTTTTGCTTTCTGCGTATATGATTAGATTTTTATTTATCATGTCTTCTCATGGCTTGCTTGTTGGTAAATGGAAGATGTTAAGTACTTGACACAGTTGTCTGTTGAGCCATGAATCGTTCACCCTTTTTTGGTTTCTGTTTTTTACTTGTTAAGCCCCCTTCTTATGCTTATGTTGTTGATTCCTGCCTTACTTTTGCAGTATGTACGCCCTGGCGCTACACCTGGGGCTCCAGTAGGTGGGCCTCCTGGTGCTCCTGGTCAGTTCCGTCCTCCTGGACCTCCGGGACCTTTCTCTGGTCGAGGAAGAGGTGAATGGAGACCTGGTGCTGGTAGGGGCATGAATAAAGGTTTTCATTCAGGCTACGGAATGAATTCATGGGGTGGTTCAGGTCGTGGTTTTGGTGGTGGACTAGATTTCACACTTCCTCCCCACAAGTAAGTTAACTGGTAGACATGCTAATACTAATTGTTATATTTGTGGAATAATTTTTGTTCCCTTACTGGAAATTCTGTTGCAGTTGTGCATGTCCATCTATGTTACTGGTTGACCCATCTTTTAGCATAAATTCTGCTGGAGCGCTTAAGTTCATAACAGGCAGCTTATAGCACTAATCTTGAAACATACTGTCTTGAGAGTTGGGCATCCAGCTGCACAGTTGATCTCATGAAGTGCACTGAAACCAAGCCTTCTATGAATTGCATTATGCAAGCAGCCAATCACTGCTCATGCTGACTAGCATAATGTGTTCGCACCTGGCAGATAGTAAGAATTAGGGGCAATTTGCTCAGTAACATCACTCAAAAACCACGAATTGAAAAATAACATCGGTGTGAGGATGACATGTGGCCCCATGGCCCACCTGTCATCCTCACATTGGATGTTATTTTCCAATTTACACATCAACGCAATGTTACTGACCAAATTAATCCTAAGAATTAAGAACTAATTTGCACCTTATGCTATAAGGTACCTGGAGTTGGATTGGTGCTTCACATTATATGATAGTACTTCTATCTTTTAGGTCAAAGAGCCCAATCGATAATTAAGACAGCAGATCGCAGTTGGAAGTGTGTTTTTTTTGCAAGTTCTGGCATTAAGATTTGTGAACTGGGATTAATTTATTCAGAAAAACTTGTGGCAATATATTAAGGCCTTAGTCATGCAGGCAATAATCTCCGAGGCGGGAAAAATGGCAGAGATAGTAATTTGCGCGCCGGGGTGTTACTGCTGAGACTTTAATCAGTCTTAGACCCCCTTGTAATCAACTATTCACTAAGAAATTGCATTCATGAATTCACATTTCATATTAGAAAATAATGTGGCAAAAGAATTCACATGAAGCAGAGAAATAGCATTTCATACTAGAAAATAATACGGTGTATGTAGAATGAAATTCAGGGCATACAATATAAGCTATGCTGCATCTCAGGATTATTTTGGATGTATTACTATTTACTCGGAAGGTGGCATGCTTGGTGTATCAAATATCAACCTTGGGTCATTGAGTGCCTTGAGTGTACTGAAAACTACAAAAAAAAGTAATGCATGCACTCTAAAGTTTGCCAAGCTTTTTACTGCACACTTAAATTCTCATCTGTTTAGAAACACGTTCAATTGAAATATTATGTATTTATGCAATCATGTACAATTGAAATATATTCGCCAAATTGTAGATGTGATTTTATCAATTCATTGCACACGAGCAGTCTTAAAGGCAAGAATTGGACATTTGGAATATTATTTTAAAATTCTCTGTCAACTTTGGTACACTTAAGGGCACTCTACTTGGTGCTCTGAATACACTTTCTCAACTCTCAAGCACGCAGAGTCAATAGAATAATAGACTAGAATCGTAGGATGGTGTTCTAAGATGGAATCAAGGAATCCTTGATGTGCCTTCCGTTGTTATTTTAGTTACATCTGGAGAACAATTCTATTTTATGCTCTTTTATTATTTTTCTTCTCCTAAAGACAATTATTTGACCCAGGACAATTTTTGATATTGACACTGATACCACATTTGAGGAGAAGCCATGGAAATACCCTGGTGCTGATATTTCAGACTTCTTTAACTTTGGACTTGATGAAGAGAAGTGGAAAGACTATTGCAAGCAGCTGGTGAGTCCAGTTTTAACATTTGGTAGCGTATTATATAGTTGTTCTTTCTTTTAGTTTTCCTTTGTAAACTATTAGTATATTTTGTCACCAGGATCAACTAAGATTGGAGTCCACAATGCAATCTAGAATAAGGGTATACGAAAGTGGGCGCTCAGAGCAGGTTTTCTATAATCCCATTTCGCAAAACATCGATCCTACACTATCTGTAGGCTCTTGTGGTGAACAATCTTTTATGGTTTGCCTTTTGCATTCAGGACTACGATCCAGATTTGCCACCGGAGCTAGCCGCTGCTACTGGTCATCATGACATTTCTGCTGAGAATCGTAATAAAGCAGACAATGGGCATATGGATTTCAGTGCCCAGGGAAGAGTTCCTGCAAACATGCGGCCGCCAGTGGTATAAAGCTCCCTCTCCCTCTGGTATTTATGTATCTGGTTCACATTTTCATAATCTTCCGTGCCATGGATAATTCTGCCATGCTTTCTCAAGCTATGTTTTTACAAATTTTATAGATGGTTACTTCTGTGGACTCACACATCCTGTTGTGCACTTTTACATGTGCCACAAATCAATGTTGACACACTCAGCTGGGTGCTTATTTTCAATAGTCGTGTGACTTTGAAGGCTATCCATTCTATAGTTTGAGTTATTTTTCTTTTTAGCGTTTACTTGAAGTGTTGGTTTGATCATGCAAAACCATTACAAATTCCATAGGTTTGTTTTTATTATTATTGTGTGGATGTTACTGTACACTCTTTATACGGATAGTACTGGCATCAACCAATTTTTAGTACTTCCCAATTATAATGAAATACGGGGGTGTTCTGTGCCATGCAACTTCATACTCACAGTGTTAATTTCCCTTCATTTTTCCATGTCAATCTGTTTAAATTATGTAGTGATGTGAATTTTCTCTCCAGATGACAGGGAGACCTATACAAGTCGAAACTGGTTACGGAGAGCGTTTTCCATCTATTGATACACGCGTGCCTCGGATGCGTGAGTCAGATTCTGTTATAGAGGTAAACTGTTATCATGATTTGGCATATGTTATATTTCTTATCACTTGGAGCCAACTTGTACTGTCCTTACTGCATGTCAGTTGATCAATATCTTATGCTCGTCAATTCTAAACATTGCCTCGCTTTTCAGATTGTGTGCCAGGGTCCATTGGATGATCCAATAGTTGATGATAGTTCACTGGACCAAACCGAGAAGGATTCTCATGGAGGTAATAAAAGAACCCATGGTGTTGAGGAGGGCAGGCCATATGCATCAGAGAAGATGAATAATTCTCCTCTTAATTCCACCTTGGGAAAGGCAGAACATACGAGACGTTTGCCTATTTCATCTGAAGGTGATATGTTCACCACAGATGTCCATGGCCGCTCCCCTCCCGGCTACAAAACAAGGGGTTCTCCTTCTCATGGAGTAAGGTACAACATATCTGCCAACCCATGTGCGGACTAGATAACTTATTAATGTTAACTAAATTATTAAGTCAATGTTCCCGTGACCCCATCAATGTTACTTCCATGATGAATTGATGGGATCACCACACGTTCCTTGTTCAGCATACTTGACCAGATTATGGCCAAGATGTTCTAATCTACAGGGCCAAGTAGTTAACAATTCACGCCACTATGATAGTATGATACCCCTTGAACCAGTATTCACATGCATGGTTTCATCTAACTCGTCGATGATCATCCTATGATGCGATGGTCCATATTTTTTGCACACACAAGTCCTGCAGTATTGCATTAGTTTCTTGCCCAACTTGAGATGCTCAGGATCGGGATTCTGAAGATCTTGAAATGATATAGCTGTTCCTTTCTTTCTCTGCCTATCAACTACTGTATTTCTTGTATCTTTTCTCATTGTTTCATTTACTTTATTTTGCACTTCGGTTCTCTTAAATAGCTCTCCACATTACTTCCTTCAACCCTTTGTTTTTGTTATAGTTATATTTCTAATACTCAACCCCAAATTGTTCTTTAAAGGTCATTGAAAGGAAGCTCACTGGGTGTAAACTCTAGCCGAGAAATTGAAACCTCCAATGAAGTATTACCTCACCAAACAACATCCTCAAATAGACACTGTGATTCTCAGAGAGAGAACAACTCTGTTGAGGGCTCAGAAACTAAGGATGTCTCAGAAGGGTCGCCAGCTGCTGCTGATGAAGCAGCAGATAAGCAGAGCACAGAAGATCAGTTTGATGATAATGATGATAAGCTTGCTTTGGTTGATAGTGCTGAAGTGGATGGTGATGATGCTATCTCAGATCCTCACACAGTTAGTGAGACAAATGGGGGTGATAACTTGGTTCATTCTGGTAAAAAACAGAAACTGAATTCTAGGGTTGAGCAGCCCACTGGACACAATAGTAGTGACCAGGACGAATTGAGGACAGTGAATAGTGACAATAGTAGAGGGAGGTCTGTTAGCAGCAAAGATCATCAGAAACGCCTTGAATCTGGTGAAGAAGTTCTGCAAGATAGGCGGTTGAGGCGAGCAAATGATGTAAGAAAGCTTCATGATGGAGAAGAACGCAATTCCCGTCGAAAGGATGAGTACCTTCGAGACACCAAACCAGAAGTAGAAAAGTCACATTTGGCCTCCAGAGGTAGGGAAGATATCCATCAACCTTATGTGAACAGAGATCGGGACATACGTGGTAGAAGTTATGATAGAATAAGAGACACTGAAATTTGGCAGAGGAGAGAAGACAGTGTTCACAACAGAAGAGCTAAAGAGGAAGATTTGAGGCTCGAGTACAATGCTGAAGTTGGTGCAAGGCATAGAAATAAGGTGAGGCCCATTGATAGGAATGACAGGGATGAAGATCCTCATGCAAGGAAACGGTTGGATGATGGTGACTGGAGGGGCTCTAGACAAAGAGAGCGTGGTGATATGGTTTTGAATCGTCGTGAAAGTATAGATGATTCTCATATCAAGAGAAAGAAGGATGAAGAGAACATGAGGAGAATGAAACTTGAGAATGAAGATATAATGCATGGTCATAGAGCAAGGGATGATCCGAACAGAAGGAAGAGAGAGCGGGATGATGGAATTGATCAGAAAAGAAGAGATGATAGTGTTAGGATGCGGGAGAAGGCTGATGATCGTTATTATGCCAAGCACAAAGAGGACAACTGGCGACAGAGAGAAAGAGAGGACAGGCAGGGGCCTAAGCATGAAAGCACACTGATCCTTCAGAGAGAAGAAGGAAGAGGAACTGGTCGGGGTGGACGGATTATAGATGATAAGTTTGTCAATAGTGGTAGGAAGAAGGATGAATCAAGATCTGCAGTATTAAGCAAAGAAACCCACGAGCGCAGCAGACAAAACGAGACTGGGAGGAGAGATCAGGGTGCAGAAGAAAACAGCTTGCAGAATAAAGGGCGTTCTGATGTACATCCACGTGATGACAATTCAAATAACAGTGAAAGGAACTCCAGGCAAGAAAAACTAAATAATACTCATGACAATAATCGTCTATCTAGCAGTTCTGATGTCCGCCAGGCGAGTAGGGATAGGTACAGGGAAAGCACAAGAAAGGGCAGAAGTTCTGAGCCTAATGGGCAAGATCTTCACAGATCGAGCAAGAGGAGGCGTGATGACCATGAAAGCCATCGCAGTGGGAAGGTATGAAGTTCTTGTTGAAAGTAACTTTTGAAAGGCATAGACATTAGAAATTCAGTCAATTGGCTACCTAGTTACCAGAAAGGTGGTAATGAAAGTATGAGACAACTAACTTTGAAACAGATTAGTGTCTTTTCAGTTTGAAGCTCTGCAGATTTTATACATACTGTTGTTACAAAAGATCTAGTGCAAAATACTATGTGCTTATGGTAGGATGTATACTTGATTCCTTAGGGCTTTTTCTTCAGTACTGAATGTGGTTGTTGTTTCAAGAGAAATCATGTTACATCTTTGGTGACAAGTTTGGTATGTCCTGTAGTCATCTTGGTCTGGGCCAGTCAGTATATTTGTTGATGTAACTCTTTTGTTGCGTGTTTTCATTTTTCGCCAAAGATGTTAGATATCCTAATATCCAAGTACCAATTTTCTTTTTAGTGCATTTGTTAAGTTGAATATGGTTAGATTTGTTGGTATGCTTATATTACTGGTTGAGTGCCCACGCAATGCACTGCAATGGATCCCAAATAAACCATACCATATTTTCTAAAAACAAAATAAAGTAACATTTTTGTAAGTTTATTGACTATGCTTTGCTATGCGGAACTTGATGTGGTAGTGTAATAAATCCAACAACAAAGACACCCAAAATGATCAAATAGCATGGTTACACACCGAAGTGATGTGGTGGATTGGTCTGACCAAAAATTAAAATATATGACGTTTACCATAGTCAAGAACAACACATATTTGGCCTGCATGCTTGCAGCTTGCTGAGGTTGAGGCTGAGCTAGTGATCTCACAGCGGCGTTGAGCGGCACTGCAGCTGAAGAGCGGTCAGCATGAGGGTCTATTAGTGTTTAGTGGTACCATATAGATCAGCAAAAAAACAAATAAATACTAGTCAGATACTTACATGATAGATTCCCCCCTTAGGGGCATCAAAGCAGGATATCAATGACAGATTTGACAAGGAAAAACACAATACAAGAAAAGGACTGACTATAATACATGTATTTGTATTTTATGCACTTCACATACATTTTTTCCACCATCCATTGCTCATCCTAAAAGGGGGGAGTGGTGGAAAGTGGGGACAAATATAGGGGCAGGAAAAGTGGAGAAACTTTTTGTTGCTAAAGGTTGTTTGTATTTTGTACCATAGCCACCCCGAAATAAATTGTCATTAAGCTTTCAATGTTTTGTACATTAACATTGGTCTGATGCAATCGTACACTGTGGATGATATTCATCATTCACGGTGGTGGACGTCAAGTGTGGCAGTAGTTGATGGAGTGGGAGCAGTGGTGGTCATTGGACATGATACACAACGGTCACCTAGTCTGGAGCAAGCAGTTACAGACTGTTGTTGAGCTGCTGCTATTAGGGGAGCAACTGGTCTGTTGTCTGGCACTGTGACAGTCGCTGGGTGAGGTGGAGGATGCCTAGGGCTATGGCTTGAGGAGATGGTCGATACATCGGCTTGAGTAACCAGGATCGCATGGAGGTCGGACATTGAGGAAGGGGAGTGGTTACTGAGTAGAAACAAGGGAGTGATCTGGGTCGCAATTGCGACCAGGTGAGTGCACATAACAGTTTGAGCTTATGAGTGAGACCAGACCACACTTGGACGCATTTTTCTGGGTGGGATTTTGAGGTTGGAGTGGCAGACAGTTTTTCAAATGATTATCTTTTTAGTAGTAGAGATTACCAGTTTTTTTTATGGGAACAGTAAGGGAGAGCCCTACTGAAAAAGTGTCATTAATTAAAAATAAAGTACATAAATACAAGCAGGATCACCAGATCCAGAAAACTTCTAGCATATGTTTTTTACAAAATAAGATTACATGATAATTTAAAGAAAGAATATCAACATTAGCACTACAGGGCAAGAGCCCAATTAGTTGTCACCAATCCACTTCTCCAAAGCATCTGCCATCCTGGAGGAGGTTCTGATTTTCAGCATTTCCAAATCCAATAACAGCAACCTTTTCCACCTATGCTTGTTAGGGAGATTTCTAGAGAAGTATTCCGGTGAAATTTCATATTGTTCACATAAGTTCAGTAAACAATATGAAATATCAGTTGCTGAGCCAGAATCTGGGGGGTCTATACATTATATTTTTGCCAAAATTTAGCCTTTTTCCTTTTTATGTACTAGCCAATTAAAAAAACCCTGTATTCTGGTCCCTTGCTCCATCCGCCACTGCAAAAGATGTACCCCTTGATTTCTCGTGAATCGTGATGCATCTAAATCTTTTGTTGTGTGGGCATTTATTGATTGAGTACAATCGGCCACTAGAAACTTCACTTAAAATTAAACCAGTATCTATGTTTCCAATGACTGTGCGCAGACTACACACTTCGTGATTTGTTTGGATAATTATCACGTGCTAAGATTACTTGCTTATGCACACTGCAGTTTTTTTAATAGAACATTCATATGAAGGAACACTAATAGCTCTGGTTTTTAATGCGTTTAGTCCCATGGTTAAGAATTCTTGTAGTCTGGTAGATGTGATCCATGTGGACACTCATTTGGATTGATTTATGTGTTGACCGCATCATTTTGATCTCTGTGACATCACTGACATGAAAACTATAAAGCACAACACTGGTAAAAATTAAGGAGCATAGCATTTTTAGAAAGAATTTACTTCTACATGAAAACTGTAAAAGGATGGCACTTGTAAAATTAATGAGCATATCATTTTTTTAGAAAGAAAATTTACTGCTTGGTGGGTTCATGTTTTTAGATATTTCTACAACTTTTTGGATTATTCACCCCCCTCAACACAAATGCAAATAAAACTTTGTATAGGTTGAGATGAAAGGAGTAAGTGAGCAAGAAAATAGTAGGGATCATGCCACATCATCCAAAAAGAGCCAGAATCCTCAACCACATGATTCACTTGTGAAACAAGGGGAAGAAGATGCCATATCAGATGATGAAAACAACGAGGATTCAAGAAGAGGTCGCTCAAAATTGGAGCGATGGACAAGCCACAAAGAGATAGATTATAGTAATATTGATAATGAAACTACAAAGACGTTTTCTTCCATCAAAGCTGATGTTCAAGCTCCCACTGCTGATGAGTTAGGTAAATCTGAAGTTTCTGCTACACTTGGTAATTCAGACATCAAGAACAGTGGTGATAATGGACAAACATCTGACAAGACGACCGAGGAGCGTGACCGACATCTAGACACCGTCGAGAGGTTCAAGAGACGAAGTGAGCGTTTCAAACTTCCCATGCCTGGTGAGAAGGAGGCACCACAAAGTAAAAAGGTGGACACTGAAGTGCAGCCTCCCCAGAATGAATCTTCTGCTGCTGATATGGAAGTGAAGCCAGAGCGGCCGGCTCGCAAGAGGCGGTGGACTGGGAGTTGATTGAAACTTGGAAGCACATCTTCATCTGAAGAAGTTACTGCAGATCTCATGGTAGATGGTCGCACTTCACACCATGCCTTTTCTGTTACACTTGAAAGTTGAATTGATGTATGATTTACTCTTTTAACTTATACCTGTACGTGTAACCATAGACATGTTGATTTGTGGCTGTGAACTGGATACTGTATTTTTCCCCATTCCTTTCCCCCTTATGATTCAGGTGGCCTAAAATGTGTGGCATTGGTGCCACCGAACTCCAGATAGTTTTGAGGCTTTTATGGGAAGCAGTCGCCTTGGGGTTTCCCAGTTCAGTCACAGCTGCTTTGACAACAAATTTCTGGGTTTCCCAGGAGCTACATTTTGAAGAAGCTGGAGCGGCAATGCTGCAAGTTGCTTTCTTATGAACTGCCGCTGGCCTGGAAGCACTGGATTTTGTATCATTCTTGTATTTATGTTTATGGTGGTTGGATGTTTGCTATGTGATGTTGGCTGCAGAAACAACCGATTTCAGGAATGCGTTCTGTTCATGGATACAAGGTGATTTGAGGACCAAGTGCTAGAGAAGAACTGATATGACCACTAATTTGTATGCATAATATTATCATACATGTACAATCTGACAAATTATTACTGGCGTGCATAAGATGCAGCAAGAGAGCTTGTAGTGTAGAGCTGCTGCATGCTGTACTGAATATTTTGAACGGAGCAATGATATACCTGTAGGAAGTACTAGATAAAGGGTGATGATTGTTTACGTCTTGTAGATCAGCGATGTATGTAATTAGTTCTTATGGAATTTTGATTATTATACTGACTATAAGATGGCAATCTGACCTGATTGAATTTTAGCACTTCAAGTTGCATGCCTGGTATCTTAGTTTTGCTGGGAAGTGACTCGCACGTCTTATTAGTTATGATGTGTTGAGAACGGGCCAGTAGCGCAGTTCCCTAGTGCTATGCTCTCGTGAGTTTGCACGTTGCAACTTTGCCTCCCTTTGCTAGCACTCTGTTCTTTTCTGTTTTGACGTCTTTATACCACTAATATTTAGTTCTAAAATATCTAAATTGGCTACATGAAAACTATATTGTTAGATTTGTTGTTCAAAATACTTTCATAATATTATAAATTTGTTAGTATATATTAATATAAAATAATATAAAGCAATAATCAAAATCCTATATCGAAGACAAAAAAAAGTAAAAAAAAACGTCGAATAAAAACGGAGGGAGTACTACTTTTAGTATGTGCCACGCTCTCTTGAATCATGAAATCTTCGCACATTTAAGCACTCACAACTCCCACCAAGAAAACAGAGGGTCTGTTTGACACGGCTGTAGTTTTTCAGAAAAGCGGCTTCCAACTAGACTGAACGGCTGAGTTGAAGAAACTTGCTGTTTTGCTGTCTGTTTTTTAAGTAGACTGATTGCAGTTTCTGAGATAAGAAATGTCTAAAATACCCATGAGGCAAGTAATGACTTGTTTGATACCGTTTAATGGCAATTGACGGTATTTAACGACAATTGACGATAATTAATGACGAACTAACGCAATTGACAATTAACGCTCCAATTACCGCAATTGACTTCAATTAACGATGACTACCGCTATTAATGATAATTAATGCTGACTACCGCAATTAACGCAATTGATTGCATTTAATGACAATTAACGCAATAGACTGTAATTAACTACAATTATTACATAGATAAATACAATAAATAATTATTTCAATAAACAATTAGTACATAAATAATTATTATAAAAACAATTATTTAAAATGAATTAATTTACAAAAGGAAAAAAACAAAAAACATTTTTTAAAAGGTGAGGGTTAAGGTTCTAGTCGGCGGTGGAGGATGGCGGCGGTGTTGGGTTGAGACGAGGAGGAGAGCGGCGGCTCAAGAGGAGGCCACTGGCGACTCAGGGAGAGAGGGGGGAGGCCGTTGTGGGGTCACAAGGACCGAAGGGGAGGTGCAAAATGTGGGTAAATACCATCCAACTTTAGAAGTAAATTCGTAAGGGCTGATGAAAATCTGTGAAAAACTATCCCGTGGCTTTCGGCTTTGGATTTTATCATGTTACATACAGCTTTCGGCTTCCCAAAAAACCGACGGGAAAGACCCTCGATTTGGGCCCAAACATGCCCGAAGCTTGCGGGGAGGAATCCATTTGATCTGAGGTGGTTAACTGGCTACGTGCCCTAGTGGTTATGTGATTGCACGGATTGGATCAAATGTCAGACGCCGGCTGTCGCGGCTCCACTTCACGCCATTTTGGGCCACATGCGTCTTGGGCGCTCTACCACGCAGCCGGCGTCGCGGTGCGGTACTCCCGAACGCCTCGTTTTAGTTCACGGCCTGGCCCACGAACCGCATCAACACCACCGAGACGAGTTCCGCACCGAAGCTTACCCCTCCCTGGGCCGCGGTCGCGCCACTCTTACTCGAGAATCCGCACCGCGAAGCCCAATTCCTGGCCGCGCGGACGTACGCGGTACACGTCGAGGCGGTCCCCGTCCCGTCACGGTTCGGCGGCATCTGATCCAAGTATCCAACCATTCCGCACGCCGTCTCACCACGTTTTTCGCGTAAAACTTCGCTGCTGCGCCTGTGCTTGTCAGGGAGGGGAAGGCTGCCGGCTACGTGTCGGGTTCGGAGTGGGCATGTGCTCGGCACACGCCGGTGCTGGACCTCCCACGAGGAGGCGCGCCCCGGCCCGTGCTCGCGCGCGGCCCGCGCTCCCACGCTTCGCCCACCACAGGTAATTCGTCACCCTTTTATCTTCTTTTTTTCCGTCTTCATTTCGTCCTATAACATCCTATTCCTATGGGGGCAATGCCTCCCCTGGATTCTGCGTTGAAGCCAACCGATGGAGAATATGCACGCAAAAGCTTTCGCTACCATGGCCGCGTGCGCCGGCACAAGAATGGCAACCGCTCTCCCCTCGTTTCTTATCGGTAATATTGGCTACATGTCATTTAACTTTTACGATATTTATTTTAGCATACTTTTTTTTGTGTCTTTGCTGAAAGACACTAAATTTTGTGGCTCTTTAACGTAGGATACTTTGTCTATTAAAATATAATATATGGCGGAGAGAGAGGAGAGAGGAGATACGTTGAAAGTCTTCCTCCTCTTTTATCCCTCCTCATCTTCTCTCGTAGGGCCTCAAACTCCCCTCACACCGCTGCTGTTGATGGTGAGCTCCCATGCTGGTCCAAATTTTTTCAAGAGGCTAGAGGCAAAAATAAACTTTTCACCCATTTTCTCTCCTCTCATCCCAATATTATTTTTTAATAGACATAATATCCTGCGGCAAAGAATCACTAAAGTTTAGTATCTTTCAGCAAGACAAAAAAAGATGTGTCTTAGAGTAAATGTCACAAAAGTTGAGTGTGCTATAGCCAATTTTGCCTTTCTTATTAGGGCATTTACAACATAGGAGAAGCTAAGTTTTCGAACTCATCACATAAGCAACAACTAATAAGGGTATGTATAATAGTATAGACAACTGCTATCTATAGTACTTCTTCATGTCATCTATAGACAACGCTAGAAATAATTCCTAATGTCTTTTTACATATATCTATATACAACTCATTTATATACAATGTGTCTTGTTTTCCGTATTATAGTCGACCACTGCATAAGACATAACACAATTATCTATACTCTCTCTCTCATCTACATCATCTTATGTCTTACATGATAAGACTTATAGATATCAGACCATCATATATGTCCTAAGTTAGCAAATTTCTCTCTGGTGGTTAGCGCCCTTCCCAGCTCTCACAAATACATTAAAGTAAATAGAGCACAAAATCTTACGCCACCCATTCTCTCTCCACACTCTCACGTATTCCCTCCCCAACCCATTCTCTCTTTCATTGCGCTTTGTTTACTGTGTTGGGTTCGACCCTAGGAAAAAAATGCTGAACTCCTAGATGCTCTCTGGTGGCTAGAACCGAGTTCAAGCTCTCAAGAAGTTTCTTAGCTCCGGCTTTTGGCTACGTTGCTCGTGCACTTAGCCACCTAGATGATGAGCAAGTAAAAGTGCTTTTTTGAGACAGCAAGTAAAAACGCTTTGCTGGTGTCTGTTTAACTTAAAGTTTCAGTTCGATACAATTATACAACGACAGTTGGATGCATTTATAAATCCAAATCCATTCAATGTATTTTTTTAGTCATTCACTATATTAAGAGTATCTTCAATAGTGGTCACCTCAGCCGTCTCTTAACTGTCATGTAACTCCAAAATCTAGTTGGAAGAAAGAGCATGTGAAGAGAGAGAATACGTCATCTCTTATATAAAGCTAAGCACATAAATCATCGCAAATGATGAATGTGTAAGAAGAGAAGTTGTGTTAAAAATAAATGATTTTATAGATAAATTATTAGAGATATTATCTCCTTTAGAGACGATCCTAAAAAAAACAAACTGTTCCATACGAGGCTAAGTAGTCTAAACAATCTAACATTATCAGTCTGCACATCACGTGGTCATGATGTTTCAACCGCAGCCACCAGGAAAACCAAAAAAAGGGGCGCCTGCGCACCCCGTGTTTTCGGCCTCTTCCCACAGGTTTGCGAGTGGTACTCACACGACGAGTCCCAAAGGCCAAAGCTCCAAAGGATCCCAAGATAGCCCACTGGTTTCCCCCGAAACCTCGGCACACCGCACCACCCACTGTATCCCAATCGTCACGCCCAACTTTCTCCCTCGCCTCGCCTCGCCTCGCCTGCATAAATAGCCTACCCGCCCAGCGGCACCAAGTAAGAAGTCTGAACTCGGAACCAATCCAGTTCTACATCCACGAGTGATCTTTTGCCGGACATCGAAGGCTCCAAGCAAGCAATGGCGCCGAGCGCTTCGATGCTGTTCCTGAGCTACCACCAGCTCCACAGGCCTGCGGAGGCGGCGCCCAAGGAAGAGAACGGTGTCCGGCTCAGTCTGAGCAACGTTCTCTTCCTCGGCGTCTTCGCGCGGCGGCGTGAGGCGGCAGCGGCAGCGAAGGAGATGGGCGCCGAGGGGAAGAGAGGGTGCGAGGCTGGCGACGAGGAGTCGGCGGCGTTGGAAGGCAAGTTTGAGGAGGCGATGCGGCTCAGCTGCTGGTCTTCTTGAAGGCATCTTGGAAGAGGAAAGAAGGGCGGCTTAGGCTTCCGCCTGTTGGTCTGGACATGTCAATCAACAAGAAGAGATGCATGTACCGATCGATGCGAAGGCTGGGTATTATGTAGATAAAATGTGAACTCCTCCTCCTACTCCATGTTGGTGCTCTGTGTCTGCGTGTGTACATGGATTTCTTTTTCGTTGTATAGATTAAAACTTGGTGCTGTTTTTGGTTTTTCGGAAGCGCTTGATGGATTTACATAAGCTCGTCGTATACTCGGTGTTTGCAGATTAGGCCACAGCCGACCGTGTACTTTCGATCTCTCGTGTGCTGGGTTTCAAGAGGCTTACGAGCTGAATTCTCCGGCAATTCTCAAGTCTCCCATCCCATCTCGAATTCCAAGATTAAGTTTATGGACTCGTCGGCGTCCGTTGGCGCAAAACATCGGATCGAGTTAGCAACTCATCGGACGGCCCTCCACCAACTCGAGAATTAGCTCAGGGCATCGTACACGCAGCACGTACCAACCAAGGAGCATGGGTGGAAAAAAAGCTCGTTAGTAGGTTAGTGGGCTCATTGGTTAGATTCAAAATTACTCCAATTAGACTCGTTATTATTTGATCAAATATGAAAATTAGTAAATTTTGAATGAAATTGAATTTCATCTTACTTGGCTCGGTTCGACTCGTTAACTCGGTTATAAAAATACTTATAAATTATAAATAAAATAATATTAAATCAAATTATATCAATTTAAAAAAACTCGAAAAGATGATTACCTGACTTGTTATCCACCCTGCAAGAGCCGGAGGCCGTCGTGTTGACGATTCGATCGCTTTGTTTTTTTTGTCCTTTTCCCCCTACCGTGCTAGGCTTCTCGTCACGCAGAGACCAATTTCGAGCCCAAAACTCGAGCCAGGCCCACATTACGGCCCGTCCTTCGAGCAGCCGAACGGGCCCACAGCTAAAAATGGGCCGCAAGGTCCACCGAGACTCCCTCTCGCGCGGCGCCTTCAGCTACCAAGTTTTCTAAAGGACCCCTTGCTCTTAAGTTTATGTTCAGAAACACCCCCAAATACGATCGCACGGAAAATGCGCGATCCAAAAGCGGTCGACTTGAACTGTCCGATCGGAGTTGTGCGTCTCGGATCGATGAGGGGAAAACTAGCGCATGCATCTTTGCAAAAGACGCCCTAATATGGAAGCCTGAGCTAGAAAATATCCCGAATTGGATCGCGCAGAAAATCCGCGAACCGTCCGATCGGATCTTCGCGGCTCAGATGGGGGTGGGGAAGCGGCAGCGGCAATTTTGCAAAGGGGACCCCCTTTTCTGTTGTCGTCTTCTCAATAAACCCCCCGCCCCCGAACTCCGACTCGGCTGCTGCTTCCGGCGCTTGCTGATCGGCTGCTCCTTCCAATCCGCCCGCGCACCCCACACGCCATGAAGGTGAGCGAGCAGGGCTCTGATGCTCTCCGTTTCCCCGGGTGCACCTTTGTTGCGAGCACCGGTCGTTCCGCTCGCGGTTCTGGGGTTTCTTTGGCCTGCCGGCCACGTGTTCGACGTAATGCCTCGGCGAATGTCCTGTGCAGATCGCGGTGGAGGGGTGCATGCACGGGGAGCTGGACAAGGTCTACGACACGCTGCGCCAGCTCGAGGAGGCTGAGGGCGTCAAGATCGACCTCCTCCTCTGCTGCGGTGATTTCCAGGTGCGCAGTTTGCAGTCCGCTGCCCACACTTGCTGGGGCTTCTTTCTTGAAAATATTGCATCATTACAGGATTGGCGCGATGCGTGTGAGCAAAGGTTCGTGTAGTTTTGCGTTTTGTTTTAATTGCCATTCGCCAATGCCCGCACCTGCCTGGGACGTGCTCGAAATAGCTGTTGGTTGGTTGTTTATTTGAACTGAATAATCAATTTAGGTGGACTTTGCGGGAACTCTGAATGAGGGAAACTACAGAATTTGCTACGTGTGCTATATACTTAAATAGGTAGCTTCTTAAGGTCCTTGAATTGAACGCTGCAATCTTTGGCTTGAGAATGGTGGACTATTCAGGAATTTCATGTGTGCTAATTGCATCTTAAGATGCTTTGCGATTGTCATTTCTTGGGGTATTAGGGGGTCCTTTTGGGTCCCTATCGTAGGGAAGTTTATGCTGCTCTTACATGTCCTTAAGCAGGTCCTATTTGGTTCCATTCTCTACAGTCTAGACAAGCTACTGTTCACACTATGTTCTTTTTTCATGTTCGACAGCAATTCAACTATATGTTAATATACCTCACGTTTTGACATTCTACCTTTTCATGCAGGCTGTTAGGAATGAGAATGATTTACAGTGTGTTAATGTCAAACCAAAGTATCGTACCATGAACTCATTTTGGAAGTACTACTCTGGACAGGCAGTTGCTCCATACCCTACCATCTTCATCGGTGGAAATCATGAAGCATCCAATTATTTATGGGAATTGTGAGTCTTTGTCATTTATGTTCGATGCTACTTTCAAAATATAATTTTGTGGTCCTTCGCTCTGGGCCCTTAATATATCTTCACATTCACTTTGAGGGCAAATAATTAGAAATGGCACTGACGGAATTGAGCAAGCTGAGTCCACATTATTATGAACTTTTCCATAGCATATACTCGAATTTTGGTCCTGAAAAATTTCTAATCAGAATTATTGTCCAATGATCTATCTGTTGAAGTGGTTTGTTCATAGTTACCGGATTCACTATAAAACCCCACGAACCGCGAACCGGATTCGTTAAACCCGAACCGGTTTAGGGTACAGGGTTCGTGCTCGCAGTGGAAATTGGAAGAAAAAGTGACGAACTACGAACCCGAATTCTGTACCGCGACTCGAACGAACCGCGTTTTTGGCAACTATGGTTTTGTTCAATAGCCACCTCTATAGTCCCGGTCTCCAGGGCACCAGTAATCATCGTTAAGAGTATGGAGCACATAAAAACATTGGGATGTAAAGGAATGGAATTCAATGTTGAAAGAACTTTTTTGAATTTCAGATTTTCTTTTGTTCGAACTAATATTTCGTTTAGAAATTAATTGCAAGGAGATTAACAGCTTCCCATCATTGGATATATTGAGCTACTCAATGTATTATATATTTGAGTATAATTGTTCGATACTGTATGTATTGTTGATGTATTATTTTGCTCATTTTCAAATGTAATGCCTGCTATTCTTCGTTGTGGTCTAATGACTATTAGGTACTATGGAGGATGGGCAGCACCTAACATCTACTTTTTGGGGTTTGCTGGTGTTGTTAAGTTTGGAAACATTCGAATTGGTGGACTGTCAGGAATACATAAGCAACAAAATTACTACTTAGGTAAGTTTATTTATATTTTGTGTGGGATACATCGGAGATTTGTAATTTTTCAACCTTTGCATCTAGAAGATATTGTCTAAAGAGTGGAAGCCTAATGAAAAAGGGTTCTAAACTGCAACTGTAAATGTCATTACACTCTGAATGGAGTATTCTAAAAGCTACTTATGCAGGGCACCACGAAAGGCCTCCATACAATGAAGGCACTATACGGTCAGTGTACCATGTGAGGCATTACGATGTTATCAAGCTAATGCACGTGAAGGAGCCTCTAGATATATTCATGTCACATGATTGGCCTCTGGGCATTACTGAGTATGGAAACTGGCAGAAGCTCATTCGGGAGAAAAGGTTCTTTGAAGAAGAGGTAATAGCACTATCTTAAGAGATTGCTTTAAATTAGAGATTCGAGCCATGGCAATAAAGTTTTTTTCCCGGTAACTTCATAGACCTTTCACAACTGTTCACCCACATTAACCTGGTGAAAATGCCTCAAGAGTGTAGTTTTTTTTACCTTTTTCGTGCCACAATGCCGCATGATGAAGTTTGAGGAAAAACCAAGAATTAGTGACATTAACAAGTGGTGTCACAATTTTGATGGTTGTTACTGTGGTGAATCAATTTCTAAGATCAGAATCCAAGTGGTACCACTACCAGCATATGTGATCATAAGCTAAGTGATGGTTTTTGCTCTGTGCCGACTGGGCATGTTTGGTTTCTTTGGCTAGCCTTGCCTATCCTTGCTAGTGGCCCTCAAAAGCAAGGAAATCCATGCTCACCTTGCCCAAAAGCAAGGCTAGGCAGGGGAACCAAACATACTTTCTGTGCACTAATCTTGTCAAGGCACACTAGGTGAACCTGGGATGATTCATCTAGCATTTTAGCTAAAAATGCTAATGCTATTCTTACATCCTTTCAGTATACTTCTTAAATGCATGATACAATGGTATTACATTGGTCGATTCTATCCCGACCTTCCTTCCCTTCTGCCTCTGACTTCCACCTCCTCTCTCATTCTGGCTGGAAGTTTCCCACCTCCTTTGAGTCCAATCTCGCTATCCGCGTTTACTCAGGGCATAGAAAAATATCCCTGTTTGGAAAGCAATTCCCAGGGCACCAAAACTTGTATGATGACTGCTGTGTAGAGGTAGTGGTCACCTTGACTTGTTGGTCTGGCATGCATAGTGTTTGAGTGAAAGGAATTTCTCACAAGACACATGCTTCATGCTTCCTGACACATATATGTTTCAGGATTGCATTGCATCTGAATTTCATACTATTATTGATATTCTTTTATTATTTCAGGTCAATAAGAGAACACTAGGCAGCGAACCTGCAGCAAGATTACTGAACAAACTAAAACCACCATACTGGTTTTCAGCTCATCTTCATTGTAAATTTCCAGCTGTCATCCAACATGGAGAGGGTGGACCTACGACTAAGTTTCTTGCACTTGATAAGTGCCTTCCTGGGCGGAATTTTTTGCAGGTACTCTTTTTTCCTGTTTCAGGATCATTTTGATCCTTATGAATAAGTTTTGTTGTACACATTTGGTTCTGAGGTCATACCAATCCATTTTAGGTAATAGACATTCCATCCAATCCAGGACCATATGAAATCCAGTATGATGAAGAATGGCTTTCAATAACACGGAAATTCAACAGTGTTTTCCCCATAACTCGGATGCCATTTACAATGTGGTTGGTGCATATAATGTCTTTTTTCGTTAGCAGGCAGTCAGTATTCCGAAAATATTTAGCAAATGCTAAATCTGGAGCAATCCAATTGTTTTATTCTACAGGGATGACCAGCTTGACACTCAAGATGACCGGCAGTGGGTTAAGAGCAAGTTAAATGCTAGAGGGGCTAAGCCTTTTGATTTTGTCCAGATTGCCCCGTCTTTTGATCCTTCCAATCCAATCCCTAATCCATCCATAACGGGTAAGCTTGAATATTCACATCTTAACATCGAGTCATAAATAAGCCAGCATCTACTCTCAAAGCGTTTCTTGAGGTCAAACTGTACAGTCCTCCTTTAGTCCCGTGTTACATTACAGTTCATTCCTTTCAACCAGTTGATTAAAGACACGAGGCGCGTGAACAGTGAATAGCATCATGGTACTGCAAAGGCGCGTGAGCAGTACGCATTGGTACTGTAGCACAATTATTTTCGTTTCCTAGGATAAAGAATAGTAGGTTAGGTAGGTTATTTTGGAATTTCTTATCTATCAAGTTATTGTTAGGGATATGATCTTATCTATTACGAAGATTATTTTTAATAGTTGAAAAAATTAGATTGGATTGATAGATTTCCTTATAGATTATTTCTTAGACGTTAAGTCTAGTTGTCCCTATAAAAAGGTAACATGCATCCATTATCAATCAAGCAATGAATAAACAAAATTCTTAGTCTCTCCCTTCTCTTCAACTAAGTCTCAGAGCTTTGGTGGTGGCATAATCAACCGTTCAAGGGCGAGTATCCTACCCTCGGTCCTCAGACCCATACCCAACCGACCCACGCCACAACAGATTCTAACCATTTGCTAATTCCATCTGTATGTTATTCCTAATATTTTCCTAGCAGTTTTGCCAGATAACTCTTTGAAAAGATTTTAGTAAGGCCATATTTGACATCACGTTGATTTTATTCTCTTTCTTGCAAAATACTCTGAAATGTGCTCTAACCGGTTTTCCTGTGTTATAAACAGCTCATTGCAGGAACCCACAAACCGAGTCTTTTCTTCAGCTTCTAGATCTCCCGTATCTGCTGGACTCGTCTAATTCTCAGGGTATGTCTCCGATGAATACTTATGGTTATATATGAACATCATTTGTCCTGATATTTAAGCACTAGACTAGATTTCATACACGCAAAGCCTAGAACTGGTAAAACTTTGGCTATGGTTGGTTCGCGAGGGTCTGAGCTAGTTAGTTTAAAGTTAATTGTTACTTTGTTTTAAGCTTACTCGACAATGGTACTGTTTATAGATCTCACAATGGTTATACGTTGTGGTTATTTTTTATTCCTCAACTTTTGGTCGTCAGGGGTTGATAGAAATGAGTCAAGCTCCCAGACAGGACATCCGCTTGACGACGACGACATAGAGCTCCCCGATGAAGTTGAAGATCCTGCGGAAGATGATGACTGAGACTGAAAGTAGTGAATTCATTGGAGATTTCACTAGGACAACTTCCGTTGCAAACTTGCAATATCCCTGTCCCCAGGGTTTGCCAGATATCTTGATGGATGGCCTTTGCTCTGTAGAGCATAATAAGCTAGAGAGATCTTGACATGAGGAACTAACATGTAGACGGTACTATAACGCTGCTTATGTGTAGAACAATGTTGTGTGGATTAATTTGATTTACAGGCAAGCACAATGCAAACTTTTTTCGGCGATTTATAAATCGTTGATTCGTTGGTCTCCCCCCTCTTTTATTTTTCTGGAGAGGATGTTGAATTGTTTTTATTTATTTATTTATTTATTTATTTTGAACTCGAGGACGTTGAATTGTTGGTGTCAAGTACCTCCTGTTGTGAAGCTAACGAAATCGGCTGTCTGAAGTCGGTGAAACAAATGGGCCGATGCCACCAATAGACAGGCAAGCCCAGTCCATCTCTAACTACCGCGAACCTAGTGGGCCGTCCATGTCCATAGCCCATAAAACCCCCGTGCTTCCCCACGCTTCCGTTTAATTCCGAACTCACGCAGTCACGCCACCGCACCGCACCACCGTCTCAAAGAGGAGTTCCAACCCCAAATTCCAAAACCCCAAACCCTTTCCGGTTGGCGGCAATGGCGGCGCCGGCGGCCGACGACACCCCGGGCTACGCCCTCCGCGCGACGCTCACCGGCCACCGTCGCGCCGTCTCCGCCGTCAAGTTCTCCCCGGACGGCCGCCTCCTCGCCTCCGCCTCCTCCGACAAGCTCCTCCGCGTCTGGTCCTCCTCCGACCTCTCCCCAGTCGCCGAGCTCGCGGGACACAGCGAGGGCGTCTCCGACCTCTCCTTCTCCCCCGACGGCCGCCTCCTGGCCTCCGCCTCCGACGACCGCACCGTCCGCATCTGGGACCTCGGCGCTGGCGGCGGGGCCCGCCTCCTCAAGACGCTCTCCGGACACACCAACTACGCCTTCTGCGTCGCCTTCAGCCCCCACGGCAACGTGCTCGCCTCGGGCTCCTTCGACGAGACGGTGCGCGTGTGGGAGGTCAGGTCGGGCCGCTGCCTCCGCGTGCTGCCGGCCCACTCCGAGCCCGTCACCGCCGTAGACTTCGACAGCGACGGCGCCATGATCGTGTCGGGGAGCTACGACGGGCTCTGCCGCGTCTGGAACTCCGCCACCGGCCACTGCGTCAAGACCCTCATCGATGACGAGAGCCCGCCCGTGTCCTTCGCCAAGTTCTCGCCCAACGGCAAGTTCGTGCTTGCCGCCACCCTTGATGGCACCCTGGTGAGTTGTTCAAGATTGCTCCTTTTCTTTTTCCGATTGTAGTGTTATTGTGTACAATGTGTAGAGAACTGTCCAGTTTGCAGCATATGTGAAATTGCAGTTGTGCTGTTATGTGAATGTTTGATTGTTCTACGCTTAGTTATGTTATTGAACATTATTAGTTGTTGTAGGAATCGAGTGCTAGAGAAGTAATTTTTTGTGGCTCCCAAGTGATGGAGTGTTATGAGGAGACGAAGGGGAGCTAAGAGCTTCGAGGTTGACAGCAGCATGGCTGGTGTTTACGTGTTGTCCAAAGTGCTCGCTGCAAATGGAAGCTTTGGGAGGTATTTATAGGGATCTATGTCGGTTAGTTACGTTCGGTACCCTTGTCGGTGCTGACTTGACGGGGCTAAAGATGATATTTCCATCTTAAGCTCTCCCTCAGCTAACGTCAGCCATAGCCTGATGCATAATTACCGGATTCACTATACACCCCAAACCCGGACCGATTTAGGTTTGGGGTTCGTGTTTGCAATGGAAATTGGAAGAAAAAGTGGTGTGGCAAGCTGTGAACCTGAATCCCGTACCGCGAGTCCGCGGCTTAGATGAACCGCCTTTCTGGTAGGTGGTAACTATGGCCTGATGCCCTGAGGCTAAAATTTTCTCTGTTACGTTAAGTTTAGCCTTGGGAGAATATTTGCTGCTTCAGGAACGCCTTGAGGTGCTAATGAAGCTATCCGATCTTATCTGGAGGTTATGGGACAGTGTGTTGCCTCATTGAACCCTGACACAACCCCATGGTCCTAGCTAACGGGAAAAAGTTTGTTATATGGACATCAAACCTTCTTATAAGTAACCCAACAATGCCATATTTGGGCGAGATGTGTTGTTAAGTGCGCGACTAGTTGACGCGACAAGTCGGTACACAGCCTCCGACTAGAGTCATCGACTCGACTAGGAGGGCTAGTCGTCCGACTTGCCGACTAGTCGTCCAGTGCTAGCCGGGCGACTTGTGGCCCACAGTCAACCAGGTTGAGAGAGAAGGGGAAAGTTTATACGAGAGGAACCCTAGCCATACGCCCATACCAGATCAGTCCCGTCTCCCCCACTCCCCACGCCGCTGCCGCCACTGATTCAAGGGCAAGGGGAACCCTAGCCCACCACCGCCAGTCACTAGCCATCTCCATCCTCCTCGGCTCTCCCCTGTCTCCCCCGTCCCCCATCCACGACGCCGCCGCACCGCCCGTGCTGTGAGGGGTCGAGGGCGAGTGCCGAGCGGAGCATAGCCTGCCGCCGCCGCCGCTAGTCACCATCTCCTCCTCGGCCCACCCCTGTCTCCCCCGTCCCCGTCCATGTCACCACTGTCGCCACCGCCCGTGCTGCGAGGGGAGCGCCGAGCGGAACCCTAGCTCCCCGCCGCCGTCGACCCTAGCCTCGGTAAGCACTCCTCTCCTTTCTCTGCTCCTTGCTTGCTCTGTTTTTGCGCTGTGCTCTGCCTCTGCTCACTTGTCATGCCCAGAAGATACTGTACATGAATAGTACTCGCGGATACTGTAGCAGCCAGGCAGCAGCGAGGAAACCCCCTTGGCCGGTGCAATCAAGGATTAGATTAGGATTGATTAACTACCAAGTTATGGTCAGGGTATGATCTTATCTATTAGGCAGGTCATCCTTATTAATAGGAAAGATCAGATTTAGTTGTTTGGGGCTCAACCTCTATATAAGGGGAGCCTCATCCTACTATTAGAAACCAACTGAGAAATATGTCAAGAGTTCCTAGTATCCCCTTCTCCCTGCCCTTGTGGTGCGACGACCTCCATGGCGTCGTCGCGCTGCTTGGGTCCAGGGACATCTAGTTTGTTACATCACTCATGCTCTGTTTTTCTATGTGGTAGCGGTAGTACTAGTAGTAGCAGTGGTATTCGTGAATAGCAGTAGTAGCAGTAGTACTAGTAGTAGTAGTAGTGAATAGCAGTAGTAGTAGGAGTATTCCTCGTCTGGCAACTAGTCGACAAGTCGCCCCCCTTGCCACTCGACTCGACTCTACAAGTTACGACTTAATAACCCCACGAGAAGGTAGCTGACCCACAACAGTAGTATTTTACAGCTACGACATGCACCTGCAGTAATGTGATCTTACAATTGTTTTTATGTGAGTGACCTGTATATTGTTTTGGTTTGCGCTATGCTAAATAGAGTTGCCAATTTTGTGATTGTGTTGGAGTTGCATCCTTGTGTAGCGTTGTGTGCAATCTTGAGATAATGTAGGTGAGAGTACCTTTTTTTTCTACACTAAGCCTAGTTGGAACATGCCAATTGTTCCATATATATAGGTAATCTCGAAGTTTAACTTGCTGTTATGACTTATTTGTATTATGAATAATAAGAACAATTACTTGGCTGTTTGGGAAGTGCTAGATGGGTTTGTCTTGGCAATATAGTTTTGCTAGTTGTTTTACAGTATAATGAGGTGACATAATCGGGTCATCAACCAGTATTTCATTTGTTTTGGTTGTATGCTTCCTATCTGTATGATTTTTGCAACTGCAGAACTAACATCGTCATATGATTCTTCAAAAGTAATTAAATGTGTACAGTTGCACATAGTCAAGCGACTTTTCCTTTTTAGCATTAGCGACAGTTGCTAATTCTCTTTGTGGGATTTCAAGATAGTTAGGATGATTAGTCCTTTGATCATCACATTATTTCCAAATGTGCTGGTTAGAAAAAAAGCATTTTTTGTTGTTCTTCCAAAAACTTTTCTCCACACAAAATGTGATGCTAACTATTTATGTTCTTGTTTTGCTAAAATATTATAATGTGTAATGTGATCCCATTACTTCATAACATGGCCAGCCAACTGCAACAATTAAACAAATTTGTTTCTTATTTGAAACAAGTAATTAATAAGAGGCCAGATCAAAATCTTTAGTTCCTTGAGAGGTTATAAAAGCCAGGGGATCTCTTTTGCTGTTGTACATCCACCTATAAGTAGGAACTAACCATAGAACTCGAGACAATCACCATTGATTACAATCTCCTTGAGGTAGGTGTTATAGATGCCTGCAATGATTGTGACATGGTGGTGCACATAGATATCAGGTGCTGCAGAGTTCCTGTGGTTTAGGGAGGAAAGACATTGAAGCACGTGAGACTAAGGGTATTTTGCGAATAGTTATATCAGAGGTCATGTTAAATTCCCATGAGCCTGGGATGGGCTAGAAATACATAATTTGAATTTTTAGGCAGGGGTGTGGGTTTGTAAGTAACAAAGCCGAAGGGAGTCGGTATGTAATTGACAAATAATAGAGTGATACCTGGACATTATTCTATCTAATTAATATCACTTGTTTTTTTTTTGGGTGGTAAATGCAACTACAATTTGAATGCCTACCTGCTAATTGCTGTTGGTATCAAATTCCCACTTATTTAGGCACTTTTGCTACCCACTTGATTCTGAGTTCTAATTACTAGCCATGTTGCCATTTTATAGTTACTGTCAATTAGAAACTGTTGTTATTTTTTACCTACCGTTTTTTTTCTCCACCGAGCATTGATGTTCAATACTTTTCTGTGTCGCGGCGAAATGTTTGTGGGTGTGAGAGTGGTCCCTGT
Source organism: Phyllostachys edulis (assembly GCA_036346405.1). Lineage (NCBI taxonomy): Eukaryota > Viridiplantae > Streptophyta > Magnoliopsida > Poales > Poaceae > Phyllostachys > Phyllostachys edulis. Next base: position 17,700,928 of record CM070549.1, on the reverse strand, counting down.
TGAAGTTTATTCCATTTATGCCTAAGTTGTAGTACAATAGGCCTTTCCAGTAATCGTGCCTAAGGCCCCAGAATTTCTGGAGACAGACCTAACTGTTTAATAGTATCCATAATTCCTAGATACAGGTCCTTGCTAGCATTTCTCCAGAAACTTAAGTTGGCCAATCAGCAGGGACCTGTACTTCACGGAGATCCTAAACTGTGTTTTTCTCCAAATGAATGGAAAGAAAGGAAAGAAACTAAACTAAGCTGTGACCTGTTAAAATTCTTATAAGATGCTTAAGTGTGATGCCGTTTTGCAAAGCACGCCACTCTACCTATATCCATCATGTGCTGTTTAACTTAGCAGATTCTCTCGTAGGAATCAAACGCAGTAAGAGAGTGCCTTGACCCCTCGCCACCACCCCCAGCCTCACCAAACCATTTTCTGTACAATCCATTAGATTTCGTAAGCATTGTGATCATCGTGTTCCTCTTTTCAGTATTTCCCTTTACTTAGAGCATTATAATACTTTAGCTGTTTAGCATTACATGTGGGAGGTCTTTTACCCTAGGCATTACGTGTCTGTTCCTCAGACAATTTTTCCCTGCTGCATCATTCATTCTTTTATACTATTCCGTGCATATTGAGAATCATTTGGGATGTTTTAGATTTTACTTCAGCACATTGCCAAGCCATAGTTTTGATGTATTTTTGGGTGCCAAATGATGATATTGACATACTGTAAGTATGCTTGTTAGCTGAGAACATATTGCAACCACAACTATGTTTGGAGTTGCATCTACCTCAAGAAAACATCGTTCGGTCTTGTTTCACAAGTATCTAGCAACCTACCTTGATGAACTTGTTATCCCAAGATGACTGCTCACGTATTGTTTATTTATGCAGAGACTCTGGAATTTCTCAGCTGGAAAGTTTCTAAAGACGTATACTGGCCATGTGAACACAAAATACTGCATTCCAGCAGCGTTTTCAATCACCAATGGCAAGTATATTGTCAGTGGCTCGGAAGACAAGTGCGTCTACCTGTGGGATCTTCAGTCAAGAAAGATCGTGCAGAAACTGGAAGGACATACTGACGCAGTCATTGCAGTGTCGTGCCACCCCAAGGAGAACATGATTGCATCGGGAGCACTTGACAGCGACAAGACGGTGAAAGTATGGGTTCAAAAGGAAGGAGATCAACAAGATGCCTAAGCGAGTTCTTACTGTCTCAGCTGTCATGTAACCTGACTGAGTGTGGTAGGTGAGCTACTTAGCTTCCGAGTAAATTATACATTGGTGCGGTGTAGAATGTGATGCTCCTGGGCTGTGTAATTGAGTGTTGTGTTGCCTGCTTCACTGCTGGGCGATGAGTCGAGTAAACTTAAATAGTTCCGGAGAGCTGTTCATGGGATGGTTGTAAGAAAGCCTGAACAGAAACAATGCTTAAACTTCATTTGTTGTCTTCATAAGTTCTCCATCTTGAGATGTGAAGTTATTTTGTCATTTCATCCTATTGCAGGGAGTTTATACTGGGCATAGCTGCATGCACATGTTGGACTTGGACACCTCTTCTCCTCGTTCCTATGGAAGTCCTTTGCTGGTACAGAGTCCTGTCTCATTGGTTCCATTCGAAATTTAAAACTGTATTGAGGTTGTGCGTTCATAAGTTGGAGCTGCATTGGACATTGCCAAAACTCACAAATGCAAGTTGTCCCATGATTCTGCTGGGTAAACCGAATTTCGCCGGTAGAATTGCGGTATCAATTGTTATTCTTTTCATTTTTTTTGAGAAGGAACGACAATGTTATTCGATAAGCGAATCGTGACATTCACTTGGACACCTAGGATTCCTCCCTTTTTTATTCTCTCGACAGTGAAGTGAAGCATGAATTACTACTAGGCTACTACTAGCTAGCCTCGTGTTTGACAGCAAAATGTAGATGGTCCATAGAGGAGGAGCATGGGCCATTTTCAGATAACTATACAAGGTTGTTGTTTGTCCATTTCATTCAGCAAAAGCTGTCCTTTATGCTGCAATTTCAGGCCCTTCACATCTTCTAGTCTTGCAGCTACAAACAGGCACACACACAACGCACGCACGCAAACACACCCTAGAGAGCTATCGGTCACCTTCAAATAGCTTTCTTCTTGCCTTCATCTGCCTTGTCATTCTGCCTTTGGTCCCTCGTGACATTATTGTCTCTCACTTTCGCTGTGGCATGTAGTGTTGGTCCCGGGACTTGAAATAAGAACGTGAATGGAAACGTTGTCGTGTTTGGTGATATAAACAGCCTTCGGAAAGTTCAGATTGTTTGATCTCGATTTCATCTCTTTCGGGCCAACATATAGAGTGCACGATATGGGACTAATTACCATCAGACACTAACGCTTTATTACCCTTGGCATCTACTTTATTAGCTTAATAGTCGTTGCTAATACTTTCTGGTATGTTCGTCACATTGTTCTCCACAACTTGTGCTTATGCTGCTGCTTAATCAGATGTTATTGTTGTCTATTTCGCAGGGATGACGTGTCATTCTTTTCGGAGCAGGAATCCAGCTAGATATCGTCGAGGTATTCTTGGTTTTGTCGTGATGCTTGGCGGCGCTAATTGCTTTAAAGTCTTAAGCATGCCTTTTAATCCTTGGAAGCAACGTTGATTGGCAGCGCTTAGCTAACCATGCATGTGCTGCATACAAAACTAATAATCGACGGCAATCCGGTGTTAATTAAAGAGCCGCTCACTATATATTTTAGGAAGAAAGCCTATTTGACTCTGAAGTATTATTGTCCAAACACTTAACCTCTGACCTAAAAAGCCGGCGGGGGACTTGGAACGCAGGACCGCGAAGGGCGCGTCAAAGACGTCGACGCCAGCTCTAGCAGGGCCAAACATGTCGCCGAGTGGTCTTCCGTCTTCGGCGGTGCCCTGGCGGAGGGCGAGGTGGGAAGAGAGTTGGAGTATATTCGTTGGCCTCCTTCCCTAATAAGGTGTCGGTGGAGAGCAGGGCAGCCGTGGCGGAGGCAGTGAGGAACATGTCGATGGGGAGAGTAGGAGATAGAGATTGAGAGAGACAATGATAGATCCATAGTCGAGGAGGAGTCATGAGGAGGGGTGACACTATCTGACATGTGGATCCATAGTATAAGTAATAATAATTTGACCGGATATCAACTTCTTCAAATAGACTTCTTCCTTTATTTTGTCGCCATGTGCCGTAATGAAATGAACTCGTGCGCATCTATTCAATGCATTTTATGCTTGTTTAAGTCGGTGAATTTGCTATTTTGGTTTCGTGATATGTTTGATCTGTCACATCTTGCAGGTCTTCTAAAGCATCTAGCTTAAATCTTTAAGCGACTGAATACCAAGTATAAATATTTTAGTAAATCCTCCAAAATAGGTATTTAATATCGATAAAATGCTCCTAAATAGTTTTTGAGAACTCTAGATCTATGTGCCGGTTGGACTGCTACCGGCACGCAGACTTTGTTAGAACAGCTATTTCTCTAAAATATGCTTTTCTGAATGATTTCCCCCACGTATTCTCATATAATGTAGGTTTATCTACAAAACAATTATGGTTGTTTTAGGCACCATTTGAAATAATTATTCCTGGAAACTCTTTGTAGAATTCTTGTATTTTGAATAGACTCTTACCCACATGCATTGGCATCTGACAGTATATATGTGTAATTGAATGAACCCAAAGAAGACAAGAACAGTGCAAGTTACTTAATATTTCTGGTGCTTTTCTGCGAGTGTTTATTTATTTGGCACTGTTTGGCGCGACAATATCAAATCTAGCCCTTCCGAAAATCAAAGGTAAAAATAGCACCGCGGATTCGTCGGAAGGCGACACGTGCTCTCATCCGCGCACGGGAACCGCGGACGAGTCTCAGCCCGACGGTTAATTAGGGCGAATAGTGTCTATTTGTCACTATTTGAACACTATCTAAACATTATTTGACACACTATTTAACACTTTTATAAATACCATGTACAACACTATTTCTCCCTTCAGAAAAATTCAAACGATAGCTTTTTTCTCCTTGTCGTTTTTTTTACATCGCACTCACATCTTCAAAAACTTGGATGTCAATCGTTGCTATTGCCACCCCTCGCTGCCCTCGGTGGCTCGGTGAGTTGATGGACGGTGGTGACCTGGTGCCATTGCTGCTAGGGTTAGGTTGTCGCATACCTGCTTGTGTTGTTGTCGCAGTCTCGCTCTTGCACATTTGCACACGATTTGAAGGGTAAAATTACGGTATTATATGATCTACAAGCAAAACATTTTTCTCAGTTGGTTCATAGACAAGCTTATCTAGCTTATGGTACAGTACATCATTAAAGAATGTCATCCATATTAAACCAATAAATTAATAAAGAATGTCCTATTTGATCGGGTACACCGTCATTTCATATCAAAAAAATTATGATTTTTTGGGTACATCCACATGTATCAGATAGAATTTTTCACAATTTTTGTACATGAAATCACGTTAAAGAATGTCATCCATATTGAAACGATAAATTAACAAAGAATATCCTATTTGATTTTATTGGGGTACATATGCTAAAAACCCCCCACCCCGCGTCGTGCTGTTTTGTGATTTCATGTGAAAAAACTTGTGGGATTTTTTAAGGTACATCCACATGTATAAAAAGTTCACAATTTTTTTCACATGAAATCACGTTAAATAATGCCATCCACATTAAACCGACAAATTAACAAATAATGTCCTATTTGATCGGGTATATGTGATAATACCCCCGGCTGTGCTGCGCTGTGATTTCATGCGAAAAAATTATTGATTTTTTTGGAACATCCACATAAAAAAAATCCACAATTTTTTTCATATAAAATCACGGTGCAGCACAACCGGGGCTATTATCACATGTACCCTGATCAAATAAAATATTCTTTGTTAAATTTGTCGGTTTAATGTGGATGTCATTCTTTAATGTTGTATTGTACCACAAACTAGATAAGCTTGTTCATGAACCAACTGAAGAAAATGTTTGACATGCAGATCCTATAATACTGTAACCATACCCTTCGACTCGTGTGTGAATGTGCGAGAGCGAGACTACGACAGCGATGCGAGCAAGTAGGCGGTAACCTAACCCTAGCGGCAAGGGCACCAGGCCACCACTGTTTATCGACTCACCGAGCCTTTAAGCGAGAAATATTGTTACAAATAGAGGGTCGAATAGTGACAAATTTCACTATTCATCCTATTTAACTCTGGTCCCACGCGTGGACGAGGGCACATCTTGCCTTTCGGCTAGTCCGTGGTACATTTTTTTACGTTAATTTTAAGAGGAGGGTATATTTGCTATTGCCGCGTCAAAGAATGCCGAATAAACCAAAAACTCCTTTTTCTGCTGACTTGAAAGTTGGGTTCTTGCTTTAAGGGCATATTCACGAGATATGCTATTATCCCATGCATTACCTCTGGAGATCTAAGCATAAACAGAGTCACGTGCGGTTGCTCAGAGAGCAAGGAACACAGGGCTCATACAATTTTATGAAGTGTACAGGTGTGCAGTATAGTTGGCCTTTTCATTTCTGGGATCTGTACAGCTCGTGATTGTTAATTTGCTGTTTCAGAACAGCTGGTGTGCTAGCAAGTAGCAATCCCTGAGCTCCAGATGAGCTGATGCTTGGAACTCAGGCTAATTATGATCCACTATGCACAGCATCAGGAGCATTATAATATGCTCTAGTGGTGACTGGTGAGCTATCAGATGTGAAGTGAACTGCTTTTTTTTGCCTTTTGCTGCATGAGACCTATTGCCTTCATCCAACCGGACCAGCCATATCTATTTCAATTTTCAATACTTCTGTATTAGTGATACATGTCACACAACTAGTGCAAATTGCCATGTTCGCGCCATTATGAGCTAGATGAGTACAGCTTAATTTTAACCCAAAACTTCCGGTAAGAGCGAGAGTGGATTCGTTTTTCTTTCCTCCAAACTTCCTACGGAATATCCGCATTCCAAAGAGGACCTTACAGCGCAGGAAGGTAATAATCCCCCACTTATTTGCTCCATTGGCCCCTAGCCCCCCAATGATTTTCTGTCACATTGTTTCTTGCCCATGACGGACGATGCCAACGGTGACAGGCTGACAGCGCCATCCATCATCCTCAGGTGTCCTGTTTTCCCGGCTCGATGGGCAGAGTTGTCGGAAGGAGACAGTGAAGATAAGCGGTCCATAGTGTCGAAACTGTCGATTAGCCTGACGTCCAAGCAGGAAAGGTCCCCAACACCCAACTAATCACCGGAAAATTCAGTGATGCTATGCAGTATATACTTGGGACATGTCCATGTGAGAATGAAGAACTGCTCACCTGCGATCTGGCCTGGGCTCCATGTTTGGTTAGCCTACTTATGCAGTTATGCTCCCTTCATTTCTCTCTTTAATTTCTGCATGCATGTATTGGTTTGATCAATAAATTCTGATGTGCATGCCATGATGCTGGATGTTTACTCTGAAGTTATACTAGTCATGCTCGTTGTATACGCAGGTGAAATTAATGGTAAATCTCAACTAGAATCTTATAAGTTGGTGGTAAGATGTTAGTACATGTCAACTGTCATATATTCGAGAGCTAGTGCTACGTAAGAAACACAATTTAGGATAGGAAAATGCAAACTCAGTCTTTCAAGTCACAATCGTTTGGTGCTAGTAACGCCAGCTTACCAAGGGACTAATGATAAGGCTATTTGGAACGCATGAAATGTACCTTTTCCGACCGGCCGACCGGCAAAATTGATGTGAAATCACTGTAAAAAAAATCTCCAGCCTAATTTCACTAAACGAAAATGAATTCCCCTTGCGCTTAGCATATCAATTCACGAGTTCATGTTGTCTTGTTTGGGAGCTGTCACCTGCCACAGGTCCCATACATCTCGATCCATATTCATGGATGGAGTAACAAGGCAATGTGGGTCCTAGGACAACAATTGCTTGATAATTTTTAGTTGTACTTGTTTGACTGAAACTGCGACTAGAGGTGGTGAATAGGAGCTATTCTCTTTTTTGACCCTCAACCGATTTCAAAATTTTCTTCTCTTCAATAGCTATGGAAACTATGAATATCAGAGATTACAAGCACAACGACAATCTTGTGTTGAACCCGACCAACCCCGAGAAAACAACCAAGAACACCAAAAACCTCTCAAGGAGGGTGGTCAGACCTTTGCTCAACTGGTTTGACCTCTCATACGGATAAGCAGTAAAATCAGCATGGTTAGACCTTTGCTCAACTGGTTTGACCTCTCATACGGATAAGCAGTAAAATCAGCACGATTACAAGATTACAAATCGATTCAACTTTTGATCCGATGATCCAAATCTTCTGAAATTTCAACCATAACTCATCAAGAATGTCAAGAACCTATTCCAATCGACGATCGGGAAGATCAAAGCCAATGTTCTAATAATTTCTTAGATGAGAGCAATAGGGCACAAGAGCCGAGAAAATTCAAACTTTGATCCAAAAACTTGCTCATGTGTGAATGAAGATCATGATGACCCTAGATAGATTCCCGCATATCCCAGCAAGCAAGATCACGACAAAGAACCAAAAGAAAACCAAAGAAACATCAAAACCCTAAAAGTCACCAAAGAGAGGAAAAGAACAAGAAGAGACTCATCTTGAGAAAATCTTGCTTGGATTGATTTGAGAAGGATGTTGACTTATAGGTACTCCACCATAGAGGACGAAAGCTCAACACTTGAACACAAAATTAATCCATCTCTTGTAAACCTTAGCCTCAACTACTCCACTTTCCTAAATCACAAATTAGGGGTTTTCACTTGAAGGGCTTGAAGACTCCACATCTGGACATCCCCTTTTATAGTGGAGGCTAGAGAGAAACCCTAACGGGCAGTCGAGCACCCATTAATTCCACACACAAACGGGTCTACACTTACACACGCTTCTCAAATTGGATGACGAACCGGGCTTCCCGAATCCATTTCTTCATGAACTTCATCTTCACTTGATCTAGACCGCCTCTCCTTGCATCGCGGTTTTGCCAAAGATCACCAAGGTGGTATTTTGGTAAAGATATCAAAATACCTCTTATCAATCATTCTCCAAAGACTGTCCAATCATCATGAATCAATCTCACGCTTCGCCACGTGTAGGTTGATCAGTGGTTCTCTTCATGTCGGCAAGTCTCTCACATTCGGCTCCCACCGAAACCACCATGGCACTTGCACCGACCCTCGCGCCGCTTGATGCAACCCGATGCACCGAACTTCCCGTTCAGTTATCTTTGTACATCTTGTGCCATGCTTGAGTCCAATTACTTCACCCAACATCATCGATCGTTCTGGATCTCAACTCTCCTAGCCTAGTCCCGATCATCCTCGTCGTTGACCTCCAAACCTCTTGCATAACAATAAACCAAGAAATCAATTCTGGGCACAAGTTCTTCGCAGCTTGACTCACGTTAGTCAAAGTATGCATCATGCAATACATATGCATTGAAACCCATGAAATTGACCTAACACACAATCATCACCACCTTGTTGGCCAATGATGAGAGCCATACCGGTCAGACTGCCGCCCATGGCTGGTCAGACCTTTTAGTCACAAACTTGGCCAAAATTTGTCTGAAGGACTGAAAAAGTCGCTTTTGGAAATTTTGGTAGAAACCTATCTAGTTTTGCCCCGATGCTCTATTTTTCATGAAACCTAGTGCAAACACACTTCCTAACACTCCCAGATAAGTGTTTGATCAGGTTTGCCAAAAATCCATTTTTCACTTTTTGACCGGTCAGACCACTCATATGGCCGATCAGATCGCTCGACCAAGAGGTCGTACCTCTTCCCTTGGGCGGTTAGACTGTCTGACATGGCCGGTCAGATCACCTAATAACGAGTGTTTCGACAAACCCTCACCAGCATTGTCAATTATATCATCATCATAAGATCAGGAGCATATCTCATGACATCCATAGTATTACTACAAACACACTTCAGCATGATGCTATGCACACAGATACTACGACGAATGATTTGGACCGTCGGTTCTGATCCCGTGGATTGAGACGTACGGCCTCAAATGCACATTATGTGCTTTAACTTTGGGCCGAATTTCCGGGGGAAAAAAACTATTACTCAGCTTTTTTTTTGGAATCCAACTGTTACTCAGCTTAAGTTTCTCTCATGGGGCGTATAATGGAAAACTAGAAACCCTCGCGCGACTTGGCGTGCGGAATCGAAGATGGGAGACTTTGATTTGGACTACGGAACCGTTAGTGAAAGAAGGCGTAGGGATACAGACGATAGCTAAAATTATAGAACACAATTATGGTTAAGTTTACTACACCTAATAGAGTATTGATGTCTATAATTTTTTATTAGTAATCCCTTTCTATTCGTTAGGTCCTAAAAGTTGTTATAGGTCAGATAGTACAAAGGTAACATGAATTAATACTTCAGTACCTGAGAGGCTGAGAGCACTATGGTCCTTTACGGAGCAAAGAGGCTGGTAGGACTCCAACTTGCCAACAAGCCAAGCATTTACCCCATGCTTTCTGGTGATTCGTTTGAGCTCTATCAGTGGCGTCCATCCTACAAGCTGAAGAAAGATTGAACATGAGGTTCCTAATCGTTCAAACAACATAAATTCATATATAGCCATTCAAACCCAAACTAATACACGAAAAAAGCAATAACTAAAAGGGAAAAAGGTTAAAAAAAACCCATGTTAGAGAATAGAGACCACTTCACCTGGGTGATATCAGTGGCTATGTGTTCCTTTAAAGAACATTCAGTTTCACACGGAGACGATGATTTGAGCAGATAAGGAATCCCTCTCCTCCCCTCCTCTTCCTCCATGGTCTTCTCTTACTCACTTCTAAGCTCTAACAACGCATACCAGATCAGAGTACTGCTCTTTGGGTAGCTCCACCTGCACTTCCACTGTCTTATTGCCTACTTGGCTATTATTTTTAAAAAGGAACATGGTACTTGGCTGTCATTAAATGTAATCTTCTAGTAGTACCACATAGCACGATGCTACTACCTTGTTGCACTTTCAAGTGCACAAAATGCAAAGTTACTTCTTTTTAGGGGAAAACGGCATTAGGAGATAGGAATGTTGATGCCTGCACCTTTGCCATTTTGTAGATGGCCGCATTGTTGAAATCTGTGTGTTTTTTTTCTTTTAGGCAATTTAACCTGCTTTTGTCCATTGGTACTTGTCTTCATTTGCGTATAGAATAGCCTAAAGTGCGCAGAGAGCAACTCGACAAGAAGTAAAGCATACAAGAGAGCATTCGGCCCAAAGAATTCTACATGTTTTTGTTCCAGATTTCCAGATAAAACAACTATATTGAGGTTTCCATTCCATCATCCATGTGGAGCTAAACAGTATTACTATAGACAGGATACAACATAAAATTGGTACATGAAGGAAAACTATTTCCGCATTGTTCCTATGTTAAGTTGATGAAATTTTTGTTTGCAGCTCAGTGCAAAATTACTCAGGATTATCTAACAAAACATTATCACCTTCAGGGACCAGTCTTGCTATCTGATAATGCTAAACAACACGCATTGGAAAAGAGTTCATGCTATGGAAATTGATTCCTCCTCAGCATTAGATCCTGCAGATTGTAAAGGCCAATACCTTTACTACCACCATGAAACATTGAGTTTAGCCCGCAGCATCTCTGCTCGTGTTATATTAATTAAACATGTAAGTGATAAATTAGAAAAATCGTTCTACTCTCTAAATCAGAAAGATCTGTGTAAGCAGCAATAGTAGGGGCACGATGGCCATTACATCACAAAGGCAAAACAACAGTAAGACAATGTAGTACATAAGCATAGTTGTAGATAGACAACATCAGTAACACGTAAGTAAGAAACAATAAGTATGGGACTGCACTACGGACCAAGCAAGATGAAAGAACATAGCCAAAAAAATAAATAGTAAACTATATGAAGCAAAAGCAGTAGTAAGATAAAAAAGTAGATGACTATAATTTCGAAGAAAACAGAAATGTGAAGAAGGGATAGATAAGAGCTACGATTACACCCAAATTTTGTAAGTAGAAATGGTTATAGGCAGGTACAAAACAATAAGTATGAGACTGCATTACAAACCAAGCAAGATGAAAGGACATAGAGAACAAAAGAAAGAGTAAACTACATGAGTACAGCAGGAAGGGCTTACATAGACATTGTTTTTTTTTCCAAATAAGTAGCCGATTGCCGATGTTCTTGGCTGGTTTTCTTCCTCAAAACAGATATCTTTTTGGTTGTCCTGTAAAACAACACAAAAGTATGTATAGAGATAAGCGGTATGTGGCAAAACTCTATGCAATTTGGAACAAGCCGAATCGTGGTATCGAGTATGAATGGACTATTCTGTAGGGGCATGATGGTCATGAGATCACAGAGGCAAAATTTACCTTTTATGAATCACCATTGGTCTGATAGGAAATAGTGCCAATTGTTTCGGTATGCTAGGAATTCCTGTATGTTTATTTAATGATAATTAGAGAGCACAAAACAAAAATGAGAATACTACTGATTAGATCCTAACTAAGATAGGACGACTAATGTATGCAGCCTAGCGAGGAGTAACACTATAAACTAAAGAACTCTCTTTCAGAACTATGAGAAAGCATATGTTGTCTTGTTATCGTTGCAGTCACATGAACAAAACAAAAAAGAAAGAACAACGATGATAGTCGAGTGAAATAGCCAGCGGAAGAAAAGAAAACAACCTCACGCAAGGACAGGAATATAGTAATGACCACAGAAACATAGTAATACCTTAAATAGGCGTCGAGGTAGAAAGAGGACGAAGCGAGCGAGAACCAGACCGAGAAGAAATCATGATAACAATAGACCCATGCAAGCCTGACACAAAAAAGGAAATGGACTGCACCAACAAGAAGAATAGATCTGACAGATAACTAAGAACCGACAAGAGTAGTAAAAAACGAATATGTCAAAACAGACAGCAGGCAAAAGTATACCGAAACCAAGAGCACAACGCAATCAGGGGGAAATGTAGCTGCCAAAATAGCAGAACACAGAATAGAAGAAGCGTGAGAGGAAGTACAACAAAGAAGAGATAGCATGGGTTGTACCCAAGACGGGGATAGGTCCAGCGATCACGCAGAGGTCCATACCATTCAGCTAAACAGGCGGGGCCCTATAGACGCAACTACACATAGAGATTCAGGACATCAACAATGCTAATGGATTGAAGGCACTATTAAGTTCGGATCTATGGATCAGTTCAGGACATCACCCACTTCCATCGACACAGATACACAACATAAATCCACACATTGAATTCATGCCTCTGATGAGCATAGTTCACAAAATAATCTCGGAATACAACAGAGAAGACCAGAGTTAAACTATGAAACCAATCTTGGATATACATGCATGAATAGATAAATTACAGAGTAGGGGAATTAATGTGCCGATGTAAAATTAGATAAATGGAGATGATGGAAATGCACCAAATCGTCTCAAGACTGGAGGAAAAAAATCAGAAGAAGAAGAAAATTTTCGGCCACTCACCACTCACGAGGCAGCATGGATGGAAAGAGAGGAGGGTGGAATCAAGAAGACAAGAACCCCTTCCTTTCTCGAGGCTTCCCTCGCCTCCTTGTGCACAACAATGAACATATTACAACAACCTCAGTGGCAAGAACAAGAAGCACAAGAAAAAGGGATTTCCTTCCAGATCTACCAATCATGCCAAAAAAAACTGACAAACAAATCTACCAACAACAAACACCAATCAAATTACACTGCGACAAAATCTGAAGTAGAGAGGGGGGATTTGGGTTCCCTACCTTCGGTTCCTGCAGTGAATCCACACCAAGTTGAGGGAGAGGAGAAAGACCGGCATCGGGTGGCCGAACGGGGGCTGCGAAGAGGGGGAACGACCAGCGAAATTAGGTTTAAGGCCGGCGGCGGAGGAGGTTAGGATTAAGAGCAGCGGCGGTCGCTGACCTCAACGGGAGGAGAGAAGGCCGGAGGTCAGCCGAGTTCGCGACGGTCGTTGTGGTCGCTGACCTCGCTCCATCCGTGCATCAGCCGTGCTTGAGCTCTCTCACCCCCCCTCCCCACCCATTCTGTTGCTCGTCGACAGCTTCACCATCGACGCCATGTGCACCATCGACGCCGTCGCCCCTCCTCCTGCTGTTGCAGCCATATTGGGCCCTCTCCCCTCCTCTGCGTGTGTGTGTGGCGTTCGGTCGATCCGAAGGGTCCCTTTCCTCTGCACGCGTCACCATATGTGGCAAGGCTGAGGCACCCGCACCGCGTATGGACCCAGCGCGGAGACCGATCGGACGAGCATGGATGAGACCTGCGGAATCCTACGGTCGAGGAAAAAAAATCGACGTGGCCACCCTGCCTCAGCCTCAAGTTTGCCTCCTTTTATATAGGGAGATCCTAAAGAAGATAGTCTCTCGTAGAAACCGAATAAGGCGCCGTTTGGTAAGGACATCGACTTACAAGGAGGCTGGGGTTAGTTAGAGGTTGAGAAGCCACGACCCCCACTCGATTGATCTCCAAGTTCTCAACCTTTTTTGCCTTCTTTCCACGGACGGACTTCATCTCCTTGAGAAAGCTAGACGAAGAAGTCGATCATTCGCAAAGAAAAAAAAAAGAAAAAACCTCTGGCCATCGATAAAAGAAGGTGAAGCTGCATCCGATGTACGCGTGTGTGGATAGTGTGAGTGTAGTATTTGTTCGTGTTCAAGTATAAATAAATTATTCATCTTTCTTTATCATATTAAGTTTTTAGGTGAATTAATTGGTGCGTGCAACTCAGTATGATATAAGAACCAAGAGATCTTGAGTTTAAGACCCACCTAGCGCAATTAAGAAAATAATTGCAGCTTATTTTTATTCCACGTTTTAGGCCTAAGTGAGTATACACGTGAGAGATAGTGAGTTTAAGTTTTTGTGTGAATTGATTGGTACATGCAACTCAATAGTTGAGTGTGTGCGTCTGCCAGGCACTCTTAAAAAAAGAAGGTGAAGCCGAAGCCGGACCAAACAGTTTGTCCAACCATGCATTGTATTTCGTCGCCATCGTATCACCAATTACCAATTAATTACTGGATCGCGTGCCTGATGCTAACGCGGCCCCTTTCGTTGATACGCCGCATGTAGATCCGTCACGCTTCGCCTGTCCACGTAACGGCTTCCAGGCGCATACATCACCGGCCGATCGAACTTGAATACTTGGTGTCTCGCTCGGTTGATCTTTTCTTGTCTGTTGCATTGATCGCTAATGTTAACGTTTGGTTTGCTGCATTTATAGAGAGTGGCCAAGTAGGGATCGAAATATCGAATCGATGCATGCACCATGCATTATTTTCTGCCCTGATGGATGGCCTGGAGTTAAGACGAGTCCCCAGCAAGCTAAGCGTATATATGACAGGAGATTTTGTTTATTTACTATTGTACGTTTCTTGTCTGAAAATGAGATCTTTTTGCCCTTGTACTATATACAAAATATTATAACCACCAAGGTTGTCACAATCGCCGTTCTAAATCGGATCGGAGACACTCGGTAGGATCACATTTTAGGATCGAATCGTAGAATATAAGATTCTACATGATTCTACCAAAAATATATATTTTTCAATGTGATGTGTATTCCAAGAGTGATATGAGTGTTTATTTGGTCATTTGGCATCTAATTTGATTGATAAATGTCTAAATCGTAGTTTAGATTTTATGTCATTTAGAGCTACGGCTAGAATATTGATTTTAATAATCTTACTATTACTTGAACATTTTACATAAAAAATAAAATAAATAAATAAAATAAAATTTATTATTTCAAACCTCCAAATCTTAATGTCTAACCTACTAATTATTTAGTACTTACCATACAACTTGAATTGAGGGATATGAAACGACCAAACACCTAAATCTTTTATAATTTAAGATCATACGTGATTCTACCATAATACTACTAGGTACGACTCAAGGTAGGATTATTTAGATCTTATTAATGTTGAATGACATTGATAATCACTATAATATAGCATATCTACACAAGCACGTAAGGTTAATTGTGTCACGGCAGCACTACCTACATGCTCCGCTCAAGGCAACGACCAGGTTAGAGCTGAGAATAAGACCAAGCACAGACGCAAACGCAAGCACAAGTCCAGCTACAAGTATACTGGGCCGGACTGGGTTACGGGCCAGAGGAGGCGTGCGTGAGTCACGTGAGACCTGGGGTTTAAATAGACCAGAGAAGGGATAGGAAACGTGTGGTGTAATTTGTAATCTGAATTATACTCTGAAATCCTCAATTCAACACCCAAAGAACATGGTCTAGGCATTCAAAACTTAGACATAAAAAACAAAAGTTCACTAGGAAATAGTTATTTAAGTTACTTAATGAAAAAGAGGTTTGGCAATCCTTATTGACAAAGAAATATTTAGGTGAGAAGAGTCTTTCGTAGGTGGTTAACAAACATAAGACTTTCTATTTTTGATCGGGTCTCATGAAAATTAAAGATCTTTTTTTCGCTTTGGTTTATTTCAAGTTAAAAATGGTATGCAAACTAGGTTTTAGAAAGATAATTGGTTAGGAAATTCTCCATTGAAAAGACAATATACACTTCTTTATAATGTGGTGAGGGGCAAGAATGATACAGTGGCCACTATCCTGAGATCGACACCTTTAAATATTTCTTTTTGATGGCCTATTATTGGGTCTAAGTTACATGTTTGGAATGAGTTAATTTTGAGAATTGATAATTTACAACTGAACTCTCAAAAAGATGTTTTCAAGTGGAATTTGAATAAGTCTTGACTTTTTTCGGTTCAGTCTTTATGTGGGGCGTTTATTGGAAACTATCGAGACCCCATTCGGGAGTTTTTTTGGTTAATTAAAATTCCGTTAAAAGTTAAAATATTCCTATGATATCTCAAAAGAGGGGTAGTATTAACTAAAGATAATCTACTCAAAAGAAATTAGAGGGGAAGCACAAAGTGTTTTTACTGTATTAAAGAGGAAACAATTCAGCACCTTTTTATTGACTGCCCCGTTGCATGTCTTGCATGGTGGGCTGTTTAATGTGCGTTTAATTTATCTCCTCCTGCGAATATAGCAAACATTTTTGGGAATTGGTTAGTCGGTATTCCAAAAAATTTAAAGGCACAACTCCTAGTGAGAGCTAGTGTCTTATGTTGGTCTATTTGGTTATGTCGGAATGACGTCGTTTTTGACACACAAAAAAAGACTATCACTAATCCCTTGCAGGTTATCTTGTTAAGTAGGCACTGGCTGAGAGCTTAAGCAAATATGCAGAATTCGACCCAGAAGGGGTCCATGTTGGCTGGAAGCACCAGATTGGAATTTGTGGCTAAGTAAATTTTCAACAATCATGGGTGGTAGACTAATCATCAGATTTGTAATGACTGAGTTTAACTTTCAGTCGTCTTCTGGTTGTAAGGTTTCCAGCCAGTTTTAACGTTGTTGTTTATTTTGCCACTTTAAGCATTTTAATAAAAAGAGGTTGTGTGCATCCTTGATGCAGAGGCCGGGAGAGTTTTTCTTCCATTATCCAAAAAAAATCGATAATTTCCCTTCTGCTACTTCATCTCCTTTCCCAAGTCTTCTTCCTCTGCTCCATTTCTTATCTGTACGGTAACAAATTGATATCGATCTGCCCCTGTTGGCCATGGATCCTTCCCCTCTAGACGCGGAGTGTGATGGGGGCGTCCCGACCAGTTTCAAATCTAAGGGCTGTTTGGTTTGCTACCTTTGTAAACCAAAATAAATATTGATAACGCCAACGAAAATTGACTACTATTTAGATTGCTAACAAAATTTGATAATACCCGCGAAAATTTGGTAATATCAATGAAATTCAATGTCACACGTGGGCAATCCAAGGGTGAGGAAATTGTTCACCAAAATTTTGATAATGCTAAAATTTGGCTTGATCACGATCTAAACAACGCTCTTTTTGCCAATATTTGGGTTTGCCCAAATTTTGGCTATGCCAAAATTTTGATTTAACTCATTTTGGCCATCAATCTAGTAGCCTCCTAATGATTTTTTTTATTAATTAACCCATTTTAATTTATTTTTATTATTAATCCCTCGCAAACTTTATTTCTAATTCTAACTCTTTTGGTCACGCCACCACCCGTAGCATGACAAAACAATATTGTCATGCCAGCACCATATCCTGTCATGCCACCACTAGGGACGTGACAGTGTTGTTTGGTCATGCCACCACCTGTGGCGTGACAAAAAGTGCTATTTAGCTAGACTTATCCTATGGCGTGACAATGTTGTATTGTCTTATCATAGGTGATGGCATGACTAAAAGGTTCAGAATTAGAAATAAAGTTTACGAAGGGTTAACAATACAAATAAATTTAAAAATAGGTTAATTAATATAAAAAAGTTCCCTGCTAATCTTCCTAGCTAGCTAGCTACCTAGCTTGTCCGTCTCGGTGCGTGTGCACGCATGGAGGCCCATGGCCACTGGCGGAGCTTCAGTTAGCCCAAGGAGGGCCCTGGCCCCTCTTCCAAATTGAAAACCCATGATTATGTATTGATATTTCATTTAATATATTCTTATCAAGACATAAATTAACTCTCTACACAAAGAAGTAATACAGGATGCATTGAATTGGCCTATCTTAATCTTTAGTCAAGTTTGGTCAAATATAGAAGAAATTTGTGCCAATATTTATTTTCAAAAATTTCGACCGATATTTTCGACGATTTTTGACCGATTTTGTAATTCAAAAATTGAATTGAAAATTTTGGCTGACATTCGCCCAAAAAAATCTGATTTTCGGCCAAACTAACCATACCAGACCCGTTAAATTTTGATACCGGTTACTTGAACCTTGCCATGGCCACAATACGTACCCGGCAGTGCATGCCAGCGTAGTTGCTAGCTAGCGACGTTCCAATCTGGCTGCATTGGTTAGCTCTGTTTCGACATGGGAGCATGGAGCATGTACGTAGCTAGTCCCCAAGCTAGCTAGCTACGTCAGTGGCGGACCCAGGATTTTTAGGATGGGTATTCGGACTTCGGAGCTAGGTTGTCCAGATATGCCGATCCCAATACGCCGATACTGTGAGATGTCATTTCCCCAAAAACACTGATACGATGATACATGTATATATAACAAAATACAAAAAAAAATAGAAATTAATGATTTCATATGAGGAATTGGGTGATATAAGGCAAGCATAATGGCATGAATTAAACAACAAATTATAGATATCAACGACAGTTGAGGAGGTGGAAACTAGGAATAGAGCTATTTTTTTTTCTCTAGGCTTCTTAATTTTCTCGAAGTTATGTTTGTTATTGCGTCTATGCTAAGACTTGTGCTTGGTGCTTGACTGTTGTTGTTTTCTATTTTTCTCGTTTCTAGGTCGCACTCACTTTTACCGCTAAATCTTATTTTCTTCCTCTAATAGTGATCGGTAGATGCTATGTCTTCTTTTTCAAAAAAAAAAAACTTGTGCTTACTCTTGGTCGTTGTTGTTTTCTCACTTTTTTATGTTCCAGGTTATAGCAGCTAGATTGCTAAAGCTTATTTTCTTCCTCTAATAGTGATCGGTAGAGCTCCTGCCTTCTTTTTCAAAAATTTTTTACAGATGCACCTTGTTGATCCTACTCTTTTTTGCTTTTTTTTCCATCAGCAAGAACCCCATCTAAGAATGTTCCTTCCATAGAGCAAAAATTAGCATGTAAACATATGTAACAAGGGCCCAACTATCTATTCATTGCCCAAGGCAAAGATTGTATTTTTTATACAACATCCATTGGAAACAACCAAGAAAGCAGAGGAAGAAGCTTAGACTCCAGAAAAAACCAGAGCTGGAGCGGAGCAGAGCCAGGGAAAAGAATTGGAGTGCGCAGAACACACCTAGATCTGGAGAGAGGACAATGGCGGTGAGCTGGATATACTACTCCCTTCCCGCTGCCATGCTCCCTCCCGGGCACCGCGTTGCTCCCTTGGTGTCGTCCGCTCCCTTCCTCCCTGTTTGTCGCGCTACCACCCACTTGCTCGCGTCGCATCTCTATTCGTCTCAAGACAGGTCTGTTGCCAAGACGCCGCCTCAAGGCCGCCTCGCCTACTTGCCATCGCGTCAGAAGGCCATGTCCACCGACTGCCGCCGCCAGAGCCCACGCCCGCTGCTCACCATTTGGAGGCCGGAGAGAATAGAGGTTAGGGTTTGGTGGGCTAAAGTAGGAAGGAAAATGAGCCTAATGTGTTACATAGGGATTGCGAGCTAAATTCATTTGCGGATACAAATATATAGGTTTTACCTAACTAATAACATATACATCTAATATACCTATTATATATAAGATATTTTGAAGAAAAAAATGGGTGTTCGGCTGAACACCCATGACCTCAAGAGGGTCCGCCCATGAGCTACGTACCATATATGCGTACGTCTATGTGCATGGGTGCATGGTAAGTTGGTAACTATGTAAGCGACACAGGTTAACTAACTACAATGGACGTTTGACTTCATCGATCCTCATAAGTAACTGAAACATCGCAATTAAGTACATTATGTGGTAATCTATCTATTATATTATTAAAGCGATAGAAAACAAAGCCACCACGGTCACTCTAGAAATTCCCACGTTAATCACGGAAAAAAAATATTGACACCGTCAATTGTAGTGGGTCCAGAATATAATGGTCTAGATTAAAAGAAATAGTTCATGTCAAGTACAATAAAAAAATAACTAAAATTTGGAATATTATTAAAGCGATAGAAAAAGAAGCCACCATTTTCGCTTTTAAGGCTTAGAAATTCCCACGTTAATCGATGGAAAAGAAAAAAGATTTATATCATTGATTGTAGGGGGTCCAGATTATATGAAAGAGTTCATGTCAAGTACAATCCGAAATAACTTAAATTTGGAATTAAAATAAAATAAAGTTAACAATTTAATTTCAATACTAATTCATAAGTAAAATTCAACACAAAAATAGAAATGGATTTATACACTAATTCCAATAAAAATAACTGAAATTCGAATATAAAATAAAATAAAATAATTCATACACAATATAACTAAAATTCGAATAAAATTTGGTATTTGATTTCCATACAAATTTCATTGTAAAATTCATAAATAACTAAAATTCAAATAAATTAAACAATTGGAGTTGTATACTAATTACAACGAAAAATAACTGAAATTCAAAATAAAAATAGCAATTTGATTTGTAATTAGGAATAAAAACTAAAGGAAAATTAGACATTTGATTTCTATATGAATTACAACAAAAAATAAATGAAATTTAGAATGAAAAATAAAAGAAAATTTGCAATTGGACTTCCATACTAATTCCATACTAAAATCCCAAAATAAATAAAATTCGAATAAAAACCAAAAAATAGAAATGGAATTTTAAACGAATTCCAACAAAAAAAATATATCTGAAATTAGGAATAAAAAATAAAAAGAAAACTTGCAATTTGGTTCCCATACGAATTCCAAACTAAAATCCCCAAATAACTAAAATTCAGAATAATTTGGGTAAAATTAGTAATTGGATTTGTAAACCAACTCCAATAAAAAAAATAACTAAAATTTTGAATAAAAATAAAAGTTATAATAAGGATAGCACAAATAGCATCTTTAGAGACCACAAAAGAGTATATTGGTGTCTATATGTGCTGCAAAAAGACATTGAACCACGGGAAAACGAAGAGCCAAGGCAACGGTGGGGTCAGTGGCGGAGATGAGGATGATGTCGTGTTGCTTGCCATAGGTGTTAGACAAGGACAGTGTCGTGCTACTCGCCGGAGCCATAGAAGAGAAATGCTAGAGTAGAAGGGGCCAAGGGCCACAACGATGAGTGGTGAGCATCCACATTGTTGAAGAAGTCAGTGGCCAATGAAGCTCGATGATAGGGAAAGCCTGGCATAGAGGAGACGAAGTTTTGCATTGAAGATGAATTATGGACAATATAAGGCCATCGGATAGCTAAGAGCGTGCCATCGTTGGTAAGGGGCCCGTCATCACTGGAGATAGCAAGAAGATTCTCTATATTGTTAGACAGCGACTAAAGTAAACATACAGGGATTAGTAAAGATGGGAAGTCGCCGTGGTTAGTAAGGAAGCTACAATGTTGAGTTTGCCAATGTCAAAGAATACTATCGGGAAAAAATGGATTAGTGGCAAAATATATGCCAGTAATATCCAAGAGATTAAGGGTTCCGTTATTTGCTAGAAATAATTATTGTCTAGAATAACTTATCTGCCAGCTATGTTTTTATGTTAGCTACAATACGCCTGCCCTGAAAAAAGTCAACCAGGTCAACATATCTGCCAGTGATAAGAGCCAACCCCTTTGGGCGCGAAGATGAAAAAAAAAAGATGACGAAGGTGCGAAGACCAGGACCACACATCTGGAACCTTATCCCTAAATTCCTTCCCGACCACCCACCTCCCAGCGCCTCCTCCTCTCCCCGACCACCCACCTTCCAGCAACACCCATCCTCGCCGACCGCCCCACCTCCCAACGCCACCCTACCTCCCAGCGCCGCCCCATCTCCTCCCAGCACCACCCCTTCCTTCTAGCGCCGCCCCTCCTCCCAGCGCCGTCATCCTCGCCGGTCGCCCTCCTCCCAGCGCCGCCCTCCTCCCACCACCCTCCCAAAGACCACCCTTCCAGCCTCCACGCCTCTTCCCTGACCGCCTTCTTCCCCGACCGCTCTCCTCCCAGCGTCGCCTTCCTCACAACGTCGCCTTCCTCACAACGTCGCCTTCCTCCCTAGTGCTAACCAGAAAGAGATGTGACAGTTTACTAACAACATTGATCACCTACAGGTCTCTGTGGAATTTTTGGCCGAAATAGCATTGTTTGGACGCAAAAATGGCCTCCTTGCAGCTGTATTGACAAAAATGGCGCTCTACTCCGTCCCAGCCTGGTCCAGACGACTCCCGTGCTGTCACGTGTCTTTGTCCGCACCACCCTAGGACGAACAAGCCTTGTTCGTTCCTCCTTAGCACGGTCCTCCCTTGTTCGTCCCACTGTGGAGGGGACAAGCCCCAACACGGGCACGTGGCACTTGTCTGTCCCTCCCTGGCGTGGTCTTCCCCGTTCGTCCCACCCTCCACCGGACAAGGTCCACGTGGCTCAACGCGCGCCTTCGCTTTCGGTCCGCGTGGAAACGGAGTATTAATTAATTATTTAGCCATAATTAATATTTCATAATTAGCGCGTGTATCTTAGCTATTTTGGGTTTGTTATGTCGTGCATACTGTATATTCCGAAATCTCATCAATTTTATCTATTAAATTTTAGATTACAACTTCACTTGAAAGATCGACACTCTTAGTTGTCTGTATTCATGTCAATTTATGACTGATCGCCCTGTGTACAGCTCCATGTATGCACGATCGAAGGAGAGTAACCAGCAATGAATTTTGCATACGCATGCAGTAATGATTGAGATAGAGAGAAACACATCCACATATACACACGTCAATTTAATAAAATCGAACTCAATCGATATTGAAAATGACCAGGCCCGGCCCTGGGAGCTTGATGGGCCCTCCCGTACGTCAAGACAAATTATTTCATATGAATATTGCTTTTGCATTCGCACGTAACATTTTATATATGTGTATATATACTACCAATGGGTAGTACTAGTAGTATTATCATGTTTATATAAAAAGGCCCAAAATTTTAGCTTCGTTCTAGGTCAAAAAAAACTCAGGACCGGCACTGAAAATGACCACAGCTACATGTATGCACGCACGCACCGACGCACGCACTTGGACAACCTCCATCTAGAGTTCTAGAACTTCTAGACCCGTAATTAATTTACACCATCCGATCATGCGCACGTATTGGTTAGCTTGTTTGTCAAATTCATAGAAGACCTCCTCTCGAAAGCAAATTTTATAGGACAGGTTTCTCCCTCGAGCCATCCGAGCCCTTGATTCCCCCCCTCCCCCCACAAAAAAAAAGGTCGGCCAAAATTTTCTCTATCGGTTAGCTCGTCCGGTGTGCCAATCATGCATTGGATTAGGATTAATGTTTTTGTTGATTTTTCAAGATTCAATCCCATCATCTCCTATGTTGGGTAAATCAAATCTTAGGACAGCTGCCTGAAATTTGATTCGCAAGATCCCATTGCTTATACTTCTCAAATAGCACCTGCAGCATCATCTGCCGTACAGTTTAAGATTTAAGAAAGATGCAAAATGGCAATATTTTGTTGTTTCAAAACTGCGCCGAAAAATATTATATTTTCCTCTAAATCTTCCGTCTTGGACCCTGGTGATCTTGTTTGTCGACAGACGTCAGCTGCCTCTCCCACTGATATTTTCGATCTTGTTGCTGTGATCGCACGTACTATCCTCTGCATCGTATCCAGCAAATCGGATCCGATACTGTAGATGGATTAGCGTCTCTGCTTCGGCCTTATCTTGTAGCAGATGATGCAGATTGGACTACAGGGGGTGCCAACCTCTTGCTGAAGCCTAAAGCATCCTGTGTGCGCTCTCTCCTAGTCCTAGATGACCATAAACCCGAGCTAACTAACCTTATCTGGGAGATGAATGCCAAATTAAAAAATGTCCAAATATTGCGTTAGTCTAAGCAAAATTAAGTAGCATCCCTCACAAAAAAAAAAAAGTCAATTAGCATCGCCAACACCAGGCTCTCTGAAATAATCTCAGCTTGATAAGGCCTGATTACAGTAATTCTCTGGAAATTAACTTTCAGGAAATAGTCTAAATCCTCCGGTGTTCTTTCAGGACTCCTACGTTTCAAACATGGCCTGGTGTTTTTCAGTGGCTTTCGACGTCTTCCCTCTTGTCAAGTAGCAACCTTTGTTCATCAAATTGCATCCCAATCAACTTGCTTTTTGAGAGTACAAAAAAGTGATTGCCACTATAACTCTAGTTAAGTACCATGACACTTGTAGCCCAATCAACTTGCGCAGTCTTTAGTTCTGGATTCGGGAGTGCTTCAAAGCAGTACTTAATCTTGATTGATTCCCTTTTAGCACATGGATCAATGCTTGTGTAATCGATCACCATGAGAGCCAATTCTGCTACCCCTGCTCCCATTTGCCATCCACAGATCACAATTAACCTAGATATCCTCATAATGAGGTGTTGATGATGGTGTCCACTAGGACCAACATGGTAAATACAATGCTACAACTTAATGCACCAAATAGGCAAATTGCTATATTGTACAAAACGACCTGACAAGTTGGCTTGCCAAGCTGAACCTGTAAGGCATCTAGTAGTCCTCACAAAAGCAGCTAAGTTGGTAATAAACATGTCTGTTTTGGCAATTGATATAGCTTCGTCTCCCCTAGGATAGTTCCTGATGAATATTTCCTTGTTATTATATAGGAATATGAGAGAGAGATTAGGGTATTTGCTACGAGGATTTTTGATTTGCATATAAACTAAGGAGACACTAAATCTAAGAAAAAGCTAATAGTATTGGAGTATACATATTTACATTTATTAAATTGCATACTACAGTCACTCATCCACTTTTACATCATTAAAGCATGCGTATAAAATAAAAATATTACAATAATTACACTCTTGATTTTCTCAATGGACTTACACCGTAAAATTACGCATCTCATGACAATTGAGTTACATCGTGGGATGGAGGATGTAGAACGCTTCAATTGTTGTTGTTGATACCTAATCAATTTCTCCAATTGTAACTATTAAAAAAAGGTGGCCCCACGTGGCCGCGTAGTAAATATTTAGTTTTTTTAATCAGTCAGCGATCTTTAAGGTCTGTTGTAATCAACAGCCTTGATATTGCAATTAGGTCATGTACAATGGTATAAACAGCTGCTATCTATAGCAACTCTCCACGCCACCGTAGACAAAGACTAAAGACAAATTTCATACAATAGATGCAGACGGTTCTTTGTCTTTTTAGCCGTCTTTATAGAACACACAATATTTTAATATTTTTCTTGTTTCTTGTGCTATAGTCGGCTACAGATTTGTAGACATCATCTTTCTCTCTCTCCATTCTCTTTCATCCACGTCAGCAAAAATCATACATGGCAATAGTTATAGACGGCTGACATAAGCCTATTGTACATGCTCTTATTAAACTAATTTAGGTTGTACACAAGAGAGATTTGAATACGTTGTTGGGTTATACCTGATGTGGCATCATGGATTGGTTAGTTGGCAAGTTGGCTATTTTTAGATTGATGGTTGCCATTGGAGGTACAAATGGAAGTACAATTATGCTTCTTATATATTAAGAAATTTGATTGATTAGAGTAAATGACATGTTACATAGAGTGTAATGCTTTAAGCACACATGTGGTTCGTCAAGATGCGCTCTATTTTTTCACCTAATGGGTTATGGTTTGTCACATAGTATCCAGCTTGGATCGTGAGCTTCCTCCACACCTTCATGAATCAACTTCAACGGAAAGCCACCGTGAGTCGTCCGATCAACATCGAAATTGATCACGTGTTTATGAATTGATCTTGGTATGCTGCCGCTAGCGCTATTGGCTTTCCACTATCAAATAACTCACGACATAGCTCACATGTTAGCACCCAAATTAGGGTTATGAATAAATCTATTTTACAACCTTAAAATATCATGGTTGTCTAAAATTCAACCATCAAACATGATGCAATATTCCCATCTTGACTGTCTAAATTACTCTAATCCCTACTTGCATGTATTATGTAAGCGATCGATCAAAGCACAGGCTACAGATCGATCACCTCAAGGCAAAGTGTGCTGCATACTCGTGTGTGTGCCATAAATTCGTTAATTCCTGATTGAAATGCCCATATTTCGTTGGAATGCATGGATAAATTGTTTGATTCCAGCCAGAACAGGTGGAGATCCAGAGTATAACCAAGTGTGGGTAATTGACTAATCACTTGTTTAACGTGTTGTTACTACAAATAAATAAAATCATTAATACACGAGACATATCCCTTTTCGGAGTGCTATTTGCGTATCTATCTATTATATATTAAAAGTCAATTACACACATTTTACAGCTGCTAAGAAAAAAGAGAAGTCTGTTAGAAATTCTCAAAAAATAAAAACATCCGACCCTTGAATTAGTGTACCCTAATTTTAAAGGCTTAGATTCGAAGTTGTCTTATAGATATATTAATTTGAAAAAGATCTTAAAAAACCAAACCCTTAATGTGATGGATCCTAATTTTAAAGACTTAGATTTAGTAGTAGGTTTAGAGATATATTAATTTAAAAAGGGGAAAAAAATAGGTAACACTATGTTTAATTCAAATGAATGTTTAATTCAAATGATGAGGGCTGCATATTAGATGCACAAAGCCTATTTGGTGCACATATGAAAAAACTTTTTGTTTGGGTATCAAATTAGCATAAAAAATTCTGAAAAAAATTCTAGATGTAATTTATGGTGTTTTGTTACACCCTTTAAAATTTGAAGTTCAAACTCAAAGTATGTTAGAATATACAAAAAGAGAAATTGATGATGATAGATCAAATGGTGCTTTGAAAAAAAGTAAATGTTACTATTCACAAGAAACTTCTTTTTTTGTATCTTCTAACATACTTTAAATTTGAACTTTAAATTTTAAAGGGTGGAACAAAACACCATAAATTATATCTAGAATTTTTTCAGAATTTTTATGCTAATTTGATACCCAAACAAAAGTTTTCATATGTGCACTAAACGGTGCTTGTGCACCGATATGTCGCCAATGATGAGAGTGTAAATTTGATGGGCATGCACTTGAACACAAGTTCGCTGCCTTGTATGTCATGGAGACATACCTTGATTACAAAATAGTCGATAACCGTTCTGTAGTTGAGCAGGCTCATGAGCTACAATTCGTTGTGAGAGAACTCGCCAACCTTGGTTGTCAATTGTTTGATAGATTTGTGGCTAGGGGTATTATTGCCAAATTGCCTCCGACCTGGAGGAATTTTATCACATCTCTGAAACATAAGAGGTAAAATATTTCTGTCGATAATCTGGTTGCTAGTCTTGATGTTGAAGAGAAAGCTCGGACAAAGGATGTGACACCAATGGTGCAAGAGGGACAGTCTAGAGCAAACATCATGCATCATATTGACAAAGAGAAATGTAAGATTGTTTCAACTACCAGCTCCAAAAGGACCAACAACAGTAAGAAGAAAGTGAACATGAAGGATATTTTACAAGGAGATGCCAACAGCTAGCTTCTGTGCAAAATATTTTGCAATTTTCTTCCTTCAAAGTAGGATTCTGTTGGGACCATGGATCTCCGGACCTGAGATCCTCTGTGTATAACTGAACTAGTCCCTAGATCAGTAGCTAGCTCACACAATGATGTCATCAGTGACAATCATAACCATACAACCAAATATCGATGAAGCAGACAAATTAATATTATTTAGTAGCAAAATGACCTTATGGTCTGTTCTTACAAAGTTGGCCGCGTCGGGCTTTAACGACAAAAGATAACTTGCAGCGGAAACCAAAACGCCTCGTGGTGATCACCCGACATGCCTACAGACAATCGAGTGTAGAACGCGACCTAGTTCATCTGGTCTTCAAAATATTCTTCCTCGTAGAACTCTGTGATTTCTGATTCTTCCTCGGTGACTAATCAACAAATGACGTATAGTCGTGAGTACATAAAGTACTCAGCAAGTCGTAGGGAAATGCATGCAAATAATATTCATGCAAGGCTCAACAATGATAGTTTTATGGCTATTTTGCAAAAAACAGTATTGACAGTAAATATAGTAAATAGATTGAAACACATAAAGTTGAAAAGATTAATACATAAGTAAACAAGTTCTTTGAAACAACTAGTGAACACCCTGTTCACTTCCCAACCATCAACCAACACTAGCTACTCCAATCCCAACCAAGCCATTCCAGCAGTTTTATCAAAATCTACCCCTCGTGTGAAATCACTAGACGTTGTCCGTAACCGGGGACACGGCTATTCGTATAGTTTTACACTCTGCAGAGGTTGTACAATTTGACCCTCAAGAGATAATCAGTTTATACTATCCATCTAATACACTTCCGAAGGTGTGCGACTAAACGATTGTCACAAGGTCGTTATAAAGTTCTGTTTTGACTCGGTTCTGCTCGCTAAGGATTCGCCATTCTGGACCCCCTCTTGCGCCAATTCAACAACTAAAACAGAACCAAATCAAAATATTACTAATTAGTTGGCCAGGTCCACCTAGGGATGGCAATGGGGCCCCATTTCCCATTCCCCGATAGGGAATTCATCCATTAGGGGCCGGAGTTTGGGCTATTTCTTCCCCCACGGGGATGCTAATATGCAAATATAATTTCTATCGGGTGAAACGGGGCCGGGGCCATTCCCCTACTCCCCATCCCCGCTACCCGCATGGGGTCCCTATAACCCTATGACATGTGGGCCACTAGCCCCACTATCGCACTGTTTAAATCTTTAAATGTTTTCTTACTTATTTGCTTGGAAGTTGGGACACCATCTTTAAGAATATTGTTGGAATTCTTCATTTGGAACACTGATAAGAACTCTTTAAATCATTTGGAACACTGATTCTGTCGTCTGTATGTGTGTTTGTATAGGAGAGATTGGAGATCCAATTTTTGGGTCTGGGTCCCCGTGGGGCCCCGATAACCCGACGGGGACGGGGAACGGGGAGAATAGCACCCAGGGATGGGGATGGGGACGGGGAACGGGGATGTTTCATTCTCTCGGGGATGGGGATGTTCCACCACTCCTCGACGGGGAATGGCCCCGTTGCCATCCCTAGGCCCACCCCACCCTGGACATGTGGTTGTACAGTATGGCCTAGATTAATGGCTTACGAAGTTAAGTCCTTAATGATTGCTCAGGCGAGACTACCACATCCCATGTGCCTCCTGCACACCTAAGTGCTTCCCGCATTGTGCTTCACACACTCTTTTACGCATTTATCACCCGCCCAAGTATAAATTATTTTCGTTGAACCCGGCCAAATGACAACCCTTGTCATAGCACAACAACTTTTAATAACAGCGGCATCGCACCACATTTGTCACAACTGTGACTTCGCACCACAGTTGCACAATAGTGGTATCGCACCATAATTCCATATATCATTAAGTCAAATTTATCATTATTGAATCATGTGATCGTGAGACTATCGCATAACTAAAGCATAACTAAGCATAGCACGCACCCATATTGGTATTACAATAATGTCCAACTAATAATTTACCATCCTTTAGTGTCCAAGGATTTATGTCATTCAAGGGTACATGTCAAAAGCAATTATACAAGGAGGCATAATGACAATTAGGTATTTAACTATTCTCGAAAGCATTTATTATAAACTTAGCAATGCATGTTGATATAAAACAATATAATTTTATAAAATAGGTTGAATATGATTAAAGGTCTACGACTTGCCTTCGTTGACGGTTTGATATGCTTCGATCGACGGGTCCAGGAATTCTTTAGGAACGCTGGAATCTACACGCGTGAAAAGAGCCAAATAAATACAACAACTCCAAATAAAATCCAAAAATGATCAAATTAGAACCAAAATAAAGGTATTAAATTTATATAAATTTAGAAATGAGAATCGACGGAATCGGAGTTCGTATGAGGGAGAACGAACGTCCAGAAGATAGCGATCACATGAAATGATAGAAATATCGAAAATGGAACATGCTGGAATATTTCATTTGGGATAAAAGAAATGTTGATTTTTGTGGATCTCATATGGCAGTGAGAGACAGAGATGGAAAGAGAGAGAATGGGTGATTGACTAGGTTAATTATTTTAGTTTTAGTTGCTAACGCAGGTTTCTACTAATGACTTATTTTAGTACAATTCCTAACTAAATTTGCTTCTGCATTCTAAAGGATGGTTGCTCACTGCCTGCTTCTAGTGAACCTCTAATTACTTATATTAGAATGCCTTTCATAATTAACCTCTAGTTTGATTAAGCCATTTGTTTTAACTAGATCCTAATGATCTACACCCTAATCCTGAGTTTATCTTTATTATTACAACAATAATCTAGGATTCACTAGTGTTGGATGTGTATGCATGTGTCTAATTATGACTACATCATCTTAGGCTATTTACTGATTAACTTGACAGCACATTAGCTAAACGTGATATCCACTAGCTAATTACTACTAATTAGCTTACTGGTTGTTTTTAGTTAACCTCTAACTACCTTAATTAGACCTTAGTCAGCTCAAGCGTATCTTGCTAACTGAACATTTAATAATTCCCTAACCTACTCGTTAACTGTTAGCTAGACCTATATTTGCCTGACTTACCTAACTTATGAACTGACTCAATTAACCCTACCTCTATTGACTGCAACTTCTACTAACCGACTAACCTCTAATTATCTAAACTAATCACTAATTAACTTAACAACATGCAGGTGCCATTTGATCTATATGCTAGTTAGGAACTCTAACCATTAGATTCACCTAACCATCTAACTATGCACATGTTAACTGGACACTTACTAAGATATGTGCCTTACTGACCTCTAATCACCCTTGCCATTCATCCTAAGTTACCTTTGTTAGCAAAGTTCTTACATGACATTCGCTCCAAAATCACTTCCCTGTCATACAAACACACACACAGAAAAGGTCACATAGGAACATACAGAGAGGAGTTGAGAAAAGGGGGCCCACTGTCAATTGCTTAACCACACAAAGAGAGAGCAGACAAAGAGGGGCGAGGAGACAGAGGGCTTCTCCTCTGCCTCTCAACAGAGCAGAGGCATGGCCGGCTCGGGGAAGCTCCATCGGCGGTGAAGGGGCCAGAGAGAGAGGAGGCGACGACCGCCGAGATGGAATGCCGAAGGGGAAAGGGCGTTGGGTTGGCGGTGTCTTGGCCTGGGCGGCGCTGAGGCGAGTTGGTGGCCGGCGTGGGGAAGGAAACGAGGCGACGACGCTAGAGGGGAAAATGAAGGCAAAGGAGGTGTGCATAGGCATAAGAGGACGAAGGAGGTCTCACTGGTGCCAACGAAGAGGGGCGAGGACGCCTAAGGTGGCCTGGCAACGGTGATCCCTGGCGGCGCGGTGGGGGGGTGTCGTGGTGGTGGTGCCTTGGTGGTGGAGAGCTTCAATTGGCTGTTGGAGAAGGGCGAGAGAACCAGGGCGGAGCTCCCGGTGCGAGGAATCGACAGGAGGTTCTCTGGCGAGGAATTGCCAGGAGGGACGGCTGGGGCGGTGGCGGCGTGATGGTAACAGCCGAAGCGGCGTGGCTCTACGCGCGTAGGCTCGGTGGCCTGATTGAAGAAGGTGGAGTTGGGAGGGGCAAAGGAGAGCAAGCGGCTTGGTGGCTCAGTGACGACGGCGTCCGGGGCGAGGTTGGCGGGGGAGGGGGGCTGCGGCTTGGCGGTGGAACGGGTGAAAGTTGCTGAGCTGCTAGCTGGACGAGGGAGGGAGGAGAAAGAGAATGAAGAAGAGGCCGACAAGGCTTAAGTTAAGGGCTGCGAAGATGCCAATGGTGGCTGACGACGTGGCGGCTTGCATGCGCATGGGCAGGGGGCTTCATGGCGAGCGCACGGGCAGGAAGCTTCGTGGCAGGCATGCAAGGGGCGGTGTGGCATGTGCTAAAGAGGGCGGAGTGGTGGGAGAAAAGGTGGAGGAGAGAGAGGTCGACAGAAGGGTCCGCACGAAAGAAAGAGAGAAAGGGGGCAAAGGGGCAAAGTGCCAGAAGGGTCGAATCTGGCCGAGGAAGGAAAATAGCGAATGGGCTGGGAAGATTCGGCCCAAACTGGATTTCTGAAATTTTGGCGATTTAGAAATTTTAGAAATAGGATTAATTTATTTAGGATTTTAGAAAATAGCAAATAGAGTCTCAAAATTCTAGAAAATATTCAAATAAATCCTATGAGATATTTTGGACTTAAATAAAATATTTTCAACTTAACATTGATATTTATAATTGTAAATAAATTATTTTATCTTTAAAATAAATAGGAAAAATCTTTTAAAAAATCCGTAAATTCAAGGAAAATATGTAAGTTTTATTTTTAACAAAAATCAAAATTTTGGGATGTTTCAGATTCTCGTGCGTGATCGCGTTATACTGTAATCACCCATGTACTCAAGTAAAGTACTCAATTGAAGGAGAGTTTTTGGCCGTATTAGCGTGATTTCGTTTCGTATTTACAAAAATAGCCGCAACAGATTTTTTTTGCAAAATTAGCACCCCGACCGCACGACCGCCTCAATGGCTTCCGCAGATGGTCATCTATGCGGTGGCGCTGTCAAGACGATCGCCGCAGAGGCTGGTCGCCGCCAAGACGGCCACCACTTGCCTCCTCCCCGGATTAGGGTTTTTGCTGTGTTCGTTCTATTTTTAAAATATAGCAAATGACTTTAAAAATATATGAAATTTTATGTGAATGCTTCCGACACGGTGTACTTTCTTGTGTGATTTTCTACATAATTTTTCTCGTTCTGATTTTACCTCACAATTTCATTTAAGTGTACTGATTTTATCCCGGCACGTGTCAACCCCTCCCCATCTCGCCAGCCCTGCTCTCCCCCCTCCCGCACGGCCCCCCTCTGGTGGCGACCTTTCCAACCGTCGATCCTCCCTCCTCCGCACATCTGTCGACTCCTTGTGGTTGTCCCCTGTTCAAGAAGGTCGCCAGAGACAACGATCCAAAATTCTGGCGCCTAACGCAATGCTCCTCCTTCGCTAGGCTATAAATACCGAAATCTCGCAGTCGCTCTTCGCTCATCCCAATCGTGTGTCTCTAACACGGCACTTTCTTAGATTCCGATACTAACCCACCAACAAATATTTTGTTAATGTTCGTGAAAAAATAATTATCTCGACCGTATGTATATCCAGGTTGCATTGTAATGGTGGAGCTCTAACATAATTGGAACTTCCTAGTAAGGCAACTTCCTAGTAAGGCAAGTGTGTATTGGCCCAAGAATTTTCTTTGCAATAGCCTCAAGTCGGATTTATCTATGTGATAAAATTTTCTAATTACATCTATATTGGACTTTATATCATGCACCGTCTAACTCCAACATGGACCCATTAGCACTCGTGATAGATGCAACCGGGTTTCATTTCGGTATTAACTCTAAATAACACTGGATCGCATCAAGATTCTCGTAGAGAAAGCAATGTGTCTAGAAAACATGAAATGTTGGAAGACAACGAAAAAAGCTATCGACTTAAAGAGACTGCTATATGATGATCTTACATAAAACATTGCATGAAACACGCGTTACAAGCATTACATGAAACACACGCAGGTTTATTACAATCGGGGTAAAGGAGGAAGGGTATTATCACATGTAACCCGATCAAATATGACACTCTTTGTTTATTTATCAGTTTAATGTGGATGATGTTCTTTAATACTGTATTGTACGACATGCTAGATAAGGTTGTGCATTAACCAACTGAGGGAAATACGTGGCATGCAGATTATATAACGATGTACCGTAACTTCCAACTGTGTGCATTTCGAAGGCTACGGTACATCATTATATGATCTGCACGCTACACATTTCTCTCAGTTGGTTCATGCGCAATGTTATCTATCCTGTGGTACAATACAATATTAAAATATATCATCTACAGAAAATTGATAAATTAACAAAGAGCGTCCTATAGCATAAAAAAATAGGTGTGTGCAACTAGTCTCCGCGGTAATCTCTTTTCTTGCTGAGCTCACCTCATCACATAGTAGCACCTCCGATGCATGTTCAGGGCATAAAATATGACCATTATTCTATAGCATAAAAAATAGGTATGTTAGAACATTACAGTAGTGATAAGAAATAGGCAATTTTGAAGCACGATTGATTTCTGACTAAAAGTTCACAATAGTAAGAACTAAGAAGACTTCAACTGATCACCTCTGACTTGATAGATGCAAATGATTCGATACCTGACTGATTCTAAATGAATGACAGAAATCACATTCATCTTCAAATAAATTGATTGGTGTTTGCAGTCCCTTCAAGCCAGTAGCACCTTCGTTGTCTTCCTGCGACATAACAAAAACGTAGCAAGGATGTCAGTACACTGTACATTGAAGAACGTAGCAAGGATATGAATTATGCATAACTCGTACAAGTTTCGCTGTACATAAGAAAACAAGGCGGAGAAAACATTACATTACGACACCGAATAACGACCAGACGAGCTTGGTCTGTTGGGACAATCCTTCGCTGAGTGCCCAAGGGTCTTGCATATCCTGCACTTGCTTATGCGGCTAATCTGCACGCTATCGGCATCCATGTCATTCTCGAAGCGCCGCCTCACCGTCACCCCTTTGTTGTCTTCAAGTCCTTATTCGGGCCCCATTGCACCATGTCCGGCCAAAGATTCTTGTACTTCATTTCCAGGCCGTACGAGTGAAACTCCGCACTCCATGTACCCAAAAGGTGCTGCATGTCGTAGTACTCGAAGATGTACGATGTACATATGGCGGGATAAAATGATTACACATAAATAGAATTGCGAGGTAAAATCAGAACGAGAAAAACTATGAAAAAATTACACAAGAAAGTACAACGTGTTACAAGCATTCACGTAAAATTTCATAATTTTATGAACTAATTTGCTATATTTTTAAAATACTACGAAATCTGTGGATTATCGGTCGAAACCCTAACCCTAACACACGGCGGGCAGCGAGGCGACCGCATGACTGCCGTGCGGAGGCGGCGCGTGGTGGGTTGGGGTGGTCGTGCGGTCGGGGTGCTAATTTTGCACAAAAAAAATCGCTGCGGCTATTTTTGTAAATACGAAACAAAATCACGCTAATACGGCCAAAAACTCATTGAAGGACTGAAAGATTAAACTAAATGATCTGTATAATTCTCTCATTTAAAAACGGGGCAGGATTAGCGCTGCAATATTCCCATCTTGGCTATCTAAATTACTCTAATCCCTACTTGGCTCCCATGTTTGATATTTAGGGCTTGTCGTCTTGTCCTGCGTGTGTTTAATCTGTTGGTTCATATGATCTGAGTGTGCATTTCTCAACCGTCCGATCGAATAATTGAGCAACAAAAGGGCAAATGGGCCAGCTATATATACCGAGATGTAGGTGATTTGACCTGTTATCGCACAACAATGGTTGGTGGTGCATGGCCGCATGGGCAAGCACATACTTTTTTCTTGAGGTAATAGAATAAATAAGATTTGGTATTGGAGCATTGCCGTTTAATTTGGCAATGATTTATGTAGAGAAAATCGGAAGTATAACAACTTGATATTAGAAATCAACATGAGGAAAAACAACGTACAGCACAAGGCTAGAAGATGTTTCGAGCCAACCCGATTCAAGCAACAGGCACCATTGTCGGAGATACCAATGTGGCTCAGTGGAAGAGCACAAGGTTGGTGATAGTTGACGTAATAGGTGAAACCTACGCATTTTTAATGCCTTTTACTGTTGGCCATAATTTTGTTAGATATTTTCAGCTGCACATTTCCTTTCTAGCAATTCATATCTATAATTCCACACATGCTGTATACTTGTATTGTGTTGCGCAAAACGGAAAAAAAAACTCTCACCATGCAACTATACGAGTTGTTAATGAGCATAGCTCCAGGGGTCTACCAGCGTGAACTTAAAATTGCAGGCCAAACAGCAAAGTGAGAAAGCCTCAACTTTAGAGTCATATGCTACAATCACTCTGTAAAGTTCACTTTTTATCGTTCCGTTCGTTCCTCCCAGTCTCAGGCTCCCAGCTCGCCCACCATGGCTTGCATTCAGCAGCGACCCGGTCTAAAGTTGCTGATGGCGACCGCGTACCAGTTGGATTCCCCCTGGGCGTACACGTGACACGGGCACACGGCGCCGGGTCGGGTCAGCCCAAGAATCCGGGAGAGCGAGGCTGTCAGACTGCGAGACACGGCACACGTATGAACCGTCCCGGGCTCCCACCAGCCGCTTCCCCCGCGATGGCAAACGCCGCAAAGCGAAAAAACGTGCAACACGACGTCTCCGTGGCTCCGCGCTGCCCCGGCCGCTCGACGAGCCCCCACCCAACACCGTGTTGTGTTGGTCAAGGCCGAACGAACCGGCCGCCCGCGCAGAGCTAGTAGCCGACGCGCGTCCCGCGTCACGCGAGATCCCGAGATTTTTCGCCGTCCGCCCGTACCCCAGCCGCAATCAGGGGAGCTCTTGTACGGGCGAGGTCCAAAAGTCCAACGAGCCAGCGCTTCTCGGGCACGGTGGAGTCGCCGTCGGGTTGGCGACTCGGCGCGCGCGTGCGTGCGTGCGTGCCCCCAAGATTCTCGCAGATATTGCGCCTACGGGCTCGCTCTCGCTCCTAGCGTCCGGTTTTCCTCTGCTTTCGGCTCTGTCGTAGCCGAGCGCCTAGTCTTGCTGCTACTCCGTCCAGTAGACTCGATCTGTTTGTCACATAATCCGGTATAACTCAACTTGGCTATTGTTGCTCTGTCATGAGAAAGTAGCAAAGAAAATTTGGAAGAAAGGGACAGTCACTACTCGCTATGTGGAAAATGGGAGTGACAGATAGGAGCTAGGTAGCCAGCCTTCTAGATGATCCGGCCGTTTTGGTCATACCGTGCTATCACCTCATCATTGGCGTGAAGGAATTTGGCCGCCATTTAAGGTTCGCATGGTTGAAGGAGATCGTTCATCCATGGTGGTGGCTCAAGGCACTGGTGGTACAATGGAGGACTAGAAAGAGATACAATGGAGAACACTGAGAAACTGTGAATAAGATGTTCACATATTATGGACAGCATTTTTGGATTGAAGATGAAAAAAATGGACTGCGCTAGATCAAAAAGGGAAACAAGCGAAAATTCTCTAAAAAAACGTAAATTGTATCATTGTTATTTAGTAAGGTTCATGTGAAAACATGCAAAAGAACAGTATATAGTTACCCACCTTTTTGCGTCCACGGCTTCTGGATTTCTTTGAAGGCCCGGACCTACATGATTTCTGAATTATTTGATCCGTTAAATTATTAGCAAATAGAGCTGTGAAGGAATCAAATTCCATAATTAGTTTCTTCCATTTCATAGCAGCCCCTTTGACGACTTGACCATTCACGCAGCTTTTTCCTTAATTCCCCCTTCCGTTTGGTGGATTAGTACTTGCATCATCCATGCATCTTCCTCTATAATCAAATATCTCTAATATATATCAGAACATATCCACAACGTGATCGAATAAGTTTACTGTGCTGGCAGTGCAAGAGACGTTGTAGCCTAGGATGCCCGGACTGATACTAATCTGATAAGAGAAGAAAAAAAAAACTACTGCACTGCACAATCAAGAACCAGGTTGAGGCCTGGCCAAGCTCAAGTGATCAGAGTCAGACAGCCAATTAATTAATTTCCCAGATTGATGATCAAAGCACTCAGGCTTGAACACAAGATCAAACAGTTTTTCCTCCTCATCATCTCCAGCTTGCACAGGAGCCAATGCCAGGCAGTCTGGGTGATTTGTTTATTATTGGGGGATCCCAATTTACCTCTTTGTCATGTGCCTTGAAAAGAGAAGCAGCAAACAAGGCAGTACCAGAGCCCAAACCTTAAGGTTCCATCTAGAGATGGCCTCACAGAAAGGTGAGCCTCACATGCAATAATGTGAATATTTTATGCCCCCTTGCCCTTCAATTTTATCTTGGGGCAATTGAAGAGAGGTGGTTGGATCTCTGCAGGTCATGTAGATAGATGCAAGGAGGTATGGGGAGGCTATGGAAACTAAAGTTGGATTGGAGGTATGGTTTTTTTTTAATCATCAAGAGGCATTGC
Source organism: Phyllostachys edulis (assembly GCA_036346405.1). Taxonomy (NCBI): domain Eukaryota; kingdom Viridiplantae; phylum Streptophyta; class Magnoliopsida; order Poales; family Poaceae; genus Phyllostachys; species Phyllostachys edulis. The sequence continues at coordinate 17,663,141 of CM070549.1, read as the reverse complement.
TGCAAAGCTCTTGTGTGACAGATAAAAAGCATCCATTTGACAAGTTGAGCTCCAGTGTAGTTGTCAGCTAGCAAGCAGCAAAATTTTAGGTGTTTTTGGTATTGTGTGTATGTAAATATATGAATTATATTTACTGCAGTCATGTTACAGATGGACATGCATGTCTAGGCTAATGGATCAAATCGATGGTTTGGTTTGGCCACTTTGGAAAGACATGGAGCAATTCTACAAGTTTTGATGTCAATCCCAAGATTTGAAGTTATCCATTCCAACATCATGTTGAAATACAAGTATATTGTCCCCACCTTACTCCAACAGCTAAAACTTTTAGGTGAACATACTGGTTGGTATATGGAACTGAACATATCATACCCAAATCGTGTGTAATTGGCTAATCGCGCTGCTCCATTCATAGTTACTAAGTACAAGTAGAGCAGATCTTTCTGTATGACAAATTTTAAGGAAAGTTTGGCCATTTAATCAGAGTTGTGGTAATGTAACCTTTTTTTTTGCGAGAAAATGTGTTTGGGTAACATGATTATGCACATGCACCAAAAGTTAAGCCTTTGCTTAACACGGCCAACTGTACAAATTGCCTGTTTAATATGCCAATTCGGCACCACTTGGTAATTATTCTCTCCCCTTAGTTTAGTTCATGTAACTCTTACCCAAAAGTTCGGAGCCAGATCATACTTTATCGAGAGGCTCCTTTTAAATTCAGCAAACCTCTTTCTCTCCCATGAAATGGCGCAACACACCTATGGTTGGGAGTCCACCTCTGAAAGGCTTGAAATAATACTAAGCAAATCTTGAAACGATCTTGAACAAATCCATCTTTGGATCATTTCATAAGCACAGCTTGCTTGCCCAATGATAATGGCTGGGGATTATTTTACTCGTATTGATTGTCCTTAATACGCTTGTCCCGTGTGAGTTTGGACTACAGGTTGCACTTGCAATAGAATACTCAGGCATTAGTTTGCAAAGATTATTTGTCGCTCCTTAATTGATCTGTTAATTCCCAGGTTTAATGTGCGGATCCACTTCTGATGGGTGCTCAGCTGAGTATTAGTCGGTTTAAAGCACGTATAGTGTAGATCGAGCTTGTCCAACACTCATCAGGACAAGATGGCATGGGGCTCGGGAGAACAATGAGAAAATATCCCCCAACCAGCTAGCACTAGCACTACAAAAGATTGTTCCGAAATTAGTTCATTTGTTGATAACAAATTTTAATTTATTAAGAAACATCTAAAGAGTTAACAAAAAAAAACTATGTGTGCTGATTTAATGCAAATTGCAATAGCAGTAGATGAAGTAGTTAAAATCGAGATGTGTAGTGTGACATTTATCTTGTAGCTATAAGCATTTTGCTATGCAATGGTGTAACAACTTCTCACTGTTAATCAAGGAGGAGAATCTTCCTTCAAAAAAAAAAAACCAGGAGAGGGAATCCGGAAGACTACATCAACACAAGGTGAAAATGGGTCAACTGATTGGTGCTCATCTACAATGTATACCCTGTTGTTTTTGTTCGTATTGAAGAAGTTACCTGTGATTTACCATCGCCAAGTTCAGCTCAGTGAATCAATTAATCAAGCCATTCCTGATCAACAACCCAAATGCCTTTGTGGGGAGACAGCAACCAAAAACTACTAGAAACGACAAAACCAATACTACTAACTTAACATTTCACATAGCCTTTGGCCGATCTCCATTGACATCATCATGAAGTAATACAATGGATTAAATATCGCCTACTAACCAATACAATACTTGTGTGAGAGAGATGAATAATCTATACTTGTCCACAATACCATTATGACGACCCCCCAAATCCTTTATAAAAAGGGGATTAAGGGAGAGGTGACTTAAGCCACCATTTGCACAGTCTGCAGCTCAAAGGAAGGAGGGAAGCGGTCGATTAGTTCACACCCAACAAAGAAGCCTTAACATAGTCACTTAGCCCCAACCCAGCAAAGGTTATATAAGGTGGTGTAGCTTGTTTAGTCTCCCATTGGTGGAAAGGAAAGGGACCTCACCCCTCTCTCCATAGGTTCGTCTCTCAGGCTCAGCTCATGCTTCCCTGCCCTGATTAACACACTACACACACACATATACATCATTCACAACAGCAACTCATACATACACAATTGCACACAGAGACGAAATGCATTGTTCATTGCGTTTTGTGCCATCCTAGCTAGTTTACTTGCCCAATGCAGTGCAGTCCTCTCTAACTGTTCTGTTCCTGTCTGCTTATGATCAGGGCTAGCTGATTGAGCATAAGAAACAGTCTTTGATTTGGAGCTTGGAAGCAGAGGTGATCTAGAGCAATCTGCAAATGGCGACACAGTGGTTCTCCAATATGGTATTTACTGATCATCTCAGTGTTAATAATCACATGGACTGATGGACGTGTGTAGTAGTAGACTTGTGTTTCGTACTAATCCTGCATGGTGTTTCTTGGTTCTTGCCTCTTGGCATGCAGGTGATGGACGAGCCGAGCTTCTTCCACCAGTGGCAGTCGGACGCGCTGCTGGAGCAGTACACGGAGCAGCAGATCGCCGTCGCGTTCGGGCAGGGGGAGGTGGGACAGGCGGCGGCGGCGGCGCTGATGCAGCAGCAGCAGTACGAGGCGGGCGAGAACCGCCCGAGCAAGGCGGCCAAGGTCAACACCAGGTGGGACTCGTGCATCACGGAGCAGGGCTCCCCCGCGGACTCCTCCTCCCTGACCATCCTCTCCTTCGGCGGTCACGCCGACGCCGCTGCCGTGTTCGCTAAGGCGCAGGGGCGGGCTCCGAGCGCTGCCTATTACGGCGCCTCCGCGGCGGCGCCCGTGAAGCCCAAGCGGGAGGTGGGCGCGGCCGTGCCGTTCCCGGTCAAGCGGAGCTACGACACCATGGTCGCCGGCGCCGAGCCCGCGAAGGCGCCGCCGGCCTCCCAGAACCAAGACCACATCTTGGCCGAGCGGAAGCGCCGCGAGAAGCTCAGCCAGCGCTTCATCGCCCTCTCCAGGATTGTCCCTGACCTCAAGAAGGTACACACACATACGTGTATATCCATGGCTTCATGGGTCTAATTATTTTAAGTGCGATGAACTGATTGGTGTGCATGGTGTTGCTTGCAGATGGACAAGGCGTCGGTGCTCGGCGACGCGATCAAGTACGTGAAGCAGCTGCAGGACCGGGTGACGGGCTTGGAGGAGGAGGCGCGGCGGCGGCCGGTCGAGACGGCGGTGCTGGTCAAGAAGTCCCAGCTGTCCGCCGACGACGACGACGGGTCGTCCTGCGACGAGAACTTCGAGGGCGGCGAGGGCAGGCTGCCGGAGATTGAGGCCCGGGTGTCGGAGCGCACGGTGCTGGTCAAGATCCACTGCGAGAACCGCAAGGGCGCGCTCATCACCGCCCTGTCCGAGGTCGAAAGCATCGGCCTCACCATCATGAACACCAATGTGCTCCCCTTCACCACCTCCTCCCTCGACATCACCATCATGGCCATGGTCAGCTTAACAACGCTCTTGTCATGTCATGCCATGTTCTTTACTACATACATGTACATATGCATTAATTTGGATGGTGATATTAATTTGATGGTGTTTAATCTTGCAGGCTGGGGAGGACTTCTCTTTGTCTGTCAAAGATATTGTCAAGAAGCTAAATCAAGCGTTCAAGTTATCCCTGTGAAGGACTTGCTCCTGATCAAGTCTAATTTAGATCTGAATTTGGTCTTTATTTTCATCCTCCTTTTTATCATTAGCCTTGAGGATTTGAGGCTAATGGTTCTAGGTTCTTCCCTGCTGGTGCTTCTGAAGAGAGTTGCTTGCAATCCCCCCCAGAGTTACCAACATGGGTGAACCCTCTTCTATTTTCTCTCCCTTAACTTTTTTGCGTGGTTTGAGCTAGTCACTCCATGTTCTTGGGAGAGAGTAGAGTGTAAAAAAAACAGAGACCTGTCTTTTTCTAGGGCTTGTTATCAAGGGGAGTTTGACTTTTACAAAAACCTTATTTTCCTTTCTCCCCTTCTTCAATGTTGCCCGTTCACCTTGTTTTCCTATGAGAGGACTGAGTTTTTCTACCCCAAACACCTACCTTTGCCGTCCTCTCAATCCTACCACACACACTGTTCCCAAAAGGCTTCAAACATTGTGGAGAAAATGGTGCCTCCTTTTTTTCCAGCTCTGAGGGGGACTTTTGCAAGCCTTGATTCAGAAGTGCAGCCGGGTGTGCCTCTTTTTCTTTTTGAGGGTCCTACAAGTTGGCCCCAGCTTGATGAACCCTTTGCTTGAAGTTTCCTTGTGGGTTTTGTTGTAACAAGATCAAGATGTAGTTGTGCTCTCTTGTTCACTTGCATACAAGTATAAAAATAAATAAATGTGCTCGGTTGTTAACTTGATGGCTCTCTCTCTTGGTTACATGTCTTTTCAGCTAACTCAAGATATGCCTTTTCTTAATATTGAAAAATATCTGCACAATATGTTGATGGACCAGAATCATAAATCGATCTTTGTATATTTGTCTGGATAGAATTGTCATATGTATTATTTGTCCACAAAATCAATATAAAATTGTAAGAGCGGCGTCTATCTATCTATCCAAAAGGAAATCTGAAACAATTCAGCATTTGAAACTACGAAGTTGTACGTGTAAATTGATTACAGTATTCACTTCATTACATTCAGACTCAATACAGTTTTCCCTAAGGTAGTATGGAAAACCTTCATAAATACTAATTGTAAATACACTCCCGGAGAAACTGAGTTCCATGTGAATCTGTAATATTGTTCTTAGCTCTCCCCCCTATAATTCATCCCCTTGTTCTCCACAACTAATATGTTGGGAACTTAAAACTTCCACCCTTCAGTATGACAACATGATGACTTTCCATGTGAACTCCCTCAGTTCCCAACTTGAAAGGATAGTACTAGTACAATCTTAACAATTCTTTCTGCGTCACATCACAACTAAGTGGCTTGACAACTAAGGTCTATCTCTCCTCGTCTGGTCATTATTCAACTAATGCCTACTTTGCTCTGGTGGTAAAAAGACTTATTTGTTAGCTAATGCATCTGATCTCCTGCAATTTGTTAAACCCACACAACCACTAATTTGGAGCAAGCGGGGCTGGCTCTACAAAACAAATTTGTCTGATGTGTAATTTTCAGATGCATGGTTGAGGTGGCAGGATCCTATTATTCTTGGGCCAATGGGCTGGAAAAGATCTGACTGAAAGCTTGCCCTGGGATTTCTTGCATTAGATTACTGCAACAATCACTCTCAACCCCCCATCACAGATTGTGATGTTGTCCCCTAGAATTAGCTGCTCACCCAATGCTAAGCCCCCAATTACGTGGCCGGTAAGCAACATAATTCTCCCTGATGAAAAGTAGTAGAGATTCCTCCGCAGAAACTCGTTCAAAATGTCGGGAAAACAAAGGGAGAAATCAGAAATGGCTTGGTTTGTCGTCAAAAAAATTGCGCAACCATCATGCTCTCCCGGGTAAAAAAGAATGGTTTTGAGCAGCGAGGAGGGCTTCCAGTAAGGTGTTCACGCGTAACCGGACGTTGGGAGCGTTCGTTGAGTCGTCGTACACACGGCGCGAAAAGAGAGAGAGAGAGAGAGAGAGCAATTAGAACGCTCGAAACTCAAAAGAACGGCGTAAGAGCCTTTCAGATGTGTGTTTAGTTTGTGCAGGGCATAGCTTTGGGATAATCACCATCGTCATCCGTGCCTTAATGTCTTGCGCTGTTTAAAACAGGCAGTAACCCTTCGATCATCAGGGTTACTTGCAAACTTATGCAGGCAACGATCTTGTGATACGATAATTTCGGGGGCATATCTAGTGCACAAGAAGTAATTAGTGCATATATGCACAAACTTTTTGTTTGGGTATCAAACAAGCATAAAAAATTCTGAAAAAATTTCTAGATGTAATTTATGGTGTCTTGTTCCACCCTTTAAAATTTCAAGTTCTAACTCAATGTATGTTAGAAGAAACAAAAAGAGAATTAATCGTGAATAAGATGGAAGAGAAATGCGAAAGAGAAAATGAAATGTTATTATTCACAAATTAATTTCTTTTTTGCTTTCTTCTAACATACATTGAGTTAGAACTTGAAATTTTAAAGGGTGGAACAAGACACCATAAATTACATCTAGAAATTTTTTCAGAATTTTTTATGCTTGTTTGATACCCAAACAAAAAGTTTGTGCATATGTGCACCAATTGCTTCTTGTGCACTAGATATGCCCCCGATAATTTCTCTTGCTGTTCGTCCACTGACGATCGCTAAGGTGTGTCTTGCAAGACAGAAAATGGCAATGTTCCCATTCAAATCAATCACACGCACCATCAGACGGGCCCTCTGCTGTGGAGAATTGGAGATCTAGTTCGTCTAGACGATGCCCTGCCCCTGCGCACTGTAGGTTCGTAAGTCTACTCCCTCCTGTCTAGCCGGGCCGGTGCAACAGCGAACACTAGTCAGAAGCTCCCTGCTACGCTGGTGTGTTGCGTCAATTAAAGAGCCTGTTTGGAACAGTTTGTGCTTTTTCAAAAGCGGCTTCCTACATTTCTGAGGCTTTCTGGTACGTGAATGAATCTACTTGGACTTTTCTGATTTGGTGTTTGGCTGTCTAGCTTTTAGGTAGGCTGGCTGCAGCTTCCGAGATGTGAAATGTCTTAAATGCCCTTGAGGACAGTAATGGCTTGTTTGATGTCGTTTAACGCAATTAAGAACATTTAACGATATTTAACAATATTTCACGATATTTAACAATATTTAACGACATTTAACGACATTTAAGAATATTTAATGACATTTGACGATATTTGACGACATTTAACGACATTTGACGACATTTGACGGTATTTAACAATATTTAACGACATTTAACGATATTTGACGACATTTAACGATATTTGACAACATTTAACAATATTTGATGACATTTAACGATATTTAACAACATTTAACGACAATTGTAATAACATTTAACGATATTTAACATTTAACGATAATTGACAATTATTAACGATGACTAACGCAATTGACGAGGCATTGACAATAAGGTTACAATAAGAGTAACCGAACAAATTTCTATAGATGTTGAGACATCTAGAGTTACTTCATAATCATTGTAAACTACTTCTGACCAAGTTTCACTGATCCTCTAGATATCAAGTACACCTTACCAAGTCATAAAACTGATCAAACACCGAATTGAAGTATGTTGCACGAATTTCTCCACCATATGAATCAAGGATTAACGCATTTAATGAACTATCATTGCCATGCCAAGAACTGTCAATGTTCGAATTGATTGATACAATATACAGAATTAGTGACAATGTTTGGATTAGTTAGTTCAGTATAACAAAGTGACAATTCAAGACTCATTGACTAACACGCAATTAACAATATTTAACGACAATTGTCGATAATTGAATGTGTTGGGTAAACGTTTACATGTTCACGATCGATAAATCATACTGTGATTTGTGAACCATGTAGTTCGAGATCAAAATGCTTGCCACTGGCCAAATATTTCACAATGAATCAGGATGCAGTCACTTGAGTTCTCATTTTTTGCAATGGTACAAGCATGCAACACTATTATTTCATTTCAGCATCTGAAAATTGCAAATTTCTTCAGATTGTCACAGATGGACTGACAAGTTTACAATAAAATGAAATAAATAAATCTCTCTCCAATGTAATGGGTTACAAATCAAGAAGACAATGATCAACTAAATACATCAATTCCAATCTGCATGTCTCATAGATATAAGCCTAAAGTTCAATTCAAGAATCGCTCGACAACACTGATACATGATGAAAATTGAAAACTAATTCCCATTTGTTCATCCATGCAAAGACTTAGCTGTAAAATTTGATTAAAGAGAGTGAATCGAAGCGAGAGTCAGAATTTTGTTCATCCATCATTGCAGTACAGTTAGCAACCCATGAACCATGAACATTAACAGACAGGCATGCAATACTTGGATCAATCAAACGAAAAATTGAATGGTATGAATACTAATCAGAACTATGTATACATGTTATAAGTGTGCACTTTACAAAAACAATTCGACAACTCAGTTTTACAACCATGTAGATATCAAGAATCTGAAGCATGCCCAGAAAATTGATCTAACAATAGCATAATCTGACATCGATCTTCAATCCTCTCCAATAGCATACGCCCGACACCGCAACAAGAAGGTAATGTCGTAATCCAATACGAAAACAAAAGTACAACTATCTAAATAGCTAAATGAACAATGGTTCATTGAATCACAATCAACACCGGTCTCAATCTGAACACTAAACCGAACATTCATACATCCATACAACTGAACCATTATAGCCTAAACATCCATACATCTGAACTATTTTTAGATCTCCCATTTCCTCCCAAAATCAACCAACAACAAGCACGGATCCACTCAATCGCATTTTGCAACCCAAGGCTGGGCGGCGAGGACGACCGAGGAAGGCAGCGCCTGGGCTCGGCAGTGGACACGAGGCCGAAGCTCGAGGGAGGAGGCGGAGGCTAAGATAGGAGGCGGAGGTCGAGACGGCGCCGGTGGGTGGAGGCCAGGGGTGGCGTCGGATGAAGGAGGCGCAGGGCGGCGCCGGAGCTCGACACGAGCGAGCGGAGTTGGCGCACGGCGAACACGGCTCAGGGCGCTAACCCTAGCGAGGAGGGCGCCAGGGGAGGAGGGAGCCGGGGAGGAGGGCCCTCGGAGTTGGTCCCCGCCAACACGACGACGAGGATGGAGGGAGGAGGGCGTGGCGCAGGAGGAGGTCCAGATCCATATCCAGATCTGGATCTGGGGGATTCCAGCGCGGGGGAGGAGGAAGGAGGACATGGCGGTGTGGGAGGAGGAGGACTATCTTGGCATGGGGAGGAGGAGAACTATCTTGGCGGGGAGGAGAGGAGGATTTGAGGTGGGCGCCGGCGCCAGGGGAGAAGAATGAGGGAGGAGGGGAGCGCGCGGGGGGAGGAGCGTGCGAGGGAGGAGGGAGCCAAGCGGCGGGGGTGTGCGGGGGGGGGAGCTGGCTGGTGGTTTTATGGAATGGCATTCGACGGGTAAATAACTTCGAACTTGAGGGGTAAGTATGGAACGTGGGTTCTTGTGAAGCAATGGAAGCCTCCCTGCCATGGCTTCAGGCTTCTTGCTTCCGGACGTTGGGAGGACGAAGCGCTTTAGGAAAAGCCGCTTGCAAATGACCGCTTGGAACAAATTCCGGCTTTTCCAAATGGAAGTTTAAGTCGGGTTGCCCAAACAAATTTCAAAGTGTAGCTTGTCACAAGATGAAACTTCAATCGGTCAGTTTACTGTCTTTTTTTACCTCTTCCTTCCGCTTGTGCATGTTTGTTTCTGCTCAGATGCTAGCCACCGGTGATGTTCACAGGCAGATCTCGCGAAAACACACGTAGCACAAGGTGTACGCCAGAATGTGGGATCCGGTCTGGAGTCATGTATCTCTACTAATAAAAAATGGAGTTTTGGGAAGGTCTTCAAAGAACAAAAGAAGTATATTGCGCACTTTCCCTTTCCCTCTGGCGGCGCCTTAGGCGACTAGTGCCTCCCCACTCTCCTCCCCCGGGCACACCACCCAAGACCCCACCATCTCCTCCTCCCTCGCGATGGTCCCTAAGCTCCTCCTCGGTCCCCCGCCGCCCCACCCTTCCCTTCCCGAGGCCTCCCACAAGCCCTCCTCCGCTGGCCTCTCATTGGCAAGCCCCCCACCTCCCGCCTCCCCCTCCTCGGCCCCCCCCCCCCCCCCCCCCCCCCCCGCCCTCCCCCATCCCAAGCCTCTCCCTCGGCCAGATCTGAGCCTCACCGCCCCTCGTCGCCTCTCTTCCTTGGCTCCGGTGGCGCCTCCAGTGTTGCGTTCGCCTCTCGGGTGGCCCTCCTCTGCGCCCCCCCCCCCTCCGCAGGTGGAAGCACCTTCTTTACTCAAATCCTCCAGGAATGGGGGTTTCAACCCCTCCACCTCATTCAATGCTCTACGCAACCACCGCCCTCCGGCAAATTCTGCGCAAGACATTCATGTGCCCAGCCCCCTAGAGCTACGGCTCTAGCTCTACATGGCTTGTCCTGGCCGGCCACCTCGAGGTTGCGGCGTATCCCCTGGTCACGGCGTTCCTCACCCACCCCCAAAGCCGTCAAGACGGCGTGGAAGACGGATGGCGGTGGTGCAGCAATGCCTCGGTGGTGGCGTCACATGGCGATTTCTCCTCGCCCCAACCCTCCTTCACCATCCTTCCTCAATAAGTCTGGCTGGGAGATGCTTTGCATCTGTCAGAGACCACCAAATCGCTAACCGCCACCCCTTCCACAGATCCGTTGCTTCTCTCAGGCCACCGTGCTAGGGAGTGTCGGTATAGGCCAACCCTCCACTACCCTCCCTCCCAGAGTCGCCACTGCACCCCGCAGGACCTTCGGCGCCCGGCTCCTTGCCGCTCGGCTCCCCCTCCTCAGTGTCCTTCGGGCATGGCCTTTCTTGGGGCCCCGACACCCACCGGGATGATTTACCATCGATCGCAACCCCTTTCTCATTTTGTCCGTGGCTGTCAGACTTGGAAGACACCGCCTCGTTGTTCGGGTGCTTGGGGTGACCCAATCCGACGAGAGTGGTGGCGGCGGTTCGCCGCCGTTTCGGTCTTCGCCGAGAAGAGGTCGCTGTCTCCCTCCACCACCCTGAGACCTTCCTGCTCAGGTTCAACACCAAGTATTCTCGGGAGAGAGTGCGGGAAGCGCAGAAGTTCCAGCACGAAGATTTGGAGATTCATGTGCGACCATGGAGGGCGGCGAGCCACGCCTTTGGTGCTGCCATGTTCTTCCGCGTCCGGCTTTGTCTGGAAGGCCTTCTGGTCTTCGCTTAGACGCCGGAGGTGGCCGAGCTACTCATTGGCGAAGTGCTCACGCAATCCATCGGCGCTTGGCAAGCTCGGGAGGACACGCGAACCCTCAATCTCTGGGCTTGGACTGCAAACCCAAGCTCCATCCCCAAGGTGTCATGGATCTCCTTCATGCATGGAAGGGAGGACCCTACCCGTCCAAAAGCAAACTCCCGTCTCCCTGACAGATGGAGGCGCGGGCTTACCCACCGGGTGATCCTTCACCTCGACTTTGTCGAGGACCACACTACCGCCTCGACGCGATTTCTCTCACCGATATCACCCCTTATGAGCCCATCACTTCTCAGCTTCCCTGGAACACGGGGTTGTTGATGGTACCCCGGAATCCAAGGGGGGGCCGAACCTTCCCCCCGCTCATCCGCCAAGGCAGGACGACGAGTCGGAGGCTAATCAAGTGGATGACCGTCAGCAGCCCCATGACCAAGGCGTCCCTCCCGCCGCTTCGCCCGGATGACCACCCTTCCTCCTCCCATCGGAGTAAAGACCACGATGATAAAGGACGGTGGCAATGGCCGCCACAATCACTAGCGAAGCCGCCGGCCCCTTGGCTCCTCAGACAACCCCGCCACTCGACCGCATCACGATCGATCCCCGGTCACCACCACTAAGAAGAAGAAGGAAGGACGTCCGCAGGTCGGGAGGCCGGGACCCTTCCCACCACTCCACGCCTCCTCCATTGCCCCACTGGAGTAAGCCAAAGCTCCAAGGATCAAGACTCAGACCTCTTTGCGCCCCACGCCAAGTCCATCCGCCGGTTATCCAGATTTCCAAGACAACAACCAGCCTCAATCCCCTCCCAGAGGAGTCATGAGGAGACCGGTCAAGAAGCGGAAGATTATGTCAAGGCGGCGCGGCGCGCATGCAGTAACTCGGCCTCGCCTCGAAAGCGTTGCTGATGGGCTGCCCAAGGCTTCTGCTCGCCTTCCTCCAGGCGGCGGGTCACCTTGTTGCCCTGTCGTCCCCTCCTGCTGCTCCTGGCCAGGAGCCCAGCCTGGAGGCCACCTCTGTCGACAGGGCCTCGACGACCCCCGGTGACCTCAAAGGATTGCCCCACTTCGGGCCGCTGCCACTCCGAGCCGGCCCCCACGACCAGCCTCGGAAAGGTCCGACCAATGGCAAAGGGTGTGACTTTGGCCTGGGCTTCGCAGTTCCTGTGTTCACTCAACTCCTCTGCCTCTCACTTCTTTAACCTTGGTTTTCCCTCTGCCCTGCCCGGTCGAGATCGACTGCTTCCTCCATCAGGTTCGCTCCCCCCCGCTAGCTTGGGGACTCAGACGGCCACAGGAGGCCACCACACCCTTCGGACCCCGCCTCACAACCTCGCTGGGAAGCCACATCCCCGTCTTGCTTTCGCTTTTCAGAGCCGATCAGGCCGCTCTAGCCTGCCGAGCCCCCACTCTCCCTCCAGGGCGCTTCACCAAGCCGCCATGCCGCTCAAGAGACTGGGCCGCTCCAGCCTGCCGAGCCCCCACTCTCCCTCCAGGACGCTTCATCAAGCCGCCATGCCGCTCAAGAGACTGGACCGCTCTAGCCTGCCGAGCCCCCACTCTCCCTCCAGGACTCTTCACCAAGCCACCATGCCGATCAAGAAGGGGCGCAGGGGCCAGCCCATTGGCGTGTCCTCAACACGGCGCTGTTCACCAGTCCGCCCCCCCCATCATCGCATCTTCGGCCCCACCCCAAGTCAAACTGATGTCTGGACGGGTAAACCTTCGCCGTAGCGTCCGCCTGGCGGCCAAGAAAAGGACGGGCCCAATGTTGGCCCGAGCCCAGGAAGCCCTTGCCCACAAGCTGGGCACTCTCCCTAAAGATCGCCCCCTCACGGAGACAGCGCTCAAAGAGTACATCGCGACCTTCGAAGCCCCCCTTCTAGAAGACTCCATTTTTGCCCTGGCGCAGCTCTTCAAGGTGGACTGTCAGCTCACCCAGCGCGCGGACGATGCTCTTGTCAAGATTGGAGGTCATTTTCTTTCGGACAGCCAGGCGGTCGTGGCCTCGACCAAGAAGGCACTCCAAAGAACGCAAGCGCTAAGTGGTGGCGCTTAGCCGCTTCCCTCTACATGAAGACCGACTTCTTTTCATGCAGCTCTCAACCATCGATGTTTATGGTTCTTTTGCCCCTCTTCTGCTACTTAGGCTCAAGTCGTCTTATGTATGCAAACTGAAGAAGCTCTGTCTTTTTGCTTGTCAACTGGTTCTGAAATCATTGTTGTCCCCTGTTTGCCATTTGTGGATGCTGATGATGCTGATGCAGTATGTGGTTCTCCCTGCTTGTCATCCTCTAAAGTTAGTTGTTTTGCCGTCTGGTAGCAAACTGAAGATGTTTGGTCTTATGGTGAAGCCTGTGCTGTCTCTGTTGTGGTCTGCTAGCCAGTTGCGGAAGTTGCAGCGGTACAAGGTGTTTTCTCCCTTCCTGGCGAGCGGGCTTCTGTTGTTCTCTCTGTGCTCCTTGCAGGTCTTTTCGCTGAAGCTGAAGACGAGTCTCCACCCTGATTGCTTCATGCTGATGAAGTCTGGACCATTGTTTTTGCCTATCAATCTGTTTTTGTCTGGCCTACTGATTTGGTTGGGTCTTCTGCTGAAGTTAGACCTCCAGCCGGTGTGTAGCCCGTGCCTTTGGTTGAGTCATCTGACGAAGTTAGCCCTCCAGCTGATGGCCCAGCCGACCTTCCCTTCTCGTCCCCACTGTGCCGTCAGTTCCAGGGTGGGATCTCCAAGCAGTAGTAGCCCCCGTGCTTGCCCCTTGCGACAGAGGAGGATGCCTTCCTCAGATTGTTATCCTGGCCACGTGAGTCTCGTTAAGAAGAACCCAAAGCCGCCCCTCAACGAGCCACAGCCAACCAAGCCTCAACCAACTGCTACCACTCCGAGTTTTGCCTTGCGGGTCCACAATCAGGTCATCCCCACACCGAAGGTTCAATGCAGCAAACCTCTCCAGCTTGGAGGTGCCACTGTTGGAGATGCCGTCACTCCAACCGACTTAGTCGGCCATGTTCCTTCGGCCACCGAACCCCCTGCGGATGCCGCCTCCACAAATGTCTAGCCCTAACACCAACATCAATATCCTCAGCTGGAATGTGCGGGGCCTAAACAACCAGGCCAGGAAATCGCTCATTCGAGAGACCCTCACTTCCACAACGTGCCACCTCGTATGCCTTCAGGAAACCAAACTTACCACGATAGATCAAAACCTCGCCCACTCCCTCGGGGGGTACAATCTGCGGAACTTCGCCCATAACCCGGCCGACGGTACGAGGGGTGGTATTCTTCTTCTTTGGAATAGCGACTTCCTTGAGGTGGAGGACACTCTCACCTTGGTCTTCAGCTTGTCGGCGACGGTGGTCCTCAAAGAGTGCAACTCGTCCTTCCGCCTGACGATTGTCTACGGTCCATCCCAAAGTAGAAACAAAGCTGCCTTCCTTCATGAACTCATCTCGTTAAAACCAGTCTCCGGCTCCAACTGGCTGGTTTTAGGAGACTTCAACCTCATCTACCGTGCCCAAGACAAAAACAATTCCAACATTAACCCTCGTCATATGGCGCTCTTCCGCAACACTCTCAACGCTTTGCGCCGAAGAACTCCACCTCCAAAATAGAAAGTTCACCGAGCAACGAACGCCAAAAACCCACTCGTCGACCGACAGAGTCTTCTCAACGAAGGTTGGGACACCCTCTTCGATAACCACATCCTTCAGGCGCTGTCTTCCTCGCTCTCCGACCACTGCCCCTCCTACTTTCCAACATTTCTGGACCCGCCCGCCCCAAATCCTTCCGTTTTGAAAACTTCTGGATCAAGATGCCAGGCTTCTTCGAGACGGTCAACAACGCTTGGTTAGCTCCTTGCACACACACAAAACCCATGCACAGGTTGCACCACAAGTTAGCGTCCACAGCTTCCGCCCTTAGATCGTGGAGCGCAACCCTTTTCCCTCGTCCAAAGCTCCTTCTCTGCATGGCCTCAGAGCTCATCCTCCGGTTCGACGTGGCTCAAGAGCGTAGGGACTTGACTCCTCCTGAAATAACCCTAAGGGCCAACCTTAAGAAGAGAGTCTTGGGTCTGGCGGTGCTCGAGTGAACCAGGAAACGCCAGTGCTCTCGGATCACCAATCTCAGAGAAAACGATGCCAACACAAAATTCTTCCATATCAAAGCTAATGGCCGTAAAAGGAAAAACTTCATTCAAAAGCTCCAATCGGGGCAGGGCTGGGTGATCTCACACTTCGAGAAAGAGGACTTAATTCAAAAGTCTTTCCAAGGTATGTTGGCCAGCCCTGCTCCACGCGACATGGATCTCAACTGGGCGGCTCTCCACCACCCTTCGCACGATCTACAAATTCTGCAGGAGGCCTTCACTGAATCTGAAGTGCGCCTCGCTCTAGACCAACTACCTGGAAACAAAGCCCCGGGTCCGGATGGCTTCTCCGCAAATTTCTACAAATCGTCTTTGGTCAATCATTAAAGCCGATATCATGACAGCTTTTCTCTAGCTTCCATTCCTCCGCAGACGTCAGACCTTCACTTACTCAACACCGCAAACGCTGTGCTCATCCCAAAAAAAGAGGGAGCCGAAAGAGTTCAAGACTTTAGACCTATCAGCCTTATTCACGGGATTGGCAAGTGGATCGCTAAAACGTTAGCGCAACGGCTGGCTCCGTTTCTCAATAGCTTGGTCTCGCGAGCTCAGAGCGCCTTCATCAAGACAAGAAGCATTCACGATAACTTCCTCTACGTCCGCAATTTGATCACTAGGCTTCACCGCTCTAAGACCCCCACGCTCTTTTTCAAGCTGGATATTGCCAAGGCCTTCGACTCGGTCCGTTGGGACTACCTCTTGGACCTGTTACACAAAAGAGGATTCCCCCTCAGGTGGTCAAACTGGGTGGCAGCCCTCTTAAGGTCCGCCTCGTCGAAAGTCCTCCTAAACAGCATCCCTGGCAAGGCGATCCTTCATGGGCGGGGTCATGCAAGGAGACCCCTTTCACCCTTCCTCTTCATTCGGCCATCGACCCCATCCAAAGTCTCCTTGAGGAGGCAACGCTTAGGGTACCTCGCCCGCGCGGACCGCCTTGCGTAATCGAACCTCCATCTACGCGGACGATGTGGCTATCTTCATCAACCCCAACCCCAGTGAGATTTACATTACCACACAGATCATCCTCAATTTCGGGAAAGCCACCGGCCTTCATACCAATTTTCATAAAAGTACTGTGCTCCCAATCAGCTGTGACCACATTGACCTTGCCTCGGTTCTCCTCGATTGTCCGGCTATCCGTCCAGCCTTCCCGATCAAGTACCTGGGACTTCCGCTCACTTATAGAAAGCTTCGCAAAGTGGATTTTCAACCGCTTATCGACAAGGTGGCGGGAAGGTTAGCAGGCTGGCAGGGGCGTCTTCTTTCCCCAGCAGGGCGGGCCACCTTGGTTAAATCGGTCCTCACCTCAATCCCAATTTACTTCCTCACAGTTTTCAAAATACCCAAAGCAATCCTCCTCAGCATTGACAAAATAAGGCGGCGTTTCCTTTGGGCAGGCCAAGACAATCTCAAAGCGGCGTAAAATCAATCGGGAAGGGTGTGCCGACCAACCCATCTTGGCGGCCTAGGCATCCTCACCTGCCGCACTTCTCTCGAATCGATCATACTGCTCGCAAGAATGGACGAATCCTTCCAAACCACAGGTCGGTATGGAGCTCCTCGCTTTGACTCGATCGAAACCTCTTCGCAATGCGACAAGGATCTACCTCGGGGGCGGAAAAAAAAATGTCCAATTTCGCTTTCTTTGGTTATTCGAGGGCCCCAAAGACCTCGCCCCTTTGATTTTTGCTTCTTCTACTCGTAAACACCAGACTGTTTTTGCGGCCTTACAGAATGAAAGGTGGGTGCAGGACATCAACCTCTCGACAGGTTTCTCTGTCTTACACATCGATCAATTCGTACGACTGTGGACCAAAATCAATCAAGTCCACCTCACTCAAGACACCCCCGACGAGATATTCTGGAAACAAAGTCAGAACGGATCCTACTCCTCCAAATCAGCCTATGCTCTTCATTTCTTGGGCTCTATAGCGACAAACTTCAAATCGTTAATTTGGCAAACCCAAGCCCCCCCGAAGGGAAAACTATTCGCTTGGTTAGCAATTCAAAACAAACTCTGGACCTCAGATAGGCTCGAAACAAGGGGTGGCCAAACCATCGCCTCGCCTTTGTAGACACACACGAATCAACCTCGCACCTTCTTGCACATTACCGCTTTCTCCAACAGATTTGGAAGCTTATGGCGATCGGATGGGTTTGATGGCCTTCAACCTTCCACCGCCCCCGCTCAACATCCTTGATTGGTGGTCCAACGTGGCGAGACGCCTGTGTTCCCTAGGAAGACCAGGACGACGACCATGATTCTTATCTCGTGGGAGCTTTGGAAAGAGCGAAACACGAGAATTTTTAGCAATAGAGCTTCACCGCCCCTTGTTCTCCTTGCTAAGATCAAAGAGGAGGGGAGAGCTTGGTACCTTGCAGGGGTTGTCTTCTTGGAGTGTTTTTTTTCTCTGTAATTAAGACCTTCTGTGTTTAACTCTGGTTCCGTGCGGTTCCGTACCGCCTCTTCTCTATTAATATAACAGGCAAACCTCCTGCCGGTTTCTTCAAAAAAAAATGGAGTTTACCCCTGTACAACTGGACGATCTTCTGCGCAATTCCTCTTATGCAAACAACGCCTGATAGGTGGTCCTCTTAGCGCCTTTGAGCAAAAACCACCTCGCCACCTCTTCCTCCATAGCTAAACCTCGATCCATACGACCCTTAACTATCCCCCCTCCCCCTCTCTCTAGCACTAAATCTCATAGCGATTCCCTCCCGCTCCCAACCGCCTATTCTCACATCTCAATCCGCATCTCTGCCCCCCTCCCCCCTCTCTCCCTTCGTTTCCATATTTAGGAAGTTCAATCTGGTGAGGGTGACGACATGACACCATATTAGAGTTCGACGATAGTAGCTTGGGGATCTGGTGGCGGTAGGAGGCGTTGCACGAGGAGAAGGCGCAACAGATGGTGGAAGCCGCCCTGCGCATGGACGCCGCGCCCATGGACCCGTTCCTTCTGGCACGTTTGCGCCTGCGCCTGCCGCGAGTTGCGTTGTTCTGGCATTTAGTGTAGTGCGCCGAGTTGATGCTATGCGAGAACGGACCAGGTCGTGGAGGCGCGAGAGCTTGGATCAACGTCTCGTCGCTCTTTGCCGCCCAGCATGAAAGCTATGCCAATATCGTCCACGGTCGTTTGCCTCATTGATTTGCTGCACAAAATTATCTTTTCCTAAAAAACATTCTATTTCCTATTCTCTTTCCTGATTTGCTTCATCTCTTTAGGTCGTGGATGAAGAAGGAAAGATACTGAAGTCTGGGAGAGTGACCTGCAGGCTGATGCAACCCAGGGACACATTGATAGCTCTACGGTGATATTGTCAGCGACACCACCTTTGCCTCCTACGCAACATAGCCTCATCCTTTCTCATGCCGTTTCTTTTTTTTATTTAGGGGTGTACTGCAATTGTTTCATGTGTGTGTATACCGATTTGGTTCTGATGCACTTTGTCGTCTATGTGGTTAGTTATTTTTCTTCTTTGCTGGCATATCCTAAATTTATGTGCTTTCTTCATTTCAAGTTGATATCAGGTCCCATCCTGGAGACACATGGATCATTTGATTGGCACTATCCAAGATAAAGATGTAGCGTACCATTTCGTAGCTATATAGCGATTGGTGTACATGACCACTGTGATCCATGTTTTGTTTCATCATGCTTACTGTTGTTAGCTTATTCTCTTTTAATAGGAAGACGACTGTTACGGTTCGGCGTGTTTTTAGCCAAGCTGGGCTGAAATCGTTGGCCCGTTACGAGTAGACTTTCAAAGTTGGGCACATGTTTTCCAAAGAGGAGGAGCGCCACGGCCAGGCCCAGGAGTTTAGGAGGGCTCGACTGAACAACGGTGTATCAGACTTGGTAGGTCAAGATGGGCTCTGTTCCTTACCCTCGCGCAAAACCATAGGTGCGCACTGGGCAGTGGCCAGCAAGAACTAACTCCGTTGCTAGTCTTGAACAACAAAAAAAAGTTCCGTTGCTTGTAAAACAAAACTAGCTTTCCTCCGATAGCAAGAACGCAAATAGGCTTGTGGTTCATGCAGACTAGAGGTTGCTTGCGCTCCTTTCACAATCACCCACAAGTCTGCGACGAGTCCCTTATCAGGGTATCTCCAATAGTTAGATACAACTTTGTCTCTAATATATGCTACATCATCTTTAGAGATAACATCTCTAATAGATAGTCTATAGTACAATCTCTTACATTTATATTTTATAATTTTTCTTTGAAATGAGCCAACATGCCAACTAGAGTAGATTAATATATCATGTCTTATTTCACGTGCACGACAGTTTCTTCAGAAAGAGACGACCTGTTCTCTCTCTCCTTCCCCTCTCTTCTTCACGCAGGATTTTATTAACATGACATAGCTAAAAGACGATAATAAATACACTATTGAAGATACCTCACCGTTGTGGACTTCCCTCGACCACAATTTCGTACTCCCATGTCCCAACAACAATCACTGTCACGGGAAACAGACATGGCACGCAGTACCGCCTCACGATTTCCTCAATCAACATAGCTCATAGGAGTCCTGAACGGAGGAGAAACTTGTGAAAGACCAAAACTCCTTGGGGTTGAATGCAAATTATAGTGGATATGCTGGTTGTCATGTGCCGCTCACATGCACCACATACCACAATGGCACGAGTCTGAAATGCCGTGTCATTCGGTCGTATCCGAGTTGGTATGCTAATAATATAGTGACGCACTTAAACAAATTTACCGGCATAGATTCGCAGTTTGGGAGTTTGCACGACCAACTTGAACAAAGCGAACAAATGTATGACCCGTTTTGCAATATATTTTTAGACGATTTTATGCCTGTTCTCACTGTTCGTAATTCTGATCTGGATTCTAACTGGCCCAGTATCCCGTCGAGGAAAAGAATTCAGACGAAAAATAAAAGAAATGCGGCCCAAGGCTAACCCGACCAAAGGGGCAACTAAATCTTCATGTCCGGCCTGGTCAGCCCAGCCGACCGAAACGCGGCATAGTTAGGCCCATAGGAGGGATCCCACAGAAGATCCGAGCAACGGTACTGTTCTCCCGCTCTCGTATTTCAAAAATCGAAAATATCGGCACGGCCGCCGGCGAAGGCAAAAATGGTGGAACCGCCCGTCGAAATCACCCCGCGACGAACAGCTCAACTCTCTCACCGAACTTTGGGTCCCATCTTGTAACATGGCCCACGTACAAGCGAGATGTCGTTTCGTGGAGCAGTGATGGGGTTTCTTGTTGCACCTAGAATGAGGTGGCCAGGTCACCAACCGGTTCTTTTTTTGTTTTCGAACGCCGGTTTCTCAGAGGCACTATCATTCATTGGTGGGTAAATCGTGTTCACATGGACCCCTCAAACTTTTCAATTTTCCGAACGGTACATGACAGCCTTACCCGGCTCACCCGAGTCAGTGGAACCACCCGACCGTTGCACGGAGAGGAAGTGACCGGAGAGCGAGAAGGGAACAGTTGCAAGGACGTCGATGCAAAAACGCCCACCCCTTCGCCTGCACTCCAGGCTGTCCCGCTCTATAAAACGAGCCGAGTGGGCGAGCGGAGACCCTAAGCCGAGACAACGCAGAGACAGGCGTCTTCGTACTCGCCTCTCTCCGCGCCTCCAAGCTTTATACCCCTCCCCATTTCTGTAGCCTTCCCCTCGCCAATTCGCCACCATGAGGGAGTGCATCTCGATCCACATCGGCCAGGCCGGTATCCAGGTCGGAAACGCGTGCTGGGAGCTCTACTGCCTCGAGCATGGCATTCAGGTACCGATCCGTCCATTTCCCCCTTTCAACGCTTCGTTCTGGAGTTAGATCTGTGCTGGATCTGGGTGCTTATTGGGTTATTGGGTGTAACGCTGTTGGATCTGCGCGTGGATCTGGCTGTCTGCGAGAGTGGCTGTCCAGATCCGCGTTTGCGGTGGAAATTCCTAGATCTGGCGAAATGTATAGGTGTGTGCGGTTGCTGTTGTGGGTAGATCTGGTCGTGGATAGGGCACAATTGGTTAATATTAGAGTATTAGAGATTTGGGGGTGAGTATTAGTTGTAATAGCCGTTCCATTCGCTGGGTCTGAGACCGGATGCAGTTTTGTATGCAAGATGTGGCTGTTTTTGGGTTGGATGCTTTTATCCTGTGGTAGATCTGATCAATGTAGGTCTTAATTTCAAAAGTGGTGTCTAGTTAAGTTATAAACGCAATGAATCGTTCTGAAATTCCCTTTTTTTGATAGATCACCTTGTTTACTGCTATATGCCTTAATTATGTTTTATCTGTTACTGATCTGGCTAGACTGAGACTATTTTACCGTTGTAAATTATATTCGAGACTGATTTGACGTAGACCCGTCATTATTTGTGCGCAATCTTCACTGATCTGGTACGAAATTGGGTTATAAGATCGTATTAATGCTATACCTTGTAGATCGGCTCGAATCGTGTTAGATCTAGTTGTTTTTGGTTATGTAAACTTTTTACTGTCTGGATTATACTGTGCTGTTGTTAGATCAATAGATTGGTTGCCTTTGTATCTGCTAACTTTAGTGATGGGTCTGTAGAATGCACATGTCACATGAAGATGCTTAATTTAATTTGGATGCCTTACAGTGATAGTGATCTTTTGTTAGATCAATAGATTGGTTGCCTTTGTATCTGTTAAACTTTAGTGATGGATCTGTAGAATGCACATCACACATGAAGATGTTTAATTTAATTTGGATACCTTATAGTGATAGCGATCTTTTAGTGCCTTGGTTACTTAACATTTGTGTGTGGCATCGGTTGATCTTGTGCAGAATTTTCAATTGGGACTGTTTAGATGTTGCATGGTCCTAGTAGTATGCCTTTTTGTAATTCATCTGTTGTTCATAGTATGAATTGATCTGAAATGCTCTCCTAATACATTTTTAAGTGCTTTCGGGGATAATAGCATGGACCTCCTTGCTATGCAATCCTTTTTTTGTGTGTGACTGAATTGCTTATGTTTTACACTGCTTTATTTCTCCTATGTAGGCTGATGGGCAGATGCCCGGTGACAAGACCATTGGTGGAGGTGATGATGCTTTCAACACCTTCTTCAGTGAGACTGGTGCTGGGAAGCATGTCCCCCGTGCTGTCTTTGTTGATCTTGAACCTACTGTGATTGATGAGGTGCGGACTGGCACCTACCGCCAGCTCTTCCACCCTGAGCAGCTCATCAGTGGCAAGGAGGATGCAGCCAACAACTTTGCCCGTGGTCACTACACCAGTAAGTGCTTGTGCTCTTTCCTTGATTTTGTCAGTTTTTTGATATGCTGCCAATCAGATGTCTAACATTTGATACAATTCTTGCAGTTGGCAAGGAAATTGTTGATCTGTGCCTCGACCGCATCAGGAAGCTTGCTGACAACTGCACTGGTCTCCAGGGTTTCCTTGTGTTCAACGCTGTTGGAGGTGGAACCGGCTCTGGCCTGGGTTCTCTTCTCCTTGAGCGTCTTTCTGTTGACTATGGCAAGAAGTCCAAGCTTGGGTTCACTGTGTACCCATCTCCTCAGGTCTCCACCTCTGTGGTTGAGCCATACAACAGTGTCCTATCCACCCACTCTCTCCTTGAGCACACTGATGTGGCTGTCCTGCTTGACAACGAGGCCATCTATGACATCTGCCGCCGCTCCCTTGACATTGAGCGCCCAACTTACACCAACCTCAACAGGCTTGTGTCTCAGGTATTATCTTGTTTCTTCTCAGTACTAGTTTTTTATATTTGCTATACTAATGTTGTACTGTATTTAGATGTTGTGCTTGTCTAATCAGTTTTTGTTTAATCTAATGTTCAGGTCATATCCTCACTGACTGCTTCCCTGAGGTTCGATGGTGCTCTGAATGTGGATGTCAATGAGTTCCAGACCAACCTTGTGCCCTACCCAAGGATCCACTTTATGCTTTCATCCTATGCCCCAGTGATCTCTGCTGAGAAGGCCTACCACGAGCAGCTCTCTGTTGCTGAGATCACCAACAGCGCCTTTGAGCCTTCCTCTATGATGGCCAAGTGCGACCCTCGCCACGGCAAGTACATGGCCTGCTGCCTCATGTACCGTGGTGATGTTGTGCCCAAGGACGTTAACGCTGCTGTCGCCACGATCAAGACCAAGCGCACCATCCAATTTGTCGACTGGTGCCCGACTGGCTTCAAGTGCGGTATCAACTACCAGCCGCCAAGCGTTGTTCCTGGTGGTGACCTTGCCAAGGTCCAGAGGGCCGTGTGCATGATCTCCAACTCCACCAGTGTTGTTGAGGTCTTCTCGCGCATCGACCACAAGTTTGACCTCATGTACGCCAAGCGTGCCTTTGTCCACTGGTACGTGGGTGAGGGCATGGAAGAGGGAGAGTTCTCTGAGGCCCGTGAGGACCTTGCTGCGCTGGAGAAGGACTACGAGGAGGTTGGTGCTGAGTTTGACGAGGGTGAGGAAGGTGATGAGGGCGACGAGTACTAGAGTCTGCATCCTGGTGCTTTGTCAAGGCCCGCTACTGCTATCCCATGATCTGCCCGTGTGACCTTATCTGGTGCCTGTCTGTTTGAACACTTGCTTTGTGATGTTTGGTTTACAACCTATGATGTTGTAAGACCTATGTTATGTTGAACCTGCTTCGCAACTGGGTTATTATGCATGTTATGGTTTATCTCTGTTTATTGGTCTTATTTACTTTGCTGTGTGGATGCCTCGCCTGCTTAAGCCGAGACAGGTTTGCAACAGTGCAAGTATGCCTGCGACTTCTCGAATTTTCGCTTCGTCTTAGTCGGAGGTGCAGACAAGATTGCTCTCTGCAAACCAGTTGGAAAACGGATATTAGTTCATTGCCAGCCAAGGCACCAGAGGAAACATTTCGTCGAACCAGACCCCAACAACCTCTTGTTCTCGCTTGACCAGACTGCCGCACCAAGCCACTTTCCCGTGCCTGTTGCTATCGCTGTGGGGTACAATTCTGTTTGTTTTTTTGCACGCGTAGAAAGAGAGGCCAGCTGAAGTGGGCACAACCATGTCCAATGGGACAAGCGAAAAACGCTGCTATCCACTGACCTTGCAGCCAGTCCTATTGCTTTCTCGTCGGAGAAAATGGTAGCGGAAACCATGTGCGGGTTCTGCTAACTGTGCTGTACTGCTGCTGCTGGGTTTCAAGTGTGAGAATGAGAATGACCTCTCATAAATAAAGTATTACTAGTTACGTGTTGTTGCTACGGAATATCTAACAAAGAAATATATTGTATTAAGAATCTGAATAACATAGCGATATGCTAAATGATTGATTGATTATATCCATCACCGAAACAATTGCATTATAGAATGGAATCGAGCAAATGCAAACACAAACAAACACTAACGGTAATACATATCTAATTTGTAAATGGCATATGATTCTACCTTCAGCAATTGGTTCAGACTTTCAGGTTTCTCTTAAGTCTAAATATAATTCAAGTATAAAAATCTCATAAGCACCTAAGTGCACATTTGACATTGAACAAATTTACTCGTTCGCAATCTAAAGAGATGATTTGCATGTCCATACTGACGCTTTGTTTTTTTAGAATCAGTACTTGCAGTTTTTTGATACATCTCCACTACCAAATACAATATAAAACCTTTCAACTTGCAATGAAATGAAAGTCGAACAAATAGTTTAGTTCCAACAATCAAATGGGCAACCAAACTGCAAATAATCTTTAGCATTGCCAAAAGCGCAAGAAAAATTGCACTTCCACAAAACTATATTTTGATATTTCTGCCAGTGAGTGCCACTTACAAGATATCTTTCAATTGAAAATTTTGGGCCGTTAGACTTTCTTTCATTCTATAAGTATAGATGAAAAACTATCTATTTCTGTCATTTATGGTGTATTACCCCTACAAGGGGCTTATCAGAATGAGAACTCGGCAATATTTGATGTCAACAGAGCTTATCTTCCATCATCCCACCCATGCTAGAAATAGAAAGAAAAAGGTATTTTTGTACATTAGAATGTTGTCAAAATAACAACGCTAGTAAAAAAAAAGAGGTAAATTTGCCTTACCTGAAAGAGTAAATTTGCCTTAACGTGTGGGTCATCAAGGTGGTGCTGATCAACTGCATATGGCACCTTTCCACGGAGTGTTCGATTCAAGTTATCCTGAACCATCAAAGAGCATTTATGCAACACAAGATCACATTAACAATAATCAAGTTCAGGGCCTACTAAAATCGCAATGTTTTTTATGAACTGACTACGACAATTTCTTTCCTTCCAAATACAGACATTGATATCATAAGTTGGTAAACGCCTTGAAGGAAAGAAAATAAAATAAATCAAAGTAATAATTCTGCCTATTTTTCATTACCATGTCCAAGGACTGATAGGGTTTGTCTAAGTAACCAAATCAATTTGAAAATGACCTATTCAATTATTTCATGAACAAAAATGGAGGAATGCTTGGTTTTTGAAAAAGAATGGATAATAGGGAAAATCACCTCGTCGTGGTGCACAAGAAGTTCATCAAATTCTGTAGCACCCGACAATATGTGCAAAAGGCCTAGAAAGTAATCCAAGTTATTAATTATCTAGCCATCCCAAATCCACTGGCACTACAAGCAGGGTGAAATAATGAACCTGGGAGGACATAAGGCAGCAATTTTACTTCTAATGATGTGTTGAGACCAATATTTGACCCAAACATTGAGACTATAAGGTGACTAACGTAATATTGTGATGATATTTTCCCCAAAATCAAGTACTTCACAGAATGGTCATCTAGTTTTATGCATCCTGTCGGTGTTTTAGAACCGAACTTACGTAAAGATTGTTTGATTCGGGAGTTCCTCTAGGCTCAAATTACACAGAGATAGAGACACGGAGATTTTTATACAAGTTCATGCATTCTCCTGTGAGAATAATAACCCTATTCCTGTGTGTATGTATTGAGTATGCTGGATTATAAGATGGAGCCAAAGACTAGAGCATTGTGCTTGTGATTGGCGTCTCTGATTGTCTCCCCATCCCTCTCTGTCCTGATGATCCCGCCTTTTATACAGTTCTCGAAGTGTATAGCTGTATCTCCAGTATAAAGACCTCCTTAATGTATCAGATCGTGGAGCTGTTGATGGAGATTATTGTGGGAGTAGTAACGTCCTCACGTTACCAGGCAGTTATCACCATAACAAAGGAGTTAAATCATGCCAATATTCTCAGAGGATAATAGCGTAGTTTACTGCTCCATATCATTGAATATGGTGCGGAAGATTCCCTGGTCGACTAGGCCCACATGTCTGTAAGCCTTATCGACCAGGTAGTGGTCGTAGAAGATCTTACGATCACAGGATAGTCGTAGAAAGACTTACGACTATGGGGTGGTCGTAGGAGGACTTACGACCATGGGATGGTCGTAGAAGAACTTACGACCTCTAGCTTCTCTCTTATGAATTAAGGCGTATACTCAAGGACCATATGACGTCATTATTATCCATAATGTGAATTACATATAAATAATTAAATGAGGATTATTATATCCTCGTCATCTAGCCCCCCAGCTTCAAGTGAAAATAACTTACTTGAAAAGGGAGTTTGTAGATGACCTTATGACCAGTAGTGGTCGAAGGAAAAAACTCTTCGACTAGTGTTTCATTTGACCAGAAATTAACTTAGTCAAGAAGGTTGTAGAATAATCTTACGACTAAAATAACTTACTTGAAATGGGAGTTTGTAGATGACCTTACGACCAGTAGTGGTCGAAGGAAAAACTCTTCGACTAGTGTTTCATTTGACCAGAAATTAACTTGGTCAAGAAGGTTGTAGAATAATCTTACCACTTACCTGGTGATCATAGAAGATCTTACGATCACCGAGTGGTCGCAGCACTGAGGTCAGAAGTAAAATCTTTCCGATCGCTGTTGCATTTGACCAGAAAAAGACTTGGTCAAGAAGGTAATTTCATTTGAGGTGTAAAGACTGACCTGGTTTTCTCGAGCAGACAAATTTAAGAATCTCAATCGACTCTCAGAGACCTATCTGTTGGAGCGCTTCCCGAAGCGGTGGCAACCGTTGGGTTGCCACGTCTTAAACTCGGGTGTGCGGTTATAAATATTCACCGTGAGTGAGACTAAGGTCTTTTACCTTCCCCCAAATCGCTCATACTGTTTAAACTTTTGAGTTCTCTGCCGCCGACCAAATAGAACTTCCTCCCGAAATCTTCCCAAATCCAAGTCTCCGATTCCTGAGAGAGATGGCCAGAGCTGCTTCCCAGTGGGCCGAATCGGAGATGGACGCGACCAAGATTAAGGATTTGGTCGCCGCCGAGAAGATCCCAAAGAGGAATTTCGTGAAGTGGATCGAGGCTGTGGGGCAGCATTGGCTGTCGGGTGAGATTGGGCAAATCCCTATCTTCTAGGTGTTCTGTGAGTGTGGCCTTCGATTGCCTGCTCATCCTTTCCTCACGCTCGTACTCGAACACTTTGGTGTGGAGTTGGTGAACCTTGTTCCCAACTCCATTATGATGTTGGGAGTGTTCGTGTACTTGTGCGAGGCCTACACGGGATTTCTTACGATTTGGAGTTGTTCCAGATTTCTACTTTAATGACCAGTCACTGAGTTGCCGGTAGTTGCAGTCTGAAGCTCCATGACGGGAAGTGAAAGGAGTATTGTCGGTGTTTTAGAACCGAACTTACGTAAAGATTGTTTGATTCGGGGGGTCTCCTAGAATAGAATCATGCAGAGAGATTGACACGGGAATTTTTATACAGGTTCGGGCCTTCTCCGGAGAGAATAACAACCCTACTCCTGTGTGTGTATGGTATTGAGTGTATATCGAACAATCGGGGAAAAACTAAGACTATTACAGATAGTGCTTGTATTCCCGACGCTTCTCTCCCTTTCTCTAGTTGCCGCCTTTATAGTACGTGAAGGAGCGGCAGCTACTCTAGGTAAAGCGGCGCCTCATCACCTCAGAATTCGACGATGTTGGTAGTAATTACGGTGTATTAATTCCTCCACGCCGCTCAATGACTATATACCGTAGATAATGGGGTATTACGTGCCATTATTCTCAGTAGAATAACAAAGTATGATGATCTGTTTGAATCCCTTAATCAATAAGACCCACTTGTCTCGCAGTTCATTTGATTATAAGGTGGTCGTGGTGACCTAGTCGTAGAGGAATCTACGATTATGAGGTAGTCGTAGCAAGACTTACGACTATGGGATAGTCGTAGCATAACTTACGACTATGGGGGTGGTCGAGAAGAACTTACGACCATCCATTTGGTTCTTCCTTCATAACATTAAGGGTACACTCGTGGTTCACATGACGCCATATTTACCTATAATAAAAATTATAGATAAAAGGTAAAATGAGGATTATTATATCTCGCCATCTAGCCCCCACTTCAAGTGAAAGCAACTTACTTGGTAAAGGGTTCTAGATGGTCTTACGATCATGAGAGGATCAGAGAAAATAATCGAAGGAAAAACTCTTCGATTGTATACTACTTTGACCGTAAATGTGCTTGGTCAAGAAAATTGCTTATGACTATCAAGTGGTCGTAAGCATTTCTACGATCACAAGGTGGTCGAGTATAGTGATCTAAGAAGGAACTTTCCGATTATCATTTCCTTTGGTTGAAAAGATCTAACCAAGGAAGTAATTTCGCTTGAAATGTAAACGCAAACCTGAATTTCTCGAACGGACACACTGGGGAATCTCAAACGACACCCGTTAGCCTGTCTGTTGAAACGATTCCCGAAACGGTAGCGACCCTTGGAATGTCACGCCTCCGGCTCAAGGTACGCGGTTATATATACTCACCGGGGGGGAAAACCTAAGATCTTACTTTTCCCCCAAATTGCTCCTGTTGTTCTTCAACCTCTTGCCTTCTCCGCCGCCGAGTAGTTCTTGCCTTCTTCGCTGCCACTCCAATTGTACCCTCTTTTTCGACCCAAAATTTCTGCTTCCGAGAGATGGCCAGAAAGTTTCGAGCGGGAAGAGTCGGAGATGGATGCGCGAAGATTCAAGCCCTAGTTGTCGCGGGAAGATTCCAGAGAAGACTCTTGTGAAATGGCTTCCCATTTGGGCAAGATTACCGTCAGGAGAATGGGCAAATTCTGCCTTCCGTGCTTATTGTGAGTGTGGCCTTCATCGCTCGCTTCACCCCTTTCTCACTGTTGTGCTCGAGCATTTTGGGGTGGAGTTAGTGAACCTTGGTCCTAACTCCATCACCATGCCGAGTGTTTTCAGATATTTGTGCGAGGCGTGCACAGGGAATTCCGTGAACCTTGAGCTTTTCCAATATTTCTATGGAATGTCTCGGCAAGCGGGATCGCTGAAGTTGTGGTCTAAAACTCCACGACGGAAGTCGAGGAGTATATTCAGAGTTTCACCCGGTCTTCGTGGGTCGGATGGAGGAAGAGGTGGTTTTATCGAAAGTCACTCGTAAGATGCCTCTCTTTCGTGGGAAAGGTCATGAAAAGCAATCTTCATGGGATTCGATTCACGAAGATATCACCGGATTGCCCTTATGTTCAAGCTATCAAGGACTTGAAGAAGGAAGGGTCGACGGATGGCATGTGGTGAAAGATTTCATCACACGCCGCATTAGTCCTTTGAAGAAACGAGCATCCCTATGTGGAGATACTGGGCTAATGACCCAACCAGGACTACAACGAGGGTAAGTGAATTTTCGACTTAGCTCTCGCTTTGGTCTTTCCGCAGTTGTTAAGAAGATGCCTTTATCTGCTTGAACAGATCTTTCACCAAATGAGATTGACGTTAGAGTCAAACTTCGCTTAGAGAAGTCTCCGCCACTTAGTGTGGCGGTTCCTAAAATCCTTAAGGTCGATCCGCAGAGGAAAGGATGGTTCGCCTAAAGGTAATCAAGAGTTGATTTTATCTTTAAGACTTTATAGTCGAGAAAGAACTTACGACTAGAGAAATGTTGTAGAAAAACTTACAACTTAGTCGTGACCGTAGGAAATCTTACTGCCGAGGAAAGGTCGAGGAAAACTTACGATTTGATATCGGGTCGAGAAAATCTTACGACCGCTAGTAATTCTTCTCTTCGCTTTTGCTTTACGTAAAGTAGGCATGGAAAATCGCGGGATGATGAAGAAGTCAGATCGATAACCATCGGTGCAGGGTTGACAAAGGTCAAAGGCTCACTCCTTCGCCCAAGAGACGCCGACTTTTAAGGAGTGACGACAAAGGAGGGCGAGCTCGAGTTCTAGCCCTTCGACTGCATCCTCTGCAAAGCTTGTGGCGCATATAGTCAAGAATCGGGCCGAGGCTAAAATAGCCAAGTGGAGGAGGTCAAGTAGCCGAACCTCTAAAGCGCAAACCTCGCAAGGCCAAGGTACCTTCTATTATGACAAAAATCTTTCGCAGCTTCGCCACTCCCGGTTTTGTTAAGCACTTGAAAAGGAGAACCGAAGGATTTTATGTCTTTTGTGAAGGATAATACCGCTCCAAGAGAGCCTATGGTCGATGGCAATGTCGTTCTTGGAGTGGTCGAGACCGATCTCGCCATCCGTAAAGTCGAGACCAGAGAGATGGTGCCTGTTCAAGATCCACGATCAAACGTGGTCGTGGCTAAGCCCATTCTTCAACTCGAACTTCGACCAGAAGTGGTCGTAGAGAAGAAGAAATCTTCCGTTGGGAAAGTGACTCCCAAATTCTTGTTTAGGTCCAAGGTGCAGAGGTATGTGAAATATACTAAAGTGTAAAAACAGAATTTACCTTTTTTCCTTTTCACAACCTCAATTGCT
Organism: Phyllostachys edulis; assembly: GCA_036346405.1. Lineage (NCBI taxonomy): Eukaryota > Viridiplantae > Streptophyta > Magnoliopsida > Poales > Poaceae > Phyllostachys > Phyllostachys edulis. The sequence goes on along the minus strand of CM070549.1, from coordinate 17,632,320 downwards.
TTCCTTTTGTCGCTTTTAGCCCGACTCTTCAAATTTCGAGAATGCTTCCGCTGAGAAGCCTATTGCTACCTCTCCAAATTACCGGAGAGACAACATGGGAAGTGGTCGAGGATCATCCTCGCCCAGTGGTAGAGGAAGTCGTGGCGCTGAAGTGGTTACGACAACCAATGAGGTACTGTTGTACCCCAGAAGGTAGCGGCTACAACCTCTCAAGTAGCAATGGTGACCACGAGATGGTCGTGGAGACTCCACAAAGAAATGCGACCATCGAGATGGTCGTGAAAGCTCCAATAACACCGCGACCATCGAGAGGCGCTACGACTAATCGAGATGGTCGTGGATAGAACAGAGGCACCGCAGGCCTCTCGTCAAGATGGTGGCGGTTCGCCCACCGTGTTTTAAAGGAGATCGCTGCAGACGTTCCTCCGTTACCCAAAGAGAAACTGGTTACGTAATCAAGAAGAAGAGTATTTCAACTTCGCTACCGACTTCTTTGGGCCTCGCTTCCATCGAGGGTCTTCGCTTTCAGATCTCGCGATCGAGTCCCCATCCCAACGATATTCCCAATAGAGGGATACCTTTGATAATGAACGCCTTGAGAAGGTTTGGTGGGACCAAGTCACGAGGGTAGACAAGTCAAGATCCCGAGTCGGGTTTACTCGATGTTTGCTCGATCAACTATGAATGTAAGTACTTAATCGCATTTATATATATAGATATAATCTTCTTGTTTCTCACCGTCTTTTCATCTTGCGTAAAGCCATAGAGCAAATTGTCGTTGTTTCGTGAATATCATCGACAACTTCTAGAGTCGCGACAGAAAGAGGAACTCGCAAACAGCAGAGAGGTGGTAAGTCACTTCTATTCATAGTCACCTTGGATTTGACTACTTATATAGTGCTTACGGATTTGTCATGGAAAAACTCACGACTAGGTAATGGTCGTAAAAGACTTATGACCAAAGGGCTTTGTCGTAGAAGAACTTACGACTAGGTCAATGGTTGTAGAAGAACTTACAATCGATTGACCCATGCTCATGTCCACCGTTATCCTTTGCGTGTTAAACAAAGGACGCTTAAGACCTTAGCCGACTCGCCGATTATGAAAAAGAGGAGTCGAAAAAGTTTAGGAAGAGGTATTAGACATCCTAAAAAAGCTTAAAGAAGCTAACTCGCAACCATGAAGTCGCAGGAAAAATTAAACAAGAAGTGCTGAACTTAAGACGCTTATATCTTTGATCTTTACTCTAACTCTTGCTTCTTTTCGTAAAAAGAAGACGAGACGAAAAAGCTCCGTAATGAAGTTAGAGAGAAAACTTCGCTTATTCACGAGCTTACTCGTATGTCCAAAAATAAAGATCAAAACCTTGAGACGCCGAGAACTCTAATATCAAGTAAGTAATTTTTACCCGCAATCCTTTACGAGTTATTTCCTTTTCTCACTTCCACTTCCTTTCTAGCAATGGACGTTAAATTGAGAGAACTTGAGATTGAAATCGCGATAAAGCCGTGATTTATAACCGCACCGCCCTTATTGCAAAGAAGAATGTGGAGGATATTGTATCATGGGAGAAAAAGTATGCCGAGACCGCTTGCTTTCCATAATGAAGAGGTCAAGAAGTTGATTATCAACTAGTGGGTAAGAAATTCTTTTACCCGTGGTTATTTTTGTTTTCTTTTTCCTCTAGGAGTTTATTTTTGTTTGACCAATCTTATTTCTTCAGAGCAAGTGGTCGAAAACAAAAAGCTCATGAGGCTTCGACTTGTACCCAACAGAGATGGAAGCAATGAAGATTAAACTTCAAGGAAACATCACGCCTCAACAATGTGCTTGGTGAGCTACATAGTGAGGGAAAGACTCTCAAGATGATACAATAGCTGCTCACACAAGTACCATTGGGGATCAAGTCGATTTTGCAAGATCCGTGACCACTCAAGGCCAACCAAGTCAATCGATAAAGGAGGCGGTCGAACCGCAGAAGTTATGCATTAGCAAAACTTAAAGCTCATGACCCCAACCTTAATGTGCAACCACTGGCCGACTTCAACCGCTCTGAAGCGTATGGAAGACGTCTGATGGAGGAGATGCAATCATTGGTTTGAAAGTTTCAGAGGAGATGCAATGGCTCTCCTCTTCGTGAGTAGTCTCAGAATGAACTTGTGAAAAATAGTTTTTGTTGATGTAATCCATCTTGTTCCTCGCAAATCATCTTGTCGAGTAGTTAGTAACTCAAAAGATAATTAACTAATTTAAAGACTAAGAAATGAAGTCAAATGTGATGACTTTATCCTAGCCCCCGACTATTTGCTTAGTTTGTGAAAACTAAGTAAATAGTTTTGTTCTCGCAAATCATCTTGTCGAGTAGTTAGTAACTCAAAAGATAATTAACTAAATAAAGACTAAGAATTGAAATCAAATTATTCTAGCCCCGACTATTTGTCGAGTTTGTTTAGACAAACTAAGTAAATAGTCTCAGAGAAAGGGTTTCAAAAAGAGAGGTTTGTTTAACTTGTAGTTTTTGGGTCTCAATTGTCATGCAATCGGTCGAAAGGGTGGTAACGAGTTGACACTAGGAAGTTCCTTCTAGTGGGCGTGACCACGCAGAGAGGAGAGGCTTCGACTAGGTAATGTTAACATCTCCGACTAGTTTAATCAAATCGAGAACGGCAACTTGAGTTAAGCAAACGCCTAGAGGACTTTAAAATATTTACTCGCCCTTCTTCGGTGGACTCGATAAGTCTGCCCCGTAGCAAGAGTAGGAAATCGAACAAAGCTAGGAAGCTCCTTCCAGCAAGGTGACCACGTGCAGAGAGGAGAGGCTTCGACTAGATGTGTCTCTTCCTCCCACCAGCTTGAGATGAAACGAGTACACCCAAGATGGTTAAGCAAATCGAGAAAGTGCGCTTTCTTAGAGTATTTTTCAAATTAATCAAGAAATAAACTAAGGTGAAAAGAGTTGGCCTTCAAAAATATTTCGACTAAATAAAACCCGAGTTCTTTGTGTTGGCCATAAAAGCGAGTAACGAGTCGACACTAGGAAACTCCTTCTAGTGGGCGGTGACCACATGCAGAGAGGAGAGGCTTCGACTAGGTGATGTTATCTCCCTTCCGACCAAAGGTAAAGAAAACTGGTGTTTAAAACATAGTCAAAAAATAATGAAAGCACTACTCAAAAGTAAGACAATAGAGATAGAAAAACCCGATTCTTTATTGTCCTAATAGTCGGTTACACATAGAACTTGCGTGAATCGGGTCGATGTTCCAAGAATTCGAGAGAACTCGCCGCCTTCCATTGCCAATCGTATCGAATTCTCGACGAGTAACTTCACCACTGTAAGGACCTTCCCACTTGGGAGAAAGTTTGTTCCGATTAGACTTGGATTGGCAAAGCCTCAATACTAAGTCACCTACAAAGAAGGTCATGCGAGGTTGAACCTTACGATCGTAGTATCTTCGCAGGCTTGTTGGTAGATTGCCGAACTAATTAGGGCCCGGTTTCTCCTTTCTTCAAGTAGATTAATATCATCTCGCTCAATTTGTTCCTCGTTGGAGTCCGTGAATGTTTCACTGTTTGACCGTATCTTTAGTTCCGAGGAAGCATAGCTTCAAAGACCAAGACTAAAAAGAAAGGTGTTTCTCCAGAGTCTGATCGGTAGTTGTACGAATCGCCCATAATACGAGGGTAATTTTGTACCCAAGCCCCGAGCGCTTGATGAGTCGGTCAAGACTCGAGTTTTAATTCCTCTCATTATTTGGCCGCTTGCACGCTCGATCGCCCCATTACTCGGGATGGGCCATGTACATAACATAACTTGGTACCTCAACTCGTCAGAAAATTCCTGAAATTTTGCGCCGAAAATTGCTTACTATTATCTCGTAATTATTCGACTTGGTACTCCAAATCGAGTAATTACGATCTCATCATAAACCGCTTTGTCGCCTGCTGTTATCCCAATACATGTTCGCTTCAATCCATTTTGTGAACGATCAATAGCCACAAAAGGAACTCAAACCTCCCGGAGCTTTAGGAAACGGTCCCGTGATATCAAGACCCTGTGTTGCAAAAGGCCAAGATAGAGGTATTGTTTGTAATGCCCGAGCCGGTTGGTGTATTTGCTCGCTATGAAACCGCATCGACACACTTTTTAACCAACTCTTTAGCATCGATAGGGTCATGGCAAGAAAACCTTGTCGAAAAGCCTTGCCGACCAACGCTCAGAGGAAGCATGATTTCCACAAATGCCACCATGTATGTCGTGAAGGAGTGTTAATCCTTCGCTCATGAATGCATCGCATGAGCACCCCTTGAGTACCTCGCTTATAGAGAACTCCTTCACCAAAGTATACATTTTGGCTTTTCGATAAGCGATCCGCCGAGATCGCCTTCGCATGTAACCCTTCAAGATAATCATAGATGGGCGCCATCCATGTATCCTCGTATTCTAGAGAGGCCGCCTCAATAGGAGGTGTCTCGCTCTTCGACTGAGAAGGCTTCGAGTTGTTCCAAGAAGACTCCTTTTGGTACTTCAGATCCGAAGAAGCTATTCGAGCAAGTCGGTCTCATGAGGAAATTATCCTTTCGAGGGATGAATTGTGCCTCAAACCTAAAAAATGCTTTTCTAGCTTACGATTCGATAAGTACCGAGACATTGTCGGGTTAGAGCACCGGTATTTTTACCGACTTGATTCACGACTAGTTGAGAGTCTCTCTCACGAGTAGTCGGCGAATCGAGAGCGCCACGTCAGATACCAAATTAGCAAACCTTCAGATTCGCCACATTATTAGTGGCCCGAAAGTTTAATTGTATGGCATACTTTAAGGTCTCCCTAGAGGAGATACCAGACCACCCCACTTTTCGAGCCACTTAAAGTAAGCGACCCGTCAAAGTACATCGCCCATCGGTCATGGGAATCAGATCGGGATCCCGAACAGTTTCAGATTTGTCCATTCGCCGACAAAGTCCGCCAAGATCTCGATTTAACGGCCGTCGACACGAATGGATGTCGAACTCCCAAGTTCGACCGACCATTTTGCCATGCGCCCCATTGCTTCCTATTCGAGGATCGCTCCTAAGGGAAACTCGACAACATGACTAGTTTGTGCGCTCAAAATAATGCCGCAGCTTCTCAAGACATGAGGAGGGCATATGAAGCTTTTGGACCCGAGGGTAACGCCCTTAGGTCCGTAAAACTTCACTTACGTAGTAAACCGGTCGCTGTACATTTTCACGCTCTACAACCAAGATCGCTACCGATCGCCTGTGGGCGTGGCGCCTAGGTAAACCAAGAGCGCTTTCTTCCGCCCTGAGAGACCGTAATAGGAGCACTCAGAAGGTACCTCTTGACATCCTCAAAGGCAGCGTTTGTCTTTTCGACCACTCAAAACTTTCGTGTCTCCTTAGAAGTTTAAAGAAAGGTAGTCCCTTTTCTCCCAACCGTATGATGAAACGACTTAGAGCCGCCATGCACCCAAAGTGAGTTTCTCGACTTCTTTCCGTAGTTGAGGGCGATTTGTAAAATGGCTTTTATCTTTTGATTTGCTTCAATTCCTCGATAGATACTAGGAATCCAAGCAATTTCAAGAGATTCCAAACACACACTTCTCGTGATTAAGTTTTAAGCGATGTTTTCGAGATTGTCGAATGTTTCTTGTAGGTCGGTAATATGATTAAGTTTCTTGATGCTTTTGACAACTAAGTCATCAACATAGGCTTCTAGATTTCGCCTAATTGAGATGAAAAAGTTGCTCAGATCAAGCGCTGAAAAGAAGCGCCCGCATTTTTAGACCAAATGGCATTTTGACATAGCAAAATATACCAAATGGTGTAATAAATGCGGTCTTTTCTTCATCGCCTAGACACATATTAACTGTGATATCCGCATATGCATCTAAAAACTTAACATTTCACAACCCGCAGAGAGTCAACCAACCGATCGACACGAGGTAAAGGAAAATCGTTTTTGGACAAGCTTTATTAAGATCAAGAAAGTTCACGCACATACGCCATTTGCCGCTTGACTTTCTAACCATTACAGGTTAGCCAACCATTCGGATGGTTGACCTCTTATAAAGCCCGCTTAAGTAGCTTATCCAATTCGATTTAATAGCATCTCGCCGATCAGGCAAATCTCCGCAATTTTTGTTTTACGGTACTTTGTCGTGCCGTAAGGCTAGCTCGTGCTCGATCACCTCCCTGGACTCCGCATGTCGGATGCTTGCCACGCTAATACATCTCGTAGCTCTGAGGAAGGTGATGAGGGCGCCTTCCTATTTGGGGTCGGAAGTATCCCGTCGATGCGATCTTCGAGGGCTCCTCTGCGCCCGTGAGGAACCTCTTTGACTTTGTCGTTCGGCTTTGGTGCGTTTTTAGGCTTCACTTGCTAGTCGAAGGTCGACTTTCTTCTCGAGTTGGTATTTGTCCTACCATCTCAAGGATCGACGGCCGCAGTATGCGCCATCTTCTTGTCACAATGGATTGTAATTACTCCTTTGGGACTCGCATCTTAATACATTGATATCCATAATGAGTAGCCATTAGAATTTTGCCAAAGTTGGTCGTCCGAGTATGGCGTTATATGTCAGATCGAAATCGACCACATCAAAGGAGATTTTCTCGTCTCCGAAATTACTTGGTGAACCAAATGTTAAAGGAAGAGAAACTTGACCAATTGGTTTGGTCAAGATCCCAGACAATCCCATGGAAAGAGTATCGCATCGGTCTTACTTTGGTCCCGGTACTTGCATGTCATCCAGGCACTCAGAATAAAATATTTAACGAGCTTCCACCATCAACCAAAACTCGATTGACCCGACAATTGTTGATGGTGGGTTCGACCACGATTAGGTATCGACTGTCGAGTCGAAGGATCGGCAATACTCTTCTCGAAAGAAATGGTGACTTCCACCACTTCGTAATTTATTGACGAGAGGAGGATCTATGGAGTTTACCTCGCTCAGCAGTTCCTTGAGTCAGCGCTTTGATTCATATGCCGATGATCCCCGTAGATGTGTTCAATGGTGTGTTGCGGATCCCGAACGGCATCTCCTCTTCACATCTCAAGATTTATGACCACTTGTTTGACCTACCGCCGAGGGTGGAAGTGGTCCTTGTCGCTGTAGTAGTCTTCAAGCTTTCGTTGAAGACCCTAGCTATGAAGGTCATGCCCTTCCTTTTATGGAAAGGACACCACCTAGGCTTATCATTTTTCCGATCGTATGCTTACCTTTGCCTCTCGCTTGAGTGTGGCTTGATGTGCGTGGCTCTTTATCATTCACACCAATACCTCCTTGGAACCGCTGGTTTTTGACCCTTCATCTTATTCTTGGACTTTTTGCTTTCTTATCCTTCTTCTTACCAACTTCACCGCTCTCGAGATGGATTGTCTTCACGATCAATTGTGTTGTTCCACTCGACCGCCTCGAGGCGAGAGTATATCGATCGCCATTTCAAGAGTTCGCGATGTAAGTAGGAGGATTTAAAGCAATATCCTCTGTTATCCTTCTACTACGGACTTCGCTTGAAAGCCCCGATGACAGATGAATCGAAACTTCCTAATTGAGTTACGAACTCGATCAAGCGCTTGATGAATCGCGCAATGTCTCGTTGTCGCTCGCCTCATCCGGCAAGTCGCCCTCCTTTCCGTATGCATTGTATGTGCCTTGGAAATTTGCCAAGAGAAGATCGCAGAGATGTTGCTAAGAATAGATCGACTCGAGTGGTTGGTTTAGTAACCACGATCGAGCACAGCTTGGAAGGTAATTTGCCATCACATGCTCTCTCCTCCCGCCGCCGAACAAATTGCTAGTAAATTTGAAGGAATTCGATGGGATTTTGGGAACCATCAAACTTCTCCATGTTCACCGGTCGAAAACGAGGTGGCAAATAACAATGCTCGAGAGATCAAAGCGAGAATGCCCGACATCCAAGAATGACTTCTTGACGCCTTTGCGTAAAAGAAGGGTTGATATCATCGTGGTCGACTTTCGACGATACCCAAGAATAAAGTTGACCCGACCTGTAATAGGTCTCGATCCCACGAGGGAATACTCGTAGTTTATCTCCGCTGCAGATTTCCATGCCTGAGTGGTGAACGATCACCTTCCGAGGAGCTTTTTGATCATCACCATTTGAAGACATTTCTTCGAGTAGGAGATCGACACGACTTGTCACGCTACCGATTTCTACGCTGTGATATGTTGATTGATCGGTAGTCAAGAAGTCGATGGGTACGACTACTTGAATGATGTCGACGAGGAGCTTCCAAATTTTTTCATTGTAATTCAAGCCTTTTGTGCGATCTCTTCAAATAAGAGGTCGAGTCTCGCGCTCGCTAGCTCTTGAGTTGGATTCTCGAGCAAATCATTGATGTGCCGGAGCTCTCGAGCTTCCTTCGATTGATATTGAATACGCCCAGCAAATTCTTCTCGAGCTTCAATCTTCTTCCTTCAATTGCCTCAAGATTTTCCATGTTAGACTTTGAGATTGCCTCAATGAAGCGCGAGAATGTCGAGGATTTCCGGGCGCTCATGAAGGCGCTGGTCGTGTCCGCCAGAGGTGGTGTCCCGCCATTGCCACGAGGGGCGCAGTGTGACCTTCGAAGGGTCTCCATCTCGGTCTCTAGAAGAGTGATCTTGATCTCGAGGAAGGACGAAGACCTCCTGCTGATGATTCTCACTTGCGCCGAGGCCTCCGCTTGAGGAGTCGTCGAGAGACACCATCCGGCGATTTGGAGTAATCCTCCAAGTAGGGAAGTCTGGTTATAACTGCTCCGCTTGGCAGTGTGACTCATGGAGAGATGGTCGAATTTGCGTGAAAAGCATGCTTGATCCCGCCTCTCGGGCGTTATCCAGAGAGAGAATCACCAGATGCCGTGAAGTCCTGCATCAGGCTTCTAGAGCTTGCCTCACCAAGTCGGACCGCCTTAGGGAACTTGGACACTTCGAGGAAAAACTCTCGTCAGGTCGTGAGTCCACTGGTGTGGTCCCGGTCGATTGACCTTGCCCCTTGAGAGGGTAGATTCTCTCTGGACGCATCAAGGGGGATAAGGATCCTCCTCAACTCCACCGGCGACATTGTCTCCTCGGATCTGTGGAAGATCCCTGAGGCAAGAATGCCATAGGATGAGTCATCACTCTGTTCAGAATCAATCCGATCCATGTCGACGCTCACAGACCGCCAAGTCGAACCAGCTTCCTCGCTCCATTCTCCGCCATGAGTGCATGAGATTTGGAAAACAGAGAGAATGTTGACAAGAAATTACCGAAGATCCCCACGGCTTACGCCTAACCGCCGTGTTTTAGAACCGAACTTACGTGAAAGATTGTTTGATTCGGGGTCTCCTAGAATAGAATCATGCAGAGATTGACACGGAATTTTTATACGTGTTCGGCCTTCTCCGGAGAGAATAACAACCCTACTCCCCGTGTGTATGGTATTGAGTGTATATCGAACAATCGGGAAAAACTAAGACTATTACAGATAGTGCTTGTATTCCCGATCGCTCTCTCTCTCCCTTTCTCTAGTTGCCGCCTTTTATAGTACGTGAAGGAGCCATAGCTATCTAGTAAAGCTACCATCACCTCCTCAGAATTCAAGCGATGTTGGTAGTAATTACCGTGTATTAATTCTCCACGCCGCCAACAAACTATATACCGTAGATAATGGGTATTACGTACATTATTCTCAGAGAATAACAACAGATGATGATCGTTTGAATCCCTTAATCAATAAGACCCACTTGTCTCGCAGTGTTCATTTGATTATAAGGTGGTCGGAGTGACCTAGTCGAGAGGAATCTACGATTATGAGGTAGTCGAGCAAGACTTACGATTATGGGATAGTCGAGCATAACTTACGACTATAGGGGGTGGTCGAGAAGAACTTACGACCATCCATTTGGTTCTTCCTTCATAACATTAAGGGTACACTTAGGTTCACATGACGCCATATTTACCTATAATAAAAATTATAGATAAAAGGTAAAATGAGGATTATTATATCCTCGCCAAGTATATTCAGATAAGTTTACCCTTGGCCGTCAGGCCGAGAGGTGGAAGAAGAGGTGGTTCTATTGGGAGATAACCAATGAGGACAACCTCTCCTTCAAGGATGCCACCGAGAAGATCTCTTCCCGATTCGACTCCTAAGGATCTTGGCCGATCGCTTCTTCATTCAAGCCATTGCGCACTTGAAGGAAGATGGGCTTACCGGATGGCACGTGGTGAAGGACTTCATCACGCGCCGCATCAGTCCTCTGAAGAAGAGGGCTCATCCGATGTGGAGGTATTCGGGGCTGCGAGACCCGACTAGGGACTACGAGGAGGGTAAGTAAACTTCAAGCTTAGCCTTCTTTCTGTTAATTTCGAAATTGGCTTATTAAAAGTTTTCTTATCCTTACAGACCTCTCACAAGAAGAGATTGACGCTCGGGTCAAGCTCATCTATGAGAAAGTGCCAGCCCATGTGGTGGCACCTCCAATCCTAGCTGACCTGTCTCCAGAGGACAAGGTGGAGCGCCTAAAGGTAATCGAGAACTGATTTCATCTTTAAGACTTTGTAGTCGTAGAAAAACTTACGACTGGATACTAGTCGTAGAAAAGCTTACGATCAGATACTGGTCGTAGAAAAGCTTACGACATGGAGATGGTCATAGAAAAACTTACGATCGACTTAGAATATCTTCTTTCTCGATCTCCGCAGAAGTAGGTATGGAAAACCGCTTGACGACGAAGAAGTCGAACAGATGGTCGTTGGTGCTGCTGTTGAGCAAGCAGATGCTCCTCAAACCAAGAAGAGAAAGCTCGCAAGTCGCTGACAAGGATGGCGCAAGTTCGAGCTCTCACATTGGCTCGCACCTTTTGCTAAATATGTGATGTAAATAGTCAGCAGAGGAAGCAATTGTAAGGTGATTAGCCGAGGTATTCAAACATAAAGCCCCAAGACCAAGGTACTCTTCTACTATGACAATAAAACCTTCGCAGCCGCCTCGCGCTTTATCACGCTTTACTAGAAAAGGAGAACCGAAGAGTTTCATGTCTTCGTGGAAGGAAATCGCTGCACCAAAGAAGCATTCCGTGGTCGAGGGTAGTGCCGCCTCGAGGTGGTCGAGATCGGTCTCCACCATCCATTGAGCGAAGAGGCTCAAGGAGTAAAGATGCTCGCTCGAGACCCACGACTGTGACGCGGGTTGTGGTCGCTCTCAACCCGAGTCTCAATCAAATGTGGTTGAGAAAAGTCAAGAAATCTTCCCTAAAGAAGGCCTTCTCCAAATTCAAGATCAAGTCCGACACTCGAAGGTACGTAAAAAGGGACAAAAGTGTAAGAACAACATTTACCTTTTGCTTTTTACGACCTAATCGTGTTTTCCTTTATGGTTTTAGCCTGGCTCCTCTCGCCATCAAGGACGCTCTCGCCGAGGAACCCACCGCCGCTTTCCCGCGCATTTGGCGAATACAGTGGCGTGGTCGGCGGGTCGCCCACCGCCCGAGCGGTGGAGGATGTCGCTCGGTGCCGGTTACCACCACACGTGAATGGTCATAGAGGTCGTAGTGAAGACGGCTTCGTGCCGAGAAGATCGTTAGGGCGATGGATTGTCGTGCCATCGCTACCGAAGGAAGCTATTGCAGATGTTCCTCCTAGTCTGCAAGGGGGAACTGGCATTGCCGAATCAGAGGATGAAGAATATGCCAACTTCGCCTCTGAGTTCTTCGGACCGTCTTCCGCTGTGGGATCTTCTGATCTTAGACCTCGTGCTCGTGTCCCTCACCCTAAAAATATTCCCGACGGAGGGGATATTTTTGATGACGCGCGTCTCAAAAAGGTGTTGTGGGACCGAGTCCGAGAGATTGATGAATTGAAGAAACCCACGAGGGTAGTGTCTTCGTTTGCACGAATGCCAATGAATGTAAGTACCTGTTGATAGGTATTTGCACTCATATCTTTTCTCGCTGCTAACTGCCTTTCTTTACATAGAAAGCGTTGGAGGAAATTGTTACTATTACGGAATACAACCGACAACTTGTCCAACTGCGACAGGAAAAAGTGGTACTCTACGAGAAAGCAAAGATGTGGTAAGTAACTACTTTTCGAAGTCTTGACTACTTACACAGCACTTGCGGGGATTTTTGTAGAAGATCTTACGACTAGGTACTGGTCGCAGGAAGGCTTGTGACCAGAGCATTGTCGTAGAAGGACTTACGACTAGTTCTTGGTCGTAGAAGAACTTACGACCACTTGTTTTATACTGACGTCTACTCTTTCCCTTTGTAGGTTCAAGAGCGATGAGAAGACCTTAGCTGATTCCCTCGACTATGAGAAAGCCGAGACGAAAAAGCTAAGTGATAAGAATGAAGACCTCCTGAAGAAGCTTCAGGAGGCAAACTCTACAATCCAAAGGTTGCAGGAACGAATAAACAGTTAGTGCTGAACTAACGACCGCTTACGACCTTCTTTTCTTTCTCTAACTCTCATGCTCTTTCAGAAAAAGACCAAGAGGTCCAAACGTGGAAGCAGCGCTACATAAAGGAAGCTGCCTCTCACGCTGAGGAAGTTAAGAAGTTAGATTCTCGACTAGTTGGTAAGCAAATCTTTACCTGCGATTGATTGTGTTTTTCTCTCGAGGTCATTTTATCTAATTGGTTTTATTCTTTTCAGAACAAGCAGTACAAATAAAATGACTCCAGGAGGCTTCGACTCGCAATTAGGATGAAATGAAGTCTATGAAGGAAACCTCCAAGACAACGCTTCACGCCCCAACAATGTACTCATGGGCTTTATGTCGAGGATCACCTCGTGAAGACACGATATCTACTCACCGAGTGCCATTGGCTAACAAGTCGAACTTTGCAGAATTGGTGACTACTCAAGGCTAACCAATTCGAAAGTTGATAAAGAATGTGGTCAAAGAGGAATAAGATTTGTTTTAGCAAAACTTAGAGCCCATTTACCCCAAATTTTTTAATTTGTAACTCGTCATAGACAACTTCGTCATTCAAGCGTAGCGAGTAGTTAATGACGATAATGCAAATAATCGCCGATATACCATGGAGGATATGCAAATAAGATCTCTTCGCCAGAGTAGTCTGCACTCGTAGTCCCGAGTCCTCAGAAAGACAAGTTTTTGTTATCATGATAAATATATTCCTTCCTTCTTCCTGAAAATCATCTTGTCGAGTAGTTAGTAACTCAAAAGATAATGAATAGAAAAAAGAGCAAGACTAAGAATTGAAGTCAAGTTAATAACTTTATCCTAGCCCCCGACTATTTGCTTGGTTTATTTAGATAAACCAAGTAAATAGTGTGAAATGGGTTTTCTTAAAAAGAGAGGTTTAGCTAACTTGTAGTTTTTCGATCACGATTATCATGCACTGGTCGAAAGAGTAGGAACGAATCAACACTAGGAAGTTCCTTCTAGTGGGCAGGACCACGTGCAGAGAGGAAAGACTTCGACTATGTAATGTTGTCATCTCCGACCAGATTAATCAAATCAAGAACGGTCAACTTGAATTAGATAAACGTCTAGAGTTCCTTTAAAAACTTGTTCAACTTATTCCAGTGCACTCAGTAGGTTTGCTCTGGTAGCAAGAGTTACAAATAGGACGACGCTAGGAAGTTCCTTCTAGTGGGCAGGATCACGTGCAGAGATGAAAGTCTTCGACTAGGTGTTGCAACTTCCTCCGACCGGTTAAAACGAAGTGAGTTTACCAAAAGTAGTCAAGCAAATTTGAAAAGTGTACTCTGCTTAATTTATTTTCCAAAAGATGAATGAAGAAATAAACTAAGTACTAAGAGTCAGCTTGACATTATTTCGACCATGTTTTAAACCCAAGTTCTTTGAGTTGGCAGCAAAAAGGGAGGAACGATCCGACGCTAGGAAGTTCCTTCTAGTGGGCGGAACCACGTGCAGAGAGGAAAGGCTTCGACTAGGCAATGTTACCATTCTTTCGACCAGTGTAAAGATAAACTGGCAATCGGTCAGAGAATATCTTACCACCAGTATTGTCGTGAAAAGCTCATTACTAGAACCGGTCATAGGCGTAACCTTCACTGTGGTATGGTAGAAAAGATTGTTAAAGCATTACTCAAAATAAGACAATAAAGATAGAAAAACCCGATGCTTTATTGCGTTGTTGGTCGACACACATAGAATTTGCGAATTGGTCGATGTTCCAAGAATTAGAGAGAATCCTACCGCCCTCCATTGCCAACAGATTAACCTCGGGTCGATAACTTCGACCATCGTAAGGACCTTCCCACTTGGGGAAAGTTTGTTCCGATTAGACTGGATTGAATTTTCCACAATACCAAGTCACCTATAGCAAGGTCATGAGGTTGATCTACGATCATAGTATTTGCACAGGCTTGCCGGTAGACCGCCGAACGGATTAAGGCTTGATTTCTCTTCTTCGAAAGGTGTTAATGTCATCCGCTAGAATTTGTTCTGGCCGAGCCATTGAAACTCTCAACCCTTGTAGACCGATCTTTAGTTTTGGCGTAGTTCGCTTTGGCAATCAAAACTAGGAAAAATGTTGTTTCTCCTGCTGTTCGACTAGCAACGGTAAACCGCCCATAATACTGAGGGTAATTCTTGTACCCAAGCCCTCGAGTGGTTAACAAGCTGGTCAAAGACTCGAGTTTTAATTCCCTACATTATTTGGCCATTCGCTCGTTCGACTGCCCCATTGCTTTGGGGATAGGCAACGAAAGTGTAACACAGCTTGGTACCCAATTCGTTGCGAAATTCCTGAAATTCTACGCTTGAAAATTGTTTACCATTATCTGTGATTATTTGACTCGGGACTCCAAACCGAGTAATCATGCTTCTCATCATGAACCGCTTTGCGGCTTCCGTTGTTATCCCAAATATGTTCAGCTTCGATACATTTTGTGAACGATCAATAGCTTACAAAAGGAACTCGAACCTCCCGAGCCTTTGGGAACGATCCTAGGATATCGAGACCCTGTGTCGCAAAAAGGCTAAGATAGAGGAATTGTTTGCAATGCTCGAGTCGGTTGGTGTATTTGCCAACTATAAACCGGCATTGTACACATTTCTTAACCAAATTTTTTGGCATCAGAGAGTCATGGCTAGTAAAACTTTATTGAAAGGCTTTTCTCGACCAAAGATTTTGTAGGAAGCATGAGTTTCACAGATGCCCCCGTATATCGTGAAGGATGTTTAGTACTTCTCTCTGCGGTATGCATCGTATGAGTAACCCTTGAGTGCCTCGCTTATAGAGGACTTCTTTGACCAAAGTATATATTTTGGCTTTTCGATAAATGATCTCGCTTCAAGATCGTCGTCAGCATGTAACCCATCAGAAGATACCCATAGATGGGATTCATCCAAGTATCCTCGTATTCTATGGAGGTTGTCTCAATAGGAGATGTCTCTGGTGTCTCCACCAAAGACTCGCTCGAGTTGCTCCAAGAAGACTCCTTTTGGTACTTGTGATCGAGAAGAAGCTATCCGAGCAAGCTGGTCTGCGAGAAAATTATCCTTTCGAGGGATGAATTGTACCTCGAAACCAAAAAAATGCTTTTCAAGCTTACTTAACCTCCGATAGGTACCGAGACATAGTCGATTAGAGCACCGGTATTTTTCCGACTTGATTCACGACTAGTTGAGAGTCTCTTCTCACGAGTAGTCGCCGAATTGCATGAAAGTTTTTGCACTCAGATGCCGCTTAGCAAACCTTCATATTCTCGTCACATTGTCAAGAGTCTCGAAAGTTTAATTGTATGGCATACTTTAAGGTCTCTCCGTTAGGAGATTCCAGACCACCTCAAATTTCTTGAGCCACTTAAAGTAAGCGACCTGGCCAGTACATCGCCCATCGGTCGTGGTATCAGATCGGGATCCCGAATAGGTTCAGATTTGTCCATTCGCCACAAAGTCTGCCAAGATTTGGGATTTAATGGCCGCCAGAATATACTTCTAGAAAACTTAATGTTTCGCAACCAGCAGTAGAGTCAACCAACTGATCATTACGAGGTAAAGGTAAATCATGTTTTGGACAAGTTTTATTAAGATCAGTGAAGTCAACACACATTCGCCACTTGCCGTTAGACTTCCTAACCATTGCTAGATTGACCAACCACTCTGGGTGGTCGACTTCTCTTATGAAGCCTGCTTTAAGTAGCTAGTCCAATTCTGACCTCATAGCATCTCGTCGATCAGGGGAAAATCTCCGTAATTTTTGTTTTACGGGTACTTTGTCAGGCCGTAGAGCTAGCCTGTGCTCAATCACTTCCCTGGGGACTCCGGGCATATGGGATGCTTGCCATGCGAAGACATCTGCATTTGCCCAGAGGAAAGCGATGAGGGCGTCTTCCTACTTGGGGTCGGAAGTATCCCCGATGCGAACAGTCTTAGAGGGCTCCTCCTGATCCAGGGGAACTTCTTTGACGTGGTCGTTCGGCTTAGGTGCAACTTTAAACTTCGACTGTTTGGTCAAAGGCTGTCCTTTTTCTTCCCAAGTTGGTATCTGACCAACCATCTCGAGGGATCGACGGTCACATGTATACGCCATCTTCTTATCACAATGAATTGTGATTACTCCTTTGGGACCTGGCATCTTAAGACATTGATACCCATAATGAGTTGCTATTAAGAATTTTGCCAAAGCTGGTCGTCCGAGTATGGCGTTATATGCCGTATCAAAATCGACCACATCAAAGGAGATCTTCTCTGTCCTGAAATTACTTGGTGAACCAAATGTTAAAGGAAGAGAAACTTGACCAATGGGTTTGGCCGAAGACCCCGGTGTAATACCATGAAAAGAATATCTTACCGGTCTTACCTTGGTCCTGGGTACTTGCATCTCGTCCAAGGTATTCATGAACAGAATGTTCAACGAACTACCACCATCAATCAACACTCGATTTACTCGACAGTTGTTGATGGTGGGTTCGACCATGATCGGAAAGCGACCTGGTTGAGTCGAACGGATCGGGCAGTCAACCTTCTTGAAAGAGATGGTGACTTCCGACCACTACGACAATTTATTGACAAGAGGAGAGTCAATGGAGTTTACCTCGCATTTGACCACCTTAAGCTGTCGCTTTGACTCGTATGCCGATGATCCCCCAAAGATGTGCTCGATGGTGTGCTCAGGATCTTGAAATGGCATCTCCTCGTTGTCGTCCGACTGTGTACGACCACTTGTTTGCCCTACCTCTTTGAGGGTAGGAAGTGACCCTTTGCCGTTGTAGTAGTCTTCGAGTTTTCGTTGGAAAACTCGGTAGTTGTGAAGGTCATGTCCTTCCTTTTTGTGGAAAGGACACCACCTAGGCTTATTATTCTTTCGTTCGGGGCATTTACCTTTGCCTCGATCAGTACCGCTTGGGCTCGTGGTTCTTATCGCCACGCCAAGACCTCCTTAGAACTATTGGCTTGAGGCTTTTGGCCTTTTGCCTTGTTATTAGATTTTGGCCTTTTATCCTTCTTCTTGCCACCTTCGCCAACCTCTTGAGGGTGCCGGTCATCTCGACGATGATTTTGGTCCACTCGACCGCTTCATCAACAACACAGATCGATCACCATCTCAAGAGTTCAATGACAAGAGCCAAAGAGTTCAAAGCGATGTCCTCCGTGATTTTTCTCGTCATGACTTCGCTTGAAGGCTATGATAACAGATGAGTCGAAACCTCGTAAATTGAGTTACTTAACCCGATCAAACGCCTCGATGAATTGGTGTAGTGTCTTGTGGTCGTTCTGTCTCATCCTGTGCAGGTCGTCCTCCTTCCCGGGGCGATGGTAGGTGCTCTGAAAATTGGCCAGTAGAAGGTCGTAGAGGTGTTGTCACGAGTAGATTGACTCGAGTGGTTGGTTTAACAACCACGATCAAGCGAACCCTTCGAGCACGGTCGGAAGGTAATTCGGCATGACGCGCTCTCCTCCTCCTGCTGCTCGGATAGCGGTCATGTAGATTTGGAGAAACTCGATGGGATTTTGAGATCCATCAAACTTCTCCATGTTCCCTGATCGAAACCGCGGCGGCCAGTGAACTGCTCGGAGGTCAGGCGAGAATGCTCGACATCCGATAATCACGTCGTAACGCTTCCTTTGCAGGAAAGAGGGGTTGACGTCGCCTGACGATTGTACTCGACGATACCCGGCAATGGGTGGATCTGACTTATGATAAGTCTCGATCCTACGAGGGTAATACTCCTCGATTTTGCCTCGGGTCGCAGACCTTCGATTGAGTGGTGAATGATCACCTCCCGGAGCCCTTTGATCATCAGCGCTCGAGAACCCTTTTCGGTTTGGGGAACGATGCAACTTGTGGTGTTCTTCAGGCGTGAGTTATTCAACGACCGAAGTCGACAGAGTCGCATCGCTATGACTTCCGCAATGATGTCGGCGAGGACGCTCGAGCTTGTTCATCGTGCTTCATAACCTTCGTGCAATCTCTTCAAATGGCGGTCGAGCTAAGTGTTTCGGCAAGTTCTCGAGATGGGTTCTCGAGCAGGTCGCTGATATGTTGAAGTTCCCGAGCTTCTTCGATCGGTATTGAGCGCCCAGCAAATTTCTCCGGCCGCAACTCGCTTTCGCTTGATTGTTTCAAAATCATCCATACCGATCCTTGAGCTTGCCTTAGCGGCGCGATGATCTCGAGAATTTCTCGACGCCATCGAGTATTGACTCTGGTCATCACCGGAGGTGTCCTTGCCATTGCCACGAGCGGTCGTAGGGTGTGATCGTCGGGGAGCGTCCTCAGTCCTGTCTCTAGGAGAGTTATTGCTATCTGAGGGAAGGACGAAGACCTTCCGCTGATGATCTCCACTTGCGCTTGAGGCCTCCTCGCTTGAGGAGTCATCGAATGACACCATCTGGTGAATTGGAGCAAACCCCTCCAAGAAGGGGAATTCCGGGTTATAGCCGTCTCCATCTGTAAGTGAGCCCTGCATTGGGATGGTCGAACTCGCAGGAAGAGCATGTTTGATCGCATCCCTAGCTGGGCTAGCAAGAGAGAGAGAGAACTACCAGGTGCTGATGAAGATCCGGAATTATGACTTCCAAAAGTTGTCGTGCTGTGCCTGACCGCCTCGTGGATTTGAATATTCAGAGGACAACCTCGCCATGCTCGAGCTTGCCTTGGGACAGCCCTTGATGTGGCCTGATTGACCTTGCTCTCTCGAGAAAGCTAATTCCTCATCTCGACATATCGCTATGGGATAAGGATCCTCCTCAACTCCATCGATGGGATGGTCTCCGGAGAATGATCCTCGGCGACATCACCATCGGATGATGAATCACTCGCCAGAGTCTAAACCGCATCCATGTCGATATCCGCGTGAATTGGCTGTTGAACCAGCTTCCTCATTCCACTCTCCTGCCATGAGAGCATGAGATTTTGGAAAATTCGAAGGAAAGTTGATGAATTGAGAGTCCCCACGGTCGGCACCAATTGTCGGTGTTTTAGAACCGAACTTACGTAAAGATTGTTTGATTCGAGGATTCGTTTAGGTTCAAAATCATACAAAGATAGAGACACAGGGATTTTTATACAGGTTCGGGCCTTCTCCTGGGAGAATAACAACCCTACTCCTGTGTGTATGTATTGAGTATGCTGGATTACAAGATAGAACCAAAGACTAGAGTATTGTGCTTCGACATGCTCTCGATTGTCTCCCCATCCTCTCTCGTCTCCGATGATCCCGCTTTTATATATCCTCAAAGTGTATAATCAGATTCCAAAGATAAACGCATCCTTAATGTATCGCATCGCGGAGCCGCTGATGTAGATTATTAGGAGTAGTAACGCCCCACGCTACGTGCGCTTATCACCATAACAAAGGAGTTAAATTATGCCATTATTCTCGTGAGGATAACAACAGAGCCATCGCACCATATCATTGAATATGGCGCGAAGATTCCCTAGTCGACTAGGCCCACATGTCTCAGAAGCCTTATCGACTGTAGTGGTCGAGAAGATCTTACGATCACATGATAGTCGAGAAAGAGTTACGATTATGGGGTGGTCGATGAGGACTTATTTACCATAGGGTGGTCGAGAAGAACTTATTTACGACTCCAAATTTTCTCCCTTATGAATTAAGGGTATACTCATCTCCTTATGAATTAAGGGTATACTCAAGGACCATATGACGCCATTATTATCTATAATGCAATTACGTGATAAATAATTAAATAAGGATTATTATATCCTCATCACATCCACTATCCTCAAGATCTTCAAATGTAGTTTCCACTAACCTATTTAGACAAAATGGGAGAGAATGTATCATGGGATGTTAAAGCTAGTGGCGATCTAAGCTAAATGAAGTCCTTATTTCCCACCTCGAGAGTTAAGAAGTCAAGCTATGTTTCAAAGATCTTCAATCCATAGTAAGTCGGATTAACAACATGCCATGTAGCAATCAAATCTTGGTGAAGAACAAAACAGATTTGCAAAGATGTGTATAGCCACATCGTAATTATGTAAAGGATGTAAATTTAGCATCGTGAAAGTTGTCAATAAAATTTTAATTCCTTTTCGCATGCATATTTTAAAGAGCCACATTTTAATCAAGATGATAATAAGACAACTCTATACACCTCTACATCAATCATCAAATATTATTCAGACAATGTAATGGTCCTGGTTTCAACCTTAGATAATCGTGACAGGTACAACCCGTAAGTAGTCAACATGAGAGAATGAAAAAGAATCAAGCGCCAGAAAAATCGTCCGTACCAAAACTTTTGCTAGTTGAGTGTAAGTTGCAAGAACATAAAGCGAGTATAGAAAGGATTGTTAAGTCCAAGTGAGATAAATAATTGCCTCCTCTTTATTACTGACAGCTAAAAACAATATCTCGCATTAATGTGATCATGCAAGTGCTCCTCGCACTATCAAGGACAAAGAACCTCCTTTTCCATTCACCGCCAATTTGAAGACCTTGCTTGTAGCAAGAACTCAGAAAAGAAGAATACACGATGTGTTAAAAGAACCTGCAAAAGAAGAATACACGATGTGTTAAAACAAACAACCTTTGTTAACTTAAAAAATGAAGGGAGAAAGGCAGATATGTGAAGAATCTAGACCCGTCATTATGAGTTAATGGAGTATTTTGGTTATTAATGACAAATCTATTTGTGAGACTAACACTTCTATTGTTATACCTATTATTTACACTACAGCAGAAAATGTCTTCACAGACGGTTCAAAAATGTCATCATAGACGGTTTCGTGAGCCGTCTGAGTTTATGGGTCAGTGATGACATGAGGTCATCACAGACGGTTTTTGAACCGTTTGTGAAAAGGCTTTCACAGACGGTTCTTGTTCAGAACCGTCTGTGATAGTCTATTTTCATAAACGGTTTTGAACAAGAACCGTCTGCGATAGTTTTTTCTATTGCAAAAAAAATCGGATTTTGAGCCAAACCAATCAATTGCTAGACAGTAGTTTCCATATGCAACCTCTAGCAAGACAACTAAAATCCAATTAACATTCTGATGACAAATACATTATAGGAAAGGGAAACCAAAAGGTTTCACAATGTCCCATTCAAATGGGAAAAAAAGAATAAAGTTACAAAGTTAAACTAGCTAGAAACCATCCATGCCTCTAAGCTCCTGAAGAACTCATCGGTTTCTTGGATTGTTCTTGTGAGCTCCTCTCTGTACCTCATCAGCATATCACAAGATATTCTTGCATGTCGTCGAATTTGACTCAAGCTCGTCGCAAGGAGAGACGACTAAAAACCTCCAGCAGCGCTCTGACCTTAGGTAACACAAAATTAAGATAATTTTATTTACAACAAATAGCCAACAAATTGTGTATATTATGGGGATGTACACGCATCTTCCCGATACCTACCTCTTATGCATACAAGGAGCTCCTCCGCATCCTCCTCGCCATCGCTTGGGGTCAGGTTCTCACGAATCGCGACAGTGAATCGAGGGTGGTCGCGAGCTCTGCAAGGGAGGGAGAGGAAGAGACTGATGGAAAATAAGGCTCAGTGGCTATAATATATAAGGACAAGGCTAAAACATTTTAGCCTCCCCGCTGTTCAAAATTTTTGAACTCCCAGCTATTTAATCACGTATTTGCTTTTATACAAAAACCGCTCAGGATTTACATATCACGATTTGTTCTAATACGAACCGTCTGTGATAAGATAAGCCAGATAAAACCATCTGTGATATATATCTTATCACAGACGGTTTTTAATACGAACCGTCTTTTATGAGAACGGAAAGTCACAGACGGTTCGTGTTGAAAACCGTCTATGAAGTATCACAGACAGTTCTTGTTCAGAATCGTCTGTGATACTTCATAGACGGTTTTCAACATGAACCGTCTAGGATATTACTTCTTCATAGACGGTTTTTAGCGCTGCCACTAACACAGACGGTCGCTAAACCAAAACCGTCTGTGATTGTATTTAATACAGACGGTTTTGGTCAACTGTCTGTGATGAGACGTCCAGTATTAGCCTTTTTTTGTAGTAGTGTTAGTTTTAGTTGGATATAAAGGTGAAAATCAAAAGAGGTATGCATTCGACATTATATTCCTATATCTTGTTGCATTCCTCAGATCCAAAATATAGGTTGAACTCCACCAAAAATCTAACTTGAATATGTGCATATGGTTCTATTATACATTTGTGTATGCACACATTTAGGGAGAGTTCACTCTATGTTTTGTGGTTTTATTAGTATTGATCCATATTCCTTTATCCACATACATTAAGGATCTTTACTTTGAAACATATATTTTGAGTATACAAAACTTGTGTAGTTTATATATACTCTTACCAATCTACATTCAATTATTTGTAATTGAAGTGGTTGTCATCAATTACCAAAGAGGGAAAGATTGAAGTATCTTGTCCCACCATTATGAGTTAATGGAATGTTGAGGTAATTAATGACAATCACATTTTGGAATTAACGTTTTCCATGAGTTGGTGAAATAGGTTGAGTTCCGTAGTTGAAGAAGATCATCATGTGTTGATGATATTAAAGTCAAGAGCTTAGAGTAAAGAATGCATCATGTGTTGGTGCGTATCAAGATCTCTAAGAAGATATGATCATGAGTTGATCATCAAGTCAAGAGAAGATCCATCATGTGTTGATGGAGGGTAAGTGAAGGATGCATCATGTGTTGATGCATATCAAGACTCGTGATGAAGGATGTCATCATGTGTTGATAAGCATCAAGTCAAGATCTCAAAGTAAATGAAATCATCATGTGTTGATGATTATCAAGTCAATGACCTAGACTTAAAGTGAAGATATGAGTCATCAAGCTTCAAGAGCATGTGCAAGGCAAAGGTATGACTAGCTAGGGCTAAAGATGTGTTCCTAGTCTTTTACCGGGTTTGGTGTTTGGTTGGAGACCGGATTCCTAGTATAGGTTGTCGTACTACAAGTGTTAGTTTCAGTTGATAGCCCATTGTTTTTGCTCTAGCTCTCATTAGCATGTTGCTTATATTTACGAATGTGTTTTGCAAATAGTTGAGGCTCATGCATAATCCTTGTAGCATGTGATTTTAGTTTGCGAATGTGTTTTGCAAATGGTTTAAGTCCATGTACCTTATTCCTTGGTGGCATTAATTCTAAAAGTTGGCAAATGTGTTTTGCAACTTATTGAGAATCTTGACTTTAACCTTTGTTTGCATCACTCGTCAATTATCAAATGTGTTTTGCAATTGAGTTTATTTTTGATGCAAACCGCCGTTTTCACAGAAAAACGGTAGTTCCGACGTTAAGTCGGGCGGATTACCGCTTAGCAGATGACCGCGATATCCTTTGGCGGATTATCGTAGAGACGTCGGACCGTCCAATCGATCCAATCATGCGGTTAAGTCCTGTGGTCTGAACGACCAAACGAATCTGAGCCATCCACGTTTTTAGTCCGATCGCAAAGCTGATCTGGTCGCTCAGCGGTACGATCGGCTCGTGGTGCGGTACTACCGCAACCCGGTCATTCCAATGTTTTGTTGGCAGTACGTTTTTTACAGAACGACGCCTTTTGAGCATGAGTTGCTCGCTGAGGTGTCAGAGTATCGAGTTTCGCGGCGTAACTACCGCACACCGGAAGTTCTGAATTTTAGTTAGTGGTACGTTATTTCCAGTAAGGGTCACTTTTGGACCTCAACGGAAGCGGTAGTACCGTAGTGCCTTGAGCGGAACTACCGATGAATGGAACTCCCACATATTAGTTGGCGGTAGTACCGCGCCGATTTCCAACGGCTAGTTCAGAGCTTCTGATATAGCCGTTACTGTGTGTCAGTAACTGTGCGGTAGTACCGGCCGATGAACGGCGATATTACCGCTCGTGCTGATTTTTCAGCAGAACGTTGTCCCAACGGCTAGTTTTTCTGTGTGGGCTATAAATACCCACCTTGGCCAGTTGCGGGAGTGTTGCTGGTGCCATATTCATTTCCATTGAGCTAAGAGCAAGCCCTCTACACTCTCTTGTGCATGTGTTGGACTTAGTGAGCTTTGAGAGGCAAACCCTAATTGCATGTGTTGCTTTAGGTAGTGGATTGTGTATCCACTTGAGCTTAGACACTTGATTAGTTCAAGTGAGAGTCTTCGACTTGTTACTCTTGGTGTTTGCCGACACCTAGACAAATGTGGAGGCGTCAGGTTCGGTGATCTTCTCAAAGAAGGTTGTGAGAAGACCCTGACGCTTGCAGGAGTGGCTTGGTGCTCGCCATCTCCTGAGCGAAGGAAGAGCAACCCTAGCGGATCGAGGTGTTGGTTCAGGCTTTGGAACCGGTCCAAGTGGTTGGACTTACTCTGAGGTGTTGGCTTAATTCGTGGAGCCGTCCAATTTGTTTGGCTTACCTCAACGTGGATTAGGGAGACTGCAAATCTCCAATCACCACGTGAAAATATCATCGAAGTCTTTGTGGTTTGTTCTTGTGCTTTACTATATTAAATTGCTTACGTATGTGTATGATTGTTATCCTTAATATAGTCTCATATTGTCGGTGCATTTAGTGAAGACTAGTTGATTCAGGCTTTAATTGTGCAAAACCGAATTAATTTACATTTCCGCATAAAACTCGGTTTTAGCCAAAGAAGTTTTTAAAACCGCCTATTCATCCCCCTCTAGTCAGCCTCCTCGATCTTACACTATGTGAATAATTGGAGAATTCAGTAACCAAGAGTGCTGCATTGTACTTCCTATAATCATAAACACAAGCATAAAGACCCGAGTAGGTGATTCCCACTCGACAAGACTAGTGATAATATTTTGAAGGTGAATAGACATTCAGATGCAAGGAAAATCGATGGTGCATCAGTGGCAGAAAATATTGGTGTATCCAACTATAGCGTGAGCTTCTTTGGAGCGAGCTCATCTACCGGATTCCTCTACACCTTCTCGCCCTCCAAATTGATCTCTAGCTCCTCTCCGAATCTCTCCGGGCAAGATGGCGCACTCCATGGCGGGCACGTCACCATGCACACCGAGGCCTTGAGTGTGGCTGGCACCACCGTACTGGCCCTGCGGCGACGTGACTTGAGGGATCTCACTGAGGAGAAAGTCCATCTCTTTGTCCTCCGGCCACTCCACCGCCACCGCGTCCTTCATCTCCAGATCAAGAACCCAATAAAACCAAACACTGCAACAAACAACAAACACAAAAGAAGAAAACAAAGTGATAAAAGATCCCAGAAAATCCGATAAGTTTGCAAGAACCCGAACGGGATCAAGAAACCCAGATGGAGGGACGGCTAATCCACGGATTAGGAGGGGGAATTGGGAGCAGGGGGCAAGGCAACGGTTGGAGGGGAGGAGGCGGGCAGAGGTTTTTGCAGAGAGACGGCGCCAGGACAGCACCCCCACTCAGGCCTCCTCCTTCCACATCGCCCTTCTCCATAGCCTTTCACGCTACCACCACCTCGCTTCTATCGCTTGTTCCTAGCGCCGACAAGGTCGAGGCGGCTCGCTGCTCACGCATCACGCCTTTTCACTCTCACGTTGTTAGCTATCCCACCCGCCGCCGCTGCCGGAGAAACGCTATGTAGACGATGGGGACGAGTCGAATCGATTGAATGGTGGCGGCGATGGCGAGAGGTCGAGGGAGGCATGGTCGGCGATTAGACTGGGGCGATGCACGACAACAGGATGGGGACGACCCGGTCGGTGAAGGGATGGAGGCGGATAGACGCTGTAGCAGCGTAGGGGAGAAAGAGGGTAGTAGCGCAGGGAGAGAGTGGGGGTGTGGGAGTGTGGTTGGGCAATTGGGATGCGGAGGAGTGGAGAGGTGCATGGAGAAACTGATAGGACGTCTGCATTAGATCCAATGGCTCACGTCGCACGAAGAAGAACAGATCCAACGGCTCATGTCGCATAAAGGAGGAGGGACGACCACCAACTCCAACTTTTAAGTAGTATATACTAGCCACATGCCTGTGTGTTGCAACAGAAACTCATACTTTGCACCAAAAAAATTATATGCAATGTACACTAACCGTGTCTAAAGCGAACTATTCACTTGAATGTGCAATTATCGGATGTTCAAATCATTTCATGGTGTGAAGCATATAAATTGCCAACATTTTTTACTAAGTCAAACTAAAAATTATCTCTAATTTTGCACTTAACCGAATTCGACTTCGTGTCCACACCGGACATCGTGACCGACCGCAGCACGCTGGTGGAGCTAGGAGAGCGCTTGGTCCACGCCGATGTAGTGAAGGGCCACAACCGACTACAACTCTTGTTTCTTGTCCGTTCCGGACTCTTCTTCCTCACCCTATAAATATACCTGTAGTCTCATGTTGAGAATGGATCGAGTTGCATGTTTTAGACGACGGGTCCTGTCCTGTCGTCTTGTGCTTGTAATATCTCCTCACATAGTGATTTTGCCTTCATGCGCTTATGGTTTTTTCTTGCAAAGGTTTTTCATGTAAAAATCTATGTATGGTGTTCTTGTGTTTTTTTATCATCTTTGTTGTTTGCCTTGTCGGTTTGTTTTTCAACAATTTGTTTCACAATAGAGGAATGGATGCTTACCGAACAAATCACACAATTAATTATGCACCAAATCAGCTTCGTTCATAGGCAACACCTGTTTCAATCAATGCCTCTTCCAATTCTCATAATATTTGAGAAGCTTTATTGCTAACTCCTATCAAATATGCAATTCTTCATCCTTTCTTAGGAGCATTTAGCAAGAAACACAAAAGTAAGCTTCTTTACCTAGTTCTGGTTCATAGCCTATTTGAGCCAAGACATGAGGACTGTTGGCAAAATCCTTGAAACTACAGCTTTAAGTGGTCCGGATTTCTTGGATGATGATTCCTGGGAAATCTTTGTCAGGAAAGTGCTAAATACAAGTGATACTTGGAACAAGCATCTTGATTTAGTGTTAGATATATAACCATGAGGTGCGGAGATTATGGATGGAACTTTCTATTTATTTTGAGAATTTTCTCAAGGAATTTAATGTCAATGGGCTTCAACAGAGGAATAATCAGGTTATTGTGTTTTGAGCATGATATTACTAGGAATGTATGCAGATCAGCAAAGTGATGGAGTGGATAAATGGAAAAATATTGCCGACATTAATAAAGGGTAAGCAACCTAGAACATGTATTTTGGTGAGAAAGTTGCTACCCTGCTGTCAAAACAACCTTGTTCATTTATTTATATGTAGTTACACTATAGAAAATATATATTATTTTCTCAATTAATCATGATTAATGTAATACAGCAAGGTCACATTACAATTGTGGGAAGTTTCACCATAACTTTATCTTAATTTCTATATAGCAAGTAAGAAATTGCTGTAATAAAGTTGCAAATCATGCGGTACCTATTTTTTACTATATTGTGAAGCACCGCGCAACGACTTCTTTGCAGACTGGAATAGTAGTTGGTTAGGGAACAAAAAAAAAACATTAGAATTGTCTTTATGGATCTTTCTGGAAATTTGAAGAATACAATAAGATAACACCAATTTATCATCTTTATATGTTTGGAAACAAACATTGATTATTTACATTGACCCTTGCATGCTTCTTAAGACTGTTCAATTTCTCCCTAGGGCTACCATGGATGAGGGGATCCTCAAGTATACATTGGGCATCCCTCGACAATTATACCTTTAGTAATGGGGCAAGAAGTCGGAGGACATCCATCTAAGTCATTGCCCCACCAGTTCAAACAGATGTTCTCCAAGCCTAAGCATAAGTAAATCAAGACTGCCATGAATGCCAAACCAAAGACTTGAAAGTAGATAATTGTGTCGCCCCACCAATCACGCCAATATTTGTAGACCACATGACCCGACAAAACCCAACAAGTATCCATGTGGGCGATCCGCCAAGGCACCAATCAAGATAGGCATGTTGATGAGTAAGATCCAGTTCTGGCCTAAGAATGCCTTGTGTGCAAACCAACCTGTTTCATTTAGAATATACAGGCCATTACTTCCATAAGGAAGGAAAGGGAATAAAGTTTCCACTCAACGCAAAATTATTGGTAACTACCTGCACATTCTTTTCACTCCATCCAGGCACAACACATAATAATTGAACCAACAGTTCAGCAAATTTGTCAAGTTTTGTAAGATTTTCCACGTCCCGCCTTAGCAAGCCAATAGCTGCCAAATAGTACAATATTGGGGTCTAACTATAGTCCATAGAAGCCTTAAGGGTTAGAAGAAATTATTAGAACAATCTTAATCCCTGCATAAGGTATAGAATATAAAGGGATGAAATAGGAATGGTAATAAGATCAAACATCGCTATTTACAATATTTCCTTGTTTAAGTATAGCATAGATGTAAACCTCAAATCTTATTCTTCCAACCCAAGAAAAATAAAGAATAAAATAGGTAGCACAAGATCTTTGGTAACCTTCAAGGCGCTTTTTCCAAACAAAGGTTTTTAACTGAAATTGTCTCTATTTTTACAATGAATTTAACTCTTCTATTTCTTCCAAACTCATCTCTCATTGTTGCAAGAAATCAAATAAATAAACATGTAAGTTTGCGTCTATGTTCCATGTTTAATAATTTTTCAGTTATTACTTTGTAAGGAAAAAGGCATCTCATAATTGTTACTCATGTCAGTAGGACATTACTGAAACATCTTCAGCCTGCGGGGGAGCCTGGAACCAAAAAAAAGTCAGAAAGAGAGCCAAAAAGAAAAATAAAAAAACCTTTTACATCAAGATCCCGGTACATGATAGTTTTCGCTTACATCAAGATCCATTTACATGTTATTTATCTAATGTTGCCTCTTTGCAAGATGTTGCCGAGATAATATCCCCTTTCCTTAATCAATTTATTCACAATGAACCTTCATGTAAAACAATTTATGTATATATTTTATTTTGCTAGCTCGTTTACGTTTAGCATTATTAGAACCTCCGAAATTTCCTAGGTTATGTAGCAACTGAGGATTCCCAATTATTACTTAGCTGATGATTCTCAAACAAAGAAAAAAAGAGAGAGAGAGAAAGCAACAGTTAGTTGATAAGAGCTGAGGGAACAATACATATTAGCAAAGACTGATTTGGACTAAGCACCACATTTACATTTAGAATCATTCTAGTTTTTTTAAGCATTCATAATTTTTGGCAATGGAACTATGAAAGAATACACATCAACTGTCATCAAGACATGTTTGCAAAAAAGGAAAAAAATGGGCATGAGCAAAATAAGAGATGAAGCATGATGTTAACCACTTTAGTATTGCACACATTCTAAAAGATAACGATGTTTAGCATCTGGAAAGAAAAAACAAGAACCAAAGGAAACATATTGCTCACAATTTTATATCAAGACCATTGTTCAATCAAAAATGGACAATTTCAAAGTTATAATCAGTCACCTCGTTGTCGACTATAATAAACCTACAGTCTTATAGTTCATCAGTAGAATGAGATTATAGAATGGAGTGGATACACACACCTCCAAATCCTCCATGGAGTCTAGTCACCGCTCAACTTCCACCGACACCTTCCCAGCACAAGCAACCTCGCAAGAATCGGTGAGCCCGGGGATACACTTCTTGTAGGGGGCAACAAACTTTCCCAAGAACTTCTCTTCAGTTGGTGCCACAACATTGAAGAAGCACCGGTCTTCCTCGATCAGCCTCCTCTCCTTGAGAACCTTCACCACGAGATGCTGGGGCACCAGCCTCCTCTTGAGGTCAGATATGAGCAAAGACCGATGGCGCTGTGATGTATCAGGGTTGTAGGCCGACCTCCTTGATCAAGAACTCGGCTGCGGCGCAGCCTCTCCTGACACGATCAGATCCGCGGTGCCTTGCAGACGGCCAGTTCACCTCCTCCTCATGACCACCCGAAAGGCCTCCTTTAGGACGGCGACCTTGGCGCTAACCTTCTCCGCCGATGCAAACAAGCGAGAGTGCGCAGTGGAACATATGGGAGCCCAGGGGCACACTAGGATGGGTGGCCCGTTGCACGGTGTCTTGGACATACTCAGGGTGCATGGTGACCAGCTGGGGCGCGGCCACGGGCAGCTTGGCAATATCACAAGCACTTAGTTCGAATTGCTACAAGAACGCGACGTTGGGCTCGGCTACCTTCTTGAGGTCGGAGGTGAGGAGCCAGTAGTTCCTGTCACTGGCCTGGAGGAGCCTCTCTGGGGAACCGAAGAGGGGGAGCGAGAACCGCACCTTGGAGACGAAGCTGCGACACAGGAAGTAGCGGCCGACGATCTTGGTGAGGCGAGTGATCTAGTATGGGGAGAGGCCGAGGGCGCGGAGCTCCACGAAGATGGGCGCGAGGGAGCGGTCGATGTGGGCACAGAGGATGCACGGGTTGGAGGCGACGGCGGCAGCGACCCCCTTGGGGGAGAGGTCGAGGCCGGCAAGGACGGCGCCAGGGTTGGACGGCGACGGTTGGAGGGGAGGAGGCGGGCAGATGTTTGTGCGAGGGGAACGTGGTAGCACAGAAAACGCGAGGAGAAACTTGATTTCAATCAGATGGATGGCGTGACGGCTGTTCTAATGCTAGTTGATCCGTCCGCTGGTGATCCGATCGCCGATTGTATGGATGAGAGATATGGTAGAGGATCTGACGATCACTAACTCTAATATTTAAGTAGTAGAGATAGAGATATTCTTTCTTCTTTATGCTTGTACATTTCTCGAGATTCCGACATTTATGAGAAAAAAATCGAGAAGCCGTATGATTAAATTTGCAACCAATCCTACTATCCTCCCGTGGAATTATTGGGAGATTTGGAGTCCCATACGCTACCTAGTGGCGTAAATCATGCATGGACTTGGAGTGACTAGGATGTTTTGCCTCGTCATGTACACTATTGAAAATGTTGGACATGCGTGCTGTAGTTTTTTAATGTGTACTGCAGACGCAATTACTAATCAGTAAAGGCATGTACAATGGTATAGATAGATGTTATCTATAACAACTCTTCATGTCACCTGTAGACAAAGACTAAAGACAAATTTTATGCAATGGTATAGACTATCACAGATTTTTAGTTGTCTTTATAGAACACACAATTATTTAATGCTTTTCTTGTTTCTTGTGCTATAGTTGGCTACATGATTATAGACATCATCTTTCTCTCTTTATTCTCTTTCATCCACGCCAAAGAAAAATCCTATGTAGCAATGATCAGAGACAAATGACATAAGCTCATTATACATACTCTAAGGACTTAAGGAATAGCTTCGGTGACTTTAATTGAGTGTGTGCCCATTGGACTTATGAATATCAAAGAAATTTGTCGAAAAGATTCCATATCCATTCCGATTTTCAGAATGAATGTGTTAAGTCAAAGCATTTTGGAATTTCAAAGACGACCAAATATGTCTCGGCAGCTCTAGAACTTTTTTTATTATTTAACCTTTTTAATTTTTATTTTAAAGTTATTTAAGATTTTTATTTCATTTCACTTTTGGTCACGCCAACATTCGTGGTCGTGGCGTGACAAAACAACGCCGTGGCGTGACAAAAGTTTGCCCTAGATACGGCCGACGTGATAGCGTTGTTTTGTCACGCCACGGTTGGTGGCGTGACCAAAGGAGTTAGAATTGAAAATAAAGTGCGTCGTGGTTAACTTTAAAATAAAATAAAAAAAAGGATTAATTAATATTAAAAATCCGCAGTTCTGCACCCTGTTCTGAAGCTTCATATAGGATGTCTTTCAGTTTATCAGAGCACACTGTTTCCATGTTTTGTTTCAGCTATAGTTTACAGAGTTTGAGAGTACTTCTTTAATCATGGGCATGATTGACTCCATATTTGCATGCCTAGGAGTGACTAGGACATAATTCAAGTAAGCAACAAGTTTTGGCTCATCTTCATGTTCTTGACTTCTTTCCTATCCACAGGGAATGCCTATATGTAACTTTTTTGAGAGATGGATATGTATCTTTCTTGATAGCTCACTTCATCATAGAATGGATGGATAGCCATTCTGTGGGCAAGATGAGTTCCAAGTCTGCCCTATGGTAGTGAGATATTTGCCGTGCAGCGTCTGTTCTTCCGGTCTCAAACCTTTCTCTGCACACGGCAATACATTCTCATGAATGTTATGAACTGGTGTACTTCCATCCTATGCTAAATTAAACTGCTTTAAAGTCTCGGACAGTTGTCTTAGATCATCACAAAGAACTGGTTAACAACAACTGTAAGTTTGTAACAGTATAAGAAGTATTAGTTGTTAAACAAGTAGCTAGTCTAGATACGATTCTATCTGTAGTTTGAATCAATGTGTTACATCCAGAAATTGCCTACATGATTGTAGACCATACGGCAATATTCAGTTAGTAATCTAAACTGATCCTTTGTGGATGTAAGTGTTGGAGATATGCCCTATAGACAATCATAGAGATAATTATATTTCATTATGTTCATAATTTATTCGATAATATGTTATCTTGTTCCTAGAATAATATCGTTAATATTTATTATTAAGTATGTGACTTGATTGTGAAACTCTATATTTCTACGATGATTATTCTTAAACGCTCCTAGTCGTAAATATATGAGGACATATATGAATTGTAACAGCCAAAATTTCAATTTGTTTAAAGTTTAAAACTTATTTGAATTTGTGAATTTTCTAAGATTTTAAAAGCTTTTCTTTAAATTGTTTAAAGCCAAAACAAATTTAATTTCAAAATCTATTACCAACTTTAAGTTGAATTATTTTATTTAAGTCCAAAACAATTCTAGAGACTTCGTGAAATTTTCTAGAATTTTTGGAATTTATTTACTATTTTCTAAAGCCTATTTGAATTAATCTAATTATTTAAAATCACAAATCAATTAAAACCCTAAATAAATTTTTGGGCCGAATCCGAATCTGTGGCTCAATCCATTTCGTGCCGCCCAAGCCAAATTTACACCGCCAAGACAATCCTCATCAAGTCGCGACTGTCGGATTAAAATCGACGCCAAAGAATCGCGCCTACTCTTTCCTCTCTCTCTCTCACCCGCACGCCCCACCGCCACCCTCCTCTCTGTTGTCGCAGGCCCCATGCCCTTCGTCCTCGCCGCTTTTCTCCACACAGCGCCGCTACTAACCGCCATTGTTGCGGGCGAAGCGAAGCTAACGGCCGCCCAACCGCCCATTATCCTCACGGCGCGGCGCAGACTCGCGCCTCCGACGCACTTCACGCCACCACGCCGCCGACACCTCGCCCTTATAAAGACAGCCCCGCGCCTTTCACCATTCGACGCCGCCACTCACTCTCTCGCTTCGGTTTCGCCGCATTGGAGATCTCGCCGCTGTTTGCCGTGAGCACGTTGCCGCTTTAGCGCCGCCACTGCCGACACCGCGGTTCTCGCTGCCGCCACCACTCAGACGCTGCGGATGCCGACGACGGCTACAAGACTCGCCGCGGAGGACCTTTGAGCGCCATCATGCCAACCGCAACTTCGCCGCCGCTTTTCCGCCGCCGCCTTCTCTCGTCAGGGGCGAGCGCGCTAAAACCGCCGCCCTCTCTTTCTTATGCGCGATTCGCCGCCTGTCGCCACGCCACCAGAAGCGCCGGCGTCCATTGGTCTCGCTGCCGCCGCCGCCAGCCACCGTGGCGCCACTCACGCCACGCAGCGCGCCACTCACCGCGGATCTCACGTGGCACCAAACCGCACCACATCACACCTCCCCCCCGCACCAAAACCCCATAGACCGAGTCCTTATGCGCCGAGTCTATGGCACATGGGGCCCACCTGTCGGTTTTATTTTAAAATCCGAAAATCCCAGGGCTGATGTCCGCCTTGCGCAATAATTAGAATTTCCTTTAGAAAAATAATTCGGGAAATCCTTTTAATTTACAGATTTAGGTTTAAACTTGTAAAATTCATATCTTTTTCATCCCAACTCCAAATTGGGTGATTCAAATTGCTAAAATCTTAGAAAATTATTATCTAGCTAAATAAAATAAAATTATATCATTTGGACTTAGTTTAATTTATCGTTTTGAATTTATTTGAATTTCAATTGATTTGTCGATTTTCACGCTTAGACTACTTACCATTCCGGGAATTTGATTCTTCCAAGATTTAGAATTTCAAGACTTCAGCGAAGGCAAGTTATACTTTGACCATTTTGCCCCTACTACTGTAAAATTATTTAAATTCAGTTTTCAAATTATTAAATGCATGCATACTTTTATTCAAGTATTTCAAATTGCTGTTTAAATAATTAGATATTCCAGCTATCATTGTATGGCCAATCTTGAATATTGATATGTCATTCCTTTGTCACCAATAGATAAACTAGTATGGTAAAAACTCACATGCTTAGCAAATGATTAGATCATGTTTACGAATTTTGGGGAATTTAGCCAAACCATTTCAAATTGATTTAAAATTTGAATCTATGGTATTGTCTTACCATAGAGGCTTATTAAAGGTGGTTTTACTAAATAAAATTAAAAATGGTTAAGATTAAAGCCCAGTGTTTGCTTTGAAAGACGCCCAAGTCGATTAAGGACCGGTCTTTGAGCCGCATCTTGCTATGCCTTACCGTACCACCACACGTCTTGTCTGGGCAAGACCTAGCTTAATAATTTGGGATACCTCGTAGATATTCGTGCCATATTGTATGAGTGGGTGTTGGTTAGACAGTAGTCCCACCTGTCGCAAGAGGGGGCTCCCAGAGGATGGTTAGTCCAATGGAAGCGAAACCTTAGCTGCATGAGTACTTTGAGGTAGATCATTGTAACGGCCTTGTGATAATTGCTTTGTCACACGCCTTAGAAGCGTGATTGGCCGACTCAAAGAGCAAATTATCTCGTGGGTAAAGCCGCATAAACTCGCAGAGTAGAAAACTATTCAATAGTCGCGTCATGCCATCATGGACATGCTAGCAAAGCCACTTTGAGTTAGACTTGTTTTTGGTTTTAAAAATGATTTCAACAGCTTGTTTTCAAGATGGTTAGTCCTGGGGAAAATTAATGTTAGCTATTGTGATAGGAGGATATCCATCACCTTTCTTGGAGGTTATCCACATTATACAATTGTCTTTAAAATATGATTTTAGATAATCGTATGAAAATGGCCTTACAATCTAATATGATTATTTAAACTAAAATCGCTATTTTACGCAAAAATAACCCCGCCAATGTCCTTTGTCTACTTTATGCATGCATTACAATTCCATATTGGGTGTAACTTGCAGCACTAGTAGTAGTGCTCATGCTTGTCAATATCTTTATTCAAAGCGAAGACTACTATCGATGGGCGAGGACACCGACGCTTGTTACGCCTCCGCATTTATTGCCTCGTGGCGGATCGCTCGACCTACTACTACTGTTTTTTACTCACTGTTGTTTAATCTTTTATTTGGCTTCATGCCCAATTGTATTAAACTCGATTTACTATTAATGCAATGCAAGATATGGTTACGTTATCATTTTTGTAACTGTGTACATCGGAAATCCTGGACTGGTGTATGAACACAGAGGGTTCGGGATCTTTCGTTCCCGGGTCCGACATGAATAGACTAGCATATACATTGGTTGATGACCATGTTTCACGGGTCATAAATATAGAGATATCAAACCAATAATATGGACATATGTTATCGAACATGGGGTTGGAACGACCCACCATGAGACACTACGAGAACGTTGTATTCTTACATGTCATCAGTTGGTCTCATTTACAATGCGTATGCTATGTCCTTAGACTTGAGGTTGTTATGTGTACTTGAGATGCGAATGGGGAACTTAGGGGTTGCCAAACACTACTCCGTAATAGGGTAGTTATAAAGGTAGCTTTCGTGTTTTGTCATGATGCATGCAACTAGACATGGTCGATCAAGATAGGATTTGCCCCTCCATGTAATGAAAGATATATCTCTAGGCATCTCGAGTGATTGGATTCCAGAAATGCATAGCCATGCTACTCGTGGTTAAAGAGTTAACTGTAGTCGAAGAATTTGAGTCACGTGATCGAGAAAGAATGGTCAAGCTAACTAACAAGGATGGCACGTACCCGTCTTGAGCTTGACCGATATCGTGAGGCAAAAGGAAATTCATATAAGTTTTGTTGAGGTTCGTCTGATATGATCTTTATGTATACTTGGGAGTCGGCATGTCTTACTAGGGGTCGCTACCGATTAGTGGATGAGTAGGAGTACTCGGGCCATGTCCAAGTGTACGTGAACCTATAGGGTCGCACGCTTAAAGGGCTAGGATTTAATTTGGATAGTGATCCGAATTCTTATGGGCCACGAGTTCTTAATGGGCCTCAAAGTTCGAGACCCATCATGGATGCCTATAGATAGAGGGGCGGTGGTAGAGGAATAAGTGATTCCCGAAACCCTAGTGGTCACACCTTCCTTATCCAATACCACGCAACCGTCGCTAGCACACCAGCGCATGGTGTCCCTGCCCCGTACGCGTGGATACCTTGGAGGTGTTGATGCGAAGCATCAAGATTAGGACGATTCGCAACTCGTGATTTATCACAAGGAGCCGAGGAGGAGACGTAGTTAGTACGACTACCACCGCATCAACACGCTACATCGACTTTAATTTCGCTTTGAGTCTGTGCAGTCTAGTGGTAACCTTGAGGTTCCTTGTTTGCGGGTAAATTTTTGATTTTGTGATAGCGTAGCCTACCTATGTTTCAATAGTAAATACACATGACTATGGCCAAATATTCTTGCGCCACACATAGATTTTTACATGGTATTAGAGCTAACCGATCTGACCTCCATGGCTTCCGCCTCCTCCAAACCAAGACAATAATCTGTTGTGGAAAGCACAATTTGAACCATATCCTCGTAGCCAGTATCTGCTAGGCTATGTAGATGGCCCTATCAAAGCACCAGCGCCGTTCATCACGACATCTACAGAAGATGGCGCTGGTCAGACACCTAATCCGGCATACCAAAATTGGTATTAGCAGGATCAACCAGTGCTCAGTGCCCTCCTCTCACCGATGACAGAGGACATCTTGTCGCAAGTCCTCTTCCTCTCAACCTCTGCTCAGGTATGGGAGGCTCTTGAAAGTATGTTTTCCTCACGATCAAGAGCTTGTGTGATGCAGGTTCGCTTTCCACTAGCGAATCTCAAGAAGAAAGAAATGTCTGTCACCGACTATTTTAGCAAGATGAAGGGGTGTAACATCCCAGAATCCTAATTATGGGATTATGTAATATAATGAAATAGAAAAACTTTTGATCAATTGCATATGGAATATACCATGTTGAATTTGGTTTTTGAAATTAAAAGCAAAACTTGAACTACAATAAAAAGGTGCTAAAAAGGAAATAGATAAAACAAAGTAAATATATTTGATGACAGAATTATTTCGGGCATATTATCCCAGAAACAATTCACAAAAGGTTTTATATGAAATCTTATTTAGAAAAACAATTACAAAAGGGCAAAACAGAAACTTGTATGAATTTTTTAGAAATTTACAGAAAGTATTAACATAAAAATTTTACAGGAGAAACTAAATTAGGTTATAAGCCTACACAAAAATTTTCATTAATTTTGGACCTAATACGGCCAGTATTTAAAATCGGCAAAGAAATCAGCCGAAAATCACAAAAATCCTAAACCTAATATACCCTTACCTCTCTCTAATCGGTGGGCTCGTACGCAGACATCATCGTCCACCTCAGATCGGCCGCGCCAGCGCATGGCTGTGAGAGCATCGCTGCTCACCTGTGGTTTTCCCTCACCGTCCCCAGTTTTGGACTCCAACCACCGCCATTATCTCTGTGTCACCTCCCCTGTCGCCTCCGCATCCACTCCTGCCCGCCCAAAGCCCATCCCTGCCCGTACAATGTCGAGAAGCTCTATAGGTTGCCCGCACATGCCCCAGCTCTTCCTCATTGATCGTCGCCCCATCGTCTATATAAACGACCCCTTGAGCTTCACCTCCTCTTTTCCAACTTAGTGTACTCACTAACTTCTCTTCTCCCCCAGTCAATCGAGCACTACAACTCAAAGAGTGCAACCCTAGTTTTGGTTGTGCGCCACCACCTTCATCCCTGACACCATGAAGGGTTTTGTATCACCCTCATCGTGTCATATCACATTCTAGAGCTCACTGATGCCTCCCCCTCACTCAATTTGGCCTTTGATTCACAGGAGCCCTCGAATCGCTTCTTCTTCTTTTAGCTCACTGTAACCATCGCTTCTAACCATCGCATGGCATTCATTGTGCTTCGACCAATTCCCTGCACCAAGCATCGCCGATCTCCGGCTTCCACAACCAACAATCGGGTTCTCTTCACCCGAGCCTCTTCTCCACGACGATCGACCACCGCCGCTACTCGCATTGACCACCGCCTCGACCACCTTAGCTCTCTCTTTGCTTCTAGTATGACCCTAGTAGCACGTAGAGGCTTATGCGCGCATTAGTTTGGCAAGGGTGTTGCTCGTTCAAGCTCTTGCTCTTTGTCGTAGCAGTTCCGCCGCTCAATGCTAGCATGCCATCGCTAGGAGCCATATTCGGCCATGCCGTCAGTGCCAACGGGTGCGCTTTAGCTCAGGGATTCCGTTTTGGTCAATATCCGACCTCTCCGAGCACCATGCCGCTAGTGAGACGCGCGAGCGTGAGCGCGACCGCATGACTTTTGCCAGACAAGCACTATAGCTCGCCCCCAGACGTTAACTATGATCATTAGGACCAAATCAATGCTTAGTTGTCAAATTAGCTCTAATGAATCACTGACGTGTGGGGCCGAGTCATTAGTTTAAAACAAAACGTTATTCTCTTATGAGTCTATGACATGCGGCCCCACGCTTAAGTGCACAAAGAAACCACCTTAGAACTCATATACGCCAGATAGACCGCTGGTCTATACACCGTGCTCGTGGATCTGCTTTCAATCGATAAGGACCCTACTTGTCGGGCTTTTAACGAAAAATCAAACGAAAATAGAAAATACGCCTTCAAGATGAGAGAATACGCTTCTCATCGAAGGCGAAACCTCAATAGTACATGCGCAGGATTACGCCTCTCTGCTGGAAAGCGATTTCTCAATTTTTTTGAATTTCTAAACCTAACCAAATTAAAACCTTAATAAATTTGGCTAAAAACTCCAAATTGAATGAAATTTGTCTCTAAATTCATATAAAATCATAATATGCCCTAATATGTAAAAATATTTATTTTGGTCTTGTTAAATTTATTGGATTTTATTTAATTCGCTTCCATTTTTTAGACATCGATTATTCAAGTTATTATTATGATGATCAATCAACTTTACCTTGAGAATGCAAAGAGCAAGGCAAGCACCTCCTTTGATCATGTTGATCTCATTATTTTAATTAAGGACCGGCCACCAACTCTAGGACTAAGACCTATTCGCACAACCCTATGTGCTAGGATGGGGTAACCGCAGCTAGCCAAGTTATCGAATCATAGCCTTGCATGATAGTAGATAGAAGTAGTGTCGCATGCCGTAATGACAGTATGCGACATAATTCATTTAATGCCTTACTGACGGGTTTCTATCCCATAAGGGACTCACTCAACGGGTTTCTATCCTGTAAGCGAGGCTCATCATTCGATGTGTTCTTTATTATTATCCGCGTATGAGGATAATGATTCATAGGGCTAGTGCAAGGTTTGGGCTAGATAATGTAAAGGCTCGTGTCGCGAACTCTAGACCGCTACCTTCGGTAGTAGGCAAGGATATAGAGATATTCCGTGCAACCGAATACCAATGCACTATCGTGAAAGTTGTACACCTCCGCAAAGTGAAAAATCTATATAAATAGGCGCGCTCACGGTCATGAGCATGCTTAGTGTGGCTGGTATGACAGTAGCTTTGTTTTTCAAACTGTTTTGGTACAAAAGATTGGGGTAATGACAAGAGGTTTTCATTTGTTGAGTTAACTCCCATGTCTATGGCTGAATATGAATTTGTCAGTGCCATGTCTATGACGGAATATGATTGTATTTTTGCTTGCAACCGAGTAGGGTTACATGTGTTGTTGTTATTTGATTCAATACTTTACTTACTGTCATGTACTTATTTATACCGCTCTTTCAAATTTCATTGCAAATTATTACTTATAAATATTGCAAATAAACCCGCTTTGAGCAAAATAACTTGTAGAGCGAGCCTCTTTGTTTGATGTAATTTTGCATCTAATATAATTTTTATGATACACTCATAAGTATTGCCGAGTACACAAGTACTCAATCTTGCTAATATTGTTGTTCGAGATTGAATATACGCAGATGCCGCATAACGAAGTTTTGCTCCCGCCAACGGATGGTTCGGTGACGGTCTACCTAGGCCTTGTTCCTTGCCTGCTGTTCATGGATCTGGATGGGCATGTCGCGGACTTTTGCTACTTTATTTTGTCTTCCGCCATCGCTTATTTTCTCGATGTTGATCGCTTTTATTTGGCCGGCCTACCGTGAATGTAATAACTTGTAATAGCTTAAGTAGATTACCCTTTTGCTTTACTTTTGTATGTGATTGTATGGATGTGATTGCTAAATGTTGTGAATGTGTGTGCTAGCCTTTAATCCTGGGAATAGCACAGTATATACATATGGTCTTTGGGTATGCCATGCCTAGGGGTCCGACAAGGGGCTGGCCGATGTTATGGCATCCATTGGACAACCACTTTCTGATGAGGAGATTGTCTCCTATATGCTGACGGGCTTGGGGCCAGACTATGATGCTCTCGTGGGGCCAGACTATGCTTCTCTCGTCACATCAGTGACAACCCGTACAGATTAATTCTCCCAAATAGAGATGTATGCTCACCTACTCAGTTACGAACTTCACTTGGATCACAACAATGCTCATCTCGCAGATTGATCATCGCCAACAATGTGATGCGCAACACCAACCGTGACGGGAATAGGCAAACTGGTCCTCGTCCAAATGCATCCAAGTGTGGCCGTGGCCGTGGACGCGGCAAATCAGGCCGTGGTGGCAATGATCAAGGAGGAGGAAACAAGCCAACTTGTCGTGCGGCAAGTATGGCCATGAAGCATTATGATGCTATCATCGTTTTGACCACTCATACCAGTCTGAAGATGGGTGAGATGGTGCAAAGAAAGAACCAATCGGATCATATGTTGTTGATACAAATTGGTAAGCAGACACTGGTGCAACATATCATATGACTAGTGATCTTGACAGGCTCACAGTTATTGAGCGCTACAATGGCAATGATTAAGTCCAGGTGGCAAATGGCCCAGGTTTGCAAATTTCTCATGCTGGCCATTCTTCCATTACCGGCTCATCCAAACTTTTGACACTTAGAATCATTCTGCATGTTCCTCAAATAAATAAACATCTCCTTTCAGTTCACAAACTAGCTACTGATAACAATGCCTTTGTTGAATTTCATCATGATTCTTTCTTTGTTAAGGATCAAATCATGAAGAAAACTCTGCTACACAGTAGAAGCAGAGGCGACCTCTATCCTATTCCTTCCACAAGTCAGCCCAAGTCATGTTGTCAAGTCTACTCCAAAGGCTAAGATCTCTCAAGAACAATGGCACATGAGGCTTGGTCATCCTTCATCTTCAATAGTTCAATCCATTCTTAGATCAAATAAGCTAGTCAAGGATTCCGCAAGGAATCTTTAGTGTGTGATGCTTGTCAACAAGGCAAAGTCTATCGCCTACCTTACAATAATTCTACTCATGTAACTACTTCTCCGAGCTTGCCCACTAAGATGTTTGGGGACCCGCCAATTCAAGAGGAGGTTTCAAGTATTATGTGAGTTTCTTAGATGAATTCAGTAAGTTCACATGGATTTATCTGTTAAAACATAAGTATGATATGCAACATGCATTCTTCAAGTTTCAGAATCATGTTGAGCGATTGTTAAACACAAAAAAAAATCGCACCATGCAAACAGAGGGGGGGGGAGAATATTAGAAACTCCATCAGTTCTTTGACAAGATTGGGATCACGATCGTATCATGTCCTCACACTCACCAGCAAAATGGTGTTGCTGAGAGAAAACACCGGCATATTGTAGAAATCGGGTTAGCTCTCCTTGCTCAATCCCATGTACCCATCAGGTTCTGGGACGAGGTTTTCCTGACTATGTGTTTTCTTATAAACCACATGCCAAGTCGTGTCATTGCAAATCAAACACTGCTGATCTCCTTCTCAATATATCTCTCGACATAACATGCCTGAACCTTCTGCTGGCCTCATGGCTTAATCTCAGACCGTATAATACACGCAAGATTCAATTTAGGTCTAAGCAGTGTGTTTTTTTGGGATATAGTAGTATGCAGAGCCACCGTCTGTGCTAGTGGGTGCTCGAGCATGGGCTCCGGCTATCGGACCCCCTAGCACCGGCGGTGGACTTGGGGTGGCTGCAAATTGCATAGGGAAGTTTGGCGATTGGTCCAACAGCAGGAGGAAGAAGGATCTGCTTCAATTGTTGGTGGCCCATGGATGGAGCTGCTTCACTTGCTTGTCCAAGAGTAGCGTGAAGAAGGGCAACTGGGAGGATGTAATGTTGGCGGCGGGAAGGCTACTGCAGCTGGGGTCAAGCGACGGTTGAGTACTGTCGCCGAGGTCACAGGTAGCAAACAAGCACGCAACAACAAATGGCAAGCTAATTCTAGTCAAACGTGATCTTATCTTCTTGATTTCTCTTGTCAATGTTTCGATAGCTAATTTGTTTGATTGTTTCTTATTAATGTGTTATAGATTTGCAAAAAGTAGAGAAGTGAACTTTGCACAATTATGTTTCAAACAATGGAACTGATAAGAACACAAATTTACTACTATTCACAATTTACTCTTGTATCACAAGTTTTGCTAGTTTTGATCTACGGATCGCTAGTCACGTATATTTATGGGCATTTAGAGCGCACTATCCCGCTAGATATCACCCTTATTTTATGGCACATTTTTTTCACTGTGTTTCTTTTGTATTGTATGAATTTTAATTGCACAAGACTAAAAAAAATACCGTTAGATATATGTTTGGTACTCCTATCTTATGTTAGCTTAGAACAAATTACCGTTAGATATATTTAGTACCCCTATACCCAATAGAAGTAGAGCACCCCCTCTATTTCATCCTCCCTTTGCCAAGGTTACAAGTGCCTTGATAAATCTACAGGAAGGATTTACTTATCTCGTGATGTGGTCTTTGATGAGTCAGTCTTTCCCTTTGCATGTCTGTCGAGTACAATAATTAGACAAAACCAACAATGCCACTTGCACTGCTTTCTTCCAAAGACTTACAAGTTCTTCTAATTCTCACATTATCCTTCTCATGAGCCGTAGCATAGAATGATCACATGATAAATTATGATATGTCTATATTGCCTACCGACAACATCAAACAAGAGCGTATACTTGCAGATGGCACTAATGGTTCTAGAGGCAACACAGAGGTGACTCAACACACTCCACCTCAATCTACACATGCTATGCAGAGCAAGCATCCTATGCAAACTAGATTGAGAAACAACAAGATCATGACCAAGCAAAGACACATATGAGACAATCAAATATCCTCTTAGAGGTAGAGCCTTCTTTGTTGAACCACCTCACATTTAGATGCATTAAAGATCAGAATGGAAAACTGCAATGGACACAGAGTTTTCAGCATTACAGAAGAACATGACTTGGCATCTTGTACCAAGACCAAGGGATCCAAATATTGTAGGATGTAAATGGGTTTTCAAGCTCAAACAAAAGCCAGATGGTATTGTGGACAGATTCAAAGCCAGACTTGTGGGCATAGGTTTTACACAAAGACTTGGCATAGATTATTCAGAGACATTTAGCCTTGTTGTCAAACCAGCAACAAATCAGGCTAACACTCTCTATTGCTCTGTCAAGGCGTTGGTATCAGCAGCAGATTGATGTCCAAAATGCTTTCTTGCATGGAGCATTGAAAGAGGAAGTATATATGCAGCAACCTCCTAGTTACGAAGATTCAGTACATCAGGGTATGTTTGCAGACATGTAAAGCCTTATATGGGTTGAAACAAGCACCATGTGCTTGGTTCTCTACCGAGTGACAAGCTTCAAGAACTAGGATTTTGGCCTTCTAAAGACGATGCTTCTCAATTCATCTTTAGTCAATCAAGCATTACCATATATATGTTGATATATGTGGATGATATCATTATAACTAGCTCTTGTGTCAAAGCTATAGAGAAACTCATTACAAAGTTGTCTCAAGACTTTGCAATCAAAGATCTTGGCCAACTTAGTTATTTTTCTTTGGATTGAAATTGCCATGACCAAAGGGGGGATAGTGTTAACTCAGAAGAAGTATGCCACTAAACTTGTTCATCGCATTAACATGCAAAATTGCAAGGCAATCTCAACCCCAATGTCTACAATAAACAAGCTGTCTAAAGT
Source organism: Phyllostachys edulis (assembly GCA_036346405.1). Classification (NCBI taxonomy): domain Eukaryota; kingdom Viridiplantae; phylum Streptophyta; class Magnoliopsida; order Poales; family Poaceae; genus Phyllostachys; species Phyllostachys edulis. The sequence goes on along the minus strand of CM070549.1, from coordinate 17,587,549 downwards.
ACAGGGAGAAGTCCTTAGTGCAGATGATACATTCAGATATAGAAGTACTGTCAGTGCATTATAGTATTTGACTTTGACATGACCAGACATTTCATATGCAGTCAATTTCTGCAAAGTCTACTAATATTCATTGGGAAGCAGTGAAACGAATTCTACGACATGTTAAAAGTACTCTGATCACTGGACTACATATACAAAAGTCCAAGTCTACACTGCTTAGTGTTTTCACTGATGCAGACTGGGCGGGTTGTCCAGATGATCGTTGGTCGACTGGAGGGTTTGCGGTCTATTTTGGCTCCAATCTCATTTCATGGAGTTCTCGTAAACAACCGACATAATCTCGCTCAAGAACAGAGCCAGAGTACAAGGCGCAAGCAAATGGAGCTGTAGAGGTGATTTGGGTACAGACGCTTCTGAAGGAATTAAAGATTATGCAGCCGAGAGCTCTGGTTCTTTGGTGTGATAACTTGGGAGCAACATATCTTACTTGCTAATCATGTATTTCATGCACGAACAAAGCACATCGAGGTGGATTTTTCATTTTGTCAGAGAAAGAGTTGCACTAGGAGCACTTGAAGTCAGGTTTGTTTCATCCGAAGATCAAGTGGCAGATGTGATCACAAAACCTGCGATTAAATGAGTTTTGGATCGACGATACAATCTTAATCCAGTTACTAGTTGAGATCGACGGAGCTGTTAAACAGATAGCTAGTCTAGATACGGTTCTATCTGTAGTTTGAATCAATGTGTTGCTATATGTAAATTGCCTACACGCATCTGTAGACCATACGACAATATTCAGTTAGCTGTAATTCCATTGTGGATATAAATACACATGGCTACGGTTAAACATTCTTGCGCTAAACAGAGATTTTTACATTAGCTGCTGCTTGCTACTTCCTTTTCTATTCTGGAATTTTACCTATGACTTTAATAACTGACCACTCGTTCTGCCTTGCTGTTCATGCATATCTGAAGCTAAGATGATATTTTCGTGTACCCAAGTTTCCCCAATCTTTGATTCTTTATCCTTGATCTGATTGTGAAATGGTGTGCTACTGTCCCATTCTCTGAGACAACTTACGGTGGCCACACGCATTACAAAATTTTGTCATTCTGTGCTGTCATCTTCATGTTTCTGTAACACCGATTACTGTAACTTGCTACAAAATGCTCTCCTCCTCCCTCTTTCTCCCAGCTGCAAATTGAGAGAAGGATAAACTTTACATACTGAACTTCGGTGTTTAATACTCATTCTTCGATAGCTCCTGCTTAACAACCCTCGTATCTTCTTGGTGGTATGCTAAGCCCTGAAGCTGTCCAACTCCATGTGGTGATGCCAAAGCACCCACGTCACATGCACATCACAAAAGGATAACTGATAGTGATTAGCACAATATGAGAGAGAGAGAGAGACTTTTAACTGAATTCCAGGGATCGCAATCCTCTTGCAAGGACCATTCTGGTCAACTTCCACTAGCCGATGGAGCCAACAAGTATAGCACTCTACAGAGTAGGATAGACCGATAGAGAACATCTCCATTGGATATGGATTTGCATGGGGAGACCACGCTCGCACGGAGAGAGAGAGAGAGAGCGGGGCCCTCATGTTTTGATAAATTTGTATTGTAACACTATATATTTTTCAAAATATTGCTGTCGTTAGCTTCCTTCCCGGTATTCATTGAACTCTCTTCCTCACCAGCTGGAGCACATCGTCCTGTGTGCCCAAGAAAGAACCATGCGCACATTATACTGAAGTATTGATCAGAAGGCATGAAAACCAAAAGAATATTCCAAACAGGAAGAGACATCAATCTGTTGCATGTCAACAAATTCTTCTCGAACCAGACCAAATGAAAAACCGAAAGTGCTTTATTGATCGAGAATTCGGATCCAGCCATCCAATCGATCGGTATGGAGTGAACTTCTGCCCATGCAAGGACTACATAATTCTATTAAAAAGTTTTGTTTTACTCAAAATTTCTAAAATTTATGCCGCTGCCTAAAATTTGTTTTATCATGGACACAAGGCCGTGGAGTACGTAGGGGCTTGATGATGACATTGTTTCGGAAAAGAAAAAGGCTTGATAAGGACATAAATTTGATAAAGATATTGTTTACTAGGCTACTACTAGTGCAGTACATTTAATTAGTAGTGTGTGCAAAGACAAGAGTCTCTCTTATTTGACTAAGCTAAACGCAGGGTTTGTAAGTGACATTTTTGGTTTTAATCCAGCTGCCTCCACCAACCAGCATTAGCAAACAAATCGGCTAACGGGTAGATCGCTGGCCGCAACGATCAGCTAGCAAATTGCTTGAAAAATCAATATTGAGTATTACATGATCGACTCAATGAAGGCAGACCGCAGACCCCTTACTTTTTTCTGATTTATATGCATACATATTTTCCATTTTCAAATCTATGTAACTTTTTTTAGATGCTAAGCTATGTAAGGGTAATATTTGATTTGCTCGGTTTCTATTTTCCGGAAAGCCGGCTCCTTCACTAGCTACAATGATCCGTCTAAATCCCGTATGCCCCCTACTGTTGGGGAGCGAATCAAAGGAAGCACAAGGCAAATGATTCCATGTGGAAGTAAAAGACAATGCTATGTGTCTGACATCTAATTGAATCACCGTATCAGACGTTCGAATTGGGGGAAGAGAAGAGGAAATGGGGTGACTGGGGACCTATGCTTCTTTTCCCATATTCTACCCAATCTGGTCCCTCCCGCCTGCACCAAAAGCACAAGGCCAACCACAATTGCTTCCTCTAATCTCGGCTCATTGCCACCACCCACAGTTATTCTTCATACGGCAGGTTGTTACAATTTGTTTTCTCCATTTTTGTTGGCCCCTGGCCGCCTGATGCTTCCTCAATCTTGCACCCCTGCCGTATGAAAGAGAGGGAATTGTTGCAGCAGCTCTCTCTCTCTCTCTCTCTCTCTCTCTCTCTCTCTGATCCGGCAAGGAGAGGGAGCACATGCCGTTGTAATTTTCTTAGATGTTGCATGGTCATTCGTGGGATGTTGCAATAGGTGTTTACAGATGTTTCCTATTTTTGTTTTGATTGTTGCAACGAAATAAATGTTGCATCTATTAAAGCCTTTTTGTTGTGACCATTGAAAAAAAAATTGCGACCGTTGAAAAAAATTGTTGCACATGTTCTCTAGATGTTTCCTCCTTTTGTTTTGATATGCTGCATCCCCTAGTTCCTTTGTTGTGACGTTGAAAAAAAATGTTGCGACTGTTTTAAAAAATATGTTGTGATCGTTGATTTTTTTTTTTTTTGTAAAAACCAATCCCTTTTACTGTTAAAAGCATTCTTCTCAGATCCGAGATTTTTGAGATGTAATTTTCTTTGAAATGTTGCATTTGGTTTTTTTGATATGTTGTATCCTTTCTATCACCTCTTCTTTGACGAACAGGTCTTTTTTGTTGTAAGCATAAAAAAATTGTTGCACACGATAAAAAAAAATATTGCTTTGGAGCGTACGATAGAAAGATTCTTTTCGTACGTCTGAGCGCTAGTTGCGTCCGGAAGTAAATTGACGGGATATTAAAACATTTCGCCAGAGTGATACCTTGCCGGCAAGCACAAATTCCGGATATAACAAAGAAAAGGTACAATTTTTTGGATGTTCAAGAAAAGAAGAAATTTGGATCGTGCTACACTTGATACTAGTTGATACAGCGATACTACTAGCAAACTGGAATCGTCTCGACTCGTGCTTCTGGTGTTGTTTCCGAACGAATTTGCCGATACGATCGACCACACGAATGCTTGTCACTTGTTATGTCTATCCATTTCTACGCCGTGCACGCAAATGGAAATGCCACCCCCGCCTGAGCTGTCTAGTTCCAAAGTCCAAACACGTATACTACGGGATATTAATGGCTTTCTTGATTGATTTCTTCACCGCGTCACGCACGTTGATCTGCCGTGCTAGTTTTAGCTCCTGAGCTACCTCGCACCGTATCATACTTGAGCCGTTAATCATGATTGCTACTTCTTTTGCCTTGAATTGCTCGTGCAGTGCCAAAAAGAGAGAGAGAGAGAGAGAGTGGAGTATTTATGCAAAAGACGGTGTCATTTGTTAGGCGATAGCGTCTGCTGATTCTTCTGCGCGTTACTCGTTCGCTCCCAACGTACACTTTGCACGCATAATAATGTTCAAACTCACATCCAAGGGACTTGACAATGAAATTTAAGAGGAGTGGAGGTCTAACAATCTTTTTAAGGAAAAAAGCATGCTTTCCACCATTGCCACCGTTGCCAACTCAAGGATCGACCTTGGGTTAGAACCTACTTATACCCGTGATTCCACGAGTTTTTTTTTTGTTTAAAATGTCACATTTTTTTTAACGCGTTAGCAAAAATAGCCCCACACCTAACAAAATGACATTCATACTGGTACCCAGATCGCGACAAGTCACGGTCGTGGGTTCGTGCACGGTAGACATATGGTGAGTGCACAATCGCTGGCAAGTACCGCCGCACACATAGATCGTGATAGTTATTCGCCGCTAACCCACCCAAGCAAGCCACATGGCGTGCACGATAGATAACGTATGCTATACCGCGGAGGACTCTAAGAAGGTAAACCAACTATCACTGGCCGCACTGCACTTTGTCCTACCACGCACCCAGATTGTGACACATGGCATGCTATGGTCCGAGTGCTTGGTAGGAGTGTCATTTCTACCATTTCATTCATACGGGGCTATTTTTGCTATCACGCTTCAAAAATAGGCTAAATAAGCAAAAAAAAAAAAAAACTCATGATTCCAACATTTACACCAATAAAAACTTGTCCTGGTTCCTAGGTAGAGATGAGAAATGGTAAAGGATAATATGTTTTATCCGATATTCGTATCCGAGAAAACGCAAATGTGGTAAGTAAAATCAGATTCAAAAGTATTCAGATCCAGATTCGTGTTATTCAGATCCAAAAAATGGATAGTATTCAGATTCAGATCCAATGTTATTCAGATTCAGAAAAAACAAATAGTATCCAAAAACAAATACTATTTGTGAAAAACGAATATTAATACTACTCAGCTTTCAGACTTAGAGATATTTACTTCACATATATTTATATTTTTCATTTTCATACTTAATACCGATTATAAGATATTTCAATAAGACTTGATTGAAAATTTTCATTCGAGCTCTTATTTTTGCTATATATTCTTTTTCATATATAAAAGAAGTATATACACAAATTTTGCTATAAAAGGTGGATTTTAATGAATTTTTTTGAAACTCACTTTGGAGTATCTTATCAAAATTTGTGTATATACTTTTTCTATATGAAAAAGGTATATAGAAAAAAGGCTCTAATGAAAAATTTCAATCAAGTCATATTGGAGTATCTTATAATTGGTATCTAAGTATGTCAAAGTGATAAAGAAGTATAATATGTTTATTTAAGTGGTATATTGGAAGTGGAAGTATGTACTCGGGAGTATGAAACGACATCATATATATATATATATATATATATATATATATATATATATATATAGAGAGAGAGAGAGAGAGAGAGAGAGAGAGATCCCATCATACATCCACCCACTCGTTAGATATCGCTAAGACATCGATCTCATTGTTCGATTCTTGCAACAAAAACCGTATGCAACAATTGCTTTCTAAGTTTGCAACAAATCTTGACCCGATGCAAGAAACACGAAATAAACATTCGATCTACCAACAAAAAATGGTAGCGAGCGCCACAATGATTACTAAGTGTGCAACAAAACCCTATTTGGTGGCAACAAACTATAGCAGCAAAGTGTTGTAACAAATCACATCCCCCAATTACAACAAATCACTCCTCCAATTGCAACAAAAAACTTTTGGTGCAACAAATCAACAAAACAATTACTACGAGACCTGGGAAAGATACACTGCAATAAACAAAAACACTTGTTGCAACAATAGAGAAAAGGGGTTGTAACAATTCGAGAAAACGCATGCAACACGCCTACCTAGTAAGTGGAGGAGGCGTCTGGCAGTGGTGAGGCGCAGAGCTTCACGAGGCACGCATGGCGCATGGAGGCCACACCTCGCGCGCGTGAGCTCACAGAGGTTTTCAGGTCACCATGGTGATGGAGGCCTGAATGTCGAGGAGCTCACGGAGGTCATGGTCACGGCCTGCCAAGGCTCACCGAGCGCTGGAGGCGAGCTCACGGAGGCCACGGCCGGGCATCGCTGAGCTCACGGAGGCAACGTCAAGGCCAAAGGAGCTCACAGATGCCACTTTCAAGGTTTCATGAGAGGCCATGATCGCCAATGACCTCCTCTCGATTCACGAGCGTGAGTTTGGGAATGGCATGTGATGAAAGAGCCTTCGCTGGCTCTGCTCATGACCTTGCACTAGATGGTGAGAATAGTTATAGTTGGATTGAGGAGACGGTTGATGGGCCATCCGACGCAAGTCATCCCATCGGACGAGGAGTCCAAGCAATATCTAATAAAAATATGAAACAAAACTTAACAGAGGTAAAGAGGTCGAAAACTAGCTTAGGTGCAAAACCGACGACTAAGTAGTCACGCGACTCATGCGACAGCAAAACGGTCTAAAGTAGAGAAAACCGTGAGGTAGGACCGTAATTTGGCAAACACTTGGGTACCTAGGTCCGAAAGGCAAAGTTGCGCCCGTCCTTCGCCTACAAATACGCACGCGCCCCATCTGCGTCTCCTTCTTTCCTCTCCTCCCCCTCTCTCCACTCGGCGCCCTCACGCGCACGCACGCATACACGGATACACCTGTCTGTCTCTCCGCTCGCCCCAAGGCCTAGGGCTTCGAGCGCGCTTTCCGCATTCCGATCTCGCCGCCGTCCGTGCGGCCTCGGTGTCGCGGGGTTGGGGCTGTGTTGGATAGGTTCGGTGTTGGTGGGGGGCGATGGTGTCAGGTGGGTGCATGGGGGTGGAGGGGAGGCAGAGCCGGAGGCGGCGGCGGCGGAGGCGGTGCTAGCGCCGGCCCCCGCGCCGACGAGGGAGTTGGTGGTGGGGTACGCGCTGACGTCGAAGAAGGCCAAGAGCTTCCTCCAGCCCAAGCTCCGGGGACTCGCCAGGTACTGATGAAATTTGTATGTAGATTTGTTGATCTACGTTTTGGTCTAGGTTCAGGAGTTGGACGGAAAAGTGCTGGTTGTTTGGAGATATTTTGGGGGTTAAGATGCCGTGCATTGAGGAGGGAGATCGTTTGGTGTGGCTGTCCTTGTTGTTGGTTTATGTGAATTGATGGAACAGTAAAATCTTTACTTTCCAGTTCTTGCTTAAGATTTGAAAGATCAGTGGAAATTATAGCACTCAATTACCCATTAGCTATATATATATATATATATATATATATATATATATATATATATATATATATATATATATATATATATATATATATATATATATATCGTTTCTTATTGTTACTGTGTTAGTAATACCTCGTCCATTGACCTCTCTCTGACTTGAGTAGATTCTGGACATATTTTTTTCTTCCTTTTTTCTTATTAGGGGCGAAAAGGGCTTATGTGCTTGTCGTTATTTTTCACCGTAATTGTTTCTCTGAGTTGAAGAGGTTAGCAAGTTGTTGAGCAAAAGAAAATGGAAACACTTTAGCTTTATAGAATTAAAAGTGGGAAAAGGTGTGCTTTATTGTGAAATTGAAGCGCAAAAGGTGGCGAAAAGGGTTTTTGACATTGAAACGTCTGATTGTCTGACCAAATATCTGCTTGTGATATGATTTGATTTATCTATTTTTATGTATGGTGGTGCCTTTTAGTTTCGCCTGCGAAAGTGGAGGCATTCCTGCCATCTGTTTCAATAATTATTGAACAATTATTCAATTGGAAGAATTGGGATCACTTCATTTTCTAGAATAATCGTCTGCACTGACTTAAATAATTACAAGCTATGACACTCCAGCAAATCTTTGTATTGCTGCTATTTTCTTTTGGGATAAGAAAGCGACATCGATGCATTCCTTATCGTATGGTAGTATTATATTCGCTTCTGATAGCAACCCTTTCTTGTCCAATAAACTAGGTATATACCTAAACTAATCCTGGAAGCTGTATGATCACACTAAAATACCCTGTTAATGTTTCTTGTCTTGTAATTTGGTGAAACATTATTGCACAATGGTTATGTGTTGTGCTTGATTGCTTGTGCTGTCAACTGGTGGGACCAAACGTGGAAGCAAGTGCAGAAATCCAGACTAGAATAATACATCAGAGATCTAAAACATGAAATCAGTTTATAAATTGCACTTACATGCTTATAGTGCAGTATGGCGAGTTTTTTTTACTTGACAACTTGTGTTATCCTCTGAATGCAATTTTGTTGCGTCTGAAATCTCATGTTTTTTTAAGGAAGAAAAGGAAAAAGAAAGCCCACAGGACATGCTAGGCAAACGAAACTAACACGACCTGAGAGGAAAGCTAGGGCAGACTTACAGAAAAAACCAACCGCGGGGGGTGGGGGGTGGGTGGGGGCGGACTACTGTTACTGCTTAACTGGGTGCCTCCAGCAAATTGCAGTTAGGAATATATTGCTGCACCACACATCACTAGGATGAGGACAGGATGCGGTATATGGAAATAGTATAGGTCCCGCATAATAAGATATGGTAATAGTTTACGACCCACATGATTAACATGCACATTACCATTTTTTCTTGATCTGATCCACTTGCATCTTAGAAATCAGGTGTTGTATCGCCACCAAATGGAGAAATTTTGATGGATCCTATTGCTTAATTAAAGCTGTTCCTTTATTGCCTAATTAGATTATTATCTTCCATGCCACCCTGTCACTCTTTTGTGTTTTCTTTTTAACATTACCATACAAGGCATGGATCAGGAACTGCATACCCTTGGTGTTCTATCCTCTATGGCAAGCAAACTTGCAAAACAGTACAGCGCTAGTGCTCTGTTCATTTAAATTTATTAAAACCACACCTATGCTCAAACTTGGAGTTTTTGGCAAAAATATTTTCTCAGTATTCTTAATCCTACCAAGTATATATAAACTATATGAGCATCTGCAAAGGCTTATTTTTTTTCTTGTTGGGCACTTCAAATGCATGAGCATCTGATACTTGCATCTACGTTCGTTGCATTTGCTTGAAACTATGCTGTGTTCTTCACCATTTTTAAGCTAAGCCATGAATTTGAAGTTTGAATGGGTTCATATTGAAATACTTGTGTCAACTCGCAGTCCTTTATTCATCGATACAAAAATATAGTTCAGTTTCTTTATGTGGCAAATATTCAGAAATGCGCCCACCTTCATGATATTGTGAAATCTGGTTTCTCTGTCTTACCTACTTTTCGTTATAAAACAATATGTAAGCATTCATTTCAAGACAATTTACTCACTTTTACTGTCGCTTGGGTTCTTTCTTGGACACAAGAGGTTGGCAAACTTAATAGAATTGCAACTCTGGAGCTACTGCAGATAGGATAAAATGCTTTTAAATTGTAATTTTGGATTATTTATATCATGCTGTAGTTGAGATGTTGAAGCAATGTGTTGATTGGCTGCCAATTGCTTCTATTTAGCAACTGGTGCTGCAGACCTACTTATTTTCTGTTTAGCTTGCAACCTAAAGTTTACATGTCTTTCCAGATTATCAGCTTCTCATCCTTCTAAAACATGTTGCAGGAAGAAAGGCATTCTATTTGTTGCTATTGATCAAAAACGCCCACTGTCAGATCAAGGCCCTTTTGACGTTGTTTTGCATAAGGTTAGATATATGGAGTATATTTAATACCTTTATGTATTATATGTCTGTAATGTCAAATGTTTGCATACTTTGTTGTTGTCTGAGTTTTTCATTATTTCATTGACAATAAAATGATAGCATTGTATTTTCTACAGTTGACTGGAAAGGAGTGGCAACGATTATTGGAGGTCAGTTATACAAAATATGTTAAAACCACTGTTAAACCTCTTGTGGGAGATGTTCAATATATGATTTTTAAAATATTAGGTCCATTTTATCCTTTTATCTTTTAAACTTTTATTGTCTATTTTGCCTCAATTTTTAATAGGAATACAGAGAGACACACCCAGAAGTTACTGTTCTTGATCCACCAGGTGCCATAGAACATTTGCTCAATCGCCAATCTATGCTTCAAGAAGTTTCTAAACTGGACCTCTCGGATTGTCACGTAATTTCTATGAAATGTCTTTCTTAGTTCTGTTTTGAAGATTCCCATCATCTTTATCATGATGAAAGAGCAGTTGATTTGATTTTACTAGTTTAATTAAACAGTTATCTTGGGATTAATGATTAATCACATGTTGTGTCTTGTACATGTTAGTTCAATTAGTGCAATGGATATGATAAAGAGTATTTTATAGGCTATGCTAAGTGCAGTATTAAGCATTGAGTTCCACTCTACTGTTGTATCCTTGGCAGAAGAGCACCCTTTTGATTTCTTGTCACCTGAACATCATATTTGTTCTTACTGTTGAACCCTTTGGAAGGAACTAGGTAATATATTTATTAATCACTTTTACCTGTGGCGGTCAAAGCTTGTGAACATTTATTAATTGTTTTCTATAGTCTTTACGCATTTAAATTGGTGATAGACTTTGGTCATCTGCTTGCATCTCAAATTTCTCCATTGCTTAGGAGGATGGATATGGAGAGATGGTTCATGGAACCTCCCCAAAGGCTGATCTCATCATGATGGTGCAGTTGCTTTTGCAGGTAAAGTTGGTGTTCCTAAGCAGCTATTTGTTAACACTGACCCGTCATCAATACCAGCTGCAGTTATGAGGGCTGGGCTATCTCTGCCATTAGGTAAGTCTGCTTATTAGATGTTTTACAATGACCGTTTTCTTGTACTTATGTTCGTAGTACTCATTTCTAAGTTGTGTTTGACAGCATTTAGCATTTTACAAGCTACGATTTTACATTCCAGGTGTATAGGAGCAAGCATGAAAGGGTATATTTTCAAATCACCAAAGTAAAAAAGTACTAACATTATAACTAGACATGCAAATATGTTCTTACTAAATCAGCTGAGAAATTTTGATAGTTGCAATGACTTTTTCAAAGGTGGCGTACTGGTGTGGTTTCTCACTCTTCAACTATGACAAGGACTCTCTAACTATAAAAACAAAATCTGAGTTGCCATCACTAAAAATTCTACTGATTGAATGGGCATATTTCTTCTCTGACTTTTGTGAAGTTTTTTTACCTGCTAGAGCAAGTGTGCATCTTCCAGCATCTTTGCTCTTTCATTTGGTTGTCTGGTTGATCATTGCATATGGTTGTCTTGTTAGTCATGGTGCGTGCTTCCGTAGTCTGTACATTAGGTGGGTAGGGAGCATGTTAGAGATGACATGATAGATACAAAGCCAATCGCAATAGTAAACTAAATAGATAAACCTAGGTCATCTCCATGTAAACTAAAAATTGACAAAAGTAAAATGAGGGTCCGTTTGTAACAACTTATCCATTGCTCTGCTTTGTGTATGACTTGATCAAAATAAGGCGTGTCTCTAGGATATTCTGTACATTGGAGTGCTTCTGGTTCTGGATGAGCTATGACCAAGCCTGGCATTTTCAATTTAAATAAATGGGAACGGTATACGTCGGTTGGAATGGAGCTTAAAAGAAATCTGGGCATGCTTTGCGAATGACTGACTGCAGTGTTTAATTATTGACATTACCGAGTTCTGTTTTAAGGGTCCAAGCTGATTTTGTTGTTCATATATTGCCTGTTAACCATTCATACTATATTCAGTGGCGAAGCCTTTGGTATGGAAGTCCCACGAGTTATCTCTTGCTTATGACCCAACTTCCTTGACGAAGCTTGAGCCTCCCTTGGTTCTTCAGGAGTTTGTTAACCATGGTACTTTGTTGGGTTTTGCCTGATATATTTCATTTGAATATATCCCAATTCCAGATTAACCTTTTGTTTTGGTTTTGGCATTTATAGATGGTGTCTTGTTTAAGGTCTACATTGTTGGGGATGCAATAAGGGTTGTACGGAGGTTTTCACTGCCTAATGTTGATGAAGGTGATCTATCAAATAATGCTGGGGTATTTCGGTTTCCAAGGGTCTCTTGTGCTGCAGCTAATGCAGATGATGCAGATCTTGACCCTCATGTTGCTGGTAAACTTCCATGTCTTGGTTTCTCTAGCCTTGCAATAAGTGATGTTATCCACTATTGGTTTTAGAGAACAGTATTGTCAACTGATGCTCTTACATACCCGTCAGAACTTCCTCCAAGACCACTGCTCGAGATATTGGCAAGAGAGCTGCGCAGACGACTGGTACCAGCAATTTTGCACTTGTTTGTTCTTCATGAATCAATGCCATAGTAATTAACATCACCATTTTACCTTATTTACAGGGTCTTAGATTGTTCAACATTGATATGATCAGAGAACATGGGACAAGAGATCGATTTTATGTCATCGACATGAACTATTTTCCTGGTATGCGATCTAAATTGTTTCAATAGTATCCTTCTCCCACAAAAGAAAAACTTGTTTTGAGTATGTCTATTTTATCGTTTCGTTAATTTAAGCTAACTTCTGCTTATAGATTTTAAATAGTAGTTCCTAGAAAACTACCTGAATTGTCAAAATCACTTATATTTTTGTCTTTACAAAAGTGACCTTCCTTAAATAAATCGATATTTTTAAGATGTCAAAGCTCATCACCATCTTTTGTGCTTGCAGGGTATGGTAAAATGCCTGGATATGAGCATGTGTTCACCGACTTTCTGCTGAGTCTAGTTCAGAACGGGCACAAGCGACGACCAAGCTATAGCTCAGGCGAGGGGTGAGAAGTTGATAGTTGAGACCCTTTCCCTGTGTCAGTATGTCTCGCATTCGCTGTGTGTACAAATGTGCATGTCAGGGAGATGGATCACCTGTAGTAGAGTTGGGCACCAGTAGTTGCGACGAAGCAGCGAGGACTGTGTCAAGCTGTAAATTATTAATTCACATTTGCTAACTTGTCTTGCTCTCAAATAATTTTGTTCGCCTACTGCCTTCAAAAAAATTGTTCGGCTAAGTAATGAAATTGTTGGTACCATCGTCGACAAATGTCCTGAAAAAACTGCGGCGTAGGGTTGCACGTGTGCTTGACTCTTTACGCGTGTTTGCAAGAAATTGTCAGGTGCTGTCATTCTCGTCGCGTATGGAGGCAACGGCCAACTGAATGTGATCACCACGCTCGCATTTCTTTGTTGTTTAAACTCATGGGATGTTGTTTGCAGTTGGTTAGTGTGGCTGCTGCACACGTTTCGCCTCCGGGTTCCGCTCCACCGAGGCCGAGCCGAGCCGTGGCGCCGCACGCCCGCACCGCACCCGTGCGCGTGGCCCTGTAAGGGTCTGTTTGCTTCAAGCCCTGAGCAACTTGGCCTGGACAGGGCACTTCCCTGGCATCGGCTAGGAGCGTATTTGGTTAGAGGCCTGAAGGCTCAAGCATGTGTTCTCATCTAAACTATGAAAATGAGCGTCTGAGCAAGCCTGGTGCATCAGTCTTTTTTTTGTCTTGATTAATGCTATAAAGGTGATATTATATTTTCAAACCATCTCAAGATGTCATTTTTTAACTTTGTATTTCCTCTAGGCCCAAGTCTTCAACTAAACACCACATCCACATCTCCAGGCTTGCCTGGTCAGACAAAAATTATCTACTTTTTAGGCTACCTTCAGGCACCAATTTTTTCCAGGCATGAAGCCCAGGTCTCAATCCAAACAAGCCATAACACCGTGCGGTGCCGGTGCAGAACGGCGCGGTGGAATTGGTGCGCGGGCTCGGCGGGTTGATAGAACGATTGGACGTGGAGCGCCACAAGACGCCGCCATGTGGTGCGATCGATTGTTCGACCCATGACCATGCGGTGCCCAAGTATACAACCATACCATGCAAATTTTGGTCTTGGCTAAAACGCCATCAGAGAATGGCTAGTTGGTCATACGACAAGCGCCGTCACCAAAGCATGTACATGTCATCCCCGCAGGGTGATCGGAGAAGGAACAAGGGAAGCGGAAGATAGAGGACACATTCGCAATGGGGGCAAGTCGATCAAGACATTTGGACCAAATCCGAAGGCGGCGAAGTTAATTTAACTAATGTAGTAATCGCAGTAGGGACCATGTTATCGCTGAGTTGGTTTGATTGGGTGTCGCTTAAGAAAGGAGATCGTGTGTCAGTAATGCTTTGTCATGAAAATGAATAGCATCTTGTTCCTTTCCCTTTATGTCTTCTTTCGCTTCCTACTTTCCCTATCCGAATCATCTCAATTTATCAACTATTTCATAATCCGCGAAAGCAATTTTGATATAACAACTGCATCGAGCTCTTCGATCCCCGCGCGCAGATCTCTCAGACTTTCTGGCTTCGACCGTAAACATTCCCCGAAAGGTGTCGATCACCTCCGGGCTTAATCTGTGTAAGGCCTGATCTAGGTTCGGTTGGCTTGGAGGAGAAATCACGACGGCACCTTCGAAACAAGGAATACAGGTCAAGCAAGTGGTAGAGACAATGGAGGCGATGGAGAGAAGATTGACAGAGATGCTCGTACAGATGAAAACTGAAATGGTGGAGAAAGTAAAGATGGCGACGGGGGCGCAGATGGCGGCGGTAGACCAGAAGCTCGAACAACAAGGAAATCGGTTGGATCAGCTTCAGATGAAGGTAAACTTGTCCTTGGACTCCATCGGCAAGCTTCAACAAGAAAAAGTTCATGTGGCGAAAACCATGAAAGGGCCAGCGCCCCCTCCCCTTATGATTCCTGCTAGGGATGGGCCAGGAATCATGGGAGCAAGGCTGAACGAAGTGACGGTACCACCCCAAACTCAAACATCACCGCATGTTTCTTTTCCCCCTCCTACTCCGACAGTGTCTGAGATGTTGGAAACAAGTCGATCAAGTGAGACTGGAAGAAGAAGAGCTTGGATACCTAAAATGGATTTTCTTAAGTTCGATGGAACTGATGCCCAAATCTGGATCGACAAATGCCAAATATTTTTTTTTCAATGTATTAGATTCCAGATGGATTTCGAGTAGCTGCTGCGACAATGTATTTGGCGAACAGTGTCGCCCATTGGTATCATGCTTATAAGGCACCAAATAGTTGGCATAATTGGGAACAATTTCAAGAGGTTGTACTGTCAGAATTTGACACCAGCACACAAGGTGAAAAGATGAGAGAATTATTGCAGTTAAAACAGACTGGAACAGTTGAAGAATACAAAAAAGAAGTTTGGTCGCCTAGTGCACCATATCCGATTATATGATAATTCAAAGGAGTGGAATGATGTTGGTAACTCAGCTTTGTCTTAGGTTTGAAGGAGGAGCTCGAAAGCAGAGAGACATAAATTCCGTAATCGCTTAGTAAGGCGTTAGCTTATGCTATTGTGCATGAAGGAGTTCTTGACAAAACTAAGAAGGGAGGAATCCAATACAAGGGAGATAATAGCAAACAATACAAATAGTTTGCTGGTAGTCAGAAGGGCGACACTCGAAGTAAATCCACTCCAAATGATGTATGGAAGGCACAACAACTAAAGGCTTACCGAAGGGCTCATGGGTTGTGTTTCCATTGTGGAGAAAAATACTCACCTGAGCATCATTGTATTAACTAAGCACAACTCAAAGCACTCGAACCGGAAGAGAATCCTACTTATTTATCAGAAGGAGTGCTTGATGTCATTACTGCTATGGAAGACTCCAAGCCAGAGGAGGAAATGTTTTTGTCTCTAAATGCTTTGGCTGGAACCACTAATGCAAGAACTATTAGGTTGAGAGCCCTAGTAGGCAAACAGGTAATGCTGATGTTACTGGAGTAGTTCACATACATTCATCAATACCGAGATGGTGAACAAGTTGATTGGTTAAAGTGGCTAATGGAGAAATGTTGAGTTGTACTTCAGAACTGCACGGATTCTCCTGGTGGATTCAAGGACATACATTCCAACATGATACGAAGGTATTAAATTTGGGAGGGTATGATGCAGTGCTTGGTATGGACTGGCTAGAAAGACATAGTCCAATGAACTGTAATTGAACCTAAAAATAGGTTAAATTTGACTCTAAGGGGAAGATAGTCAGATTACAAGGACTGCAGGATGACAGTAGCATTACCCCTCAAAAGGTATCCATTGATCAGGTACTCAAATGGTATAAGGATAATGATTTGTGGGCTACAGCTGTGGTAGAACCTAATACTGATTCCCTTGAAGAAATCCTGACTATGGAAGTTCAGCAAATATTGAAAAGATTTCAAGAAGTGTTTCAGGAACCAACCGAGCTACCACCACATAGAGCTTATGATCATGCTATATCCTTGGTCCCCGTGCAATTCCAAGAAATACAAGACCTTATAGGTACTCCCCACAACAAAAGGATGAGATCGAAAGACAAGTTGCTGAAATGATTGCACAAGGCACAGTGAGCCCTAGTCTTAGCCCTTTTGCATCTCCAGTCTTGTTGGTGAAGAAGAAAGATGGCAGTTGGAGATTTTGTGTCGATTACAGAAGGCTAAATGCTTTGACAATTAAGAACAAGTTTCCAGATTAATTAGCAGCTACTTGGCCTAGGTGAGGATAAATTCTACACGTATGAGGCGATCGAAGCGTAGTTACAAATTGAAACCAAACCAGGTCGATATACCAGCAGGCAGCAGTACTGTCACTTCTGTTCAACCTGCTCCTGAATCGACTCCGACACTTCCTGCACCGTGTCACAGAGTTCTTGGTTTGAATTCGATGCTTCTTGCGCGGGATCGTCAAGAATCATTTCGATTGGAACTTCATCGCCATTGTTGCGAGATTTGGAAGAGCCATTGTTCGAGGAGGACTGCCAGTAGGCGTCGAGAAGATGCTGGTGGATCTCCTGCATCCTCCCGGACTGCTCATCGTCTCTGTCCAACTCTATTAGGTCCTGCACAACAACAAAAACTTCAGTTCAGAGTGAACAATAGGAGAGGAGGGTCCGATCTTAACATGAACATACTAACCTGGGCAGAAAAGGAGGAAATATGCGAGAAAAACGGTGCCTGCAGTACTCGTTGAAGAGAATTGTGCCAATGACAAGTAGAATGGTGAAACCTGTAGCTACCGGAGAGTGCTTTATGCTGAACACACCGAGAGCTATGATCTGTGTCAGTACCAGGGAGAACACAATGGTGTTGTGCATGATCGGCCACAGTTTTCCTCCCATTTCGTACTTCGGGTAGTAGACATTTAGAATCTGCAAAAGATTTCAAGGTTTAAAGGATGAACAGACGAAATGGAAGTTCAATTCCATCTTCGGAAAAAACTAGGAAACATAATAGATTGACTTGCTCCTAATAATTTATGGTTGATATATGTCAAGTAAATAAGCTCAAAAGTAGAGGGAGAGGCCAATCTGCTCACCTGATTGCGATACACCAAGTAGCCAAGGCAAAAGTATACAAGCAAGAAGGGCAGTATGAGAGGCGCCATTATCGAAAATGTGAAGCCAAGCAGGTTGAATAACAGGACTTTTGGAACTTCAGTATGATATGGGAACGAGAAAACATATTCTGGATCATCCTGATAACAAAATATGCATTTTCTAAAGAAGTTATATACTAAGTTGTACACTTGCAATATCTCGGAGCATAGGCTTGCCCAGCCTGATGTGAGAACATATGTGATGAAAAAGTAGCCTGTCAAAAAAATAAACAATCCATTAAAAATCAACAGACAATTGTTGAGTATATGGGCCATATACCGCCGGTCCATGTGGCCCATGTATTGTGTATGTATATACCAAGTGAGCAATAGTAAATACACAAGAAAAATTCACAAGACTACATGGTATCAGAGCTCATATTTGTGCCCTAACCCTAGGCATCGGGCGGCGGCGCCGTGCCGCGGTGGTGCTCGGTCCTGGCAGGCGCTGGGCGAAGAGGAGGAGAGCCCGGCCGACCAAGGCGACGCGTAAGTCGCCGCGACGGGCGGCATCAAGAAGCCGCACTCTTCCACCCGCACCGTCAAGACTTTGCCGAAAGCAAGGCTTTCGATCCGCGCCAAGACGCGGGATCCGGCGCGGAGAGGAAGGATCTGGCGGCGACCGAGCGGCTCGAGGAGGCGAGATCCTGGCAGCGTGGCGGCACGTGCTTCGGATGGAGGAGGAAGGCCAGCAGCCGCAGAGCTCGTGGCCGGAAGGCTCGTGGGCGGCGACCGAGCGGGCGCGGGGAGAGCTCCGAAGCGGCGCTGAAGTTTCTGGGTCATGCGATCAAGGTTCGAGCCGAGGCGGTGTGTGGAAGAGGAGGCGAGGCAGAGAAGAAGACGCGAAGGCTGGTGGGATCTGGGCGGCGAAGGCTCGCGGCTGGAGGAAGAAAGGGAACCTTGCCCGTAACCTTGAGGAATTGAGGTATCTCTTGATTGTGTGATGCTATCAGGCACAAGCATAAATGCTAAGTTGGGACTTCGTGCATCGATAGATATTGCAATATTCTCTTGCTGAAAAGGCAGAAAGCGTGATTGTTTCCTGTTCTTCTTTATTGGACATTGTGGACCACTAGGTATTTCTTTGAGGTCGTGCTGCAGCTATGGGGGAGAATCAAGGATTGCAAAGAGTGCTCGAGACATTGGCACAACTTCTCACACGTAAGATGAGCGGGCATCGCCCTCAGCAAGATAATTGTCCCTCATACTAAGACAAAGGCGTAAAATAGAATTGATGTCAATAATGTTAAGTTAGAAGGTGTGAGAAACTACTTGAGTTGGTTACGGAGGGCATTGTTGATTCTCGAGGACAAAAGGGCTAGAGAGTTTCACAAACGAGAATCAATTGAACCGTGGATAAGACGGTGCGTAATGGCGAACTTGGAGTACTACCAACTCACCGGTGGTGGCATGGTCATTGAGTTCGGTGTCTCCTACTATTGTCAAGAATCGCGAGACCATCTCAAATGCGGCCGAGGTATGGAAAACTCACAAAATTGTATTCGGGAGCAGGAAATGTGATGTTGATTTGCTGAGACACAGAGAGAGTTAGTGATTTGAGATGGGGGAGAGCCCCATGATGGAGTATGTTGCTCAATTACATACGATTGTGGGTTAATCTAGATCACTACGATCCTCTAGAGTTGCCTCATGCAAACTGCATATCCACTGTTAAGAAGTGGATTGAACGCAGGCGTGATTGAATTTCGAAGGGCTAAATCCAAAATTTGATAGAAGATTTAGCTACTATCTTTCACCACCTACTCTTCCAACACTAGAGGAAGCAATTGTCGCTATTGCTCAAGAAGAGACTAGATTAAAGGTGATGACAACATCGTGATTGCCGCTACTCGCCCCGCTTTTGCAAAGAATCAAACAAGAGATTGTTTCAATTGTGGTGAGACGGGTCACCTGAGCCGCAACTATCCCCATCCCCGCAAACCTAATCGGGGTAAAGATCGGGTCTATGTTAAGAGTGGACAGAAAGGAGGTGGAAGCAAGGGAGGCAAGAGTAGCTACAAGGTGTACTTTGCAATGACTGGAGAAGAGTCACCTGAACGTGTGGAGGTCTTGGTTGCAGAGCTAGAGGAGCTGAGGGAGTTAAAGAAGATAGTTGAAAATTTAGGAAACAAAGATGAAAGGACTGCGATTGTATCTAGCGCTTCCGCTAATCTGGCTCACTAAAATCCAGGTAAATGGATTATAGATTCGGGTGCATCAACACATGTTACGGGTATGTTGGATGAATTTAAATCATATACTCCATTCTCACCTACATACATGGGAACTATCCAAACGGCTAATAGAACATCTCAACCCATTAAAGGGGTTGGTGTTGTCCAATGCAGTCCTTTCATTACACTGCCATCAGTTTTACATGTTCCATCATTTCCAGTCAATTTGCTCTCAATAAGTTCATTAGTTGATCATTTGGATTGCCGGGTTATATTTGATCGAGAAACTTGTCTTGTTCAGGAGAGACAGAATGGCAGAAAGCTTGGGACTGGCGTCAAGAGTAATGGGTTGTGGTACTTGGATCCAAGGGAGGGAGATGCTGGGCTATGTACTGCTTTGGTGGCGACTTCAAGTGAAGAGGAGGCTAGGGTGATGCTTATGCATTGTCGGCTAGGACATATATCTTTTGAAACTATGAGTAAGGTATTCCCTGATGTAATGAACAAAGTGGACAGGGGTAAACTAATGTGTGATGCATGTGAATTTGGAAAGCACATTAGATCCTCATATGTGAGCAAGGACTCCACAAGGTGTTCCCTTTGTACTTGTGCACTCGATGTATGGACATCTCCGTTGTCTCGCTAGTGGTATGAAATATTTTGTTACCTTTATTGATTGCCACACTCATATGACTTGGATTTATATTATGAAACACAAAATGAGGTGCTAAAATGCTTCTAAGACTTCTATGCGTATGTCAAGAATCAATTCAATACCCATGTTCGATTATAAGAATGCATAATGGAATGTAGTATGTAATAAGGAGTTTGATACCTTCTTATCACCAAGGAATCTTACATCAAACCTCCTCGTCCGTATACACTCCTCGTAATGGAGTGGCCGAAAGGAAAAATCGCATCTATTGAAGGTAGCCCACCACTCATGTATACTATGAATGTGCCTAAATTTCGGGAGTGAAGTAGTTATGATTGCAACATACCTCATCAATCGTATGCCATCAAGAATACTTATAATGAAGACTCCATGTGAGATGTTGAAAGGAAAAATGAGTTCATCATCCCTCCAAAAGTATTTGGATATACATGCTTCGCTCGAGATCATAGACCCTGGGGAAAGCGGATACTCAGTCGTTATGCATCTTTCGGGATACTCTTCCGATGTATGGGATATAAGTGTTGGAGCCCTTCTAAACGACGCACATTTGTGAGTATGGATGTGACTTTCAGGGAGTCAAAGCCCTTCTATAGAGAGAGAACTGATTTGAGTTCTTTGTTTGACCTCGACTCTCCTAGCATGGATGATGCGTGTTGAGAGGGGGAGCTTGAAGCCTCAAGGATTGAGGAAGGTGGGCAACCAAGGGTTGTGGTTGGTTCAATTCCATGTCCTATGAGTGGAGATAGGTGGAGAAGGGTCAATGAGGAGGAAAATCTAAGGGTGTATTCAAGGAGGCAAGAATAAAGAAGAAGTTCCAACAAAGATGCGGGCACAATTGTGGGGAGCAACAACAACAAAGAAGTTCCAATGCAATGTTGAAGGTGCCGACTATCCGATGATGAGCTATGTGCTACGATGATTCTATGGATCTCGCTTATTGCCTTGAGGAAGGAACCACGAGTCAAGTGGAAACCTCCTAAGGTATGGCTTCGAGCACGATATAGCTTAACTATGTGTCATATGAATCTCACAACGAGTACAAAGCCTTTATTGCTTCACTACGCCTATAGTAGTTCCAACTAATTGAGAGCCGCCAAGCAAGACTCCAAGTGGCACGAGGCTATGCCGAGGAACCGGGCGCTCTAGAGAAGAATAATACTTGGGAGCTTGTACCTCTCCCAATGGGGAAGAAGGTAGTTAATTGCAAATGGGTCTCAGACTGTGAAACAAGATCCAAATGGGAAGATTGAAAGATACAAGGCTAGGCTTGTGGCAAAGGGTTATAGTCGCACCTATGGGATTGATTATGATGAGACCTTTGCGCCGGTAGCAAAAATGAGTACAAGGAGAACATTGATATCTTGTGCAAAGAAATCGTAATTGGCCTTTGTATCAACTTGATGTGAAGAATGCATTCTTACATGGTGATCTTTAGGAGGAGGTTTACATGGAGATTCCACTGGTTGTGGTACACCCCGCACTAAGGGAAAGTCTCAGAGGTTGAGGAAGTCATTATATGGGCTTAAACAATCTCCAAGAGTATGGTTTGATCGATTTTGTCGTGCTATGTGTGGTATGGGCTACAGGCAGTGTAATGGGGATCACACTGTGTTCTATCGTCACTCAGAGGGTCACACAACAATCCTTGCGGTATATGTTGGATGATATCATCATTACAGGATATGATAATATTGAGATGTCGCAACTGAAGTAGAGACTGAGCAAGGAGTTTGAGGTTAAGGATTTAGGCCAGCTGAAATATTTCTTGGGCATTGAAACCGCGAGGTCCCCCAAAGGGATAGTTCTCTCACAGCGGAAGTATGTCTTAGATCTTCTCAATGATACATGAATGCTTGGATGCCGAGCTGCAATGACCCCAGTTGATCAAGACCATAAATTGTGTGCTCAGTCAGGAGATCCAGTTGATAAGGAGAGCTACCAGAGGCTTGTTGGTCGTCTCATTTACTTGTGTCACACAAGGCCCGACATCTCCTATGCAAGAAGCGCCAGAGTCGCTATATGCATGACCCTAGGAGTGGACATCTAAAAGCAGCTCATCGAATCCTACGATACTTAAAGGGGAGTCTTGGAAAAGGCCTATGGTTCAAAAGGAAGGATCACCTGGACGTTGATGGCTATTGTGATGCTAATTGGGCTAACTGCCTTGATGATAAGAGATCAACATCGGGGTATTGTGTCTTTGTGGGTGGAAATTTAGTATCTTGGAGGAGTAAGAAGCAATCGGCGGTGTCCAGATCAACGGCCGAGGCAGAATATAGATCTATGGCAATATGCTTGTGCGAGATGCTATGGATAAGAGGTCTCCTATCGGAGTTGAGGTTACTCATAGGTGGACCATTAAAGCTTTGGTGTGACAACCAGACAGCAATCAACATTGCAAATAATCCAGTTCAGCACGAACGAACGAAACATGTGGAGATGGATCGGTTCTTCATCAAAGAGAGACTCGATGAGGGTACCTTGAAGTTGAGTCATGTAACTTCCAAAGAACAAATAGCCGATTGTCTAACAAAGGGATTGGGAACTAAGGAGTGTTTGTCGGCATGTGACAAGATGGGAATGATAGATATTTATCGCCCATCTTGAGAGGGAATGTTGAGTATATGGGCCATATACCGGCCGGCTCATGTGGCCCATGTATTTGTTAAACAAATAAAACTAGGGTTTGCTATTCACAACTTTGCATCTTATTCATTAATGAAGGAGATATATATAGACAAAGATACATGGGCCTCATGGGCTACAAGGGCCACATGGGCCAAGAGAGAGAGAGAGAGAGAGATGCAAAATATACAATACTCTTAACACCCTTCTTCAAACTCAAAGTGGATCAGGAGGATCTGATGCACTGAGTTTGAGTAGATGAAGTCGATGATGTTCTCTAGTCTGAGCTTTAGTGAAGAAATCTGCAACTTGGAGCTCTGAGGGAATATACTTGAGGGTGATGGTCAACTGCTAACAATGAGATCGCGTGAAGGATGCATCAACACCAATGTGTTTTGTCAGCTCATGCTTGACCGGATCATTGGCAATTTGAATGGCACTTGTATTGTCACAAAAGAGAGGGGTAGGATTGTCACAAGGACACCAAGATCACCAAGAGCCATCGGCCAAATGATCTCGATGTTGTAGCAGCAAGTGCTCAAGCTCGCTCGACTAGAGCGTGACATCATAGCTCGCTTTTGACTTCTGCAATAAGCGGTACCAAGAGAGATACAATAGCCGCGATGATCGGCGATCGCCAGGATCACTCGCCAAGTAGAGTCGAGTAAGCGTGAGCCGAGCCGACTCGAATCGCATAGAATGACGCTCGACGCAGCCTTCAAGTATCTCAAGACACAAAGAACATGACTATAGTGAATCGAGGTGGGAGCACCGACAAACTGGCCGAGCACATGAACAAAGATGAGCAATGTCCGTCTGTTATCGGAGATAGACAAGGCTCCTAACAAGCCGACGATAGCGAGAAGAATCGCCAGGGTACACCGTCTCAGAGATCGGCCGCAAGTGAAGCTCCATGGGTGTGGCAAAGAAGACGAGTATCACCATCCCAGAGCGAGCAAGCAGATCCTGAACATAGCGATGTTGAGAGAGATAGTAGCCATCACCATCGTAATGAACCTCAATTCCTAGAAAATAGCTCAATGGTCCCAAATCGACATCATAAATTGTTCACTCAATTTCTTCTTGACAAAAGCCACGTGGTCTATGTCATCTCCTCGTGATCAAGATATCATCTACATACGTAAGAAGCAAAGTACGACCTCGCCGAGAAGTGTGAACAAACAAGGCAGGTCATGCTCACTCGGTGAAACCAAAGCACTGAATCACGTAATCGAACGCCGAACCAAGCACGAGGAGCCCGCTTGAGACCATATAGAGCACGCCTAAGACGACAAACATAGCTCAGAGGAGCCTCAACACCGGGGTGGTCAGATATAGACCTCCTCATGTAGATCACCATGAAGAAAAGCATTCTTGACATCCATCCGAGATATAGTCCATGTGCGTATTGTCGCAATCGCAATAAGAGTACTGACCGTGGTCATATGAGCAATCGAGCAAAAGTCTCATCATAATCTCGACCATAAGCTCGCTGAAAACCTCTTGCAACAAGACGAGCCTTGTATCGCTTCATCGACCCATCTCGATTTGTTCTTTATTTTGTACACCCACTTGCAAGTGATAGGAACAACCTGCATTTGTAGCGAACAAGATCTCAAGTGCCCGCACACTCTAATGTTGTGAGCTCTTCACATAGCCAATCGCCACTCAGTACACCGACAGCCTCCTCGATAGGTACTTGGCCACCATCGCACTCAAGACGGAAAAACCCCATCTCTCGGTGCTCGAATAGAAGAACGATCACGAGGGCATATCGTGATGTAGTAGAACGATCGCCGAGTCGATGGTACCGCCGAGGATCAAGCGAGGAGAGGAGGACCGAGAATCAAGTGGAGGAGAGGAGGACCGAGGATCGAAGGAACTCTTCGTCGGCGATTATAGTGGAAGGAAAGAGTGGAAGTGTTAGAAATCGTGGAGCTGTGGAGAAGGTACACGAGAAGGTGAAATCGTGGAGAAGGTGTATCTGGAGAATGAATGGGAGGTAGACACAAAAGGAAGTGGAATCAGTGGAAGAAGAAGTGGGATGTGGAGAAGGATGATAAAAGAAAGGACGCCCTCATCAAAAATCACATCACGAGAGGTGCGAATGCGACGCGTTAAGGGATCATAGCAACGATAACCCTTATGCTCGTGACTATAACCCGTAAAAACACACTCAATCGACCGAGGGCTCACTTTTGTGCGCCACGAGGTGCTAGAAGGACATAGCAGCATACAACCAAAAACGTGAAGGCGAGCATAGTGAGCAGTGTGCTCAGACAAGACCTCACCAGACACTTGCCTCAAGCTTAGAAGAGGGCCGATTAGTTAATAAGATAGACTGTCAGAGAGACCGCTTCCCCGTAAGTGAGAGGGACAAAGGAGGAAATGAGAAGAGTGCGAGCAGCCTCGATGATGTGACGGCTTTGCGCCAAGAACACCATTCTCGAGCATGAGCACCGGACACGAGAGCCGAGGAAGAGTACCTCGTAAGAAAGAAATGATTTAAAGGCCGAGGAAAGATACTCTCCTCCGAGTCGAACGAAAACACGAATGGAAGAAGAAAACGGTATGAACCATCTTAGCAAAGGACCGATAAATGGAAATCAACCGAGAGCGATGTTTCATAAAATAGATCCAAGTATATCGAGAGTGATCATCAACAAATATGACATAATAACTATGACCACCCTTCAAACAAAAGGAGATGGACCCTATACATCCAATGCACCAAATCAAAAGGATCAAGACCGAGAGGTACTATCGATATGGAAGTTGTATTTGTTTTCCCAACTTACAACCAAGACAATGAAAACTAGACTCAATAGTGACATGACCTAAGGAATCTCGGTGAACTAAAGTGGTGAGGCGAGCTCCACAAAGATGACCAAGTCGATGATGCCACTTGTCAAGGAAGACCCAACAGAGACCGAGATGAAGACATAGCAGAAGACACCAAGGCCTTCGACGATCGGTGGAAGGAAGATGTAAGGTGTCCAAGACATAGAGATCGGGAGAGCCTCTACTACGATGGCCGTAACCAATCACTCTTCTCGCTCGACGATCCCGAATGAAACAAGAAGAATCATCAAATCCAATGAAACAGCTATATCGCTTAGTTGACCAACAGAAAGAAGATTCATAGATAGCCGAGGAACAAAAGACACATCAGAACAGAGAAACAAGATGTAGAGAGAATGCCCCGATGGGTAATAGAGCAAGGTGTACCATCGCTAGCAGTGAACATAGGTAGCATCACCACGGCCTACGAGCAACAAGCCGAGAGTCGCCGATGACATGAAACGAAGCACCAATCCGTAACCCAAGGATGAGCAAAGGCTAGAAGCGTAAGGTGCAATCGATGTCATAGCGCATATCGATCCGTAAGTCACAAGAGATGTGGATGTGTCAAGAGGATCGCCCAAAGGAGTGCTCGAAGGCCCAAGAGGTGCTCCACGACGATTTACGGCCAAATGGTCAGTTTAGCACGATAGGCAATAAGTCGATCCGATGTAACTTGAAACATTTGTCAACATGATGACCAGCCCTCTTGCAATGGGAACAAACCAACACTCCTATGGGTGTCGCCTGTAGATCCGCATCACGGGAGAGACTCGTAACAAAGATGTGGTGAGGATCCCGAGACAGCATAAGGAATGAAGACGCCTCCTCTCGCAATCAAACTAGAGAGCGCCGCAACAAAGTCGGTGGAGTGGGATAGTTGAGCAATTGAGTACTAACAAAGCTCAAACTCCGATCAAGCCCCATCACAAATCGATACATGAGCGTCACGAGCATACTCATCTTTAGCAAAGACAAGACCGACAGTAACAAAGAAATTTCTTCTGTCATAGACTCTAGAGGACCAAGGATGTGAGTGAAAGCACCGTAATACTCCTCCATCGACCGATCAAAGTCACCAAGACTATGAATGTTCTTGAGCAATGTGAAGCGAAGAGCACCATTGATGAACATATCTCTTCTCAAAGTATGTCCACATTTGCTTGGTCAAGTATGATACTCAAGACTCATCCATAGAGAAACATCAACGCCAAAGACAATGCCGGCCATGACACGATCATCCTCTTTTCGCTAAGCCTTTAATACCTCAACATCAACAGCTGGATCGGAGGATCATCAACAAATGAGAGGCCAAACCATAACCTCTAGGAGTAGTCTTGATCGAGAAAGCCCATGCTCGTAATTCAACCCATCGAGCTTGATGTCTCAGAACACTAGAGATGAACCGCCTCAAACATCGAAGCCTGACTTAGCCATCTTGACGGACCACAATCAACAATAGCTAGCAAGAGAGCAACAAAGACCAAGCACTAAGCAATAGCAATATCAAACTAGCATCACAAGATCATCAACAAGAGCAAGACTAGCAATATCTCCAAACAAAGCAGCAGAGTAACCAGCAAGATACAAGCAAGAGTGCAACAGCAAAGAATCAAGAAGGGTTGTTGCAAAGAATCAAGAAAGCAAAGATTACCGAGGTGCGAGGTGCTGGAGAGTCACCGGGCAGAGCCAACAAAGTCGAAGAAGTTCGTCACCGAAAGCAAATGAGGCGGCGCTGCCGCAGAGGAGTTCCATCGTCGAGCAAATGCAGCAGGTTGATGCGACGCGAATCCAAGCCAAGGCAACATGGATCCAGTGATGGAGGTCGACGCACTCCGGCCGCAGCGATGGAGACGGCGAGACCTCCAGTGCGGTGATGGAGACGGCGGAGACCTCAGCGGCGGCGCCGAGTGATCCAGCGCGGAGACCTCCAGCGCGCAAGCGATGGAGACGGCGCCGAGTGATCCAGCGCCGGATCGAGAAGGCGAGAGCTCAAGCACCGAGAGTAAGAAGGCGGCATGGCGCCCGATCCGGATCCCAAGGCGGAGACGAGGTAGAGCTCTCGCTCAGCCTCCCTACCGAAAGCAGGTAAGGTCGGCCACAAGTAGAGAGTGCTAGGGCTAGGGTTAGGATAGAACTGCCTCGATACCATGTTAAACAAATAAAACTAGGGTTTGCTATTCACAACTTTGCATCTTATTCATTAATGAAGGAGATATATATAGACAAAGATACATGTGCCTCATGAGCTACAAGGGCCACATGGGCCAAGAGAGAGAGAATGCAGAATATACAATACTCTTAACAGATTGTGTATGTATATACCAAGTGAGCAATAGTGAATACACAAGAAAAATTCACAAGACTACAAATTCTGCACTGAGATGGGCAGAAGAACGTGCCAGAGTGATTTCAAGCTATATGATAAAATGAAAAACAACAGCATTTCGGCAGTGAACTTCATCACCTGCTTTGGCACGAGTTCAGCTAGCATAGATGGCATATCCTTCGGTCTAGTGAAGACATTGAGCTGATTGAGTACGGATCCTGATAGTACATTGACAAAGAAGACATTCCAAATGCTGAAGAATAAAATTTTGCAGCATGCACTTGTTTTCCTGCCACTGCGAGAAACAGATCCTTCTATCGAAGAGAAGAGCATCATCAATGGGGGAACAGTGTACAAGGACAGCAACAAAACGACACTAGGGAGGTATCCCGTTATGATTCTGACGAACCAGGACCTAGACAAGAAGGCCAGGGAAGAGCTCAGTAACTGTAAACTTCAAATATAAACAGGTGAACTAATGGTGATTTCTCAACTTACTTCTTCAGTACACCTTTCAGGCTTGGAAACAGTTGCTGAAGCTGCTCCACTTGCATCATGCTTTGAACGAATGCGACGGGGACAAGAAACACAAACATGAAAACAACACTAGCCGCAAGTGTTGCTATTTTCCGAAGCCAGATTTGTCTGTAGGGGATCCAGACGTTTGACCAATAGACGTCACGCGGCTCAGGAGCCAAATCTGTGACCCATAGCATAGGATTTGAAGATTGAAGAACTCGTGAAGCAACAATCGCTGCATAGCGAGTCTTGAAGAATACTATAGCACCTGGACATTCCTGTTCAGTAATATGACAGGATTTATAATGATGCACAGAAATCAGAGTTATGATACTACCTTACTTAGATATGCTGACTGCTCAGACAATAATGAATGAGATCATGTAATGTTCTGGTCAAAAGACGCAGTTTTGAAATCAAATGAAAATGTTATCAGGGGGAAGAAGACCTTTTGAGCTTCAACTACTTCTGGGTCACTGAGGTCTGACTTCTTGGCGTCAATGAACTTATTGCGGTAAAGCTGAAATGAGGAAGCTCGTACTCCGCAGAGACCGCATCTGGACAAGCTAGATCTTCCATTCTGATCAAATACAGAAAGTTTTACCCTTACAAATTTCCTATAAGCCCTCTCTGCATTATCCTGCAGAAAGAAACTTAGAGGCCTCAGCAAATGATCTCAGTACAAAATAAGCATAGATGAACCTATTTGATGTCAACCTGAATTTAAATGACAAGTATAAAAATAGTTCGTTCACATGTTGCTGGGATAGCAAACTTAAATCATTGAATTACACTAAACTAACTCCGAATTGTGAACATCAACACTCTAAACTACTTTCAGAAGAATAAATATCTAGTGTAGATAAATTGTTAGAAAATAATTTGAGTTCCAATAATATTTGCAAAACAACATAATCTTTGTTGCCGAATTCGTACCACAAAATTCTGCAGATTTCCTTTTCGATAGATCATTTTATGTGACAAGTAACTAGATCCATGATAGTTAACAAAAAAATTTCTGATCGTGTCATCAAGCAGCTCATTGTCTGACTTTGGAATTGAACGAACAAGCACAGAAAAATGACCCGGATTTGGTGGTGATCCAGTAATATGTGCTAATCTCTTTCTTGATATATACTTGTACTCCTGCGACATGATGATGTACAATCAGCTGGAATAATGGTTGCTTAAACTCGGTAGAATTTTGAGGTAAAAATCATTTGGTAACGAGAAAATTGTGGACAGGTCTTACATGGTAAAGAAGAATACAAGCCGACACTGTTATAACATATAAAGCAGAGCAATGCACCCAAAGCCTGCAGAAAGAACAAAAGATCTTTTTTCAAATAGTCATATATTAGGCTAGGAGGACATGCATCATATCTTATAAGAATCGGGCAATAAAAAACCTTGAATTTACTAAAATGAAAGAACCAATAAAAATGCCACTAGGATTTCCAACAGATCAAACAAGGTTTTACACCATGGAAAAAGAAATTAAGAACCCTTGAAAAGTAACTTGTTGGTGGGTATGAATAAAAGTATAGTGTGGCCAAAAGAAGAAAAATAAAGAAATGGGGACAATATTGTTCGTTGTTCCAATATTTTTCTGTTGGCAACTTATTCGACTCCTAGTCTAAAAAAACTTGTACATCTCTTCATTCATTGCAGCTGGCAACTTATTCGACTCTAGGGCCCGTTTGGAGGAGGGAGATTGCTCTAGGAATTTTTTTGATTTGAACTAAATCCTAAGGATTTGGGTCCAAATCCCTCCTTTCTGAACAGGCCCTAAGTCTAAAAAATGACTTATTCAACTATTTGTTTATTTTTAAAGCAGCTACGCAGTTGCTGAAAAATTGATGTCACGATCTTACTCCGTTGAGTGTAACTAGAATAGTATTGGTTCACATCTGGTCATGTGGTCCACTAATGTTCTCCTTTATGTGTGTATCCATCTTTATGTGGAAATTTTATTTGACGGTGTAGGAAACAGTAGCACTACGGGATTTCCTGACAGCGAATCTCAAGAGGCTGAGCTATACCTAAAAGGGAAAAGGACAGCACTGCATTATCCAGTAAACGAGATAAAGATGAAGATCTTACATTCGTGATTCTTCTTTGACATTTGCAATCGTGAAAACATTCAGCGACTCCGCTGGAATATGCGTGTGTGTCATTTCTTGCCCATGGTAATTCACAGGAAGCACTCCAAATATACAAATAAGAGAAGTTATCGAGAAGATGCGTATGCTGCAGAACAAACGGCATACTGATTATAAGTTGTCAATAGCAACAACAAAAGGGTGTATGGTGATGGGCATATGCACTATAAGTCTAGAACTACAAAGAGATGTCCACATACACACACATAGTGCGCTCAGCATACAGGATAGAGTAGAGAAGTTGGAAAACATGAACATAATCCATTGATCAAATAACATGGCATAAGTCTATGAGACTAAATCAATTTCGAGGAGAGAAACCTGAAAATAAAGAGCCGGAGGAACACAACGGAGTCCAAGCCAGCGACTCGCCGAATCTCTTCTTCGGTGCACCAGTATGCTTTTATTATCCAGCCAGCAGTGGGCAATATCCTCTCAAATGAGAAGTAATCGACTTGCTGCCGGAACTTCTCTTCGGCAAGCCGCCTTCCAAAGTAGACACTGAAGTTGTGAGGCTGCTTCCTGAGGACTGAGTAGAGGGACAGGAACAGCGCGCAGAAACCGATGTTTATGCCCGCCGAAGTCAGAAGGGCAGAAAATTCCATCCCCTGCCTCTACCAGTTGGAAATCCTGGGCATGTACCCATGAAAGAACTGCAAATTCACAAGAGAATCCAAGATCCATATGACTGCACCTTTAATCAACGGGATAAGGGCGCAATTGGTTAATAGTGTGCTAGTAGTTTCATAATGCGCGCACTACCATTACAAGGCAACACACAAGGCTAGGGATATACGCATAATGCGTTGTTGCAATATAGCATAGAGCCTGTTTGGTTCGAGGCCAACGAGTAACGATTGTCAATTTTGGTTGCCTGTCTGAATTAGTATACGCAATTATTTTCTTAAAAATATGGGATGCCCGATCCTCAGCAAATTTGACAGATTGGAATTCTAGTCCTAAATAACCCCCATCATCCTTAATTACCGACCTTACATCTGTATCGATAGATCCAATGAACCATGAACAATTTCAATCAAATAATGCACCCTAGATACCGACAGTATCGAGACGTTAAGACCTCAAAAAAATAGGAGGGGGGGCGGGGGTGTTGGCCGGAATCGGGCAAGGTTAATTCGCCGGGAAGGCACATAACATACACCCGCATGTCAACAGATTCGCCGGCCCGGCCGGGACGACCAAGGACACGCACCGACACTAAAACAAATTCTTCCGGCCGGGCATTGCGTGCAGTCGGCCGCGCGCGCATCTCATGCAACGAGCTGGAGGAGATCGATCAGAGGGCGGTACGCGGTAGTGTCGGTTACATAATTCATTCAACGAATACCTTGAAATGACCGCGTGGATGCGATGCAACGGCGGTCGGCCGCCGGCCGGCTCCCCACGTGGATGCTCGACGCCAACGGCAGCGCGCGCGGGAGTAGGCGGAGTTTTCGCCGAAGCAACCAACCGTTCACCCGTGCCCGTGGTGGTGGGGGCGTTGTGTTCTGCTCTGCCTCTGCATGCAGATGCAGCGCGTACGCATATGGTGTGTTTGGTTCGTAGCTATCAATTCCATTCCAGCCGCTATTTAGGTTTGCCTTTTTGGTATTAGAGCTAGCCAAACGGGTCATGTCTGATGCACCGACACAAGACACGACGATGTTGATCTGATCCGGGCCGGCAAGGCACAATACTATTCATGAACTGCCGGCACGCACGAGCCCTGCCTAGCCCAAAGACGCACCCATTAGGCACGATAATCGCTTTTAATATACATATATATTTTTATTTTTATTTATTAATATCTATATGATTTTCTTTCCATTTTTAATACTTATATGGTTTTATTTTGTAGTTTCTAAATTTTATATAGTTCATTTTATAAGTATATATAAATTTATTTTGTTTTTTAAATATATGTATTTTCTAGGATTGTTTTTCAATTTTTCATGTCTTATGAGCTAAATGACAAATGTTTTAATGAGCTAGCTATTTGAACATTAATAAAATTCTATTACATTTTCAATATGGTTGTCTCATTTTTTTCAATTTTCATGTCAACTTCTAATTCTACATATTTTTCTAGTTTTTTTGGAATTTTTTTGATTTTTTTTCATTCTGTCGGTCCAAATGGGCTAAACGGGCCATATTTGGCCCAATGGTTAAATAGTGCGTCACCAAAGACGACACTTAAAGGGCGATGGGTCATCATAAGATTTAGCCAATACTTCTAAGACGTAATAGTAGCCAGTTTTAATAGGCCATGCCAGATGGGTCAGTCGACGCCCCATTTGGCCAGCTCTGCTTGGTATATATAATTATATGCACACATAATTTTATTTGGAATCTCACTTCAAATACATAACCATAGAATAAAAATGACACATAGTTCAATTACTTCATAAATACGAAGGTCGTACGTAGCTAAATAATACAACATGAGTTCATAATTTCATACATTTTGCTATAGTCTAGCATACTAGTCTAGTATAATTTTACTTACCAAAGAAGTAGTATTGATTCGCATTCGAAATGATTCAAAGAAGTGATCACTCAATTTTGATTTTTGGTCAGATCTCGAATGACCTAATAGCGAATGGACCTAATGACTAGTATTGACCGGTATTGAGGCTACTAGATGCCGGTTTGGGTGTCAATATGGTATACTCGCCATTCCTACCGGCAAATTTAAATGGAATCGATAAGTATGGTTTGGTTGTCATGTTCATAGCCCTGCTCATACGAAGTCATTCAAAGCTAAACCTAATCAAAGTTGAGTGGATGCATAGCGGTTGTTTGGTTGCTGCTTTTGTTGGGCTAGACTGTGCTAAGATATTATTTGGTTGGTTGTATCAGGAGAGTGGATGCATACATATATACAATGTTTGGTTGCATGCATGTGGCAAGTGTGCTCACCTTTTCTAGTGAGTGGTGAGAATACCCCTTGGCAGTATGTTTGAGTTGGATAGAAAAATGGCTAAGGACGTGACTTCATTCCCAAACTATTAAGCAATGAACCTAAGATATGACTACACTAATATGTACTGTGCTTGCTCAAAATGATTTGTAGTTACATCCTTCAAATGCTCTAGTTTGTCCTTTGGAACATAATTATTTTGATTGCAGAATTGCATGCATATACCCTATTAAGTGGTCGCCCACTTAATTATAATGGTCTCCTGAGACTTCGCTCAATAGAGCACGGAGACATCAGTAGAAAAAACTAAATTAGTAGTACTTTGACAGAAGTAAGTCCTAACTAGCACATTGGCGTACGCCTGATGTTTGTGGGAGCAGTCAGACGCACATAGGCATGCGTTGAGCACGATAGGCATGCAAATTCTTCTATCGAACCCACTCTATACTTCGGTTGATTTATAGCCACAAGTTGCACGACCACGGCACAATACAACAAATGTGGATAAACAATTTCACTATTCATGAGAGTATAGCATAAATGTGTTCATCAAAGTATAGAAATTTCACTATTCATGAGTATAGCAATTTCACTATCCAGAAACAACTTCCCGCCACAGTTTCACTTCGCATCATCTCAATTTTTGTCTTCGCATCCAGAAGCCTTCGCACTTGGGTCTAACAGAAATGTTTTCATCCAAAAACAATTTCACTATTCATGAGAGTATAACAGAAATGTTTTCATGGGAGTATAACAATTTCACTATCCGTAAACAACTTCTTGCAACAAATCCACTTCAAGATCATCTCAATTTATGTTGTCACATCACAACTACATCTAGTAGTTTTGTCTTCGACTTGTATCTTCTCCTCTATTGTGCACTTGTGTCTTCTCACCTATCTTCTCCCTCACAACTACGTCCAGAAACAAGTTATGTAAGTAATCACTATTCTATGTAAAATCAACCAAAAAATAAAAGAAAGAAGATATTGATAGTTCATTAAACGCAATGTGGTCTTGACAATGAAGAAATATGTCAACGAGGTAAAACAAATTTAAGCAAGAATCCACCCGCATGTAAAGGATAGGTTGTATTCCAAAATTGGGATTTGGGACATAAAGGATAGGTTGTGTTCAAGAATTTCGTGAAGGACTAGCGCTATTTCTTACATATTTAGCACGTTATCAAATTTCAACAACAGGATATAGCAAATTACAATGTATGCTACCAAAAATTCAAATTCATCATCTATTTCTTGTTCCTGACAAATAACGAAGAGAGTCACAAATACCTTGATCATTGATCCCAAAATGAAATATAAGCCATGAAACATCAATGTATTGTTGAACTTTTGCCATAAACAAGAATGCCAGTAAAGTGGAGCATACCTCACTTGATTCTTCCAACAAGCTCAAGGAATGCCACACCCAAGGAATGCCAAGGTTGACAAGCATGTCAATTAAACATGGTAATAGATTCAAAAGGTAGAACTTGAAAACATACAAAATCAACATAATGTTATGTTTTGCTTGTTTGTTTATTGCTCTTAGATGTCGATCGCTCAAGATGAGATCTTGGCCTCTCGTCACTTGAGTCAAAATTTGATCATAAATTAAATATGACAATTACTCAAATAAATTAGGCCTTGAGCTTCTAAATAAAATCCTCAGATGTAATGCATTACAAAGAACTCGAAAGCATTAACCAAACTAAATCACATCGAACTAAAGAACCACAATGAACTATAATAGACAACTAAAGAATCATAGTGAACTGTAATATACAACCAAATAGTGTGAAAAATGCATGCACAGATGCCAACCAAAGCTTATGCAGGAACCAAACACACCCTAACTTAACACAATAGAAAACAACAAGTAATCTACAAGCTCAAGACCAATTTATATCCACTTGTCGATTCAATCTCAATTTGACATAAGTTCTTCATCGAGCATGTACCGAGCCCATAAAAAATATTGAAGGATCTAATTGTGTAGGATAGCACATGCAAGAACTAACTTGACTTGAGTCTTGAATGGTTGGAATGGTTTATTGTAAACAATCTTGAACCGGTTCTTGAACGCACCGAAGGCCCTTTCGATCGAGACCCTAAGGGAGGAGTGTCGTAGGTTGAACAACTCCTCTCATTACGAGGGTAATTCCTCCCACCATACTCTCAAGTGGTACCGAGTGGCTCGGTATGGTGGAAGGAAGCCCAATGAGCAAAGATATCCCGAGATCCACAAGGTAGTATTTGCCTACCAAATGACAAAGTACCCTTAATATTACTACCATAAGTATGAGAAAATTTTAACCAACATCAACTTCTACATAATTATCTAGTATACCTTGGGGACCCTTAGGCCATCGTCCTCTCCAAAGCATCGCAAGTATGAGAGCATTATGTAATCGATTCTTCCCAACTAGCAAGAACATAAGTAAACTTAAGATCAAAGTCAACATCACCATGACATTCGGGTAGTAGTGCCCTTCCTACCCCTAAAGGTTGCCGATATTTTGTAGGAACCCTTAGAGCACATGGTGCCATCAATTGCATCAATGCACCATAGCACACATGGAAGCAATTTAGGCCAAGACATACCTCTCTACAAGTTGAGTGTGAACTCAAGGTTAGTTAAGGGTGTAGAAGTATATTTTACCTTAAAGTAGGGATTGAACGTCCAATTTGTTTGGATTTCAGGGGATTTCAATGAAGGGTGGTCGGATCATCTCGTTGTACAACTCCCCAACAAAGAAAGAGAACCTCCCGAAAGTATCGGCTAATGGTTTCAATGGATCTCCTAAATATTGGTCAGAAGCCCTAAACCTATGGTTGTGGCTAACAACGAGGAGAAATACTACTCTTGTCCCTCAACACAAGGTGGAATCAACTAAAACAACGACTATGCCTCAGATCCGAACTAACAAGGGTGGAATCAACTAAAAAAATTATAGATCTAGACATTCCAAAGATGCAAGAAGTATAGATCTAGGCAAATCATGCTCCAATGTAGGATCTCGGCTAGATCTACAATATTCCATACCCATCGAACAAATCAAAGAAACAGAAACCCCTTGTTCATCATGAAATTGAGGAGGAAGAAAATCAGTGTCAGCTAGATCTACACGATTTCATGCCCATCTAGAGTTGGCCAAATGGGCCGGGCCTACTGGGCCAGCACGAAGCACAACACTTGAGTCATCCAGGACCTCTTGGGAGGTCTTTGAAGTCGACCTCCTAGGAGGTCTTTAAAGAGGCCATCCAAGGCCTCTTAGGATGTCTTAAGCCGTGACCTCCCAGAGGTCCTTGTATAGGCCGCCCAGACCTCCTGAGGTCTTTGAAGCCGTGACCTCCTAGGAGGTCTTTGTAAAGATTGTCCAGACCTCCTTGAAGCCGTGACCTCCTAGGAGGTCTTTGTAGAGATCGCCCAGACCTCCTTTGAAGCTAGGATCTCCCAGAGGTCTTTGAAGGGACATCCCAGACCTCCTGGAGGTCTTTGAAGCCCTGCCTCCCAGATATCTTTGAAGAAGCCGCCCAGACCTCTTAGGAGGTCTTTTGAAGCTATTCTTTATAGATATCAAATCTTGCCATCAACACATGCCCCCGCTTTTTGGTAAACAAGCATGTTTGCCACAAAATATCTTCAATTGTCCTCCGTGACGATGATTAAACACCTGCTATATGTGTGTTTCTCAGACGATGATTAAACACCGCAATATATGTGTTTCTCGTGGTGATGATCAACAACTCATTAGCCATGTGTGCTTCTCAAGCATCTTGCCAAACACTCGGGTAGTATTTTTTCAAATAT
This sequence comes from Phyllostachys edulis, assembly GCA_036346405.1. Lineage (NCBI taxonomy): Eukaryota > Viridiplantae > Streptophyta > Magnoliopsida > Poales > Poaceae > Phyllostachys > Phyllostachys edulis. The sequence continues at coordinate 17,550,025 of CM070549.1, read as the reverse complement.
TTACCATTAAGAGCCTTAGGCACCTTATATCCCTCAGAGACTTTGCACTATATAGGAATTTCCAGAACAATCTCTACAACTTTATATGGATCTTCCCGCTTTGGAGACCACTTCCCAAACTTATTATCTTTGTAGCCAACAGTAAAATCGCCTTCCAAACTAAGTCTCCTATTTGAAATGATTTTTCCTTCACTTTCTTATTGTAGGCTTTGGCTACCCTTACTTTATCCTTTTCAATATCCCTCAAAGCTCTTAATCTCTCATCTGCAACTTCATCTATCTTATCCATCATCAAGTCATGGTAATCTATGGCTGACAAATCATTTTGCTTGGCCACTCTAAGAGCACTCAGATATACCTCAACAGGTAAAACTGCCTCTTGTCCATACACTAACTCGAACGGTGTTACCTTTGTAGCACTATGTTTAGATACACGGTGAGCCCATAATGCCTCAGACAAAACTTTATGCCACTTTTTAGGATTTTTATCTATCTTTTTCTTAATGAGCTTAATCAAGGTCATATTACTTGACTCGACCTGTCCGTTGGCCTGAGCATAATAAGGTGAGGAATTAAGGATCTTGATTCTACGTGATTCGGTGAATTCTCGTACTTGATGAGACATAAAAGATGAACCTTGATCAGTAGTCAAAGTCTGTGGTATGCCGAATCTATAAATGATGTGTTCCAAAATAAAACTAATCACCTCCTTATGTGTCATGTTTTTAAGAGGAACAACCTCTGCCACTTAGTGAAATAATCAAGAGCTACTAAAACAAGATGATGACCTTTAGAAGATGCAGGTATATCCGTCGATAAAATCTAAACCCTATCCACTTAAACGGCCATGGTTTAATTATAGGATGCAACATAGCAAAGAAAGCGCCAATTGCACATCACCAAACTTCGACAAGACTCACACCCTCCGTAATATCTAAAACAATCTTCCAACATGGTCCACCAATAAAAACCAAATTTTCTTAGTAACCACTTCATTTTATGAGCCGATCGATGTGTACCACATATGCCTTCATGCACCTCACCTATAGCAACTTTAGATTGATCTCAACCTAAACATTTTAAAAGTAATCCATCTATAGTTCAATGATACAACTCTCCATCAAGCAATGTATATTTTAATGCTTGTTGTCAAGCTTTTTATCAACAGATTGGCTAGGGTTTTCTAAATAATCAATTAGAGGCTTTCTCCAATCATTAGATTCGCAGAGTCTCGATATTTCAAAGCATCCTAATCGCCATTATGTTGTTCGGCTTACAAATTGTAGCAACTTCTAGCATCGGTTTTTCTATCATGAACAATTTACCTATTTTAACTTGATAACCGTGATGCTTGTTGTGCCAAGTCATTTGCTCTAATATTCTCTTCTCTCGATATATGACTAATAGTGAAATCATCCGAGTTGCTATGACCTCTAAACATTTTTCTAAATAGCTATTTAGTGATCCATCAAAGCACCGATAAACCTTAGACACTTGTCGCACAACTAACAAAGAATCACCAAATGCCTCTACATTCTTTACACCCATGGACTCTAAAATTTGCAATCCTAATGTAAGGGCTTCATACTCGGCCCGGTTATTGGTACAAAAATATTCTAAACAAACCGATGTTTCAAAAACAACACTCCTAGGTGAAACTAAAACAATACCAACACCTTGTCCTTCTCTACAGCCGAGCCATCAAAGTATAACTTCCATGGTCAGATAGACACATAATCAACCAAATTTATATCATTATCAATTCTATGATCAACAATGAAATTAGCTACAACTGCCTTTCATAGATTTCAAAGATTCATAAGCCAAATCATACTTTATTAACGATAAGCCCACTTTCCGATTCTACCACTTAAAATTAGATGTTGCAACATATATTTAATAACATCTGCTTGACATGCAACAATACAAGTACTAGACAAAAATAATGCCTCAACTTAGTACAAGCATAATACAGGATAAGCACAATTTTTCAATAAACACATACCTCATCTCAGCCTCCCAAGAGACGCCGACTTAAGTAAGTGATAACATATTCCTTGCCGCCTATTACTTGTGTCAAAATAGCACCGATGACATTTTCTTCTCAATATATATATAGCCGAAATGGCATCCCTTTGCTTTGCGCTCTTAATACAGAGGTGTAGACAAATACTCTTAATATCCTCAAATGCTTGTTGTCGCTCCGCCTCTAAGTAAATTTGGTTTCTTTCTTTAACCAAGTATCGGTGAGCGACCGACCTTACCAGATAAATTGAATATGAACCTCCTTAAATAATTCACTTTTCCAAGGAACTTTTGCATGTCCCTTTACATTGTATGCCTTTTACTTTCTTAATAGCCTCTATTTTGGTATGATCTATTTCTATGACTCTCTCATGTATTATGAATCCTAAGAACTTACCACCAACACACCAAAAGCACATTTGAGTGGGTTCATCTTCGCCATACCGACGATTCGCTCAAGGTCGACATAAATCGGCAAAGTGATGATCTCACATCCGATTTAACAACTATATCATCAATGTATACCTCTAGGATAACACCGAGTAGATCATGAAAAGTTAAATTCATGGCCCTTTGATAAGTAGCACCGCGTTTTTTAAACCAAAAGTCATAACAACCCACTCAAACAAATCAACAAAATTAGGACATCGAAAAGCCGCTTTTAGACATATCTTCTTCGCCATAAAAATCGATTATAGCCAAGATTACCATCTAAGAAACTAATTATTCTATGTCCCAAGCATCATTAATCAACATGTCGCTATAGGCATAGGATATTCATATTTAGGAGTAGCTTTATTTAAATCTCTAAAATCAATGCATACTCAACTTACCAAAGATTTTTCTTCTCAACCGAGACAATGTTAGAAATCCATTCAAGATACCTACATGGCCTAATAAAACCAAACCTTCAACAATCGGTCTATTTCTTCTTTGATCCGATCATATATATTAGGATTAAATCTTCTAGGTGGTCGCTTATAAGGCCTAAAACCATATTTAATAGATAGCCGATGCTCAACTAGCTCTCTCACGAGTCCCGACATCTCATGATACTCCCAAGCAAAGCAATCAACATACTCTTTAAGCAACTCTATCATTTTGCTCTTATACTCAAGCAGACATATTTTTGTTTATAAATGTCGGCCTAGAGTAGTCCCATTGCCTATATCAACCTCCTCTAGTGGGTCAACCGACAAGAAACCTTGCCCTAACTTTTCTACTTCATCAAAATCATTAATAGCCTCACAAATATCGCTCTTGTTTGACCGATATTGCTCAGACGCCATCGCAACCATTGTAAACTACTTTCTTTATTCATTTATAACATCATATTGCTAAGCCGAAATGCAGAGGCCGAATCAGATAGACACGGTACAAAACCATCTTTGGTAACACTAAGATAATCATAACTAGAAAGGTCTAGACCCGTTAAACATTGGACATTACCATGTCGCCAATACCAAGCATCGGCCAAAGCAACATAAGCCGATGTGTTCGCTTGAACCACCTCTACATCATCATCGATCCATTGTATTAAAGTTTGATGCAAGTAGAAGGTATGCAATGATTTGCATGTATCCAAATACGACCCAATAAGATGCTATAATTACTTTGCACGCCGATGATAAAGAAAGTCAGAGGTAGAGTCTTGCTCCTAACCGTAACCTCCATAGAGATGACACCCTTGGCCTCCGTAGACTCACCCGTGAAACCATTAAGCATTAAGTTAGTCTTTATAAGCTCGCTGTCCTCTTGCCCTAACTTCTTGAAAACTGAGTATGGCATCAAATTTACAGCAGCTCCACCATCAACCAACATTCTAGAGATCGCCTACCATTGATATGTCCCCAACATATAATGGTTTCAAATGTCGGCTCGATTCCTCGTGTTTCTCAAAAATGGCTTTTTAGGGCCAAGACATAGTCAGGCAACATTCTCACTAGCAATCCGTAACTCCCAAGGCAATGTAAATACCATATTAATATCCATACCTTCGCGAGACTGAGTATCATCTTTAATCATTGGAGATCCTCATAATCCAAAGAAATCATCATCATCATGTATCCGAGCCGGTGTGTCGATTGACTTCACCTCCACTTTTTTCAAACAGCACCATAGGCTTTATTTCATTAAATATTTGGTCTCTCGCCTCCTCGCCTTAGCCTCCCTAAGCTCTTGCATGCGCAATTGCTGCAATCTTCTTTGGGAACAAGAAAGGCCGAGAGGACACCAACGGGTCGTGGTTTTGTCTCGGCAAAGAAAAGATTTTTCCTTAACTTTTCCCATCGTTATTGGCGCTCAAAAGTAGCATGTGGTGCAGCTTTGTTTTGCTTGTTATCAGTAGTCGCATCAGAGTCGAGATGGTGTCCGCGGCATCAGTAGCTATGGTAATCGTTTCACGGCTATTGTAGACGCTACCGCTTCACATCTCGAACTGTATCGCCATCGCTGTACTCCCATTGCTAGCACCAAAGAGTAATGGTCGATCGTTTGCTTTTCTACAATTGGCCTCCTTGCCTTTGAATTCAGATATGACTTTTCACCTACATTACCATTATTTTTGACACGATACACCTTTTTCATCACTTTATTGTTTCTCCCATTGTAAGACCGATTTCTTTGATCAAAACGGTCGTTACCAGGATGTGACAATCTATCAAACACAGGCCTTCTTGGTGTTGTCCACCCCGGATGAAATGGTCCAAAAGACATTGGAGGTGGCACCCATGGACCATACTAGCCCCACAAAGGACAAGGAGGAAAACCAACAGAGGAGAACCCCATGGATGGGCATTGGTGGCCCAAAAGGAGGACATGGTGTTGCTGCATGGAAGTCCTCTCGACGACGATCTTGACTATCAAACTTTTGCTTTATGGTGATCTCGCCGCTTGAAACTATTTGGTCGATTAGTCATTTGTGGCCGACCTTACCATCTTCATATTTAGCCGTAAGTCGGGCAAACGTGGGCTTCAATTTTTCAACTTTTCTCGCTCTTGTTATTACCTTTGTTAACCTTCCAATGTTCAACCTCCGGCTTTTAGGTTTGATCATCTTTGGCCTAACAACTTGCACAAACCTCGATTTTGATGTCCTTACGCCCCATGTCTAACACCACATTTTTACCTTTTGTCGATTCGCTCGAGATGGCCGAACAAGTACTTTCTTGTTCTCAAAATCAATCACATTGACAAATGTAGGGTTGTGATCTAGTCAGATTTTTGGACTTTCATCAAATTTCAATCGTCCTCATTAATGGCCGATTGAACCCGCCGATGAAAAACATTGCAATCATTAGTGGCATGAGAATAAGAATTGTGCCATTTACAATATGCACGCCTTTTTAATTTTTTAGGTGCCGTATAACATGATTATCGTAATTTGATCTATTTTTCCCAGTAGCAAATAATAAAAATCCTATCGCATTTAGCAATATCAAAAGTGTATTTAATTTCTTCTTGATGATTCTTTTGTGGAATTGGCTTCATGTAACGCCCCAAAATTTGGCTTTTCAAAAATCTTTTGAGTAGATTAGGTCCCCGAAAATTTCACCAATTTTATTTGAAATAATAAAGCTTAATGGAACTTTCATAAATAAAAAACAATTTAATATGATTAATCTCAATATCAACTATTATCAAAACTATTTTATTTGGGTTCTTTGTACTTGGATATATTTTCTAGATTTTTCTAGAATTTTTTGAGTGCATTTGCTATTTTCTAATTTGCCCTTTTGTGTTTTCTCGCTATTTTCAAAATAGAAAACCTATTATAAAGTCTCAGATTAATCTCGTGCTCAATTCTATTCCCTACCTGCTCCTCCTTGCTTGGCTCCGCCGTTTTTTTTCCTCAGGCGCGTGACTCCACTCGCCTCCTTCCTTTTGTCCCTACCGAAAATTTCAAGACGACCCACCGCTTCTTCTTCAGGTATGTATGAGGTCGGTCAAACCCAAAGACAATGAACCCGCCGCTTCCTTTGTGCGCTGTGAAGCCCAAAGATGAAGCCACCAAGACCTTGGCCCTTTGCTTTTTTCCTACCGAGGCACACGACAAAGCCACATCGGACCGTGCATTTTCTCATTGTAGGGAGCCAATCGAGCCACCCGATCATTTCTCCGCCACAACCTCACCCGCTTTCTTTTTCGCAAGAAGGAGCCTAGGCCACCGCCCGCCGCCTTTGCTTCCCTTTCCGCGGCGCCACTTCAACAAACCAATGCTGCCCTTTCCTTTTCCGCTTGATTTCGCCTCAGGCCCGCGATGCCACTCAGCATTGTCTCCTACCGAGACGTTTTTCATCCCGTGTCCGACTAAACGCACACCGCCGCCTCCCTGTGGACTCCTCCTTGCGCTCTATTTAAAGATCCAACTGTGTCAATCTTCGCCAGGTTCTCCTCGAAACCCTAAAATCTCCTCCACGATCTCGCCTTTGTGCCGGATTTCGCCAAGCCCGAGCCAAGCCCCTGCTCACCGATTTCTTCGCTGCTCGAAGGCTTACCAAGCCGCCATCGGCGTTGAGATCGCGATGCGTGGGCTACGCAGGCTCTTCCATCTTGTCCCGATGATCGAGGTTTCGCTGCTTTTGTCGCCGCCATGGTTCTTCCTCGCTCGTCATCTTCGAATTGCCACCGGTGAGGTCGATCTCCGCCATCCCAGCATTTCTCGGATCCTCTTGAACTCCCCGCCCTCCCCGCTTCTCTCGGTTCTTTCGGCGACCTCGACTCGCCAGATCGCCATAACCGTGAAGCCGCCACCGCTAATCGCCGCCACGACGACACGCCATTATCCTTGCCGAGCCACCGCGATCCAGAGCATCCTTGCACTCCTGTGGTCTTTTTGCTACCTCATCAGCCGCCTTTGCCGCCGTTAGCCCTCGCCGTGGTTCTTGCTCGCTCATGGTCGCCTCGTTCTTTGTATCATCCTGTACACCATCCATCAAGCCGCCGGCCACGCCATCTTGTCTCGCCGATGTGTCATCCTCGCCGTGTCGTGTCACCGCCATGGCACAAACAAACCCCACCAATCCCAACACCTTGTAGACCATGTCCATCATGCACCTAGCTACTTCCAAGGGGACCCACATACCATTTTTTTTTTTTTTCGTGAAAACTCTTTGTCGATGTCACCGACGCCATATTCCCTTTTCCTTCAAAGAATCAATTCAAGAATTCATAAATACCGATTTTCAAGATTTCATGTGATTTCAATCTTCCTAAGCTCATATCTTTTGAATCCAACTCCGATTGAGTCTATTCAAATTTCTAAATTCATCTCAATCCAATATCTATTTATCCGAGATTATTATTTTATTTTTGGAGTTTGTTTGCTTTCTTCATTATTTATTTGTTTTGGTTTATTTGCTTATTATGTAGTAGACGTGATACCACGAGAAGTGCCGATCAAGAAGGAGCTAAAGATCAAGACAAGAGAAGATTAAAGTTAAATAAGATCATCATTGCTATAGCAAGGCAAGTTATACATTTGATCATATTGAACCCGCTTTAAAAGTTATATTGATTGAAATTATTGCATTTACTTTAATTACTTAATTCAATGCTTTTGGGATAAGTTAATGTCCATTTGTTATGACCTCCTTGTCTACTTGTATGCCATAATCTTTTGTCACGCTTAGTTTGGTTTATTTAGTTAGTGTTATTGTACTACCAACGGGTTGGTTAGATGCAATTAGTTTGCTTAGCCATGCTACGAGTCCTCATCTCATGTAGTTGCAAATATAAACTTAACTAAGTGACTATGGAACTATGTGATAAAAACTGTGCCTTATGTGCTATTACTGTTGATAGCATATGTTGCACTTAAGCAACAAAGGAAAGGATTTAGACTTGAGGCAAGTGGACTGTGTGATATTTTTGGTGGAGCTATGTGCGTGGGCTTAATAACCTGTGTGCATAGGGATTTGTAGTTTAATTGGAAGTCTTGACTTGGTCAATTAAGGACTTAACTTTGTGCGCCATTGAATCGAGCCTCTCGTGACAACCACATGCCCGGTATGGGATGGGCCTAACTTAGTAAGTTATGGAGTCTTGACATTGATTGCTCGTAGTAGGTTAGGCTGTGCATGGGTGGAGGTGTGCTACCAAGTAGTCACATCATGGGGCGGTTCGCCGTGTCCCCGCCCAACGGTGTGTGCTCTGACCGACTTCATGTGTGGGGTTGTCTAGCGTTTGTAAGCACAATCGGGAGTATCAATGCTTGAGATGAAGTTTCCAAAGGTTTTGTTGTAATCACTCGATCCAGCTTGATTGCATCTTGTGGGTAAAGTGTACAAACTCGCAGAGTGTTAAACAATCTATTCAATAGCCGCCTCATGGGTCATGGACATGCTCAGATTTCACACGAGGGTAGATTTTCATAAAACTTGGGATGGGACAACTGTGTGAGATAACTTATGTAGTCAGGTGAATAACTTGTTTAGGCTATGTGTCTTTGTAAAAATAAATGATAAAACTTATTATTGTCCATTTGTTTTGAATTATGTTTCAATCTATTATTTGTATTCAATTGCAAATGTCGATTTCTCGAAAAGAACTACGTAAGCCATTCCTTTGGAATAAGCCCGTGATCTATAATTGCATTTATGTGGTATGACTTATGAGTACGGTAGGTACTCATGCTTGCTTTATTAAAACAAGGTATGAAGGATCGCCACCAACAGGTCTACTTCAAGGATCGTGGAGAACTAGGTCGCAAGACTCCAACCGATTGCTCTGTGGGCATATAGATGGGCTTCACTGGTTATTCTTCGTTTCACCGCAGCCTTCATTGAGCTATTTGCCCTCCTCAAGCATTAATTGTAAGCTTTGACCTTAAGGTCTTTACTCTGATGTTTATTGTTATTTGCCTATTTATTAGTTATCTTTGTATATGGAAATGATATTTCACTGATGTTGCCACTATATGCACTAGCGTGATCCTGGACTAGTGCAGTATACACAGAGGGTCCAGAATTGCATATTTTGGGTCCCGACACTTCAAAGCTGAGCAAACGAATGGTTTAGATTTCGAAGACCAATCCCATTCGGCCACACACACGTCAACATCATCATCGTCTGAATCTTCAGATTCATACTCAAGCATGTGAACACTAGGACGATCGACTTTACTTTATCATTTGACCACTGAAAGTTCCTAGACTCTTTAGCTCGGCTCTCTTGTGCCGTAGCTTTTTGTAACACTTGATTAATATCTAGGAAATCATGACCTTCTAGCTTTTCTTTCAAGTGAGAGAGCAAACCAAAATAAGCTAGATCACTAGGTCCCTATCCGAAATTATCGCTTTAAAACATCGGCTTTCTGCCTCTAAACCTCCGATGTAATCAACAACAAAGTTCATTGTATTGCCTAACCGATATTAAATATGACAACCTCAACTCAAGATCACCAAGTAGAAATATTTATGAAACTTTTGCTCTAATCGACCATGTATGTACGTAATTAGGTGTAAGTGAAGTATACCAATTAAAAGCAAAGGCTGCATAAAGACAAGGGAAATAATCTTAACATTAAAGCATCGCTAGCACTAACTTCACCACATTGCACAATAAATTGACCTATATGCTCTAATGTGGATTTGCCATCATCCCCAGTAAACTTAGTAAACTCAGGTATTCTAAATTTTCTCGATATTGCACAATATCATAAACATCGGGGTATGATTTATGATATGCACGTGACCTCCCTTTAGGCTCCACCCTAACGCCTCCCTAAACACGCTAGCTACTTGGTCTCTAATATCTTCAGTGCTCAACATAAGTTTTACCGCCGAGGGCCGATTAGGTGTTGCAATCGATCGTTGTTGTGGCCTAAAAACATTAGGGTTGTAGTGTGTCATAAGTATACTGTGGAGCTTGGTTTACTGCATGTGACATATGCTGTAAAGAATCGTCAAAATGACTGGTGGGTAATGGACCATATGCAATGCCTGAACCTTGAGGAGGTATGGGAGGTGTGCTATATGCTACAGTACAATACAGAGGTGTTTGCAAATTTGCTGAATTTCCTCCCATACTAATATAATCGCCGACATTAGGTGCACCAACCACCACATTAGCATCTCAGATATGATGAAGGCACAAGGGCCACAGATTCGTATAGCAAAGATTTGGAATAGTATGCGATGATGCATCGTTATCAACCGAACTTAACCCATTAGTTCGGCTATGCACATGTTGTACTGCAAGACACCCTACGGATGACTCTAGGCGTATATTTGTCACGATGTGTCGACAAGCAAGGAATTATGTTGAATGTTGTTGCCATTGTTAACATTGTAAGCATGGGGCAAAACAGTCGTTTTAGATCTTTTTCACTTTGCACTTCAAGACCCATAGCCTTAAGACAACTAGATAGCAACCTATCCAAGGCATTAGACAAAGTAGCACCTACTTGTCGATCAATCATCAAAGCAACCCGCTTCTTCGTAAAGAGGTGCATTACTTATAGTGGGGTTACCCTGACTTGATGTAAATAGATGGCAATTCACCTCCTTCCCGACAATACCTTGCCTTGTCTTCGAAGCACGACAACATCACTTGTCGAATTCCAATTTATGCTTGTTCAGATTCTCGACGATACCCTCGAGCGATCTTCAAGCGTAGGAGTGATGATGTTCTTAGAATCGATCGAGAACCATCTTTTGCCATGGTTGGAGAATAGATTGATTCCTCAACGAAGTCGCCAATTTGTGTTGCACACAAAACGTGTTACAAGACAACATGATGATCGCGCATCAATTGATGCTCGGATCTCGTCACCAGCTGCAGCCTAATAGGCGGAGCTAGTCGTGGCACAAAGACGGCGGTGGTTTGCACGAGCTTGATCTTGAGACCTAGCCGAGCAGTAAGCAACGAGAGGTTGGAAGAGAATGGGACTACAGGAAGCTATGATAAAAAGTAGATGCAATTGATATTGATTGATTGGTTGATCTTACAATCGCCATGACCCTCTTCTATTTAAAGGGCGGCAGTGTCTCACTGAGAGCTCAGACTCCTAAACCGAACCAATTTTACGATATGATTCTTGTTATGATCTCCAAACCTTCTATGATTGACAAATTTTTCCTTTTCGGTCACGTAAGTCCCTTAAGGAGCTCGTGGAGGAGGTCTTAGACGCTATGGAAGTCTCGGGAAGTCCGTGATGGAGGTCCGCCTGGAAGTCTTGATCGGTCCCGATGAAGCCCCGTAATGTCCCTAAGAAGGTCCCGAACATTTCTAATGACGCCATGTAAATGTTTCTAGGGAAGGTCTTGGACGCTCTCGATTAAGCCGCCAGAATGCTTCAAGGAGGTCCCGGACGGCTCGATTAAGTTTCGTAAGTGCTCCGAGGAGATCCGGATGACTCGATTAAACCGCAGAGGCTAGGCTTGAGAGAGCCTTTAGACATGCGTGGTCTGCCCGGATGACTGCAAGCAGCAACCAAGCAAGGTGAAATATGCATACACGATGTGAGCCAGCTGATGCAGGAACCAAATACACCTATAGAAGAGCGGCTCATAGGTGGCACAGATAGTCAAATCCTCCGATTTTGCCACGTAGCACCACCAATCTCAAAGCACAGAAAGCCCATCTCCAGATTCTTCCCTCCCTTCCTCTGGTCCTCGCATTCATCGTCGCCTCCTGCGCTACGCAGCAGCAGTCGCCTCTGCCGGCGCCCACGTCCGTGGTGTCGTGGAGGAGCTTGAGGCGCATGGGGCAGCAATGGCGAACAGCGAAGCTGAGAGGATGAGACCGTGTCTGTGTGTGTCCTGTGGGGATTTTGGACACTGACCAAACAAAAAGGCTTTCAGAGAAACACGGGCCTGGCCCGTTTCAGTTGCCGGAACGCAAGTTTTTTTCCAGGCCCATCATGCATTCTCTGCGAGTCAGGGTCCCATTAAAATAGGCTAGGCTTGTGTTCAATTGGCCGGCCTAATAGACGTGGCGATCTAGAGCCTTAGAGGCGGCCCAGTCAACAACTGCTGCTGCGACGTTTGACTTTGACAAAATACATACAGTGTATTACTGTTGTTTAATCTGGATCGTGTTACGAACGAACGGAGTTCTTAACTCACAAATAATAAAATAATAGATAAGAACGCAATGATATTATATCTTTATTAATCTTTGTTGTATGTAAACTTGTGCATATAAGTAATATGAGACTAAACTAACTGATATATCCCAGAGCCGATAGTCTTGATAAGTTTTTATTTAGACGAAGGCATAGGAAACAGGCCGATACACACAACTGCTGCTATTTGTTCCTCTCATCTTTATCTCGAATCCTACCTTCCCGGCTTGTGCGTGTCATCACCAAGCGATTTGACTATTAGGGCAGGCTGTGACGCGTTTTCGTGTGTGCATCGGATAAGACTCCTATCCCATGGTAGAACAAAATTTTGACTTACACTTCTCGACTAGCTAGTAATATAAAATTTCGATTATGTTATATGCCCTAATTAAAGCTAAACCAATTTAGAGACATGATGTTATTAGCTAGGCTTGTTTGGAATTTTGGGAGGATTTATACTGTTCATGCACGTAAAACTTATGTGAAATCCCAAAAGTTCAAGTCATGCAATTCTGTTGTGCTATATTTGCTGACATGACTAGTGAATTATATGTTCTACATCTTTTAATTACGTCGAGATAAGAGTTTCGAACCGGACGATGGTACTAGTCGTGAATTGTTGCGCAGATCAGATGTGATGCCAAGTTGGCTGACATGCACTACTCAAGCAACTGGGCCATACCTAGGTTGGAATCAACTACCACTAGTCTGATTGTTACGCATCACTGCGCCTCCCTATCCATGGATGGATCGTACCGCGCGTGATGCATCAGACAATCAGTATATCACTGGAAAAGGTTGGTCATTTTGCGAGTTCTAGTGGCGCCACAGTCGACCGGGTATTCTGCCAGGTTGACCTTACAACTTCATTCACTGCTAGTGCTAGATCCATGCACACGGGGTGGCTCTTCCACGCTCTCCTTTTTTGCACGTCAGAATCGTTTGGGATTCACAGCAAACAGTTCAATTTGTCACAGGAATCAAGTTTTTTTCTTTTCGTTTCAAACGGGGCCTCGGCAATGAACCAAGCACGACAAGAGGAAGATTGCAAGTTGCAAAGACACTATTACGATGCAAACATGCTAGGCGAAATTGGCTACATGATACTTATTTTTTGTGTTATTGACGTAGACATCCAAATTTCGCGCTTGCTAAAAGATACAAAAATTTGTGGCTCTTTGTCAAAAGACACTGATGCTAATATAATAATATTAGAAGAGAAAAGGCTATCGAAAAGTCTATTTTGCCCACTTTGGTCTCCTTCCTTCTCCTCCCCAAGACCACCTCGAGCCCCTTCGCCACGCTTGACCCTCTTGTCTTCGGCCGGCCTCCCGCCTCCTAGTCCCCCTCACCATCCGCTCCTACCGCCTCCCAAACCCAATTCCTGACTCGCACCACGGTGGCAACCTCCCTTCTCCTCGATGCCCTCCCTTGAGTTCCTCCACCTCCTCCCATTAGCCCCACCCCTGCCTTGTCTCCGCTTATCCTCCCTTTGTCCCCTATGTCCTCCGCCTTTGGTTCCTCTCTCGCCAACGCCGCCGCCCACGCCTTCCCCGACCACGACATCCTCCTCCTTCGCCGATCACCTACCTGCCTACCGCTCCGCCCGGTCCACTGCTTCCTCCGCCGCTCGCCGCTCGCTTTTTCCTCGCCACAACACCTCCTCACCAACCTCCGCCTCCTCCTCATGCCTGCCTGCCACCGCCTAGTTCTCCATTAACGCCGTTGCAGCAATTGCTCCACGCTGTTCTGACCACGCTTTTCCTCGCCACTTACACCTCCTCCTCGCCGACCCACCTTTATCCCGCCCGATCTATTAAATATTTATCCCTACTGCCTTTTTAGCAAAGCCGCTAAATTTACATATCTACCCACCAATGATACAAAAGTTAGATATCCTATGACCAATTTTGCCAACATGCTACTACTACTGTCGCACCGTGTAAATAATTTTGTCCATACACTTTGCAGTGCTCCGTCATATCATCATATGACACTATTATGCCACTGAGTTTCAGACAAGGATAGATGATGCCAGTCATGGCACAGCCGCGCAAGTAGGACATGTTAATTTGCTTTCCGAGAAAAGAAGTTGATAATTCGGTCCATTTTGGATTAATAAACCCAAACGCGGCAGTCGACCAGACATCATGCGGCTATATTTTAATTTGCTATGCCCAGACCATCGACATATGAGATGACCTTAGCTAGCTTCTTGTTCTTTTTGCGTAAAAAAACGACTTGTTGCTCAGTTTTTTGTATGGCCAAATCTCTGTCATACTGACGCATGGCAGCCTACTAAGTCTCTCTCACCCTAGTTCTTCTCAATGCTTCAATAAAAAACGATCAGGCCAGCTTAATTAGTAACGGACCTACCTGCGCCTAACACTGTGTGACACTTCATTGTAAGCTTAACTCCTTAAGACGAAACTTGAGAGCATGTGTTGGCAGCAAGGTCGGGAGAAGTTGCACCCAACGTAAGCTGTACACTGAAAAAACCGACCTGGAAACTAGTACTACTGCTCTTTCTGGGTTCTAAGAGTGGCAGAAGCTTCAAATTTAAGTTTAGCCCACAAATTGTAGTAGGCGATTAGGGAGAACATTTTCCGTCCAGTCCTTCTGCAGGTATGACTGTGAATTGCACGGGTGTCAGGAGCTTCTTTCTTCTTCTTCTTTTGAAGAAACAGGAACTTGTTTTCTTCTTTTCCGCGAGGTTGTCAAGGTTAGGATACCAACCATGTCATAGTGGAATGCTAATTTCGGCTTGTGTAGGTAACACAGCACTCTTACTTTTTCACATTTTGTTTACTGTTCTGTACCCATGGATTACATGAAACAAAATTTCCCAAGTCTGTGTGTGTTGGGTGGATGTCGAGATCATTGCAAAGACCTCGTGATCCAACTCTACGTCAAACTTGTTGAATTACTCCTGCCTAGCCAACTATAGCATAGAGCGGCACCATGTTTTCTACCTCGTGACTATAGTTTGATTTATGTGAATTTTCCGATATAATTATCCGGTATTTAAACCCGTAACGGTAAGCTTAAGACGACTACATTATCAGTTATTTCCACTATTTTTTTTAAAAATCTCATGCCTGAAGATAAAAAAAGAAGCAGATTTGAAAAATTGTACTGTACTGGCAACTGCTAGTTCTTTTTGTACTATAATAGAAACAAAAATGAAAATAAATACATGGGAGTACATGAAAATGACAGCCGTTTCTATTAGAGCAAGATGCACAAAATCTTTTTTAAAGAGGTAGGCAACAAAATCCTGAGGCAAACCGGCTTGGTGTGACGAGCCTTCCAAAGCTCACTGCCCAAACCTCAAAATAAAAATAAAAATAAAAAATAAATAAAATAAAACAGTGCCAAAGCCCCAACCCCAAACAAGAGAGTCAAGTTCTCTCTCCAAAAAGAGGAAAGGAAAAAAACATATAAAAACTCACCATTTCTATCTTTACTTCCCTTAGCCCCCTTGTGACTCTGAAGCTGCCTCTCCATCCACATCGCATCATAAATTCCCTTCTCCGAACCCAGCAGGCCAGCACCCACCACCATTCCCCAATCCTATCACCATATGCACAAGCCCCAAATCCAATATTGCATTTGTTTACGAGCTCCCCTCCCTTCCAGTTCAGAGAAACAATCCGAGTACATACATGTATTTAGATCCAACCTTTCACTAGTGGGGAGAAGAT